>CAKXYN010000004.1:58355000-60765000 GCA_935064755.1 Tragelaphus eurycerus
AAGCTTTTGCACAGCAAAGGAAACTATAAGCAAGGTGAAGAGACAACCCTCTCAATGGGAGGATAATAGCAAATCAAACTGACAAAGGATTAATTTCCAAAATATACAAGCAGCTCATACAACTCAATGCCAGAAAAACAAACAACCCAATCAAAAAGTGGAGAAAAGACTTAAACAGACATTTCTCCAAAGAAGACATACAGATGGCTAACAAACACATGAAAAGATGCTCAACTTCACTCATTATTAGAGGAATGCAAATCAAAACTACAGTGAGATATCACCTCACACCAGTCAGAATGGCCCTCATCAAAAAGTCTACAAACAATAAATGCTGGAGAGGGTGTGGAGAAAAGGGAACACTCTTGTACTGTTGGTGGGAATGTAAATTGATACAGCCACTGTGGAAGACAGCATGCTGCTGCTGCTGCTGCTAAGTCACTTCAGTCGTGTCCGACTCAGTGTGACCCCATAGATGTCAGCCCACCAGGCTCTCCTGCAAGAAAACTGGAGTGGGTTGCTAGGAATAAAACCACCATATTACTTGAAAAAGACACATATGTCCCATTATTCATTGCAGCACTATTTACAATACCTATAACATGGAAGAGGGTATTTGCTCTGACCAGTGCATTTTCTTGGCAAAACTCTGTTAGTCTTTGCCCTGCTTCATTCCGTATTCCAAGGCCAAATTTGCCTGTTACTCCAGGTGTTTCTTGACTTCCTACTTTTGCATTCCAGTCCCCTATAATGAAAAGGACATCTTTTTTGGGTGCTAGTTCTAAAAGCTCTTGTAGGTCTTCATAGAACCATTCAACTTCAGCTTCTTCAGCGTTACTGGTTGGGGCATAGACTTGGATTACTGTGACATTGAATGGTTTGCCTTGGAAACGAACAGAGATCATTCTATCGTTTTTGAGATTGCATCCAAGTACTGCATTTCGGACTCTTTTCTTGACCATGATGGCCACTCCATTTCTTCTGAGGGATTCCCGCCTGCAGTAGTAGATATAATGGTCATCTGAGTTAAATTCACCCATTCCAGTCCATTTTAGTTCGCTAATTCCTAGAATGTCGACATTCACTCTTGCCATCTCTTGTTTGACCACTTCCATATTTCAGGTTCCTATGCAATATTGCTCTTTATAGCATCGGACCTTGCTTCTATCACCAGACACATCCACAGCTGGGTATTCTTTTTGCTTTGGCTCTATCCCTTCATTCTTTCTGGAGTTATTTCTCCACTGATCTCCAGTAGCATATTGGGCCCCTACTGAGCTGGGGAGTTTCTCTTTCAGTATCCTATCATTTTGCCTTTTCTTACTGTTCATGGGGTTCTCAAGGCAAGAATACTGAAGTGGTTTGCCATTTCCTTCTGCAGCGGACCACATCCTGTCAGATCTGTCCACCATGACCCACCCATCTTGGGTTGCCCCATGGGCATGGCTTAGTTTCATTGAGTTAGACAAGGCTGTGGTCCTAGTGTGATTAGATTGACTAGTTTTCTGTGAGTATTGTTTCAGTGTGTTTGCCCTTTGATGCCCTCTTGCAACACCTACCATCTTACTTGGGTTTCTCTTACCTTGGGTGTGGAGTATCTCTTCACGGCTGCTCTAGCAAAGCACAGCCATCGCATCAATGCAAAGAAATAGAGGAAAACAACAGAATGGGAAAGACTAGGGATCTGTTCAAGAAAATCAGAGATACCAAAGGAATATTTCATGCAAAGATGGGCTCGAGAAAGGATAGAAATGGTATGGACCTAACAGAAGCAGAAGATATTAAGAAGAGATGGCAAGAATACACAGAAGAACTGTACAAAAAACATCTTCACAACCCAGATAATCACAATGGTGTGATCACTGACCTAGAGCCAGACATCCTGGAATGTGAAGTCAAGTGGGCCTTAGAAAGCATCACTACAAAAAAAGCTAGTGGAGGTGATGGAATTCCAGTGGAGCTATTCCAAATCCTGAAAGATGATGCTGTGAAAGTGCTGCACTCAATATGCCAGCAAATTTGGAAAACTCAGCAGTGGCCACAGGACTGGAAAAGGTCAGTTTTCATTCCAATCCCAAAGAAAGGCCATGCCAAAGAATGCTCAAACTACCACACAATTGCACTCATCTCACATGCTAGTAAAGTAATGCTCAAAATTCTCCAAGCCTGGCTTCAGCAATATGTGAGCCGGTTTTAGAAAAGGCAGAGGAACCAGAGATCAAATTGCCAACATCCGCTGGATCATGGAAAAAGCAAGAGAGTTCCAGAAAAACATCTATTTCTGCTTTATTGACTATGCCAAAGCCTTTGACTGTGTGGATCACAATAAACTGTGGACAATTCTGAAAGAGATGGGAATACCAGACCACCTGATCTGCCTCTTGAGAAATTTGTATGCAGGTCAGGAAGCAACAGTTAGAACTGGTCATGGAACAACAGACTGGTTCCAAATAGGAAAAGGAGTACTTCAAGGCTGTATATTGTCACCCTGTTTAACTTATATGCAGAGTACATCATGAGAAACGCTGGACTGGAAGAAATACAAGCTGGAATCAAGATTGCTGGGAGAAATATCAATAACCTCACGGGAAGGCAATGGCACCCCACCCCAGTACTTTTGCCTGGAAAATCCAATGGACGGAGGATCCTGGTAGGCTCCAGTCCATGGGGTTGCTAGGAGTCGGACATGACTGAGCGACTTCACTTTCACTTTTCACTTTCATGCATTGGAGAGGGAGGTGGCAGCCCACTCCAGTGTTCTTGCCTGGAGAATCCCAGGGACGGGGGGAGCCTGGTGAGCTTCCGTCTATGGGGTCGCTCAGAGTCGGACACGACTGAAGGGACTTAGCAGCAGCAGCAGCACCTATGGAGAGGACACCACTCTTATGGCAGAAAGTGAAGAGGAACTAAAAAGCCTCTTGATGAAAGTGAAAGTGGAGAGTGAATAAGTTGGCTTAAAGTTCAACATTCAGAAAACGAAGATCATGGCATCTGGTCCCATCACTTCATGGGAAATAGATGGGGAAACAGTGGAAACAGTGTCAGACTTTATTTTGGGGGGGCTCCAAAATCACTGCAGATGGTGACTGCAGCCATGAAATTAAAAGACGCTTACTCCTTAGAAGAAAAGTTATGACCAACCTAGATAGCATATTCAAAAGCAGAGACATTACTTTGCCAACAAAGGTTCGTCTAGTTAAGGCTATGGTTTTTCCTGTGGTCATGTATGGATGTGAGAGTTGGACTGTGAAGAAAGCTGAGCACAGAAGAATTGATGCTTTTGAACTGTGGTGTTGGAGAAGACTCTTGAGAGTCCCTTGGACTGGAAGGAGATCCAACCAGTCCATTCTGAAGGAGATCAGCCCTGGGATTTCTTTGGAAGGAATGATGCTAAAGCTGAAACTCCAGTACTTTGGCCACCTCATGCTAAGAGTTGACTCATTGGAGAAGACTCTGATGCTGGGAGGGATTGAGGGCAAGAGGAGAAGGGGACGACAGAGGATGAGATGGCTGGATGGCATCACTGACTCGATGGATGTGAGTCTCAGTGACCTCCGGGAGTTGGTGATGGACAGGGAGGCCTGGCGTGCTGCGATTCATGGGGTCGCAAAGAGTTGGACACGACTGAGCGACTGATCTGATCTGATCTGATGCTGTGTTTAGTCACTCAGTCGTGAGTCGTGTCCGACTCTTTGAGACCCCGTAAACTGTAGCCCACCAGGTAACTCTGTCCATGGGATTCTCCAGGCAAGAATACTAGAGTGGGTAGATGTCCCCTTCTCCAGGGGATCTTCCCAAACCAAGGATCAAATCCAGGTCTCCGACTGCAGGCAAATTCTTTACTGTCTGAGCCACCACAGAAGCCTATACATAACTATAATTCCATATAATTTTATATCTCATTTTTCTCTTAGTATAAGAAGTGTATCTTTTACAGAATATACATATTTTGTGTTATAAATTCTTGCAGGCATTTTAAAGTCTACATAATGGTTTGTACAGTGGTTATACAAACTTTATACATTCCTCTTTTTTGCTTTTATAAAAATCCTTGATCTTATGACAAGTTTGAGTGTTTGTGTGAGTTTACGTGTAACAATGTTATGGGCATGCTTGTGTATACTATCCTTTCTTAAAATTAATACCTAAAGGCTGTAAAAATTGAGTTGTCGATATGGTAGCTTCTAAAGGAGGGTGGGGACAAAGGGGCCACTGAGAAGACGCTAAATCACTCTTTGCTATATATACTTGTGCATTATTATTTTTTTTAAGGAGTATGCTTTAGTTTTGAAATTCAAAATATTTTAAAATAAAATAACAACATAGCAGTGAACATATTTGTGTATAAAATTCCCCCTAAATTTCAAGTTATTATCTTGACATAAATGGCCAGTAATGTATTACTAAATCAGAGGGTCTGAACATTTTGAAGCCTTTTGATAAAAACTGGCAAATTGCTTTCCTAATGAGCTGTCATGAATACGTTCTTGAGGAAAATAGTAAACAATTGAACCAGAAAGAAATAGTCTCATCACGAATTTAAATGAGCTTGGCTCATCAAAGTTCAGTTTTAAGTATGCACCCTTAACTCTTTCCAGGCTTTTTTCTCACTGGGAAAGTTAAACCAGATATAAATCATTATAATAGAATGCACTAAATATATACTATCAAACTGTATTTTAAAAATATGACAGTGTATGAGTTTTTTATAGAAATAAGTATTAACTTGTTTGACTTCCAATAAACACTTGAAATTTTTTTCTAATTACAAAAGACTTGTACAATAGCTTTAATATCAAGTAACTTTGTTTCAAATGTGAAATACAAATGGATGTCATCTTTAATTTATCCCAAAATATCTATTTTTATAGTTGGTTTAATCACTTGCTTTAAAATATCCAAAAAGAAACTTTAATGATGATCATCTTCTTTAAATGTTGACAAATGACAGATTGATTAGAACAAATTTCATTTAGAGCATGAGATAATTAGAAGTGTCTTTTTCTGTTTGCTCAAAAGATAATTATCAGAAAATTCAAAGCATTTTATGGATTTTTTTCATTTTTATGGCCATTTATGGCAACCCACTCCAGTGTTCTTGCCTGGAGAATCCCAGGGACAGGGAAGCCTGGTGGGCTGTCATCTCTGAGGTCGCACAGAGTCAGACATGACTGAAGCGACTTAGCAGCAGCAATAGAAAATAGATGCTAAGGGGAAAAGATAAAAAATCAGTCTGGGTGTAGAAGTTTTTTTTTAAAAAAAAGCAGAAAATAGTTAAAATTTTAAAAGTTCATTACATTTAGAATGTTAAACCAAGAAGTAGCAACATGTAGTATAAAATAACTAGGGTTTGGCTACAGACAGACCTGAGTTCAAATACTAGCTTTGTAATCTAGAATAAGTTGCTTAACTTTGCTTATGTTGTGTATTTTTCATCTATAAAATAAATAAGAAAATATTTGCAATGATGTTTAGCACCATAATTTATAGATGCTTTAAAAAATAGCTATTACTATTATATTGAAATAGAAAAAGATATGTGCTATTTCATACTTTAAGGTAGAAAATAAATCATAATATCCATTACCTGAACAGGATGCCTATGCTAACATATCAGAGATTATTTTATTTTCATTTTCATATAAGGATATATATGATAGATATATTTTTTTATAAATAATATCATATATATCTTACATAAGCTAGATCTCAGAATATTCAAATAAGAATGTGTATGTGTGGCACACACATATATATACAAATAGATAGATGTATCCCAGAATATCCTAGATGTACCCTGACATATTAAAATAAGAACCTCTGTATGTGTATGTATATATACACATACAACTCATGAGATATAGCTTATATAATTTTATATGTTTATATCAAATATAAATGTACATTAAAATATAAAGATTCTTATTAAATGTAAACTGTGTTGTGATTATAACTGTCCTTACCATGTTCACTGATTCAACAAATATTATTGAACACTTACTATATGCACAGTACTGGTCTAGAAACCAAAGCTATAGAAGTGGATAAAAAAGAGAAAAAAAGCTATAGAAAAAAGAGAAAAACATTCTTACTGTCACATAATGTACATTCAAATGAGGGGGAAAGGCAATAAGTGGACAAATAAGTGAAATACACAGTTGCTAATAGATAATAGATGCTAAGGGGAAAAGATAAAAATTAGGGATTGCAAATTTAGACTAGAGGGCAGGGAAGAAGCTGTTACTGAGACTTCGTTTGGCTAATGACCTTCAGAAAGTGAGGGAGCAAACATGGATATCTAAGGTAGGAGATTTCTAGGCTGAGGGAACGACAAATACAAAAGTATAGAGGGGAGGACACTCCTGGAGAAGGTCCTGCCATTGCCCCCATGGAGGTGTTTTGAAAATTCAATCAGGATGATACTAATACATGTAAAGCACCAAGGATTGCCTTTGCTGCATAAAAAAGTTCAATGAATGTTAGCTATTATTATCCATAGTTAGCATTAATCATTTTATTTAATAATCATTAAATCACATTTTTATATTTGTTTCAGAGTTTTCAGTTTGTATTCAAATATTTGGAGTCAGGTATATTCAACCTCATGCCATTTAAGCCATTGTGTAAATAATTTCTAATTTAATCATATGTAATATACTAACATAATCTTATAACGTGTTCTATCTTTCCTGATACATTTAAAACTCTTGATTCCTCCTGTATCCAGCACAGCAATAACTTAAACATGATAAATATTCAGAGTTCTCTTCATTGAGTGAGAGAATGAACATAACGCTTTTTATAACTATTTATAGTTTTTGAAGATTGGCCTCATTCATTAAACCAGAGTTAACTGTGTTTTCTCATGCAGATTATAATCTGGAATGCCCTCATTAATCCATTTATTAATTTTTATGATTGTCTACAAGCACCATTACTTAGTATAATATAAATATGGTGAAAGATTCATTTAGGAAGAGCAGTTATAAGTTAGACAGCTTGTTAGTGGTTTTCAGTTGATTAAGATCTGCTATATTATGCTGTACATTTCAATAAATCAATCCATCTGTCCCTGAGTTTGCCATTTCTTTTAAATAAGCATGCAAAAAGTTTCTAAATGATTGATTTTTCATTAAAGTATAGAATTGAATATGTTTAACATTTTGAAGTTGTTTACTTATTTTTATTAAGTTCCAGAAGCAAAGGAAAACTCATAAGGCAAAGCTTAGTGTTGCATTTAGAAACTGTAGGGTTCGCAGTATTATCTGGATGAAGCAAACTGCACATTTGTTTAACATCTTTGACATCTGCTTCACTCACTAGGCCCTCTTAATATAATATTAGAATCCAAAAAGACAGAGATGGATCTGTGTGACTCAAATGAAAACTGGTTGAAGCATTATGACCTGGAAACTAGAGAGCCCCCTAAGGGTATGTCTTGTGTAAAATTACCAAGCTGTTTTGATTGTTTTGCTTTGTTTAAAATGTTTGACATCGGAAAAGTCTTCATTTTATATAGCAAAAAGCTGAGGAAGCAGTCTAAATAATTTTTTTAGAAGAAAGTATATATATTTTTAATAGTACTCTTCTGAGCATAGTTAGGAATAGTAGCATATAAATTTTTTCTGTACCCAAAATTCCACACTCAAAACTTGGAATGATGCAGCAAATCATTATCAATACTATATTGCTCTGTGGAACATTTTGAGGGAACAAATTTTTTTTACTGTTATTCAAGGACCACAGTAATGTGTAAACATAGACTCACAGCACCAATAATTTGGAATAATAAAAAATTGAAAAAAGTATTGTGGCAATATCTCCTTACTATAGAACTTCTTACATAAGTATGTTAAGTACAAAACAAACAAGTTTAAATCAACCTTTGAAAGATAATCACTCCCAGCACATCCAAGAAATATCAAGACAGGAAATATACTTGGAAAACAAGAGCAAAGAACTATGTAAAGATTAAGGCTGGAAATGGCTAGACATGCCCTAAAGAGAGACATGAGATGCCCTGGTAGAACTGTAGTCAAAGGGAAGGAGAGGTTTGGACTAAGAAGGAAAAGAGTAGAGCTAAAATTTGAATATCAGAGAGGGAAAAAACAATTCACAAGACATTTGATTTTGTGTTCACCAGTCACTGTACACATTTCTCATCTGCACATTTACCCATCGCCCTTCCTCTCGATGGCACTTTATTTCTGACGCACTGCTATGCACTCAGTCCCACGTAATCCTGCCCTATTCCCTGGCCATAGACCCCCCACTGACTTCCTCATTTGTCTCTGTCCTACAGTCCCCAGAAATGTCTACTTTATTATTATCAGAGTGCCATCTTTACACTTGCACTGCGGTCAGTCTTCCACCTCCTCACACTGATTAAAACCTACTTCCTACAAATGGCACCTCTTCCTTTGAAGCACTCAAGCAGAGGCCTCTGGGTCTTTCAATCCAGACAGGAGTGTAATTTCAATCCTTTAGACATATTCCACCGACTTACCTCCTTGGCTCTAACAACTTTTGAAGTCCACGATCTTACAAACATCTGGTCATACCGTTCCTTCCCGATCCTTGTTACCTTAAAGATGTTCCTCCACATTCTAAAGTTCATAGTTGTGAGTGAATCAAAATATTTCTTTTCCTCTTCCATTTTCTTACATGACATTAATATTGATGTCCCATTAAACTGTCCTCAGGGTAACATCATCTCTTAAATCTGGTGACCTTCTTTGTTATATCACCTCACGTACTCACACATACATGGCAGTATCATCAGTTCATAATTATCTGGAGATGCTCACCTCTGAGATCTCAAACTCCAAACATTTGTGTCACAGAAATGTCAAAAATGGTGACTAAGTGAATGCTATGAAGGAGCACTGAAGGCTGGAAATACTTTTATGTATTTTTCATAAGTAAGGCCCTTAGCCTTAACTTTGTACATTTTTTAAAATCATGCAGAATTTACCTAACACTGTTCATCTAGGACTGGATTATATTGACATAACTCAAATATAGAGTAAATCAAAATGCAACTAGAGTAATTTATGTGGAGAAGAAAAAAACTAAGAAGCCAGAGTACTTAAGTCCAGTTGTCAATGCACATTCCTTATGTACAAATCAAAGAATTTACCGCAAGTTTGCTCTTATAAATACTTCTAGAGGAATCAGAAGAAGGAAATGGAACAATAACGATCATCATGATGGAATTAAGTTAGCTTCGTACACCATTTCCTGCCATGTTCTGTGTGAGACTGTGCTGAGAATCATTAATATGGTGTCACTCTTTGTTTCTGTAAATATGTCAGTCATTCAACAGATTGTTACTAAAGAAAGGGTCAAGCCAGTTGATCAGGAGAGCGTTGGAGATCAGAAGAGGGGATGAGAAGTGCTCGCTCTGCCATTTCTCAGATTTGTGTCCCTCAACATGTCACCAACCTCCTCAGCTGTTAAGAAGGAGATAATGCCGTCTTCCTCTTACTGGTTATGTGGCCATTTGATGAAATTAGTTGGAAATGCACTGTAATTTTCAGGGCTCAGAGAAGGAAGCAAGAAAGTAATTTGACTGTTTCATGGAATGCCTGCAAAGATTCTTGAGCTTTTCTCAAAAATGTTAAGCTATAGAATATCTTAGACTGTGTGAGGAAATGCAAATATATGCTGTCTTTTTCATATGCTGTTAGGTAATAGGGGCAAATTATAATTAAATATCTTTATATCTAACCAATTGTTCTTTGGTCATTAGACTAGTGAAACTTAAGGAATAATGAATGAATCTGGCAATATATTTCAGTTCAGTTCAATCGCTCAGTCATGTCCGACTCTTTGTGACCCCATGGATTGTAGCATTCCAGGACTCCCTGTCCAACACCAACTCCCAGAGCTTGTTCAAACTCATGTCCATCGAGTCAGTGATGCCATCCAAGCATCTCATCCTCTGTCGTCCCCTTCTCCTCCTGCCTTCAATCTTTCCCAGCATCAGGGTCTTTTCCAATGAGTCAGTTTTTCACATCAGGTGGCAAAATATATTCCAGATTTTCCCCCAAAATCATGGAGTATAACCTAGTTGAGATGTATACACTGACCACACCTTTCACCCTCTGCATCATTCATTCTTTTCCTCGGCTGAGCTTGATCTTTGTCCTCTTCCAACACTGAATCTCTGAATTTCTTCCCCTTGCTTTTCTTGGTTTCTCTTTGAAACTACCATTCCACTTCTGCATCATCTCTCATCTTCTCACCTCACATTCAGTTCCTTCCACTCAATAAACAGCTTCACCATGGCAAAGCTTCTAAAACTTCTCTCTGCAGAAATAGAAAGGGCTTCCTAATTGTCTTACCTAGGGCTCTCTTTCTGCTATTCATGCTGTTTGACATTGCTGCAGGATTTGTTACTTCTCGAAATGTTCTGCTTTCTTGGCATTTACAACAGCGAATAGAACTGAACTGACACTCACATAAAAGAATGAATGAGGTTAAGCTCTTTGAAATGGTCTTAAAATGCTAGTGAAACCTTTCAAATAATTGCCAAATTCCATGTCCACTTTTCATATCAAATTTGAAAGTTAAAGTACAGCTCTCCCCAGTATGCCCTGTCAAAATCCCCTCAAATCTTCTGCCATCCTCCTCAAAATGTCACTTTTAGCCACAAAGCTTTTCTTGTCCCCATTAATCACTCGCTTTTCTGTAATCCCAAATTTTTACTTTTTGCTCATGGAAAAGCATTTTAAATATATCTGTGTGTGCATGTCAGTTCCAAACTCCCAAATTTTTACGTTTATTGCAATATATGTCATTCCCCAAACTATGATATTTTAATCGTGTATAAATCTGCCTTTACAGGCTTATACAAAGACCATGCAGACACAATGCCCTCTATACTATAGATATTCAAGGATGGATTTTTGAAGAAAGAACTCAGATTTCATTAACCCACTGTACTTTATTCTTTCTAAGCATTATGGCATGCAAAAAACCCTAAAGTCATTATAAGAAAATGAAGACATGAATCTCAAGACTGTTTAATGATTTTATAAATGATCAACAACTCAACTTCGGATATTTGAAGTACTCTGGGTTTATGGAATTTGGAGATAAAAATTTTAATGTGATCATTTTAATGAAAGTTAGTACGAATGCTTCTAATATTTGTAGAATTTCATGACTGAGTTAGAGTAAATAATTGTTTCTATAAGCAATGAAAAGCAATTATGTTCTGGAAATTTAACTTGTTCTTTGTCTCTTAAAAAATCTGTCAGCATCATAGCTGAAGAAGGCACATTGATAGGTTCATCATTCTGTTTCTTATGAACAAGAAACAGAGACTTTGTAGGCAAGATAGCAAGTTTAAGAACTCAGGTTACAATCTAGTGCCAAAACAGACATGGCAAATGACGTCACATTTACTTGATACTTCAGGAATTTGCTCTGTTGCGTTCATTTATCACCTAAGTGCCTTATTAAGAGTCAAGGTGAATTCATTCTAGGCCAGAACTCAGTTACTATCCATATTTTAACTTAGCATCGGGAGGACGATACAGTAACAAATGCCATGGTATATGTCAATTACTTCAAAAAGAAACACCACTCTCTCTTCTCTATTTTAAATTTTTCTGGATTCCACTCATATTAAAACTATGCTTACTGTAAAAGTTCACAAAGTATTTTTGTTCATTCTACTTTCAAAACTCTTAATTATGATTTTCTTATACATATCCCAAGAAAAGCAATTAGTCAAATATTTCATGTTCACTTTTCAACTTTTAACCATATATTTTTATAAGCTACTATATAGATCATTTCTTTTTGCTTTCCTCAAAAATGCTTATTGGAATTACTTTGAGCCTTCAAATGCATATTTGTTTTATTCAGCTACATTAGATATTTATACCAACAACCCATCAATAGAGTAAATTAGTACATGTAACTAAAAAGCATATACAAGCATAACTGACTTATAACAACATTTTACAGACCAGCACAACAGCTTGTCTCTGTGGGATTTAATAAACCATATTTATTCACAGTTCTTCTGAGAAAAACAGAAGAGACTCTGATATATATTTATTATTTCTATAATAAGAACATGAAAATACATATGTGGAAGTAAATGTGGGTTCTTTTTCTATTCACAAAAGTGAAATGTGCTAACTGAAGTGATAATTTCAACAAAAGTTTCATTAAAAACAAAGGCAGTTTGGTTTGGGGATTCTGAAATAGGTCTGTTAAGAAAGCAAAATTATGAGTAAAGGTTAATAATAGGCTAACATTATAAAATGCCATAAATCTCAACTTCATTAGAAACAAGCCAAGTTTCAAAGTTCTTCATTTTAAACTTTTTGTTTAAAGTTTAAAGAAGTTTGTGTTCGTCTGTTTAACCTCAAAAGTATTCATCACCAGGTTAAGGATCATAATTATAACCATCCTCTAAGAGAATCCTGTTCAGCAGAAGTAAAATGACATGATTTGCTAAAAGCAAATATTTTATTAGCCTGCAGACCTGGTTTCAAACCTTACTTCTGGCACTTACCGTGTGACTTACGGAAAGTTCCTAGGTTTCACTAAGGTTTAATTCCCTCAGTTGCAAATAAGTAACCATAACAACTCCTGCTTTAGTGGTTGTTATAAAAATTGTATGAAGAAGTGAGAAGTCAAAGTAAAGTGGTAAGTAGAGTGACTCTCATGTATGAGTTTATCAGTTTGTCAATACGTTACTATTATTTGTCAATATCTGTTACTATTATTGCCTTTTTACTATTTTTTATGCAGTACCAATTAAGAAGTATTGCAATACTTTATCATTGCAATAAGTATTTGAGAAACCAACTTGAAAAAATTGTAAAGAGAATTATCTTTTTAAACATACATATAAGTTTAAGTCAAGGAAGATACAGTTAAAGCATTTGGAATGAGTTCAGTAGCTCTGGTGAAATAAAATAAATTCAACAGCTAAAACACAATTTGGCCATGCCAAAATTTTTAACCTTAATGTAACTATTTTTTAATAGGTTGATTAAGGTATTGTTACCTTTAAGGAGGGTGAAATATATGTTCTCCTCAAGCTTCTTAAAGAGTGAAATTGTGTGAAGGACACAGGTGCTGAGCATTTCTTATACAAGAACTATGCTGGACATTGATTCCTCAGAAGCATCCCACAATGTATTACTGTCAGTATTTTAAAAATGAAATCCTGAAGTTCAGAATTGCCAAGTAGCTTGCCCTAACGTCACACAGCTGGTCAGTTGAGGAAGCCAAAATTAAAAATCCAGCTTTTTCTAAGCCTAAAGCCTTTCATCGTGCTGTCTTTAGCTGCATGATTCTGAAGATGAGAACCCTGGTTATGTGGGGTGGAGTCCTAGAATAGGAAAGTTTACGTGTTACAGAAGCCTCTTGTGTTTTATTCAATTTTTTTTCCTTTTTTTTTAAATTTATTTTAATTGGAGACTAATTACTTTACAATATTGTAGTGGGTTTGCCATACATTGACATGAATCAGCCATGGGTGTACATGTGTTCCCCATCCTGAGCCCCCGTCTCCCCTCCTTCCCTATCCCATCCCCCTGGGTCATCCCAGTGCACCAGCCCCGAGCACCCTGTCTCATGCATCAAACCTGGACTGGTGATATATTTCATATATGATCATATGCATGTTTCAATGCCATTCTTTCAAATCATCCCACCCTTGCATTCTCCCACAGAGTCAAAAAATCTGTTCTTTACATCTGTGTCTCTTTTGCTGTCTCACATACAGGGTCACCATTACCATCTTTTTAAATTCCATATATATGCATTAATATACTGTATTGGTGTTTTTCTTTCTGACTTACTTCACTCTGTATAATAGGTTCCAGTTTCATCCACCTCAGTAGAATTGATTCAAATGCATTCTTTTTAATAGCAGAGTAATATTCCATTGTGTATATGTACCACAGCTTTCTTATCCATTCATCTGCCAGTGAACATCTAAGTTGCTTCCATGTCCTGGCTATTGTAAACAGTGCTGCAATGAACATTGGGGTACATGTGTCTCTTTCAGTTCTGGTTTCCTCAGTGTGTATGCCCAGCAGTGGGATTGCTGGATCATAACGCAGTTCTATTTCCGGTATTTTAAGGAATCTCCACACTGTTCTCCATAGTGGCTGTAATAGTTTGTATTTCCATCAATAGTGTAAGAGGGTTCCCTTTCCTCTGCACCCTCTCCAGCATTTATTGTTTGTAGACTTTTTGATAGCAGCCATTCTGACCGACGTGAGATGATACCTCATTGTGGTTTTGATTTGCATTTCTCTGATAATGAGTGATGTTGAGCATCTTTTCATGTGTTTGTTAGCCATCTGTATGTCTTCTTTGGAGAAATGTCTATTTAGTTCTTTGGTCCGTTTTTTGATTGGGTCATTTATTTTTCTGGAATTGAGCTTCAGAAGCTGCTTGTATATTTTTGAGATTAATTCTTTGTCAGTTACTTCATTTGCTATTATTTTCTCCCATTCTGAGGGCTGTCTTTTCACCTTGTTTATACTTCCCTTCATTGTGCAAAAGCTTTTAAGATTAATTAGGTTCCAACAAATATTTTTTCCATATTGTTATAATTTTTGATGTAAAGTTCAAGACATTACAAGATATTGAAATTTTCTCTCTTTTGATATGGTTCAAAACCTCGTGATCCAGGAGTCCAATATCTCAATATCAGCTAGACATGCATTCTGAAGTGTGACGCATTCTAAAGTACACATGTGCTGGAGTATTAACTCAGATTCAATAACTTTATACCTATAAGTTCCTATTCAACTGGATTGAATTTGTCAGGCTGAAATTTATAACACGGTGGAAGACAAGAGATTTTTTAGCAGTAAGACTCTAGAAAATCAACAGGATTAAGTATACTATTTCTTTTAAAAATTGTTCAAAGCTAGTTTAAAGTCTGTGCTCTTATTGTAATTCCCCCAATGTCTCACTTTGTGTTTGGATAACTTTCAATTCTTGAAATGTATGACATTATGAATTACTCTAATAGTGAATGGATTTTTCTGCAACTTCCCTAGACAGAAAAGTGGAAAAAATTCTACATATAATTTTTAGAGCTATATAATTCTACATATAGCTTCATCAGTATATACAAATAAAACTCATCCTAACCCTGAAATGATTTTTTGGTAATTTTTTTTTATTAGTAATAATCTCTTCTGCAATTTCAGTTTAGCTATGAAGAATTTCGTCTTAAACATTTTAATTAATGCAATTAATTGTCATTTTTAAAAATCATCTTAGAGAACTTCTGAATACAAAACTTGGCTATTGTAATTTGTGAATGGCACAGTTAGAGTTGCAAAGAGTAGCTCATGTCATATTTCATCATTCATTCTCCAGGGTACATTAACAGTGTCTTTCCAAGGGCTTGATTAAAAAGGAGATAATTTTTTAAAGAGATAATCCTAGGAAAAAAATATTTTTGATGTAATTCCTCTCCTTTTTCTCGCCCTAGGCTCCATGCCCCCAGGCAACTTTATCTAAGGATCCAGCACATGATCTAAGGATGTGAAATAGTCTTGCTGCTTAAGCAAATGAGGCATTAAGGCTGTTTTGTGTTTCTGTGGGTGATCGGTGTTCATACTGACAGTGCAGCAGTACCTGCTGCTTGAGATGGAGTAGGAAGGGTGGCTGGTAAGGGGATTGTGTGGGTGTGCCGTAATGAATCTGTTTCATCTTGGAATGACTCCATATGCTCTGGTGAAGCTACCAATTCTTTCTCTTGCTTTTTTTTTTCCTTTTCCTTTTAATGCCAAGATGAATTGATTCTGAACTGCTGCTCCAAACGCTGACACCATTGAATATGAAGGTGTCATTGTAAAATGAACCATAGGAAATTCTTAATAAGCAACCTTCACAGAGAGTTATCATTTTTGACATTTAGATACAGACTTACTCACAGTGAAGGGAGCTTCTTCCTTTAGTCCATGCATGCTTAGAAGAATAAAGAGTAAAAAGGAATTTGATTGGTATTAAATATGTTTTATTCCTTGCTATGGTGAGCAGTGATATCACACCCCTTCTCTCCTTCAGTCTACCAAGAAAAAGAATTCTTTGAAATCAAGATCTTTATTTCTGAAAGAGTATAAATGGTCTTAAAGCTAAAGCTTACAGTGTTGAGATTTAAGATCTGATTTCCATGAAAACTTCCTTGAAATCATTTTTGTCTGGGGAAAAAATTATAAATCCTGTAGAATGCATGCTAACTACAGTTACTTAAATGCACTAAGGGAGTCACAGACTGATTCTTTTAATAAAAATCAGTATATCCCAGGAACTTACTTTCTAGATTAGAGCAAGTAATGCTTAGAAACCAATTTTATATTTTCTAACTTTGTTTTAAAAAAAGAAATAAAAATTCTTCAATTGGTATTGCTTTAAAAATGTATAAAGACTTTGCAAGGTTAAGACATTTTATTAATCTATATTCTACAAAGGAAACCTGCATATTTAGAAGTGCATTAAGCAATCTGACATAAAATTTGGTCTTAGAGTTCTAGCTGTAAGCAACTTGTGTATGGCATTCATTAACTTTATTAAATAGAGTATTCCCAAAGAATATATTTGCTGCCACATTGATGCTATATTATACTTATATTATTAAACTGATTCTTATTTCTCCAAATGAATACTAATAATGTCAACATTTCAAAAGTTTTTATTCTAGATATATCCTACTCAATGTAATTGAAATGTTATAAATAAATTGACTTCTTGTGAATAGATTCCATACACCAAGGATTCCTAGATGTAAAGGAATCCTGCTTTCAGTTATTTTATAAAACATGATTCTTTTCCATAGTAATTATTAAATCGGATATTTATTTATTTAGTTTAGATATTTATTATTTATTTAACTTAAACTTGAGTTAATTTGTGTTTAAATCTCTTTCACCTACCAATCCATTGCCAAATCCTGTTGATGGTACCTCATACATATTTATCAGATATATCCCAAAAGTGGAGAGAACCAAATAAAAAAGCCTATATACTCAACAGCCTGCTTTAAAAATCAAGCACTGTGAATAAAAAGCCTTAACTGTGGTCTTATATGAATACTCTTCTCCTTTCTCTCCCTAGAGGTAACCTCTATCCTGAATTTGGTGCTTTTCATTGCCATGCATATTTATAAACTGGCACTACTTATTAATGTATGCATAAACAATATAGTCTGCCTTTGAAAATTGGTACCAAACTGTATACACAGTTGTGCAACTTGTAAATTCCCCTCAACATTATGTTTTTCAGATGTATCCATGTTAGTATATAAGTAGGTTAGTTCATTTACATAAACAGTTCTGTAGTATTCCAATGTACGGATGCATTAAAATGTGCTTGTTATCAATGTTTTATTGATGGGTGCTTGTATTGCTTCCAACTTTTTGCTATTACCATAATGCTGAAATGAACATTATTGTACATATTCCCTTTGGCAAGTGTACAAGAGTTTATCTGAGAGCATATACTTGAATTGAAAACACCAAGTTCATGGCAGTCCTGTAACTTCAACAGTTTTGTCAAAGGCTTCCCAAAGCCTATGAATAGATACTGCCTCCGTGATTTATGGTAGTAAATTTCTCACTTATATTGTGTACCTCAGTATTCCAGACACTGATACTATAGAAATAAACCAAATATATAAAACTTTCTGCCTAATTGGAGCTTGCATTCAAATATGAGCATTGAAGAGTTGGGGATTGACATGTATACATTGCTATATTTAAAACCTGCAATCAACAAAGACCTACTGTATAACACAGGGAACCCTGCTCAATGCTCTGTAATAACCTAACTGGGTAAAAGAATTTAAAAAACAGATATGTATATATACATATATATATAACTGAATAGCTTCACTGCACACCTGAAACTAACACAACATTGTTAATCAACTACTTTAATATAAAACAAAAAGAAAATAAAAAACAAATATGATATTAAAGAAGTAAATAACATACACCATATGTCAAATGGGAGAAGTACTGTAGATAAAAATAAAGCAAGAAAGAGCGATAGAGACTGCTGGAATGAGAGATGCAACTTTAAATAAATCAAACTGTCCTGAGAAAGTAAACAAAGAAATAAAAGGGGTAAGGAAAAAGCTACAAATCCTCACTACTATCACACTTTTTAATTTGTATTAAGTGAAATGAAAAGGGAAAGATTTCTCATTGTGATTGTTTTTTCTGAGATTGAGCATATTTTCATATGTTAGTTTTCCATGTAGATTTTCTTTATTGTTAATTGCTTATTAATGTCTTAACCCATTTTCATACTGGGTTACTTTCTTATTTCTTACTGAATAAGAGAGTTCTTTTCATATTTTAGAGGCACTATTCCTTTGTTGTTGTGTGTGTGTGTTACAAATAATCTTCTACCATTTTTTGTGATTTAATTCTTGATTCTTGAAATTATCTTACATGCACTGAAGTACTAATTTTATTGTCATTTTTTTCATTGAATTTATACATCTTTTCCTTTATGCTTTGTATTTGTGTCTGAATTCCTACCCTATATTAAATATTTCTTCTAAATATTCTTATTTTTATTGATCTTGTGATGTGAGATAGTAATCCAATTTTGTTTCCTTCCATGTGCATAAAAAATCATCCTGTAATAGTAACTTTTTTAAATAAAGATTATATCTCCACTTAAATGTCAGTCACAAACTTCTTGACCATTCCTTCTAAGTTATATCCCACGTTTTTGTGCAATCTCACCCTTTAATTCTCTTTCTTAGAACATAAAATGATTTTAAATAATTGATCACTCATTTAATTAAGTAATTTCTAGTCTCACCCTGCCTCCTGTCCAAAAGTATAAACTTCGTGAATGTATAAATCACCTCTTACTTAAAACTATAACCTCAATTCCAACATGGTACCTAGCTCCGAATAAGTAATTATAAATGTGTTTAGTGAATACATAAGCAAATTTCATTTCACCACTATGTGAGATAAAAATTGCATTGATTTCTAGCACCCCAAGTTTGTAATAACATTGAAAATAACCGTAAACTTTCCAATATTTATGTGATCCTGAATAAACTGTCTACCACATGTGGCTCAGTCAGTCAGTCAGTCAGTTCAGTTGCTCAGTTGTCTCCAACTCTTTGTGACCCCATGGACTGCAGCACTCCAGGCCTCCCTGTCCATAACCAACTCCTGGAGTTTACTCAAACTCATACCCATTGACTCGGTGATCATCCAACCATCTCATCGTCTATCATCCCCTTCTCCTGCCTTCAGTCTTTCCCAGCATCAGGGTCTTTTCCAATGAGTCAATTCTTCACATCAGGTGGCCAAAGTATTGGAGTTTCAGCTTCAACATCAGTCCTGCCAATGAATATTTAGGACTGATATCCTTTAGGTTGGACTGGTTGGATCCCCTTGCAGTGCAAGGGACTCTCAAGAGTCTTCTCCAACACCACAGTTCAAAAGCATCAATTCTTTGGTGCTCAGCTTTCTTTATAGTCCAACTCTCACATCCATACATAACTACTGGAAAAACCATAGCTTTGACTAGATGGACCTTTGTTGGCAAAGTAATGTCTCTGCATTTTAATATGCTGTCTAGGTTGGTCATAACTTTTATTCCAAGGAGCAAGCATCTTTTAATTTCATGTCTGCAGTCACCATCTGCAGTGATTTTGGAGTCCCCCAAAAAATAAAGTCTGTCACTGTTTCCACTGTTTCCCCATCTATTTGCCATGAATAGATGGCTTTATATGGCTAGTAGTGCCCATATTAGTCAGTGTGGTTCTATAACTTAGAGGCACAGGCATCACCTTGGAGCTTGGTAGAGACGCAGACTCTTGGGCCTCACCCCAGGTCTGCTGAGTTGAATCTGCATTTTATCAAACCCCTAGCACTGCATCCCCAGAACACACATTAAAGTTTGAGAAACACTGGTTTTGAAGGCTTACAAGTGGCCAGACCTCAAGTCAGTATGGCATGACTACACACCATCTATGTTTCTTTTTTAAACATAAACTTAATGTCAATATAAATAATTTATTTTGAAGGTGGGGCTCCCTCTTTTCTTGTTCCATCCTTTGGCGCTGGTCTCTTGGAAGAGTGATGAAGTGATGGTTTGATTTTTAACTGGACCAGTTTCGTTCTACCCCACTCAGAGCTTTGTAGTAGGTGGTACAGTGAGAAGATGAGCACATGTCCCTTGACTGTGTGGACTTTGAGAGAGGGTACTATTCCAGTGTCTGTCACTGGTTGGTTGTGTCTCCATGTTAGAGAATGTGAACCCACTGGGTATATTTCCCCATCTGTATATAGCACAGTAGTACTTGAGATGCCTAGCCAGCCTTGTGGATATCTCATGAAGATCAAATGAACCATATGTAATTGTATTTTCCCTTTCTTACCCTTCAATTACAATTTTTATCAAAAATTTGAACAGGTAATACAGTCACATGTTGTGATGCTCCAAAGATATAAAATGGTATATTATATGGTGAGAAATAAGACTCAGTCTCCAAAGAGGCATCAATGGTACCAGTTTGGGGGGCTTTTTCAAGAGACAGTTCATGCACACACCAGGAATTACGTCTATATGACCTTCCCTTCTTCTTTTCACACAGCACAATCACCTTGCATTTTGACCTTTACATGAAAAGTGTGCCTCAAACATTGGCTGTGTCCATATATAGAGTTTCCTCTTTTCTTTTTCACAATTATACAACATTTCTTTGTATTAATGCACTACAACTTATTTAACAACTTTTTCACAATTATACAACATTGCTTTGTATAAATGCACCACAACTTATTTAACCAAGGCTATTCTCAATTTTTGTTTCTAATTTTTCCTATTTAACAGTGATTCAATGAATATTTTACATGTATATGAGGACATCTCACAGGTAACTTGTTAATTTAAATGATTTTATTATAAATACTTGACACATAAAAAAATCAATATAAATATTTGACTTTTTCTTAAGGACTACCATTCATATAACCTTTCCCCCGACCCTAAAAAGAGGTAAGAAACATGGTAGGCTGGCAAATCAGTAAGACATGTAAACCCTGTGATCTAAGCAGTATGTCATCTGCCTCCTACCTAACCAATGTATCTACATTTACATAGAACTGTAAATACACCACTAAGTTTCTTGACCCCTTCGTCTCTAGAAATCAATAATCAGCCTTATATAATCGAATGAGTCAAACTTAGAGAAAACTGGAAAGTCTTTTCCAGCTAGACAAGGATTCTCTAATGATTCTGGGGGTATTATTTCTATAGAGTCGAAACAGAGTACGCAATAATCTTTCCTTTTCAATAAATATGTTTATTTCTCTAACCTAGGGTACAATAATGTTTCTAGAATTCTGGGATGTCAATTTTGGACATTTGTAATCTCTTTGTTAGTGCTACTTCTTTTTCATGTCCTGCCTTTTTAAAAATAGCTGGGGAGTTGAGGTGACCTTCATAACTTTAACAAACTTTGACAGAAAATAAAACCAAACTTTTAAATGTGGAATGTATTTATTGATTCATTCAGTCGACAAATAGTGGACGCTGTTGTTCAGTCACTCAGTTGTGTCTGACTCTTTGTGACTCTATGGACTGCAGCACACCAGGCTTCCCTAACCTTCACCATCCCCCGGAGCTTACTCAAACTCATGTCCACTGAGTCAGCGATGCCATCCAACCATCTCATCCTCTGTCATCCCCTTCTCCTCCTGTCTTCAATCTTTCCCAGCATCAGGGTCTTTTCTAATGAGTCAGCTCTTCACATCAGATGGCCAAATTATTGGAGCTTCAGCTTTAGCATCAGTCCTTCCAATGAATATTCAGGACTGATTCCCATTAAGATTGACTGGTTTGATCTTCTTGCAGTCCAAGGGACTCTCAAGAATCTTTGCCAACACCACAGTTGAAAAGCATCAGTCCTTTGGTGCTCAGCCTTCTTTATGGTCCATTGTTTTAAGCAGTGGGGACAAAATGATGGGGAAGAAAAGCATGCAAAATCCCTTCATTGATGAGGTTTTCCTTGTTCCAGAGAGGTACATTATAAAAGAAATAAAATGACCATATTCTATAGTGTTTATAGTAGTAAGAAAAATAAGCACAGTAATGGGATAGTGACAAAAAGAGTGCTATTTTAGATGGAGCTACCCATTAGAAAAAGATATACCTTAGACAAGATATTTACTCTGTTTTACTTTACAAGACTCAAGAGTGAATCTGGTGAACAGCCCCAATTCATTTGGATCAAACTTTCCCATTTAAAGCTCTCCTTTAACTTATTCCTGTTCTTTCTCTACATTTTTTTCACACAATTCCAGTTTCTCCATCTGTATATTTTTATGAGTTAATACTGAATCCTCATCTGTGTTGATATCCATATACTTTGCCATCTTTTTAACCTTCTTACTGCTTAAATATGTGCTAATTTGCATACAATATGTAATGCTGTACACCTGGAGTTATGTAAGTGTGCATATACAAGAGTGTGATTCCCAGGTGGCTCAGTGGTAAAGAATCTCCCTGCCAAACAGGAAATGCAAGTTCTATCTCGGGGTCAGGAAGATCTTCTGGAGAAGGAAACGGCAACCTACTACAGTATTCTTGCCTGGGAAATCTCATGGATAGAGGAGTCTAGTGGGCTACAGTCTGTGGGGTCACAAAGAGTTGGACACGACTTAGTGACTAAACCACCACCCACCAATATAAAGGGTATGAGAGTAAGTATGTGTATGTAAACGTGTAGACAAAAGACACAGAACTTTGTGAAAGCACACCCATGCACTAAGGAAACAATGAGGAAAGCAACTATGCTGAGCATCGTTAGATATTTCTAAAGTAATTACTTAGTAAAATTGATTTATCATTGCGGAGCCAAAACACAATTGAAACCAGAGTCAGAAATGTTCCTGTGGGTCAGCTGTGGCTATGCTGTAATCTATAAAAAAAATCACCCCACATATTCCAGTCACATAATTAAATATTTCAGCACTACTGTCAACTGTATTAAACATTTAAACAACACTGGATGTTTTAAAAATCAATAATTATAATAATGGGATCAATTTTATACTGGTCATACTCAATGCAGCTTTTAACTGTTATCTGTTTAAAATAGGCAGCCATTACTTAAAATATATGTAAATACTTTCACCTTTTAAAACCAAGTGAAAGTGAAAGTTGCTCAGTCGTGTCTGATTCTTTGAGACCCCATGGACCGTACAATCCATGGAATTCTCCAGGCCAGAATGCTGGAGTGGGCAACCATTCCCTTCTACAGGGGATCTTTCCAACCCAGGGATCAAACCAGGTCTCCCACATTGCTGGAGGATTCTTTAGCAGCTGAGCCACCAGGGAAACCGAAGAATACTGGAGTGGGTAGTTGAGGTTTCCCAGGTGGCCCTAGTGGTAAAGAACCTGCCTGCCAATGCAGGATATGTAAGAGATATGGGTTCAGTCCTTGGGTCAGGAAGGAGAAGGACATGGCAACTAACTCCAGTTTTCTTGCCTGGAAAATCCCATGGACAGAGGAGCCTGAACCTGGCAGGCTACAGTCCATAGGGTTGCAAAGAGTCAGACACAACCAAAGTGACTTAGCATGCATGCACACACATACTTAAATATTAGTAGAGCTTTCCCTCTATCTCTCATATGAGTCTTTCTCCCAAGCCTTATATCTACTGAACCTTTTTATTTCAATATGAATTTAAAATCTATTGCTCAAAAGGAATTTTCATATATACAATGGAACTTTATAAATGTATTCAACAAAAAGATTGCTGGATCAATGTAATATTTTTCCTTTAGATTATGACTAATAAAACCTGGTTCAGGTCGAAATAAAACTGAAGTTCTTCTTACCTATCCTTAAGAAGTATGGCCTGAAACTATTTTGGCTCAACTAGATAAAAGATTCTTTATGAAGTGCTTTATCAGATTCAATAATTAAAAGATCCTCTGCTAACTCTTCAGTGAGTCTTCTTTATAGCTGTGCTTTGCAAAATCAGTTCCTCCTATCTCCTCCTTTGAAATGTCTAATTAAATTGGGAAGCTTTTCTTTTCTATTCGTTTTGTTTTTGCCATATTGGACATAGATACAAAAATAATTAAATTACAATGCTGTTTTTTTTTTTATTCTTTTTTCTTGGGACTATAAGGAAGACTAGGAGGAGGTATGTTTTCCCAGCTTGAGGTTTTTAAGTTGGTCTTTTATTGGCACTTTCAGTGTTAAATATCTTTGGGGTTAATGGATGTAACAGGAATAGCTTCCCTGATGCCTGTATTGATGCTGTAATAGGTTTTTGAGAATAATCGACTAGTGAAGAATTGAAACTGAACACTTCAGAGCCCTTGCATTCCCTTTGTAAGCATTGCTTAAGCACTGTTACAGTATCTTTTCTAAAATGTATTTGCTTTAGTGTTAAAAGAAATCTAAATGAAAAAAAAGTCTACGGCTTTCCTACCTTCCTGGTACTTTTTTTTTTTTTTTCATTTTTATGTGCCTATTTCTATTTATATTCACAAACATATTTAAGAGCATCATAATTATATGTTTTATCAGTGTTTTGGCTCATTCTTGCAAGTGTAAATTCCAGCCAATAATCATCTGAAAAGGTGACTTATGCCTTTTATAATATCAGGTTCTGGGATGAAGACTCTTAAAAAGTTATTTCGATTATTAGAATGAAGGGCAGATGAAGGGTTAAAACAACTCAATCATAATTCAGTGAGAACCTTCTGGGCATTGCCACTAGTTATTTTGAGGAAATAAATTATAGAGTAAGAGACAGATACATATGCAAGGGGCTTTTCAATATAAGAACATGATTGTTGTTAAAATAGAATACAAAATATTTTAAAAGCACAATACTTTGTAGTTGACTCTTGTAAAACTTCTAGAAGATTTCAAAATAAAAAGTATATAGGTGCATGCTCATACATGTGCACCTGTATGTATTAATATTTCCAGAGGGAAAACTTCATGAATAAAGTTACGGAGATGACATGTTCAATCATGCTCAAGCATAGAGAAGGACAAGAGACAGTCTAGCATTCTACCAATGGTTCTCTGTCAGTCAAAGAAACACTCAAACAGACCTCTGAGGATAACCATTCTGAATAAAACAGCAAATGGTTGAGCAATATTCCATGCTCAAGCAAAGTTCCTATAATTTAATGGTCAGAAATAGTATAGTTTGCTTTAATGTTATCCTAAGTTCCGTGAAAGCAGAGACTTTTTCTCTTTTGTTTATTTATTCATTCAAAGCACTTATAACAGTAATGGTACAGAGTAGGTACTCAATAAATACTGGTTAGACAGATTTTGAAATTCTGCACAGAGGTTTTTGGTTCCATTTCATGCCTCACAGTCAACCAAGAAAAACTACAACTGGTCAGAGTCATAGACTGAATCTTTAAAAATAGATCTGTAGGCATCAGTGCAGTACAGAGGATAAAAGTCAAAACTGGAAGTCAAGTCACAGGTTCTGCCTTTAATAACCACCTGTAAAATGATGGTCAAGTCACTTAATCTCTCTAATATTGCCATCTGACTGACATCCTTTCTAATTCTCAAATTCTATGAATCTATTCTGAACCTAATACATAACTCTTTAAAAGTCATAGATGATTACTCAAGCTTTTTGTGCATCAAATCGACCTTGTGCTAAAGATAAATCATTGCTGATCATGGAAGCGTAAATGAAGAAATATAAAAATTCTTTTAAAGCCTTTGGATGATATACAGTTAATATTAACATACAGTTGAAGAAAATGTGACAATTCCATTCAGTAATATAATACTTTTCTTTCCCAGAAGTTTTCAACTTTGTAATACATTGCAAATATTTTAGATTAGTGTAAGCACTTAAAAAAGACAAGAATGTTTGTTTATTTTCCTCCCTATGGTTGCAGTGGTTTTAGTCACTAAGTCGTGACCAATTCTTTTGACCCCAAGGACTGTAGCCCACAGGCTCCTCTGTCTATGGGATTTCCCAGGCAAGAATATTGGGGGTGGGTTGCCATTTCCTTCTCCAGGGGATCTTCTCAACCCAGGGATCAAACCTGAGTCTCCTGCATTGCAGGTGGATTCTTTACCATCTGAGCCACCAAGGATTCCCATAGATCTAGCTAAATTTTATGTACCTTGGATTGAACCTATTTAACCCAATCTTCTAAATTTGACAAGAAGAACAAAAGAATTTGATGCAAATTTATGTGGATTAAGGAAATGCAAGTTTTTTTCCCTAGCCTTGGGTTAGAATAAAACCAGAAGACAATGGTAGTATTTATTTTAATCCAAAGGATTTGTTTCCTTAAATGTGAAAAACTGCTGAACTCTCTAAAGCCTGCCGCTGCTGCTGCAAAGTCGCTTCAGTCGTGACCAACTCTGTGTGACCCCATAGACAGCAGCCCACTGGGCTCTGCCCAGGTTCTCCCTGGGACTCTCCAGGCAAGAACACTGGAGTGGGTTGCCATTTCCTTCTCCAATGCATGAAAGTGAAAAGTGAAAGTGAAGTCGCTCAGTCGTGCCCGACTCAGCGACCCCATGGACTGGAGCCCACCAGGCTCCTTCATGCATGGGATTTTCCAGGCAAGAGTACTGGAGTGGGGTGCCATTGCCTTCTCCTCTCTAAAGCCTAGTCTTGTTATAAATAAAGCAAATAGTTTTCCTTGCCCACATCAGAGCTGTTATAGTATTTCAGATTTTCATTTTCCATTCACTGTAGGGCAATTTTCACTTACAAGGTAGTGTTATTATTAATATATATCTTTGGACAGTGAAAAATTATAAAGTATTGGTCAGACCCATAGGAAGATTAAGGTTCTACCATGAGACTTATAGTTTTAACACACATTTAACAGACACAAGTAACACTAATGATGATGTCATTAACAATGACAAATATTCATATTATCTAGGATACCCTCTACTTGACTCTGATAATCTGGGTAAGATGCACAAAAGCCAGGTTACTACCTAGATACATTGTTCAGTATGCCATGGGCAGTTTAGGTCTAGCAGACAGAAAAATCATCCTTTCCTGGGCATTCCTGGCTAGGCTGATTGGCTCCCTGATGTTTCCCATTCACTCTCAGCTGCTCTTTCCCTGCTTCATTCGAAACTGTAGATTTCTCTCGCTGGCCTCAGCTGCTGTCTTTATTCCCCAAACTACATGTTTGACTTCCCATCACCACATATTATTCTCTGGTGAAGTCTCTCTCACCACAAGATCATTAAAGACCAGATCTCTTAGAAGGAAGTCTGTCCTGTTTTTGATATAGCATTTTACTTTAATGATACAAAAGAACAAAGTCCAGTAGTTGGTTTGGAGAGTCAGAACCCAGCAAAAATAACTGCAGGAAGAAGACAAAAGAGTACATGAAAGAACTATCCATTGCAAAAAGTTCACTGCCTAGTAGCAGTCTATCTTATTTATTCTAAACAGTATGCAGCCTCAATCAATTGTTGATGTAGTATTAATGAGGACAGGGAACAATGATCTGATTCAGTCAAGTCTATAGATGGTCCAAAAACCTTATAATAATCTTATCTCCTGCCAAAATTTTTGACCAAATATGTTCAAGGACTGTATAATTTGCTAATTTCATTTGTCTCCTGTTATTTCCTCTGCTCATCCTCTGAATAGAATAATAATTAGTGAAATTGCCAGGAAGTAGTTACAGAGCAAAAGACAGGGAAATGGCCATGGACGCTTGGGCATTTTCTATGCAGCAGGCACTGTACTGAGAATTTAGCATACATTGGAATTAGGCATCTGGACACTTCACAGACTGACCTCATTATATGGACTCTGCTTGCAGGAGACAAACTCCAAACACTTTCATGTTTAGTCACGTAAGAATCAGCCAAACCTGAACTTTCTTTGTTGCTCAAAGTCAAAAGGGCAAAAAGAGAGAAGTTTAACCACTTCATTATAATCTCTTAAGACACAGAGTTTCACTTAAATGTAAGTTACCTCAAACATCTCTACAGGTGCCGAGATAAATGATATCTTTGATGGGTTTATAGGCCTCATCGAGTGCTTTGTGTTTATAGACCATAACAAGAGCAAAGTAATTGGTTTTTTTTCCTCCCAGTGAACTGTCTGTCTGTGGGATTTACAGGGTGAACACAAGATGTAATGTTTGCCTCCTAAGATTTGCCAGTAAAGCAAACCTCAAGTCCTTTATTATTACCCATTTTTTAAAAGTTCAGATCATTGTGATTACACTCCATTATTCAATGGAATCATACAAGAAACCAAAGGCTTTGTTTTCAATGATTGATGACATTTCAACTTTCTTGAGTCTTTAACTTTATAGTATATATTTCAGAGGTTTTTCTCAGTGTTTAACAGTGGTGGTACTTCTGAACCTAACAACAATGAGTTATGTAGCTCTTAAAATTAGCACAGTTAAAGGGACAGATTGTAACCCCAAAAAAAAATTTTTTTAAGTAATGGATTGAAGTGTAAAAAAAAATTGAAGATACTTTTCATAAACTTAAATTCTCTGAATTGCATAGTTGGACTTGGTTATTGGGCAGTAATCAAGATAGGACAGTTATCACTATGCACTAAGAATTTTTATTTTTCAGGCAAGTCTAGGTTAACAATTGCCAAATATTTGAGATATAATAAATTTTTAGTCCTCAGTTCTGAAGTTAGGATGCATGGTTTCAAATCTCAATTCCACCACTGGTGAGCGATTGATCTTTTCAAGTCTTTTATGCTTCAGTTCCTTTCTCTGTAAAATGGGGATAATAATGGTATCTAATCTGTAGGGTTGCTCTGAGTAAATTCAGAAGTTTGACTAATCAATCAATGTTAACAACAACAAATGTTTATTACCTGCCTTCTCTGTGTCAAGCACTCTCTGAAATACCAAGGATTCCTAGTTGAACAAGACACAACCCTTGTCTCTAAAAGTCATAGGCTATAGAATCTTCTTCATTTTTATTACACCAACTAAAATAAAAGCCCCGCAACCAATTAAGGGCAGCCATGAAATCAGAAGATGATTGTTTCTCAGCAGGAAAGCTATGACAAACCTAGACAGTGTGCCGAAAAGCAGAGACATTACTCTGCTGACAAAGGTCCGTATAGTCAAGGCTGTGGTCTTCCCAGTGGTCACATATGGTTTGTGATAGCTGGACCATAAGGATGGCGGAGCACCAAATAATTGATGCCTTCGAACTGTGGTGCTGAAGAAGACTCTTGGGAGTCCCTTGGACAGCAAGGAGATCAAACCAGTCAATCTTAAGGGAAATCAACCCTGAATACTCTTTGGAAGGACTTATGCTGAAGGTGAAGCTCCACTATTTTGGTTACCTGATGTGACCAGCCAACTCATCAGAAAAGTCTCTGAAAAAATAGCAAGGAGGAAAACATGAGGGCAAAAGGAGAAGGATGAGACGGCTGGATGGCATCACTAATGCAGTAGACATGAACTTGGGCAAACTCTGGGAGACGGTGAGAGACAGGGAGGCCTGGCGTGCTGCAGTCCACAGGGTTGCAAAGAGGCAGACACGACTGTGCAGCTGAACAACAACTCTCTTCACAACGTTTGTGATTGGATATGTCTTTGAAGGGAGAATCCATTTTAAGAACTTACTACCACCACTTCTTATACTGTCTCTCAACAGATAAACATTTCCTCCACTAGAATTAGCCTCCATGCTAAAGGCAGTTTCAGCAGTTTAAGAAAATGCTGTTGAAATGTGAATAATAAAGGCATGATATATATATTTAAAGGAACCAAAATGGGTCCCACAGAAATTTGTCTATCATCCAAACTCACTTTGTTCTCAAACTTCTATAGTACTCAGAAAGGAGAAATAACCCTGGCTTTAAACCACTACCGCCACTACCACCCACCGTGCTATTTGCAGGAAGCCATGTCTGAGAGGTAAAATGTTCAAGCAGGTGCTGGACTGCTGTAGAAGCAGAGAAAGGCCATCTCTGCAATGGGAAAGCAGAAAAGGCAGCCAACCTCCGTTACAGAAATAAGATGATTTGATGGCCTATTTGGGGGCTTCCCTGGTGTGGTGGCTCAATCGGTAAAAAATATCCACCTGCAATGCAGGAGACTCGGGTTCCTGAGTCAGGAAGATCCCTGGAGAAGGAAATGACAACCAACTCCAGTATTCTTGCCTGGGAAATCCCATGGACAGAGGAGCCTGGCACCCTACAGTCCATGGGATCGCAAACACTTGGAACAACTGAGTGACTAAACCACCACCACCAATTTCTTCATTGGGTGATAGGTTTATACGTGGTTACACATTATGCTTTTTAACTTAAATATACATTGCACATATTCTTTTGTAGATATCAAATATTTTATAGTAAAAATTTTTTGAAAATATTTATATACCTAACTCATGAAATATACTGTTAGAAAGCCATCAAAATAACCCAAAGTTGTACGTCATTTTTCTGTTCTATACTGGATTATCTCTTGATCCTTTAATCAAAGTCTTGTAATTACCAGGAAAAAGACTGTGGATAAATGAAAGAAGAAACTGAGAGAGGAACCAGTGTAGAGATCAGAAGGATAAGAACTGTTGTTGGTCTAGTTCTCCAGTGGGGGAGAGAGACATCGTCACTGCAGGATGTTCTAGGGTCCCTGAAAGACTGTCTGAGAGCTAAAGCAGAGGGCATTTAGGCAGTGACAGGCCTAAAGATCCACTGATAAGATAGCAAATTCTATTAGTATATTTTAATCTATGGGCTAGAGATCCAGGCTGCAACAAGACTGAAAACCTATAGGTTTATGTTCAGTTCAGTTCAGTCACTCAGTCGTGTCCAACTCTTTGCGACCCCATGAATCACACCACGCCAGGCCTCCCTATCCATCACCGTCTCCGGAGGTCACTCAAACTCACGTCCATCGAGTCAGTGATGCCATCCAGCCATCTCATCCTCTGGCGTCCCCTTCTCCTCCTGCCCCAATCCCTCCCAGCATCAGAGTCTTGTCCAATGAGTCAACTCTTCGCATGAGGTGGCCAAAATACTGGAGTTTCAGCTTTAGCATCATTCCTTCCAAAGAAATCCATGGGCTGATTTCCTTCAGAATAGACTGGTTGGATCTCCTTGCAGTCCAAGGGACTCTCAAGAGTCTTCTCCAACACCACAGTTCAAAAGCATCAATTCTTCGGTGCTCAGCTTTCTTCACAGTCCAACTCTCACATCCATACATGACCACAGGAAAGACCATAGCCTTGACTAGATGGACCTTTGTTGGCAAAATAATGTCTCTGCTTTTAAATATGCTATCTAGGTTGGTCATAACTTTTCTTCCAAGGAGTAAGCATCTTTTAATTTCATGGGTGTAGTCACCATCTGCAGTGATTTTGGAGCCCCAAAAAATAAAGTCTGACACTGTTTCTTCATCTATTTCCCATGAAGTGATGGGACCGGATGCCATGATCTTGGTTTTCTAAATGTTGAGCTTTAAGCCAACTTTTTCACTCTCCTCTTTCACTTTCATCAAGAGGCTTTTTAGTTCCTCTTCTCTTTCTGCCATAAGGGTGGTGTCATCTGCATATCTGAGGTTATTGATATTTCTCCCAGCAATCTTGATTCCAGGTTAGAGTTTAGAAAAGAAATGCAGAAAACCTCTGGATTCCCAAGTATTGCCAGAATCACACCATCTCTGTGTTCCAACCATGTTATCTTTCTTCTTCAATACCATTTCTCCTGCCTAAGACACTCTTTTCTCTTCCCCTGCCCTTTATTATTGTTGGTGTTTGTTCAGTCACTAAGTCATATCCAATTCTCTGCTACCCCATTGGACTGCAACACGCCAGGTTTCCCTGTCCTTTACCACCTCCCAGAGTTTGTTCAAACTCATGTCGAGGCAGTGATGCCATCCAACCATCTCATCCTCTGTTACCCCCTTCTCCTCCTGCCTTCAGTCTTTCAGGCTCTTTTCCAATGAGTCAGCCCTTTGCAACAGGTGGCCAAAGTACTGGCGTTTCAGCTTCAGCATCGGTCCTTGTAATGAATATTCAGGGCTGACTTCCTTTAGGATTGGCTGGTTTGATCTCCTTGCTGTCCAAGGGATTCTCAGGAGTCCTTTGTTGTCAACGCCTATTAATCTCACTTCCTCGTGCATGTGTGCTCACTCAGTTGTGTCCAACTTTGCAACCCCATGGACTGTAGCCTACCAGGCTCCTCTGTCCTTCTCCTTTTGCCAGACTTTCCTGGCAAGAATACTGGAGTGGGTTGCCATTTCCTCCTCCAGGGGATCTTCCTGATCCAGGAATCGAACTCAGATTTTTTGCATCTCCTGCAATGATAGACCAATTCTTTACCACTGAGCCACCTGAGAATCCCCCCACTTCCTCAGAGAAGCATTTTCCAAAGCACTAGGCCAGGCTAGGAGTTCCTTTTGAAAGCCCTTTACAGCACTCTAAACTGATTCCTGACACTCAGTCCATGTGTAAGTAAATGTTCATGGTTAACATCTGTCTCTACAATTGTGTGTGGGTGCAAGTTTCCAGCGGAGAAGGCAATGGCACCCGACTCCAGTACTCTTGCCTGGAAAATCCCATGGACAGAGGAGCCTGGTAGGCTGCAGTCCATGGAGTCGCTAAGAGTCGGACACGACTGAGTGACTTCCCTTTCACTTTTCACTTTCATGCATTGGAGAAGGAAATGGCAACCCACTCCAGTGTTCTTGCCTGGAGAATCCCAGGGACAGTGGAGCCTGGTGGGCTGCTGTCTATGGGGTCGCACAGAGTTGGACACAACTGAGGCTACTTAGCAGCAGCAGTGAGTTTCCAGACATCAGAAACTGTGCTTTCCTGTTTACCCCTGTACATCTAGGCCTAAGACAAGATACATAAGAAGTACTCCAGAAATAGTTATATTAAATTTATGAATGAGGAATGAGTGAATGAATGAATAAATCAATTTGTTGTCTCTGAACCATCCAAGCAGTTATATCTCAGAGACAGAATTATCATTCTGAGCTCAAAAGAGAGATTAGGGCTGGCAATAAAGATTTAAGAGTCACCAGCTTCCATGTCAGGGAAGGCAATGGCACCCCACCCCAGTACTTTTGCCTAGAAAATCCCATGGACAAAGGAGCCTGGTGGGCTCCAGTCCATGGGGTCGCTAAGAGTCGGACACGACTGAGCGACTTCACTTTCACTTTTCACTTTCATGCATTGGAGAAGGAAATGGCAACCCCCTCCAGTGTTCTTGCCTGGAGAATCCCAGGGGCGGGGGAGCCTGGTGAGCTTCCGTCTTTGGGGTCACACAGAGTCGGACACGACTGAAGTGACTTAGCAGCAGCAGCTTCCATGTGGTGATGAAATTCATAGGGGAGAATAAATCTCCTAGGAAGAGTAAAATTGGTCAGGAATCGGCTATATCAGCATAGATGCTGGGTTGGCTTACTGCTGAGGGCTCCCAGTGTTTTATGGACCTGGGGACTGGGGAGAGGGTGAGGGAAAAGGACTAGGAGTGGAAAGGCACTGAGAAGTGAGCCAGGGTGGGGCAAAGTGTCCTCAGGGCTCCTCCTTCTACCGGAAGGAGATTTCAGCAGAGAAGCTGGAGGGAGGCTCCTGAATGAGAGCACTGGGCTAACGATGTGGAGATGCACAGGAGCATGGCCAATCCTGGGAAGCTGAGCCCTCAACTACAGCTCCCCTCAGAGGCTGCAGTGTGTTGGCTGTACACCAGGTCTGTTGTCTCAGAGGGCACCTTTCTTCTGTGAAGCCTGCAAGGTAAAGCCTTCATAACTGCCAATCCTTGGCCATAGAAATGACTCATTGGTCTTTGGTCAGGAGCCAGAATCCTCAGTAAGCTTCTTTCTTTTTTAAATTTTTTGAAGGTATTTTTTATATGGACCATTTTTTAAATAATTGTATTTACTTACTTATCCTTGATTGCACTGGGTCTTTGCGCAGGTTTTTCTCTAGGGGTAGGGAGGCTCAAAGGGGGCCACCCTCCAGCCAGTGCCCGGGCCCTCTCACTGCGGCAGTCCCACCCGCGGAGGAGCACAGGCTTCAGGGCACTCGGGCTTCAGCAGTTGCGACTCCCAGTTCTAGATCACAGGCTCAAGAGTTGTGGCTCACAGGCCCAGCTGCCCCGTGGCATGTGGGATTGTCCGGAACCCGAGACCCAACCCCATGTCACTTGCACTGGCAGGCGGACTCTCCACCACTGAGCCTCCAGGGAAGCCCTCAGTAAGTTTCTTGAACAGTAAGTCGCAGTTTCCTGACCTACTCCCACCTCGTGGACCGTTGCAGAAACTTAGCTGTACACCTGACCTCTCTGTCCTGCTCCACAGACGAGAAGAACACAGGGTTAAGTCAGATGGGAGGGAATTCACTGGGGCTAAGAGGGAAAAGGCCAAGGAGGTCACGACTGAAAATTATCTGTTTCAGTCAACGAGTCATTAGTGCCCTCAGCAGAGTAATTTCCATGGAGTAAAGACGATGAACATCAGAGTGCAAAAAGTGATGAACAAAGGCGAGGTACGGAGGACAGTTAGCAAGTACCAAGTAGTCTGAGGCGACGCTGGTGACACTGAGCGCCTGTACGCAACTGATGAAGCTACACAAGGAAGGCCAGGAAAGAGCTGTCCCAGGACTGAGGGTGAGGCCCTCTGATCTGGACCCTGGGCGGAGATAGCTGGAGTCGTGCAGGGACGCAGCGCGCATGAAAGCCCTGAGCAAGCTGTTTGGAGGCTCCTTCCAGGTGTGCAGGCTTTCTTTCAGGATCCTCCATTTAGCCTTTATTCTGCCTAAATGACTGCACTTTCCATCACCACCAGCCCTCTTTCTATTCATCTGTCAGCTTTCATCCCCCAGAGTCTGAGCCGTGAGGGCCCTCATTCCTGTCGGCTCGCTGTCTCTGTAGCAAGCTTCACCGCTGCTCACAAACTCCGAAACATCACAGGTTCATGTTCACTTGGGAATCCAGCAGGGAGCGGTCTCTTCTCTCCTCCTGCCCTAACCACGAATAAATGCTTCAGAATTTATTAAATATTTGTGCTTTTTGAGGCTGGAGGCAAACTGTGGTTCACCTCTAAACACTAAGCCTTCAAGAGTAATCAGCTGTTATTCCAAGGAGACAAAAAAAAACCATCAAATTCCGCCTATGGTCCTAAGACCAAGGAAGAACGCTAACATGTATTTCACAGACTTTCCATGGAAAATGTGGATCCGTGGCCTAGTGAGGCCCATGTAATGGGATTTATTACACTTCTTACATGAGAATATTTCCAGGGCTTTCAGGTACATTTAATACAAAGGCTTTTCCTTGTACTAAAACAGCAAGAGACACATGAAGCTCTGTAACCCTTAAAGTTGTAGCTCAGATCAGATTTTTGCATGAGGAAGGATGCAGAAAAAAGCAGCAGAAATACTGTAAACTATTACATGAAATAATTTATATCATGTTCAACTCAGTAGGTTTACGCCTGTTGCCATTTCTTGGCTGTTTCTTGAGTAGGCTATCATTTTCAGCCTCTGCTGTTTACAGGAATACACATTATTTCAAAAGCAAGATTTTTCCTGGCACTCAACTCACCCATGACTGTATCGTTGAATATTTTTTAATGTTATAACTCAACTCTTTGTGTGGCTAGAATGGCCAAGGCTCTTTTATGTTGTTGTTCTTATTTTCCCCCCCATCAAGCATTCTGACTGCCGCTGTCAAAATCTGATAATAAATGAAGATTTCTCCCACAGTGGACCTCTGATAACCATGGCAACTCCATCAGCAGCTAATGGCCACATTGCAAAAATGTTTTTGAAAAGGACAGCTTCTCACACTGCTGTAGTACAAATGTCCTTTTCTTACCTTTTCTTCATAATGATGCTAAGAAAATACACCCCAATTAAACATTTGCTTTCTCATGCACATGTGGGGCCACTTTTTAAAAAATGAAGAATGTGGAAGAAACACTACAATTAAAAGGGAAAGATCTGCTTGAAAGTAGGGAAAGATGCAGGTGATTTGGCAGCATTAACAACATATCTTTACTACATTTACAACTGAAATCAATGTGCTTATTGATTCCTAAGGATCTGAGGGGTTTTATTGCTATTACAACACCCCACCATCAACCAGAGAGGATTTCTAGAGTGCCTGTTTGAGATTCATCATTATTTGTCTCTCTGAACAGTTGGTCACTTTTAGGTAATGCAGCTATGTGCATCGATATACAGATGATGCTGTATCTTGTTTCCATAAGATGGGCACTTTAGACTCTTCTTTATGTTTTGAAAGAACCCCAAACAGAATCAGCATGTGGGTCCTTCAGCTCGCCTTGCATGTATTCCCATCGTACCAAAGTAACAGGAATTCTCCGCCTGGGCCCTGCTATGAGACACTCAAAGATGCTCTGGCTTTCTTGTTTACAAGATAGTCCCAAAATAGTCTATTGGAAAAATTTTCCCTAAATACCTGCTTCCAGAGTAGCCTCCCTGTTGAAATAAAGGAGGATATTTTCCACTTTAATTTCCAGTAATGAAAATACAGACATTTAGATAAATCTACCTTTCTGTCTCTACCTACCTAGCTACCTATTTATAAATATATATCCATGGAAAAGGATTTTCCCAAATCCCCCAAAAGTTCAGAGATGTTTTTCTTTTTAATTTTCTTTCAACTATTAATAATGATCAATAAGTATCCACAGACTAGAACTCAGCATCAAGCTTCCAAATGTGAGAGGATTTGTCAGTGCCATTTGCACTGATACCTGGTAGGTTTCATCGATGCATAATCCTCACCCTCTGAAATTTTCAGCAGTAAATGGTCCGGGTAGGACTGACATAACAGTAAGGATGTCCCAGGCCAGGAAGCAGGAAAGCTAATTTCCATTAACCATTACTGCCATTTGAATTTTACCTTACCCAAAACCATTTTTTTAACTTTTCCCAAAGGTATTCACTCTATATAAAAGTCTTTTAATCATGTGAATAGGCTTAAGAGTTAAGACCTCCTTAGATCTGCATCAGAGCTCTGCTTCTTTCTACTGGGAAACTGTGGGCAAGTTATTCAAACTAGCTTAATCCCAAGGCATTAATTTGTAAAAAACAGGCCAATAATAGCTCTCCCTCAGAGGATAGCTGGAAAGAATAGTTGACTTAACATGTATGAGAGCACCCAGCTCTATAACTGGAAGAAACTAAATTCTTCATGAATCATTTTCCCCCTTTCTTTTCTCTTATTACTGACTCTCATTCTTGCCTTTCCTTAAAAGAACTAGTCATAGGATTAGGCTCATATTCCTGATTTGCTCATCTATTTTATAAGCCATTTTCATAAGTGTGTAAAATGACTTGCTTTCTGCTAAAATTAAGACAAGTTGAACTGTAGACATTGCCAGACTGCCAGTAGTTTTTGGTTTTCCTTAATCAAATAAAATGTTATAAAATTTGACATCTATGAAGTCACTACCATAAAAATCTCACAGCCTTTCTCAAGTAAAATTAAATTTAAAATCACAAAACATCGTTTCCTTTTTGAACTGGATTCACCAAGTTTCTGCAGAGGGATGAACTTGGAGAATCCTGTCACTGACAGCCGAGACAACAGGCTGTGGCCTGATCTTTTTATCTTGGTGTGGGAGTGTATCAGGCTAGTAGGAAAGCAAATTGTAACAAATAAAGATGTCAGGATGCTCTACAGGAGGTTTATTTTAAATCTTTTTTTAAGGCAAACTTCAGAGAAAGTTCAACAAAAAACATTGCCAACAATTAATTTTTGCCCTGACAAAGAAATTTTCATCCTTTGGAAGACAGCAAAATAAATATGAAGCTTTTAATAAAAACTTTTGTATGGCTAAAAAGCAACACTAAACATCAATAAATAAATCTTTGCCACCAGCTCATTTTGAAGTGCAGTCATCCAAGTACTGAATACAATGATGCTGCAATATGCAGGTATGTGTATAACTTTTGGAATTACCAATAGAGTCTGAGTTCATGAGATACCCCCCTACCTGTCATCTTGAGACTAAGATGCACTGTTAAATCACAAGCATTGATTGTCAAATCAGAGACCAGGGCCGCTGGCTCAGTGAGAGGCAAAGGGTGAATGATGAGTTTGGGAGGAAAAAATAAATGAAGACCAGAGGAAAAAGAATATTGTTCTCACACTAAGGAAATAGAATCAGTGTACAAAGCTACCATTTCTCTCAGTATTCATTTGATTACACAAAGGAATCACTGTTTGTCCAGTGTTTCCTAGTAGTGTCGGGCTTTAGTTAATCAAATGGAAACTTCCCCCTTCTGTCATTACTTCAAACTTCAAAACTTAAGATAAACTGAAAAAAGCGTCATGTGTACAACCAACAATTAACTTTTTTTTTTTCATTTGGTGGCCAAATCTGTTGGAAGAAGAAATAAAATCACCAACAATTTATTTAAGTCCTTCTATTTCCTAAATATGTAGTCCTAGATGCAGAAAATCTAATATTGCTTCCTTGGGAAATGTACTTTAATTTGCATTAATATACATAGACTGGGTTTTTTTTAATAAAAACAGTGAAAATGTTCCCAGATCAAATTATGATTTAAAATATGAAAGGCATTAAATGATAGGTCCTTTTAGAGAATATAAGCACCTTTTCTTCATGGCAGTGTTGGCACTGCCTGGTCAATAGAATACTGCTTTCTTCTATATTAATTCATTTGGTAAAAAGAGAGTCAGGATGGGACAACCCACTAGTCCACCACAGTGAAAACCTAAAATGTGTTACTTGTTCTCAGCTAAGTATTGAGGAACAGTAAACGTTTCCTTTTCTATCTTTTTTTGTTGTTGTTGACAATGATATCTGTTGACGTATTGCTTGTATTCTGTGCACCGCACCTTGAGAGAACCAACTCCATCGAGAATGGGGAAAAGAAAGAGAAGTAAAACCATCTCTCAGTTTAGAATAATCTGAGTGCTGAAATCATATATCTGCTTCAAAAAAAAAAAATAATAAAAGGCATTAGTTGTCTAGGGGAAAATGCTATTTGTTAAACACGCTTATATAATACTTTCAAAAATGACCTTTCTTAGAGGTTCCTGAGCTTTCCTGTTTTGGCCAAAGTTATTGTATAACATTGTATAACAACGATTAGCATATAGCGCATGCTCAGTTGTTTCCATTGCGTCTGACTCTTTGTGACCCCATGACTGCAGCCCACCAGGTTCCTCTGTCCATGAGATTCTCCAGTCAAGAATACTGGAGTGGGTTGCTACGCCGTCCTCCAGAAGATCTTCCTGACCCAGGGATTGAACCCTCATATCCTGTGTCTCCTGCATTGCTACAGATTCCTTACCACTGGGCCACCAGGGAAGCCCCTAGCATATAGTAGTTACTCAATAAATAATAAATCAGTGAGCATGACCTAGGAGAAATGTTTATTCTTCAAGACCAAAACCAGCATTTACTATTGTGCTAACACACTGCCCTAGATCAGATCAGAACTCGCTCAGTCGTGTCTGACTCTTCACGACCACATGAATCGCAGCACGCCAGGCCTCCCTGTCCATCACCAGCTCCCGGAGGTCACTCAGACTCACATCCATCGAGTCAGTGATGCCATCCAGCCATCTCATCCTCTGTCGTCCCCTTCTCCTCCTGCCCCCAATCCCTCCCAGCATCAGAGTCTTCTCCAATGAGTCAACTCTTCGCATGAGGTGGCCAAAATACTGGAGTTTCAGCTTTAGCATCATTCCTTCCAAAGAAACCCCAGGGCTGATCTCCTTCAGAATGGACTGGTTGGATCTCCTTGCAGTCCAAGGGACTCTCAAGAGTCTTCTCCAACACCACAGTTCAAAAGCATCAGTTCTTCGGCGCTCAGCCCTAAGCACCCTATAAATGTTATAAATATTAACTCTTATACTCCTTGTAACAATTCCAGGGAATGTGTTTATTATTATCTTCATCTTGCAAGTGAGGAAATCAGAGCAGAGAAGCTGTTTGTCCAAAGCCACACAGTCGATGATTGTAGAGCCAGACATTTGAATTCTGGTTCCTGAGTCAAAACGCCTTAATTCTCATTCACCATGCTGCCTCTGTATACTGTTTTGCAGGAATTAGTCATGCTCAAATTGCAGTTTGATTCACCTCTATTAGGTCCTGAAAGTTATCTTGGTAGGCATTCAAAATTTGAGGTAGTCTAATGGGGCTTCTAAAATTAAGCATGGATTTCTCTCTCCCCTTTCACTTGATACTCTCTGCCAATGCAAAGGATATTGAATTTTTTTCTTTAGTGGTTTAGATTTATATTAAATCTAAGAGAAATAGGAGCCCAAAGAGAATAGCTCTAATTTTTAGGTTGTGTTGGGTCCTTATTATTACCCTTGCTACTGCTACTGCTAAGTCACTTCAGTCATGTCCGACTCTGTGCGACCCCATAGACGGCAGCCCACCAGGCTCCCCCGTCCCTGGATTCTCCAAGCAAGAACACTGGAGTGGGTTGCCATGTCCTTCTCCAGAGCATGAAAGTGAAAAGTGAAAGTGAATTCGCTCAGTAGTCTCCAACTCCTAGTGACCCCATGGATTGCAGCCTACCAGGCTCCTCCGTCCATGGGGATTTTCCAGGCAAGAGTACTGGAGTGGGGTGCCACCCTTGCTTGCATGCTAAGTTGATTCAGTAGTACCTGACTCTTTGAGAGTCCATGGATCACAGCCTGCCAGGCTCCTCTGTCCATGGGATTCTCAAGGCATCAATACTGGAGTAGGTTTTCATGTTTTCCTCTAGAAGATCTTCCCATCCCAGGGATCGAACCCAGGTCTCTTACATCCCCTGCATTTGCAGATGGATTCTTTACCACATTCTTTGCTGCTACCTGGGAAGCCCTATTATTGCTCAGATTTGCTTAAAAAAATATATTAATGAGCTCAAAAACTGAGACTGTGGATGAACTTTGATTTAGGGAACTTAGGAAGGCCACCAGATCACTGTCATCATTGAGGTAATGGATTGATCTTTGGAGTCAGACAAATTTGGGGTAATATTCTTGCCCTGCCACTTACCATCTTGTGTGGCTTTAGGCACATTTATAATTTCTCAGCACCTAATGATCCTTAGCTGTAAAATGGAGATAATAGTGTAATTTCTTAACATTATTTGGAGAATTTTGTACATGGGGTCAGAGTAAAAGCTTGAAAAATATTATTTCCTTTTCCTTTATAATGATGCTATTATGACTGTAATTATCTTTCCAAGTAAAATAAAGGCTACATGACAAGTTATCTCTGTCTGCAAATTTCCACAAAGAATTGTTTTAAGATACCAAAGATTTATCAAGTGACTTTCAATAACCTTCGATATATATGCTCTCTACATGTATATCCTATATTTAGATATAGGGGACAGAATGGATTGCCAAGATCCTACCTTCTACATCTTAAATCTCCACCACTGTATTTGAATTAGAAAAAAATACAAATGGTATTATCACCAGAAGGTCACATTTAAAATATTTGAATTTCCATTAGCATGTTAAACATTAATCAAATGTTTCAGGTTATTTAGTTAGATAATAGAAATTTTCACCCTGTAAAGGCACTTTTATTAATGTTTCTTCCATTGGCCCTTGTTTTGAAAGATTTTTATCTCTCAAAAAAACTGAATTTTCCAGTAATACTTATTTTGGTCTTCATTTTAATTCATTGAAATATATATGCATACACAATCAAGTTTCTCATCAGCATAAAACCACTGTTTCTACACTTAGTCCATGTAATTCCAACAAAAAGCAGAGAAACTTGACAGATTCATTCTTCTTTATAGTCTTCTTGAAGTTTAATTGTTGTACAGTGGATTAATTTTATCTATATTCTGTTTATATCTCCGATGAAAGATAATGTATCCCATTCTTTTTGATATGGCCATATAACTTGCTTTGTTGATATTTATCAATAGTTTCAGGTGGAATCTCTAACAGAAGAGCCTTGAGCTGAAAGCTAAAAATTTAATAGATACTAGCCAAGCAAAGAGTGAAGAGAACTTATTCTCTGCCTAAACCTAAAGGGGAAAAAAAGTTGAGATTATCCCAATTTTAAGGAGTAATAAATTAGACACGCTGTCTCCAGTCTGGTCACTTAACCTTCCTCAACTTGATACAAAGCACATGCTTTGAAGGACTCCTAATTTGGAGGAAAAGTAGTCAGTCTTCCCTAAAATGATACCACTTCTCCCACCCCACCCTGCTAAGTGAGCAGCCCCTAGAAACAAACTTATTTCAGGAGATTCACCCCAGAAAACATGTTGATAATTGCCTCCAACCCTGGCCTGTTTGACGCAACACGAACACCTCTGGTTGCCCCTTGGCTATATCGACTTATTTCTCTCCCGTAGTCTGCCCTGGTCTCCTTCCCTTAGCCAGGACCCTCAGAGAGCAGGAGTTGTAATGCCTAATAAATGCCAAGATCATAACAAATATTAGTTCCCTTCTCTTCTGCCTAGCTGCAAGCCTGCATCTCAGTTGACCTGATTACTCTCCTAATTCTGAGATATTATAAATGCTGGTAATAAAATCCATTATCATATTCACTATTACATTTAATAATCATAATAACTCTATAAAGTTCACCTTCATGAAGATGTCATCCTACTTTCTGTTACAGCAGAAATTTTCTTGAGAGGTAGGTTTTAAGTTACTTTTTTTAAAATTGGAGTATAATTGCTTTGCAATGTTGTGTTAGTTTCTGCTCTACAACAAAATGAATCAGCTCTATGTATACATATATCCCCTCCGTCTTGAGCCTCCCGCTCACCACCCTACCCTACCCCTCAAGGGCAGCACAGAGTACCAAGCTGAACTCCTTGTACTATACGGCTGCTTCCCACGAACTATCTGTTTTACACATTCTAGAAGGCAATGGCACCCCACTCCAGTACTCTTGCCTAGAAAATCCCATGGACGGAGGAGCCTGGTAGGCTGCAGTCCATGGGGTCGCTAGGAGTCGGACACGACTGTGTGACTTCACCTTCACTTTTCACTTTCATGCATTGGAGAAGGAAATGGCAACCCACTCCAGTGTTCTTGCCTGGAGAATTGCAGGGATGGCGGAGCCTGGTGGGCTGTCATCTCTGGGGTCGCACAGAGTCGGACACGACTGAAGCGACTTAGCAGCAGCAGCAGCAGAGTATATATGTCCATGCTGCTCTCTCAATTTGTCCCACCCTCTCCTTCCCCCTCTGTGTCCACAAGTCTGTTCCGTATGTCTGTGTCTTTGTTCCTGCCCTGCAAATGGGTCCATCAGGACCATTTCTCTAGCTCCCACATGCATGTGTTAATATAGGATATTTGTTTCACTTTCTGACTTACTTCACTCTGTATGACTCTTGATTGAAGCTTTATTAATTGAAATATTTACTTCAGAGCTTAGGCAGCAGCCCTACCAAGCAAAACCTTGGGAAACTGTTGAGAACTAGCCTCTCCACTGTCTACCTTTGGGTGAGACTCCGTTCTCTAATCCACTTAGAGCAGCTGTCTCATTTGGCTACTTCCATTGTCCCAATCACTTTTCTTTAAGATAAGGACTTTTAGAGATGTTATTCAGGGTCAGTCTGGCTATAGTCCCAGCCTCAGATCTTTTGAAACAAAATATATAGATATAGATGTTTATTAGTTATGCTACTATCAGACGACTGGTTGTCTCAGGGTCTACAGGTGATGCCTGAACTGTCTTAAAATCAGAAATCTCATTTCCCAGGGTTAGCATGCATAGATTTCTAACAGGACAGAACAGTAAAGTCATAATTCACTTTGCTATATAGTTTAATGGGAGGGAGCAAGGGGAGAAATTTTCTTTTCTAAAGACCTGAATTTCAGTCTTGGTTCTGTCATTTTTTGTTTGTGGAAGCTTAAGTTTTTAGAGCTTCAGTTCATTTTTCTTTCTGTTCTACTTACCTAAAAGGAGTAGTCATAATGCTGAATTAAGATAAAATATTTGGAAGCAATGGAAATAGAAATTGCTGATAATTTAGTGATTTTATAATTTCAACCAACTTCTTCTGCATGTTAAGGCTTATTTTAGTTTCCATCTCACCCACACGTTGCCCAAAAAGAAGAGAATGATTTAGATCAGTGGTTCTCACACCTGACCGATTTCACCTGGAAAACTTTAAAATATATAAAGATACTCAGGCTCTACTTACCAAGGTTTTGTTTCAGTGAACATGGATATGGGCCCAGGGAGACTATATTTTTTTTAAGTTTCTCAAGTAAATTGCTACAGCTTTTTTGGAAGGAGTTAGCAATGGGTGTTAACCTTTTTTCCCTAAGACCTAGTAATTTTACTCCTAGAAATTTATCCTAGTAATGTACTTGAACACACGTACAAAGATATAGATACAAGGATTCTTACTATAGCTTTGTTTATACTTTAAAAAACCATTTGGATGTCCATCAATAGGAGACTTTAAGTAAGCCATGGCATGTCTGTACAGTTGAATGAAACGCTAACTTTGGCAGATGTTCAAGACATACAGTATTTTTCAGTTTTAAAAAGCAAATTATATAACAGCTTTTTCATATGATCTTCTTAAGTATAAAAAGTGCTTATGGTGTGTACATATTCATGTATAGGTTTATAAAAGTTACACATTGAACTGTTAATAAAGTCAAAACTGAGAAATAAATTTGGGAAAGAAAGCAAAGGAAATGTAGAACTTTTACTTTTTGATGTATACATTTCTTTTTATAGTGTTTTTTTTTTTTTCTTACAGCATGAAAGTATCCCATTAAAAAATCTCCAGGTGAACTTAAAAAAAAAAAAAAATCCCCAGGTGATGCTGATGAGCAGTCAATCCAAAAAACTACTGATTAAGAAGCATTTTAATCTCCTCTATCTGTCCTCCTTTATTACTACTCATCATTTTATGCTATTATTCATTTTATCTTCATCAGTTTCATCACTCAGTCCTTCCTGAATCTCCCTAATATATGTCCCAGGTACAAATTTGTTCATTCATACAGTTTATGAATATATGTGTGTTCAGCCACTCAGTCGTGTCTGACTCTCTGTGACCCCAAGGACTGTAGCCCGCCAGACTCCTTTGTCCATAGGGTTATCCAGGCAAGAATACTGGAATGAGTTGCCATTTCCTTCTCCAGGGGATCTTCCTGACTCAGGGATCAAACCTATTTCTCTTGTGTCTCCTGCATGGCAGGCAGATTATTTACCACTAAACCACCAGGGAAGCCCCTTTATGAATAAATATTGAGTGTTTATGCCCAGTAAGTGCCAAGTGCTGTTCAAGACACTAGCAACAGACAAGACCAAGCCCTGCCCTCATAGACCAAACTCCCTAACTTCTCTGTGCCTCCATCCCTTCATCTGTAAATTGGATATATAATTTCAAATATATTTTTTCATAGGGTTTTCTGGGAATGAAAATAAATAGCATATGTAAAGCAGCATAAAGCCTAACATCACAGAAGTGCTGAGTAGTTCTAAGGAACAGTAATTTTCATTGTTGTCATCTTCATTATTTTTTCACAGCCAACTGTTGGATCCAATGTAAATTTTCTGGGGGAAAAAACCTACAAAAACTAAATTTCACATCAAGAATTTTATTGTTGGTGTTATAAACAATTTGAAGGCCATCTGCTTTAGTAAACCACAGCAGATTTTAGAAGGCTTAGAGAAAAACAGAGAAGTCAATTCAATAAGAGGGAAAATGTTGCCTCCTAGTTACTGAATACATTCCTCAGCCCCAGAACTCTAATTTCCTCGTTTCAACAAAGTAGATTACACAGCAAAAGCAGATGCACATTTATAACAGTGTATGACACTTTGTTCATGTCAGTGAGGATGAGGCTCTCTTTTGGGGTGAGGTTACCAAAGAATGGTGGGTGACCCCTTAATCTGTGAGTGGAAACCACAGTTTGGGAAGCTTGGGAAAGAACCTTCCCTTTAAATTTGCACTTGATTTAAGAAAAAAAAAAAAGTATAAAACACAGGCTAAGCCAATCTGAGCTTCTCTTTTTGTGTTGACTCAGAAGCTAAACACAGAGCCATGTTCAACTATTCAACTAAATGTATTGTTTTAAAAAGAAAACAATTGTATTTTCAATTATAGTGAAGATGAAAATTGCAATTGCTTTAGCTGTATATGTTGTTTTTCTTTTTTCCCTTGCATCGTTCCTGACAGAGCTAACTCTTCTTTCAGAAAAGAAAAGAATAACATTAAACAGTGATTGTTAGTGGACGCTCTGGCACGGTCGGTCCCCAGTTAGGTTAGTCTCCCCTGCACTGAGAGCAAGACCTTGATTGTCTGGTCCTGTCAGCTCTGAAAAGAACCCTCTGAATAGGAATACTAAGAAAAGCTCCGCCTCTGTTCAGCAGTGCCAAATAGAAATGCAGACAGAGAGAGCTTTGGAGGAGTAAAAAGGAGTAGCTTTAATACTTTGTCAGGCAAAAGAGGGACACACCTGGCTAGAGCTCTCAAGACTGTGCTCTCCTTCTCAAGACTGTGAAGCTAGAAGAGGTCTTACAGTTTTCAGGTGGAAAATAGGGCTGTAGGTAAGGATGGGGTCTGATATACTCTTACATTCTTCTTCTTCTCCTCCTGGGGGGCATTGAGATCATTACGGCTGGTGTCAAGTGATTCCAGCACAGCTTCTGGTGGCCCTCAAGGTTATCTTCTGTGACCTTCTTTCTGGAATGAAGAATGCTCTCAGAGGAAAGGAGTGTGGGGAAGTGTTGTCTTGGAGAGGTGAACATCAGGTGCATAATATTGATACAACTTTAGCTACAGGGCAATCATTTTCAGAATTTGATTAAGCAAGAAAGAGAAAAGGAGAAAGAACTTACCTGTAGGTTAGATGGGTGGAGAGAATAAATGCTCAGTAAGGGCTATCATGGGCCTCCCAGGTAGCACTACTGGCAAAGAACCCACCTGCCAATGCCGCAGATGTAAGAGATGCAGAAGAGATGAGAGTTCAGTCCCTGGGTTGGGAAGATGCCCTGGAGGAGGACATGGCAACTCACTCCAGTATTCTTGCCTGGAAAATCCCATGGACAGAGGAGCCTTGTGAGCTGTGGTCCATAGAGTCACAAAGAGTGGACACGACTAAAGAGCCTGAGCATGCATGGGTGCAAGGGCTAACATAATGGGGGTGCCTCGAGTGGTCTCTGCTACAGCAAGTGTAAGTGAGCAGCAGGTGATGTTGTGCCAAAGGACCGGAAAATTCCCCATGTCTTTTGTATATTCTAAAAGCTAATGTCTAAACTGAGAAAGAATAAAGGGCAAGCAATATCCTGAAGTTCATAGGTCATAAAAATTATTTTCTTGTGGAAAGGGGGATTTGCTGAGTATTTACTTAACTGTTTGTAACAAAATGCCTAGTGCTTACTCTAGGAAATAGCCCCACAAGGGGATACAATGCAGTGGCTGCTCTTCAAGAGCTGTGTTGCTACAACCAGTCACATAAAGCCCTGGCATAAGAATGCTTTGTTCCATGCCTTATGTGTGGAGCCTTAGCTGGGTTCCTCGGATGACTTGATTAAATAGTAGCCACAAGGTAGAATAGCCAACTGTCCAATGTACACAGACCAGTGTACATTTTGGTGGTGGTGGTGGTTTACTCACTAAACCAAAAAAGAGTCATGTCCAACTCTTGCCACCCCATGGACGGTAGCCCTCCAGGCTCCTCTGTCCATGAGATGTCCCAGGCAAGAAGATGGACTGGGTAGCCAATACTTCTCCAGGGGATCTTCCTGACTCAGAGGTCGAATGGAGGCTCCTGCATTACAGGCGCATTCCTGCACCACCAGGAATTCCCTAATAGACATTTCGTTTTCTGCAGATTCTTGAACCTCAGGTTTTTCATTTGAGTTGCAACTGTCTCAGGAACAGTTGTATCAAGGTATGTTTTCACTGCTGGATTCACACATTAGGACTACCAAGATATAAAGAATTTAAAGAAAAACAGGAATGAAAAAGACTCAACGCATTTTGATAGTGTCAGGAGAGGAAGAAATTTTCCTTAGCCCTTCTGGGTTCTTCTAGCTGGTCTAAGAATTAAATTGACATGGGTTAGATTAACAGAAGAAAATCACCCGAAAAGCTTAATGATATGTATACCTGGGAGAAACACAGAAAAACCTGAGTGAATCACAAAAATGGCTGAAACCTTCCCCTTTCCTACAAAAAGAGGACGTTGTGGGTAATTGGGACTTCAAAGGGGAGGAAGGCAGTTCACATGAAAATAGAAAAGCGTGTATGGCAAAAACCAATACAATATTGTAAAGTAAAAAAAAAAAAAAAGAGTCAAACCTCTGGGCTCATAGTGAAAGTGAAAGTGAGGTCTTTCAGTCATGTCCGACTCTTTGTGACCTCATGGGCAATAGCCTGCACCAGGCTCCTCTGTCCATGGGATTCTCCAGGCAAGAATACTGGAGTGGGTTGCCATTTCCTTCTCCAGGGGATCTCCTTGACCCAGGGATCGAACCCAGGTCTCCCACATTGTAGACAGATGCTTTACCATCTGAGCCACCAGGGAAGTCAGACCTAAGTTCAAATACTGGCTCCCTTCTCACCAATCTTGCAAACATTAGCAAACCAGTTAACCTCTAAGCCTTAGTTTCTTTATGAGTAAAATGGGCTAACAGTACGGCAGATGTATAAGGTAGTTGTGAAAATTAAATAATGTAAATTGTTCAGCACATAATAAAAAAAGAAAGAAAGAAAATAGAAAAGCAAATATTTGGTAAACAAACGTGGGCTGAGCCTTGCAAAGACAATGAATGGGACCCAGTGGACTCTGACCGCTTGAGGCCCTGCCGGCCTGTATTCTTTGCAGATGTCTCTGGTAATAGGTATACCCCAGAAACAGACCCTCTATCTAAATTTTTGTATGCAGTTATGGGGACGGTCAAAGTTTTTCCCTGAGTCTTTTGGGCCTTGATTGTTTTCAGCTGGAAATAATCTGCACACTAAGGAGACATTTGGAGTAGCAAATTTTGCTCCCCCCCATGGTGGTCACGACAACTTTGCTTTGTGTGTGTGGTGAACATTATTTAAACCAATCAGCGCAGTATATTACAATAGATCATTTTCAACTAAAATTTTCTCTTCAGACCTTTTCTGTTACTTAATAAGGCTATTTCATTTGCTTAGTCTAGTGATTAAAATAAACTTTGGGTCTAGTGGTTAGATTCATTGTTATTATTTGATTTGATCAATTCTGTTTCTCACTTGAAAATTGCCTAAGAAAGTAATGCTCTTTGATTGATGCAAATGTTGGCAAAAAGTCCCAGATTTTTCACAAGGGCATAGAAGAGATTATTTTTTCACTCTTACCTTGTTTGTGTGTGTGTATATGTGTGTGGATTATGTAAGACAAGACTCTGTCCTTCTCGAGCTGTATCTCACAAAAGGTACATAATCCTTAAAAAAGGAAAAAAAGCAACTATGACATGATATCCATTAGATCTGATCATAACACTCATAACACTTTTTGATAGATGTATCCAAAGTCCTGTTATTCCACTGAAGTAAAGTCAAAAGCAATTGTTTAAAAGCATATGTAATTCAGTAGGGAGCCAAAAACTGCCTCTGTCTGTAAATAACTTTTTCTTCCATTCTGCTCTGTTTAACTATGAAAGCAATTAATTTGTTAAAGAGTGGGAAGACTACTCTAAAATATATATCTCCTTCTGACCCGTGGAATCTCTGAGCAAGTCATTATAGACTTCACAAATGACTCCCGTGTGTAGCTCTTCTCTCAGCCGCAAAGTTAGGTTTGTGTGACTACTCGGTTAATGCCAGTCTCCCCGGCCATGAGGCTGCATGCTTGGTGAGGGCAGGGACCATCCTTCATTGCCTGTTGTTGTTCCCAGCACTGGCTTAGTGCTTGGCATATAGTAACTCCTCAGCGATTACTTCTTAAATGAACTTTATGCCATATAAAGTACTTTGGAAAAAGTGGATAATCACCCTTTGTTTGACTTAGTCTTACTCTTTCTATAAAGACTATTCACCTTATATACCAAAAACATTGCTATACATATCTGTTTTTCAAGTAGAGTGTTATATGTAAAATGTTTTAAGTCATTCAGAGAAATTGCATACTAAAAATCAAAGTTAATTTGTTATATTATCAAGTGTGAAATTACTAAAGGCTATCTGCTATTTGAAATCATTTGTCCTAAAAATATTCCAAAAATTGAGAAACTTTATTAATGTTCACAGTGTTACCATGAGGTAAGTATTGCTTTTCAGGCTGCAAAGGAAATGTCTCCTACTCTATAGAAAAGACTGTTTGGTTCTGTTGGTTGTTGGATTGGTAGGTTTTCTTGGGTGTATGATGTCTAACAACTTAAAAATTGTTTCACAAATGTTTAGAGAAATCAGTAAGTACAAAAAGTATTATAATCAAGAGCATTATTTATTTGCCATCAAGAAAAGATGATCTATGAATGAATCACAATTTCACCAAACAGTAGTTGAGTTTCTTCTGAAGTCTGAGTTGAGACACTATAGAGATGCTGTGAGGGTCTGTATCTGGAGTGAGCTATCACCTAAGAACTTGGTAACTGATGTACATAGAGTGTCATGGGCCTGCATCCTAATTTTAAGTGTGGTTAACAGTTTGTTTGTGGGATTTTTTTAAGTGTAAATTACCACTGTGAAAAGCATCAATAGAATGTTTTAGAGTCTGTAAGACTCCAAACTGAAAGGCAGAATAGAAGTTTGGAGCAAGAACCTCTCTCCATTATCCAGATTACTCCTTGGGGAGCGCTGAGGAGGCCAGTCGTAATTAGTTGGAACTTGTCTCTGAACAGGATTCTGGAGCCACTTCTGCCTGGGAGAAATCTGCCTAAAGGTGTTAAATGATTATAAGCATCTAAACGAAGATTTTTTTTTTTTTAAGGCATAAGATAGCAAGCATACTTCCTTCAAAATGTCCTATGGTTTTTCCATTTCCATCATTTTTTAATCCCCCAAAATAATTTCACTGTGTCCCAAATGACCCATTCTTCTGCTTGCAAGGTCTGACATAATGTAGACCCTGACAGAGAGAAGGACACAAGGTGAGCCAGAGTCCTGAATTGCTTCTTTGAGGGTTTTGTTGTTTTGTTTACTTTTCTGTCATGTTAAAGAAAAAGCCCAAAGGAAAACATAAGTCACTGTGATAAATTCATTGTATCTTCATATTTCATTGTAGTTGTCAAGAGTTCTTGCCAAGTAATGAATGTTAAGTAAACCAGAGCAACTATTGGATAAAGTGTGCTTCAGCTCCAGTCACACTTGGCCCCAACTCAAAGTATTCCCTTTGCTGACAGTTTTCTTCATTCTGTTAGGTGGATTACATAAAGTGGGTAGAGGCAGGGATGCCAACCTTCTACTTTTCCTTAATTGTGTGTGTGTGTGAGAGAGAGAGACAGATAGAGATAGATTGGTGAGATTTTTAATACCATTTCAGTTTTATTTTAAATTTGCACTTTGGTGTTGTTCAAAATGTACTAGTTTCCTCTATGATACAGGACTTTCAGAGGTTTGGCCAAATTAGAAGACAGCTCATCAGAGTTGCAAGATGTAAAGGAAATCATCCTTTACCAAATAAGATATGGATCAGAAAGGAGGGAGAGGTGTGGTTGAGATGATTTTCAAGGGGGAAGATGAACGTTTAGGGACTGATAGGATAATAGTCACTGTTAGTTTCCATGCTCTTTGAAAAGAGCTGGCCTGTCAACCATCTCTCTTTTTCTCTCACTCTTGGAATCAAGTAAATGAGGGGGAAGAGGGTAAGGAGGGAGTGGCCCTGAGCCTCCTCCAAATGAAGACTGGACCAGAGAGGCAGGCAGAAGCTACTATCCTAACACCATGCTTCCAGGGTTCTGTTCCTTCTCCTGAAATGCTGTGTACTCTTGCTGTATATATCGACAACTTGGAGCTTCAGTTCAAATAACCACGTCCTTTATAACATTCTCTTTGATCACGTTTGCCAAAGTGAGCTCACCTCCTTCTACAGAATTAAGTCATGCTTTGGGGTCCGTTTTGTTCTGTTTTTTTCTGCATAGCTTACCAGATCTCAGTACCCTGACCAGGGATTGAACCCAGGCCACAGCAGTGAAAATGCCAAGTCCTAACCACTAGACCACCAAGGAATTCCCTAAGTCATGATTCTTCAATGAACCTCTAAAAGGCTGTCTTTCTATAGGCTGTATATTTTCCCATCCCCCTTCCAAAGATAAAACAAACCCCAAAACAACAGTCTTTAAGCAGTATGACCTTACAAAAAGTACTCCACTTGCCTGTTCTGGGTTTCTTAATATCCAGAAATGAACATAAAATTGGTAACAACCTCAGAGAGTGGTTTTGAGACTTATGTAAATAAATCGCTGTAAAGTGAACAGGGCAAGTCAAGAGGCGGGTCCTCAATAAATGTGAGAAGCTATTACTATTATTACTGCCTGCAGCCACCTGGTAACCACATATTCTATAGTTTTCATCCCTAAATTTTACCTTTTCTTCAACATGTTGATTAATGCATCCTATGCCTGGTGGCTCAGTGGTAAAGAACCTGCCTGCCAATACAGGAGATGTGGGTTCCATCCCTGGTTTGAGAAGATCCCCTGGAGAAGGAAATGGCTACCTGTGCCAGTATTCTTGCCTGGGAAATTCCACAGACAAAGGAGATCTATCGTCCATGGTGTTGCAAAGATTTAGACATGACTTAGAGACTAAACAACAATGTGCAAACTACAGTGAAAAGTATTGCCAAGCACACAAAAATCCCCAAGACACAACCACCTGACCTGAGGAACTTGCAGTCCTTTGGAAGAAGTAAAACAAATCACTTTAACAAGCATCCTTAAAAATCGTAAGCACGTCTACAGAGACTTCAAACGACAGATAAATCAGTGATTTCCCCCAAGCCAGCATGATTATATGGAATCTCCTGAGGAGAGTGCTGTTTAGAAATATTGATTCCCAGATCCCAGCCCTGAATGAGTAAATCAGAATCTCTGGTTTTAGGACTTCCCTGGTGGTTAAGTGCAAATTCGATCCCTGGTCAAGGAGCTAAGATCTCACATGCCTTGTGGCCAAAAACCAAGACATAAAACAGAAAGGATGCTGTAACAAATTCAATAAAGACTTCACAAATGGTATAAATCAAAAAAAAAAAAAAGAAATCTGGTTTGTAGCCAAGGAAATGCAAGTGATTTTAATGCTCATCCAAGTGAGGAATCCCTAGAACAGTCACATAGAGGTGGACATTAGGCCTTCATTAAAAATAGCCTAGACCAGAATGGGGACACTTTCTAAGAGTCAGAATGAAGCAGGAGTGATGTTACTTATAAGTCATGAGAATCTTTCTACCCAGTGGCTTAACCTTCTCAATAAAATAGGAAATAAAGTCCTCAACTGAGAATGAGACGGGTAAATTTGGTAAAGGGTTGGACACAAATGGGGGCTTTCCTGGTAGCTCAGATGATAAAGAATCTGCCCTCAATGCAGGAGACCTGGGTTCAATCCCTGAGTTGGGAAGGTCCCCTGGAGAAGGGCATAGCAACCCACTCCAGTATTCTTGCCTGGAGAATCCCCATGGACAGAGGAGCCTGATAGGCTGCAGTCCATGGGGTCACAAAGAGTCAAACATGACTGAGTGACTAAGCACACTTGGACACATATGGAGAAGATTGAAAGAGTTGCCATGGGGGTGTGTTACAGGGATAACTAGAGCTGAATTAAGCGGAGGCTCTATTATGTTGCAATATTTATTTTTTTTTTAATCATTTAATTCTTTATTCAACAAGTATTTCTGGAGGGTCTACTGCAGCCTAACCATACGATAACAGTGAAGAAAAGTGAAAGTGAAGTCACTCAGTCGTGTCCGACTCTTTGCGACCGCATGGATTGCAGCCTAAGAGGCTCCTCTGTCCATGGGATTATCCAGGCGAGAATACTGGAGTGGGTTGCCATTTCCTTCTCCAATGTTGCAATATTTCTTACTGAATTTCCAAGTCCAGTTTACACCTTGGCTAAGGTCATACTTTTCAAGCCCCCAAAAGTTTATACAAATGAAAATGGACTGGCATTGCGAATACAGGCACATTTTTAATATTACTAACAATAAGATTAAGTATTGTGAATTCTGAGTATCAATTGACAATTTGGTTTCTTCTGCTGCTGCTGCTGAGTCACTTCAGTTGTGTCCGACTCTGTGCGACCCCATAGACGGCAGCCCACCAGGCTCCCCCATCCCTGGGATTCTCCAGGAAAGATCACTGGAGTGGGTTGCCATTTCCTTCTCCAATGCGTGAAAGTGAAGTCACTCAGTCGTGTCTGACTCTCAGCAACCCCATGGACTGCAGCCCACCAGGCTCCTCCGTCCATGGGATTTTCCAGGCAAAAGGACTGGAGTGGGGTGCCAGTGCCTTTTCCTTGGTTTCTTCTAGCTAGTATAAAACCTAAAATACTGATCTCACGGAATGTCTAGGATTCAGATTCTCATAAATAACAACAAATCTCCCCATCGTGCTCTCTCTTGCTCCGTGGCTGGCATCTGAATATATGAACTCCCTAAGGGTGAGAATAAGACTTCATAATTAAACTTACGTTGGTGTTGCTTTTCATGTATTTTTCTTTTTGGAAAGCGAACTATTTTATTCCTCTCATTTTTCCACATCAAATTCTCAGTGCTGTAATGGGCCTCCCACAGTTCCAGGCAGTTATTGGTTCTTGGGGGGAAAGGCTCCTGTGGTATTATTGATGGCAGCCTTCGTGGGAAGGACGAGGATTTACTATGCTGCTCCCTGTGCAGCTGTGAATCTGCTGCACGGTGACGGCCTTCGGTGGCCCCCTCTGTCTCAACTTGACAAGAGACCTAGGGAGTGATCTAGTTCTATTGAAATGAAAGTGTCCTCACCCCAAATCATATTCTGTCCCTCAAACTAAAACCAGGTCAACGAGAGGTTGGTAGAAACATGGTTAAGAACATGGTGAATGATGACCCTGAAACTGAGACTGTCCTTGATGTCTCCACAGGGCCTCTGACCCCTGGCGTGGCCTCCTAAAAGCTTCATGCTGTCTCCCTCACCACATTCCTATTTTCCTAGGCTTTTCACAGCTGTCTGCTTTGTCACCCACAGTCTCGATACTCCACACTTTAGCATTCTGCTTCTTTTCTTGGTTAAAAGAGCAGAATGGGCATTGGACCCTAAGCAGCCCTGCGGTTTGGACTCAGTCCTTGTCTGGGTCGGTGCTCAGTTCTGAAAAGGCACAGTGGACACCTGGAACAGGTGGACTCCACAGTGTCATCATGGCGGCTCCACATGAGCCTATAATGATTATAATGACAGCTACCCTGTGTCGAGAGCTTAATACATGTCAGATGACATGCTGAGCACTTTGCATAGACAATACAACTGAAGATTGGAGTTATTTCATTTAGAAAAACTGAAGCTCAGAAAGGTCATATCACTTTGCCAGTACCAACACAAGAGGTAACGAAACGAGGATTCCACTCATTTGTCTAACCCTAATACTCATACTTTCAACTGCTACACTTCTGCCTTCCAGAAATCTCAGCCCAGAAATTTTTTCCCTTCCTTCACATGTCCTAAATCCTTATCCGTATGTCACTGTCATTCTTTAACTTCTCTTTGATCACCAATTATGTATTATGTCTATGTTTTTCACACACCTGCATATTTGCAAATAGTTTTGGAGTGAGAATTCATATCATCCACTTATTTGTGCCCAGTGAAACACCTAGAGCATTGGTATCCTCAGTTTGTTACAGGGAGCTTATCCGTAAATAAAAGTCATAAGACCAGCATGAGGTGGAAGGAGATGACAGGAGAGACTGAATAGTTAACACTGATCTCAAGGGGATGCTGGAACTCATTGCCATAATTTATTAGGTATCCTCTCTTAGGATATTGTTTGCCCCCCTTCCTATCTGCATGTTTAGAGGCAGCCTTTGCCCAGAGCTGAAAGAAAAGAGAATCCAAATATTAAAAAGAAAATTCAGAAACCTAGAAACTCTGCCCTGTGATCTTAGGTAATGATAAGTGACAAGAATAGGTAACATCTTTGCTCCTCTTTCTTCTGTACTCTACCTGACATGCTGACCCCAAAACCAGCTTATCTTGTTCATGCATCTTAGACTAATTCTCATGTACGAAAGATCCTGAGGGATCTCCAGAGCTCTGTAAACCACCACTGAGACTCACTGAGAGGTATGTGGTGTTTAATGTAACAAGGACTCTGGAAGCAATTCTTAGATCTTAATTTCATCTGATTCGTGTTGCAGGTCATGCCTCACTGTGAGAACTAGAGATGTGCACAAATGCTCTGTTTCTGTTATGACTCCAGGAAAATCACTTCAAAGCACCCTTCCTTTAGCCTTGTAGAGTAGAGCCTCTCCTAGAAAGTAAGCCAACAAGGGTGTAAATAACCATGGAGTGGATCCATTCCTCACAGTACCCTTGTTGCTATGGCAGTATGCCTCTTTATTGTATGTGGAATGCCATCACTCCCAGTGAACTATATAGCTTGAGTTTTAGCTTGGTGATCCCTTTATCATAGGGTTTTATCCTTTTTATTCACCTAGAAGTGAATAGACACAGCATAGAATCCAGTATTGGTAAAGAATCTTCACAATCTGCCAATATTCTGATGAATTTAGTTGCTGAAAAATATAACTGGCTATCCAAACATGGGTAAATTGTACCCCATGATCATTCATCAAGGATCTTAGAAATAGCTCACATCCCCACTTAGCTAGGTTGTTTTCATTTCTAATTGGATTTAGAATAGATATGAAAGGTTGATTATGTCAGTTTTGGGGTAGAGAAATAGCAGCCTTTGCAAATGCTTCCATTTAGTACATTACATACACATGGTGTTACAAAACCTCTTTTTGCCTGAAGAGACCAGCCACATAGTCCCTCTCACAATTGTTATCAGAATTGAATGACACTCAATTTTTATCAAGCCTCTTCCCTGAGTTATTGAAGCCTCCCATAATATCATTAAGTGAGTAAACACTGTCGTACATAAAGCTCTTGCTATTATGGAAAATAACAAGCAGCTCTCATGAGCTTGCACAGAAGCTGTGGGTGTCCACCTCCCTATCACAGCAGCAGCATATACACCCCATTTCATTTTATCTAGACACCTAGACTTGTGGAAAGATAGACTTTATATCTATTGCCAAATTTTCTTTCTAATAACTGCTGAAAACTTTACTCCAGTAAGCAGTTAGTCCTGCTGGTTGAAGAAAATAGATACATTATCTGAGGTAATAGATAAGTCTCATTAAGAAGATGGAATAGACTAATTCCCAGCATATCTCCCATGCGTGGGAAAACTAAATTGTTAAATAGAGCAGTAACACATCAATTATCCTTTCTGCACAGAATTAGAGTCTCACTGCTACATAGCATATTATGTAATTTTTTTATAAATTACCATTTACATCAGAGTATCTCTGCTGCCTCATTAAAAAAAAAAAAAAAAGACAGCAGTCATCTATTCAAATAAGACTTATCCTAAAACTACTTAAGGAATCTAAGTATTCTTTAAATCCAAGTATTTAAAATCTATGTTCTTATTTATTAACATGTGCCCAAAGAGTGAGTATTTAGTGTTAGCCTAAAAACAAATGCCACACATATGACCATATTATACTTTGAATGAAAATTGGCTACCACCAACTAAAGGAAAGCTAGCTATTAGTATTCAAAATAAAGGCTTTGGAGATCCTGTGTTGAATAATGATCTATAGTCAGTTTTAGGTAATTTCTTGGTTTTTCTCAGTTTTGTCATAACGATGATCATATGTGAATTACTTGAAACAATTTCACTTCTTTAGCAGTTTAAATATCTCCCTTACATTTATTTATACTACTTTTATTTGCAAATATTTTTATATGGCTATAACCCCCCCCATACACAGAAATTTTACATGATAAGAGTTATATTAATAGGGAAAGGGAAGGGAAGTTGCCCAGTCATGCCCAACTCTTAGAGACCCCATGGACTGCAGCCCACTAGGCTCCTCCATCCATGGGACTTTCCAGGCAAGAGTACTGGAGTGGGGTGCCATTGCCTTCTAACAGAGGTTTACAAATAAAAAACTTTATTTAATAAAGTAAATGATTGAGGACATGTATGTTTTAATTTGTGGGCTGTGTAATAAAAACAAAGTAATGACAGTAATGTTCTGCAAATTGTAAAGTGATATTTTAAAGAAGAAAGATATTTGTATGTAAGATGTTTTAAAACATCTTAAATATTGATAGGGAGAGAAGAAGCAGCATAAATTCTGCAGGTTCTGAGACTGAGACCAGTTTGACCCCAAACATGATTCAGAAGGAAAAAGGGCAGACGTTCCAGAACCGGAAGAGCAACTGAATAAGAAAGTTGTTCTTAAGTGACAGTCATAGTCTTAAAACATGACGCTTGCTACTGTGCGGTGTTCCACAATGCATGTGTATTAGTCTTCCCCGGCTGCTGTAATAAAATACCATACACTGGGTTGCTTGATCAGTAGAAGCTTATTTCTCGCGGTTCTGAAGGCTACAAGTCCCAGATCAAGGTAACTTTAAGGTAGGTTTCATTATGAGGCCTCCTAGACAACACTGACCCAAAAGGTTGTCCCTACAGTGCCCATCATTCCAACACCAAGCTTTGGTGACCATTTTTCACAGTGTCTTTCACCACACTGCCCTTTGGGAACACATAATCACTCTGCAGCTCAATCATACAGTCGTGTAATTGCAGATAATCATCCAAGAAACAGTTTGGGCTTTTATTTTTCCCCCATTAATAAAAATATAGCATGTTCAGGCTCCTGATAGAAAGAAGTTAGAAAGTAGAATTCACTCTCTAAAATGATTAAAATGGAGAGCCTTATTATTTTTCTGTGGTTCTAGCCTTTTGAGAAAACTTTATGTTACATGACTATCTTAATGCTCTCTACTTTAAAAAATTGAAGGCAATTTCCAGGAGAGCTGGAATAATGCTAACTATAACACATTACACCTATCAAGTTTGAATAATTTTTAATCCTTTAAACTTTTCATCTATGAAAATATGGGTAAAATGTAGTAAAATTATTTTTTAAGTTGTACTTTTATCAATGATCTAATTCTTGGCTGAGAATTTTATATGCTGAATTTATCCACCAACTTTAATACAAATATACCTTGAGGATTTTTAAGTATATGTCAATATACAACCTCTAAGTTGCTGCTGCTTCTGCTGCTAAGTCGTGTCCGACTCTGTGCGACGCTATAGACGGAGCCTGGGATTCTCTAGGCAAGAACACTGGAGTGGGTTGCCATTTCCTTCTCCAATGCATGAAAGTGAAAAGTGAAAGTGAAGTCACTCAGTCGTGTCTGACTCTTAGTGACCCGATGGACTGCAGCCCACCAGGCTCCTCCGTCCATGGGATTTTCCAGGCAAGAGTACCAGAGTGAGTTGCCATTGCCTCTAAGTTAAGCATCATAAAAGAACTAGCATGGGTAGCCACTGCCTTCTCCAAGGGACTTTCCCAACCCAGGAATTGAACCCAGGTCTCCTGTATTGCAGGCAGATTCTTTACCATCTGAGCTACCAAGGAAGTGCCAGTTATTAAAGTACCTACTACTAAAACAGGTCTTAGAAAAACAACTTACTTCTATATATTTGTTATTTAACTTGCAAAAACTTCAATGTTTATGAAAATATTCGTGAAAATGTTTGCTTGTTCAAAAGCTTCCTTTTCCATCATCTTCTGTCTCCTAGGCTATGCCAAAGAAACATATCACAGCTTTATCTTTTTATACACAATGCAAATATCAAGATCCCACTTAATTTAAGGTTTAGTTGTCAGACTCAAAGACATGAAAATATTCATGACATATATACAATACACTAAGCAAAATAAGTTTGACTTTATGACCCTTTTTCATAAACAAGCATTTGAAAGATCTGGATGAGAAGATTTTTTATTGCCTGAAGAGGGACTGTAAGCAGAGATGATCACTGCCAGTTTTTCACTGCAAAATGAAAGAATTTTTCCCCTTCACTCTATAACCTAAATATCACATTGAGCTTAAGGATGATGCTGACATTTTAAAAGATCACCCAAAGTGTTCTCTTTCCAACTGCAATTATGCCCTCTATCTCAGTGGGAGCCATTGTCAAGGGTCTTTTCAGCTCTCCAATGTCTTTCTGGCTTGCTTTCATTATCCTGATTATCTATTCATTTGCTGCCCAGCAACATGAAAGATCATGTCTGCCATTTCTGTAATGAGTGCTTGACTTTTACTGCCAGCATAAACACATAAAATATATAATAATTAAAGTTCAGTAGTCACCAAAGTCTTGAGATCCATCATTTTACTAATTTGATTTTTCAAGCAATTGCTTCTCTGTGAACAAGACTGATTTTGCCCCCTTAGACAGTGCAAGACTTGAGGTGGGAGGAGATGACTCTACCTAGAGAAAGCGATTTTAATGAGCATCATATACGTCAACTTTAAGGTTCATCTTCAACCAAATAGCATGTCTATAAAATATGATTATTCTTAGCCACAACAAAAATCTCATCAGTATGGGAACATAAAATTATTTTAAGCGTTAAAGCTTAAAATGCACAGTTTTCAAAACAGTTAAATGTTATTCAATAAGTATTGTAGCCTTGGTAGGCTATTGTTTAAGGAAAATTTTCAATGAGTTAATGACCACAGAAGTTTGCCTAACATAAATAGAAACTTCACAACATGTTGACTTATGAGTAAGGACTTACTTATTTTGAACACACTGCCTCATTTTGATAACATTGGCAAAGTCCCTGAAGTGCCTCATGATAATGAATTCATCTGATGTTTATTCTAATCACAGAGAGATTAATGAACTCATGTGATATTCATGGAGCTCTCTTGGGACAACAGGATGTGTTACACAAACTGTAATGTTTGTTAATGGATACAATGGAATACATGATATCCAAGGCACTTGAGTAGTCAAATCCTCAGCTAATAAAGTGCCCAGAAATCAAGAGGCAGCTTCCAAATATACAGGTTTTCTTTAGAGATGCCAGAAATCTTGACGGCAAATTCAAAAACCACGCAGAAGTCAGAAGACCCGAGTTTGAGAGCTGGCTGCATCACTTACCAGCCCTGCAACCTTAGGAAATTTTCTTCACTTCTTAGTCTCAGTCTCCTCAGTTTTAAAATGAGAACTTAATAGCATCAGACTTCTGAAGGCCTTAGAAAGAATAAGGAGTAAGGCAGGGGGAGGGATCAATCAATCATTCAATCAGTCACTATAATTCCTCCCTCACAAAGTTATTTTAAGTAAATCAAATGATAAGCAATGTTTTTGCTAAGTGCTTTATAAACTTTGCAGCCTTGTGCATGCATTATTATTGTTGTTCCTTTGGAAAATAGGTCTTCTGGATGAATTTACACTTTATTTCCCATACACAGAGAAATGGATGCCTTAGTAGGCAATGGCACCTCACCCCAGTACTTTTGCCTGGAAAATCCCATGGACGGAGGATCTTGGTAGGCTCCAGTCCATGGGGTCGCTAAGAGTCGGACACGACTGAGCGACTTCACTTTCACTTTTCACTTTCATTCATTGGAGAAGGAAATGGCAACCCACTCCAGTATTCTTGCCTGGAGAATCCCAGGGACGGGGGAGCCTGGTGAGCTTCTCTCTATGGGGTCGCAAAGAGTCGGACACGACTGAAGCGACTTAGCAGCAGCAAGGACATTGAACACTGCTTTCTTAGTAAGAAAACCAGATCTGACCAATTAAAGATTTTATCAAATTACACTCTTCAAATTAGAAAGTAAGATAATAGGTTTGAACCAAGACAGGAAACTTCTCTTTTTATGCAGGTCTCTGATATGCAGCAGTCTTCAGCAATAACTGAGCTTGTAATTAAATCCAGCCCTGTTGACTCGGCCCTGTAGTGGGGAGGTGGGCAGGACACTTCACCTCATTGGGCAGGAGTTAAATGTGATCTCACGGCCCTGAGCCCTTCTGGTCGTGCTTCCATTCTCATTTATTGTCTGTAGTAACTCTTTACCAACCCTGAAAAAATTCTAATTAGTTCACAGTATTTCTAGTCATGAATAATAAAAAGCATTTTTATATCTTTTGATTAAAAGAGATAATACCTTTTCTGCCTCATTCAATTGTCTTTCCCATTCTTAGTTAATCATGGCCACTTCCCTCATGTTTCTCTTAGTGGTGTAATATCTGTTCATATCTCTTTGGCTTCAGTTGCTCCATTTGCCTGGAATATGAATCAGCAAATGTTGACTCAGTCAACAAATACTACATGATCTTGAATAATTAAGGCGGTCAGTCTTGGAACCTGTGTGGTCCCAGTCTCAGGATAAATGTTCAGATGTATGTTTTAGGATAATCAGAAAACCAGGGATATCCAAAATTAACTTGAATTCTTTCTCAACATGGTGGAATACAAAATCAACACATGATAGCTCTGTATTCATTTAAAGACACACATATATTAACAGCCAAGCATTACTACTTATTCTCATATGTAAATATACAGTCTAAAGAAATGGAATGAGTCAAAAACTCTGGTTTTAAAACGGACTCTGATGCTTTCTAATGATGTGACTTTGGTGAAAGCATTTAAGCTCTCTGAGCTTCAGCATCTTCATCAGTGAAGTGGAAACTTGTTGACTTCATGGAGTTATTTGCTATGGGGTTTCTAAAGCAGTCAGCAATTAGAACCATCAAGCCAAACCTGTCTTGGGTCTATTTCTGAAACTAAAAAGGCAGAGTTGAGTAGCTGCAATGGAGACCGTGTGGCCCTTGAAATCTAAAGCATTAACTATCGAACCCCTAACACAAAAGTTTTGCTGACCCTTGCTCTGCGTGCATACGCAGTCGTGTCCAACTCTGCAACCCCATGGAGCCCACAAGGCTCCTCGTCCATGGAATTCTCCAGGCAACAATACTGGAGTAGATTGCCATCTCCTACTGCAGGGGATCATCCTGACACAGGACTGAACCCACGTCTCTTGTGTCTCCTGCATTGGCAGGTAGATTTTTTACCTCTGGGCCACCTGGGAAGCCCCAGCCCCTGCTCTGAAAGGGGATATTTGTGAATTCATTTCAAATGCTGTATTCCCATCTATGATTTTAGGCAATCTCAGTGGATTGAATAAGCAACTGGCATTTAATTCAACTAATTGGAAGAACTAGTTAATAAAGTTCAAATTAAACAAAAGAAATCCTTCCAATAGCCTCCTTTAGGCTATTGGTATTACTGAGCCATTAAATGTTATCAATAAATATTTGTTGTATCTAATACTCCTAACTGCTCGTTTAGAGATTTTACTTTTAAAAAAAATCAACTAATGTCTGATTCACAGGAAGTTGAATTTGTTTTTACAACTCTGATCTTCAAATAGTGATAACAAACATGCCAATCAGAGGATCACTCCACTTAATCAAATGCTAAATCTGAGTCTTTTATAAGTGCTTTGGCTTTAGTCCAAGTTTACCTACATTTTCCAAGACCATAACTAAAGAAGCAATGGATGAATGAGAAACCTTTTGAGCTCCCATTTTTGAAAATCCTCTGCATGCTATTGTTAATTCTTTCTCAGTATCCATAGAGAGGAAAACTTTGTGAACGCACAGCAAATGATTTGTGTGTGTGTGTGTGTGTGTGTGTGTGTGTGTGTGTGTGTATGTGTGTGACTTTTTGGGACCCCATGGACTATGGACTGTAGCTCACCAGGCTCCTCTGTCCATGGGATTTTCCAGGCAAGAAAAGAATACTGGAGTGGGTTGCCATTTCCTCCTCCAGAGGATCTTCCTGACCCAGGGATCAAACCCACTTCTCTTGCATCTCCTACATTGGCAGATGGATTCTTTACCACTGCTACTGCTACTGCTAAGTCGCTTCAGTCGTGTCCGACTCTGTGCGACCCCACAGACAGCAGCCCACCAGGCTCCGCCATCCCCAGGATTCTCCAGGCAAGAACACTGGAGTGAGTTGCCATTTCCTTCTCCAATGCATAAAAGTGAAAAGTGAAAGTGAAGTCGTTCAGTTGTGTCCGACTCTTAGCGACCCCATGGACTGCGGCCCACCAGGGTCCTCCGTCTATGGGATTTTCCAGGCAAGAGTACTGGGGTGGGGTGCCATTGCCTTCCCCATCTTTACCACTAGCACCACCTTTTCCAGGTCAGAACAGATGTACTTGCTATGTCAAAAAAATAATTTTTTTTTTCTCAGTTATTCCCAAATTTCTTTCTCAGTGACAAATAACATTAACATTACTAAGAGACTCCTAAATGCATTTTTAATTTGGTTACATCAAACTCATAAGTATGTAACAAATAAATGTTTTGAGATATTAAAAGATGTATTTTCATCCTCACCAATCCCTATCTCTGAGTTGCCTCAGTACTTCCAAATTGAGGAAATGCCTAGAGGCATAGATCAAAGAGTTTCTATCATTATGTAGCTAAAATTCCCTTTTACTATGGTGAAACACCAAGAAAATTTTAGTCCTGGGGGATAAGAAGGATATCCAGGGAATCTGTACCCCTTCTGGCCAGGGGTTTCCAAGAGAGGGAAAGGGAAGGGTAAGGAAATAGGCAAGTGGAGAGATAGACATCTGGTAGATTAAAAGGCACAAGAGTAGAGGGCTTGATACTTTCCTTCCGATTAGAGTTTTCTTATTTTTTACTCAAAACATTCATTTTTAAAAAAATTTTTAATTGGAGTATAATTGCTTTACAATATTGCATCAGTTTCTGCTGTCAGTTTAATTCAATTGCTCAGTCGTGTCCAACTCTGCAACCCCATGGACTACAGAAAGCCAGGCCTCCATGTCCATCACCAACTCCCGGAGCTTGCTCAAATTCATGTCCTTTGAGTTGGTGATGCCATCCAACTATCTCATCCTCTGTCGTCCCCTTCTCCTCCTGTCTTCAATCTTTCCCAGCATCAGGGTCTTTTCCAATGAGTCAGTTCTTCGCATCAGGTGGCCAAAGTATTGGAGCTTCAACTTTAGCATCAGTCCTTCCAGTGAATATTCAGGATTGATTTCCTTTAGGATGGACTGGTTGGATCTCCTTGCAGTCCAAGGGACTCAGGAATCTTCTCCAACAACACAGTTCAAAAGCATCAATTCTTCAGCATTCAGCTTTCTTTATAGTCCAACTCTCACATCCATACATGACTACTGGAAAAACCATAGCTTTGACTATACAGACCTTTGTCGGCAAAATAATGTCTCTGCTTTTTAATATGTTGTTGGACACGACTGAGCGACTTCACTTTCACTTTTTGCTTTCATGCATTGGAGAAGGAAATGGCAACCCACTCCAGTGTTTTTGCCTGGAGAGTCCCAGGGACTGGGGAGCCTGGTAGGCTGCCGTCTATGGGGTCGCACAGAGTCGGACACAACTGAAGCGACTTAGTAGTAGTAGTAGGTTTGTCATAGCTGTACAAACATTGCTAGTTTCTGCTGTACAACAACAAGAATCAGCTATTTATACATATATCCCTTCCGTTTTGAGCATCCCTCCCACCGTGTGTTTCTTAGGGGTGCTCCCTGGGCCCATCGGGTTCTGCACCAACAGAGAAGACCTCAGATGTTTGAGATGCCATGGCCACACTGTCAGGAGAAAGCAGAGGTTCCACCTTCATTCCCAGGCCTCCCTTCCTCCCATGTGGGAGAAAAGATGAGGAAGAGCACATAGACCACCCTTGGGACCCTCAGTGATGACAAGGTGACACTAGAGTAGTGTCTAAAAGAGTACACAATAGTCAGGGGCTGGAGGAAGAAAAGGGTAGAAGCTGAAAAAGATTATAGCATGTCAGAGGCTGGGTGAGTAGGGAGGAGGCTACAAACCCTAGAGAAGCTGAGAAAGACATTAGCCAAGTTTAACAGACTCAACAGGCTTCCCTGGTGGCTCAGTGGTAAAGAATCTGCCCACAGTGCGGGAGACATGGGTTCAATCCCTTGGTTGGAAAGACCCCTGGAGAAGGGAATGGCAACACTTCAGTATTCTTGCCCGGAGAATCCCATGGACAAAAGAGCCTGGTGGGCTGCAGTCCATGGGGGGTCACAAAGAGTTGGACATGACTGAGTGTGCATGCACGGGCGCGCTCACACACACACACAGAGCAGACTTGACTCCTCAGCTGACTTCAGCAGCAGTCACCAGTCAGTATCTAAGGGCTGGGTCCAGCCCCAAGGAATCTCAAAGGAGAGCTGCCAGGGCAGGTCCAAGCACCAGCAAGAGGCCAGCAGCCCCTCGCACCAAATACCCACATAGGAGACATAATGTCATCCCCCATGAACCCTGACGCCATCTTGGAAAAGACCAAAGGAACCGGGAGGAATGGGGAAGATGGAGTAATTCATTCAAGTAAATTGAGCTGAAGCTAGAGACATGTTAAATTATTAGAGCAGATTAAATTTTAACTCCTAGAGCTAATTTTAGTTTGGTTCCCACTGCTCAGCGGGCCCATTCCTCCTCAGGAAAATCAATTATGTTCTAGAGAAATGCTGTATTTTTTTGTACACCCAGATTGTAGCATGAATAAATTTGCAATCATGCTACAATTATATCGTGTGATTTGAAGGAACATATTGATGAAAATTTTACTCAGAGTCTAACACATCTCTGAAACTAAAAGAGATGGGTCTTCTCCAAATAGTTGCATATTAGAGGCTGTATCGGAGAAGGCAATGGCAACCCACTCCAGTACTCTTGCCTGGAAAATCCGATGGGTGGAGGAGCCTGGTAGGCTGCAGTCCATGGGGTCACGAAGAGTCGGACACGACTGAGTGACTTCACTTTCACTTTTCACATTCATGCATTGGAGAAGGAAATGGCAACCCACTCCAGTGTTCTTAACTGGAGAATCCCAAGGATGGGGGAGTCTGGTGGGCTGCCATCTATGGGGTCTCACAGAGTTGGACATGACTGAAGCAACTTAGCAGCAGCAGCAGCAGAGGCTGTGTAGGGTAACAGAGGGGAAAGTACTGGGGGACAGACCTGAGTTCTAGCCCCAACTGAACTATTTACTCTGTGTCAATCAGTAAGAGAATCATTTAATCTCTACAGCAGTGCTTCCCAACAGATGTGTCTTAGATGATGCACAGAATATTGCTAAAATATCAATCCCTTCAGCCCTCAGGACAGCCAAGGCATGGAATGCAGTGGCTGGAATCCTGGCATTTTTACCTCTGGCTGCAAAGAGCCTCTGATGACCGTAATAAGTAAATTATTTTGTGTGTGTTGAATGTGATGATTTGGGAGTATGACTGTTATCTGTGGTTCAGTTTCCTCATTCATAGACTAAGTGGAGGGAAGTAGAGAGAATAAATGATGTCTTCAGTCTTTTGGGAGTTTCTCTGGTGTCTCAGATGGTAAAGAATCTGCCCACAGTACAGAAGACCCAAGTTCGACCCCTGGTTTGGGGAGATACCCTAGGGAAGGACATGGCAACCTACTCCAGTGTTCTAGCCTGGAGAATCCCATGGACAGAGGAGCCTGGTGGGCTACAGTCCATGGGGTAGCAAAGAGTCGGACACGACTGAGCAACTAACACTTTCACTTTCAGTCTTTTTAGTTTAGTAGTTTATACTCCTGTGAACATGATAGGGAAATTCCAATTGCAAAAGAATCACAGAAATTCCTGTGTACATCGCCTAAAAAAAAAAAAAAAAAAGAAATCCTGCCTTTATTCTTTTTAATTTCTACTACTACTACTAAGTCACTTAAGTCGTGTCTGACTCTGTGCGACCCCATAGACGGCAGCCCACCAGGCTCCTCGATCCATGGGATTTTCCAGGCAAGAGTACTGGAGTGGGGTGCCATTGCCTTCTCCGTTTTAATTTCTGATTACCCCTTTCTGCTGGGAAAAAATTTTTTCCCAGCAGAAGCAACTAAAAAGTCAGCTGTCCTCTAACCACTATCTTTTTTAAAGCTCAGCATTAATTTAAGAGCCAGAAACCTTACAAACTTAGAAAGGACACTATAGACTACTACTATAGTTTTCAAAGGCAAAATCAAAGTTACCTATGCAGGATTAGAAATTTGCATCTGTCTTTCAGCAGCCTGTTCTTTCACAAATATATTAATTTGAAAATCAATTTCTAGAGTAGTGATGGAGGATGTTAAGTGGTCAGTAATTAATGCAATTCTCACACACAAATGAGGTTGTTATCTTCAAAGTAAGTAAAAAGCTTTTCAAGATAAATGCTTCAAACCTGTGGAGTATTTTTATTTGAATATAAAAGAAGGCTGTTTTGCCTTCTCCCTGAAATTTGCACACTTATATCAATAATGCAAGCAGGATTGATCTATTAGCCGTTTTCAAATTCAAGTGAAGTTTTATGGACTTCTGAGATTTTTCTGTTCAATGAGATTACAAATGCTTTCATACTTTTGGACAAAAGAAGGAAATGCAATATTCTTGTCTGTGGATCATGAATCATGCACTGACTCATCTGGTAATATAATTCACCATTAAGAAGATGTACCAGAACAGGTTCAGAGAAAGAATGGTTGTCACCCATGCTGACGATAATTCTAGCTTTTGAGGTTTGGTAGCCTACTAAGTGCCAAGCAATGAACAAGATGCTTTTGTTTATGGTCTCATTAATTCTCGACATAACTCTCCAAAGTCAGCACTCTGCAGTAAAATGGCATGAATTTTCCTGACTACATTCCAAGAAGAGGTTTTAGGTATCCAATCATCACAGTCTAAGATCCAACTTTGTTTTCATTAAGTGTTTACAGCACCAAAAAGTTTATACTTTCACGTTTCAAACCCACAGGTTAACTGAGTAGTACTTTGCTGTCTCTGAGCAAGGACTGCCATCTTGTGGAAGTTTCACATATAACAAGAACAATCATTCCATGGGACTAAACTTGGTCTTTGCACTAGAAGTTTACAACTAGATTTTTGCGTTATTACATACACACACAAAACATCAGTGTTGCTTATAAATAAATGGCAATCTCTCCTTTAAGTGTGATTTTTAAGTCTCTTTTAAACATGCCAGAGCTTTTGAAGCTTTGAAAAACAGAATCTTATTAATTGTAAGGACTCATCCCATCATTCTTTAAGGCAGTGCATTAGATTTTGCTAAACTTTCTCTACCTAATCCTTAAATAGTTTTAGTTATATAATAGAAAGGAAAGTGTAGTATAACTGTTCTGAGGGAATTTCCAAGATCATTGCATTGTGTGGGAAAAATGTATAGCAGCACTCTGGGCTTAGAGAACACTTCTGTTTCCTCAGAGCCCTGTAATCCAGGTCAGTCTGTGTTCTTGGAAATTGCTGTGGGCTGGTCAGAGCCTGACTGAGGAATTCTATGGCCCAGTTTGTCTGTATATCCCCGAAGACAGGGTCTTCTGCAATGCCTGTTACCTCTGCTTTATGAAAACAACCAATAAAGATATCTTTGCAATGTGATGGTACTTGAAGGAGCATAGAGAAGTCTCTTTTTTTTTTTTTTTTAACTACAGTGTGTGTGGAAGGTTAACTTTTTTTTTTTTGACCAGCCTGGGTCTTCATTGCTTTGTGCAGGCTTTCTCTAGTTGCAGCATATGGGGTCTAAGGCACGTAGGCTTCAGCAGTTACAGCTCACAGGCCCAAGAGCACTCGGCCTTCAGTACAGTTCTTGGGCTCTAGATCATTGGCTCAGTAGTTGTGGCTCACATGCTTAGCTGATCCGCAGGATGTATAATCTTCCCAGACCAGGGATCGAACCCATGTTCCCTGTATGGGCAGGCAGATTCATATCCACTGCACCACCAGAGAAGTCCCAGAAGTGTCTTTTTTTTCCCCTCAATAACTCCTACTACCAGTTTGCTGAAACTAAAAAACTCCTACCACCAGCTTGCTAAACCTAAAAATTTCTACAGTTTTAAACACATTCTTTAGACTGAGTAGAGGCCCTTTACTCCTATGGGACTCAAAGTGGGTGATATAGAATATGTATATCTCGATGATTATTTTTAAAACCAAGTTATTTTCCAGGTGTTGAAATAGTAAGGACACATCATAAGTGGTACAAGATACCACTAAGAAGAAAGAGTAGGCAACAATCCTTTCCTGAATGAATATGTGAACGAATGAAAGAACAAATTAGCATGAATTGAGCACCAAAAGGATTTCAGTGTTGCCCAGGGCATGCTAGCTGAATGTACAGTTGTGGTTTAACGTAAATTTTGTACCCAACTCGATGCCTGAAGTGAAATCACTATTTAGATATTTACTGAATAAATAGATGAATCGGTGGGAATGGAATAAATTAGAAAATAGGATTAATGATAAGAAATGATAAGTAGACTCTGGAGGTAGGGTTCATTTACCAAAAACTCTGTTGAGCATATTCAATCCATAAATATATGCTTGCTCCATGGGGGTAAGGGAAGGAGGCTCAAGAAAGAGGGTAGAAATTGTATAATTATGGCTGATTTACATTGCTGTGTGGCAGAAACTAACATAATATGTAAAGCTATTGTCCTCCAATTAAAAATAAATTTTAAAAAATAACATTAAAAATTTTTAATTAAATTAAAAATAAGTAAATATTTGCCTGCTCCATGTTGGGAAGTATGGAAGATGGTGAGTACATATTCTTGGAGGGGAACAGACATTAATCAAGTAACGACAAATAATTACAAGTGATGATAAGTGCTGTCTGTGAAGGAAAACTCTTCCACTTCCAGACACTGACCAATATCATGTGCCAGGAATAGAAAGACAGGGAAATTTGGGGGCTCATTTTGTACTCAGATATGTTCTCATTAAAAAGATACTGTTGTAGTTTCTTTTCATTTTTACAGGTACCTATAAATTCACATTTAAGAAGAAGTTATTTCTTTTAGGGATACTATTTTTTCTTTCAATATATCCAGTAGTGCCCTGACTACCTAGTGTCTTTAGGTCAGCAAATACCTACAGTGTCAGTTTACTAACGGTATCTGAATGATATTCATACATAAGCCAAGCAAGCGACTTTGAGGATGTGGGTGATGGTGCCTCACAGGCCCACAGAGAGTTGCTCCCATGACTCAAGCAACTATTTCTCAAGTGTATTCCTCAAAATTTTAGCTCTAAAGAAAATAAGAAAAGGGGGATGAAAGTCTTATAAATTTAGGAAATGCTGGAGTAAACAAAAATCATACACGTTTTCGTTTCTACAGGTCTTTTCAAAGCCTTTAATGCTATGCTATGCTAAGTCACTTCAGTCGTGTCCGATTCTGTGCGACCCCATAGACGGCAGCCCACCAGGCTCCCCCGTCCCTGGGATTCTCCAGGCAAGAACACTGGAGTGGGTTGCCATTTCCTTCTCCAATGCATGAAAGTGAAAAGAGAAAGCGAAGTCGCTCAGTCATGTCCGACCCTCAGCGACCCCACGGACTGCAGCCTTCCAGGCTCCTCCATCCATGGGATTTTCCAGGCAAGAGTACTGGAGTGGGGTGCCATTGCCTTCTCCGAGCCTTTAATAGGCTGCCTTATTTTGGTAAATTTCCAAGAGAGTGTTGCTCAGAGTTGATGACCACAAGACCCCTTTTTTTTTTTCCGCAGAAACCCTCTAGGCACTAGGGTCCCTTGGAACACACTTTTGGAAATTCTGGAAATGCAAATGGCCTTATCTGGGATGGAGGCTGGAATAAGGGTGAAATAGAATCCATTAACACTCATAATCATTCTCGTAAATTCATATTTACTGCCCTTTTTGAGCAACACTCTGAAGCAACAGAACTTTAGACCCATCAATTTCATAAGGAAGATGTCCAAGTTGTGAGGGAAGCTCCAATGCAATGTTGATCCCAGAGTGTCAGCAGGCGGCACTGGGGGTGAGGCTGTGGGAAAACCCAAAGGTAGATGACAGATGCAAGTCAGAGAAAGACAAATATCATATGATATCAAGGCAATGGCACCCCACCCCAGTACTCTTGCCTGGAAAATCCCATGGATGGAGGAGCCTGGAAGGCTACAGTCCATGGGGTCGCTGAGGGTCAGACACGACTGAGCGACTTCACTTTCACTTTTCACTTTCATGCATTGGAGAAGGAAATGGCAACCCACTCCAGTGTTCTTGCCTGGAGAATCCCAGGGACGGGGGAGCCTGGTGGGCTGCCGTCTATGGGGTCTCACAGAGTCGGACACGACTGAAGTGACTTAGCAGCATATGCAGAATCTTTAAAAAATGGTACAAATTAACTTGTTTACAAAATAGACTCACACACATAGATAATGAACTTTTAGTTATGGGGGCAGGAGGGGAGAAGTGGATGGATTGGGAGTTTGGGATTGACATGTACACACTGCTATATTTAAAATAATTAACCAACAAGAACCTATGGTATAGCATAGGAAATGCTGCTCAATATTCTGTATTAACCCAAATGAAAAACGAATTTGAAAAAGAATAGATAATAGGTATATGTATACCTTAATGATTTTGCTGTATACCTGAAACTAAGACAACATTCTTTTGGAGTATCTATACTCCAAAAGAAAATGAAAATTAAGAAATAAAGGCTTAACTCTCCATCGTAGCCCTTAGGGCTGGTATTACTCTTGTTTAGCTCTGGTTGAATGTTGATTATCATCAAGCTCATACTTATAGATATGTGGATGACATGAACAGATAAAAAAGGTGAATGCATCACCAAAAGTGAGTTATTTATTCTGTCCAGATTGACTTAGTGAAAGTGAAGTCGCTCAGTCGTGTCCAACTCTGCGACCCGTGGACTGTAGCCCACAAAGCTCCTCCGTCCATGAGATTCTCCAGCCAAGAACACCAGAGTGGGTTGCCATTTAAGCAGCCTGTCCTCAGATAATACAAGAGCTGGGACCAGAGTACAATATGGATCCACAGATCCTAAGTCTGGGCTTCCCTGTGGCTCAGACGGTAAGAATCTACCTGTGATACAGAAGACCTGGGTTCGATCCATGGATTGTGAAGATCCCCTAGAAGAGGGCATGGCAATGCACTCCGGTATTCTTGCCTGTAGAATCCTAACTATAAGAATCAGGTTAAATTCTGCTAGATAAAATATGTTCTGTCCTCTTATCTTGATAAATATACCTTCACAACCCCTAGGACATCGGGTTTGGGTTTCTAATTCATGGCCAGCTAAGAGTTTCGTGCTGATTCAGTGGCACAAGGAATTGACCTCTGGTTCCCCTTCCACCCACACAGTGAGGGGTTTCCCACACATAGGTGTGTGGGCCTGAGCTTGCACATTGAACTGTGTTGCTGCTGCTGCTGCTGCTGCTGCTAAGTTGCTTCAGTCGTGTCGGACTCTGTGCGACCCCATAGACGGCAGCCCACTAGGCTCCTCTGTCCCTGGGATTCTCCAGGCAAGAATTCTGGAGTGGGTTGCCATTTCCTTCTCCAGTTTGAACTCTCTTGGCACTCCCCAAATACCACCGCAGAGACCTGTATGTACCCCTTGCTGTGAGACCTGCTCTCATAATCAGACATGGAAATTGGCCTTTATGGGCCCTGGCGGGGCACTCTGAGCTGCCTGGGCAGGAAATGTCAGGGAACTATGCAGATGGTACCCACTCTGGAATGCTCATGACCTTGGCCCTGACTGTTCTCACCCTGTGAGAAGGGGCACAGCTGGAGGAGGGCCAGAACTAGGCAAGTCTGAGGTAGAACCCAAAGAGTATTTAGAATTGAGAGTAAAAACTCTATGAAAAGTATATATTTTAAAAGCTGCAGTCTTTGCAGCTACCCCTACCCCCACCCCAGACTCTGAAAGTGAGTAAAAGAAGAAAAAGGGTACTTCTTATTTGAATTTAACTACTTCTGAAAGCCTCTGGTCAACTTTTCTTCTTGTTCCCCAAGGTAAGATTACTTCGCCTTTGGCATTAAAAGGAAACTAGATCAGTTGTGTGAAAAACCCAAAATGATGTATTTTATCAACTTCAGACTTGTCCCAAGGCTTTCTCTCACACTGTGTTAAATAATAGAAGTCTGTTTAATTGAATTCCTTTGTCTGTAGCATATGCTGGGTGACATTATGCCAGCATCTTGCTCTAAGCAGCAAAACGTTCTTCGTAAAAGCATTAAGATCCAGAGCGTCTTTCTGGATATAGGGTAGGAACACAGAACTGCAGCAGCTTGAAACCACATAAAAACAGTGCCTCCGAAATGTAACTGCAAAAACACATCACAATAAACCAGGGCGGGGGGGTAGGTAATATTTAGGATTCTAAAATGAATATTAAAAAAAAAAAGAGGGGAGAGGGAAGAATATAAGAATGGAGGGAGGAAAGCATTTGTGGCACAAATCTTATCTATAGAACTTAACTTTATAATGTTTTGCATGTCCTAACCTTCCGCCCGTAGGCTAATCTATATGTGTATTTCCCCTTGACAGCCACCATCCTTTAGAGATGGGGTTATTAGCGGATATATTGTGGACTGAGGCAGTTAACCACGTCTGCAGTAACACGTGATTGTGTGTTTCACCCCAAGGATCCTGGAGCTTCAGCAGAATGGTGACATGGACATTCTGAAGCACAAGTGGTGGCCCAAGAATGGGCAGTGTGACCTGTACTCCTCAGTGGACACAAAGCAGAAAGGAGGTGCCCTGGACATAAAGAGCTTTGCAGGGGTTTTTGTATCCTCGCTGCTGGCATTGTCCTCTCCTGCTTTATAGCCATGCTGGAGACGTGGTGGAACAAGAGGAAAGGCTCCCGAGTTCCATCAAAAGAGGTACTTGATTGAAAGCTTTGGCACTATGTTGAGCGAACACGCGGGCTGTGTTTCCAAGGAGGGTCATCACAGGGAAAGGGATGGTGGTTGGGGGTGGGATTTCTTTCTTCTTTCCTTGAAGAATGAAAATAAACTTATGAAATGTAAAAATTGGTAAGATCAATACCAATTTGCATTTTTAAGACATCCCAGATCCATGAAGAGGAAACAATAGCACTTGAAAGACTGACAGTTTCATGAGCCATAATGGGCCTTGAAATTCTCCCGAATCTTAGGATAGACTAGGTCTATGATTTTTCTAAAGGCTGTGATTCCCTTGACCATTTAACGAAGACACTTATTATTTTATTTCAAGTAGCTGTTTAACTTATAGGCAAATTACTAATGTCTCTTGAGATTCGGCCTAAGAAATGCAGTGTTACAGTAAAATAATCAGTTTTCTCTTCACTGCCAGAGACTGCATCCCTGTGTTTGCATGTAGACCTAGAGAAGTGATCATATGTTTTTTTCAGCCCTTTGATGACTCTAAGCTTAACAAATCCATACCATGGAATCATCTAGAATTCCATTTTTCATCTTTCCTCCTGGATCAGCTTAACTCCAGGACCATATTAAAATTTTTCCAGAGATTTGAAAGAATAATTTCAGAGTTACATATATCTTTTAAAGTGCCCTGTGCTTTATTTTCATCAAAAAAAAAAAAAAATGTGGGATTTATAAATTTTCAGAGACTATCTGAAGTTAAACTACTTGATTTATTTATCTTACTTCCATTGGATCAAAAGGTGAAAAAAAATATAATAATGAACTCATATTCACTAAAGCTTCACAAATTGAAATGAAAAATGACCTGAATTTGCTGAATAATTTGATTTGCTGGATAGTTTCAAAGAAAGACAGTTTTAAGCTTTCTGTAACTAGACCTTGGCTAACTTATGCCTAAATAAATCCTAAGAGGATCTGCTTTAAGGTGCAAATAAAAATGACTTCTCATTTGCATGTGAATTTTTGCATGTTAATATATTCTTTCAAACACATTGTTTCCTAAAATTTTCTGAGGATTCCTTCCTACCACCTTATATGAAAAATTGATCAGCACCATTTATAAGGAAAAGCTTGGCTCGGCAAAGATAAATTTTAGCTTCCTACCTGTCTGAGTGATCATACATTCTAAATTAGTGGGGTATGAACTAAAAATTAATCAGATTTTTCTGTAGTGTTTTCTTTGTGGAATAAACTTCTGGTATCTCTACTGACACTGATTCAGTGCCAAAGACCACATTAATGCAACATTATAGCTGAGACATCATAGTCTCAAAAATCTGAAAATTAAGGACTCCCCAAGCTCCTTATATTTTGAATTACTATACATGATATTAAATTTTTGCATTATTATATCTGTTGATGGATGACTACATTATAGTTGCTGTGGGAACCATAAAATTCTATCTTTCAACCCTCTAAAGTCTCAGTGATAATATTGCATTAATGGATATTTTTATTGGATTTTGAAATGAGAAAGAAGAAGGAAAAACAGTGATGCACATCAAAATATTTTTCACTGAGGAGCACTTTAATTGCACAATGAAAAAAATACATCCTCCTTTCTAATTCATAGCAGCTAATCCAGATCATATGAACAAATATTTTCTTTTATGATTAATAGATATTTTAAATTTTAATTTATTGGATATAATTAAATCCTCATAAATTTAGTTTATTGAACTTGGCTATAAAGAAGACTGATGAAAAGGACAATTTTCTTTCCTGCCGGTTTTATTTTTCAAATATTGGGCTTTAATGCTCACTTTTAGTGAAAGTCCTAAGGAATTTATGAATTAATTTCAACTCCAGAAATATGAGATTTTACTTCCTTTTTCTTCATTAAGCACCTTCTTACTAAGATCCTATTAGCATAGCTCAAAGTGTCTTTGATTTAGAGGCCATTTAGTATTAAGCTGGCCCTAAACTGAAGCTGTCACTCACATGTCATGACTTGAAGGGGTCTCTAAAGCTTCTTTTGCTGACCTCACAATATTGAATCATTTAGGCTCTAGGTAACTTGAGTGTATGATATCCCTCAATCAGAAACTGATTCTCTTGTGTTGAATGTTGCTCTCTCTAAACAATCTCACATGTTTCTAGCTGAAAGGGAAATAACCCTTTAACAGTCACTAACACTTTAGTGTAAACTAGCATATCAACATAGTATTACTTATCTCCAAGAATGGAAAGTTAAGGTTAGGAGTGAATAGAGGAAAGAAACAAAACCCAACTTGGAATGAGACATCCTGAAGAAGGAGGAAGCATGCAAATAGAAGAGGTGGGGTGGGGGAATGTGTAGCCAAAACCATACATTCTATTTGTATAATTTTGCCTGGGTCTGTCTCTGCTCTCGTAGAAGGCAAGCACCCATCTACTACTCCCATACTTTGTAGTTGCATGTGGCATTTGCTCATTTAAGAACTTTCATTGCAAGAAAAAGATAGATAACCTTATCTCAGAATCATATGGGTACCCCCATAACCTAGCACAGTGCCTGGCTCATATTAGGTGCTCAATAAATATTTGTTAACTGAATAAATCCCAAAGTTCAGTTCATTACCTATCGTGTTTGCTGAACTACTTTTTATTTTTTTAACCATGGAAGCTAGTACTGATGAGAACCTTATCTTCTTTTTCTTCATCTCCAGGATGACAAGGAAATTGACCTGGAGCACCTCCATAGACGTGTAAATAGCTTGTGCACAGATGACGACAGCCCCCATAAACAGTTTTCCACCTCGTCAATTGACTTGACCCCTCTGGACATTGACACTTTGCCAACACGACAAGCACTGGAGCAAATCAGTGATTTCAGGAACACTCATATTACCACAACAACCTTTATCCCAGAGCAGATCCAGACTCTTAGCCGCACACTGTCAGCTAAAGCTGCCTCTGGTTTCGCTTTTGGCAACGTGCCTGAGCACCGAACTGGCCCTTTTAGGCACAGGGCACCTAATGGGGGCTTTTTCAGGAGTCCTATCAAAACAATGTCATCTATTCCTTATCAACCAACTCCTACCCTGGGGCTCAATCTGGGTAACGATCCAGACCGAGGCACTTCCATATGAGAATCCAACAAAATCTCTCCACTGTTTCTCTTGTAGGACTCCCTTTGCAAGGAGCAACTGTAAGATTGCGGGACTAACATGGATGTAACTTTTTTTTTTTTTAATCAGGATTATTAGTAACAGTTCTAGTTCTTTCTCTCTACCTTCTCCCTCTTCTCTCTCTTCTACTTCTTTCTCTCTCTTCTTTCCTCTCTTTCCAGACATCTCCTTCCACGTTGTTTCATTACTCAATTTGTTCCCCCAGAAGGTAGTATACTAGGATCCTATTAGACTGCTTTTCATATACTGTACTTCAAGAATAGGAAACATGCACTGAGTATACTAGGAGTATATGCAGGATTAATTTTACATAAAGGCCTCTTCTGTAACATTTCTCTATTTTTAAAACTATAATTGCAATAACTTCAGTCTTTTTACATTCTTCTGCTGCATCCATAATATGCTCCACTGCTGTCGAGTGTCCTTTGACTATGGACCAAAGGCAACCCCTGCAGTGTTTATAGAGTAATTTAAAGACCATTCAGGCCACATAATATGAGAATGCAATTTTGTAGGATTACAAAAAAAGCCATTAATATGCCAGTCAAGACTACAGTTAAAACTACTCTTGCACTGCAACAGTGCATATGACCTTTATGTGATTGTACAGTATTAAAAAGGTTTTTTTTGCTTATGTACAGTAAACTTTATCATATGGCAGCAGCCTCTATTGTGTTAAATAAATTAGTATCTCATATATACATATATATGCACCTATATAATGTGTATATATATTCAAAGGCGGCCATTGCTATTGCAATTCATTTAATAAAGCTTTAGTTTAAAAAAAAAAGTATTGTATACAGGAACTATGTATAGTGCAGGGGGTCTTTTCAGTTAGAAAAGGCAGGTTGCTTTAATGTTATTCTGACTCGCATTGTTTGCCAACAGAGAATATTTTATACTTTTGTTATTAAAACATCCAGGGCGATTAATATTTGTTCCTAGATGCAACTAATTCGAATAGATTTCTGCATTTGTTATTCAGCAATGTATAAAGCTAACCTTGATAATTTTACTTTTAATTAATTATCTAAATGGAAAATGTTGTTAGCCAAACCACATCCACCACAGCACAGAGAGCTCTATCCGAGTTTAGATGTAGATCATTGGAGGTTAATAAATTCTCTTCCAAAGCAGTGAGCCAATCAATACAACTGTAGTTGGGGAGAGATGGGAGCCCTGAAGACATATTGATGTGGCCTTAATTACTGTCATACATTATCCTAAAGAAGAAAATATAACTACCCTACTGGGCTCTCAACTTCACCCCTTTTTTAATTCAGTTCTATTTGGAGGAGTTATGTATTTTTTACATTAGTGCCAAGTGTATAGAAGGATGACAACAAAAAAGAGTGCCTCTTTGTGCACAATCCTTTTAAAGTAGCATTCTTACCTTTTAGAAGTGTAGAAAGAATTTTGTTTGTAATCCTTCAATTAAAATGTGGTAAGTAGGAAGCAAGAACTTATCCTGTGTTTTTACGCAGCCATAGACTTATTTTATTCTAATTCATTCCGTGGCTAGGATTGATATAGGAATCAACCTATGTGATTTGCTTTAGGAGAAATTAAAAGATATATTCTTAAGGTATATTATATTTTGATGCTAATTCTGTTCTGGGGAGCATCTTGTCCTGTCACTGTTTTTGTACTAAATTGTCAAATATTGTCTACTGTGTAAGGCAGAAAATTTTCTTATCATGCGAAACCATTTTGTTTCCAGGGTAACAAGGATCTAAGTGCATGCACAACTTGTTTTCCCTTGTAACATCCATGATCTCATTCACAACTCTGATTTTAAAACAAAAAACCTTTACAACAAGCTATATAGGGACATACCAGATGTTGCAGTGATTTTAGCTATCAACAAACTGTTACCCATGTACAATATTTAAAATAGGCCTATTTTGATGTATTGCCTATTATACAAATACACAAACCACTTTTTGAAGGCCTCAGTTATGAGTGACAGAGCTTTCTGTGTATAATTTGTCTAAATAATTTGTCTAATAAAAATGTTTTCTAAACTTGCTCTCCTACCATTGAAGTCTTAACTATACAATTTGAAAATGCTTACCCTCTCACAGATAGAACTGAATTTTTCTAAAAATTTATCTTGAACTAAAGCATAACACACATTAAGTTTTGCTAGCAGAACAATACTGTGAGTGGCTTTCTAGAAACAGTACCAACTGATGTTCTAAACCGATGCAAGACTGCCTTCTGCTATTAGAGACTATTTGAATCAATGATTTATTTGTTTTCCTTTGTGAACATCTCTATGAGCACCTTTTTGGGAAAGATTTATCCTGTTTCATGTAAACAATGCAGCCATTATAATAATAGTAGGATGAGGGTGTGTTACTTTTAAAAAAAGTTAAAGGTAATTATTAAACTTAGAATTTGTGTATTAATATTTGCTTTGCTGTTGGGAAAATATTCATTATGCTGAATCTATTAATTTGGAAATTGACTCCCACATTATTTCTAATAGAGTGTTATTTTCTGCATTTGAACTACAATATTTAATTCTTCTAGCATTTAATTCAGTCAATGGAGATATATCTGAAAACTTATTCAATTTAGCTTAAAATCTCTACTTTTCTATGATTTTTAAGTGTTGAAACTAGAAGGAACTGTAGCGATCTAGACTATCTCCCTTATTTTACAGAGAAGAAAGCATAAGATGCTGAGAAGCTGTGACTTGCCCCAATATTTGACAATCTGGGTCTTTTTTAAACTCTGCCGTGCTTCAGTCCCACTCACGCAGAGCCTAATCAGTGGTGCATTTGAGGGACGGCTCAGGAACAATGACTCCACCCACTCCTCTCCCGCCAAGCTTAGGTTGCAACTCTCTAGAACCTTGCTTCCTCTTCGGGGACCACTTAGAGCACCTGATTCACCTTCTCATTTTACAGATGGGAAAGTGAGGACCTCAAGCTGCATCAGGTCACAGCTAGTGGCGGAACTCGGGGCATCTTGCTTCTGCCCTGTGCTACTTCCATTAGCCCAGTGCTCGCCCTGATCCTCACCACTTCCACCAAACTTGCTATTTCAAAACAAGACAAACACCCTACATACACACACTTTTATTCCACTCAGATGTCAAATGTATTCCACCGGTGAATTATTAAGAGAATTGGTTGTCCCTTTCAACCCCATCAGAAGTTATGTACAGGGTTTTGGTTTAATTCTACATTAGAAAATTGTGAGACCTTCTTTCTTCCTCATACATAATGAACTACAGGCAATTTGTCATTTTCTCAATTATGTTATTTTTCATCTCTTTTAGTTTGGTTGGTTGTCAACTGAATAAATACTTTAAAAAATAGATTTTGCTGGACGGTACTTTGCTTCATCAATTAGAAAGAAAGATGAGAAAAATCAATTTAGCCTACATAATACCTTTAAAGCCATAAAATTGGATAACAAATTATAAGTATGCTATAATCAGAATTTGGGGATGGTGAAACACATTTTGAATTATGAGAATAGTAAATGAATCAGAGCTAATAACTTTTGTGCTAGTAAACATAGGTTTTATTCTTAAATATACATCTCATGATAATTGATAAAACACAATGGGCTCACTAGAAATGGGCTTCCCTCTAGAGTGTTTTTATTTCTAAAAACGAATCCTTTATCCAGTCCTTGTGATCAGATATTAATAAATGACTAGTAATTATGACATTTTATAAAAATGATTTCAATTTTTTAAAAAAACATTTATTTATCTGGCTGCAGCCGGTCTTAGTTGCAGCAGGTGGGGATGTAGTTCCCTGACCAGGAATCGAACCTGGGCCCCCTGCATTGGAAGTACAGTCTCAACCACTGGACCACCAGGGAAGTCCCTCAGCAAATTTTAATAAACACCATCTCATGAGGTAGCATCTATGAGCTCCCTTGGATGGAAATGACTTGCCCTACATTGAAAAATTAGGAGATAAAGCTTCTTAATTTGATAGATTCAATTCTATTAGTGTCGACTGAAAACCTGTTACGTAAAGCCACAGCGTTAAGCAGTTACGCATCACCTAGATGAAGACATTTTCATGATTGGGTCTGGGTGTGTTCAAGGGCACAGGACTGTCCTTGTCGCTATTCAACATGCAGGATATGCAGGCCACCTTACAGACTTTCTAGGGTGGCAGAATTAGTCACCCCAAACCAGTATCTATCTCCTCATGGGCCTGGACAGTCCAGCTGACTGGACCAGCCCATCCTGGAGGTTCTCATGTGCTGACCGAGTCTGCCGTCTTAGACTTAGACTCCTTCCACAAGGAAGACTTGGAAATTTCCCAAAATGCCTGACCATGAGGCCAAATTTTCAAAAACATGAAAATCACCCTGAGACACGGGGAAACTGCTGTCTAACGCGTGCTCCTGGTCCATAGGACTCAAAGACTGATTCCTTCCCTCAGGCATCCACCTCAGAGTGGCACAGACCAGGGCACTCATTTTCTGTCCCCGCAGATAATCCCTTGGGATGATGAGAGCACTGTAGACGTGCCAACAACTTGCTTCAGAGGGACCAAACACAAGAAATCTTATTCAGGCTACTCTTCAACTTTCATAAATTTTTGTTTGAATTGCAAATAAGGCTCCTAGTTACTGTTCCTGTCACCTAAGGCACAGGATACACCATGACCTAGGATCCGGATGAAAGTGAAGTGTTTTATAGGCTGCCCACCACGAGGACAGCCTCCAACCCACACACACCCCCAGGAGAACAGAAAAGACGTGGTTTTGCTGCATTTTGCAGAGCTGCACAGAGGCACAGAGTGACGGCACCACCTCACGATTCAGCCTGCCCTGGGAACAGAAACGCTACATGAGCTGCCGCAGCTTTTCTCACCTGCCTTGGCCTACTTTCTTTTTTTCAGTAGTTTTTACTTGTTTCCATGGAATATTAGTAACAAAGCAAATATTGTTCAAAGTTGAGAAATTTTTGCATATCTAAAAGCTCTACCCTAACTCGCTATTACACACCATTTAAGACAAAGGGTCATCTTTGGACTGATTTTGCGCGTTTCTGGGATTTATTCCCAGTGGAGATGAGAAACTGTTTTGTCTGCACTTGTGCCACAAACATACCTTTCTGGACTTCGTTAAGAATGAGGCCCCTTTTTCTTTTTGGAAAAACTCTATAGGTTCCAACCTATAGAACTGGCAGCATATTTCAAAAGTCTCAAATTATCTGTGATATGATAGAAAATTCCAAAAATTTTATATTAATTAAAAATGAATTAAGCTTTCATAGCAGCTATTTCAAAAGAAGAAGCATATGTCACAAAATCAAAGAATAGTAAAATATCAGAACCAGAGAGGGACAGAATAATGAATACAAATATTTTAATAGGTAATTTTCCTGCCATAAAATTTGAAGTAGAAGTAGAGGCAAACTTTAATTTTTAAAGTTGTTTTATTTTTAAATTGGTGCTATTGAAAATTCTAGGAATCGAGTAGCCTATACCTATGGCTATTTTTAATTTAAAAAATTAAACATCAGTATTGGATATCAGTAAACAAATTACAGTTTGCTTACTCACTACCCAAAGGGTTCATAATAGGGGGCCTTTAAGAATTATTCTAATGTGAAATAAAATGAGGTTCAATTTGCAAAATTTTAAGTTATATAAAACTTTTCAGAATCATAGCCATTTCATGGAGCAAGGGATACCTCTATCTATTTCACACTAGATAAATAAGGAGTTGATCAGATCAGATCAGATCAGTCGCTCAGTCGTGTCCGACTCTTTGCGACCCCATGAACCGCAGCACGCCAGGCCTCCCTGTCCATTACCAACTCCCGGAGGTCACTCAGACCCATCAGCGAGTCAGTGATGCCATCCAGCCATCTCATCCTAGGTGATATTTAATTCCTCTTCAGAACTGTGTTAAAATTGACTTTCAAATAGTTAATGCTATTTGAAGTTAATGCTAGCCCTCTGTTAATATCTATTTATAAAAGTTGGCTATAAGACTTGTTTTTAGATATCAAAGCATGGTAAAAATTAAGCTGAAAATAAAGGTGTCAACGTGCCCAGCTGTTTAGTTTGACTTTTTTGTTCTAAAAATAGTTATTGATACCTAATGTGCTATAGAAGTAACTTCATCTACTTTTGCAGGTGATGTTAGAAAACACTTTGAACATTAGTTGTTGGATTAGAGCCCCATCATATGGCTAATTGACATAATTGACACTAGATATCAAATGCAGAACTTTCATTCACACAATGCTTTTAATGAATATAATACTTTTTTCCAAATTAAGAATAAAAATTAAAAATAAGCAGTGCAGACCTTCCAGATTCAATTCTGCATAACCAAGCATTTTAAAAATTATTGCTCAGTCACTCAGATTTCTCCATGGAAATGTCATGGTAAAAACAATTGTTCATAATCTCAGCAACATGTGAACAAAATCACCTCTCACACATGTAGCCTTTATAGCTTTTGGTGTGTCCAATTAACATGGTAAGTCCTATACTGCTCAATCACCAATTCATATATATTTAATTCTTTCTTGTTCATCATCATTAAATGACATTTTAATGATGTATTTTTTACTTCATAATAATGATTTCGTGTCTCTTTTTTTAAAAATGATATTAATACATAGACTGCAGAGAGAATATTAGGAACAAAGCAACCACACAGGATCAATCGGTCCATTGATGGACACTGTCTGAGCACCTAGTATGAGCAAGGCACCTAAGACAGAGCTTTCCTAAGTGGTGCACTAAGGCATACTCCTCAGCAGCAGGAGGTGGGAGGTGCTGAGATATTGGTGCCCTCATCATCAGGGCGTAGGGTGGGCCCCTGGCCAAGAGCTCTGCCCATGAGCCATTTTATTCACTTACACCGAGACTTAGCTAAGAGAGCTTCCAAAGCTGGAGAAACAAAATAGACACATTTTAAACTTTGAATAAAAACTCATAGTTTAAGTAACATCAGAAGATAAGAATATGAATTATGATACACAGTACATTTAATTGTCAGATTAGTGCTATCAAGAGAATATACCGTGAGAAGAGAAGAAGAATGAGGCTGTGTGACTTGGGATGGTTTCATGGAGTAAGTAGAAACTTAGCCTAAGCACAGAGGAAAGGTCATGCGTGTGATGCTAAGTCACTTCAGTCATGTCTGACCCTTTGCGATCCCATGGACTGTAGCTCACCAGGCTCCTCTGTCCATGCAATTTCCCATGGCAGGTGGGTTGCCATGCTCTCCTCCAGGGGATCTTCCTGACTCAGGAATCGAACTGCATCTCTTACGGCTCCAGCATTGGCAGGCAGTTTCTTTATAATGGTAAAGCAAAGGTCAGAAGAATGCAAAACGGCCTCCCAGTGGAGGGAACAATGCAACCAAAGCACAAGAAAGGGAGAGAATGCCCAGAAGACCAGTAGCCCACAATGTCTAGAATGTGCTTTCCCATCAGGAAGTAGCAGGAAGTGAAGCTGGGGTGAGACTATGGGAAGATGCCTATAGCCTGGGCACAAGAGAGCATACTCTCCTGTTCATTCATCCATTCATGTATTCAATGAATCATCACCGAGACCCTACTAAGTGCAGGAACTATCCTATGTGCTGGAAATACAGCAGTAAACAGGACAGAAATCCTGCCCTCGTGGCATTTACAATCAATTGAAGGATGAGATGGCTGGATGGCATCACCAACTTAATGGACATGAGTTTGAGTAAACTCTGTGAGTTGGTGATGGACAGGGAGGCCTGGCATGCTGTGGTCCATGGGGTCACAATGACTTGGACACAACTGAGCAACTGAACTGAACTGAACTGAAGGAGATAACCTATAAGCAGGATAAATAAGTGAAGCACACTGTCTAATAGATGATAAGTGCTGTAGGGAAAGACAAAGAGGAGGAGCAGCAAGGCCAGAGTGAAAGGGGGATTTGCTGTATATTAAATAAGGTAACTGGAGAGGTCTCCTTAATAAGTCAACATTTGACTGAAGCTTTAAAGAAGAAGTCCCCAGCCTTTTTGGCACCAGGGACCATTTCACAGAAGACAATTTTTTCACAGACTGGGATAGGAGTTGGGGGACGGTCTCAGGATGATTCAAGTGCATTACATTTATTGGGCACTTTATTTCTATTATTATTACATCAGCTGCACCTTCAGCCATCAGGCATTAGATCCCAGAGTCTGGGGACCCCTGCCTTAAAGGGAGTGAAAGAGTTAGTCATGCTGCTGTCTGAGGAAAGAACATCCAGACTTTAGGAACAGCTAGTACAAAGGCTCTGAGGTAGGGGTGTATGGGCATGTTTGAAGAACAGTGGGAAAATCAATGTAGCTGGACCGGAATGGGTGATGGGAGGGAAGGGAGGAAAAGAGCCCAGAGGGGAACACAGAACCCACTTATAAGGCTTTATAGAATGCCAAGAGATTTTGGCTTTTATTCTGCGAGAGATGGGAAATCATTGGTGTGTGTTGAGCACAGGGGAATGTTTGTTACTTATCCAACATGTTGATTACAAAGTCAGAAGTAAATCAATCTTGGGATCAAAGTGCTGCCACTTTCCCACCCTCCCTGGGGCCTAAATATTTGCCCAAAATCCGAGTGTTATAGGAGAGTGACATATGGTGCCAGTTGCTGGCTGTGCCTCCCTTTGAATTTCAGTCCTTGAACCATCAGAAAGAGATAGAAACAGGGCTGGTGTTCACAGAGGCTCATGACAATGGTGTGCTGGAGATTTCCATGGGCATTGGAGAGCCCAATGAAGAATTTAACTGAAGGAAAAATCAGGCTCTTAAAGAGGTGGTTTAAGAAGTCTAAGCTCTTAGTGATTCAGGGAATGGAAGAGAAAAGAGGCCAGTGGAAACCCTTGTGCGATATAGTTCAGGTGTGAGCTGAGCCCAGTGGTAACTGAAAAAAGGAAAGAGGCTACAGAAGGCAGATATATTTTGAAAGAAGAATTGAGAGAACTTAATGGTTCACTGAATATAGAGTGTAAAAGAGAAAAAGAAATCATATATGACTGATTTTTCAAGATTAGATGCTAGAAAAGTGGAAATAATTTTATCAAAAAGTGCTGAAATCAGAAGAATATTTTTTCTCTTGTTAATCTTCATTTTTTCTTAAGTTGGGAAGTTTAAAATAGAAGAAATTATAGGATTGAGTATTGTTTATTTTCCTTCGGTTGAAGCTTGAGTGACAGATTCCTAACCGGTATCGGGGGCGGGGACCTGAGGCATTGTCTAGAGTCCGTGATTTTTAATCTGTGCTCCCCAGGTGCCTAAGAGTTTGCCTCAAGATTTCTATGCTGGTCTGCTGAGGTGGGGTCCCCTGGGCTTCAGTCAGAGCTACTTTTGCTCTGATCTCTTTACATATTTGACCTTCAGTGATATTTCCCTCACATTCCAAATGACACATTACTGACAGGTGACCAAGATTTCAAGTCAGATGTTTTCTGAAGCAACTCACTGCAGCAGTCAACACTTTCCATTGCCTCACTGTTACTCTTCCTTAGAGTTCCCTTTTGTATTGTGTCCAAAGTTGCCCCAATTGGTTCTTTAAAATGTTACAGAACAAACTCCATCCCTTGTTCCTCCATGACATTTATCATTTTGCCCACTTCCCTGGTGGCTCAGATGGTAAAGAATTTGCCTGCAATGCAGTGCAGGAGATCCAGGTTTGATTCCTGGGTTGGGAAGATCCCCTGGAGCAGGGAATGGCTACCCACTCCAGTATTCTTGCCTGGAGAATTCTTGCCATAGACAGAGGAGCCTGGTGGGCTACAGTCCATGGGATTGCAAAGAGTCGGACACAACCAAGTGACTAATTCTTTCACGGCACAGTGAATACCCAGAATTGATGAAACTGTGACACTGTGACAGAGACTCAAAGCCCATCATGGCAGCTTGACACAGACCCAATATCTCCAAAGTCCTAAGAGAAGGACAGGCTGGAACCAAATTCCCTAGCTAAAAAAAATTAGGCTGGCTAGAACAACCATGGAGCAGACATACTTGAATAGAGATTCAAAGAAAATGTTCCAAATACAGGCTTGTCTTATAAAAGAACAAACTAAAATTAGCCCAAACATTACAAACACCTGCTATGTGAAAGCCAGTGTACTTGGCATGAGTCAAATCAAATACTTGTAGAACTAACTGTGTTTGTTCCTGTAATTGCTGTGTGCTTTGAGTTCTGAGTCTATTTCAGGAGAGTTCAGAGAGGTCAGAAAGCATCACTAGCACAGTTAAGTGAACTACAAGAGAATAAAAAGTCAGGTCTGAAATAGTCATCATCGCCAATCCTATCCTTTTTGAGTGTTTCAGAGGTGAGCTTTCAACAGGCAGATGCCATCAAAAAGACTAATTTTGTTCCAGATGTTGTCTGCCAGCTTTATCTCTCGACACTGAGGTTATAATGATGGTTCACTTTTAAGAGGTCAGAGGCAATTTTCCAGGTCTAAGGAAAAAATGCCTTTTATCAAATATAAAACCAGAAATTGGTAGTGTGTGCCTTTATAAATTTAGAATAACCCTGGTTACGCTTGTTTTTCAAATTGACAACATAATTCCTTGCAATTTGCTCTTGCTCCAGTCTCATTTTTAAAATATAAGCTATGATTCACACGCACACATACACGCTAATCTTTCTTTCCTAGAAAAAACCACACAAACTGTGTACACAGGTTGTATTAAACATCTACACAGTGTAAGGATTTCAAGGCAGTTTGTCCAGGCATATATTCTGAATTGCACTAAATGAAATATGTGGAATATAGCCTCAGGTAGAATTATTTCAAATGCAGGAAAGTTTAATCCATGCTCATCTCAAAATTAAGTTGCCAATTTCTGCTACAATTCTTATCCTTTGCAGGCCAATATTTATGTCCTCCTGAGTATAGCAACTATGGTGGGGGGTGGGGGTCGGGGTGGGGGGTGGGCGGGGCACGAGGGGGCATGCAGACCTCATGCCAGGCACAGGACTGGGCTCCATACATGCTGTATCACTCGATTCTCATCATATCTCTGCAAACTTGCTATTGCTGATGCTAACTGAATAGTTTAAAAACAAAACAAACCCATACTCTGTGGACCACAGCAGACTGCTCCGGGGATCAAAGAGAGATGGGAGGGAGAAGACCCTCTTATGATCCCTCAGAGCTGTAAGAAGCTTTGTACACTATGGAGTTTCATAAAAATCAACTGGTCCTCACTAGCTGATATATTTTTGATATAGAAATTTCAAGCAGTAAATAAAATGTTCATAAAAGATGAACATAAATGCCACACACATTATAGTTGCTTAGAAAACATAAACAGATTCTAAGAAAACCCTGCTAGATCAGCATCTATCTACACCAGAGGGCCGGTCAAAACCCAGCAAACCTGTCCATCCTCCCGCTCAGCCTCCTTATCTCTGCCAGTGGTGTGTCAGCAAACTTTCGGGTCCCCTTCCCCTCTTTCTTGGAATTCCTTAGATGGAACCATTAGAAAAACAAACCCCTATTGCATCAGCTTATGTAGCGCTCCACTTCTTGACCTCCTTTCTCCAGCCCCACAGCTGCGAGGCAAGTGTAAGCACACAGTAGCCTCTGTCTGGAAACACGCACGAAAGTCTCCTAAGCGTCACTCTTTTCCAGCCCTCCTTGCTCCTACCCATCTTACTAGGGAAATACACATGATTTCCTAAATCAGGATACTGATTTAATTTTTTCAAGATATTTCTGCGGTCCACTAACCCATGGCCAAAGATCTTGGCCAAAAGTCTCTTCTGCCAGATAGCACTCAGGCAGCCTTCACAGAGAAGCGATATTTGAACCAAGGAGATAGGATTTTGACAATCAGAGATATGAACGTATGCTGTAAAAGCAATGTGCAAAGAGGAAATGGAAAAATACACTTGATGAGGACAGGACTAGGAATGAAACTATTTCCCTTGAAAGCCGATGTGTGGGGAGAGGGACAGGCAGTGGCTTATGGAGACAGACAGAAGATTAGGTGGTTGGTAGAAGCATTCAACAATTTTATTTTGAGTGTTCATATACATGACAAGATTCTAGGCACTGCAGTACATATAAACCTGCAAGACTTCCAAAGCTATTAGGAATAGATGTCATGTATATGCATAACTACCACATAAGGCAAAGTATAATGTGTTCCATAAAAGTGACATAATGTATTACAGGAATTCAGAGAAGGGAGAGAAGCCTCTCCCCAAGAAACCCTTTTGTTGAAATACAAAATGATTTTAAATGACATATGACATATGATAAGTACTTTAAAATAGTCTGTAATGTTTTGCGAATTCAGAGAAAAGCAAGCAAGAAGTTTCTCCAGGGTGATAAAATGGCTTCGTGGAGAAGACAGTTTTGGAACCGGGCTTCAGAAAGAGTATAATTTCCACAAACATAGAGTAGAGAAAGACACCATTAGGTGAAGGGGAAAGATACGATCCAACCCACAGAGGAGAAAAACACAAAGCACGTTTGAGAAAGAGCAAATCATTTGGCTGCAACACATGGTCCATGAAGAGCAGTAAGGACTTAAGATGACGAAGCTATAAGCATCAAGCCCAACCACCAACCTAATGTTTGAGTCTCAGCCTGTTTACAATCTATCCCATTTTTGAACATCTGTGAATTTTAGAAATATGACAGTGTTTACAGTCTACTGGGGAAAACAGACAATTTAACAGACAGTGACAATAAATTGCAGTAAGTGCTGTGGTCATGGAAACGCAAGGTGATTTGCAACCCAGAGCAGGAATAGAAAAGCTCCACAGCTGGGACTCCCAGCTAGACCTGCAGGAAACTGAGAGTCAGCCAGGCAGAGGGGAGCATGGTTGTTCACACCAGGTGACCAGCATAGGCACAGACCTGATGCCAGAGGGCAAGATTAGTTCTGGGAACTGCAAGAAGTTGCCCCAGCTGAAACTTAAAAGGAAAGGAGACTATCGAGGGATTAAAATGAAGAGGTTGAGGGCTGGCCTGGAAATGCTTCATTAGCCACATTAAAGAATTTGTATTTTTAAGGAATAAAGTTCTAGGCAACACGAGGGAGCCATTAAAGATGTCAGAGTGGAGTAGTGGCCTGATCATATAGACTCATTCAAGCTGCCCTAGGAGAAAGTTTTGGAGAAAGACAAGATCTGAGAAAGGTGGACCAGTAGGAACCTCGTGTGGCAATCAAGGTGGAGTCCTTGTGTCTGGTAGTAACAGCAGGAAAGGAAGGAGGTGGACAGGTTCTAGAGGGAGTTGTTGCAGGAATGGGTCTGAGTTTGGGATTAGGGTATTTCTGAAGGATTTAGTGTAGGTGGAATCATGAGACCTTACAAAATCATCCAAAGAATAAGTGGGCCTAGTTAGCAGAAAATAAGATCTGGACATAGAACCCTGAGGAAGATCAACATTTGATCCTAAGATGGAAGGGTATACTGCCTAAACAAGGAAGAAAGCTATAGGAGCAAGCATCTCAGAAGTTACGGGAAGAGAGTGTTTGGTGGAGAGTGGCCAATATTGTCAGGTGCCACTCAGAGAAGGAAAGCATCCATTAGAATTAGCAACATGAAGGTTCTCCCAATCACAGCAAGAAGAGTGCTCAGGAGACTGAGGGAGCTGAAGCCAGACTGCAGTCAGAGAAAGAGTAAGTGGAAGGGTAATACACTTTCTTCCAAGGAATATGGTGATGAAAAAGAGGAGGGGAAAGGAGCTGTACCCAGAGGAGAGACTAGGACCAAGGAGGATATTTATTTCCAAGACAGGAGAGACACATTTAAATGCAAGAGGAAGGAGCCAGGATAAAGGTCAATGTGGAGAGTACAGTGCTGTGCTCAGTCGCTTCAGTCATGCCGGGCTCTTTGCGACCCCACAGACTGTAGCCCGCCAATCTCCTCTGTCTGTGGGATTCTCCAGGCAAGAATACTGGAGTGGGTTGTCGTGCCCTCCTCCAGGGGATCTTACCAACCCAGGAATCAAACCCATATCTCCAGCATCTCCTGCATTGCAGGCAGGTTCTTTATTCACTGAGAGTACAGTAGCAAGCAGGGTATTCAAACGACAAAAAGAATTGGAACCAGGGCATAATTTATTTTCAATAGGAGAAGGGATATATATTTTACTGTAACTGCATGAGAGGGCGAAAGGATGAGTGTGAATACAGGTAAATGTCTAGGCTCAGTAGCAGGTTTTAGTGAGAGCTCTGTCAGATTCCAGTTTTTTTATAAGATAGAGGAAGCAAATCATTGGTGAGGGTCAGGTGTCATCTATTTTAGAAGAACAAGGAATGGAGGGACCATGAGAGCAACACAGTCGGACTGGCATTCAGCTTTGAGGGCTCAGCTGAGGTTAGAGGCCACCATATGGTCTGTTTAGTTGTGAGTTTTTTCCAGTCATTCTCAGCAGCTTCTGTTTAGCCACAGGGAGACAGAGTTGGATTTAACCACAGCTGTAGATTTTACCTAGGTTATGAATAAACAGCAGTGATGACTCAGTGTAGTACTACAAAATGTTCATCTAAATGGGGTGTCCCAGTGGTATAGGATGTACAGAAGGAAGCCATATTAATTAGGGTAAGTAGTGATACTTGGTGTAAAAAAAACTCCCTCTTCCAACCTGAGAGGCTTAATTCAATAGACTGCTTTTCATGCCTATAAAGTTCAAAGACAAGCAAAAGGTTGTCTTCCATGTGATGCTTTAGGAAGGGGTTCCTCCTATCCAGTAACTCTCATGCCCCGGGACTTTGGACCCCCAACCCCACCCCCAGGGAGGGATTTGCTGCATCTGGCTGGCAGACCACGTAGGGAGAGCACGCAGAGGATTCTGGGAGTTTTAATGCTCTGGCTCTAGAGGTAGCCCTCACCATGGCCACTCACAGCCCACTGGCTTACCACAGGGTCGCATGGAAACAGTTTCACTAAGCATCTGCCCTCACTGCCATAGAGGCACAGAGTCAAGTTAGGAGGTTTCATAGGCTTGAGACTGAAGAAGACAAAAAGTAGCCCAAACGAAAATGAACGCACAATCTGCACAATGAATGATTTTTCTGAGAAAATTAGTAGAATTGATGATTACATAGTTCAAGGATGATAAACAAGGTTCCGTGTAAAGCATGACATTAAAAGGAATTATGAGGTTAAAATCCAGGGTCAAAAACAAAATTAAAAAAAAAAAAATCCAGGGTCAGTGACACCTACCCAAACCATCCTAATTAAAGCTATGACCCCTTTCCCCAACATTTTCCATCTCCTCCTACATGGCACAATTTGCTTTCATTTTTTTATATATCCTTTTTTTTTTAATTTTTTATTTTGTATAGGGATAGACAAAGGCCTGGTGTGCTGCAGTCCATGGGGTTGCAAAGAGTCAGACACAAATGAGCTACTGAACAATAGGGATATCGCCGATTCACAATGTTGTGATGGTTTCAGAAGAATAGCAAAGGGACTCAGCTGTACATACACATGCACCCATTCTCCCCCAGACTCCCCTCCCATCCAGGCTGCCACGTAACACCGAGCAGCATTCTATGTGCTGCACAGCCGGTCCTTGTTGGTCTTCCATTTTAAAAACAGCAGTGTGTACAATCTCCATTTGTTCTCATATCACTTATGATTTACTATGTCCGTGTACTAACACTAAATAATTTACTGATCTGGTATAAGTCTTTCTCCTTCTGCTCTAACGTAAGCAGGGATTTTTCAGCATTATTTTTCAGTTTCCTCAGTGCCTGAAACAATGTCTGGCATAAGGATGGTCATTCTTGAATGACCGAACGTCAGAGATTTAACAAGGCCCTTCACAGTGAGGTTGGTGCTTCTCTTGTGGCTCAGCCGGTAAAGAATCCACCTGCAATGCAGGAGACCAGGTTTCGATCCCTGGGTTGGGAAGAGTCCCTGGAGAAGGGGAAGGCTACCCACTCCAGTATTCTGGCCTGGAGAATTCCATGGACTGCAGTCCATGGGGTAACAAAGAGTCAGACACGACTGAGCGACTTTCACTTTCATGGTGAGGTTAAGTTGACGTGGGACATACACACATGTAATTTGGCTTAGCTGCAGAAAGGGAAGAAAGACTCAAACATCCCGACAGATTCAGAGTTGGCTCTCTGGAGGAAGAGTAGACTCAGGGAGAACATATGTGGAGTAAAAGGAGATATTTGGTTTTAGAAATATCATTTGAAATGAAGGTAAAATATCCAGGTGGAGATATTCAGCAATTCACTGAAAACCTAGAGCCTGGGTTTAGCTAAAACATTCAGAATTGAAGTCGCAGGACAAAGATAAGTTCCCAAGGGTAAGAAGATGGAAAGTCATTCAATGGGCAACAAAATTTGGGGGGAACAGAGAAATAATAATTTTGCTCCTCACAATCTTTCCCTCTTCACATCCTATCTCCCAAGTGATAGCTAAAACACAAGGAAAATGATGTTGTTGTGCTCAGACAATCGTGCCCACCAGGGGTTCTCTGTCCGTGGGATTTTCCAAGTAAGAATACTGGAGTGAGTTGCCATTCCTACTCCAGGGGATCTTCCTGACCCAAGGATTGAACCCAGGTCTCTTGTCTCCTGCAGTGACAGGCAGATTCTTTACCACGAGCGCCACCTGGAAAGCCCATGGATAATGATAATACTGGGGTTTCCCTGCTAACTCAGCTTGTAAAGAATTCACCAGCAATGCGGGAAACCCTGGTTCAAATCCTGGGTCCAGAAGGTCCCCTGGAGAAGGGATAGGCTACCTACTCCAGTATCCTCGGGGTCTTCCCTGGTGGCTCAGATGGTAAAGGATCTGCCTGCAATGCAGGAGATCTGGGGCGGATCCCTGGGTTGGGAAGATCTCCTGGAAAAAGGCATGGCAACCCACCTCAGTATTCTTGCCTGGAGCATCCTATGGACAGAGGAGCCTGGCGGGCTACAGTCCAGGGGTCTCAAAGAGTCAGATGGACAGAGGACCCTGGCGGACTACAGTCCATGAAGTCTCAAAGAGTCGGACATGATTGAGAGACTAAGCATGCAGCACAATGATAACACCTGGCAAAAATCTGAGTCAAAGAAAGCAAATACTAGATGACCCAAAGTGTCTACAATTCGAACTTTCAACAAATAACCATTACTTGATATTTAATTGCTATTCTAAATGTTTGCTTCTGAATTTAATCTAAATTAGATATTATGAAATTTAATAGAAAATAAGCAAAAATATTAATGCCATATTTACATGTTAAAATACTTAGAAATACTGAAGATTCCACACCAACTGACAATTAGGGATTTTTAATAAAGAAAATAGAACAGTTGATACTGAGCTCATGCTTCCTCCTATCTCATCATCAAATGGGAACTTACCCAGTGACCCCAACATGATTGTGATAAAAATCAATTTCCCAATCCATGTACAAGACAAAAAAGTATGTTCTTATATTTTTTATATGTTTTTCCAATTTTTCTTCATGAAACATTGACTGGAATGACAGTAAGACACTGCACATAGCCCCATATTTTTCTATCCCCATCAGAGTAATATGGGACATATTATACTTTTTAAAAATTCAAATAAGATCAGTTTAAAAGTAGTTTTGGAGGCCAATTGTTATATAAAACTTAAATATCCACAGACTTTCCAAAATTGATAAAATGTAAGAATCTGAACCTCTAGAGAGTTTTAGAATATTTCAAACATTTTAACAAGTATTAAAAAAAAACTGAACAGTTTTCTTGTAGATAACCAAAATATAAACAATGATTTCCCTGGTTTACTTTTTAGAATACACTTCAATAAAGTGAGTGTGGATAATTCAGTATAATTATCTGAAGTGATTATCTAGAAGCTAAGATAGAAAATAAGGTAAAAGAAAAGTTTTCAATTTACAAAATTCTCATTTTCAGAAGTTCATTTACAAGTCACTTATTTTGAATGCTTGGTGTATGACTCCATGGGGGGAAAAATATACATAATGGTTGTTTTTCATTTTTTTTTTTTTAGGTTAGCCTTCAAAAAATGTTTAACCATCAATTATTATTGAAATATTTTAAATAAAATGTTTTAAAGGCATTATTTTTACGTTAAATAGGTTTTTTCTTTTTTATTTTATTTTTTTAAGGTTTTATTTATTTATTTTGCTTAACTTTACAATATTGTATTGCTTTTACTATACATTGAGATGGATCCGCCACCAGTATACATGTGTTCCCCATCCTGAACCCTCCTCCCTCCCCCCTCCCCACACCATCCCTCCAGGTCGTCCCAGTGCTCCAGCCCCAGCCATCTGTTATCGGGCATCGTACCTGGACTGACGACTCGTTTCAGATATGATATTATACATATTTCAATGCTATTCTCCCCAATCATCCCACCCTCTCCCGGTCCCAGAGTCCAAAAGTCTGTTCTATACATCAGTGTCTCTTTTGCTGTCTCGTAAATAGGGTTATTTTTACCATCTTTCTAAATTCCATATATATGCGTTAGTATACTGTATTGGTGTTTTTCTTTCTGGCTTACTTCACTCTGTATAATAGGCTCCAGTTCCATCCACCTCCTTAGAACTGATTCAAATGTATTCTTTTTAATGGCTGAGTAATACTCCATTGTGTATATGTACCACAGCTTTCTTATCCATTCATCTGCTGATGGACATCTAGGTTGCTTCCACGTGCTGGCTATTATAAACAATGCTGCTATGAACATTGGGGTACACGTGTCTCTTTCAATTCTGGTTTTCTCAGTGTGTGTGCCCAGCAGTGGGATTGCTGGATCATAAGGCAGTTCTATTCCAAGTTTTTTGAGGAATCTCCATACTGTTCTCCATAGTGGCTGTACTAGTTTGCATTCCTACCAACAGTGTAAGAGGGTTCCCTTCTCTCTGCACCCTCTCCAGCATTTGTTGCTTGTGGACTTTTGGATCGCAGCCATTCTGACTGGCGTGAAATGGTACCTCATAATGACCCAATCAAAAAATGGGCCAAAGAACTAAATAGACATTTCTCCAAAGAAGACATACAGATGGCTAACAAACACATGAAAAGATGCTCAACATCACTCATTATCAGAGAAATACAAATCAAAACCACTATGAGGTTTTTTCTTTTTTAATTAATTATTTTTATTGGGGAATAGTCCCCTTACAATGTTGTGTTCGTTTCTTCTGTACAACGATGTGAATCAGCTATACATACACATAATCCTCGTTCTTGTACAAGGAGAAAATACAGTAATACAAAAGAGTATAACATTTTAAATAGTTTGAGAATACTGGTCTCCTAAGAACATAGGTTAGTGTTGTCATCAAGGACACGGAGTCTAAAGGTCAGGGTTCAGATCCATCATTTGTCAGCTGTGTCACCCAAGGCAATTTACTCAGCGTCTCTGTGTTTCATCTGTTCATCTATAAAATGAAAATAATAATAGGACATTCTTCATAGTTTCCTGAAAGAATTTTAATGTCTTATATTAAATGGAAAGCACTTGAAACCTTTTCCTCATTCACAGTAGACTCAAAAGAGTCATAATATTATTATTCTGCCCATATTTTTGTGTAATGAAATGCACAAATTAATAAAAGATAGATGCTGCTAGAATGAAAATATGGTGAAAGCTAACACTTATCTTTCAAGTCAACTCTATGGAAGCCAAGAGATACCCAAATGAAAATACATGCACCACTGTGCTGCTTAGAAATTTTGTGAAATCTTATGAAACTCTGAAATAGAAAGCAAAGCAAGAAAAAAGCATATTTTTTAAAACATTCCAATTTTAGACATATAAGCTTGATTCCAAACAAAGCAGGCTTTTAAATATACATTAAATTATCTCACCATGTCTTCAGGGTCAAATTGCTCTTCAGATTATGTAGTAGAATATGCTTTATCTTAAATATCTCTGAGCTTTAAGAACAAAAAGAAGCCTCAGTAACATTATAAGAAGACCATATCCAAAGACAAGTTAAAAATCAGGGAGATAAGCCTGTTTATAGAAGCTCTACCAAACTAACACTAAAATCACAGGCTTTTAACACTTTAAAAAAATGTTCTTCTGGTTGGTAGTGGTTTAGTCACTAAGTCACGTCCAACTCTTGGGACCCCATGGACTGTGGCCCTCCAGGTTCCTCTGTCCATAGGATTCCCCAAGAAAGAATACTGGAGTGCGTTGCCATTTCCTTCTCTATGGCATCTTCCCCATCCGGGAATCGAACTCATGTCTCCTTCATTGCCGGCTGATTCTTTAACACTGAGCCACCAGGGAAGCTGGTAAAACTAAAGGCTTTTGACACTTAAAAAAAAAGTCTCTATATTTCTGTCAAAAGAAAAGAAAAGAAAGACCTCTAACATTAGGGAGATTTTCATCTTTTAAGATTTGATCTATTAAAAATACATTCATTCTTCAATTTAAAATGGAAACAGAAAAAGAGATCAAGGCAGTTTCTGACACCACAGACCTCTGATGTTAGCTGTTGTAGTTTAGTCGCTAACGTTGTTCAGCCGCTCAGTCATGTCTGAGTCTGCTACCCCCAGGACCCAGACTTCCCTGTCCTTCACTATATCCCTGAATTTGCTCAAACTCATGTCCATTAAGTCAGTGATGGACTTAATGTCCATCCAACCATATCCTCTGTCATCCCCTTCTCCTCCGGCCTTGAATCTTTCCCAGCCATCAGAGTCTTTTCTAATGAGTCAGCTCTTGACAGGAGAAGGCAATGGCACCCCACTCCAGTTCTCTTGCCTGGAAAATCCCATGGACAGAGGAGCTTGGTAGGCTGCAGTCCATGGGGTCGCTGAGGGTCCGACATGACTGAGCGACTTCACTTTCACTTTTCACTTTCATGCATTGGAGAAGGACGTGGCAACCCACTCTAGTGTTCTTGTCTGGAGAATCCCAGGGAAGGGAGAGCCTGGTGGGCTGCCGTTTATGGGGTCACGGGAGAAGGACGTGGCAACCCACTCTAGTGTTCTTGTCTGGAGAATCCCAGGGAAGGGAGAGCCTGGTGGGCTGCCGTTTATGGGGTCACGCAGAGTCGGACACTAAAGTGACTTAGCAGCAGCAGTTCTTAACATAAGGTGGCCAAAGTATTGGCTTTGGCCAATACTTCAGCTTCAGCATCAGTCCTTCCAATGAATATTCAGTACAGATTTCCTTTAGAATTGATTGGTTTGATCTCCTTGCAGTACAAGGGACTCTCAAGGGTCTTCTCCAACACCACAGTTCAAAGGCATCTATTCTTCAGCGCTAAGTTGTAATTAGTAACAAAATCACTGTCATGCATTGGAGAAGGAAATGGCAACCCACTCCAGTGTTCTTGCCTGGAGAATCCCAGGGACGGAGGAGCCTGGTGGGCTGCCGTCTATGGGGTCGCACAGAGATGGACACGACTGAAGCGACTTAGCAGCAGCAGCAGCAGTAGAGGTACTCTGAGAGAGTCCCTTCTTTTCCTTTCTCCAGTTTCTTTTCAGGGAAAAGAAAACGCTAACTTGTGCTCCTTTATTATTAATATGGGGCTTCCCAGGTGGTGCTAGTGGTCAAGAACTGGCCTGCCGATGCAGGAGACTTAAGAGAGGCAGGTACCATCACTGAGTCGAGAAGATCCACTGAAGGAGGGCACAGCAACCCACTCCAGTATTCTTGCCTGGAGACTCCCATGGACAGAGAAGCCTGGAGGGCTACAGCTCACCGGATCACGAAGAGCCGGACAAGACTGAAGCGACCTTAGCCGCAGCAGGATTAAAACATTGTGACTACCTGCTGTCTTCTACATGGCCAGATGGTGGCGCTGTGGTACCATTTGTCGAGTTTTAGCTTCGTTGATTCAGTCTTGTATAAGCAATAGTATTTCGTGGAAAACTCTCAAGCCCTCTTTTTTTTTTTTTTTTAAATTTTATTTTGCTTAACTTTACAATATTGTATTGCTTTTGCCACACATCAAAATAAATCCGCCACAAGTATACATGTGTTCCCCATCCTGAACCCTCCTCCCTCCTCCCTCCCCATACCATACAAGCCCTCTTTTAAAAACATTGTTTTAAATGTACTTTATTCTTCTCTTTAGCGATAGGTAAGGTTGACATTTAAATTCATTGGTTATTTTATTTTTACTCTCTTTACAAGGAAGTTTCTAAAACCTATATGTAGAGCTGATATAGTGTACTTTCCAAAAGATTGACACTAGGTGGTCTTAGGGTATATTGTTTTTCTCTTAGTTCATGAAAATAAAAATGAAAAGAAATGAGTATATTTTGTCCACATTATTTTCAGATACCAATAATTTGTATTTAAATTCTTACAACACCTCCTAACAATATACTGCCCAAATCTTCACAAAAAGACAGGCTTTGCTCGGCAAAAGTGAACAATTTTAGTTCAATACTCTTTCTAACCTCTCAGTGTTTGGTGAGAAAACTTGTTCCTGCTGATGGTGATGTTATGTTATGCACACATCCTTGCCTCTCAGTGTTCCAAACAGCTGACCCCATTGATCGCATTAAACCATCTTCCTGTAAGTTTGGGTTTCATCGGACATCCCAAGGATGAAAAGGGGAAACTGAGTTGGCTGGTGCAGAGTTGTGAACTCAGCTTTCACTTTCTTCCCCATCAACACTGCTCTCAATAGTCTTCTCCTTTTACCTTTGCCCCACCCCAGGACAAAAATCATGCTGGGCAACCCTGCCTTACCCCTTCCACACACACACCCCTCTTGATGCCAAATAAAGTGACCATCAGAACAGCAGAAATCAATGCAGCCATTTCTGCAGGTCCAAGTAGTCATACTGCAGGTGAAAAACAAAGCCCAAGAAGGAAGGCACAGCAGAAAAAAGCAATACACTCTTTTAGAGTTGATGTAACAAGGGCACTTGCGACTCATGTAATCTTAGTGAACGAGCAAATGGAGGAGAGGAGTCACAGCGTTCCCTACCAGTGCCCCACTGGAGAAGCCACTTCTCCATCCAGGGCCACATCTCCTCTTCCAGGGAAGCCCTTCAAAGCAGTGGACTTCCGGTTTCATAGATTTTTTTTTTTTCCCACCTCTTCTAGGTAAGTTGTGAAGGAAGGTATATGTAATTTAGCTATAGCCTTCTATAATTACTGTTCTAACCTTTTTTCCCTATGGAAATTATATTATTTTCCAAATAAAACCTTATGCTGATTTCTAATATACCAAAAAAAAATCAAAGCAGTATTTTAAGCATATTTTGCAACTTAAAATTTGTGAAATTTACTTATTAAAAGGCAATAAATGAGGAAACTGATCAACTGTTCTAGACCAAAGTCTAAGTATTCAGCTTATTTTGATGAAAAGATGGACCACATGCAAAAGTAATATAAGAAAGTGTCTACACCACAGAATGTGAAGGAAGCTATTCCTAACCTGTTTTGATCATGCCTTATTTCCCTATGAGACCAGAAAAACTACAGTTGGAGTAACTGGATTCTGTTTTAATAATAAAAATAAAGACATTCATCTGTAACACACTTTAAAAGCCATTATTCTAAAACAATACCCTGACATTTTTTTCGCCTGAATTCCATTTTGTTAAGCAACTTCCAATTTCTCCTATGTGTCGAGTTCGTCATAAATGAGATAGAATATTTTCCAACTTGCTTCTATGGAAATTTCAACCACTATTGATGGTTGTCTATAATTTAACGTGCCTTTTCTATTTCTACTATCCTAGTTCTAATCATCTTCTGAAATCATAACACTGAGGTGCCCTTAAAAACAAATGATTTGAGAGACCATCTTTCCAAATTCCATAATGCTACTGAGTACTTTTGTGAACAGGACATATAATTCAAAAAAGAATTTTCTGATGAACAATGAGATGGGACTGAACCTCAAAGCCTCAGAAACTCAAAGGATGCAGGAAAAAGGCAGGCAAATATGATGAACCCCACCTCTGCTCGGCACACTTTCCTCACCCAGGTTTCTCATCTTGGCTCTCCCCCAGAGCCTTTCAGATCAAAAGGGGGAAAGGAGTTGAGAAAAGGGGAAATACCAAGAATCCTGCCTTTTGTCAGGGACCAGTTCTGGGTTCTCATTCTACACTAATGTGGAATTCTCTTTAAAAGATAAAGGCTTTCTGATTTTTTCCCATCTACAGAAAAATAATAATTTACCTGACTGCAGATTTTCTTTAGAGAATGAGATGATAGACCATAACTTGTTTCCCTCATAAATGCCTCTCCAAACTATAAAATCAAACCCCTAACAGAAATTCTATCAGGGTGTCCCTAACCTCAAGCATGAACGTTAGGTTCCTTTTTACATGGCAGTGATACGTCTGCGGAGTTTTATTTCCAGGGAGACAGGGCAGGATTTGCTGCTATGCAGACTGAATAATGTTGGAAGCCAACATCATGTCACATTTTGTGTGCACTTTCCAAAGATTAATCCAAGCGTTACAAATGAGACACAGACTGCCATTGTCCCAGGGACACTTTAATAACCCACACCTACAATATTCAACCTGTTGTTTGCATAGGGACAACTTTGGTACACAAAAACCCACCAGAATGACTTGGGGACAGGAGCCATGGAGAGGCAGAGACCCAGGCGCCACGCACCTCCACAATTCACCCTTCGTGGCAAATGAGTCTGTTTGGAGTTTATTTATGCTTGCGGATGGGGGTTGTGCAGCTCACTTTCTTCAAAGCACCTCGACAAGCATGTCTTAAATGTGTTGCTCACTAATTCAGTTTCTTCCTTGCCTTTTACTTTTGGCAGGCTCTGCCAACTTGCGGATAATTTTTGTTTTGTTTTGCATCGTGCAGCTCAAATTAAGTAACGTGGCACACTCCCTCAGCGTTTAAATTGTGCTTGGCCTGTTTCTTCTTTTATTTTTTTCTCCCCATCCCCCTCCTTTCCTTACAACTCCCAGCATCTGTTGTTCTACTAGGATATCCTTTGAGAATGAAAGTCAGTTCAGTCGCTCTGTCCTGTCTGACTCTTCACAACCCCATGGACTGCAGCACAACTTGGGTGAAAACTTCAGTAGGAAAAGATTGTGAGAGGTGGCCAAGAAGAAATAATTTCCATGGTCCTGATTCATCGTCTTTAAGTACTCTCATAAAATATTCCACTATTACTACAATCTTATTTACTTTAGAAAAGATTCTAATGACCCAGTAGATCAGAATTCATTGAATTTAAAATATCGGTGACATATTTTTCACATAAGGCAGTTTTGATATGGAGAGAAATCGTTAAGATTATAATGAGCAGAATCATAGTTATGATACATCTAATCCTAGACATTTTGAACAGTATCATGAAAATCACTTTTTTCTTTTCATAATACAGTACTACCTTAGTATATGGTAGCATGTCTGCAACAGATGAAAAACTTCAAAACCAAGAGACACTTTTTAAGAAAAATGTTTTAGGGAAATTGTACTATGGCTAAATGATTTATATGTGTATATAATACATATAACACTTTTCAAAAGGAAACCATATACAATTTATTTAATTTTCACTTTAATTACAGGTTTCCATTATGTGAAAAATGACAAGACAGAAACTGAAAACTAGCTGCACGAGGATTTTTGCTAAAGGATTTCCTCCTGTAATTTAAACTTAAACGTGACACTTATTTAAATAAGTATCAATAAATCTGCAATAACATAACATTTCAAATTTACCTTTAGTGCATGCTATAATTTTTTAATTAAAATTACTGCATTTCTTTAATATTTTTATTATCTTTCTAATAACCAGGTGAGTAGGTACAGACTTCTTCTCGACCTCTGTAGATACTATTAACTATGAGATATGAAAATAATATGATTCAGATAGGAATAGGAGTATGGTGTCTTCCTCTGCAAGTCTCAAATATTAATAGCAGGAGTTCACGTGAAATCATATATGGATTGTTTCACCTTTATAAGCTTAGTTTGAGTAACGTGAAACTAAGTAACGTGAAAACATCTGCCTGGGAAAAGCCTTAAAGGAGTGTGTTTGAGTTTACTCAGGGTCTCCTGAGGCTGGAATAAAGCTGCGGACTGAGCGGCACTCCTTTCCGGAGCCAGGGTTCCCTCCCAAGTTCACTTGTTCGGAGAATCAGTTCTTACTGCTCCAGTTCCTTTCCACTTGGCCACTCTTATGGGTTCCTTCTGACTTCTGGAGGCACCTGGTCCCTTTTAAGAGCTCACCTGATTAGGTCAGCCCTCACCAGGTCATCTGACGTTGGATTACCTCTACGTTAACTGACCAGGACTCACAGGAGGGACAGCCCATCACAGTCACAGGTCCCGCCTACCTGCAGGAGGAGGAATACATGGAACTCACAGTTGCACGTGGGGACTGTGAAGGCCATCTTAGAATTCTGCTGGTCACACAGCTAAATACAGGTAGTGAAAGAGTTTTGAAGGGCATAAAATCAAGGATAGAGAAGGGAGGAACCTATTTAGATAGTGTGGTCAGAAAAGCCCTCCCTGGGCAGTAACATTTGATCTGAGACCTGTAGGGCAACGAAGGAGCCTTCGAGGGCACGCACTTGAAAACGGTATTGTGTCCCTTGTTGCTGTTGCTGTTCAGTTGCTAAGTCCCATCCTACTCTTTGTGACCCCATGGACTGCAGCACACCAGGCTTCCCTGTCCTTCACTATCTCCTGGAGTTTGCTCAAACTCACATCTATTGAGTCAGTGATGCTATCCAACCATCTCATCCTCTGTTGTCCCCTTCTCTTGTCATCAATCTTTCCCAGCATCGGGGTCTTTCCTAAGGAGTCAGTTCTTCACATCAGGTGGCTGAAGTATTGGAGCTTCAGCTTCAGCGCCAGTCCTTCCAATGAATATTCAGGGTGGATTTCCTTTAGGATTGACTGGTTTGATCTCCTTGCGATCCAAGAGAAACTCAAGAGTCTTCTCCAGCACCATAGTTCAAAAGCAATTCTTTGGCACTCAACCTTCTTTATGGTCCAACTCTCATATCCGTATATGACTACTGAAAAACCATAGCTTTGATTATACGGAACTTTGTCAGCAAAGTGATGTCTCTGCTGTTTAATATGCTGTCTAGGTTTGTCCTGGTCTTCCAATGAGCAACTGCCTTTTAATGTCATGGCTGCAGTTACCATCCACATTGATTTTAGAGCCCAAGAAAAGGACATCTGGCACTGTTACCGCTTTTTCCCCATCTGCTGCTGCTAAGTCGCTTCAGTCGTGTCCCACTCTGCGTGACCCCATAGACGGCAGCCCACCAGGCTCCCCCTTCCCTGGGATTCTCCAGGCAAGAACACTGGAGTGGGTTGCCATTTCCTTCTCCAACACATGAAAGTGAAAAGTGAAAATTATGTCGCTCAGTCATGTCCAACTCTTAGCAACCGCGTGGACTGCAGCCTACCAGGCTCCTCTGTCCATGGGATTTTCCAGGCAAGAGTACTGAAGTGGGGTGCCATTGTCTTCTCTGTTTTCCCCATCTATTTGCCATGAAGTGACAGGACCAGATGCCATGATCTTTGGTTTTTGAATGTTGAATTTTAAACCAACTTTTTAACTCTCCTCTTTTACCTGCTTCATCAAGAGTCTCTTTAGTTCCTCTTCACTTTCTGCCATTAAAGTGGTATCATCTGCATATCTGAGGTTATTGATATTTCTCCCAGCAATCTTGTGTCCCCTATGTGATGCATATATGTAGAATCTAGAAAAATGATACAGATGGACCCATTTGCAGGGCAGGAGTAGAGCTGCAGATGTAAACAATGGACAAGTGGACACGGAGGGAGAGAAGGGAGGGTAAGATGAATTGAGAGAGTAGCATTTACATATATACACTACTGTGTAAAATCGAGTGGGTACTGCGTATAACACGGGAAGCTCAGCTCAGTGCCGTGTGATGACCTAAATGGGTGGATGGGGGTGTGTGTGGAAAGGAGGCTCAAAAGGGAGAGGATATATGTATACATACAGCTGGTTCACTTCCTTGTACAGCAAAAACTAATACCACATTAGAAGTAATTATACCACAATTTTTTAAAGGGTACGTGTTGCCATTCAAATTCAAATAATAATGAATAATAATTCAAATAATAATGAATTATTATTATAGTGTTATAATTCCACTTTTATGTCAAACGACATACTATTTTTTTGAGATTTTTATAACAAAAAAAGTTTCCTACTTCCAATGAACAGTTTTAAGCAAAACATCTCTTTCTAGAAGCTCTAATGTAAAGAGTTCATCCAAGTCAGAGAACCTGTGATACAACTGAGCTATGAGCTGCCTTTCCTAGAAGCCCTGCAGAAAAATGTCTCAGTAGCTATAGGTGGGAAGATGCCAAGGTGATTTGCTCTTGGAGAGATGCAAGGAAAGTCCCCTACATGCTAGAGATTATAATTTTACAATAGTGGAAATGTGTCAAAAACATTTATTCACTATTTCAAAAAGCACTTTGGTAAGATACTTTGGAAATACCAATTTATGTTCTACTTTCTGCAATTTTCCCTTCCTCCTGACTCCAAGCTCAGAGCCAAGCCCTTTATATTTCTTTGCAAACTGGAGAGCAGGTGCTTTTTCTGCTTTTCGTACAAATTTAAAGTTATCCGAGAGATAATGTTAAGAGGTCTGGAGAGGCAGAGATGCCAGGGAGTTACTCTGAGAGCATTAAGAAGGAAAGGGGCCAAAAATTTCCCCAGAATACAAAAAGGGTTCTCCCTTTGTATGGATTGAGGTGAGGGAGCCATCAGTGAAAGAGGCTCTGAGCAGAGGCTCCATCATGTTGGACCACAGATCAGATCAGTTGCTCAGTCGTGTCCGACTCTTTGCGACTGCATGAATCACAGCACGCCAGGCCTCCCTGTCCATCACCAACTCCCGGAGGTCACTCACACTCATATCCATCGAGTCAGTGATGCCATCCAGCCATCTCATCCTCTGTCGTCCCCTTCTCCTCCTGCCCCCAATCCCTCCCAGTATCAGAGTCTTCTCCAATGAGTCAACTCTTCGCATGAGGTGGCCAAAGTACTGGACTTTCAGCTTTAGCGTCATTCCTTCCAAAGAAATCCCAGGGCTGATCTCCTTCAGAATGGACTGGTTGGATCTCCAAGGGACTCTCAAGAGTCTTCTCCAACACCACAGTTCAAAAGCATCAATTCTTCGGCGCTCAGCCTTCTTCACAGTTCAGCTCTCACATCCATACATGACCACAGGAAAGACCATAGCCTTGACTAGGCGAACCTTTGTTGGCAAAGTGATGTCTCTGCTTTTGAATATGCTATCTAGGTTGGACATAACTTTCCTTCCAAGGAGTAAGCATCTTTTAATTTCATGGCTGCAGTCACCATCTGCAGTGATTTTGGAGCCCAGAAAAATAAAGTCTGACACTGTTTCCACTGTTTCCCCATCTATTTCCCATGTAGTGATGGGACCAGATGCCATGATCTTCGTTTTCTGAATGTTGAGCTTTAAGCCAACTTTTTCACTCTCCACTTTCACTCTTATCAAGAGGCTTTTGAGTTCCTCTTCACTTTCTGCCATAAGGGTGGTATCATCTGCATATCTGAGGTTACTGATATTTCTCCCTGCAATCTTGATTCCAACTTGTGTTTCTTCCAGTCCAGCATTTCTCATGATGTACTCTGCATAGAAGTTAAATAAACAGGGTGACAATATACAGCTTTGACGTACTCCTTTTCCTATTTGGAACCAGTCTGTTGTTCCATGTCCAGTTCTAACTGTTGCTTCCTGACCTGCATACAGATTTCTCAAGAGGCAGATCAGGTGGTCTGGTATTCCCATCTCTTGAAGAATTTTCCACAGTTTATTGTGATCTACACAGTCAAAGGCTTTGGCATAGTCAATAAAGCAGAAATAGATGTTTTTCTGGAACTCTCTTGCTTTTTCCATGATCCAGCGGATGTTGGCAATTTGATCTCTAGTTCCTCTGCCTTTTCGAAAACCAGCTTGAACATCAGGAAGTTCACGGTTCACATATTGCTGAAGCCTGGCTTGGAGAATTTGGAGCATTACTTTACTAGCGTGTGAGATGAGTGCAATTGTGCGGTAGTTTGAGCATTCTTTGGCATTGCCTTTCTTTGGGATTGGGATGAAAACTGACCTTTTCCAATCTTGTGGCCACTGCTGAGCTTTCCAAATTTGCTGGCATATTGAGTGCAGCACTTTCACAGCATCATCTTTCAGGATTTGGAATAGCTCCACTGGAATTCCATCACCTCCACTAGCTTTGTTCGTAGTGATGCTTTCTAAGGCCCACTTGACTTCACATTCCAGGATGTCTGGCTCTAGGTCAGTGATCACATCATCATGATTATCTGGGACCACATTATCTGGGACCATCATGATTATCTGGGACCATCATGATTATGTGGGACCACAGTTTTTCCAAATAACCCTACTTCTAAGGCAAGGACAGAAACAGCAGAGCTTTTGGACATGACAGGGCCCCTGCCTTCAGCCTGAGATATCTTGTTAGAAAACCAGTGTGGATCCATAGCTAGAGGAATCACCTAGACCCAGTGGCTGTGCTTACAGACCCAGGACCGTGGTGCAAACTCAGTTGGAGAGCACAGGTGGGGAGGTGGGGGAGAGCCTTGGGACTGACTGATTGGACCCCACATGCATGCTGCTAAGTTGCCTCAGTCATGTCTGACTCTTTGGGACCCCGTGGACTGTAGCCTGCCACTCCTCTGTCCATGGGATTCTCCAGGCGGGAGTACTAGAAGGGGCTGCCATTTCCTTCTCCAGGGGATCTTCCTGACCCAGGGATGGAACCCATGTCTCTTATGTCTCCTGTATTGGCAGGTGGGTTCTTTACCACTAGCGCCACCTGGGAAGCCCCTGGACTCCCCAGGTCAAGTTTAAATCATGTATGGACCATGTGCTATGCACATGATATGGAGTACTTAGGCATCAATTGCATCAGGAAACCGCCCCCAAATTCTGTCCTCATTAAGCCACATTCAAGAAGCAGAATTGCTCATACTGACAATGTAGAATAAATTTTGTTAAAGTGGTTTGAAGTATTTCTATACCTTAGAGAGTTCAGTCTTCCTCCATCTCCTCAAGTCCCACCTCTTGCACTCTAAATGAGCTGAAGTGTAGAATGGAGAGCTGGACCTGTTAGCTGGATCCTGAGTTTATTCCTGCAGCAATCATTCACTGAACACTCTTTTATCATCCAAGCATCCTGGACTTATGAAGATTAACAACAACAGCTCCTGATTTTTACCTGAGAGAGGAAAAAAGGACAACAAAGAAAAACAGGTTATAGGCAATGTGCACGGTGGTTACTCACCAAGCTCAGAAGTCAGAAAATACGAGGAGTTTAGATCTCATTTCTTCCACTGCTTAGCTGTTGGATCTTAGCCAAACCATTTGACGATCCTCAGACTCTGTTATTTCACCCGTTAAATAGTTTATACAGTCATTACGATCTACTGAGATTCCTGTTTCATAGTGTTGTTGTGTCTATGAGATGATTAAAAGTTTATTATTCTAAATGAATCGTTGCAATGCAATGTCTTAGGTACTGTGGTATTGTATTTATGTGACTCTACATCAATCCTTCATCTTCATTAAGTCCTACTGTGGTACTATATCAGAGTGATGAAACTCATGTAAACTCCCCAAGACTGCCTCCTTTCTAAAATAAGAGGTTTGGAATATTTATTGATGATCCTTAACATCTCTAAAAAAAAATGGTAGTGAGCCCAAAGGGAAACTGTACAGAACATCAGCCCATTGTTCTTTTAGAAAAATATTTAGATAATATCCACATAGACTTGGGGTGGGGGTAGAATAGAAACAAAAGAGTAGAAAACAGTCAATCAAGCCAAGTAACTACTTATTTTAAATAAGTATTTGGAAGCTAGCTAATAACTAAAATTTTTTTAAATGAATCATTTCAAAATTCTAGTAGTAAAATAGAGATGGTATGGTTGTCTGGTAACCTTAATCAATAAAAGTAACTAATCAGTATGATTTGGGTAGTTGTGGTGTCTCCAGTATACCCTTTAACTCTTAATTGTAATTAAAAGTTTAATTTAAAAACCGATTGAATTCAGTCAACTAATTTCTAATCAGTTGCTATATCTTGCTTTTGTTTCAAAAGAAAAATTCACAGGTGTCTGTTTTCCTGGGTGGTTTCTATAAACATGGCTGGAAAAATGTTCAGTGAGACACTAAGGAAATCTTATTTTACTCATCCGTCATATAAACAGAAACATTGCTAAGGCTGGAACTCATCAGTCCATTTGAAAAGGCTCAATTTCTCTTACATTTTGCATATTTTTAAAAATAAAAAGCACTTGTATTTCCTGGTTTGGGGTTAATATACAATACACATGAGTCAGATACCTGGCACACCAGACTTCTATTTATAGGCCAAAGATACCACCTCTGCAGAAAAGCAGGAGAGGCAGAAAACAACTGCAACTGTGGAAAACCAGGATTTCTAGCACCATTAAAATACATGATGTGACAGCTGATGTGCTGTGCCACAGCAGTGATCCTGCGTAAACTGGGGCTGCTGTGTGCGGCTCCTTCAAAACCTGTGGCTTCCCCTGACCTTTATAAACCGGAGGAGGACATTGCACGGCCCTTAACATGCAGTCACTGTGGCAAAGCTGGAAAGTGTTGCCATGGCCATTATGCATCTGTTTATCTTCTCAAAGTTAGGATCAAATACTTTGGAAGCATCCGGTTTCTAGAAATGCTATGCAACAATACGTAAAGGTGCAGGATTAGTATACGTGCATCAAAAAGATAAAAGTCCTTCTCTTGCACTCTTCTAGGTATTTTTGTATTGTATTTAAGATTTGGTTTTGGTTTAAATAAAACAGCCACCTTAAACTGGTAGCATTTAAACTTGCATGTTTTGTGAGTCTCCAGTATGTACTATTATCAAAAAATTTATGTTATTTATAGATATTTATACTGCTGCTACTGCTAAGTCGCTTCAGTCGTGTCCGACTCTGTGCGACCCCATAGAAGGAAGCCCACCAGGCTCCCCTGTCCCTGGGATTCTCCAGGCAAGAACAGTGGAGTGGGTTGCCATTTCCTTCCCCAATGCATGAAAGTGAAAATAAAAGTGAAGTCGCTCAGTCGTGTCCGACTCTTAGCGACCCCATGGACTGGAGCCTACCAGGATCCTCCGTCCATGGGATTTTCCAGGCAAAAGTACTGGGGTGGGGTGCCACTGCCTTCCCCGATATTTATACAAATATATACAAATAGTAAACCAGATACACGTGGAAAACACTCAAGAGATATTGTGGTTATAAAGTTATTTTATAGTATTCCCAATTTGTTAAAATTATCCTCCCATATTATTGTTAAAAGTTTGCATTTTATTAATATATGAATAACTAAATCATTTCTGAAATCACTTGCTCTCTTTCTTTAAAGCTGTGGATATAAAGACCAAAGTTAAAAGAAATTGTGGCTATTAGTTGGTTGAGTTTTGCCATTTAAGCATAAAATATGTTGGAAAATGCTGAATGAATTCAGTGATACCACTAATTATCTTCCTAGAAATCAATAGATAACGTCATTAGCACACACATAAACAGTGTTCAATATATTTATTAAACTGAGTCTAATTTAGTTGAAAATAATCAACCGTTTGCTGGTCAGATTTTTCTTAAATCTATTATTCAGTTAGTAGCATTCTGTTTTTCAGTAGGCAAATGAATTCCTTTAAACAGAAGTAAACAACACAATTAATGTAGATTGGTTTTCTAAATCAATAAACTATCAATTTTACGGATGTTTGCTTTTCCAACTGTTTTGATTTTATAAATAAAAGGATTCTTTTAGAGACGAGTAAATTTGAATTTAAGTATTATTTGAAGGTCTTAAGTTGACAAGTTGGTGTATGTGTACATTTAAACTGCACTGTTTTTCCTTATTTTCTGTTTTTTTTTTATTTTCAGTTCCAAGTTCTAATTCAGTGACATAGTCCTGAAAGATTTGCCACATAAAGTATAATATGTGAGTAAACAGAGATATTTTAAATAAAATATAACACAATTTATTTAAATAGTTTTAATCTAGGAAAATAGAAATACTGATATAGCATATGAAATAATTAACTTCTTCTATCTAGACTGTTTGTTACTAATAGAGATGGTGCCTTCTAACCAGTTTTACAATACTTACAGCATTTCTCTCAACTTCATAAATAAATAGGAAGTTAAAGCACTGCACTTTCTCACATCATTTTATAACAAGACCATGTGCCATGGAAAAAATCACAGATACATTGATGCCATAACAGCAGTGAAACAAGATAATTTATAATCATAGGGGGAATTTGGTTAAATGAGCAAATGTGCAAATGCATATAGACACATTTCAAGTTAAATTACTCTCATGGGCTCAATCCAGGTTAAAAATCTCACCAAATGCCTACTTGGCATTTACATTTCATTGTATGTGTTCCTTTAATGCAATCGCCTGTTAGGCTGTATTGGATGTTCATGTTCTTCTGATGTATTCTGGTGCTGTTTTGGAGAGAGAAAACCTAGCTTCTCGGCCCGAATCTTTCTATTACACAGTGACTGTTTCAGACCTCTGTGCTGATGTTTCCGATTCCTGGGAAGTTCTCTTTGCCACAGGGCGTGCCCTGAAACACATCAAAAGAACAAAGTTCTACAAAAGAAAAAAAGAAACTCAAGTAGGCTTGAACATACAAAGAGAGCAAGAAAGAGATGAGAAAGGGGCCAGGCAGAGTGTTGAATACAAAATGAGTTCAACCAGCCCCAGGAGCTCTTCATCACTTACATTTATCTTATTCCGGGAGAGGGGCGTCAAATCCAGCCCTGACATAAACCACCCACTGCCATTGACTTTGACTCTGTGTGTGTGTGTGTGTGTGCGCGTGTGTGTGCTGTGTATTACACATAAAAAGGAACAAATTTCATGAAGTATCTCTGTTACCCCACAAGAATTTTTTTAAAACACTTAAAAACACAAATTAATAAAGTCCTGAAGAAATAAATTTAGCATGGTTTTCACTTAACTAATCTATAATGCTTTTATCAAAATCTTCTAATTGTGCATTGCTTTAACATCTTTGCTGCAGTATTTATACTGTACACCTTCCGTACTTGTTATCATAAAGCATGTGAGATTTTCCATTCCTACTTGGAATATTTTGTACATGTTTAATATTTCAGGGTCGAAACTCTTGGTTAAATCTCTGCAACAAGGTAAAATAAAAAACAATTAAAATGTAAATGGTCTGAAAAAGGAAGGAAATAAAAGAAACATTTTCTGAGCTTATGCTAATTCCATCTTTGAAATTATTGTCTCTAAATTTTGACTCTCAGTGTTCTTCAAAAGTATTTCCAATTAATAAATCATTCTGATGAATTTTACTATCCCACTGGAATTGTGATCTTAAATGTTTGCACAAATTTTCTATAGATAGAAAGTGTAATGTCAGGTCTGACAACACTTAGTCCTGCAACAGAACGTCATTTAAATTTTGCTGGTTCAGAGGTAAGTAAATTAACAGTGAATGGGAAGAGATAAACTTCGAAAAGAGAGAGAGAGGGAGAGAAAGTACTATCAAAAAGACTTTTCTTATTAGCAAGATTTAGAAATATTACATCAGGGGCACATTTAGAACTTCAGTATGAGTTGTTTTTTTTTTTTTTTTTTAATCAAGAATGACTATTATAAACAGTAGGCTCGAGACTGTTTCTGATGCATAAGAATTTATAATCTAACATGCTGATGTTAGTTTCCTAAGACAAATCAATTGAATAGTAGTGTGTGTCTCTCAATATTATGATATTTTATTTTGTGCTTGCCTGAGACTTCCTAATTTCTCCTTTACTTGAGTGGTTCTAGATGACTTGTATGCTATCATTATAGTATAATAATTATTATGTGTTTCTTTTGTTAATTGATATTCAATATAAAAACTAACCTTTTTTTAAAAGATGTTTCAGAAGGTCATAAGCACATGTAGGTGTCAGGTTTTCTTAGCGGACGATGCCAAGCATGGCTCCCATGGCCTAACTTGAACAAAGGGTTTCAGTCAGCCAGCGGTCTGGAATGAAAAGGTGGAGTCCCCAAGCCCTGCGTACAGGTAGCGGGGTGTGCAGCCAGAACTTCAGTGGTTTTTTCAGCTCATTCATGGATGCCTTCTCTGTTTCAGTTTTCTTCCATTTTCTTAAGAAAATAAAATCATTCAAAATTTCAAACAGCTTGGAGTTGGAGGTAATTGTGTGCTTCTCCAATTACACCAGCAATATCAAAATAAAATTATATGATTCCACTCTCATGTCAGCAATGAATTACCCAGAAAGACTGTCTTGAGATAGAGCTCGAGCAAGAGAGAGGAAAACAGAAGTTCTAACGAAAATTCAAACAGGAGTTACAATTCTGAAAGTTGAGAGTCTTGATCCAATTTTTTTTCTACCTTTAAAAATCAGCCTTATCTCAAATATACCACTCAAATTTACCATCTGATTTTATGTGGTTGAATTTTGGTTTTGCATACCTTGTTTGTGGTTAGCATTTAAACCACAGCAAAGTGTAAATACAACGGTAGAACGGACACTTTGCTGAAAATTAAAAACCACAACAACATAAAACTCTACACCAGGGATTGCATGTGATATCTCTAAGGCAAACAGTCATTAAAGCTTCAGTGTGTTGGTTCGCACCGGACAGCCTCAGCGTGGCCCTCAGAATCCTACAATTCAAACAATTGACCTTCAGCTGCAGGCTTTGCAAGTTGAAGCTCAGGCTGGTCTACCATGACCCCCCTGGATGTGATGGCCCTCTTAGCAGACAGTGACTTGCCTTCAGGTCACAAGTCCAGGCCAGTGTCTTAGGTGGGCCCTCTCTAGGCATCTCCTGGCTTTCTAAGGCATTATTCTGTCCTCACAGGGGGACGTCCTTCCCCACAGGACTGACGAGGGTACAGTTCAAACAACACATTAATAAACCATTTGAAAAGCCGACCATTTACTAAATTAAGGTCCAAGCTGCAGGAAATAGAATGTTGTCTTTTCCAGTAATATATCTCACAATCATCTCAAAAGTCAAATATCTAAAACCCATCTCTTCTTCAAATGTTTCTGTGAAAACAATAAACATCCATCTCTTCTCCAGAGATGACCAGGGCTGAGAACACAGGCTCGGAGGTGGGATGGACCTCGTCCAGTCCTTACTCTGCTACTTACTAACAGTGTAACTTTGAACAAATTTCTGAACCTGTCTAACCCATTTTCTTATCAGGAAAACAGAGACAATAATAGTTCTTATCTCAAGATTGTTGTAGGGAACAAATGGGATTGAACCAGAGACTAAACCAAAGTGCCCAGCATAACCCTTAATAAATAAGGTTTAGCTATTATTATACTTTAAAAAATCATCTTTCACTCATGCTTCTTGATCTTTATTATCAGTCAGCGTCAGAGATCCATCCACTCAACGTTGTGCCCTTTTCTCTTCCATTCTTAGAGTCTTGGTCTCAGAACCTTACTTCTTTGTAACTAGATTGCTTTAACAATCATTTCAGTTGATCCCCTGACCTAGTTTTACTTCAGTCCACCCTGTACATCACTAATAGTTTGATTTTGCACAAGCAATGCTTTTTGTCCACCACTATTAAAAATCTTTATTGATTCCTTCTTCCCCACTCCTCTGCCTGGTTTGCAATAACCTACACATTCTAATTCTACCCATTATTTCCTGATACAATATCTAGAGGGGTTTTTTATAGTCTTTTAAAAAATTTTTTAATTGAAGTATAATTGCTTTACAATATTGTGTTAGTTTCTGCTGTACTACATAGTGAAACAGTCTTTATGTATACATAGAACCCTTTCCTATTTTCTGTTGTATAATTTTTTCATTGATTTCCTCACATAGTCCAAAAATATTCACTGCAGGCCTACCATGGACCAGACATCAGGGATACAAGGATAACTGGTTTCTAAAGATAAGCAAATAAATAAAATATTCTCTCTGTCATCAATTAGATTTATCACAGATAATAGATAATTAAGCAGCTTATTAAAATATACCAGGTAAGAACTCTGAAAGAGTATCATATCAGATCAGATCAGTCACTCAGTCGTGTCTGACTCTTTGTGACCCCATGAATCGCAGCACGCCAGGCCTCCCTGTCCATCACCAACTCCTGGAGCTCACTGAGACTCATGTCCATCGAGTCAGTGATGCCATCCAGCCATCTCATCCTCTGGCATCCCCTTCTCCTCTTGCCCCCAATCCCTCCCAGCATCAGAGTCTTTTCCAGTGAGTCAACTCTTCACATGAGGTGGCCAAAGTACTGGAGTTTCAGCTTTAGCATCATTCCTTCCAAAGAAATCCCAGGGCTGATCTCCTTCAGAATGGACTGGTTGGATCTCCTTGCAGTCCAAGGGACTCTCAAGAGTCTTCTCCAACACCTGAAAGAGTATAGGAGACATTTTTTTTTTTTTTAATTATACTGCTGTCCAACATTCTGTCTTTGAACAGGAAGGCCTCAAGATATATTAAAATTAAACAGTGTAACAAGTATTGTTTATCACACTATTTCATGCTTCCAGGAGCCATAGGGCCTTCAAAGGTTGTGTATTTTTGCCCTTAAGTAAAATTGCTGTTGACCTGTCAAAATTCTAGCTATCACCACAAAACCAGTCTCACCTCCTCCATGGTTTTTTCCTTCATTACTCCAACACTTCATCTTCGTCCCTAGAACTACCATATGTACTAATCTGCATTACTTAACTTAGTGCTTGGTTCCGTGGATTTTTCTGGTGTTTGATATTGTTTTGTGTATCATAGACTGATCTCTAATCAGATTCTGAGCCTGTTAAGGGCAGAATTCATGTTTTAAGCACGTTTATTTCCTGTTTTCCAAAGAAGCCAACTTGATTCTAAAACAACTGTAGTAACAGATAATTAGTAAGTAATTTATTTTTAATGGGGAAAGTGTGGATTTTAAAAGTAAGCATTTTTTACATTACTTTCTAGTCTAGAAATCGCTAAAATTTGTTCCACATAGCAAATGGAACAATTGCTTTGTCCTACAAGTTCTACAAAATGCTAATAAAAATTGCTCAAAAACTTAGAAGTATTGGTGATATACTGAATTAAACAGCATTGAATAAGATTATTTACTAAAAGACTTCCTAGAGTCTGTAAAATGAGTCTACTTAAGTCTTCGAAAGAGGTAGAAATTATTCAGTGTATCCCAAATCTACTTAATGACAAAACCCATTTCTTGGAATTAATGTTCACTGAGCTTACTTTGGGAAATGTCTTCAAAAGTCTTTGGAGCTGATTTCTATTTTCAGCTTAGTCAAACCATGTGAATTGCTGAAATAACTGGTTATTTAACCCAATTAACTGGTAAGTGTTATTAGCAATCCACTAATAATTTTTAGAAACATTTACTCTTCTCTAAATTCTGTAACATTAGCAAAGATTTTGATAAACAAAAAATTGGGGCACAAATTCTAAAAAGAACATACAGGAAAGATCACAGTGATCCCTTGAAGCTGCCCAAAGTTAAGCTTCCTGATTTGTGCCTTAATTCAAGGATCTTTCTGTTGATCTAAATTTATATGATTCTGCTATTCAAAGGCTGAATTATGAAGTCTACCCCCTTGGATTTTAAGAAAGAGGGAAGTTCTTTTCTTTAAAGCATCTATTTAATTGGGTTGTTAAAATGCATTTTAACAACATCAAATTTGATTAGAGGTTACAACTTTAATAAGATTTATATATTTATCATTAATTGTGCTTAGTCATGTTCTACTCTTTGTGACTCCATGGACTATAGCCCACCAGGTTCCTCTGTCCATGGGCTTTTTCAGGCAAGAATACTGGAGCAGGTTGCCATTTCCTACTCCAGGGGATCTTCCTGACTCAGGGATCAAACCCAGGTCTCTTGCATCTCCTGCATTGGCAGGAGGGCTCTTTACCACTGTGCCACCTGGGAAGTCCCCATACTAATTACCAATTATTCGTGTTTTAAAGTTTATGCTATAAAATTATAACTATAATTAAAACTCAAGATCAGAGATTCAAGATTTAAGGAGACAGTTTCCCAGGGTATTGTGTGTGAAGGCCTACCAAGACCAAGATTTCTACCAGTAGAAATCTCTACTGACTCTCCTTTGAGGGTGATGATGACTTTATTTTCTGGTGAAGATATCCAAGGCCTCATCTAGTTCACCCAATGTATCCTGGGTGAACCCCAAGCCCCTTCCTGAAACAGATTCTATGGAACCAGCAGGCAATATGCTCTGCTTTCTTTGGGTGCTTATGAGTCCTCTGAGTTTTGCAATGGCTGTCATTAAGCTCCACTTTGCTTACAATGGACCTTTAAAGTGGAGCCAATGCAGTATTCCTAGAGGTAGGACCATGGAAAGCCAGACCTTATCTGAGCTCTACCTTGATGTGCCCTTATGCTTTATTTCCCACAGGCTTCATCCCTGCAGAATGAAACTACATCTGAAAGAAGGAATGCTTGGCCATTAAGACCATGTTTGAAGCTTGGCACCAGCTCCTGGAGAAGCCAGGCATCCAGTCATGGCCTGCACCAGTCATCACAACTGGGAGGACCTCTAGATGACCCATAACCTCTAGCAGCACCAGGGCTGCTGACCTTTTTCCCACCTATTGTTTTCAGGACCCACTCGATCCTGAGTGCCCTAAACTGGTGAGCTGATGTATTATATCCTAAGTTAAAAATTCTTACTCAGTTCAAGGAAGTTGAACTCACCAGCTTGTGACATCCACAAATTTTTGCTGTAATCCACTCATAGAAGAGCAACAATGTGACTACTGCTTTTAACCACAAGTTGTGGGGTCTTACCGGAGCCCACCCACTCATCTCAGAGGGGTGCTTCTATGCAGTGGACTTCTTGCCTATGTGTCCTGGTCAGGAGCACTCACATTGGGGTCCAAGTCTGGACCACAGCAGCTTTGTCCTCCAGCTTCTACATGTTCAAGGTTAAAAGGTATAAACTGTGGGTCCTGGGACTTCTGATGGCCAAGTGTCGAGAAGACCGACATGGAGGGCCAAGGAGAATGTGCCTTGGCAGAACTGAACCAGAAAAAAAGACAGAGGCCTCTCCCAGACTTTATTGAGCCACTGGTGATTGTGATTAAATATCTTTGGAGACTTTTATCACAGAGCTCTCTCCATATTACTAAAACAATAGTATCTTCATATTTACCAAAAGGGACCATCTTTCTCCATGACAAGAGACATTGCCTTTACCCCTAGTGCCCATCAAAAACCTACATCTGCATGGATTTCTGACTAATGTAGAGCTACCAGTCTGAATCCACATCTAGTAAATTTGTCATTGTAGACAAATATCATTTGGATCATGAGATGACACCTGGAATAGCAGTGCCTGTGCATACTACCCACCATCAAAATAACTGAGTTTTCCCTATACCCAGCACCACATTCATCTATAATACCTCTTCTGGGCAAACCAATCTCTTACAAGTAAAGTATAGAAACATCTCATGAAGCATCTTAATTTCCTGTGAATTCAAACAAATCTTATTGATGATATGTTATGTGCCCAGAACAACATTGACTTCTGAGTGTTCAATGGTGACTATGTTACAGTGCTTGCCCCTCAGAACTTTACATTCTAATGGGGAAGTCAAACAAACAGAATGGTGAGTGCTAGACCAGGATAATGATGACCACGAGAATTCCCACATCTCTGATCTTGGACCACCCAAGAAGCTCCTAGTTGCCCAGGTTGCCTCAGATGATCTCCTAATATGCCAAAGCAACCCCAAAAATTCAAGCCAACAAGCAGCAGTCCCCGGGGGAACCCCTGCAAGGGGTAATCATATGGATTTTGGTTACTAATGAATTGTTTCTAAGCCACCTGACTTTTCTGTAAGTTGGGTACTCTTTTACTAAGCGCCTTCCCCATTCTGTCATCAAACTGGTAGCCCTCAGGTTGTAGCTGCTCATAGGTGGAATCAAGCTATGAAGTTGGAAGACATGGCTTGGAGTCTGGGTCCTGGCACTTACCATGACTATGGACAAATCACTTAAACTCTCTAGTCTTTGGTGTCTTTCTTTACAAAGTAAAATTGGAAATATGTACTATACCTACCTCACAGGGTTGTTGTGAGAATCAAGTGAAAATGTATGTGAAAATGTATGTAACTGTTATTTTTTAATCACCCCCATTTTCCATGGGTTCTTCCTCCTCCCTACCAAATACAATATTATAATTTACCATAAAGTTTTCTTACCACCTTCATGCAAGTGAATGGTATAAGATGATAAAGTGTGTGCCCTCCTAGATATTTGGCTTCAGTCTAAGGATTTTGATGCCTCACAAGATGACAAGAATATAATTCAGAGGATCAAAGCCAGGGCCCTATTGCCATATAGCCATTCCACCTTTAACACACCACTGGACTTAGACACCAGTCAGCTCTCATCATGGAAGGCTTTCCCCAGGGCTAGAGTGGAGAAGTCTCTCTTGGCCCCAGAGAACTAACCAGATAGCCATGATTCAGGGAGTCCCCTGGGCTTTGGCTACTAAAGGAATCACCAGCCAGGCCAGTGGAGAGCTTATCTCCTAAGACGGAATGAGAAGACTTTGTTACAAGGAGACACTGACCCACTTAAACAAAACACAAATGACCCCTGACTGCTCAACCTATTATAGTCAAGCTGGCAAGGGAAAATTATAGACATTCATTTATAGCAAAGATTTGGTAACACATCCCTTCTTTAAGCACACTTTATCCCTAAGGCCAACCTGGCTCTTATCTCTCTGATTTTGACTTGTTTACTCCTTGTCTGTCTAACAGACCTGTGATAAACTGATAAACTGGCTTACAAGTCTCATGTATCCCCCTTATACACACACACACACACACACACACACACACACCAATGAGGAATCCCACCCCTATTTCTTATCCTACCCACATGGCCAAGCCCTAGCCTAGCCTTCTGTTTCTGGTGATTCAAAATGGATTTTGGATAGACTAATGTAATTGGAGTCCAATCTCAGTGAAGTAGTCTATCCCAGTTTGAATCACTGACTCTATTTTGGTCCTGAGTAGAAGTCTATAAAAAGTATCTATGGAGCCATTGATACCCAGCCATCCTCTAAGGAAAAAAAAAAAATGATTTCATCTTTCTACATAAAATATACTTCTCCTAAACTAAGAACATATTAGCATGTACCTCCAGGGATAGCATAAAATCTCTATAAAAAATCTCTTGAGTGAAGGGAATGATGATTATATACCAAAAGATGAGACAGGATTAGCATCCTAGAATCTCTGAAGTAAGATCTTAAGTCTGAAATAGGAAATTTCAACTATAACTCATTCCTCAGGTTCTCAAGGCAAGGAAAGAGGAATTTTAGGAAAAACACTGATTGTGTCAAGTTCCAAAATATTTTTAAATGTGATGAAAAATAATTCACAGTCTTCTCCTAGCTATATGTCAGAATAGCTGAATCTAATATGCCAACTCAGTGAACTGAGAAATTCACAAATCCTTTCTTTAGGCGGTAACATTAAAATTTAAGACTTAAAAAAAAAAATCAAAGATAATTAAAACAGTGTTTTATAGTTTACAGTCACCACTTGCTGTGGGAAGAGAGCCAGGGAGACTCAGAGTCCCAGCCACCCAAGGTCAGAGGCACTGAGCCAGAGGACCCAGAGGAGAGCAGGCCCATGCCAGGAAGAAAAGCTGTTGCTGAAATGACAGACCCAGCATATGAAACAAGATGATCTTCAGGTCATGGTAACTGAGAAAGAAGAATAGACTGATCCAAATCGAGAAGCAGATTAAGATGTTGGAATTGGTATCAGGACAAATACGACTGGGCAGGAAATGGAGTCACCTACAGCCGCGCCATGCTTATCGTACAGTAGCCTTTCTTACGAGTTGCAATATGACATCCTAGTTTTGTTTGGTTTGGTTTTTTTCAGAAGTAACATCCTGAGTATCACTGATCTCTCTTACATACGCAGCCCAAAATAGAAAACCCTTCCTCACCCACAGACATACCTTTTACCATCTTGGTTGACATAATTTGCTTTCTCAGAGAGTTTTAGTTTTTTTCATAAATCTTTGATAAATTATTTTATCAATAAAAATTTCTCATTAAATAATTTCCCTGGTTGAATTCTAATTCCTTCTTTGGGGATTAAAATTGGTAATAAAAATGAATGACTTTAATAGTTTGTCTGTCCTTGCCTGTCCAAGACTATGTGAGAGGGAAAGGATATCCCCTCATAGGTTACATGTTAGTGAGCTGGAAACAGTTAAAGCCAAATACCAGGCGAGGACAGCCGAGGGGATGTTTACTCGAGACACACAAGGAGCACTGCAGTTTAACCTTCATCTGCAAACTGTCTGCAAACTGTATGTCTGTCAGAGGCACTGAGTTCTCTCACTGCCCCACATCAGGATGCAGACACACTGCCGAGTGAGATACAATGCACGGGACAGAAAAGAAAAGTGTAGGCAGCGTTTCGCAAAAAGAGGTATCTGAATGCAGAGATCAGCCACTCCCCATTGCTGGCAGGAATGCCAGCCTTTTCAGAAAATCACATTAGAAGTTCCAGCAGTCTATGGAACCCGGCCAGTATACACAATGGTGGGGAGCTGGGGGAAGCTTTGTAATTAAACACTGAACTCTGAATACTTGCAAGCAGACTAAGAACCCTCTCCTGTTGTCAACAAGGGCTGATTTTTTTAACTGGACCTAGTAAGACACGAATACGTGTGAGAAATAAAGGAAGTCAGTGGATTGCAGCCGTCAGGTTAAGGATGAAGAAGATAGTCTGAATGGTACTTAGAGAGATCACAAGCTCCCTAGCATGAGAGACTGGAAGTGACTACAGAGGAGCATCACTGGGTGTCCTTTCCAAGATGATGTATATATAGTTACTCTGAAATTGACTGCCTCATAAATTGCAGTTGGCTCTTATCTTTTTGTGTCAGTTCAGTTCTTCTCTATGGAGTCTTTTCATGGTCTTTATAAAGTCCAGAATTTATAAAGAACTCTTCAAGCTAACAGTTACCTGTTAGGATCTGAACCAGATACTGATGATTACTATCAATATTCTAGAATGACCAAGCCAAATAAGCAAGCAGATCTTTACTTAAATAAAATATATTTCAAACAAAATACATACAAATTACAACAGGAAGATGTAGTACCATCTCTGTCACAGCAGTCCCTAATGGAATTATAATCCCAAATTTCCCATCTTCACCACAACAAAGCTAAATTTCTGTAAGCTGAAAATTTGCATAGAAAATGCTATTTTTTTTTACTAGATCAAAATTTGGCAGCAACTAAACAATATTTTGAAGGAACTAGTAAAGTTAAACTCCTTGAAGACATTCTTTCCTTCAATTTATGTAGATTAAAAGCCATCCATCGTCTAGATACTATGAGAAGTGATAGACATCATATAGCAAAATCATGGAGTTCACACTCCAGGATGAGAAAAAGCTATCAAACCAATAATCTTACCAATGATTAATTCCCTGAAGGAAAGATAAAATGAGCGTGTATAACAAAGAAAACTGACCTAGTTGAGAAGGTTTACAGGAAGAAGTAAAAAGCTTTTGCTAAAGTAAGAACAATGAGAAGAAGTTTGGGGGATAGAGATGGGGAAGATAGAACACATCAGGAAAGAGACCAGCTAGCATCCTTCATTGCTTCATAGAAAGCAAAGTTCATCTGAGAACTAAAAGCCAGTGTGACTGATGTAATGAAGACAGGTCCAAGGAACTGGAGCTCTGAAAACAAAGGTAAGAAAGGTGGAAGGAGAGTCCTAGAGGTGGATACAAACCACCTCTGCAGAGTCTTAAATGCCACACTTGATCTTCAACCTAAGGAACTTCAACCTAAGGATCTTCAACCTAAAGGAACTTGATCTTCAACCTAAGAGACTCCAGAAGCCGCTGCAGATTTTAGCAAGAGTCAAGTAATACATTTGTGTGCCTTGTTGCTTTGTTGCACACATAGAGAGTGCTCAGTACATAGGCACTGAATACATTCCAGAAAGTTGTCTTCCCCACAAAGTATCCCAGAGAACTGTTACTGTGTTTTCCTAAATTAAACTGCTTATCAGAATCATAACTCAGAAACTTCCCTGTAAAGAGGCTTTCTGAAATTTATATTCAAATGGTGCCAAGAGTGTCATTATTACCACCTTATCATGTGCATAATGCATCCAGGGATACTGTCTTTAAAACAGATACATAAATTGTCTCAGTAACAGTCACACTGATGAAAATATTTTGGAAGCATAAATGAAAGTAAATGAAATGTTCATTACTATTTACTTCTCTATTGGCAGGGAGCTCAATTTAGAATGAAAAGAGGTGATACAAGAGCCTTAGAAACATCGAGATGCCCTGACTTGCCTGCACGCCAATAGCACAGTAGGTTGCTGTGTCTCCTCTTTCAACCCTGCCTTTACAGATACCTGGTGCCTCCAACAACTTCACATCTGAGGACTAGGGCAGGAATCAGTCTTCTCCTTGGCTTTCCCTGCACACTAAGTTATAGGCTTTCTCAGTTCTGCTAAATCAATGATCACTTGTCTATCTATTTCCATTTTGTAAAATCAGTTGACATCTTTCATTTATTATTGTCTCTTTAGCCATTCTCTTTGTTCTGTGGGTTTATATATTTTGTGTCCTTTTTCTGTTATATTAATGATGTTTGAGGGAGGTATCTGTGTGTTCAATCTGAAACAGTTAACTGGAACTTTCTTATTGTTCTAACTTGCATTTCCTGGTTGAATATGTTTTTCATCTTTATGGATCATTTTTACTACTCTTTCATGAACTACCTGCTCTTATCTTTTGGCTGTTTTTCTATCAGGAACTAGACATTTTCTTATCAAGTTTAGTAATTCCTTTTTATATTATGTCTATTAACTCACTGTGTGTAAAACTTGTTGCAAATACTTTTTCCAATTTATCATTCACTTTTAACTTCTATGATTTTTTGTATGTAAAAAATGTTCCTTCAGTTTTTATGTAATATTGTTTGTGGAACTCTTTTATTATTAAAATTACTGTTAATTTAACATTTTAAATTATTTCATTAATTATTGAATCTTCCAGTGATTTTATGCATAGAATGCTTACTTAGCTTGATGTCAGTAAAACACTTACTTACATCACTTTCTAGATATGTTTATAATTTCCTATTTTTATATTTAACTTTTAATTAATCTGCAGTTTATCCTGTCACATAGGACAAGGGGAGATTTAAGGAATTAATTGAGAAATATAGCACATATACATAAAACATAGACATAGATTATGAATAATTTAACAAATCATTTAAAAACAAACACTCATCCTACCGCAATATGAATTCTTGTCTAAAGATCTAACTTTTGGGAGAATCAAAACTAAAATAATTCATACTGGAAATGGTCTAGGAAGCATAACCTCAGATGGGTTTCTGGAACTGGATCACTCCCTGGATCCAAGGTGTATCCAGCAGCCAAGGGTGTATTGTTAGCAATAAGTGGGTTGCGGTGACGCCTGGCAGGCTGTAGGGTCACTATTGCTAACAGTCTCATCTGTGATGAACTGGAACCAGATGCAGGAAGAAGAGCAGACACTGAGCTTGTGCAATATCTCTGCCATTTGAGAGATATGGTAACAGTGATTGCAGTAAAAGACTGCAGATATGTCGGGTGAAGTACCACAGATACACCACCGAAAGAAAACGGGGGCTCAAGTTAGTCAGCCATCACCTTGGACACAATGCAAAATCCAGAAAACTCTGATATCCACATTTAATGCCAGTACAGGCTGAGAATTAGACCTTATTATAAGAGTAGCCAAATTGCAGAGTATTGTTACTACACAGCCCTGGCAAGTTGACGATGCTAAACTTGAGACCCTGAGAAAGAAGTAAGAAACTGAGGATGAAAAGCAGACATATGGAGCCCTTTATGTTCTGCTGAACCATCTAGGTCTCCTCAAGTGACCCACTTTATTTCCCTCAACAACAGTCAACTCCCCTTGCCTGAGGACCGTTCAGAGACCTCACATGAGTAAGATGACTCACCAGATAATACTTGCCTTCATCCAAATCGTCTCCACCTTTCTTATAGTTTGTAGGCATAAAGCTAGGGTCAAGTCTCAGCATGGCCCACTTGGGGAAGTACTGTTCTTATTTTGGAAGCAAAGGAACTACTCCAGAAGTTCTGCAATACTGAAGGGAATTCCCATAACTCAGGATTTTACATCCTAGAGGTCCAAATATTATGCTGAGATGGATTTCCTAAACTTGGAAGAAACATTGACCTACAGTAAATAAGGTGGAAATGCCAGAACAGCTTCATCACAGTTTTAGGAAAGGGGGAAAGTCTTATAAAAGAGGGATACACTTGAATGGATTTAATTCTTAAGACCAGAGAATTCATTAGCTACTATGTTTCTCAGGGAAGCCAATGAAGAAACTCTTTTCACTAAATAAAAAATGAATGTGTTGACAACACAGTTCACAGGGAGATAAGTAAGGCTACAATATTTATTGAGACTGTGAAATCTGGTTTAAGGTAGGTCTTTCCATGCTGGGACAGGGGTGGAGGTTGACTAGGGTTAGGGAAGGGTCATGATGTAATAATTTAGAGTGAACAAAGAAAAATGAGAGTTTTGAGGTGAGGAGCTCAGTCTTAGGGTGCGCACTGTCAGTTGACGCTTCCTATTGAAGCTATGAGGCTATGAAGCTGGTGGGTCCTGCAGGAAGCTCCTGGAATAAACAATAAAGTCAATTTGTTTGCTTTAAACAAAAAGGAAGTGCTAATGTGGGGATAGTATCATTGTTAAGAAAATGCAGTGAATCTGTCCTTTTCTAGCTAGGATATACACTCAGGAAATCTGCCATGGAATAAGTCCATTGGTGTTGACAAAATGAGAGGATTCCAGAAGAGCAGAGGCCAGGTGGTGCCACTTACCTGTCAATGTCAAGGAGGGTGTAATTCCTACACCAGGAAGTTAAGCCAGAATGAAAATCGGGGACCCTGACCCCCAGGGGTCTGTGGCCATAGCTGACAGACCACAGTGTTTCCAGGGACACTATAGATGGATAGTAGGCTAGGATGAATCACTATTCATCCTAATTTCCAGGAACCTGTGAATATATTACCTCACCTGGCAAAAGGGGCTTGCAATGCGATTGAACTAAGAATGTCAGGATGGGGAGATTATGCTGGAGTATATGGGTGTGCCCAGATTAATAACAATATTCTTTGAGGTGAAGGAGACAGGAGTCAGACTCAAATAAGCGGATGTGACAACAGGCCCACAGGTCAGGGAGGAAGATATTTAAAGATGCTATGATGCCAGCTCTGAAGGCCAAGTGAAAGGCTCTGAAAGTACACTCTCTCCAAGACAGTAAATCAGAAAAATACCACACACTGGATGGAAACTTGGAGACTGAGTATCACTCTCAGAGGTGTACACCACCAGACCACCAGAAGAGCAGCAGTCTCCACCATGTCCCTATTTCATCGATCACTCTGACACCTGCAAAAATCAGATGAATCACTGCTACTGCTACTGCTAAGTCGCTTCAGTTGTGTCCGACTCTGTTCGACCCCAGAGACAGCAGCCCACCAGGCTCCCCTGTCCTTGGGATTTTTCAGGCAAAAACACTGGAGTGGGTTGCCATTTCCTTTTCCAATGCATGAAAGTGAAAAAGTGAAAGTGAAGTCGATCAGTCATGTCCAAATCTTAGCGACCCCATGGACTGCAGCCCACCAGGCTCCTCCACCCATGGGATTTTCCAGGCAAGAGTACCAGAGTGGGGTGCCATTGTCTTCTCCTAAGACGAATCACAGTAGATGATAATAGACTACTGTGAACCTAAATGAGGCGGAGCCCCATCTCAGCCGCCTGGCAACTGTTGCACTTATCATGCAGCTATTGATCCGGAGGATTTAGCAGGAAGGGCGATAAGCAGCAGTTCACACTCACCTGGAATGAATAATAGTACATTCATTTTCTTTTTGTTGGTCTTTTTTTTTTTTTTACCTAAGTAAGTGGCTTTATTTATTTTTAATATAAATTTATTTATTTTAATTGGAGGCTAATTATGATACAACGTTGTATTGGTTTTGCCATACATCAACATGAATCTGCCACGGGTATACTCGTGTTCCCCATCCTGAACCCCCCACCCACCTCCCTCCCCATACCATCCCTCTGGGTCATCCCAGTGCACCAGCCCCAACCATCCTGTATCCTGCATCGAACCTGGACTGGCGATTCATTTCATATATGATATTATACATGTTTCAATGCCATTCTCCCAAATCATCCCACCCTCTCTCTCTCCCACAGAGTCCAAAAGATTGTTCTATACATCTGTGTCTCTTTTGCTGTCTCACATACAGGGTTATCGTTACCATCTTTCTAAATTCCATATATATGCGTTAGTATACTGTATTGGTGGTTTTCTTTCTGGCTTACTTCACTCTGTATAATAGTCTCCAGTTTCATCCACCTCATTAGAACTGATTCAAATGTACTCTTTTTAATGGCTGAGTAATACTACATTGTGTATATGTACTACAGCTTTCTTTATCTATTCATCTGCTGATGGACATCTAGGTTGCTTCCATGTCCTGGCTATTATAGACAGTGCTGCGATGAACATTGGGATACACGTGTCTCTTTCAATTCTGGTTTCCTCAGTGCGTATGCCCAGCAGTGGGATTGCTGGGTCATAAGGCAGTTCTATTTCCAGTTTTTTAAGGAATCTCCACACTGTAGGGTCATGTTAACATTCTCATGATAAAAGGACTTGGTTTACCTGGAACTTCTGCAGAAACTCAGAGTGGTCTGTTCTACCAATGACATCACTTTAACTGGACCTGGGGAGCAGGAAGTACCTTTATAAGAAATACCCTTGTGAGGTACATTACAAAGATCCAAGATCCTGCCAGAGTGGTGAAGTTTCAGAATTTCAGAACTATGTGACATACTATTAATAAGACACTCCCAAAGGAACAGGCATAATGCCTGATAGTCCTTTTTTGATTTTGGAGAAAGCACATGTCATACAGCTCTGACTTATTTGTCATTGACAACTGACTCAGAAGCAAGTAGTTCTGAGCAGAGCTTACAGCAGATCTAAGTTGTGAAATAAACCTCCTTGTCCATGACATCATGTGATTCAGCAGATCCTATGGTGCTGGAGCTATTTGTGGAACATAAGGCTGCATGCAGGGTCTTTTGTTAGCCCCAGTAGAAGAGTCACAGCACAGACTTCTAAGGGGTTGGAACAAGATTATGCCATCTGAAGTACAGAACTGGCCACCATTCCAAACAGACCTTGGATGCTACTGGCATCTAGCAGAGCCTGAACTCTTAATGAAGGAATATTAACTGCTGTGCAACTGAGGCTGTTCACTTTGATCTGGATATCTCATTAATTACAAGTTCGACAGGGGGAGAGGGGAGGGGAAAATACCCATCCATCATATCATGGAAATAGTAATTCTGGATCAGACCCAATAAGTTCAAGAGAGCATAAGTAAGTTACATGAACAGGTGTCCCAGACTCTTTTATTACTCCATTTCATCAATGTCTCACCTCTAATGAGGTAACAGAAAAGGAACAGCTAACAAAGAAGGAAGAACTGAGGCCTGGTTCGTGGATAGGGTGACTCATTATGTCTGCAAGCCAAAAATAGGCTGCTGTTGCACTAGACAGTGTTGAGAGGAAGTCCTGTGCATTTCACTTTCAGTGAAGAAAAAAATGGCCTAAGATGTGTGCGTGCTCAGTCAAGTCCAGTTCTTTGCAACACCATTGACTATAGACCTCCAGGCTCCTCTGCCCTTGGGATTTTCCAGGCAAGAATATTGAAGTGGGTTGCCATTTCCTTCTCTAGTGATCTTCCCAACCCAGGGATGGAACGTGCATCTCCTACGTGTCAGGAGGATTCTTTTCCACGAAACCACCTGAGAAGCCCTCTTAAAAGATAGTGAAGCTTGCATTTTTCTCCCTTGAATCATTTCCTCTGAATGAGCAAGGTGCTCATATGCCATAGGACACTCAAGCAGCCCTATGAGAAGATCCACATGGCAAGAAACTTAGGCCTACTGCCAACAGCCAGCACTAACTATGCAGCCTTGTGAAGGGACCATCTGGGAAGTGGCCCCTCCAGTCCTAGTCAAGCCTTCAGATACTAAAACTTGACCTGACATTTTCAGTAAAACCTCTTGAGAAATCTTGAGCCAGAACCACCCAACTCAGCAGCTCCAGAATCCCTTACCCACAGAAACTGTGATGTAGTAAGTATTTGTTGTTTAAACCACTAAGCTGAGGTTGGGAGTGGATTTATTATGGAGCAATAGATAACTGATACAGATACTATAAAATTGTGAAGGAGTTTACAGTTCCTGGTGGTCAATGAAACTTAAGCAAACCTAGAAACTGTAACAAATGTAACTGCGAACAGCTCAAACAAGCCTTTAGTGTAATTCAGTTCAGTTGCTCAGTCGTGTCAGACTCTTTGCGACCCCATGGACTGTAGCCCGCCAGGCTCCTCTGTCCATGGGATTCTCCAGGCAAGAATACTGGAGTGGGTTGCCATTTCCTTCTCCACTTTAGTGTAATAGTAGAGCCTAAGTCACCTTGCTTTCATCTCCTTGCAGAAAGATGAATGGTAATTCCAGAGGTGAGAAGAGAAGAATTCTTAGAGGAGGAAGCATTTAGTCTAGACTTTGAAACTTAGCTTACCTTCTAGTAAATGGGACTAGATTATAGGTGTCTGGATTAGCATGTTTGTGGTGACAGGAATTACAAGTTCTGAGAACTATAAACTAGCTGAATAGAGTACAGGAAATCTTCTAGAAAAATAATTCTCAAAGTGGGACAACCCTCGGGGTGCTTATTTTAAATACAAGTCCTGGGTTCCTTTCAAAAAGTTGATTTGGTAGATTTAGTAGGGGCCCAGGAATCTACCTTTTTATTGAATATCTCAAGTGGTTTTTATGTACATAGATGATCCTTGAAATAAATATGAGAAGCTGTGCAAAAGGAATAATGAAATCTCAGTCTAGAAACATAGGTTAGGACCAGATAACTGAGAATTAAAAGCTGGACTCTGTAGATGATATATGATAGACAGTGAGATGCCACTGAACTTCTAATAGAATTTTATTATGAAAATTTTCATGTTCAAGTAATGGTCTACTGAATTATTATATCACCCATATTAGTGATTATCAAGATTTTTGTACACATTCCTCATTATTCCTTTTTTATACTGTTGATCTTGTTCATAAAGTACTTCAAAGCAAATCATAGGCATGTTATTTTACCGATATATATATTATATGTATATAAGTGTGACTCTGAAGGTATGGACAGCTTTTTAGATACCACATTGCCTTTATCATACTTAGAAAAAATGAACAATAACTCATTGGTATCACATAGTACTGCATTTATATTCATATTTCATCAAATGTCTTTAAAATGATCCTTTTACTATTGAAACTGAAACCAAACAAGATCCACACATTGCTTTTGGTGCTATATCTTGCTGCTGCTGCTGCTACTGCTAAGTCGCTTCAGTCGTGTCCGACTCTGTGCGACCCCATAGACGGCAGCCCACCAGGCTCCCCTGTCCCTGGGATTCTCCAGGCAAGAACACGGGAGTGGGTTGCCATTTCCTTCTCCAATGCATGAAAGTCAAAAGTCAAAGTGAAGTCGTTCAGTCGTGTCCAACTCTTAGCGATCCCATGGACTGCAGCCTACCAGGCTCCTCCATCCATAGGGTTTTCTAGGCAAGAGTACTGGAGTGCGGTGCAATTAACAGTCCTCACCTCTCTCCTTTCTTCATGTCACAGACTTGGGAAAACTGAACATTTGTCCTATAGAATGTTACACGAAGTGGGTTTGTTGTCTCTTTGCATTTTTCGTGGTGTCCTTTAAACTTAATATGGTGTGCTATGCTGTGCTAAGTTGCTTCAGCTGTGTCTAACTCTTTCTGATCCTATGGACTTGTAGCCCCCAGGCTCCTCTTATCCATGGGATTCTCCAGGCAAGAACACTGGAGTGAGTTGGCAGACCCTTCTCCAGGGGATCTTCCTAACCCAGGGAATGAACCAGTGTATCCTGCTGATCCTGCATTGCAAATGGACTCTTCACCACTGAGCCACTTTGGAAGCCCAATATGATATCCCCATATTTTAAACTCAGATTCACTTTTTTTTTTTTTTTTAAGGATACTTCATAGAAGTCTGAGCACTTCATCAGTTCAGTTCAGTTAGTTGCTCAGTCATGTCCAACTCGTTGTGACCCCATGGACTGCAGCACACCAGGCCTCCCTGTCCATCACCAACTTCCGGAGCCTGCTATAACTCACATCCATTGAGTCCATGATGTCATCCAACCATCTCATCCTCTGTTATCCCCTTCTCCTCCCGCCTGAAATTTTTCCCAGTATCAGGGTCTTTTCCAATGAGTCAGTTCTTCACATCAGGTTGTCAAATTATTGGAATTTCAGCTTCAGCATCAGTCCTTGCAAATAGTATTCAGGACTGATTTCCTTTAGGATGGACTGGTTGGATCTCCTTGCTGTCCAAGGGACTCACAAAAGTCTTCTCCAACACCACAGTTCAAAAGCATCAATTCTTTAGCACTCAGCTTTCTTTATAGACCAACTCTCACATCCATACATGACTACTGGAAAAACCATAGCTTTGACTAGATGGACCTTTGTTGGCAAAGTAATGTCTCTGCTTTCTAATATGCTGTCTAGGTTGGTCATAACTTTTCTTCCAAGGAGCAAGTATCTTTTAATTTCATGGCTGCAGTCACCATCTGCAGTGATTCTGGAGCCCCCCAAAATAAAGTCTGTCACTGTTTCCATTGTTTCCCATCTATTTACCATGAAGTGATGGGACCAGATGCCATGATCTTAGTTTTCTGAATGTTGAGTTTTAAGCCAACTTTTTCACTCTTCTCTCTCACTTTCATCAAGAGGCTCTTTAGTTCTTCTTTGTCACCTGAATATCTGAGGTTATTGATGTTTCTCCCAGCAATCTTGATTCCAGCTTGTGCTTCACCCAGCCCAGAGCTTCTCATAATGTACTCTGCATATAAGTTAAATAAACAAGGTGACAATATACAGCCTTGGTGTACTCCTTTCCTAATTTGGAACCAGTCTGTTGTTCCATGACCAGTTCTAACTGTTGCTTCCTGACCTGCATACAGATTTCTCAGGAGGCAGATCAGGTGGTCTGGTATTCCCATCTCTTGAAGAATTTTCCACAGTTTGTTGTGATCCACACAGTCAAAGGCTTTAGCATAATCAATAAAGCAGAAGTAGATGTTTTTCTGAAATTCTTTCGCTTTTTTGATGACCCAATGGATGTTAACAATTTGGTCTCTGGTTCCTCTGTCTTTCTAAAACCAGCCTGAATATCTGGAAGTTCACAGTTCATGTACTGTTGAAGCCTGGCTTGGAGAATTTTGAGCATTACTTTACTAGTGTGTGAGATGAGTGCAATTAATTATGCGGTAGTTTGAGCATTCTTTGGCATTGCCTTTCTTTGGGACTGGAATGAAAACTGACCTTTTCCAGTCCTGTGGCCACTGCTGAGTTTTCCAAATTTGCTGGCATATTGAGTGCAGCACTTTCACAACATCATCTTTTAGGATTTGAAATAGCTCAACTGGAATTCCTTCACCTCCACTAGCTTTGTTTGTAATGATGCTTCCTAAGGCCCACTTGACTTCGCATTCCGGGATATCTGGCTCTAGGTGAGTGATCACATCATCATGATTATCTGGGTAGTGAAGATCTTTTTTGTATAGTTCTTCTATGTATTCTTGCCACCTCTTCTTAATATCTTCTTCTTTTGTTAGATCCATACAATTTATGTCCTTTATTGTGCCCATCTTTGCATGAAATATTCCCTTGGTATCTCTAGTTTTCTTGAGATTTCTAGTCTTTCCCATTCTATTGTTTTCCTCTATTTCTTTGCACTGATCACTGAGGAAGTCTTTCTTATCTCTCCTTTCTATTCTTTGGAACTCTGCATTCAGATGGGTATTTCACAGCTATTTGTAAGGCCTTCTCAGACAGCCATTTTGCCTTTTTGCATTATTTTTCCCTGGGAACGGTCTTGATCCCTGCCTCCTATACAATGTCACGAACCTCCGTCCATAGGTGTTCAGGCACTCTGTCTATCAGATCTAATCCCTTGAATCTATTTGTCACTTCCACTGTATAATCATAAGGGATTTGATTTAGGTCATACCTGAATGGTCTAGTGGTTTTCCCTACTTTCTTCAATTTAAGTCTGAATTTGGCAATAAGGAGCTCATGATCTGAGCCAGAGTCAGCTCCCAGTCTTGTCTTTGCTGACTGTATAGAGCTTGTCCGTCTTTAGCTGCAAAGAATATAATCAATTATATTAATTATATGAGTACTTCATAATACATGAAAAATCAGGAAGCACATAATATCATGTGCTACTCTGAAAGATGCTATGATTGATGAATGGGTTCCATTGGTGACAGACTGACATCCACTGTCAAATTCCTCCAACAAACCTTGATCTAATTGTTTCATTCATTGCTATCGATTACTTAAATAAAAATTTTCATTAGGGGTTGTGAAATGATGAATTTTCTAAGTCTTTTATTTCTTCTATCCTTATTAGACGGAATTAGTTTGAAAAGAAATTTTCCTCATGAACTAAGGCAATACCATCTGATTGCTCTGAAATGCCATTCACATAGGAATGATGGGATATGCTTAATTCTTCCTCATAATTGCTATAAACAATGGTGAAATCGATACTTCTGGGGGCTATGGGAATTCCTTTGGTTGGTTGCTTGATTTTTCTTTTTTCTTTTTCTTATGTTTGTAACCTGATCACAACACTGCCTAGGAGAATTTGTAAAAATTTAAAATTTTTACTTTAAAAAACCTGTAGAAGAATACATTTCAAGTTAATATTCAATTTGGGGCACATCTTGAGAAATATTTTTTGACTTTTTATGAATTGAATAGTCATTAAAACTTGAGAATTCATAAACCCATTGAATACATACTCTACCGTAGCTGGGCAGAACAACATTTAACTTAAAGTTTCAGCAATAACTACAGGCCCCAGCACTTGTATAATGCTTGGATAGACATGAATTGGTAACTCTAGACATGCAAAGAACAAATTAAATATGCCTAAGAGTTGGCTCATTGGAAAAGAGTCTGATGCTGGGAGGTATTGGGGCCAAGAGGAGAAGGGGATGACAGAGGATGAAATGGCTGGATGGCATCACTGACTCGATGGACGTGAGTCTCAGTGAACTCCGGGAGTTGGTGATGGACAGGGAGGCCTGGTGTGCTGCGATTCATGGGGTTGCAAAGAGTTGGACACGACTGAGCGATTGATCTGATCTGATCTGATCTGATTTGGTGTGTTTATTTTTTATTCAAGAGAATGTCAAACTTATAGAAAAGTTGAAAGCATAATGCAAGGAACCTTTTTAACTAAACTATTTGAGAATAAGCTGAATATTTTAGTGAGTAGTCCCTGAAAAGGAGAACTTTCTCTTCTCTTATATAACCACAATAAAGCCATCAAAATCAGGAAATTAATATTGCTACCATCCCTGAAATTAGTTCATTTTTCCAAGAACCCTGGTCTGTTTAACGGGCAATTTATTTGGAAAGTAAAATTTGGTAGCTAGTTATGCTCATTGCTGATCCCAAGCCCTGAGAATGGAAAGAACTAGGGAATATATATATATATATATATATATATGGCTGGACGGCATCACTAACTCGATGGATGTGAGTCTGAGTGACCTGCGAGAGCTGGTGATGGATAGGGAGGCCTGGCATGCTGCAGTTCATGGGGTCGCAAAGAGTCAGACACGACTGAGCGACTGATCTAATCTGATCTGATCTGATCTGAATGCACATACACTCCACATTTATATCTGTTCTATTCCTGTATCATCTATTTATACATATTGAAAACCATAAATTCATAGCAAAATCTCCAATTCAAATTCAACACTACAGCTTTGTCCATTTCCATATTTGTAATTCCCTTCTCTGACAGTGAGAAACCTTACTCCTATTTTCCTCAAGTGCTTGCTTTTTTTTTTATTAGTCCTTCTGTATTTAGCTAATCAGGCTTCCCAGGTGGCTCCCTGGCAAAGAACCCACCTGCCAATGCAGGAGCTAAAGGAGACTTGGGTTTGATCCCTGGGTGGGGAAGATCCCCCGGCGGAGGAAATGGCAACCCACTCCAGTATTCTTGCCTAGAGAATCCAATGGACAGGGCAGTCTGGTGGGCTACAGTCCACGGGGTTGCAAAGAGTTGGACACGACTGAGCAGGCACACATATTTAACTAATCCAGCTGTCCAGCACAGAAAAGCCCTCCTCTTTCTGCTTAAACTGCCATACACAATACTCAGCTGCTTCTGTCCCTCACTATCCAGCCCCTACAGAAACTTACATTAGGTAGTGTTTGACATCCCAAGACTGAAAGCCTCTGCAGAGGTACCCAGTTCATGAAACTCAGGCTCCAATCCCATGCCCTGGGCCTCATGCTCCCACCTCCAACTCAGATGTCTAGCCTCCTCTGCCTACCTGATGGAAAAAAAGCTACAGGAGATAGATGATAGATCAATCGATCTATCTATCCATCCATCACTCAAAACTGAATCTAGTCTAGTCCTGGAGATTCTTTCGTTCAGGGAGTTCTAAATGGCAGGTTAGATCAAGTCGCTGTGAATACTAGGGAGAACAACTTTCAGTCATTTCTCAGAACTTGCAAAACCATGTTCCAAGCACCATTCTCTGCCGGCATTTCTCTTCAGCATCTTTTCCAGAGGACGAAACTCCTTTATGGAGAACAGCTACCGCTCAAGTGGAAAACAGCACTGGCACGAGCTGGCTGCGTCCCACTCGCTTGAGGAAGGTAAGGTGCAGAAGAGAGTGGAGCAGGGTTGGGCGCCAGCATGGGCAAGCCCGAGGCCGGGGCGTTTCTGATTGGCTTTTTGGCATGATTACCCGAGGCCTCAGCTGCAGGCTCGGAGGGAGGGTGATATTCACCTGGGAGACAGACTCGGAGCTTCGCCCAGGACCTCCCGGGTTTCAGCGCTCCGCCAGGCGGCGGCCGCGGCTGGGGTTGGGCGTTGGGGAGAGCACACCCTAACTGATCTGGGGTGCAGTGACTTAGGCTGTGGTTTCTAGGTGTTTGCCAAAGAAGCCTCGCGGCGTATTAAACTTGGAGCTCCTGAGTCAGGTCAGATCACTCCGGGCTACTTTACCGTGAGGGTGTTCCGAATTGCCCGGAACGCAAGAGCCTGTTCTTTTGCCACCCTCCTCCCCTTGCTCCGCATTTAGTATGAAGTCCTACTGTGGGTGTTTAAATGACACAATATCCCTTCCCTAAAACTCTGATTTCTGCAGATTACCATCCTATCTGGCCTCAGCGTGCTGGGAAAAGAGAACAGAGAGGATTTGGGGCGGGGGTGGGGATTTGGAGTTTGGTACATTCTATAACGTACCAGAGCTTTACTTTCCATTAAGAAAGAGACTACATAATGTCAATCTGGAGCGAGAGTTGAAAAATGAAAAACATATTCGGAGACAATATTTAAAAAAAAAATTCCAACATTGATTTTAAATGGTGGACGTCGTTTAGCAATTATGTATCTATGAATACATAACGAAATATTTATACATAGATACATGTATGTATTACATGCATAGATATGCATGTATACTGCTACTGCTAAGTCACTTCAGTCGTGTCCAACTCTGTGACCCCATGGACGGCAGCCCACCAGGCTCCCCCGTCCCTGGGATTCTCAAGGCAAGAACACTGGAGTGGGTTGCCATTTCCTTCTCCAATGCATGAAAGTGAAAAGTGAAAGTGAAGTCGCTCAGTCATGTCTGACTCTTAGCGACCCCATGGACTGCAGCCTACCAGGCTCCTCTGCCCATGGGATTTTCCAGGCAAGAGTACTGGAGTGGGGTGCCATTGCCTTCTCCAGATATGCATGTATACATATGCCATATTCTATATGAGAAATTTTAAACGTGTGGGCACAAACGGTGCGATCCCAGCGTGAAGAAGCAAATGGCAAACGGACTTCTCTCCTTTCCGCGAGAGCCCTCCTAGCCCCAGGCGCGTCTAGCCTAGTCCAGGGACGCTCACCCGCCTGGTGGCTGAGCACTTCTGACCCGAGTCTGCTCGGGCTCCAGCGAAGAGTCCGCTCCGCAACCGCTCACGCACCCCAGCCCCTGGAGGGGTGACACAACACTAGAGTCAAATTACAACCCTCAATTAACATATGAATCTACGAACTTTACAGAGAAAAGGCGGCGGGGAGACCTGGAGCCGCCGCCCAAGCGCTCCACTAGCAGGAACTTTTCTCCCGGTGTAAAACTCTTTGATTGGCTGCTCGCACGCGCCTGCCTGCGCCCTCCATTGGCTGAGCAGACACGCGACCGGCGCGAGGAGGGGGCTGGGAGAGGAGCGGGGGGAGACACACTGGCGCGTGCCGCTTTTTAAAGGGGCGCAGCGCCTTCAGCAACCAGAGAAGCTTCGTTGCACGCGACCTGGTGTGTGATCTCCGAGTGGGTGGGGGAGGGTCGAGGAGGAGGAAAAAAAAAAAAAAAACTAAGACATTGCAGTAGAGACCCGGGAAGGGGTTTTGGTTGAGCTTGTTTGCCAGTGCCTCCTCCGACCTGAGCCTCCGAGCCTCTGCAGTGCAATGTCCCGCCTGCTGCATGCAGAAGAGTGGGCTGAGGTGAAGGAGTTGGGGGACCACCATCGCCATCCTCAGCCGCACCACCTCCCGCAGCCGCCGCCACCCCAGCCTCCTGCGACCCTGCAGGCAAGAGAGCATCCGGTCTACCCGGCCGAGCTGTCCCTCCTGGACAGCACCGACCCACGCGCCTGGCTGGCTCCCACTTTGCAGGGCATCTGCACGGCACGCGCCGCCCAGTACTTGCTCCATTCCCCAGAGCTGGGTGCCTCCGAGGCCGCCGCGCCCCGGGACGAGGAGGACGCCCGAGGGGAGCTGGTGAGAAGGAGCGGCGGCAGTGGCAGCAGCAAGAGCCCGGGACCGGTGAAAGTGCGGGAACAGCTGTGCAAGCTGAAAGGCGGGGTGGTAGACGAGCTGGGCTGCAGCCGCCAGCGCGCCCCTTCCAGCAAACAGGTGAACGGGGTGCAGAAGCAAAGGCGGCTGGCGGCCAACGCCAGGGAGCGACGCAGGATGCACGGGCTGAATCACGCCTTCGACCAGCTTCGCAACGTTATCCCGTCCTTCAACAACGACAAGAAGTTGTCCAAGTACGAGACCCTGCAGATGGCCCAGATCTACATCAACGCCTTGTCCGAGCTGCTTCAAACCCCCAACAGCGGAGACCAGCCGCCGCCGCCACCAGCATCTTGCAAGAGCGACCACCACCACCTTCGCGCCGCCGCCCCCTACGAAGCAGGCGCGGGCACCGCGACCGCAGCGGGGACGTCGCCAGCCTCGGGAGGGGCTCAGCGACCGACCCCTCCCGGCAGCTGCCGGACTCGCTTTTCGGCCCCGGCCTCCGCCGGCGGTTACTCTGTGCAGCTGGAAGCTCTGCACTTCTCGACTTTCGAGGACAGCGCCCTGACGGCGATGATGGCGCAAAAGAACTTGTCGCCTTCGCTGCCTGGGGGCATCCTGCAGCCAGTGCAGGAGGAAAGTAGCAAAACTTCCCCCCGATCCCACAGAAGCGACGGGGAGTTTTCCCCCCATTCCCATTACAGTGACTCGGATGAGGCAAGTTAGGAAGGTGTCCAAAACTCGGAAAACTGAGACAGAAACAAAATCACCCTTTTCCAGTGCGCGGAGAGCCCCGCGGTAAAAGGTCCCCGCACCCTTTTAATTTTTGCTAAGTGATGGTCGTTGTTTAGCAACGACTTGGCTTCATATGGCAGCTACATTTGATGGTTTGCAAAAGCCGCAGCTATCCCAAACTTCCTATCGTCCATGTTGTTCGGTGAATGCTTGCTGTTAAAAGTTGTGTTCTGTTCTCCCACATTCTGCTCCTCCTGTAGATAGAAAAGGTTTAATTATATGTACTCATACATAGCAACATTATTCTAGTTCTCTGCTGCCAATACGCTGCTAAAACATCGAATCTACTTCTCTGTCGCTGGTTTGTGTTAATTTATTTTATGCCCTCGGCATCCATCCTTGTGTGTTGCGCGCACTCGCGTGTGGCAGAGTGAGTATTCCGAAGTTGTCTTCAAAAATTCATTGTGAAACGCAAAATTAATGCTTCCAAGGTGAATAAGTTTTGACTATGGAATTGTTGGAAAGCAATGAACTTTGAGGTTTATATATTGCATAAGCATACCCAGTATATATATCGGACCGCGAGAACCATGGCGTCTTTTCGGAAACTTGGCGCACGCACTTTATCAGCCGCCACTACTGCGGCTCTGGGACAAACTCAACTGCCAATTGCAGACCAGTTTTGGTTTTTTTTTTTTTTTTAATATGGCCACTTACGATCCTTATGCTCTTTACAAATGTTTGTTTTTAAAAAATAAATAAATAACCTACATCCAGTAGTGTCAAAAGCATTTGGTCAATTTTATTTTGCTTTAATATCAGAAGACGTATTTATTATTGAGTGTTTGCTACCATTTCTACTTATCTTGATTCATTTTTTTTTACGTTTTTCTACTCGAGATCATTTTATTTTAATTTAGCAAAGCCAACTGCCATTGTTTTATGTATTCCTTTTGCAAAATGATAAAAATAAATGTGAAAATAACTTTTACTTGTCAGTTACTTATTTCATTCTAATATAAGCATAAAAACAGTTTAAAATGACCTTGAATGTTTGAACTGTCTTCTATTAAATGCAAGTTTATGTGAACCACGAGTTTTGAAGAAAAATTCCGTTATAAACCTTGTAGCATCAAGTAGTACCAGAAATCCAATACAGAAAAGCAACTGGGTCAATAATTAAACGGTGAGATAAAACCTTTCCCAGATTTTCAATACAATTTTGCCTCTAGAATCTTCCTAGGATCTTTCTGTGCTCCTTATTCCCATTCCCAACAACCTCTGCAAGGAGTCTGAGGTCTCCTAGGATCTAGCCAGTAGTGAACTTCACCAGGATTAGCTATTTCCCTTTATAAAAACTTTAGCCAAGTTGAAAGCTTTCCCCTCCGCCCCGAAGTTCAAATACACAGCACAAGCTTTCTCTCCTTCCTCCGGAGCTCCTGCTCTCTCATTCTCTCTTCTTTGTAGGGGGCGGGGGCAGGGTGGGGGTGGGGGGAGTGGGGAAGCGACTGAGAGGAAAAGAGAACAATGGAAAAGAACTTGATGGGAAAGGGGTATTGGGGCCCATTGATTCAAAAAATAGAAACCTGCAGTCATCCCAGGAAATAGTTGTGCTACACTTTTTTGTTTCCAAACTATTCTACTTCTTCCAGTGAAGATGATATTTGCTTTAATCTTTTCCAAAATTAATGCCTATGTTGAAAATGTTTAACTACATTTTTTAGTCAGTGGCAGAAACTAAACAATGCACTCTCACCTCACCATTCTCAAGAAAAATATATCCTGGGTCTCAGGATCATAGATTTAGAAAAAAGCTAATATGAAGTATGTGTGTAGAAAGCAGACTTTTTAAAATGTTCTTGGCAAATGTTGAGAGTAAAACCATTTATTAAAGATTGGGTAAATTTCCACTGGCTAAACTCCACTGGATTGGAGAGGTTGATTTTAAGCCAAATCCTTTGTATTTTGTGTCTACATTAAGATAAATAGTGACAACAGGGAAGCGGGCTGGAGGAAGGGGGGAAGTGAGAGAAGGTTAGTTTAATTGCTCCTGAATTCTCTTCTTCCCGCCAGCACCTTGAAAAAAGGAGAGCACCACAAACTGGGTTTGCAGAAAAAGGAATACGTGCGAAGGGATGAAGTTCTGGTCTTGAGTAGGGAATCGAGGAACAAACTATTAACTGACCACCTAAGGATCCATGGCTTTCGCCTGAAGCTGACAACCAAGGGAAGCCGAAGACTCACCAGCTCTCAGAGAAAGTGGTGGCTCGTGACACTTTCCAGAGGCAGAAACAATGCACCTGACCCTTAGATAACCTTTTGCACCCAATGAGTTTGCTGTGCTCCCTGATAAACATCGGGAATCTTCGGACTGTTGAATAAATCAAGCGATTGCTTCTAACACATTTCCATTTCGTTCTCAATCAGCAGACTCAACAGGAATAGACAAACGGCAAACTTGCAGGATGAATATACACATATTTTAATAGTTATTTGGCTTGGTTTGTTTGCACACAGGTGTGGATGGAGACAGAAGAGGACCTAGAATTGTTTTATCCGTTATGAATCAGTAGGGGAGGGACAAGACTAAGAAAAAATAAAGCTGCGGGTTTTTTTTTTTTTCTCAAAGAAAACAGTCTGTATTTCATTTTCCAAAGCTATTTATGCTTCTTTGGTGTTAACCAGAGTTAAAAGACTCTTAAAAGTTATTTCTTTTCTTCTTATGGACTCCTAGAAATTTCAACAGAAATGACACCAGGAACATCTTCCTCCACATCGTTTATAAATGAGGAAACTATTGTCCCTGACTGGTCCCAAAATTACAGAGCTAGAAGATGTCAATATTCAGAACTGGAGCTTTCTACTCCCATCCACTATGTCAATGTGTCCACAGACTTTCTCTAAGAAAATAGATGGATAGGCGCTACAGCTATGTAAATGTTCAGGGATCCCCACCTACTGCCCCTTGTACCACAATGATAGTCAGATATTTATACTTTTTGTGTGTGTGTGTGTAATGAAGTTTTATTGAAGTATAAAGGAGATAGAGAAAGCTTTTGACAGTTAGTGGCATTATATATGAAGTGGAGAAAATGCCGGCTTCATTCAGTGGAGTCACTTTCCATTTCTGCTCTCAAGAATAGCCATACAGAATATCAGGTTGGAAATTCTATATCACACTGATTGAAAAGTGAGGATGAATTCTTCTGACCCATCAAGAGATGCATAAAAAAGCCAAATTACTTTGCAATAAATTAAGTGCTCAAAGTTAAAACGAAGACTTCAACTTCTTTTCTCTCCATTCTATTTCTTGCTTTTAACACTGGCATTTCTTTGAAAGAGATGTCCAATCACATTTCCATTTTAAGGTTCTGCTATGGACTTTGCATAACAAACGTTTGGCAGCTCGCTCTCTTACACTCCATTAACAAGCTGTAACATATAGCTGCAGGTTGCTATAATCTCATTAATATTTTGGAAACTTGAATATTGAGTATTTCTGAGTGCTCATTCCCCATATGCCAGACCACTCCTGCCATGCTGACTGGTTCCTTTCTCTCCATTATTAGCAATTAGCTTCTACCTTCCAAAGTCAGATCCAAGTATCCAAGATACTAGCAAAGGAATCAACTATGTGTGCAAGTTAGACATGCTTAATATCACCCAAACAAACACAGAGGCAGCATTTCTTAAAGAAATGAAGATAGATAAATCGGGTTAGTCTTTTGTGACGCTGCCCGTGCTTTCTAGAGTTTTATATGCTGTAAACAGCTTGCTTTGCATTTTGTCTACATTCTGTCTTCTATCCCACCACCACTTTTATTTGTGGAGGACTTTGGCTCACCACACTTTGTGAAACTTATTTGATTTCATAGAAAGCTGAAGAAGTTTCTTTTTGGCAACCGGCAAGTTTAAACACGACTCCACAGTACTTTGCTAACTAGGGGTCCAGCCTGACCAGAAAAAATATTGGGTAGTTAATTTCCTTAATCTTAACTAAAGCAGGAGCAATGCTTTCCTTAGGCCTTGATTTTAGAGATTTAAACCTGAACCAAATAAGCAGTCTTTCATTAAAAGGATACCTTATAATTACTTCTCTCATCTGTTCATTTGAAAGTTCAAGAAAGACATGATCAACTTCCTCTTGGCAGTTCCAGAGCCCACTTGGAGATGGAAAAGAAAAGCAGCAAACTCATTTGGCAATGGCAATCTAGATTTGTCAACTGCAATCTGGAAAAACCACCAAGTCCTGGTGAGAGTTAAACACGACCTCTAGCAGTTGAACCGACTGCAGTTGGTGTTGGGTGAAGGGGTGAGAGATGGGAGGTGGGGTAGCTATAATAAAGGTGAACTTTTCCTCTGTTTTTTGACATTGCTCTCACCAGCCACCCTCACCCCAGGCGGAGCAGAGTTCCCGAGAGAATCGCAGACCACGGAGGTCCCTCCTCGTCTGCTAGGCCACGAACCAGAAAAGGCCAACGGAGCGGAGAATGGGTTAAATCCTGGGACGCAGGGGAGAGTCAGGGGAGGAGAGAAGTCGGGGGCAGATAAAGAAAAGGACAGGAACCAAGAAGCGTGGGGGTGGTTTGCCGTAATGTGAGTGTTTCTTAATTAGAGAACGGCTGACAATAGAGGGGCTGGCAGAGGCTCCTGGCCGCGGTGCCGAGCGTCTGGAGCGGAGCACGCGCTGTCAGCTGGTGAGCGCACTCTCCTTTCAGGCAGCTCCCCGGGGAGCAGCGCGGCCACATTTAACACCATCATCACCCCCTCCCCGGCCTCCTCCACCCCGGCCTCTTCCGCGTCCACAGCCTTCCTCGGCCCCCCGCCGGCAGAACTCACAGAAGCGAGCGTCTCTCGCCGCCTCCCGCGCCAGGCCCGGGCCCCTCTCCTCCCCCAGCTTCGCAGCGGGAGCCGCCACTGCCCACTGCACCTCCCGGCAACCGGCCGGGCGAGAAAAGAGGCCGCGGGAAGGGAAAGCCAAGCAATGCCAAGGGGAGGGGAAGCTGGGGGGCGGCGGCGGCGGCCGAGCTGCGGGGCCGTCCTCGAAGATCCGGGCTGGGGACTGAGGCACGCAAGCGGTGAAGCGGCACCGCGCCGAGGGCCTCGCGGACGCGCTCCGCTACTGCCCGGCCCGGGCTTGCAGGGGAAGATGCGTTCCCCTTTTCTAAAAAAAAATACAGTTCTTCAGGCCCTCCTTTATTCTTAAAACATCCTCGATACTGTGGATATACAGATGCGGTTACAGTTCTTAGAGTTCAAGCTCTGATTGGAAAGAGCGCAGCCACTGTCTCTCACAACCCAAGGCCCAGACGCAAATCTATGACTTCTTTCTTTCAGCGCCTTAAAAGACAAACTTAAGCACTGTGGTACCAAGATTTGAGGCCTATCTACATCCCATTTCCTGTTTCAGTCCCGCTTCCAAAACCAAGAGAGAAATAGAAGAGGTTTTGGCTGCCTAGTTTGCAGGAAGTCAGGCCCATGAGGCAAGTTCATGCCGTTCTCCAGGGAAACCAGATAATTCCTCCAAAGACATGAAAAACAAGATGCTCTCCAATACAAGCTTTTGGTTTTGTTTTTAGCTTTAACATTCTGTTAAAAATGTTAGTTGTTCAGTCCTGTCCAACTCCTTTCGACCCCACGAACTGTAGTCCACTCGGCTCCTCTATGCATGGAATTCACCAGGCAAGAACACTAGAGTGGGTTGCCCTCCTCCAGGGTATCATTCTGATCCCGGGATCGAACCTGGGTCTCCCACATTGCAGGCAGGTTCTTTACCATCTGAGCCACCAGGGAAGCCCCACTGAAGAGTTAAGTGATCTAATAAAGGAAATAGTGTTCGGATGCCGGGTTCACCAGGCCCAGCTACTGTCAGGATGAGGCTGGAAGGTGTGAGCTAGGTCTTAGGTGGCTGTTGTTCTTCAGAGCCACTAGCCACCTATTTGTCTCTTTCAGAGGCCTTTCCTCACAATCCTTATTGCCTTCCTGCCCCTACAAACACTTGGCCTTGGAATGTTGGTGGGGGAAGGACTAGGATTGGGAGGGGTCCTTAACCTGGGGGTGAGGTAGAAATTTGAGGAAGGAGTAGGCATCATTTTTGGTCTTTGTGTCTTAAATGCCACAAAATTAAGAGAGATCTGAAAACATAGGGCTACCTGTTGACCAGGAAGGTAGAAGTTCAGTTCCTAACAAAAATATACAGGATTTCTTTTCTTAAAATTTCTTATAACCCAAAAGACATTGATTTGGTAGGTCAAAGAATAACTCCAGGAAGCTTCCTACAGCATTCCCAGCTGAATCTGATCCAAATGGAGGCAAGGAGCACACCATGAAAAGCACCAACCTACAGGAGTCTATGGTAGACTTCTTATTAACATTGCCTATGGAAATGGACAGGAAAGGATGCTGGCTATAGTAACCCCCTTTTGCCTTCAATTTTATAACACTCATATTTCCAAGAAGAGAAGAGAAGACAGCTTAGATTCCTAAAGCTCATGAACCTGACTTCGCTGTTGCTTTTAGCCTATGAGGCCACGACAGTATGCTTCAGGCCTTAGGTACTTCAACTCTAAAGCAATACCAGCTGCCTTTGGTGGCGTAAGGCATCAGTCCAGGAGGTGCAAGAACTTTGCCCCCTGTCTCTGTTAAGTGTAAGTAAGTAAGTGTTAGTCGCCCAGTTGTGCCCGACTCTTTGCGACCCCATGGACTGCAGCCCATCAGGCTCTTCTGTCCATGAGATTTTCCAGGCAAGGATACTGGAGTGGGTTGCCATTTCCCAAAATCATAACCAGTGAATGCTTGTGAAAAGCAGGGAGCAAGAATCTTCTTAAGCTACACAAACTCTAAGAGAAGTAAGAAGATAGAATAAGGTTGTCATGATGCCTCTAAGGTTGGTATATGAAGTTGCATCACTCTGTAATAATTCAGTATGTGTTTAGAGGACCACTGACTTTGACAGAAGGGACACCCACCTATAACCCAAATGAAAAAGTAGTTGTCCTCTTGTGATATTCCAAGAATAAAGAGAAAAACAATTTTATTATTTAGAAGGCAATGACCTCATGAAGAGCGAGACTTCCTTTGGTGACTACCTCTCTTATTCTTTTCAGACTCTTGCCCCACTCTCTCGTATTCATATTCCCTCATCTTCTCCTCCTTTTACTCAATGAATGAGTACTTCCTGGGTGCTGATGGTAGAGTAGCACTGGGGTTCACCACCCTGAGAGAAACACACATAAAAAATCGAGCCTCTGCCCTTTACAGAACTTAGAGCTTGGTGGGATCTCAGAGTAAAACATGGAAAAGAAACTTTGTGGTACTGCAGGAGAGAGTAACATTCTTGCTTCAAATGGGTCACCCACCTTTGGAGTCTTGTGGTAGCCATCAAACTATTTCATCCACACTTACAAGGGTACCCTGCTCATAGCCTCCATTGTTTTCCCTCACAAACAGTAGAGATTCTGAGTGGTTTGAAACCCTCCCTGCCAATCTTCAAATCAACCACAATTCGAGTCTCTTCCTTTTGAACTGAGGATGCCTTTATTTTGTTTCTTATGAAGTGGTTAGTGAGAGTGTAGTCATAAATTCATACCAGAAGAAACTGAGGCTCAGAGAGATTCAATGGCCTGCTGAAGGTAACTTGGCCTCAGCACTGCAGAGATCATGATCACAGGGGTCTCTGAGTTTAGGATCAGAGTTCTCTCTGCCACATTTCACCTGCCTCAGGTGCATATTTTCAGCCAGTCACCTTATACCTGCTCCTCCTATTCTTGGTCAAAGTTACTGGTGATGATAATAGAGATTCCTAGACTCATCCACTTTACATTTGCTCCAGAGAGATAATTTTCTGGAGATGATCATGGATCAGGCTCCAATATGAGGTGACAGATTTAAGAGATAACTGTTTAGAATACTTTTTCATTTAGAATGCCAGCTTTGCTCCTCTGATTCAACTGATACTGGAGACAAGTGCTCTTATTCTGTATAGAAATTCATTTATGCTCTCATCTGGAAAAATCCATCCAAATACTAAACACACATGTAGGTTAGGGAATGAGACAAAGAATGTTATATGAAAGTGTGTCCTGAAGAGTAATGGCCCAAAGCACGTCATTTCACAAAATTGTCACTTTACGTAGGATGGGAAGAAAATGGGGCTATAATGTTTATTGTTTCTCTTGGAGGGTGAAGTAAATTAACCTGCTACATTTGTAACTGTGGATACATTCAATGAGAGCATACGTTTTTTATTCCCCTAGTCTTCTGAGCTATTGGCTTTTTCCCCTTAAACCTTCCTCCAGGTAAACATTTACCATTGCCTGACTGGTTCAGTATCTGAAAAAACATCTCTTTGTTTTGAAAAGTTCTGTTCTCTACATATCAAAAATCAGTACTCCCTTTTATAAATCTTTATTCATTGGTTTTGGGCTCCCCAGATGACTCAGCAGTAAAGAATCCAACTGCCAAGGTAGGAGACGAAGGAAACGTGGGTTTAGCCTCTGGGTTAGGAAGATCCCCTGGAGAAAGAAATGGTAACCCATTCCGGTATTGGTATTCTTGTCTGAGAAGTCAGGGGAGCCTTGCAGGCTACAGTCCATGGGGTCACAAAAGAGTCAGACACAACTTAGAGACTAAAAAAATAGCAATTCGTTGGTTTAAAGCAAGCTCTTCTGTATTGCTTGTGACTTAATTGCTTTCACAACCTGCCCCCCTCAACACACATAAGGAGTGAAGTGGAGAGTAGAGGTGTTTGAAATGCAGAAAATATTTCTAATCAAAAAAGGAAAGTTTGCAAGCAGTTAACTGGGTCACGCTTTAGAAACAATAAACTTTGTACTTGCTGTCTTACTATATAGTTTCCATCATTGCTCCTTCCTATCTGCATCCCAGGACAGCACCTGAGAATTTAGTTCAGAGCCCTTTTCTCCAAGGCTTAAACCCAGACTGCCTCTTAACCTGTCCCTCATGATTGTACATGTGACCCACCTGGCCAAACTTCCCCTACTATTTTGGACTGTCTCTATACCTCCTGTTTCCAGAAACGGAGTTCAAAGCTGTGACAAAGCATCTTTCCTACTTAGCATTGCTCTCAAAATGACCTTAAGGAAACCTTTTGTTGTAGGTGTCTGTCCTTGTCCCTCCATTGTGTCCATTTTCCTGTCAACAAAGAGAGGTCTGACCTACTCAAACCAAGGCCACTGGCTCTGTTTCAGTGTTTACTCATATGTGCAAGGACTGGAGGGTGGGGCAAGGAGGCATGGTTGCTCAGCCAAAGACTATATTAATGAGGGAGTCCAGGCCTCCTTCAGGGCTGTAGAAGGGGAGGTAATCTAGTTGGTCCATTTGGGAGAGTCTCTGGAGCACTTTCCCAGGTGCCAGGCATTTTATATGTTGGTCCCTTTTGGTGGGCCCCTCTCCACCCTCACTCTCTTAGGAAATAAAGAAGAAAACAATCCATCTTGTTAACTAGGACTTGTCCCCAAAATCCTGCTTTCACCTCTGAGCTTATCTCTTCTGGGTGTCTCACCAATCCTCCCAAGTCTAGTGAAGATTCATCTTGTTTTCTTTTTTCCTGGGACCTCAAGGGAAGCTCCAGATACTCCACTGAAACTGCTATTTTAAAAGGGCCAGCCCCTTGAGCGTAGGCAGCCATGTCTACTTTGACTTTGCCACCATCCCAGTGGTGGACATATAGTGCCCATGGAGGAAACAAGTGTGGGTCAAGGTCACGCAAGCCTGAGTGCTCTGCCGGCCGCAGAATCCATCCCCTGTCTCCTTTCTCTTTGAATTCAGATCAGATCAGTCGCTCAGTTGTGTCCAACTCTTCGCGACCCCATGAATCGCAGCACGCCAGGCCTCCCTGTCCATCACCAACTCCCGAAGGTCACTCAAACTCACATCCATCGAGTCAGTGATGCCATCCAGCCATCTCATCCTCTGTCGTCCCCCTTCTCCTCCTGCCCCCAATCCCTCCCAGCATCAGAGTCTTCTCCAATGAGTCAACTCTTCACATGAGGTGGCCAAAATATTGGAGTTTCAGCTTTAGCATCATTCCTTCCAAAGAAATCCCAGGGCTGATCTCCTTCAGAATGGACTGGTTGGATCTCCTTGCAGTCCAAGGGACTCTCAAGAGTCTTCTCCAACACCACAGTTCAAAAGCATCAATTCTTCGGCACTCAGCCTTCTTCACAGTCCAGCTATCACATCCATACATGACCACAGGAAAGACCATAGCCTTGACTAGGCGAACCTTTGTTGGCAAAGTAATGTCTCTGCTTTTGAATATGCTATCTAGGTTGGTCATAACTTTCCTTCCAAGGAGTAAGTCTCTTTGAATTAGGTGGACTCATTAAATTGATTGCAGCAGACACCAGAACCTCTTTCTGCCTTGAAAACTCCAACAAGGCCTAACAGGTTCTTCACTCCTTTTTTGGACTTTTGTCCTAACCCTTGAACTCCTCAGGCTGGGGTAAGTGCTCCCACCTGTGTTCTATGGTTCTCTTAAGTGGTGTCTTTAACTATTTTGGAAGAGCTCTTCCGTGAGCCCTCCGTGAGCCCCTCGAGGGAGGGCAAGGTCTTAGGCACCTGTGCAGCCGAGCTCAGAGACCCCCAATATGCCTTTCTGTGCTTTATCTGGAACGATCGATACCCGAGGTCGGTTTTGGAAAGCGGTTTCCCGCACTGACCCGGTGCGGTGGGGACCTGAAGACGCGCGGCAGCCTCCGGGGCCACACCGCGCGATCCCTGAACGGCCGGCGCGCCCAACCAGCCTCTTTCCCCGACTTTCCCTCGCTATTTGAGTTTTCTAGAGCCTCTTTCCCTTCCACTCTCAGTCTTCCCCTTCCTTTCTATGAGCTCTCGCTGGCTCCATATTCATTTTCTACTTTCAGTAGCCACGTTCTTTCAACCCGCGCTCCCTCAACCCTTAAGTCATCCATTAAGTTCCTTTTTCACTTTTTTCTTCCATCCCCCTCTATCTTTGCTCGCCAATACTGATCCTTCTTAGCTAGTGATTGTATTTCGCGTCTCTGCTTCTTAACCAAAGGCGCCCTAACCTCACGGCTCTCCATGCCTCGGGTTTTCCCTCTTGGTCTCTCGCCTCCCACGGTCAGGGCCAGACCTGAGCAGACACTTCGCTGCCTGGCGAGCAAGACCGCTCCACCACCTCCCAGCGGCGGAGCAGGAACAAGTTAATATCTTGAAAAGATGGAAAAATCTGCAGCGCCTCCTGTAGGAGCAGCTTCAGGCATCGGCCCTTAACCCTGGTCCGGGAAGGGAGCAGAGGTGGGAGGAGTGGGTGGGCAGAGCTGGGGAAACCGGATCTCCTGTCGGTGTGACCTGCTCTGAAGGTTTTCTCTCCCAGGGTTTTCTTTTCCCTATTCTTTCCTCCTCCCCGCTCTCTCCAGACAAAAGTACCCAGCAGTGTTTCGTTGGCTGCGCTGTCGACTTTCGCCTCCTAATCTCGGTTAAATCAACTCGGGATCACTGATGCAGGTCAGCATCAGCCCATCTGTTTGATCAAGAGTCAGAGATCTCTATTTCTTTTGCGATCAGAATTCTTCCCCGGGGCAGGCACCTTGCTATAGTAACCTTCATTTAATACTTGCATTATCGTTAGCATCTGAGCTCATCAACATGTCTTTGGGAACGATCCCTCCGCCAGCCTTTGGGACTTCACTCGGGTTCAACGAACACATTTTTCAAATTCACCTTGACTGCAATCTAGAGACCTTGCAGATACTTTTAATACCAAATAGCCAATAAACAACACTACAGTTTTCAGGATGATTTCTCTCTAAAAACAATCCTCAGTTCTTTCTGTCCCCCTCCCACCCCCGCCACCTTTGTGTACTCTTTTCAATTTATTTTCGCCTAGGCAATAAATGAAATTCTCCCAAAGACTCTCTTCAATCAATGAGAGTTTTTGGTTCATCATGCGTGTTAACAGGTTTGCAGGACACTTATAAAGAACAGTAGAAGAAATGAAATGAGCCATTCAGAACTGTGTCCTGAAGTTTACCAAGGTAATTGATCCTTTCACTGGGTCCTCCTGAATTTTTCAACAGTAAACTAGTTTCATCTCCAACAGATGGTTTCACCATTAGATGTTTAACAGACAGTGGAAGATTTACATAATTTTTAAATTTACACCATAAGAAAGATAAGAATGAATACTTAAGACATTTGGTTAAAGTAATACTTATAGAAATCAGAAGAGAGAGGGAGGGAGATAGAACACACACACTACTGCAGAACTGGCAGAAGGATTTGCACCTGTAGGACTTGAGGTTGCTTAATGTCTGCCCAAGCCTAGAGGTATTCACCAGGACAGCTGGCAAGTAGGGGGTTAATCATTACAGAAAGTGATGCATCATATCGTTCCAGTTTGCTTTATACACAAGGGCAGTAAAGATTTATGCTTCAAGAGAAGGATAAAACTGATATTTTCAGAGTGTGGCTGCCTCCTTTGAAAGTTTAATTTCTAAGGAAATGTAGATCATCTATGTTATGGAACATCCCTTGCTCTCCCTAAAAGAACTATGATTTTGTAAAAGATTACCTTGATATTCCTAGGCTATGTGAAAACTTCTTACGTTTCTGAAAAGTTCTAACATCTAATGCTTGTAAGAATATTGAACCACAGCTCAGTGGTAAAGAACCTGCCTGCCAATGCAGGAGAAGTGGGTTTGATCCCTGGGTCAGGAAGATCCCCTGGAGAAGGAAATAACTACCCACTCCAGTTTTCTTGCCTGCGAAATCCCGTGGACAGAGAAGCCTGGCGGGCTACAGTCCATGGGGTCACAAAAGAGTTGAACGCAACTTAGCGACTAAACAACAATATTTTTAAAAGAGAAAATTATCCAGATAGTTCAATAAATTAGGTAATATTGCTTGGCTAAATTAATTTCCTTTCTTGCAGTGCTTAAAAAGAGAGTGTTTTATCCTCCAATAGTCCTAATTACTGTTAATCACATTTTAATTTAGATAAATTTACCAAATACTTTTTTTTCCATAGAGATGATGCTTCTTTCTTATATTTGTGGAAAATAATTCATAGATATAAATAAGATAGGTATATCTTATTACTATATATCTCTCTGGCATTGTGTTTTCCAGTTCCAGTAAAACCAGGTTGAAAGCGTGTTCTGTCACCAGCTAGTTATTAACAAAAACAGTATTCATTGCCATCCTGGTTTTAGGCAGCATCTGAAGCTCCCTGCAGTTCGATCCTGTGATTATTAACTCACTTCCCACCAGTATCTTATACAGGCCCATTATCTACTGTCAATATTTTTATAGCCTATGAGGAGAAGTCCTACTTACTTCCTGTTAGAAGGGAGGGAACAGGGTTTTTTTTTCTTCTTTTTTTAAGTAGATAAATATGTACTCTACAAATATGTTTGACTGAGGAGGTAAAAAGGGAGGGAAAGGAGAGCCTAGCATCTGCTGTCTCGCGGGCTCATTGTGTGGTTAATAATTGCTCCAGAATAGTTTTACAGGGTGTAGGCTTTCAGAAACAAGGGTTACTGAAAGATCCAGGCCTGAAAAATGTTTTCAGTTCTGTTCATACACCAAATCCTAGACAGTAGGTAAGGTTTTTGTAATTATTGATGTTGTTTTAACTAACTTACCTCAGTATAAACCGTTTGTTTTCCTTGCTTTGAGAAATCTCTTAAGGTACATTTTCCTGAAAGGAATGAACTGGTGTATGGTTTCCCCATTCAAGAGAATGCAGCTTCAAAATGTAAGACTGTCACAGGGATATACTATGAATACAAGCTTAGTATTGTCAAGGCTCTACTTTGTATAAATAAACACTTTTTAAAGAGTTTATGCAAACATGTCTTTAGCTCAAAGTATACTTTAAAAAGTGACATTTATAACCTTCCTGTATTCTTTATCTCATGACTACTCTGATCAACTAAAAGACTGAGGTAAGTGATCATAGATAAGGGATAACAAGAAATATTGTGGTGAATCATGATATTTTTAATATAAATTGACACATAATGTTCCACTTTGAAAGTTTTCAAGCTGAAAATGTTTCCGTCAAGAATTAGAAGACTATGTGTTTAGAATTATATCTTTATAAAAGAGCAAAGATGTGAAGTCAGTCAATCCAATTTTCACTCCTAGTTTTCTCATTAGTTCTGTGCACCTGCTGCTGCTGCTGCTGCTAAGTCGCTTCAGTCGTGTCCGACTCTGTGCGACCCCATAGATGGCAGCCTAACAGGCTCCTCCATGCAAGAACACTGGAGTGGGTTGCTATGTCCTTCTCCAGTGCATGAAAGTGAAAAGTGAAAGTGAAGTCGCTCATTCGTGTCTGACTCTTAGCGACCCCATGGACTGCAGCCCACCAGGCTCCTCCGTCCATGGGATTTTCCAGGCAAGAGTACCGGAGTGGGGTGCCATTGCCTTCTCTGTCTGTGCACCTAGGCCAAAATATTTACCTCTGTGAGCCTCAGTGTCCTTATCTATATAGGAGGAAAATCAATTTAACCTGAGCTTCCTACCTTATAGGTTGTTATGAAAATCAAATGTTATCATATATGTTTATATATGTGTGTATACATGTATATTTAATATGTGTGTATATGTATATGATAACACATAGGAATCATACAAGATAACATATGTGCCCATCAGGTTAGGCCATGTTATGCTGTGGAAACAAGACAAAAATCGCAGTGATCTAAGTAACACAATTTTATTTCTTGTTCAAAATAAAAAACTGTAACAAGTCAGTTAGGGCTTAGCTTGTTATCTCTTAGGAACCCAGAATGACACAATAGCCATCATCTCAAGCATTGTTAATACCCAGATACAGACGGAAAGAAGGGTCTACTGCTGCTGCTGCTAAGTCACTTCAGTCGCGTCCGACTCTGTGCGACCCCATAGACGGCAGCCCACCAGGCTCCCCCATCCCTGGGATTCTCCAGGCAAGAACACTGGAGTGGGTTGCCATTTCCTTCTCCAGTGCATGAAAGTGAAAAGTGAAAATGAAGTCGCTCAGTTGTGCCCAACTCTTAGCGACCCCATGGACTGCAGCCTACCAGGCTCCTCCGTCCATGGGATCTGGAAGCAATTTTATCATCTGCTTGGAACTGACACATATCACTTCAGTTCCTAATTCATTGACCTGAGCTATTCACAAGGCCCCATCCAACCACAGCGAAAGCCCACTGTGGGGGAGACCTGGGACTATACAGAGGACAGCATTAACTACCACCACACTTCATGGGGGGAAATTGTAAATGACAAAGTGCTTTACAGCTGAGAAGTGTAGAAGTAGACAGAGGATTTCTAATAATTAGAGTCAACATGAATTCATTTAAAATCAGCACCAATTAGTGATTTAACCCTCTAAAGTGAACTTACTTGGAGGTCATTAAATTAAATGGTATGGATATATTTCCTTGGAATTACAGAAAGCATTGGCCCAGAGCTTCCAGAGATGAAGCTTGACATTTTACTTCACCCCAAGTTAGATCACAGTTTTCCTAACATATAGGTCTATAGACATTGACTGAAACATCTAATTAAAAAATATATACAGGTGTGATGCAACAAAAGAATCTGTTTCTGTGTTCTTGAAGGAGCAAGATCAGATCAGATCAGATCAGTCGCTTAGTCGTGTCCGACTCTTTGCGACCCCATGAACCGCAGCACGCCAGGCCTCCCTGTCCATCACCAGCTCCCGGAGGTCACTCAGACTCGCATCCATCGAGTCAGTGATGCCATCCAGCCATCTCATCCTCTGTCGTCCCCTTCTCCTCCTGCCCTCAATCCCTCCCAGCATCAGAGTCTTCTCCAATGAGTCAACTCTTCGCATGAGGTGGCCAAAATACTGGAGTTTCAGCTTCAGCATCATTCCTTCTAAAGAAATTCCAGGATTGATCTCCTTCAGAATGGACTGGTTGGATCTTCTTGCAGTCCAAGGGACTCTCAAGAGTCTTCTCCAACACCACAGTTCAGAAGCATCAATTCTTCGGCGCTCAGCCTTCTTCACAGTCCAGCTCTCACATCCATACATGACCACAGGAAAGACCATAGCCTTGACTAGGCGAACCTTTGTTGGTAAAGTAATGTCTCTGCTTTTGAATATGCTATCTAGGTTGGTCATAACTTTCCTTCCAAGGAGCAAGCGTCTTTTAATTTCACGACTGCAGTCACCATCTGCAGTGATTTTGGAGCCCAGAAAAACAAAGTCTGACACTGTTTCCACTGTTTCCCCATCTATTTCCCATGCAGTGATGGGACCAGATGCCATGATCTTCGTTTTCTGAATGTTGAGCTTTAAGCCAACCCTTTCACTCTCCACTTTCACTTTCATCAAGAGGCTTTTTAGCCCCTCTTCACTTTCTGCCATAAGAGTGGTGTCATCTGCATATCTGAGGTTATTGATATTTCTCCCGGCAATCTTGATTCCAACTTGTGTTTCTTCCAGTCCAGCATTTCTCATGATGTACTCTGCATATAAGTTAAATAAACATGGTGACAATATGCAGCCTTGACGTACTCCTTTTCCTATTTGGAACCAGTCTGTTGTTCCATGAAGGAGCAAAAATAGTCGTAAATAATTGCTGTATATATCATTTGTGGATAAACCAGTCATTTCCAGGATTAAGTAGCAGTCAGATAAAAGGGAGTAAGAAAGAGCCAATTTTAGCTAATATTACAAAATGGAATGAATATATTAAAGTGCCAATAACCTCTCTTTTGAGAATATTTTTCATTGTGAAATTATGTCTCAATTCAGGTGGACTCATTTTGCTTAATATTTTAGAGCTGGGATTGCAAACTGGTGAGAGATGACGGTGACATGGGGCTTCCCTGTTAGCTCAATGGTAGAGAATCTGCCTGCATTGCAGGAACTGCAGGAGACCCGAGTTCCATTCTGGGTGAGGAAGATCCCTGGAGAAGGGCATGGCAACCCACTTCAGTATTCTTGCCTGGAGAATCCCATGGACAGAGGCCAGGGGGCTGGAGTCCATGGGTTCACAAAGAGTTGGACACAACGGAAGCAACTTAACATGCATGACAATAACCTGGATCAGGTAAGTAGTGTGAATGGTGCTCCTGTTGCTAAGTCGCTTCAGTTGCATCCAACTCTGTGAGACCCCATGGACTGCAGCCTACCAGGCTCCTCCATCCATGGGATTTTCCAGGCAAGAGTACTGTAGTGGGGTGCCTTGCCTTCTCCGAGTGTGAATGGTGAGGACCTGTCAAATTTTGGACCTAATATAGATGTATAGACAACAGAATTGGCTGACATATGAAAGCGAGATATGAGGGGGGAAAAAGAGGTATGAGGAATGGTGTTGCCATTATCTGAGATGAGAAAGCAAAAGAAACAGCTTGATTGTGATGGGCAGGAGCATCAGTTTGGACACGTTAAATCTTCTTTAAGGAGCTCTTAGTGACTTAACTGCAGAGTATCAAGGATGAATCTGTTAAAACAAAAATAGAATGATGTTTAATTACCTTTAAAGAAGCAGTAGTGGAGAGAAGTCAGTGTATCATTTGTTGTTGTTTTGTCACTAAGTCATGTCCAACTCACTGCAACCCTATGGACTGTAGCCTACCAGGCTCCTCTGTCCATTTAATTTCTCAGGCAAGAATCCTGGAGTAGGTTGCCATTTCCTTCTCTAGGGGATCTTCCTGATCCAGGGATCAAATCTGTGTCTCCTGCATTGGCAGGTGGATTATTTACTGCTGAGTCACCAGGAAGCCCAATATATCCTTAGGAAATCTGAATTCTAATCACTTAATAGTTAGGCATATGGGTTCAAATCCTGGCATCTCTACTTACCATATGGTGTGACCTTGAATAAATTATTTAACCTCTCTAGAGAGTTTTGTTTCTTCGTTTGTCAAGCAAGTGTAATCATTTTACTACTTTATAGATTTATCCATACTGTGGGTTTAACACAATGCATTGCACATGATGAGCAGACAGTAAATATTTGCAAATATTTTCCAAAGCAATAACATGGCTTGTCTCTTTTGCTAGACTTGAGAGATACAGAGATATCTCTCATTCTCCCTTTATTTGCTAGCCCTAGCAAAACATTTGAAATAGAGTAACTGTTAAATTAATGAGACGGAGAAGGCAATGGCACCCCACTCCAGTACTCTTGCCTGGAAAATCCCATGGATGGAGGAGCCTGGTAGGCTGCAGTCCATGGGGTCGCTAAGAGTCAGATATGACTAAGCAACTTCACTTTCACTTTTCACTTTCATGTATTGGAGAAGGAAATGGCAACCCACTCCAGTGTTCTTGCCTGGAGAATCCCAGAGACGGGGGAGCCTGGTGGGCTACCATCTATGGGATCGCACAGAGTCAGACATGACTGAAGTGACTTAGCAATAGCAGTAAATTAATGAGAACCTTCAGCTGAGTGGAGCTAAGAAAGGCTGGAATATGAATCCCTTTCCTAACATTGGCCATTAGTCATTGTTCTTACTAATTCCTGGTAGTAATGATGGGAACAGTTTTATATAGGTGATAGAGATTGAATAGATCTTTGACTACAAGAGTGGTAAGGAAAGTTATGTCAGTTAAAAGGAAGAGCTCCCAAAAAAGCAGAAAGAAAGAAAGATGTAGGATATTCTCTTAGCTCAGATTCCTCAGGAATTAATTAAATCTCTGTCATGGCCTAAATATATTACTCCTGTATATTTTCACACAAGACTGGTACCACCAAAATGGAAATATAAAAGAAAATGAATCAAAGTAAGCTAAAAGGATGCCACCTCATGGTATAAAGAACTCCCCTTGGAACTGGGAGATCAGAGCTCTCTTCATTTCTGTGATAAGCATGGACTGCTTGAACCTTGCTTCCCTGGTGGCTCAGACAGTAAAGTGTCTGCCTGCAATGTGGGAGACCTGGGTTCGATCCCTAAGTCGGGAAGATACCCTGGATAAGGAAATGGCAACACACTCCAGTACCCTTGCCTGGAAAATCCCATGGTTGGAGGAGCCTGATAGGCTACAGTCCATGAGGTCACATAGAGTCAGACATGACTGAGTGACTTCACTTTCCTTTCCTTGAGCCTTAGTTCTTACATCTACTCAAACTTACAGGTTTGTTGTGAGGCTTAGATGAAATTATTCATGTGAAATTTACTAATACATTTATAAACCTATTTGTCAACTGCAAAGACCTATTAATGCACAATGGAAATCCCAAATTTGAGCAATAAATTGTGGACTGCAGTACTTGAGAGGGACTTAAGATTTCATGCTTCCACTACAGGAGCACGAGTTCAGTCCTCGGTCAGGGAACTAAGATCCCTCATGCTGAGCAGTATGGCCAAAATTAAAAAAAAAAAAAAAAAAAGAGAGAGAGATTAACAAATACAGAACAAATATACAAAGTGAGAAATGATGATCAACAGATAAATATCTTTGACATGTACAGTAATAGTATGTCCAAATTAATTCGAATTGAAGATATGTGTAACACATAAAACTATAAAATTTTTAGGAGAAAATCATTGTGACCTAGAGTTAAGCAAAGAATTTTTAGAGTTAACACTAAAAACATGATTTATAAGAGGAAAAAAACTGATAAATTGGAGTTCATCAAAATTAAAAGTTTTGCCTTTCAGAAGATACTATTAAGATAATGAAAAGGCAAAGTAAAAGCGGGAAGAAAATACTTGAAAATCATACATCAAATAAAGTATATTTGTGCAGAATATATAAGAAACTCTCAAAACCCAACAATAAGAAAAGAAACAATTTAAAATAATGAGTGTGATGAAATTATTCTGCATGCTGATTGTGGGAATGGCTATGTGAATTCATACATATGTTAAAACTCACAGAAATGCACATCAGAAAGTCAATCACTGTTCAATTAAAAAATAAAATAAGAAAGGGAATGCTTAAAATAGTAACTGTGATTCTAGAAGAATAAAATTGCTACCAGAGAAAGTAAATGAAGAGAGATGGTTAACTCATCTTGATGATTCAAAGTGTATGCACTATGAGTACTAAAGAGAAATTATGTCATATATCATGACTTTATTGTCATAACTCAGACCCAGTGAGAGAGAACAAAGATTGGAGTCAAAGTCTAGAACATAATGCTTATTCATCTTGAGGGTGACATTGCTTGGAAGAATCCAGGTTTTAATAATAGATTGGCCAACACATATATCGTTGTAATTTAACAAATAAGTTCTAAAAAAATAGATTTTACCAAAATCCCATGATTAAAAAGGATATAGAGAACAAAGAAGAGGTTCAGAAGAAACACATCCAAATGGCAGTTAGAAAACAAGAAAAGTAGAACAACACATTCTGTATTATATTCTTTTATATCGAAAGGTGTGTGTGTATACACTTGCTTTTTCTCTCTTACTAAACTCGAAATTTCTTGAGTGCAGGAGCCAAGATAGATGAGCCTTAGAGGTGGCAATCTTGTTAGGAGAATGAGGTAGAGGTCTAAAGCTCCTAATAGGATATGTGTGTAGAAGGTACCTTTAAATGCTAGATATAGTGCTTTCCTTAAGACTGTATGCTTACTTGGGATGGGAGATGGTGAATAACAGATATTGTGGTAGATCTAACCACTTACTGACACTGTCAATTATGAGAAAGATGCTGTTCATGTTTGTACCCCTTGCAACACTGAACATACTGACTGGTATTCCATAAATGCTTAATTAAAATTGTTCATTTGAAATTGAGTAGAATCCTCCCTCCAGTTCTCAGATGTTACCTAAATTGTCCAAGAAAATCAAGTCCTTTGAGATAGGGTGCAAAAGATGTTAAGGAAAGGGTCAATCAGAGAATAATTCTATCTCTTGTGTCAAGTATTTAAGTAACTCTGGTTCTCAATTAAACAAAGATACTGTTTGAGGTGAGTGCAGAAAACTGAATTTTCCACACCCTTAGAAGAAATTTCAACTGCATGAAAAGCACAGCATCTTAAAATGTTCTAGGCTGATATTTACCAGTCAGACTCCTCAGAGGAAAAAAGCTTATTACATTAACAAAAACATTTTATTTTGAGGGTGAATGTGATTGTTACACTAGAATTCACAAAAAGTTAATCAATTATAATCCCAAGTTAAAATTTTTGAAACATGAGCACAATTTTTAATCAAGGCATTTACTGAAGTATGTAAGTGAAGAAAAAAAATGACCTTTGGATCTGTCCTTACTTTGCCTGGATGATTAATTTCAATTTTTTTTTGCTCTACACACCCTGCCATAAACTTTTTTTATTTACACTTTATTGTAACTGACTTCATGTCATTTGCTCTTGCTTAATAATAATCGGTTAACAGCAAGTGCAGGTGTTCTCAAGGATGTGGCCCTTCCAGAGAGGAGTACTAAACAGTTTTTTTGAAAAATCATTATAAAAAGCATAAAGATAACACTCTCATTCCAGTGTCTGGCAGGGGAAAAGATCTACCTATGCAAAGAAAGAGTCAAGGATGGAGAAACTGAACGGTAAAAATTAGTAGTAACTTATTTGTTCTAAATTTATTTGCTGCCCTTCTTCTTAAGGTTTGATCAATCACACCTAATGGTGGCCACCCTAATTTGCCACCCTAATTTGTGGCTAGCAGCCTAATTTTTACATGGCGATTGTTCTATGTTTTTAAGTTATGTTTAGATGTTAAAAGTTATAATTAAACTTTTGGTTGACTTTCTGCAGAGTTTAATTGCTGATTTTCTGAGATCATGACACTAATCCATTTTCCTACCCTCACCAATGAGCAAAATTATTTCTGCTTCCCTACTCATGTTAGAAGTACATTCTCTCTCCTTTCATTATTTCATTTCACACACTTGGGTGCCAAATTCCTCCAAACTGTGATCCACTTCCATCTTCCACAATTTCTCAGTCCAGTCTCCTGGTCACATCAGCTTCTTCGGGATGATCTGAAGCTGTCCTCAAAAGTTGTCCCCATTCTTCACTCAGCCTTTCCTCCCACCAAATTACTACCATTATGAACAATCTTTAGATTAAACAAGGAAGATTCTAGGATGGTTAGGAATTAATGTGTAATCTGGGAGAGCCTGTCTAGTCATTAGAATATTGATTTGGATTAATTTATTAGCTATTTAATATCCTGAAGGCATGACATATAGACGCTAAAAGGAGAGGCTTAAGCTAATATGATTCTCAGATCAGCAGTAAGGCTCAGGATTAAAAGGAGAAGCAGAATAAGGGGAGAGAGAGAGATGAAGATGGATTGAAAGAGAGAGTCTTAGTTGCTGATGGTCAGGATAACGTGGGGCTTCCCTGGTAGCTCAGCTGGTAAAGAATCCACCTGCAATGCAGGAGACCCTGGTTCCATTTCTGGGTCAGGAAGATGCCCTGGAGACGGAATAGCTACCCATTCCAGTATTCTCGGGCTTCCTGGTGGCTCAGATAGCAAGGAATCTGTCTGCAATGCAGGAGACCTGGGTTTGATCCCTGGGTTGGGAAGATCCCCTGGAGGAGGGCATGGCAACCCACTCCAGTATTCTTGCCTGGAGAATCCCTATGGACAGAGGAGATAAGGGGGCTACAGTCCATGGGGTCCCAAAGAGTCAGACATGACTGAACCACCAAGCACAGCACAGCACAGAGTAATGGTGATAGTTGGAAGAGGAGCATCATTATAGAAGTCATAGAAACATTTGTCAAAAGGAAGGCAGATTCTACTGGACACAAAGTAGAGGCCAGATGGATCTTAGGAGTGTTTTCATTTGAGAAAGTCCCTCTATCCAAAATCTCAACCCTAATAATCTTAGCACCATTCACTCTGTTATTATTTTTATTAAATGAACTTCTTTGATTGTAGGCAATTCCCTATTTAAAGTTAGACATCCTGAGGATATTGCTTATTATGCCAAAATATTATATTGATCCTTAATTTCACTTTTAAAAATTAACCAATTAAAAGAAATTCCACATATATCAGACAAATTAATTAAGATGCTTTTGTATGCAAGGAACAGGAAGTGTCCTTCAAAATGATTAACTCCCCAAAAAGTAAATATGGGCTCACATATCAGAGAAGCTCTGCAGTCAGTGAGGGTTTGGGCATGAGCATTTGATAACAATTTTCACAATTTTGTCAGGAATCTTCATCTCATCCTCTGCAATTTTCTAAGCTCTGTGCACCAACATGGGTTGACTTTGTTCTCAGCTTAGTGTCCCTAATGCAAACTATATAGTTCTCAGCAATTCACAGCACTGCCTGCTTCCTTATTCACATCCAGAGGGAGAAAAATGTGTTTTCCCCAGTAACAAAACAGAACTCTTGAGCTCCACATTGATTGGACTGAATTAGGACATTACACTTACTCTTGGACCAATCATTTTCTCAAGAGAAATGATATTACCTTTAATGACTTAGAGTCTATCTGTGCTATAGGAGAGACAAGTACAGTGTTCACTGTACTGAACTCATGGTAGACCTTAATAGATGGAGAGAGAGGTCCAAAGCTTAGACATTCACTAAGGGCAGGCTTGAGTAAGTTCTTTTAGAGCTAAGTCCTATTTTACAGGCTATCTCCTGAGGACAGCAGGCATCTAGCAGTGTAGGTGATACCATGAAAGAAGAGGAGAAGAGATCTGTAAATGGCATATTCCTCTATAGGACTCATCCTTTTTCAGCACTAAATTCACGTCATGGATGCAACCTGCTACATTGTCAACATAATGAACAGGGTGATTGTTCTGGGTCATTGAAAATCTGTTCATCTACATCTACAGAGAAGTTTTACTTGCCAGTCCAGTCCACAGCCTTCTGGTAGATTTTGCTGATCCTCTGCACAGTGGTGGAAATTACCACCCCCACCATCACCACCACCCGCTACATACAACCCTTTTCCAGAAGAGATCTCTTTGGTTCTTAATATAGTTCTATAGGAATTCTGCCTTTCCTTCTTGTCTGAAATTAGCCTATTTCCATATCACATTGAAGTTAAAGGTAACTAGGTGGCTTTCTCTTACTTCTAAAGAATTTTACCCTTACATCATCATGAAGGCTTATAATCAAGCTAAACAAAGTTAGAAATCAAAACTGTTTTGCTTTTAAACACTTCATTTGCCAGAATAAATCCCCAAAATAATGAATGCTAGTACTTTTTTTCACTAAATAGAACAAGCTTGACAGTGGTTTTATCCTCAGGCTGTGAGAATCACCTGGGCGTGTGCCTTGATCTTTCCTCAGATATCTTAGATTTAATTAGTCCAGAATGATAACTGGGCACCAACATTTTCTAAAATACACCTTTTGAGATATAATTCACTTATTATAAAATTCACCTATTTCAAGTAATATTTATTACATCCACAGAGTTGCATGCATGCATGAGTACTAAGTGGTTTCAGTTGTATCTGATTTTTTGTGACCCTATGAACCATAGTCTGCCAGGCTCCTCTGTCCATAGGATTCTCCAGGCAAGAATATTGGAGTAGGTTGCCAGAACCTCCTCCAGGGGATTTAATCAACCCAGGGATAGACTCATATCTCTTGTGTCTCCTGTATTGGCAGGTGGATTCTTTACCATTGCTGCCACCTGGGAAACCCCCACACAGTGGAGGTATCTACATTTAAATGCCCCCCAAGAGTTCTAATACTTGGATAGATAAGAGTTGAAAACTACTGAGTTGAAACAAATTTTTAACCTCTGAGACAACCTAATAATCACCTGAATTATAAGTTAAAAATTATTCTAAAAATATTCCAAAATTATGTAGTTTTAACAAATTAATATACTTTATTTTTTAGAGCAGTTTTAGGTTCAAAACAGGAAAAGGCAATGGCAACCCACTCCAGTACTCTTGACTGGAGGATCCCATGGACAGAGGAGCCTGGTAGGCTGCAGTCCATGGGGTTGCTAAGAGTTGGGCAGGATAGAGCGACTTTGATTTCACTTTTCACTTTCATGCATTGGAGAAGGAAATGGCAACCCACTCCAGTGTTCTTGCCTGGAGAATCCCAGGGACGGAGGAGCCTGGTGGGCTGCCATCTATGGGGTCGCACAGAGTCGGACACGACTGAAGCGACTTAGCAGCAGCAGCAGCAGGTTCAAAACAAAATTGAATGGAGAGTTACAGAGCTAAAATATGTTTTTGAACTATCAAAAGCTCTACTTTAATTGGGATTCTTTGTCTGAGAGGGAAATAGAAAAGTCTTTAATAATGTTCCATGTTTTCTTAGGGAAAAATTCATGAAATAGTTATTCTCCTTTTAGAGCTACTTGGTATTCATTTAAAATACAAGGTGAACTAGAATAAGGTTTTCTCTCTTTTTTAAAAATCTATTTTGAAGCTTATTGATTGACACTTTCCTGGCTTTCTTTTATTGGAGAAATAAAACACTCAAACAAAATTTTGGTGATAAATAACTGAAAATATCCAATATTAATCTAATCCCTACACATTCATTTCTACTTTGCTATAAAAGATTAAAAAGTTTAATGTATGTGTGTATATATGTATGTATACAAATGATATTGTCATTTGCTTTGAAAGAAGTATTGATCATCCTCAGCTAAATTTGATTTACCGAAAACACTTGTGAACAGAAAAGTTTTAATATGGACTATTTAATATGAACATAAAGTGTGATCTAAATTGTCATAAAGAAAAGCATAATTACACTAGCAGTTTCTAAACCATATTAAAGCAAATAGAAGTTTGTGTAGCCATTCGGTGAATATAGACTCTGTGTGTGTGTGTGTGTGTGTGTGTGTGTGTGTGTGTGTGTGTGTGGCTCAGTTGCATCTGACTCTTTGCAATGATATAATCAACTAATTAAATCCAGGCTTCTTACTTCCAAGAGAAAAACATGCCCCAGGTTGCTGCTACTTCTTCAGTTTGGGCCCCAGAAACTCATGGACCAGACTTGAACTTTACTCACAGCCTGAAGCAGAAACTGTCTACTAACAGATAAACCCATAAGTGAGAAGTAAATGTGTATTGTATGCCGCTGAGAGTTTGTGATTATTTTTAAGGATAAAAAGCGAAAACAGAACCATACACTAAGATAGGGAATAACAGCAGGAAAAATACACACTTGGTGGAGTGGGGGTGGTGGATAGAGAATGATATGGATTGGAGTGAGCTCAGTTCTGAGCATATTGAATATGAGGTGCCAATGGAATTTCAAATAGTGATGTATGAAGGCTGAGAAAGTCATCTGAACATGTTTCAGAGTAAAAGCCATGGTAGGAAACAGGATCTTTAGAGAAGACAGAGTACATATGTGCATACTCTTATTACATTACTCTTTTTATCAGCTTATAATTCTCCTCTTGTATCTCTTTGCTCTTGTTTTAACACACACACACACACACACACACATCTTTCTCAGGTAGTGCTAGTGGTAAAGAACCTGCCTGCCAATGCAGGAGATGTACAAAATGTGGGTTCAGTTCCTGGGTTGGGAAGATCCCCTGGAGGAGGGCATGGCAACCTATGTTCTTGCCTGGAGAATCCCATGGATAAGAGGAGCCTGGTGGGCTACAATCCATAGAGTTGCAAAGAGTCCAACATGACTGAAGTGACTTAGCATGCACAAATGCATTCCTTTTCTCCCTGAGAATTCTTCCCGGTTAGTCACGACAGTGAAGATTCAGGGGCCTTTCTCACCTTTTAAGACAGAACCACAGGCAAGGATCATAGCCCCTGATCATATCAGGGGAGCAGCTGGGACTTTAGTCCTACAGTTTTTCAGCCCCACAGCCGAAGGGCTGGGATTCCTCACCTGGAATACAATCTAGGGTTGCACTTCCCCAGAGGGTGATGGGGACCAGCTACTGCATATTCTTTTAGATTCCCCTCCATACATGCTTTTGCAGGCTTGTGTGTGTGTGTGTGTGTGTGTGTGTGTGTGTGTAATTGAATCATTCCACCTTTACTTGCTCAGCACCCACTCTTCTGCTTTTCCTCTACCTTACTGGCAACACACTTTCAACCTTCTTTGCTTGTTCCTAATTATCTACCTGATTTCTAAATATCACAGCGTCCCAGGACTCAACCTTCTTAATCGTCGGACTTCTCTATCAGTGTTCACTCACTTAATGAGCTCCTCTAACCACAGGACTTTCAATACTCTTCGTAATTGGTAACTTTAGTATAGACCTCATCCTTAACCCCCAGCCTCACCTGGAAGAACTTTCTACTTGCCATTTTCATTTGGACAACTGATGGCCATCTCAAGGTAACATGTCAAAGACCGACCTCCTGATTGTCTCTGCCTAAACATGCTATACATGTAGTCTTCCCTCTTTTAGGCAATCTTTCCAGTTGTTCAGATTAAAAATCTTGCAGTCCTATGTAACTCTCTTTCTTTCACACTTCACACACAATCATCAAACAAATCCTGTTTGCTCTCCTTTCATAATATACCTGGAATACAACCACTGCCATCATCTCGTGTCTGAATTAAAGTGATAACCTCTCCCTATTTGTGCCCCTGCCTCTGATCATCTATTCTCAACATAACAGCAGAGTGATCCTTTTTTTGAAACACAAGTCGTATCATGCGCCTCTTTGTGCAAAACCCTCTAATGGTTTTTTGGTTTGGTTTTATTTTTCACTCAGAGTAAACCTAAAGTTACTAGAAAGGAACCAGGCCGTACACATTCTAACTTCCAGTTACTGCTCTGATCTAGTCTTGGACCCCTCTCACCCTGCCCAGTAGTGAAGAGCCCTCAGGGTGGGCTTCGTCCTATGGGTCTGTCTTATCAAAATCCCCATAGGGATTTCATATCTTCTTAATATGTCTGTAGCATAAAAATGACATTTGGTCTCAGAAAATTTATTGACAAGAATTATTAACCACTTATTATTGTGTATTTGGAGAAGGCAATGGCACCCCACTCCAGTACTCTTGCCTGGAAAATCCCATGGATGGAGGAGCCTGGTAGGCTGCAGTCCATGGGGTCGCTAAGAGTCAGACACGACTGAGCGACTTCACTTTCACTTGTCACTTTGATGCATTGGAGAAGGAAATGGCAACCCACATCAGTGTTCTTGCCTGGAGAATCCCAGGGACAGGGGAGCCTGGTGGGCTGCCGTCGATGGGGTCGCACAGAGTCGGACACGACTGAAGTGACTTAGCATAGCATTATTGTGTATTATTGTGCTGTTGTTATCATTATGGAATTATACAAGAATGGGTTCACTGTGGATGGCTGAGAATACAAATGCTTCCAAGATTCCTAATTTATAGTTTGATTCAGAGTAAGAGCCCATGAAAAGATGGACTGCTTAAACTTCTGAACATTAATTTCTTCCAGTTGATAGCACGTAAGGGAGTTAAGGGAGAAGGCAATGGCACCCCACTCCAGTACTCTTGCCTGGAAAATCCCACGGATGGAGGAGCCTGGTAGCCTGCAGTCCATGGGGTCGCTAAGAGTCAGCACGACTGAGCAGCTTCACTTTCGCTTTTCACTTCCATGCATTGGACAAGGAAATGGCAACCCACTCCATTGTTTTTGCCTGGAGAATCCCAGGGAGGGGGAGCCTGGTGGGCTGCTGTCTATGGGATCCCACAGAGTCGGACACGACGGAAGCGACTTAGCAGCAACAGCAGCAAGGGAGTTAAAGATAGTCAGAATTGGAAAATAAAAACATTTTCAATAATTTCTCTATAAATGTGAAGTCTTAAACTTGATTCAACCCTTGCTTACAATCTTAAGTTGAATCTAAAAAAAGTTTTAACTCTGAAGGGACAGGGTCAGAAACACTACTTCTTACCACTAGTTTCTACCAATATTGGATTTGGCTAGGAGGGGTAGGGTCAAAATGAAGTGAAGTGGAAGTCACTCAGTCATGTCCGACTCTTTGTGACCCCATGGACCACAGCCCACCAGGTTCCTCTGTCCATGGAATTCTCCAGGCAAGCATGCTGGAGTGAGTTGCCATTCTCTTCTCCAGGAGATCTTCCTGGGGACTGAACCCAGGTCTCTTTCATTGCAGGCAGATTCTTTTCTTCCCTGAGCCACCAGGGAAGAAGTTTCTACCAATGTTAGATACGGGTAGCAGGGGCAGGGTTACTGTGCAACTGATAAGGCTTAAGTGTCAGGGCCCCTCATGGGCATGGGCCCTGTGAGCACTTGGAGTTGCTGGGAGTAAAGGAGAGTTCCAGATGGAGAAGGAAAGCCAAGTCACAATCAGGAAGCATTTCTCTGTAAATGTTTCTGAAAAATTGCCTAAGGACATCTTAGAAGTCAATAGGCTAAATCTCCAAGTCTAAATAACTGATTCTTGTTGTTCAGTTGCTTAGTGGTGTCCAACTCTTTGCGACCTCATGAACTGCAGCACACCAGGCTTCCCTATCTTTCACTATCTCCCAGAGTTTGCTCAAACTTGCATCCATTGAGTGGATGATGTCATCCGACCATCTCATCTTCTGTCATCCCCTTCTCTTCCTGCCCTCAGTCTTTCCCAGCATCAGAGTCTTTTCCAATGAGTTGGCTCTTCCCATCAGGTGGCTAAAGTATTGGAGCTTCAACTTCAACATCAGTCCTTGCAATACATAGTCAGAGTTAATTTCCTTTAGGATTGACTGGTTTGATTCCCTTGCAGTCCAAGGGACTCAAGAATCTTCTCCACAGTTTGAAAGCATCAATTCTTCAGCACTCAGCCTTCTTTATGGTCCAACTTTCACATCCATACACAACTACTGGAAAAACCATAGCTTTGACTATATAGACCTTTGTCAGTAAAGTGATGTGTCTGCTTTTTAATATGCTATCTAGGTTTGTCATAGCTTTTCTCCCAATGAGTAAGCATCTTTTAATTTCATGGTGGTAGTCACTATCTGCAGTGATTTTGGAGCCCAAAAAAATAAAATCTGTCACTGTTTCCACTTTCTCTCCATCTATTTACCATAAAGTGATGGATGCCATGATGCCAGATGCCATGATCTTGGTTTTTTGAATGTTGAATTTTAAGCCAACTTTTTCACTCTCCTCTTTCACCCTCATCAAGTGGCCTAATCATTCACTTTTTAAATCTGATTTTGTATTTATGTTTTTAAAGAGGCAACTCCCAACCCTACCAAACTGCAAATTGAATACTTTATAAAGCCTGCTTCTACCACAGTGAAAGGGAAGCCCTACTAGCTCAGCTGGTAAAGAATCCGCCTGCAATGCAGGAGACCCTAGTTTGATTCCTGGGTCAGGAAGATTCCCTGGAGAAGGGATAGGCTACCCACTCCAGTATTCTGACCTGGAGAATTCCATGGACAGAGAAGTCCATGGGATCGCAAAGAGTCAGACACTACTGAGCTACTTTCACTTTTCACCCCAGTGAATAGCTATATCTTATGAATGTTGTAGATAGTTCACTCAGTTGCTAAATAATAAAAAAATTGCCTGAAATAATCAGATTTCTTGTCTTTTATTTATGAAGTCAAATAAAATGCCAAAATCACCCCATGTATTTAATTGATTATTTATTTTGGCATAATTTGAGGATTTTAACATGTCTTTTAGCACCCTGAATGAGAAAAATATTAATATATTAACTATAAAAATATTAGCATTTCTACTTCAGTTAGCATAACATTCTACCTCCAAAAGAGAGCAATCTTGTTATTATTATTTGAAAAATGTGGTACTACATGAGGCAACTGAATGACTCTAACATGAACAGCAGTATAAAACTATTTTCAAGAAGATTATATGACTATCATATCCTCAAATCTTTATAATCAACCCATTATGAGAAAATATTTAGAGCCTAATAGTTCAGTAAATGATTTAAATGGTTTGTAATTGTTATTTGGTTAAGTATTTCAGAACAAGATTATTATTGATTCACTTATAAGTAATAATATTATACAAAAAGTTTATACCCTTATTGATTACATTTTGTCTTCTGAAAAAGCTTCCTAGTAGGTACTGTATGTTCCTTTAAAATTATTGCTGGCTGTAAAAGTGGGCACACACACGCCAGGGTGTGCGTTAGGCAGCTTTTACAATGCTCCCTGGGTGTGCTAGGCCTCTGGGGCATTGAGCCAAAAGTGAAGCTGCCATCATTCAACAGTATAAAATGCACACTGTGGTGTGTCATCGCAATTATTCCTTTTTATGGCTTTGAAAAAAGGCTTCACCTTCCCTTCAGTGATTTTAAACATTAACCTTCCAGTTCTCAGAAGTACTCAAAATGGTTCAACTCTATATTTTCCACAAACAAGATGTGGTTCATTAGCAACTAATGCTTCCTCACCATGCAAACATTTTCATCCCTGACAAATCTCAACTTCAAAATATACGACGTTTGGTAAGAAAAATTTGTGGAAGAAATTTTCAAGAGTATATATTTTCTGTTAAACTGGTGAAACTAATCTTATAGGAGTATTTCCAAGCGTAAATATTTTCTAAAAACTTGGGCTTTTCTTGGGGGTGTTTCCATGTCATACATTAATAGCTTTTACTCATAAAATTTTTTAAGATGAATATATTTTCTAAATTGTTAGAAATGAAATCATTTTAAAATGAAATCATTACTTCCCACAAACTTAACATCTAATAGTTGAGGGATCATCCAGACAAATACACAAAAACATTAATAGTAGCCATGTTTTCTAGGACTTTGAAGTTTATACATATTCTCCAAGTTAATACATATTCACAAATATTTTCCAGTACAAGCTAGATAGATATGCAACAAATTACATTTTTAAAATTAAATTTTATTAGAGTATAGTTGCTTCACAATGTCGTGTTAGTTTCTGCTGTACAGCAAAGCGAATCAGCTATGCATATATATATATATATATATAGTTGCTCTTTTTGGGTTTCCTTCCCATTGAGGTCACCACAGAGCCCCGAGTTCCCTGATACTACACAGTAGGGTCTCATTAGTTATCTCATTAGTTATCCATTTTATACCTAGTAGAGTATATATGTCAATCCCAATCTCCCAATTCATCCTGCTCCTCCACTTCCTCCCTTGGTGTCCATACATTTGTTCTCTACATCTGTGTCTCTATTTCTGCTTTGCAAACAGGTTAATCTGTAGTGTTTTTCTAGATTCTGTATATATGCATTAATATAGGATACTTATTTTTTCTCTTTCTGACTTATTTAACTCTCCAGGTCCATCCATGTCTCTGCAAATGACATAGTTTTGTCCCTTTTATGGGTGAGTAGTAGTCTGCTGCTCACCCATGGTGGACCAGTAGTCCACTGCATATATGGACCACATCTTCTTTATCCATTCCTCTGTTGATAGACATCTAGGTTGCTTCCATGTACTGGCTATTGTAAACAGTGTTGCAATGACCGTTGCAGATACATGTGTCTCTTTGAGTTATGGTTTTCTCAGGGTATGTGCCCAGTAGTGGGGTTGCTGGATCATAAGATAATTTTATTTTTAGTGTTTTAAGGAATCTCCATACTGCTCTCCACAATGGTTGTATCAATTTACATTCCTAACAACAGTGTAAGAAGGTTCTCTTTTCTCCACACCCTTTCCAGCATTTATTGTTCAAAGGTTTTTTGATGATGGCCATTCCAACTAGCCTACCTAAGGAGGCTGCTGCTGCTAAGCCGCTTCAGTCGTGTCTGACTCTGTGCAACCCCATAGACAGCAGCCCACCAGGCTCCCCTGTCCCTGGGATTCTCCAGGCAAGAACACTGGAGTGGGTTGCCATTGCCGGAGGCAAAAGACCTCTATTCAGAAAACTATAAGACACTGATAAAAGAAATCAAAGATGACAGAAACAGATGGAGAAATACACTGTGTTCTTGGATCAGAAGAATGAACATTGTGAAAATGACTATACTACCCAAAGCAATCTACAGATTCAATGCAATCCCTATCATATTACCAAGGCAGTTTTCACAGAATTAGAATAAAGATTTTTATAATTTGTATGGGAACACAGAAGACTCCATATAGCCAAAGCAATCTTGGGAAAGAAAAATAGAACTGGAGGAATCAGGGTCCTTAACTTCAGACTGTGCAACAAAGTTACCATAATCAAGACAGTACGGTACTGGCACAAAAACAGAAATATAGATCAAAAGGAACAGGATTGAAAGCCCAGAGATAAACCCATGCACCTACGGTCACCTAAGCTATGACTAAGGAGGCAAGAATATACAATGGAGAAAAGACAGTCTCTTCAATAAGTGGTGTTGGGAAAACTGGACAGCTACATGTAAAAGAATGAAATTAGAACACTCACTAACACTACATACAAAAATAAGTTACATTTTGAATAAGAGGTAAATCCAAGGGTTGAAATTATTAAAGAAGGACTTGATATTGATAAGAATGGAGGAGTGATTTTGTGCATGAATCAAGATGTAGAGAGCTTAGAAAAATTTATAGAAATACTACTGCTGCATAGAACTTAAAAGAATGTCATATCAGGATGCTGCTGCTGCTGCTGCTAAGTCGCTTCAGTCGTGTCCGACTCTGTGCAACCCCATAGACGGAAGCTCACCAGGCTCCCCTGTCCCTGGGATTCTCCAGGCAAGAACACTGGAGTGGGTTGCCATTTCCTTCTCCAATGTATGAAAGTGAAAAGTGAAAGTGAAGTCGCTCAGTCGTGTCCAACTCTCAGCGACCCCATGGACTGGAGCCCACCAGGCTCCTCCATCCATGGGATTCTCCAGGCAAAAGTACTGGGGTGGGGTGCCATTGCCTTCCCCCATATCAGGATGAGGAATGATTATAACATTCTTTATAGAATTTAACAGGGGAAATTATAATTGGGTGAGAAAGAAAAAGTTTATACTGTGTTAAAGTTTGGAAGGCTACTAAGAAATCAGTTGTTAAATTTTCTTATACAAGACAATCAGCTGAGTAGTTTTCAACAATTTTTTTGGATAGACTCCTTTAAAATGGTCATCTGGCTATCTGTTGAACATCTATTTTTGAAAAAAACAAACAAACCTAATTATTTAGTGTAACATCCCCTTCCTCTGTTGAGCAACTAACTAGGTTGGTATTCACAATGGGCTTAAATTTACTCTACTAGAATTTGGACCTACCAGATTTTTTTTTCTCTTCTATAAAATAATACAAAGTCTGCCCTTTAAAGGGATTTATACCTCTCAAACATCTCTGCATAATTTCTCTCTCACTCATTTTGCCCCCAGACCAACAAGTCCATCTGCTGAATAATTTCTCATTTGACATTGTTGTGTGAGCTCTACTGTACTCTTTGTACACATCTCAAGTTTATAGTGCCTCTAAAGTGTACACCCAGAATTAGCCATAATTCTGCTTGGTACAATGGGCTTCTACTTCTGTTGACATTATCAACCTCTGTAATATGCTTTTAAAGTAGCCAACATCTACGTTGGCTTTCTAAGATCTTATTTATGTTGTTGGATTAAACTGAGTTTTCAGTCAGATAAAATGATCAGGGCATTTTTTTAAATTTATTTTTAATTGGAGGATAATTGCTTTACCATATTGTGTTGGCTTCTGCCATACAACAATGTGAATCAGGGTAACCATAAACGTCCCCTCCCTCTTGAACCTCCCCCAACTCACTCCCTACCGTATCCCATACTTCTAATTTGTCATGGAGTACCTCATTGAGCTCCCTGTGTTATACAGCAACTTCCATCAGGGCATTTTTAAAGAAACATTTTGTGTGGTAATATTAGGTCATCTATAGCTTATTCACGTGTAATTGATTTCTTTAACTTTGGTATAGGATTTTATATTTAGGCTTGTATTAGGTTTTTTTCATTCATCCATCGCAGCCAATAAATTTTTATTTAATCATTGATAAATTAGCCAGACCACCTAGATTTATGCACTTGCAAACATAATAGAACTGTTTCTTATTGTAATCAGATATATAGATATATGGAGCATGAATGTTAGAAACAATTTATCTGAGATTCCATAAAAATAGGAAAAACTGATGCTTACTCTATGGAATCATAGTGAAATTTAGTTGAGATATTGTATGTAAAGTATTTAGGACAGTTTGTGGAACCTGATTTATCTATTTTAAATATCATTTTATCCTGTAGGAGTGGAATGTATGTTGAAGCAAGAATATAATAGTAATAGTAGAAGAAGCAAATGTGTTTATTTCAAAAAATAGGAGAATTCAGAAACACTTGAAAATGAAAGCAAAAGTTATGACTAGTATTGATTAAACATTCAGATCGGATCAGATCAGATCAGTCGCTCAGTCGTGTCCGACTCTTTGCGACCCCACGAATCGCAGCACACCAGGCCTCCCTGTCCATCACCAACTCCCAGAGTTCACCCAGACTCACATCCATCGAGTCAGTGATGCCATCCAGCCATCCCATCCTCTGTCGTCCCCTTCTCCTCCTGCCCTCAATCCCTCCCAGCATCAGAGTCTTTTCCAATGAGTCAACTCTTCTCATGAGGTGGCCAAAGTACTGGAGTTTCAGCTTTAGCATCATTCCTTCCAAAGAAATCCCAGGGCTGATCTCCTTCAGAATGGACTGGTTGGATCTCCTTGCAGTCCAAGGGACTCTGAAGAGTCTTCTCCAACACCACACTTCAAAAGCATCAATTCTTCAGCGCTCAGCCTTCTTCACAGTCCAGCTCTCACATCCATACATGACCACAGGAAAAATCATAGCCTTGACTAGACAAACCTTTGTTGGCAAAGTAATGTCTCTGCTTTTGAATATGCTATCTAGGTTGGTCATAACTTTCCTTCCAAGGAGTAAGCATCTTTTAATTTCATGGCTGTAGTCACCATCTGCAGTGATTTTGGAACCCAGAAAAATAAAGTCAGACACTGTGTCCACTGTTTCCCCATCTATTTCCCATGAAGTGATGGGACCAGATGCCATGATCTTCATTTTCTGAATGTTGAGCTTTAAGCATTGATACATGTTAAAATTCATGGGCATCCATTTTATTTTTACAAAATGAGTTATTAAAACTAACTACTGGATTTTGAGTTTAACAACAGGATTAAAACCATATTTGAAGTTGATTACTGGTAGTGTATATGTAACTTAGGACTTCCTAGGTGGGGCTAGTGGTAAAGAACCCACCTGTCAAGGCAGGAGACCTAAGAGAAGTGGATTTGATCCCTGGGTTGGGAAGATCCTCTGGAGGAGGGCACAGCAACCCATTCCAATATTCTTGCCTGGAGAATCCCCATGGACAGAGGAGCCTGGAGAGCTACAGTCCATAGGGTGTCAGAGAGTTGGACATAACTGAAGAGGCTTAGTGTGCACACACATATGTAATTTATTGAGACAAAATGAGGTTGGAGTTCTTACAGGCTGGTAGCCACATTGAGCACACCTCAATGTGTGTGTAGCGAGGAAGGGAAGCAGAAGGAATGGAAAAGTTATTTTTCTCAGAAATTAAAAAAAATGGCCAAAGATGAGTATGCATATAACTAATCCATACACAAATATCAATCCATATATGAACACAAATCAATCCATATATAGACAGCAAAACCTTCATTTGATATCAGAGAGGCTAAGGTCGGATTCTCTTCTGTCTCCTTTAACTTTGATAAAACTTTAACTACTTCACAATATTGAGTATGGAGTGGAGATCTGAGCACACAGTCTGATTTTCCTTGTTTGTATTTGCCTAATCCCAGGAACGGGAAGCCTGGTTGGCTGCCGTCTATGGGGTCGCACAGAGTCGGACACGACTGAAGTGACGCAGCAGCAGAATGCCCTTAGGCCTTAGATATCATGACCCAGAGAGCCTGGCATGGCCAAGAAGACAAAACAGTCATCAATGCCTAATTCTGCTTCAGTGGAGAATTTGGAACTTTAATTCTTTCACTCTACTCTACTATCATAGTTATCAGAATGAAATGATAAGGAAGCAGAAGAGATTAAGAAGAGGTGGCAGGAATACATAAAAGAACTATACAAAAAAGGCCTTAATGACCCAGATAACTAAAATGGTGTGGTCACTCACCATGGACATCCTGGAGTGTGAAGTCAAGTGGGCCTTAGGAAGTGTTACTATGAATAAAGCTAGTAGAGGTAACAGTATTCCAGCTGAGTTATTTCAAATCTTAAAAGATGATGCTATTAAAGTGCTGCATTTAATATGTCAGCAAATTGAAAAACTCAGCAGTGATCACAGGACTGGAAAAGGTCAGCTTTCATTCCAATCCCAAAAAAGAACAATATGAAACAACGATCAAACTACCACATAAATGAGCTCATTTCACATGAGATTATGCACATGTGAGCAAGGTAATGCTCAGAATCCTTCAAAGTAGGCCTGCGCGGTACATGAACCAAGAACTTCCAGATAGATGTACAAGCTAGATTTTTAAAAAAGGGCAGAGGAACCAGAGATCAAATTGCTAACATTCATTGGATCATGGAAAAAGCAAGGGAATTCCAGTAAAAGCATTTACTGTTTCATTGATTATACTAAAGCCTTTGACTGTGTGGATCACAACAAACTGGAAAATTCTTAAAGAGATGGGAATACCAGACCACCATACCTGTCTCCTGAGAAACCTGTATGCAGGTCAAGAAGCAACAGTTAGAACTGGACATGGAACAACAGACTGGTTCCAAACAGGAAAAGGAGCAGGTCAAGGCTGTATATTGTCACTCTGCTTATTTAACTTCTGTGCAGAGTACATCATGCAAAATGCAGGGCTGAATGACTCACAAGCTGGAATCAAGATTGCCGGGAGAAAGATCAAGGGCTTCAAATATGCAGATGATACCACTCTAATGGCAGAAAGTGGAGAGAAACTAAAGAGCTGCTTGATGAGGATGAAAGAGGAGAGTGAAAAAGGTGGCTCAAAATTCAGCATTCAAAAAACTAAGATCAAGGCATCTAGTACCACCACTTCATGGCAAATAGATGGGGGAAAAGTGGAAGACTGACTGATTTTATTTTCTTGGGGTCCAAAATCACTGTGGACGGTGACTGTAGCCATGAATTTAAAAGACACTTGCTCCTTGGAAGGAAAGCTATGACAAACCTAGACAGCATATTAAAAAGCAAAGACATAACTTTGCCAACAAAACTCCATACAATCAAAGCTGTGGTTTTTCCCGTAGTCATGTATGGATGTGAGAGTTCGACCATAAAGAAGGCTGAGTGTCGAAGAATTGATGCTTTCAAACTGTGGTGCTAAAGAGGACTCTTGAGAGTCCCTTGGACTGCAAGGAGATCAAACCATGATCAACCCTAAATATTCACTGATGCTGAAGCTGAAGCTCCAATACTTTGGCTACCTGATGCTAAGAGCCAACTCACTGGAAAACAGTCCCGATGCTGAGAAAGATTGAAGGCAAAAGGAGAAGGGAGCAGCAGAGGAGGAGGTGGTTAGATAGCATCAAGGACTCAAGGGACATGGATTTGAGCAAACTCTGGGATATAGTGGGACAGAGAGAGAAAAAAGTAGTCATGGCATTCAGATCCTCAGTTCTACGTGTTTTTGACTTTTACACAATTTGCCTAGGTAAACCAATAAATTTACTTTCTGCTTAAACAGTTTGAGTTTAATTTCTGTCTCTTAAACAATCAAATGAATCTCACTACAAATATCACTTGCTAAAATAGCATTATTCTCAGGCTTATCTAGGGTCGTATCCTTGGGCTAAGTAGAAAGTAGCAGTAGAAAGCTGCCTACTTGAATAACAGTGTCTTCACTCCTTTTCAAATTCATTTTTATTGAGTTGCACTCCAGTGGTAAGTCCTTAGATTTAATCAAGTGTTTAAAGCAACTTACAAATAAATCATTTACGACACTGATGTTGTTGAGGATATTGTGTATCCCTAGTCGTCCCCATACAAAGCCCTACGTGAGAATTTTTTTCTGAAATGTATACTAGTGCTTTGCTTCTCTTAAAGGAACTGCTATGCTTTCATCTTATGAAAAAGAGGGTCATGAATTAAAAGAGATCATATCAACCAAAATGGGATGAAGTAGGTTATTTTAGGAGACTTTTGTAATGTAGTGAAAGAACATTGATTTGAAGTTGGAGACAGAGACCTGGGTTCGAGTCCCTAAATTCATGCTCCACATTTACCAGCTGAATGGTCTCTAGCAGATTATTTAGTCTCTGGCCAGAAGTTTTCTCTTCTGTAAAAATAAGCCTCTTAATATTAACCTTAACTAGGTTGTAAGATTATTATAACCATTAGATGGAGTTATGTGGTTAAAAGTACTTTGTAAACTGTAAAGCACTGCATAGACTTTAGTTATATTGTTATAATAATTATATTTATAATATATAAAATATAATTATATATATTTTATAATATATATAATTTATAATCCAGTTATATAATCAAACTGGAATTTTCTCTTACACACAAGATGATTTCTTTAAGGAAGAAATCCTTTTATTTTTCACCAGAAGTTTATACTGCTTAAAAATACCATAATCTTACCCATCTTTAAAGAGCTTAAATTACATCCTTATCAGAACCATGAGTTGTAGTTCCATCTTACACTGGAGGCAAATAGAAGATTATGGAGAGGAAAAGGCAAGCAAGCCCTCAAAGGCTGCAAAAGGACAAGACTTTATGCAAATGAAAATCTGGAAAGCTAGGCAGCCCGGTCTTTACTAGAAGGCAAAACTACAGCAGTGACTCGACAATTCACTGTCTTTTTTCCTACTGTTTTTCAATATCTCTGCCCTGAGCCTACCCTAAAATGTAAGGGCTGAAATTTTAAAAGGAAGCTTCCTCTGTTGTTTGGTAAAGATCAATATTGAGAGTGAAGGATGGTAATTGGCAACAGCAACATTGATTTAGACCCCAAGCCACACTCATTGTGTATGCATCTATTGCTGATCTGTGGGAGAGAGGGGCACAGAATTCACTTTCTTCGTCTTTAACTGAGTGTTGCTCAGTTTTTCTGCCAGCGTTGTTAGAACATTGCTAAAAGGCACAAAAGCTCACGGAGGTGTCAAACAGCAGGGATGAGAGGCTGAGCTTTCCCTCATCCGTGAAGGAGTCAATTAAAGAACAAAGACAACTCTTGAGTTTTAAGATCACCAATCCAAGTTGTTCCAGAATTCTCGTGTGTATTTCCAATTCAGTCTCCTTATATTTCTTCTTTATTCCTAAAAACTGTATTTATGTGGTGCTTCTTGTGCTTTTAAGAGCGCAGTTATAGAAGCAGTTTTTCCCTTATATCTTGTTCCCCTGTGTGATGCCGATTAGTCCTATCCCCAGAGGAGCTATTCTGAGATTAAACAACAACCAGTATCAGGAAAACTTAAGGGGAGCCCTCCAGTGCTTCACCATCATTTCAATCTCCTAGACACGAGACGTTCTAATCTTTATCTTTCTTTCTGCTAATGATTTCTTATGTGTTCAGGCACCAGGCAGCTGAGGAGGAAGGCACAGTAGGAACAAAGCAAACCCCCGGTCAAGAGCTCTTTCATTGTTGGCCAGATTAGGAATGACATCAACTTCTTATGTAAAGTGCACACTGTAAACTAAGCTTTATTTCTACAATTTAGATAAGATTATTTCAAACAGACGTCAGTTTCAGTATTGGATTTTCTTTCTTTCTTGGTGTTCTTTTCAGCCAATGATCTATGTGACCGGCATTTGACATAAATTTGCCATATCTGAATTGTATCTTGTGGGTTTATGCCAGGAACAAAACATTATTTGTGTTTATATCAATAGGTGAACTTTAAAGGTGTGTCTGTTGACTCTTTTGAACATCAACAAACTAAGTGCAGCAATATTCTTTGGGTTAGTTAATAAAATCCCAACTGAACACATGTGATGTGTGCAAAGTACGTATGATAAGACATACATATGTGTTCATTTCTACTTTGCTCAAATATATATGTCGATTTTAAACAATATACTGGACTATTATTTGATGTCAATATACTGACTTAATGTTTAAGTTGCACAAAGATAAATTCTATTTCAATTTAAAGGGAATGTCAAAAATATATTTTTATGTAGACCAAGATTACTTTATATACTATTCATCCCATCACATATATTATCCATCATATGTAGTATACCTGAAGTAGAAAGTATGCATACCATTCAACATATTTATAAAAATTAAACTAAAAGAAAAATTTTAAAGCAAAAATTTTTAATTTTCAAGGTTTTGCTTGAGATCTCAGCTGGTCAGTGAAGCCCCAAATTATTACCTATTAATAACAAAACTATTATCTATTAGTAGAACTAAATGTCTATTACAGATTTCATGACTAAGGCATTTTGGTCACTTCTAGGTTCAATTACAAAGACAAAAATGAACCAGAATGCAAAAAATGTAAAATAATACTCTAAAGATTAAAGGTGGGGGCTACTAAATATTCCTAGGCAAAAGATCTTATTTTAAAAAGATATAAAATGTAAAGTGGAACATAAATGAAAATGTTTAAATGTCGTAAAGAACCTACAACTTAGTGTTTGAAATTATTTGCTGCCTTAGTTGCTTATGATTTTGTGTAAATTATATCATGTGTATGTGAATCTGAAATAGTGTACTTGGAAATGCATATAACTGTTTATCTACTACAGGCATCCAGTCCTATCACTTCATGGCAAATAGATGGGGAAACAGTGGAAACAGTGGCTGATTTTTTATTTTTCTGGGCTCCAAAATCACTGCAGATGGTGATTGCAGCCATGAAATTAAAAGACGCTTACTCCTTGGAAGGAAAGTTATGACCAACCTAGACAGCATATTAAAAAGCAGTGACATTACTTTGCCAACAAAGGTTCGCCTAGTCAAGGCTATGGTTTTCCCTGTGGTCATGTATGGATGTGAGAGTTGGACTATAACAAATCTGAGCACAGAAGAATTCATGCTTTTGAACTGTGGTGTTGGAGAAGACTCTTGAGAGTCCCTTGGACTGCAAGGAGATCCAACCAGTCCATCCTGAAGGAAATTAGCCCTGGGATTTCTTTGGAAGGACTGATACTGAAGCTGAAACTCCAATATTTTGGCCACCTGGTGAGAAGAGCTGACTCATTGGAAAAGACCCTGATGCTGGGAAAGATTGAGGGCAGGAGGAGAAGGGGATGAAGGAGGATGAGATGACTGGATGGCATCACCGACTCGATGGACATGGGTTTGGGTGGACTCCGGGAGTTGGTGATGGACAGGGAGGCCTGGCGTGCTGCAGTTCATGGGGTTATAAAGAGTCAGACATGACTGAGCGACTGAACGGAACAGTCATGTTTGAAAGCTACAAAGCTGTCATCAGAAAAATGGATTCTTATGAAAAGATTTTTCCAAAATTATCTATTTTTGAAGTTAAAATCAGATAGCCTGGTCACATTACCAGAAGCATCAAGAGATGAAAATTAAATGGGTTTGGGAAATAATTAAAGAATCAATTAACTTAAGAATCTTTCTACCTATATTCTAGATCCCATCTCATTTTTTCAGAGATCCTGATCCATCAGTTATCATCTCCTTCCTCAAATTTCACATCTAAATAACTAAACAAATAGATAAAAAGCAGCATTGCACATTCTTATTCTTTTCTATGTACTATCCTGGTTTTCCCTCATAATGGAAGTTCTGTGATCATGGTGTCTCCCCTGCCTGGTAGGTATTCTCATATCTAAGTCTTAATAATCTACACCCTTTAACTTTCCTCCACTTGTACTTCACTTCTCAACCCAATGCAACCTGACTTCCATACCATCACTGTGGCAAAAGTTCGCTCTAATGTCAAGGTAACCCTCCAAAGCGACAAAGTTAGTGAATGCTGTTCATCTTTAAATTCCTTGACCTCCAGAGAGCTATTAAAACTCTATCTAGGTTTTCATGTCACTGACACTCACTCCATTATTTTCTTCATCTGCAGAGGATTTTTCAATCCTTGTCCATTTTGTTTTCTTACACAATCTATTCTCCTTGGGCAATTTCATTTATATCAGCAATTTTATTTATTATGCATATGCTGTTGACTCCCACTTTCATAATTCCACCCTCATCTTACTCAGGATGACATAACCTTATCGAGCTGAACTTGCCCAGATTTAGTGTTTGTTCTCAGCTTCCTTCAAAGCCCTTTTAACTTCTATCCCCAATCTCTGTCAACAGCTCTCATCTTTGTAATGTTCTAAGCCAGAAAATTGTGGGTGACCCTTGATTCTTTTCTCTCTCTCAAATTATTAATTAGATCACTAAAATCTTACTAAATATCACAAATGTAGTCTTGACTTTGTCTAGGCCCATACCACAGAACATACCGTTACTGTTTATTGTAAAGAAAATTGCCACAGCCACTGAACTGATCAGTTTTCTTCATTTCCTCATATTCCTATCTACCTCCACATTATTGACACTATTATTTTTCTAGAAAAATAAAAGATGAGCACACCACAGTTCCAGGCTCCCTTGCTACAAAACCTGTTTATACCACGTTGGCATTCTTTTGCCTGCAGGGGGAATAGCCAGTATTTCTGCTTATCACATAAATGCTTCACAATTCATCAGGAATTCGCTTACTCTTCCAGCCTCATTTTCCATCTCTCTATATTTTCATCCTATTCTTTTACCTTTCTAAAATATTCTTTGCTCCCTAAACTACCATTGGCAGCTCTAGATTTATACTATCCTTAAGCTAGCAATTTCAGAGTAAAGAAAACCTCCTTTCGTATTTTCTCAGTCAGGTCTTGGATAAGTTCTGAGTGGCTCTTTGTATCACTTGACTGATGAAGCAATCCCTGTGGGCCCGGGAATTCAGAGCTCTGATGAGTCAGGTTGACTCGTGTGTCCACCTTTGTGGGGAGAGGTCTGGCCCACCTAAGTTTCATGTACCCTCATTATGAGAAGCCCTGTTTCCAGAACCATGGGAAGAAAATGACTACAAAGGAACTGCTATAAAACAAAAGAAAGAGGTTGGGGAGGCCACATTATGTACTTTTTGGAAGCATTGGATGACCTCTTAGCGAGGCACTTCCATTTCCCTCTTCAACTCAATAGGCATTCAGCCAGGTATAGGAAGTGAACTCCACCATTAATCATTTTCTTCTTGAAAATCAATATTTCCAGCTGAGGCATATTGTGGTGAAGGGGACTATATTGCCTAATTCTCTCTTTATGTTTCCTTTCAGTCTAATTGTTCCACATTTCCATGGAAATGGAGCAAGCTCCTGAGCCAGGTGGGAATTCAGTCACAGTTATCTCTGGTCTTCCCTTTTGCTTTCCCTACCCTTCCCCAACTTTCTACCCTCCTCCTTACTATCACCTCCTTATTCTAATTCTCTAAACAAACAAGTTGGCAAAGAGTTCAATCAAGTGGTATTATATTCAGATTCAACAAATGTTATAGAGGACCTAGCATGTACTATATGCAGAGTCTCAGAAACAGGACCTGTGTATTACTATTGTTGTCCAGGTGATGTACCAGCTTATCAGATGCCTAGGGGGAAAAAAAGAGAGAGAGAGTTCTGAGATGTGCTTTCCCAGCTCTGAGGTGACAAAATAGATGTTCATGATATTCAGATAAATAAAATAAATTTGTATTTGGGTTTGTTTAAAATCAGTTTTCCTGTGAACAGCACACAACTCACGTGACTTATTCCCATATTCCCCTCGTGTTTGTCTTTCTGCTTCATTCCTTTTCTTCTTTTTTTCCTCCTTTTTCAGTTTCACGGGAAAGCAAAAAATATATAGTCTACCTTTGATTTTATTATGACTGTTACATCCTCCTTTCCAACTCATTTTAAAACAGACTGAGTCCTCTTCCATTGTATATAAAGTCCCCTATTTTTTCAACATTTTTGCAGGATGACTTATCTGGAATATAACTCAGCATCAAGGACATCTGTCACAGTGCACCTTTCTCCAGCGGAGGAAGCTTGTTTTCTCATCTTTCATGAGAAACAGAACAAGAGGTGTGTCTCCTTCTCCAGATTCCCTATTGCCATCATAGTGGCATTATCGTATCATCCTCATAAAATGGTACATAGGGGTTAAAATTGAAGGCTTTAGAGCCAGCCTGCCTGAGTTGCAATCCTAACTCTGGCAGGTAAGCAATAATCAAAATTTATACATCTGTGTTAATGACTCATATAAACACCCAGACTAGGCCTGGATCTCTGCAATTTCAGTGACCTTTATTTTCATTGATTCCCAGGACTTACCCTGAATCTTGTCAGCTCTCATCCTCCTCAAAAATTTGAAACTTCAAATACCCAACTTTTCACTCCTTTATACTCACTACCTGTTGTCATCCAATGAAAGATCTTTACAGTGAAAATTCTTTGTTCCTACTACTTCTTCTAGCCTTTCAGTCTTTTTCTAGCCTCTTATCCATCCCTGCATGGTTGGAAACTTCTGTTTGATTGTGAAAAATACTGTTCCACTACCAAAAGTGATGTCTGGGAATTTTTAAGAAGATAGAGTGTCAACCAGAATGTTAATCTTATTTTATTTTCATGTATCTATTTTGTCCCCAAACTTGTACTTAATATAAACTTGTGTGTGTGTGTGTGTGTGTGTGTGTGTGTGTGTTAGTCACTAATCATGTCCAACTCTTTGTGAGCCCATGGACTGTAGCCTGCCAGGCTCCTTTCTCTGTCCATGGAAATCTCCAGGCAAGAATACTGGAGTGGCTTGCCATTTCCCTTTCCAGGGAATCTTCCCAATCCAAGGATTGAACCTGGGTCTTCTACATCATGGGCAGATTCTTTATTGTCTCAATTCAGTTCAGTCACTCAGTTGTGTCCAATTCTTTCTGACTCCATGGACTGCAGCACACCAGGCCTCCCTGTCCATCACCAACTCCCAGAGTTCACGCAAACTCATGTACATTGAGTCGGTGATGCCATCCAACCATCTCAGACTCTGTCATCCCCTTCTTGTCCTCCCTTCAATCTTTCCCAGCATCAGGGTCTTTTGAAATGAGTCAGTTCTTCACATCAAGTGGCCAAAATATTGGAGTTTCAGCTTCAACATCAGTCCTTGCAATGAATAGTCAGGACTGATCTCCTTTAGGATGGACTGGTTGGATATCCTTGCAGTCCAAGGGGCTCACAAGAGTCTTCAACACCACAGTTCAAAAGCATCAATTCTTCAGTGCTCAGCTTTCTTCACAGTCCAACTCACATCCATACATGACCACTGGAAAAACCAAAGCCTTGACTAGATGGACCTTTGTTGGCAAAGTAATGTCTCTGCTTTTTAATGTGCTATCTAGGTTGGTCATAACTTTCCTTCCAAGGCGTAGCATCTTTTAATTCCATGCCTGCAGTCACCATCTGCAGTGATTTTGGAGCCCCCCCAAAATAAAGTCTGACACTGTTTTCACTGTTTCCCCATCTATTTCCCAGGTAGTGATGGGACCAGATGCCATGATCTTCGTTTTCTGAATGTTGAGCTTTAAGCCAACTTTTTCACTCTCCTCTTTCACTTTCATCAAGAGGCTCTTTAGTTCTTCTTCACTTCCTGCCATAAGGGTGGTGTCATCTGCATATCTGAGGTTATTGATATTTCTCCCAGCAATCTTGATTCCAGCTTGTGCTTCATCCAGCCCAGCATTTCTCATGATGTACTCTGCATATAAGTTAAATAAGCAGGGTGACAATATACAGCCTTGATGTACTTCTTTTCCTATTTGGAACCAGTCCATTGTTCCATGTCCAGTTCTAACTGTTGCTTCCTGACCTGCATACAGATTTATCAAGAGTCATGTCAGGTGGTCTGGTATTCCCATCTCTGTAAGAATTTTCCAGAGTTTGTTGTGGCCCACACAGTCAAAGGCTTTGGCATAGTCAATAATGCAGAAGTAGATGTTTTTCTGGAACTCTCTTTTTCGATGATCCAATTTGATCTCTGTTGGCAATTTGATCTCTGGTTCCTCTGCCTTTTCTAAAACCAGCTTGAACATCTGGAAGTTCACAATTCATGTACTGCTGAAGCCTGGCTTGGAGAATTTTGAGCATTACTTTACCAGTATGTGAGATGAGGGCAGTTGTGTGGTAGTTTAAGCATTCTTTGGCATTGCCTTTCTTTGGGATTGGAATGAAAACTGACCTTTTCCAGTTCTGTTGTGTGTACTTAATATAAATAGAAAAAATATAATCAAGGCAGTTAAAGGAGTTACAAATGGCATTTCTAGTGGAAAGGCAGTAAAACTAGGAAAGGAAGTTCTATAGCTCACCATTTAATTATTTATTCAATAAAGAAATATTAAAGCTCCTGGGACCATGTTAGTAAAAGATTAGGTAGTAAGCAAATAAAGACTTGGAAAATTAAAAAAAAAATTATGTGTCATTCATAACTGTCACAGGCTATACTTAAAATTCAGTGAATTATTAATTGGTATCTTTGTTAACTGTGCCAGTATTTGACAGCAGAATGTGAGATGGACCATTTTTGGAAAAACAGAAATTTAATAACCTTTTGTGACTCATCCATTGCACTTGAACTCAACAGTCTCTTCAAAGACATTATACCAAAGTAATATTTCAAGTGATCTTTAAAAAAACTAGACATGTAGTTTAAAATGAAAAGGTGTGACTATTTTAGTTAAAAGTGAAAACCTTCAAAAAGAAGCTTTTCTTCAAGCTCATGTTTTCATTAGGATACAAATGATGGTCTCTGACATGAATAGATGGGGCAGAGAGGATTGTTAGGGCAGTGAAAATACGTTGGATGATACTATAATGATGGGTATAAGTCACTGTAAGTCCAAGCCTACAGAGTGGACAATACCAAGACTGAACCATGGCCTTTGGGTGATGATGCTGTGAAAATATATGTTCATCAATTATAGCAAATGCACCACTCTGGTGGGGGGGATATTGATAACAGGGAAGCTATGCATGTGTGAGGACAGAGGTTTATGAAAAGCTTTGTGTCTTCTGCTGAGTATTACTATAAGTCTAAAACTGTTCTGAAAATGTCTTTGCTTTGTTTTAAAGGCCAATGGTGAATCCACCAGAGACTTAAATGCACCATGATGTCACTTTTCTTTTTTTCTTTTAGAAAAGGTGGTTTTCACTAAAAAAAGAAAAGAAAAAAAGAAATGGCCATACAAAAAACAAAACAAAGTTATCAAAAAACAAACCAAAAAAAAGTAAACATAAATCTAAAAAGCAAGCAGACCATGATTTCTTCTGTAATTGCCATGTCACTAAAATGCATTTAGAAATCTGTGAATGTAGTTTTATAAAAATAGTGGAGACAGCATCAACATTTTTTGGCAAGTTCTTCATTTTAGTTATTTCCATGGTGACTTCTATGTCAGGTTTTATGTAATAAGTAGATTCTTTTTGTGGTAACCAACTAATTCATTTTTCACAAAATTGGACACGAAAGTTTCTATGAATTCTCAGTAGCTATGGTTTTCTTCTACCAGGGTTCTGACAACCAACTATAGGATGAAACAATCTTGTTTACAAGTAATTTTTGACTGATGACATGTTTTAGAATATGGGACTAGATCTGTAAAACAACCTGTTTGTTTCCAACCTCTATTGCAATGAAATGACATCAGAAAACCTGCTTTGAACCTGGTTTACCCATGTCAGACTGTTTCATTTAACTCTGCTTCAAAGTACAGGTCCTAATCTACTTTTTCTTCTACCAAATTGCACTACATGTTGCAAATATGTTGCCACAACCAGACTTGGGTCCTTTTTGCTAAAGGTCACTTCCAAAACTTATGAATTACAGTAAACACCTGCCTTCATAGAAAAAAAAGTTAATAAATAAATTGATTAAATGATAATTCTTTCAATAATTAGTAGAAACCTGGCTATTGTATAGATAATAAAACTATACCCTAATTGTACCATTTTCTCTTAAATTCCCATTTTTATATGTATTAGGGATGTAATCCAGCTCTGGTATTTAAACATGGGCCAAAACATTTGCAAATTAAATCTATATAAGAAACAGAAGATATAGGTCCCAGGGTAGGAGGGTGAACATTGATATGAAATAAACTGTTAAAGTTCTCTGTGACTGGCTTTTCCATCTAAAAAGCAGAAATTTGTGCCTTTAAAGAGGTGCAATTTTAGTAAAAAGAACTAATATTTCCAAATGCAAGTTCTGAGGAAAAAAATAACAAATTCAAGGTTTGTAATATCATGTAAAATTGTCAGTGGAGAAGGCAATGGCACCCCACTCCAGTACTCTTGCCTGGAAAATCCCATGGGCGGAGGAGCCTGCTGGGCTCCGGTCCATGGGGTAGCTAAGAGTCGGACACGACTGAGCGACTTCACTTTCACTTTTCACTTTCATGCATTGGAGAAGGAAATGGCAACCCACTCCAATGTTCTTGCCTGGAGAATCCCAGGGACGGGGGGAGCCTGGTGGGCTGCCGTCATGGGGTTGCACAGAGTTGGACACGACTGAAGCGACTTAGCAGTAGCAGTAAAATCATCAATATTGCCCACCTATTCTCACTGAGAGCTCCCCGGCCTAGCTCCCGCGAGCGCCGCACTGAGAGCCCCTCGCCGGCCGCGCAGCGCACTGAGAGCCCCTCGCCGGCCACGCGGCGCACTGAGAGCATGCCCGAGAGGAGCTACCCATCGACCGAGGAAGGACGGCGGTGAGGACTGGCACACTAAGCACGGCCCAGAGGAGCTACCCCACGACCGAGGTCAGGAAGGGCGGCGGTGAGGAGAGACCCCTCATCAAAGGTAAGATGCGATGGCTGTGCTTTGCTGGAGCAGCCGGGAAGAGATACCCCACGCCCAAGGTAAGAGAAACCCAAGTAAGACGGTAGGTCTTGCAAGAGGGCATCAGAGGGCAAATACACTGAAACCATACTCACAGAAAACTAGTCAATCTAATCACACCAGGACCACAGCCTTGTCTAACTCAATGAAATTAAGCCATGCCCGTGGGGCAACCCAGGATGGGCGGGTCGTGGTGGAGAGATCTGACAGGGTGTGGTCCGCTGGAGAAGGGAATGGCAAACCACTTCAGTATTCTTGCCTTGAGAACCCCATGAACAGTATGAAAAGGCAAAATGATAGGATACTGAAAGAGAAACTCCCCAGGTCAGTAAGGGCCCAATATGCTACTGGAGATCAATGGAGAAATAACTCCAGAAAGAATGAAGGGATGGAACCAAAGCAGAAAGAATACCCAGCTGTGGATGTGTCTGGTGATAGAAGTAAAGTCCGATGCTGTAAAGAACAATATTGCATAGGAACCTGGAATGTCAGGTCCATGAATCAAGGCAAATTGGAAGTGGTCAAACAAGAGATGGCAAGAGTAAATGTTGACATTCTAGGAATTAGCGAACTAAAATGGACTGGAATGGGTGAATTTAACTCAGAGGACCATTATATCTACTACTGTGGGCAGGAATCCCTCAGAAGAAATGGAGTGGCCATCATGGTCAACAAAAGAGTCCGAAATGCAGTACTTGGATGCAATCTCAAAAACGACAGAATGATCTCTGTTCGTATCCAAGGCAAACCATTCAATGTCACAGTAATCCAAGTCTATGCCCCAACCAGTAATGCTGAAGAAGATGAAGTTGAACGGTTCTATGAAGACCTACAAGACCTTTTAGAACTAACACCCAAAAAAGATGTCCTTTTCATTATAGGGGACTGGAATGCAAAAGTAGGAAGTCAAGAAACACCTGGAGTAACAGGCAAATTTGGCCTTGGAATACGGAATGAAGCAGGGCAAAGACTAACAGAGTTTTGCCAAGAAAATGCACTGGTCATAGCAAATACCCTCTTCCAACAACACAAGAGAAGACTCTATACATGGACATCACCAGATGGTCAACACCGAAATCAGATCGATTATATTCTTTGCAGCCAAAGATGGAGAAGCTCTATCCAATCAGCAAAAACAAGACCAGGAGCTGACTGTGGCTCAGACCATGAACTCCTTATTGCCAAATTCAGACTGAAATTGAAGAAAGTAGGGAAAACCACTAGACCATTCAGGTATGACCTAAATCAAATCCCTTATGATTATACAGTGGAAGTGAGAAATAGATTTAAGGGCCTAGATATGATAGATAGAGTGCCTGATGAACTATGGAATGAGGTTCGTGACATTGTACAGGAGACAGGGATCAAGACCATCCCCAAGAAAAAGAAATGCAAAAAAGCAAAATGGCTGTCTGGGGAGGCCTTGCAAATAGCTGCAAAAAGAAGAGAAGAGAAGCGAAAAGCAAAGGAGAAAAGGAAAGATATAAACATCTGAATGCAGAGTTCCAAAGAATAGCAAGAAGAGATAAGAAAGCCTTCTTCAGCGATCAATGCAAAGAAATAGAGGAAAACAACAGAATGGGAAAGACTAAGGATCTATTCAAGAAAATCAGAGATACCAAAGGAACATTTCATGCAAAGATGGGCACGATAAAGGACAGAAATGGTGTGGACCTAACGGAAGCAGAAGATATTAAGAAGAGGTGGCAAGAACACACAGAAGAACTGTACAAAAAAGAGCTTCACGACCCAGATAATCATGATGGTGTGATCACTGACCTAGAGCCAGACATCCTGGAATGTGAAGTCAAGTGGGCTTAGAAAGCATCACTAGGAACAAAGCTAGTGGAGGTGATGGAATTCCAGTGGAGCTATTCCAAATCCTGAAAGATGATGCTGTGAAAGTGCTGCACTCAATATGCCAGCAAATTTGGAAAACTCAGCAGTGGCCACAAGATTGGAAAAGGTCAGTTTTCATCCCGATCCCAAAGAAAGGCAATGCCAAAGAGTGCTCAAACTACTGCACAATTGCACTCATCTCACACGCTAGTAAAGTAATGCTCAAAATTCTCCAAGCCAGGCTTCAGCAATATGTGAACCGTGAACTTCCTGATGTTCAAGCTGGATTTAGAAAAGGCAGAGGAACGAGAGATCAAATTGCCAACATCCGCTGGATTATCGAAAAAGCAAGAGAGTTCCAGAAAAACATCTATTTCTGCTTTATTGACTATGCCAAAGCCTTTGACTGTGTAGATCACAATAAACTGTGGAAAATTCTGAGAGAGATGGGAATACCAGACCACCTGATCTGCCTCTTGAGAAATCTGTATGCAGGTCAGGAAGCAACAGTTAGAACTGGTCATGGACCAACAGACTGGTTCCAAATAGGAAAAGGAGTACGTCAAGGCTGTATATTGTCACCATGTTTATTTAACTTATATGCAGAGTACATCATGAGAAATGCTGGACTGGAGGAAACACAAGCTGGAATCAAGATTGCCGGGAGAAATATCAATAACCTCAGATATGCAGATGATACCACCCTTATGGCAGAAAGTGAAGAGGAACTCAAAAGCCTCTTGATGAAAGTGAAAGTGGAGAGTGAAAAGGTTGGCTTAAAGCTCAACATTCAGAAAACGAAGATCATGGCATCTGGTCCCATCACTGCATGGGAAATAGATGGAGAAACAGTGGAAACAGTGTCAGACTTTATTTTTCTGGGCTCCAAAATCACTGAAGATGGTGACTGCAGCCATGAAATTAAAAGACGCTTGCTCCTTGGAAGGAAGGTTATGACCAACGTAGATAGCATATTCAAAAGCAGAGACATCACTTTGCCAACAAAGGTTCGCCTAGTCAAGGCTATGGTCTTTCCTGTGGTCATGTATGGATGTGAGAGCTGGACTGTGAAGAAGGCTGAGCGCCGAAGAATAGATGCTTTTGAACTGTGGTGTTGGAGAAGACTCTTGAGAGTCCCTTGGACTGCAAGGAGATCCAACCGGTCCATTCTGAAGGAGATCAGACCTGGGATTTCTTTGGAGGGAATGATGCTGAAGCTGAAACTCCAGTATTTTGGCCACCTCATGCGAAGAGTTGACTCATTGGAGAAGACTCTGATGCTGGGAGGGATTGAGGGCAGGAGGAGAAGGGGACGACAGAGGATGAGATGGCTGGATGGCATCACTGACTCGATGAATGTGAGTCTGAGTGACCTCCGAGAGCTGGTGATGGATAGGGAGGCCTGGCGTGCTGTGGTTCATGGGGTCGCAAAGAGTCGGACACGACTGAGCGACTGATCTGATCTGATCTGATTCTCAGTTGGTTATCTAGAAATAAAAAAATTGAAATCTAAAAAACTCCAAAGTTCTCAAACCAACTGTAGAAATTTTGATTTGAAAATTACATTAGGTATTAGAGCTGATTTAGAATATAAAGGTAATATAACTATAAATTTAATTGTTTTATTTAAACTATAAATATAAATTCTGGATCAAATAAAATTTCCTGAGATCTAAAAATTTACTAAGCACAAAATATGGGCACAAGAAGCACGGTTCCTAGCTGTCCTCAGGTAACTTATAGTCTACTAGGATAAATGAGAATACTAAATGCTGGGGAATGGAAGTCGTCTGAGCAATTAAATTCATAAATAAAACAAAAAACCCTAGTGTCAGCTGTCATGAGAAGAAAGACAAAGCACTGCCTATCACAACTGGTACTGGTTAGAATTATCTTCAAGTATTATATCTTGGAAGAAGAAGGCATTTTTTTTTTAAAGTGTATCTCGCAGAAGTTAAATACAGTGCAGAAACATTCAATTGATAGATTCAGATAAGAGATTACATTGCACTTAACATATTTTCAAGTGATATTAGAAATGACCACCCTGCCAATTTGCTGAGTACTAGGGTAACTGGAAACTGTTCATATATGAAGAAAAAAAGAAGTAAATTCTCTATTTACTTATTAGAGTTGAAGACTGGAATAACCATCACACACTGGAACACTGTCATGAAGTACAAATTTTGACAAGTAATGAGGGTAAAACATGCACAATGACAGTAAAACAATATTAGAATTTCCTTTTTCATTCGTTTGTAATTTGGGCATCTTTGCTTAATTGATTCTTAGAAAACTATGGCAAGATTTATAAATACCAAACAATCTACATAGCTTTTGCAATTAACCTGAAATTCTGCAATACTCTCTATTTTAATTACTCTCTTAAAATCAAACATTACAACTATTTTGAGATCAAAGTTGGGCAGTAGGTAAATGCATGTGAAACTCTAGTGTTGATACAAATAAATCCTAGTCTTGGCTTTCAAATTGTGTATTTTGAGTAAATGGCAATAACTAGCACAAACCAGATCTTAAAATGGTTTTCTGGTAAAATATTTCATTACATAGTATAGTTCATCTGTGCTACACTGCTTGTTTACCTAATGAATGTCACACATGCTAGAGAATAACAATAATATTATCTATGGATATTTTAATCACTCTGCTTATCTTTCCCATCCCCACTTCTCCTCCCTGTCTCTAAAGACTGTTTTAGAGCAGTGAAAGGGTTAGACTAAGAATGATGAGTCCCAGATAATGTTCTACTCTTTTACAACCAAATAACTCTTGCATATATTATCAAGAGGGCTGGGTTGTGGTCAAATCATTATAGTCAGTTGATCTTATATTTTTCTTCCTTGATATGTTAGCGTCTCTCTGTTGGAAGCAAAGTGAAAACTTGCTTATATTCTCAGCTCTTTGGAAACCTTCCTGTGAAAGTTTCACAATGATCTAGTTTTCGTTCTGTAAATTGTACATAGGAGAGCATTTTTAACCTTGATAAAATTTCAGAGATGACTTTACAATCTAACGGTAACAGGAATGAATATATTTTGAAAATAAAGAAAAACATCTCTCAATTGTAAAGAGATTCCATGTATTTTCTTTAAAGATTCTGATGAGGTCTGGCTTCTTGGTTTCATTAGACGGGAATGGGAATCAAAGGGGCTTGACAGTTGGTTGATGTGTGCGCCTAGCTACTAAATCACTGCATTCATGCTAAGACCTCCTATGTGCCCCCATTAAATCCCATTCAGCTCATGAGGTAATATATGTACTGTAGCCTATGTCTGGGTTTTGGCTGTTTTTTGTTTTTTTTTTTTTTCTCCCTTGTTAAATTCTCACAAACTCAGTCTTCTAGGCTTTCCTTTTAAAGTTTCATATTTACTGTGGTTAGATCTCAAATCACAAATGTTAAGAAGAAAAGAAAGTTGTAGAAATATATTTACACTGTGATATCATACTGTATACATTTTTTAAAATATAAAATTGTATTTTAAAGTTCACACCAAATTCATGATGAGAGTTGCCTCTGGGAAGATTCAAGGGTAATAGGATGGAAGTTGATTGTCAAAGAGGACTTCACTTTCACTGTAAAATGTTGTTTTTTTCTTTTCTAAGGCATGTTGTTGTCTTTTGGGAAGGGAGTGAGGTAATATAGTATCCTTTGAATTTAAACTGCATGGCTTAAATATAATGAATAAACAGTTAGTGACAGAATACTGGTTAAGTATACAGGATCTGGAGAGACTGCCTGCATTTAAATCTTCCACTTATTACATGACCAGGGCAAGATCAATGAACCTTCTAGTGCCTCAGTTTTCTAATCAATAAAATGGTGTTTAACAATAAATAGTACCTACCTTACTGGCTTGTTGTGAGAAGTAAATGAGAATACAGGGAAAGTATTCAGAATGGTTCTTAGAACATAGTAAGCACTTAATAAATTAATTAGCAATTAATTTTCAATATCTTGAATCTTTTCTATAGGCTTGTCATTTTTAATTAAAATAACTTTCATGAAGTATATATATTACTGGATAAATATAGAAATAATGTGCATCTAAAACAATTATAGACATGCTTAATTATTTAATGAAGCTGCAGGACAGGGACTTCAGCAACGTTCCAGTATTTCACTTCAAGTATTAAGAGGCCACTTCCTTCCAGTTTGCTCTTCTTTTCTTATGCTCTAGGATTCTCAGTAGTTCAACTGTCTGATCTTTCTGTCTTTACTTTGCACAGCATCTTTCTTCTTACTTCTGTGTCTGCACAGTACAACACAAGCAGCTCTGAACACAAGCGCAGCAAGTCTACATTTCTTCTTTTGGCGACAGTAGCTTTACTATTAACTGAAAGGCAGGGTAGATAATGTGACACACGCTTTACTTTCAGCAGACTTGTTAATATCAGCTCTGAATTTTTCATGACGGCTTCAGTAACCTGTAGCCTGGAGCTGAAGCTCTGGGGGTTTCCACCACAAAGAGGTGGATCAGCTGAGCTCTCACTTCCCATCTGGCTCTGGGTGACAGGGACAGTCAGGGGGGCTGCCGGAAACCTGAAGAAGAAGAAAGCTGATGTGGGACACCCATTGTAGTGCATCAAAGGCTAAACATGTGCCGTTGTATGGATGTATCTTTGAGACACTTGTTTATCACTGGCTTCAGAATCTACTTAGCCAATGCGTCTAGCGTTAGAGTCACAAGAACAGCTGCCGCCCGTGTAAGTAATACCCTCATAGGCAGTGGCATCCTGATTTGCCAAACCAGATTCAGGACCTCTCTCCAGTGAAGGTTTTATGTTGTCTGGCATGGTTCTTATTTACCCACACAGGCAGGCGTACACGTGCAGGCACACACACAGACCATCACAATTACGATTCAGAGCTGAAATTGTAAACCATTTTAGCTCCATCCCCAAAGTAACACAATGATCCCAAAGTTCTCACAAAAGCTGGATTTTATGTCTGAAGGTCAAACACAGAAAGTGTTTTTAAAGGGATGGGAGGCTCAAATAGAGTCATATGTGAAAAGTTAATCATAGTAAAAAAAAAGTTTTTAAAGATGAAATTTGAACATATATCTTTCTTCAGTCTTGTAGTGTTTCTATCATACTTACTGAAACATATAGTTGCTGTCTAATTTTTAAGAAGTTGGGTCCCTATGTACTTGATTTTAGTTTTAATGACTATAATAATTGAGATTTTCTCTGAACACACCCAATCAACAATTCTTAGGAGCCAGGAGTATTTACAAGCACACCAGGAGGAAGGCGTTCTCTTAATTGCAGTATTTTCTGGTGACACCCTTGTCTCTGCTCTATCAAGAAAGAAGTTAAATAAATAAATTCCAAGTTTGTACACAGAAAAAAAAAAAATTTGTAGAGCTAATAATACTCCAGCCTTGAATGAGAAACAATGAAGAAGAGAAAATATGTATGTTGCTACCATGATTTTTTTGGTAATTTTTCATCAGCAGAAACAGGTCAACTTTTTGAGCTAATTTTTACTTTCATTTTCTTCTTAAATTATGTTTCATTATTCTACTCTGCCACTCCAATATTTCTCTAACTTGTACATGCATTTCATTGTTGCTTTTTTGTATGTGAAAGGGTGTCATTTTTAAAAGTTTATTAACATTTACTAGTGTTCTAATATTTTCAAGGATCTAACAGAAGGGTGACTTTCAATATTGACATTAAGATAGTTTAATAAGGTGTACATCTATAGATAAGTATTGATAATCAAAAAAGTTGTACAGATTTATTACAACAAAGCCCTTAAACTATTAAGCAGTTCACTTTAATTACAATTATGAACTCAATACACTTTGAAGATGTTCTCCAACTATAGAGTGACTTTGTTGCAAAGAGTCCTTATGTTTATGTACAGAGTTCAGCATGTTCACAATTTTGTAAAGGATTAGGATTGATGATTCAATAATTTGAAGAGCTTTTCACTCTCTTTTTAAAATTATTTTACTACAAAATAATAATAAAAAGTTTAACCACTGAAACCAACCTATGTTTTATATAGCAAATGAAGAACTGAAGAATATACTTTTAGCTCTTGAATAAAAGTTGGATTCTCTTGGCCATTATCCCTACCTGTTTGGTTATTTTTGCTAAATAACTAATGACACCAAACTTGGTGGTTTAAAACAGTCATTTTATTTTGCTCATGATTTTGTGGATCAAAAATTTTGGAAGAGTTTGGCTGGTCAGTTCTCATTTGGGGTCTCCTATGTGGTTGGATGAGAGGTAGGTGGGGCCAAAGCTATCAAGGCGCCCCTGGGCTGGACATCCAAGATGGCTCTCTCTTGGGACTGGCATTTGATACTGGCTGTCAAGTGGGATCTCAGTTGCCCTGTCAACCTATGCAACACCTATGCAAGGTCTCCTGAGCATGGCCTTGGTTTCTGCACAGCATAGAGGCCTAAGGATAGTTGAGTTTCTTACATGGCAGCTTACAGTTCCAAACACAAGTGTTCCATTGACAAAGGTAAGAGCTGCCTTGGAGTTCACAAAACAGCGCTTCTGCTGAACTGGACTGATTATGAGTGAGTCTCTAAAGGCACACTATACCGTTAAGAGGAGGTAACAGAGTAGGAAGATTGTAAAAGATTTGTGGATATATTTTAAAACTACCACCCTACCCTCTTTATACTACAGATCATTTGAAAGACAACATGGAAATCCTACATGTTCTCTATGAGCTCTATCAAAGGAATCTCGTTTTAACCAATGAAGAGCCAAAATCACCTCAAATACCTTGTAACACCTGTGACAGTTTGCATGTTCCCAAAATGACCACGACAGTATTCCTACTCCCAACTGTTCTTTCAGAATCCTGCCAGCTCCCCATCAGGAGGGAGAATCTCTTTCTACCTTGAAATCAGGCCTTCGTGACAGCTTTGACAAAGAGGTGCTGCAAAAGTGACACTGCATGGTATTCTAAGGCTGCTTCATGAAAGGTGATTCGACTTCTGCCTGAGTTTTTCTCTTGGGAATGCTTACCTGGGAATCCGGCCACCCTGTGGTGAGGAAGCCCAAACCAGCTATGGAGGCATGTCAAGGTGTTCCAGGTGGGAGCTTCAGCTGAGGTCTTGAAGTCAACTGTGAACCTTTAGGTGAGTCCAGCCCCAGTCTTTCAGCCAGTCTAGATGAGGCTAAGTGTTAACAGAGATAAGCTACTTCTGCCAAGCCTTTCCCCAATTGAGATTTACGAGCAAATTAATGTTTTGTAGTGATTTGTTACACAGCAATAGATAACTGGAATGATTGACTTCTCCTTTGCGAGGCAGTACAGCATTGAAACAACAAAAGTAATATCCAGTTTGCAAATCAATCTTTGCTTGCTCTCAACAATAAGGCAGAAAATTCATTTCATTAAGTATTTCTTGAAGTTAATAGAAATAAAGACAGAATGGAATAGTTATCAATTCATAGATTCCCCAGGCTGGTCCTCGATTACTAAAGAAATCTAATGTGGTGAATTTAGTAGTTTTCAAGCTTATGACACCAACAATAGTTTTGCTTTGTTTTTAATCAGAAACATGACACTACACACCCAGCTAATCAGAGAAAAAGTTCTTTCCTTTGAGGAATTGTGTTGTGTGATGCAGCTACAGATAATCATTTACTGAGTTTTTATTATGCTTGAGGCACTGTTCTACATGCTGGGAATACAGCAGTAAACAAAACAGTTTTCAGTCTCCTCATGGGACTTATATTATGGGAAATGTGTGGAGATAAATAAATAATGAACAAATACAAAAGTTATATATATATATATCAGAGATCAGATCAGATCGGTCGCTCAGTCGTGTCCAACTCTTTGCGACCCCATGAACCGCAGCACGCCAGGCCTCCCTATCCATCACCAGCTCTCGGAGGTCACTCAGACTCACATTCATCGAGTCAGTGATGCCATCCAGCCATCTCATCCTCTGTCGTCCCCTTCTCCTCCTGCCCTCAATCCCTCCCAGCATCAGAGTCTTCTCCAATGAGTCAACTCTTCGCATGAGGTGGCCAAAATACTGGAGTTTCAGCTTTAGCATCATTCCTTCCAAAGAAATCCCAGGGCTGATCTCCTTCAGAATGGACCGGTTGGATCTCCTTGCAGTCCAAGGGACTCTCAAGAGTCTTCTCCAACACACAGTTCAAAAGCATCAATTCTTCGGCGCTCAGCCTTCTTCACAGTCCAGCTCTCACATCCATACATGACCACAGGAAAGACCATAGCCTTGACTAGGCGAAGCTTTGTTGGCAAAGTGATGTCTCTGCTTTTGAATATGCTATCTAGGTTGGTCATAACTTTCCTTCCAAGGAGTAAGCGTCTTTTAATTTCATGGAGATATATATATATATATATATATATATATATATATATATATATATATATATATATAAGTTGGGGATAAATGGAGGAAAATTCAGAGAAAGAAGATGGCAAGCCCAAGGATGCATACAGAAAGAATCATAAGTAGGAATGGATAGGGAGAGCCTCACTGACATGATGAGATTTCAACAAAAAGCTGAAAGAAATGAGAGAGGTAGCGAAAATGATTTCTGGGAAAAAGATGGTCCAGGCAGAGAGAAGATAAAGGTCAGAGGCCCCAAAGCAACAGCAGGGTGGTAGAGTCTGGGAAAAGCGAGACGGCCAGCTTTGCTAAGCAAAGAAGATCACACGTGTGTGTGCTAAGTTGCTTTAGTCGTGTTCAGCCCTTTGTGACCCTATGGACTATAGTCCGCCAGGCTCCTCTGTCCATGGGCTTCTCCAGACAAGGATAGGAGAGTGCGTCACCATGCCCTCCTCCAGGGGATCTTCCCAACTGAGGGACTGAATCCACACCTTTTACGCCTCCTGCATTGAAGGGAAGGTTCTTTACCACTAGTGCCGCCTGGGAAGCCCAGAGAAGACCAGAGTGGAAGATAAAGGAAGGAGAGAAGGAATCAGACCATCTAGAGCCTCCTAAAAAATTGTAAGAATTGACTCTGCCTGAGAAATCAATCTTTTGGAAAGGTGTGAGCAAAAGGCTTATATAATATAATTTAGGTTTAAAAGGAGTCTTCTCCTTTTAAATAATCAGACAAATGAAAATAGTGGCTTGGGCAGAGATAATGACGGAGCAGTAATGGGTGATTAAATCAGGATCTATTTTGATGGTGAAAGACCAACAGATTCACTGATGGACTGGATTGGATATGGATATGAGAGAAGAAAAGAAGTCAGGGATAACACAAGATTTTTTAGAGTAAGCAGCTAGAAGAATGAAGATGCCATTTATTCTGATGGTGGACCCTATCAGAGAAGATGCTTTGGTGGGCAGATCAGAAACTCTTCGGACATGTTAAGTTTGAGATGTCCACTAGGCATCCAGTCAAAGGATAGTTGATTACAGTCTGGAGGTTAGTGGAAACATGGAATTGTCAACTGGGGAATTTTCACTGTTTAGGTGGTTCATCAGCCTGGAAAATTCCATCAAGGAGTCTTTTGCTTTTTAAGGGAACTGATGTAAACAGTCATGAATTGATGTAAGCAGGCAATGGATACTAATCCTGATCCACTATTTCACAGATTAAATATACCTGGAAAAAGAATTCCTTATCCTCAAGAAGGATTAAGAGATAATAAAATGACTTATTAGTATTGATTTAGTCTTTGAACTCCACAGCATGGCCTATTTGCAAAATGGGGTCTGTATCTAGTGTTCTCTTTGCCTGAAAATAGTCACAATGCAGTGCTGTGGAAACAGGACCTCACTGTTAACATGAAATTCAGTTGCTGGAATATATAGTTTGTTTCTCTAACTCTCAAATACAGTGTTTCTCTTGGTAAGTGTATCTACCACAAGTAACATGCCCTGACAGACAGCAAGAAAGAAAGCAGAAATTGCAGCTTCCTGAAGTAAGCCAGTGAATGTGCTTATTGGAATATAGTTAAATATAACACATTACAATCAGAAATATCACCAGTTTGGCCTGATGCTTAGATCATCTTCAACTTGCACACACAAGTGCAATTGTTGCTACCTGAACCACATTTCTTTTCTAGACTCAACAGTGCAAATTAAACTAGACGATCTAATATAACTTATCTGAGTGCCCAAAGGATAGAAAACACAAGGTTAAAAGTCCCTTTATGATAGACCATTATCACAGGAGTTCTCTATCAGCCAGCATTTACAAAGAGAGCAACTGTCAGAGAAGTTTAAGAAATGGGAACTGCCAAAGCGATCAGTCTCCTGACTGCTTTCCAATCAGTGGGAAAAAGTGCAAGTTGAAGGATAGTATTTAAAAACTCTATGGAGCTAGAACATAATTTCTCAAAGAATCTTTGTCGCTTATATGTCTGTTCTCATAGTTGTCTCTTTGTGTTTGGAAAGCTTTTCAGAGTTGCTAGGGTTGTTAGCCGTCACGATGGGGAGGGTGGGGGGTGAAGTGTACATGGACAAATCAAGGTCATTATTAAACCCTCTGAACGCAAGACCGAGATTCACCTAGTCACCTTTCCCTCTCCATTTAGCCCTGGTGGAGCTCAAGAGGGCAAGGAATTAAATTTATTCCAGGCGGCCTGGGGTTTCAGCTACTGTGAGTGACAGAAGCAGCTCTGAAAGAGTGTGCCAGTCTGAGCCTATATTTCATCAACATAAGGAAAATGAGCGAAAGCTAAATACACATACATTTAAAGCCAGCAAGTTCATGGTAGAGTGACAGAAAGCTCAAGTTTAAAATACAAAATTGGATACTTTTATCTGAAAGTTTCAAACTTGTAAACAGGCAAAAATATGTGACATTTCAAGGAATGTACCCAGTTTAGAAGGAATACTATGGTAAAAGGTAATATGTATGTTTATTTTGTCATGCACAAAGCCATGTTATAATTCTATTTAATTATGGCCTGGCTTTGTACAAAAGATGCCAACAGCATTATAATAAAAGCCACCAGATGTCACTATTACAGATTATATTCAGTCATATGCTAATCAGAAAATTTGTTAATTTTCATTACTCAGTTTGAAGAAATTCTGGAAATATTGCACTTGGGCTTTCTTGTAGGAAATTTTTCCTATGGGTCTTAACTTCTTGATAATTCTTTTTGGTTAGGTTTATAGTGGCTCCAGACTCCATTAGGGAATAGGAAAGATTCTCCCAACAGGAAGATCTATTATACATGAGCTGCTGTCGAAGGTTTTCTTTTGAAAGACTTTACACTCAAACAGGGCAACTTCTTACCTCCTCAAAAAACTTGAAAAATGGATTGGTTTGAAGGTGAACCAATCATTTCACAGTTGTCTGATTATTTGATTTCAGCAAGATCAAATATTCAGTAGAGAGCTGGGCTTGGAGCTCTTCCTGCTGTTGGCCTCAATTTAGTAAGGTAGCTTTTCCTTACAGTGTGTCGTGAAGATGATTAGTTTTCCACATAACTTGGTACAGGTTTCCACACTCCAGAACACTCCTTGTTACACAGGCTGGATTAAAGACAAATGGATAAGATTTGAACAAAATTTTACCTATTCTATGTATCTTATATATAGACTATGTTTCCCTTTACACAGTAGCCCTGTGTAGACAATGTTCCTACCTATTTAGTCTAAGTCAAATAAAGGATTTGATAATGAGAACTTCAGTCTGGGAAGAACATTAATGAGAGATTTTGGAGTATACTAGAGTTTGGGACATCTGACAATTCACATCCTATAGAGGAGAATTTATACTATTTATAAATAGAGGCTTATTTAATGACATGATTGTGATATGTTCTAAACCCAGGTTGACTGGTTAAAATAAAGATCTCACAGGACCTCAGATGTAGGACCATTTTAAGGAACTCCTACCACCTTTTTTTTTTTTTTTTTAAAGAAAGGATCATGCACAATATATGGAAAAAGATTTCATGTCTTTATAAGTGCTCGTTAAATCTCACAAAACTTATGTTGCTATGCTGCCATAGATCTGCAAAATCTATATAGAAAAGAAAGAAAAAGTCCAGGAAAGTTTTGAGACGTGAAAATGCCCCTCTCCGACATAGAAACAAGTAGCAACAGCCACAAACCTGTCTGTGTGCTTATGCCATTGTGGAATGTTGTTCAACATATGGAGAGCTTGGCCCTCTCGCTGTCAGCCCAGGGCAAGGGATGAATTATCCAGGTAAAATCAAGTTCCTTCTTCAGTAGCAAAATATTTTCCCCATGAGATGTCTAGTAGTTCAGGCAAAAAGCTGTTGTGCAAAGAAACTGGCCTGATGTTGTTGTATATGATTTTTAAAATAAGTTTTAATAGCAGTTAAAAAGAAAACAGGGTAGGTGGGCTTCTGATTTTTCTTAGAAACATTATCATGAGCAACATTAGTAAAAAATCTCCCACTCTATAGTCTTCTTTATTTCAAGAAATAAAGTCAGTAAAGAGAAGGAAGAATCTACCAGAGTTTACCCTTTTCTTCGCTTTTCTTTAAAGTCTTCTAATTCTAAGCCAGCTATGCTTAAATTCCCAAATAATTATTTTCAAAATTCAGTAATCAGGAACCAGGCTAGATATAAAGTTACTGACCTACTTCTATTTCTTTGGGTTTCCATCTTTTCACTGGGGGAGAGAGGAAGCAAGGAGAGCAGTACTGTTCAATCTAGAAAGGCACAAATGTCTCTGATCTCACTTGCATTTCCCAATGTCTTTTTGGTTATAGCTGTTGTTTTGTTCAGACCTAGTGTCAATGATACTGATTGTGACAAATTAGGAAAAATTTATAAGCCTGGAAATTAAGCTGAAATGCTTCCCAGATTAACATTGCTTTGCTCTTAGGAGATAAATTTCCTTACAGAAAATAAGTCACTTTATAGCCAACTCCTTTCCATTTTTACATCTGTTCCTTGGTGGGTGCATGATCAGTCATGTCCGACTCTTGGCAACCCCATGGACCATAGCCCACCAGGCTCCTCTGTCCAGGCAAGAATACTCGAGGGTTATCATTTCCTTCTCCAGCAGATCTTCCCAACCTATGTCTCCTGAATTGGCAGGCGGATTCATTACCACTGAACTACCTAAGAAGCCCCATCTTGCTTGGTACAAAACACAAAATCAAATGTGCATCTAGTCATTAAATTGTACTTGTTTTATCTTATTATGTGCTCTCAACTGTCTTTGCTGTGCTTTTCCACTGGTCTCCAAATCATAATAAGGGCTTCCTTGGTAGCTCAGTTGGAAAAGAATCTGCCTGCAGTGCAGGAGACCCAGGTTCAACCCCTGGGTTGGGAAGATCCCCTGAAGAAGGAAATTCTTGCCTGGAAAATCCCATAAGCAGAGGATCCTGGCAGGCTAAAGTCCACATAGTCGCAAGAGTCGGACACTACTTAGCAACTAAACCGAAAACCTAGTTTCATACTCTGCTCATTTCTTTGAAACTCACATCTACCTTTGAGTTATAAACGCAGATTAACAAGACAGAATAAAGAAAAAGGAAAACCTTTAAAAGATTTCATCCACAAGTGAGAATGGACACTGAGGACATTCTGCTGTGCACATGTCTGCATATAGTAGATTCCTGCAAACTGTCTCAGTTCAATTGGTAGTTCAAATTTAAAATTTTCCACATGATTCCATTTGTAATGGAATTTTAGCAAATACAAGATTAAAGTATTTTATTAATTATATAATTAATTATCGTCCTCTTTTTTCCCAAAACTCTTGATTACAACAAAACTATCCCAAAATATCTTATTGGTAAAAGTATTCAGAGAAGGCAGTGGCACCCCACTCCAGTACTCTTGCCTGGCAAATTCCATGGACAGAGGAGCCTGGTAGGCGGCAGTCCATGGGGTTGCTAAGAGTTGGACACAACCGAGCGACTTCACTTTCACTTTTCACTTTCATGCACTGGAGAAGGAAATGGCAACCCGCTCCAGTGTTCTTGCCTGGAGAATCCCAGGGATGGGGGAGCCTAGTGGGCTGCCGTCTATGGGGTTGCACAGAGTCGGACACGACTGAAGCAACTTAGCAGCAGCAGTAGCATTCCTTGTCTAAACTCATTGTAAATATCTAGTTTCTTGTGTTTTAGAAACACAGTCTGTTGCCCACTTTGTGAACCAGTTCTTGTTCATAAATCTCTTTAGCTGCTATGGGAGGCTTTTTTTTGATGTTTCCCCCCCCCCCCAGTTGTCGGTTACTAACGTCTTCATTTTGCTTCTAGGATTAATCTAAACTACAGTGATTGTAGAAACTCTAAATAGATGGATACTGCACAGCAATGGGGTTAGGAGTCTCCTGCTACCTGTGCTGTTTTATTTCTGGCATCAGTTTGCTGAGGGGAGCTGATGGAGATTACTGGTGGAGAAAGACTAATTGCCCCCTCCCAGATCACTCACTAGATTAATCTTAGAAAAAACAAGGCTGTGTCTACACTTTCCAATAAGCAACCTGTTTGTATTTTCACCAAATAAAAGGGTATTAGGTAAGAAAAGAAAGTCTGAAACTAACACTGAAAATCACTAGTGCCCAAATTCCAAACTTCTCTAACAGATTTAAGACAATCACTAACCCCCCTAGAAAAGAAAATTCCAGGATGTGTGATGAAGCAGGAGCAGCTAGATCCAAAATCCCAACTTTTGTCCCTTGCTTTCACCTTTCTGTTGGGAATTCCTAACTAATTTCATCCGCTGCCATTATGATGGCTACTAGTAGAGATGGGGAAGAGTACTGATCCCCACCAACCTTTGAATTCCTCACAACACATCTGAGGCCAAGATGGATCATTCTAGTATATAATTATTCAAAGCTAGAAGAATCTTACAAGTGGGATAAAATGGCATGATCCAAGGTAGTCTTTAAAACATGTTACCTAAATGTAGGTTTGAGGTTTTTATTCAGTTGTGCTGTGTAATATAGTAGCTATTAGCCACAAGTGACAATTCAGTTCAGTTCAGTCGCTCAGTCATGTTTGACTCTCTGCAACTCCATGGACCACAGCACGCCAGGCCTCCCTGTCCATCACCAACTCCCGGACTTTACCTAAACTCATGTCCATTGAGTCAGTGATGCCATCAAACCATCTCATCCTCTGTCATCCCCTTCTCCTCCTGCCTTCAATCTTTCCCAGCATCAGGGTCTTTTCAAATGAGTCAGCTCTTCACATCAGGTGGCTAACATATTGGAGTTTCAGCTTCAACATCAGTCCTTCCAGTGAACACTCAGGACTGATCTCCTACAATTAAGCACTTGAAATAAACGCAGTCTTAACTGACATTGCTGAAAGTATAAAATGTACACTGGATTTCAAAGACTTAATGCAAAAAAAGTAAAATAATTTTTATATTGATTACATACTAAAAGAATACTTTGGACACATTAAGTAGGTTAAATAAAATATACTGTTAAAATAATTTTCATCTATTACTTTTACTGTAAAGAAACTGTAATCAGTTTTGTTTATTTAAGAAAATAAATAAATACTTCTCTAACATTTAATCACTAAAAATATCAGTTTACTGTAAAAAGTGATTACTAGAAAATTTTGCATATACAATTTATGTACATTTCTTTTGGACAGTGCTTTAAAGAAATGTTCTAGCAATGTTTTTGTCTCTCTCCTAACCTGCCACATTTGCAGAAACTTTTGGCTTAGGATAGGAATTTTAGGCTGGGAATATATTGGCTTAGGCTGGGAATTTTGAATGTACACAGACCTGAGTTTATACCCCAGTTCTCTGCTACTGGGCTTCCTCGGTGGTACTCACGGTGAAGAGTCCTCCCGCCAGTACAGGAGAGGCAAGAAATTCGGGTTCAATTCTCGGGTCAGGAAGATTCCCTGGAGAAGAAAAAGGCTACCCACTCCAGTATTCTGGCCCAGAGGATTCCATGGACTCTATAGGCCATGGGGTTGCAAAGAGTCAGACACGACTGAGCAACTTTCACTCACTTTATTGGATACATTGCTCCAGGGATATAATACAGAAAATAAAGTTTGGAAAGGAGTTTAAACAAATGGATGGATGCTTAAGTAGAATTTTTAAAAGCAAAGTAGAGATGCTTTGGAAATTGTCTAGAAGGTTGCTATGAAAGTGAAAAAAGTGTTAGTCACTCGGTAGTGTCCAACTCTGCGACCCCATGGGCTGCCAGGCTCCTCTGCCCATGAGATTTTCCAGGCAAGAATACTGGAGCAGGTTGCTATTTGCTTCTCCAGGGGATCTTTCTGACCCAGGGATCATGGGTCTCCTGCATTGCAGGCATATTCTTTACCATCTGAGCCATGTCTAGAAGGGTGCTACACCCTCCTCCTTAAAACATGCTTTTGTGTCATAATAGTGTTACAAAGTCTCCTGTCTTGGAGTATGGATAGAAACTTCCTAGTTAACCATAACAGAAGAGACAGAAAGCATGTATTTAGAATTTAAAGTAGACTTTTTAGAGAGTTAGCCACTTGGCTGCAGGAATGAAGAAGAAATGCAGTTCAGCAACAGACTAGGATTGACATGGATGCTGCAAAGGCCACCAGGTGGGATGTTTTAAGTCATGTAACACACTTTTCCCTGCAAGGAGGTAGAGCCCAGGGGCAGAATATCCAGGAGAAGACTACTAGAATCCAAGTCAGGAGCCAGTGGTGGTTAGATGGGAGCATCATGACATTGTGCCCGGTGGTCAGGGACTGATGCCAGGTTCTTCACAGAGTGTAAGAGGAGGAGAGTAAGGCTGGTAGGAGTAAGGAAGAGTATCAATCCTAAATGGTTGTTCCTCTAGTCTAGCTGTTCTCAACTGGGAGTGACTTGCCCCCTGGGACATTTGGCAATGTGCAGAGACATTTTCATTGTCACACTTGGGGTTGGGGGATGGGTCAAACTGGCATCTAGTGGGTAAATGCATTGGACAGCCCCCACCACAAATGGCCATCTTGCCGAAAATGTCATCTAGTAGTATTGTCGTCTACTGCTCTAGACAGACTTCCCAGACAAAACTTGGACAGAGAATGATAACACTGAAGTCCAAACTGGGTTATAAATTGGGAATGGGGTGCTGCAGGGAACTTGACTAAAAGGAGGTCAAGACCAGCCTTGAAAGAGTTATGACTTGATATAACATCCCCAGGTTTTAGGCTACAACTTCTATGAGGCAGTGTAGTATAGAGGGAAAAGGGACACCGACACCCAAATACAAGTCTCCGTGGTTCAAAACAAGTTTTGTAAGCTTGACATCCTTCTGTGTAAAATTAACATCATAGTTTCAAATCTGAGGGATACTGTGATGATCCCATAAGGTAATATAGCTAAAATGCCTTCCACAGGACTTAGAACATCATGGTGCTAGAATGGCAAGAAAGTTGCTGCATCTAACATATAATACAGAAATTATATATTCTCTTGGCAAATGAACCAAATAGCCTGTGTCTATATCTACTAAACATTTATAAATATTCACATTCATCTTATCTGGCCTCTCAACAGTACTTACTATTGCAGTTGCCATGCAACTGTACTCTAGTTACTGCTCCCTTATCTGATTTCCCAACTAGACTCACATAAGCTCCATAGGTGAGGGAATGGCGACTCTTTCATTGACTTGCAACCTCACTGCCCAGCACATAAATAAACAAAAATGTTTCTGATAAATAAATGAATAAAACCTAGTTAAATAACCTCTAGCAACCAGAAGTCAGGAGCACTATTGACTATATATACTGCAGAATTCTTTTATGATGCCTACAAGTGTCAGAAAGTTCTAAGTTGATCTCAATTAATTAATCAATGACTCCATTCCACCTTAATTGTGGAGCCCACTGAATTGAATGCATATGCCCAGGGATTTCTCTAGGAAACAGAGCTGTACCCATAGAGACTCTCTGCTTTTCAGATCAATAATTCTCAACACTAGAGAGAGTTGGGGAGATGGAGCCTTAATTCTCTTCTCAAAGAAAAACACATGGTCCTACATGTTTGGATCTATAGTAGTGCCCTTATTCAGCCTGATTGTCTTAAATGCTTGACACCATGCCAGGCATGTCGTAGATACCATAAATATTTGTTTTAGTAACATTTAGTAACCTTTGTTATTTGAAAGTCAGAATATATTCAAACACTTTTTTCATAGAGTTTTAGAGATATTTCTTATTTTCCTATATTCTTAAGCTAAAGTGCACAGAAAACATAGCTTCTTATCAAATTTAATATGACATTTCCAAAGCTCCCAGGTACTTTGATAGCAAATTTATTTGAATTATTGTAAGGATGTCAATGGGCTTCCCCAGTGACTCAGACAGTAAAGTGTCTGACTTAGCGCAATGCGGGAGACCTGGCTTCAATCCCTGGGTCGGTAATATCCCCTGGAGGAAGAAATGGCAACCCACTCCAGTACTCTTGCCTGGAGAATTCTATGGACAGAGAAGCCTGGTGGGCTACTCTGAGTCCATGGGGTCGCAAAGAGTCGGACACAACTGAGCAACTTCACTTCACTTCACTTCAAGGATGTCAATTGTGTATGCAAATTTAGGACATTTAACCTTTAAATTTATTGCGTTAAATCTGTAGTTAAGTAACTGAATATTACTATGCATTATCAGATCTAATTGTTTTTTTTCCTTGTGCAGTCAGTAAATCTAAATCTAGACCATAAAGTTGTCATTAATAAGTACTGATCTTTCTATATATAGAAATGACTCCTGAATCCATATTACCTTGGAAGAATGTGTATCCTTGAATAAAGAAATGTTTTAATAAAAAGGGAGTAACAGATTTATAAAAGTTACTTCTACATTTAAAGAAGCAGTTTGATTACCATTAACTCATCTTTCCGTATAAGTAGAAAGTAAAAGATTAGAAACTTTTAGTTAAGTTTTAAGAAAGTTTTTAAAAAGCATTATCATAACTCATTTGTTGAACCTTTTATTTTATGAACACTCATTCATTACATCATTTTAGATATTTAATATGGACATGATTCCTTATTGACTAAAACTGAACCACTGTATTATTTAAAACATCTTTGTTTTTTGTTTTTAAGGAGAAGTCTGTGAGTTGGATGGAGTTAAAATGAGACAAGTTGTGAAATATGGTGCTCAATATTCCAGAGAAATACATAATTAAAGCTGATAAGATTAAAATCATTTTCCATTGTAGTTGTTCATATGCCATATGTTAAGGAGTTCCCTATAGTGGAACACATAGTCTAAAAGAAGTTTGTATCTTATTACAACCCTCTTAAAGTTTTCATTTAACAAGCAAACACATAAAATGATATCTGATGCTTGAATTAAAGGTCAATGAGACAGTGAAGGCCCGTGAGTCAAGCACAAAGAAGTCCCAGTGAAGTTGAACTTCACTGGTCTGAGTCTAACTCGCCGTACATAACCATAGTTAGCATACGCTTTCTACACAGTTGGTAGCAATCAGATACATATTTAATGTGGTTTCATTATATCCTATAAATGCTGGCAATAGAATAATCTCCCCAGGGTATTCGGTGGATAATAGAGAAGAGAAAATGATGAGCACGTTTAGCACATGCACCCACAACCTCATGATGAAAGGCCCTGTTTCCCCCGTACAGCACCTGTTGTCATAGCTGCTTTAATTACTTTTCATTGTAGTCAGCAGCCTGAAATATTTATCACGGAGCCTATAATTTCCCAAATCCAAAACTGACATCTACCCAAGCAACTACAGGAACTGAAATGTTACTCACTCCTGCCTCTGTGCTTAACTTGCAACCTCAAAAGGGCTAAACAAAACATTTTCGAGGGAGACCCCGTGCAGTCCAAGATTACAAAACGTTTACACAACTTGCAAAAGGCAGTGTATCTTATCACATTTTGATTGAGATGGAGACAGAAATCATTTCATTATTAAATATTAAAGCATTCAGTGTGCTAAAATAAGAAGCAAATTTAAAGATTTCTGTAAATAGGTATCAGCTAAGAACATATTCAGTCAACATTTCTAGGATTTATTTTCCCAATCAGTGTACTATAAAATTAGGCTTGATTTTTGCACCTCTTTCTCCAGTGAATTATTGGTTATAAATCCCATGCTTTGGCTATATTCTTTTGATTGTGAAATACGTTGTGATCTAGAATAAGGTTTTTTTTTTTAATCTCATTTATTTAACAAAATGTATTTATATTTATATATTACTTACTATAGTATACAGCTGTAATGCTAATATGAATGTTAACTCATTTAATCTTAATAACAGTCCTATCAGACAGCAACTATTAGTTTCCTTATGTTACAACTGAAAAAATTGAAGCACAGAAATATGGAGTGATTTGCCCACAGTCACTAATGCCAGTTACTGGCAGATCAGGGATTCAAACTCAGATAGTTTAGCTCCAGAATCTGTTAACATCTACACACTAAAAGCCAATTTCATTTCCCAGGAAGGTCCTTATGAATAGAAAAATAACTTTATATAAACCTAATTAATTCAGTGTGTAAGAAGATAATTTCTAACACTTGGATTAGCATAATCCAGAGTCAAAAATATATTTTGCATAGCAACCAAGTAAATATTCATATCCACATACCAACACAAACATAACCAATGTAAAAGTTTCACCAGTTAAGATTACCCTTACTACATACATACTGTATTTAATTTTTAAAATGTTGCTTATGACCAAGTAATTTGTTTTCACAATGTGCTAACATAGTGGTTCTCATACCAAGTTATTCATTAAAATTGTCTGCAGAGATTTTAAAACTAAGGAATGTGTGAGGCCCACTCCAATCAGTTAATTTAGAATCTCTGCTGAAAGCTTCTTCAAAGCTATACAGGTGATACCAAGAAGCTGCCATGGTTCAGAATTTCTGCACTATTGAATCAAATATATTTAATGTGAAACACATTGGAGTAGATGAAACTGACAAGATATAGTGTTACTACCTCCAGTTGAATACAGGTCTTTTGTGTGGCAGGACTGTTGGGTTATTTTACATTAGCATTAGTTTTGTGCCTGTAAAGACCTATTAACTTCTTGAAGAGGTGTTAAAATATTTTCACAAGTAGCTTAATATTCCTTCTTTAACGTTATTTATACTATTATCACCTAACAACCTTTCTTCATTGACAGCCTTAAAGATATGTAAAGCCAGGACACATTTGTTACCAATTAGTGGATTTTGAATCAACAAGATCTTGTTTAAAATGGGCAGTTAAACTGTGGAAAGAAAACAGTGGCCCTTTGACCAAGATTAAGATAAATACTTTTTAGCTCGACACAAAACATGTTGCCTGGTTGAATTCTATATCCATATTTTCCTCCTTGTGTTCCCATCCTTTCTGCCCTATATCTTGTGATTGTCTACAAGTGAAAAATTAATATTACAAACTGAGGTTTAGAGTTTGAGCAATGAACTGCCTTATTGAAAAAGTGCTGCAGCTGCCAAGTTTGATGTCCATATAACAAACTGATTCTGAAAAGACATGACCAGGGTGTGCTGCTGCAGCTTGATGGCAACAGAGGCCACCTGACCTAGTGCTGAAGTGGAAGGAAGCCACAGACGCACGGGGAAGATGGCTAAAAAGGCACAGATCAGAACAAGATTTTGTTTGCCTCAATGGATACAGGCCCCAGATGTGTTAACATATGATTTGATTTTTTATTTCTGATGTCCTGTCATTGGTTCTTTTTTATTATTGTGGTTTTATGGTTTTGAACCTCAACTGACAATACTTAAATTTCTCCAGTCAGCATTCTTCTGTGTTCTCCAAAAGTGAATGTTCCAAATTTATAATACTCATCAACTTTAAACTGACTACATTAGCTTCACCTCCCCAGATAAAACAATGGCCATCACTGGCCTCCATTTTCAGCCTCCTCCATCTCAAAATTTCACTTTTACTCACTTTCTGGGTCTCCTCCCTCTTAAATTCCATTCAGTCCATGTGAGGCTCATTTTCCTTTTTCCTAAAATCATCCATAACTTCTGACTTGCCAAGTTCGACATCCTATTTTCAGTGGTAGCTCTCTTTTGCATAGTGTAATATGTCTTATTAATTATCAGCTCTTCTAATTTCTAGTTTTTATCAATTGTCTTGATCTGAGCTAAAGTTTCCTTCACCCCAATCTACAAAGAAAGGGTTTGATTAGCAGTAAAAATACCACATGTAAGGACATTTTAAACCTACTTAATTACCACAGAGGGGCTTTCCTGGAGCTCAGCAGGTAAAAGAATCTGCCTGCTGTGCAGGAGACCCCGGGTTTGATCCCTGGGTTGGGAAGATCACGTGGAGAAGGAAATGGCAACCCAATCCAGTATTCTTTCCTGGAAAATCCTATAAACAGAGGAGCCTACAGGACTACAGTCTATGGAGTCACTACAGTCTATGAGGTCGCAAGAGTCAGACACAACTTAGCGAATAAGCCACCACCAATTACCACAACTATTTTTATGACTTTAACACACTACTTCTGTATTAAGATGAGGGCTGCTGACAATGCCTCAGAACACCAAAACAATTTTCTGGAAGGATCTTTCTTTAGAAGGTTTCATTAGCATTATTACAAGTGGTGGTAAGTCCTTGAAAGTCAGGGCACTACTTTTCTTCTAAGTATTACTTTATTACAGGCCTTGCCGATAACCAGTCCATGTCAATGATGTTTACCTGCATTCACAAATGTCAAGCTTTTAAACAGAACCACTTGGTATTTAAAGAATTATTCCAAGTAGGAATAAATTTATTTTATGTTTCTTCTCTAACCTACATGGTGAAAGATAGAGACATCCTTCAGAGGGTCTCTAAATATGTGTGAAATTTCGTATCAACTACTGCCCTAAAGAGGAGGGCTACAGCTGATTTTTTTCCCCTGACTGACAAGTCTAAATCACCTCCCCAAACTTGAATATACTTGGAGAGGGAGGGAAAAAAGGGGGAAACCACCAGGTGAGCCGGGTTGTTCTGGTTTATTTTATGTTTGCCAGGTTTGTGAGGACAGGGTGAGGTCCTCTAAAGTCAATAGAGTCTATATTAAGGCAGCAAGAAGGTACATGTTGTGCTTCCTTCTATTGTGAGTTTACACTCACACGCTTCTCTTCTCTAATCCCAGAGTAGCTCTAAGCAAAACTGTAGACATGTGGGACCTCTAGGTGTTATCTAACACCTTTGAAACATCTGGGAATGCTTGGCAAGATTGTGGGACACTAAGAGACTCCGGGTTTCTTCCCACCAGCCCCTATGGTTGTGTGTGGTTGTGATCACCCAGATCACTACCCTTTAGATCACTGCCTCTATTCACACACATGTCTGGGGGTTTTCCTTTGCTGGGAGCAGATTTCTTCATTCACCTCACTTTTGATGACAGAGCCGATAAAGATGTAAAGACTTTAGAGAATATCTGGCAACTGATGCTCCATTCTGCAAACCAAGACTGGGAATAAGCTAGGAGGGCAGAATACCTGTAAAAATGATGTTGGTTTTACTGCTTTAACAGATAATGTAACAGACACAGGAGAGTGATACATTTCTTTAGTGGCACACTGACAATAGGAGCAGTATAACTGCAAATTGACAATTGGGTTTACTTTATTTCCCCTACTTTGTAGAGGTTTCAGTTACTTTACTTTGGCATTGTTTTGATTTGGATTTTAACCTCAAATTAAGTCACATTAAAAAAGGAAGCTTGAAATATAATCTAAATTAGAGTTCCTCAACACTAGTGACATTTTGGACTGAATTACCAAAATGTCCCCTGGGGGGAAACTTGCACCTTTTGAGAACCACTGATGTAAGTCATAAAGAAGACAATGATCACTTTCCCTCCATATTCCTTCAAAATCAAAGTTGTTATCGAAAACTACTTAGGAAAGTAATTCAGTATGTACAGTATCTAGATTATTTTATTTTGCATGAATTACATCACCATTATGAATGAAACTGACCTTTTCTATCTATGTCAGCATTGACTGCTTGAACCACACCCCTCCCCTCCCCAAAGACAGCAGGCAGTTACGATTTCACTTTGCACAGGTCCCAGAGAAACAGTCTGAGATGGCTCACCTGATGATGGCCACTGTTGATAATGATGGTTATGATAATTTTAGTAAATTCAGGATAGAACAGACTACATAATTATAGCTATAAATATTACTATGCCCATTACTGGGCCTATCATTTTATATTTTGATATTATAACTTCAAAATCAGTTGTGCATAGGCTGAGACTAGGTAAATATCAGTTGAGTTGCACTGTGGCTTAATTTTCATGTAATTGTTATTTTGAACTTCTGCAAAGGTGACTTTAGCTCAGAGCTTTGGTTTTGGTAAAGCACTGCATTACTAGTAACACTAGCTAATTTAACAAATAATGCCCTAAATATTCAAGGACTAAAATGCAATAAAAGTTGGTTTATTGTTCATATAAAATCCAAACCAGATATTACTAACTGGTAAATGATCTCCTTCATGTGATGTTTCCGGTCCTTACATCATGTGACTTTGAGATATTTAACATACACCTTCTAAAGTCACTATGCTGTTTTAAATGAAGCAAGCAGAAGAGGAAAGAACATGGGAAGTCACACAAGTCAGTTTATATGGGCCAGCTGTAAAAAATGAAGAAATGGCAGTTGAAGACTCAGATAAGGTGGCAGCTTAAGGAACATATGTTGTAGGACTTGGACTCTGCTCTACAAGATGCATATATGCATTGAACCAAGGGTGGATAAATGATGCTGTGTCCCCAAGAGCTGGAGTATACAATTCTGGAAAACTAAGATGTAGAATTTCAGACTTTCCAGGGTTTCTCTTGACATTTCCATAGCCATTGACTGCTGCAAGTGGGCAACAGCAGACTCCTTATTCCAGAAGACCAGCAAGCAGACACTGGAGTAACCAAACTCAGTTATGATGAAGAACTCAGAGGAGGCACATGGGGTCTCTTCATCCTTCCATGACCAGACAGCTGTGAGTGGACAGCAGCAGAAACCCAGCCCTAAAGAAAAAATAACCAAGGGCTCAAACCAGTTGAAGCTGCAGGTCACTCCATGGCAAGCAATCCAGGCAGCTGAAGAGTTATCTGAAAAGAGAGGAATCTAGATAGGTGGTGCAAGAAGAAGATAAGGGTGATCATTACAACTCTGGGACAAACTACAGGAGATGAACCGTAGCTTCATTTGCTAATATTCTGGGAAATTACATCTGGCCACTAGTTTGAAAAATTGGACTTGCATGTTATACCTCTGAGGGAAGGGATGGACTGAACTATTTCTGTTTAATGACTACTCTAGATTCATATATACATGTTGTTTTCCTGTCAGAATGGCTGTAGAAGCAGCTTGGGTGTCACTGAGTCCATTTGCTGCTACTGCTCTTTCCACAACTTCACAGCAATATGCAGGACCACCTCATGGAGAGAGATCACCATAACCATGCACTGGGTCTCCCCAGAACTGCTGTGCCTCTGGTTCCCCTGGGGGGCATCTGCAAAAGTCAGTGAAGCAACCAGATGCACATGGTAGTCAGTACGCCATGGGGACGCTTTGCCCCATGGGGGACAGTGGGTAGGAAGGAGTTCTGTCTCTCCCAGAACAGTGCTCAGCCTAGCATTAGTTGTGCATGGCCACTCTGACACTGTCCAGTGGGACAGACCATCACTGAGGCTTCCCAGGTGGTTCTAGTGCTAAAGAACCCACTGCCAATGCAGGAGAAGTAAGAGACGTGGGATCCATCTCTAGGTAGGGAAGATGCCCTGGAGAAGAGAATGGCACCCACTCCTGTATTCTTGCTGAGAGAATCACACGGACAGAGGAGACTGGTGGGCTACAGTCCATAGGGTCACACAGAATCGGACATGACTGAGGTGACTTAGCACACAAAGAAGTTGTGGCATTCAGCTTCCTATTCCTATTCTCTTCCTGTTTCTTTTTGTCCTTTTCCACCTCTCAGTCTTCTCCCTTTCTTTCTCATTTCTTCCTCTCTCATCCCCTCCCTTTTCCTCTCTTTTTCTTCCCTTCCTAAACAATTCTATCCAAAACCCACTATTTGGGGCTGAGCAAAATATGTGTCCACACTATGAGATGGGGGGTGGGGGGTGGGTGGCGTGTTGGGGAGTAGAATAAGGAGAAGGAAGCAAATCCACAATGGCCCAGAGTGGAGTGCGGTACCCAGGACTGGAGCCCGGGCACCAAGGAAACTGAAAACACCAGTGAGGAGGCAGCAGAAGGCGGTAGCTAAGTTAGGATTGTCTCCACACAGGGAAATTGCTCACCTAACTATATTAAAGTGTGGGATCCAGGTTTCTCACTCTCAGAGAAGGGAGTCACAAATAAAGAAAAGGAGAAGACTAGAGTAAACCCTGTGGTGTTGGACTGAAATTGGAAATATAGTGATGAAATCATGGCTTTGAAGCTGTATAGGTAGATAGATAGAGAAATAAATATAGATGGGAACAAGTATATGTATGAGAGAGAGAGAGAGTGTGTGTGTGTGTGTGTTCTCTAGCTCTGGCCATTGAGAGAGTCTAGGAGTTGAAACACTCAAATAAAAATATAGACATTTAGTGGACTAAAGACCTAAATGTAAGGCCAGAAACTATAAAACTCTTAGATGAGAACAGGCAGGTCACTCTTTGACATAAATCACAGTAAGATCCTCTATGACCCACCTAGAGTAATAGAAATAAAAATAAACAAATAGGACTTAATTAAACTTAAAAGCTTTTGCACAGCAGAGGAAACTATAAACAAGGTAAAAGACAATCCTCAGAATGAGAGAAAATAATAGCAAATGAAATAACTGACAAACGATTAATCTCCAAAATATATAAGTAGCTCAGGAAGCTCAATTAAAAAAAAAAAAAAAATCAAAAAAATGGGCAGACGGCATAAACACATAAACAGACATTTCTCCAAAGACATATAAATGGCTAATAAATACAGGAAAAGATGCTTAACATTGCTCATTATTAGAGAAATGCAAATCAAAACTACAACGAGGTATCACCTCACATTGGTCAGAATGGCCATCATCAAAAAATCTATAAATAATAAATTCTAGAGAGGATGGGAAGGAAAGGGAACCCTCTGGCACTGTTGGTGGGAACGTAAATTGATACAGCCACTATGGAGAACAGTATGGAAATTTCTCTAAAAACTAGGAATAAAATTACCATATGACCCAACAATCCCACTACTGGGCATAAACCCTGAGAAAACTATAATTGGAAAAGTCACATGTATCCCAATGTTCCCTGTAGCATTATTTATAACAGCCAGGACATGGAAGCAACCTAGGTGTCCATTGACAGATGAATGGATAAAGAAGCTGTGGTACATATACACAATGGAATATTACTCAGCCATAAAAAGGAACCATTTGAGTCAGTTCTGATAAGGTGGATGAACCTAGAGTCTACTATACAGATGGAAGTAAATCAGAAAAACAAATATCATATATTAATGCAAAATAGGGAATCTAGAAAGATGGTACTGATGAAACTATTTGCAAGGAAGCAATGGAGACATAGACATAGAGATCAGATTTGTGGACACAATTCAGGAAGGACAGGGCGGGATGAACTGAGAGAGTAGCATGGAAACATATACATCACCATATGTAAAATAGATAGCCAGTGGGAATTTGCTGTATGACCCAGGGAACTCAAACCGGACTCTGTGATGACCTAGCGGAGTGGGATGGTGTAGGTGGGAGGGAGGTTAAAGGGGGAGGGACATATGTATACCTATGGCTGATTCATGTTGATGTATGGCAGAAACCAATGCAATATTGTAAAGCAATTATCCTCCAATTAAAACCAAATAAATTAAAAAAAAACACTGCTTTTTAAATATCATTCTTCATTGTAAGGAAGCAGCCCTCTTTAGAAGAATGCATGGTTTCAAGACTGAGGCTGAAAAGAAGTGAGATGAACCTAGAACATCCTATTCTGCCAAAAAGTGAGAAAGTTCTTAAAAATGGTGATGGTTCACCAAGTCACAGGAGCCAGGGTGAAGGCACACAGCACAGGCCAAATCTGGCACAATTTTAGCAATAAAATAAATAACATTAAATAATTATAACCCACTGGAAAAAAGACATTCATGAGTCCATAATGACATAATACATCAACAAAACATTTTCAACTTGATGAGAAACATTATTTTAAAATAACTCACAATAAAATATTTATTAATTACAGAGTAAAAAGTGGAGAATGTGGTCCACTGGAAAAGGGAATGGCAAACCACTTCAATATTCTTGCCTTGAGAAAGCCATGAACAGTATGAAAAGGCAAAAAGATAGGATATTTAAAGATGAACTCTCCAGGTCGGTAGGTGCCCAGTATGCTACTGGAGATCACTGGAGAAATAACTCCAGAAAGAATAAAGGGATGGAACAAAAACAAAGCAAAAACAACACCCAGTTGTGCATGTAACTGGTGATAGAAACAAGGTCTGATGCTGTAAAGAGCAATATTGTATAGGAACTTGAAATGTTAGGTCCATGAATCAAGGCAAATTGGAAGTGGTCAAAAAGGAGATGGCAAGAGTGAGCATTGACATTCTAGAAATCAGTGAACTAAAATGGACCGGAATGGGTGAATTTAACTCAGATGACCATTATATCTACTACTGTGGGCAGGAATACCTTAGAAGAAATGGAATAGCCATCATAGTCAACAAAAGAACTTGAAACGGAGTACTTGGATGCAATCTCTGAAACAACAGAATGATCCACAGAATGATTATGGACTCGTGAATGTCTTTTTTCCAGTGGGTTGTTCCAGAATGATCTCTGTTCATTTCCAAGGCAAACCATTCAATATCACAGTAATCCAAGTCTATGCCCTAACCAGTAACGCTGAAGAAGCTGAAGTTGAATGATTCTATGAAGACCTACAAGACCTTTTAGAACTAACACCCAAAAAAGATGTCCTTTTCATTATAGGGGACTGGAATACAAAAGTAGGAAGTCAAGAAACACCTGGAGTAACAGGCAAATTTGGCTTTGGAGTACAGAATGAAGCAGGGCAAGGACTAATAGAGTTTCTGCAAGAGAACGCACTGATCATAGCAAACACCCTCTTCCAACAACACAAGAGAAGACTCTATACATGGACATCACCAGATGGCCAACACCAAAATCAGATTGATTATATTTTTTGCAGCCAAAGATGGAGACGCTCTATACAGTCAGCAAAAACAAGACCAGGAGCTGACTGTGACTCTGATCATGAACTCCTTATTGCCAAATTCAGACTTAAATTGAAGAAAGTGGGGAAAACCACTAGATCATTCAGGTATGACCTAAATCAAATCCCTTATGATTATACAGTGGAAGTGAGAAATAGAAATAGATTTAAGGGACTAGATCTGATGGACAGAGTGCCTGATGAACTATGGACGGAGGTTCGTGACATTGTACAGGAGACAGGGATCAAGACCATCCCCATGGAAAAGAAATGCAAAAACACAAAATGGCTGTCTGAGGAGGCCTTACAAACAGCTGTGAAAAGAATAGAAGTGAAAAGCAAAGGAGAAAAGGAAAGATATACCCATTTGAATGCAGAGTTCCAAAGAATAGCAAGGAGAGATAAGAAAGCCTTCCTTAGCGATCAATGCAAAGAAAGAGAGGGAAACAATAGAATGGGAAAGACTAGAGATCACTTCAAGAAAATTAGAGATACCAAGGGAATATTTCATGCTATGTTCGGCTTGATAAAGGACAGAAATGGTATGGACCTAACAGAAGCAGAAGATATTAAGAAGAGGTGGCAAGAATACACAGAAGAACTGTACAAAAAGATCTTCATGACTCAAATAATCATGATGGTGTGATCACTGACCGAGAGCCAGACATCCTGGAATGTGAAGTCAACTGGGCCTTAGAAAGCATCACTACAAACAAAGCTAGTGGAGGTGATGAAATTCCAGTTGAGCTATTTCAACTCTGAAAAGATGATGCTATGAAAGTGCTACACTCAACATGTCAGAAAATTTGGAAAACTCAGCAGTGGCCACAGGACTGGAAAAGGTCAGTTTTCATCCCAATCCCAAAGAAAGGCAATGCCAAAGAATGCTCAAACTACCACATAACTGTACTCATCTCACACGCTTATAAAGTAATGCTCAAAATTCTCCAAGCCAGGCTTCAGCAATATGTGAACTGTGAACTTCCAGATGTTCAAGGTGGTTTTAGAAAAGGCAGAGGAACCAAAGATCAAGTTGCCAACATCCACTGGATCATCAAACAGCAAGACTTCCAGAAAAACATCTACTTCTGCTTTATTGACTACGCCAAAGCCTTTGACTGTGTGGATCACAATAAACTGTGGCAAACTCTGAAAGAAATGGGAATACCAGATCACCTGACCTGCCTCTTGAGAAATCTGTATGCAGGTCAGGAAGCAATAGTTAGAGCTGGACATGGAACAATAGACTGGTTCCGAATAGGAAAAGGAGTACGTCAAGGCTGTATATTGTCACCCTACTTATTTAACTTCTATGCAGAGTACATCATGAGAAACGCTGGGTTGGAAGAAGCTCAAGCTGGAATCAAGATTGCCAGGAGAAATATCAATAATCTCAGATATCCCTTATGGCAGAAAGTGAAGAAGAACTAAAGAGCCTCTTGATGAAACTGAAAGAGAAGAATGAAAAATTTAGCTTAAAGTTCAACATTCAGAAAACTAATATTATGGCATCCAGTCACATCACTTCATGGCAAAGAGATGGGGAAACAGTGGAAACAGTGTCAGACTTTATTTTTTTGGGTTCCAAAATCACTGCAGATGATGATTGCAGCCGTGAAATTAAAAGACACTTGCCCCTTGGAAGGAAAGTTATGTCCAACCTAGACAACACATTAAAAAGCAGAGTCATTACTTTGCCAACAAAGGTCCATCTAGTCAAGGCTATGGTTTTTCCAGTAATCATGTATGGATGTGCAAGTTGGACTATAAGGACAGGTGAGTGCTGAAGAATTGATGCTTTTGAACTGTGGTATTGGAGAAGACTCTTGAGAGTCCCTTAGACTGCAAGGAGATCCAACCAGTCCATCCTAAAGGAAATCAGTCCTGGATGTTCATTGGAAGGACTGATGTTGAAGCTGAAACTCCAGTATTTGGGGCACCTGATGTGAAGAGCTGACTAATTTGAAAAGACCCTGATGCTGGAAAAGATTGAGGGCAGGAGGAGAAGGGATGACAGAGGATGAGGTGACTGCATGGTATCACCGACTCAATGGACATGAGTTTGGGTGGACTCTGGGCTGGAGTGGACTTTGGGTGGACTTTGGGTGATGGACAGAGAGGCCTAGTTCATGGGGTCAGTAAGAGTCAGACATGACTGAGCGACTGAACTGAACTGAACTGAATATTCCTACCAAAGACTAGAACCTGAATATAATCATGAGGAAACACCAGACATGGGTTAAGGAAACTTCTACAAGATAACTGACTTGTAATCTTCAAAAATGTTATGGTCATGAAAATCAAGGAAAGACTGGGGAATTACTCCAACTGAAAAAAGATAAAGAGACCTGGTAACTAAAAGCAGCAAAGTGAGATGCTAAACTGGATCCTTTTGTTATAAAGGTTATACCAATGGCACAACTGGTACAACTAAGTAGAGTCTTGGGATTAGATGACTGTCATGCATCTGGATGGATTTTCTTGGTTTTGACATTTAAGTTATGGTTATGAAGGAGACTGTCTTTGTCAGACGTATACACTAAAGCATCTAAGGGTAGTGGCCATTATGTTGGCAATTTACTCTCAAATAATTTTGAGATGAGAGGTCAATCCTAAAGGAAACTAGCCCTAAATATTCATTGGAAGGACTGATGCTAAAGCTGAAGCTGTAATACTTTGACCACGTGATGTGAAGAGACGACTCTCTGGAAAAGACTCTGATGCTGGGAAAGACTGAGGCCAGGAGGAGAAGGGGATAACAGAGGATGAGATAATTGGACAGCATCATGACTCAGTGGACGTGAGTTTGAGCAAACTCTGGGAGATAGTGGAGAACAGAGTCAGATATGACTTAGTGACTAAACAACAACAATAATTCAGGGGTGGGGTTGGGGAGGGAAGTAAATCTCTTATTCCAGTCTTGCAATTTTTGTTACTTTGAATTGATTCTGAATTAAGAAGAGGCAGAATAGCAGCAACAGCAGAAACAGTGGCTGGGCTAATATTTCCTTTGCATTTGCTTTTCTCTCTTCCTCCCTGACCCACTCCCTTTCCCCTTTCTCCTGCTTTCTTTATGCTCTGTAGTCTAGGGAACCCTTTCTAACTTAGTGGGCAATTCACAGAATCTACACTGATTCCCAGACCTATGGAATGTGAAGTGTTACAATATTAGTAGAAAGTAAAATTGAAAGCCTTTATATCTACATATTTGTACCAAAATAATGTGTGCGTGCATGCTAAGTTGCTTCAGTCATGTCCGACTCTTTGCGACCCCATGGACTGTCACCTGCCAGCTTCCTCTGACCATGGGATTCTCCAGGCAAGGATACTGGAGTGAGTAGCCATTCACTTCTCCAGGGGATCTTATCAGCCTAGGGATTGAACTTGCCTCTCTTATATCTCCTGCGCTAAGCAGGTGGGTTCTTCACCACTAGTGCCAAATAGAAAGTCACAGAAATATCTTATATTTGGTGAACTGCCCATAAGGCAACAAAGTAACCTTGCAATCAAATATACCCATCATAAATGTGGGGATATCTAATCCACAAAGTCATAAATGTAGGCACACACAGCGATACTTCCTTTTGAGCGGTAGTGATACACTAAAGAAGGCACTTACGCAGACCCTGGAGGCTTCATAAGCAGATGGTTCCCACTTACCAGAACTTCCATTCCTGGTACACTATTATTTCCCTTTTAATCCACACCAGTGGTCCCTGGAGAAGGAAATGGCAACCCACTCCAGTACTCTTGCCTGGAGAATCCCATTGACCGAGGATCCTGGCGGGATACAGTCCACAGGGGTGAAAAGAGCTGGACACAAATGAAACAACTTAGTATGGTCATATGATGTTTCACCATGACCAGCTGATTAGGAAGAAACGGGCAAAACTGTGGGTTGTGAATAGTTTTATATGATTTGAAGACGCATAGTAGAAGCAGCGGGGAAGGCAATGGCACCCCACCCCAGTACTTTTGCCTGGAAAATCCCATGGACAGAGGAGCCTGGTAGGTTCCAGTCCATGGGGTCGCTGGGAGTCGGACACGACTGAGCGACTTCACTTTCACTTTTCAGTTTCATGCATTGGAGAAGGAAATGGCAACCCACTCCAGTGTTCTTGCCTGGAGAATCCCAGGGACAGGGCAGCCTGGTGAGCTTCCGTCTATGGGGTCACACAGAGTCAGACACGACTGAAGCGACTTAGCAGCAGCAGCAGCAGTAGAAGCAGGGAGGCCCTAAAGTACATAGGGAAGGAAATATTTCTGATGAGAAGACATTTTCAGGGTTACATTTGGCTATCACTCTACCTAGAAGAGTTGGCTAGAGTTATCCACATTAGTTCATAGACAGTGGTAGATGATTTCATCAGATGATAAGGGACTTGGAAAGGATGACGTTGAGGGGCTGAGGAAAGGGAGATCCAAGGAATAGTTAGGTGTAGGGACTTTTGAAAATTTGAGAGTATGGCTTTCCCATCAGAATTCTCACTCACCACTCCTGCTCTCTCCCACTGAAATGACTTGTTGAGGACTCAAAGCCATAGCATTTAGGGCTTTGGATGCTGTAGCACAGAGCTGGAACACTTAGTAACACATATGAACACCAGAGGGCAGGAGACAAATCCCTGAAAATCTATGGAAAACCACCTCAGAGAATTTCCTGAAAGACTCAAATTACTAAAATCAGGAATGAAAGAAAGAACATAACTCTCAATCTTATAGAAATAAAAAAAGATTATAAGGGAGTACTATGAATTAACTTAGATAAAGTAGACAAATTCTTGCCATTGTTGTTCAGTTGCTAAGTTGCGTCAGACTCTGCAACTCCATGGCCTGTAGCACAACAGACTCCCCTGTCCTCCACTATCTTCTGGAATTTGCTCAAATTCATGTCCATCAAGTTGGTGATGTTATCTAACCATCTCATTCTCTGCCACCCCGTTTTCTCCTCCTGCCCCCAATCTTTCCCAGAATCAGGGTCTTTACCAATGAGTTGGCTCTTCACTCAGGTGGCCTGACTGGAGCTTCAGCTTCAGCATCAATCCTTCCAATGAATATTCAAGGTTGATTTGCTTTGAGATTGACTGGTTTGATCTCCTTGCAGTCCAAGGGACTCTCAAGAGTCTTCTCCAACACCAAAATTTGAAAGAATCAGTTCTTTGGTGCTCAGTCTTCTTTATGGTCCGACTCTCACATCCATATATGACTAATGGAAAAACCATAGCTCTGACTAGACAGACATTTGTCAGCAAAGTGATGTCTCTGCTTTTTAATATGCTGCCTAGGTTTGTCATAGCTTCCCTTCCAAGGAGTAAGCATCTTTTAATTTCATGGCTGCCGTCACCATCTGCAGTGATTTTGGAGCCCAAGAAAATAAACTCTGTCACTGTTTCCACTTTTTACCCATCTATTTGCCATGAAGTTGTGGGACTGGATGCTATGATCTTAGCTTTTTCATGTTGAGTTTCAAGCCATCTTTTCCACTCTCCTATTTCACCCTCATCAAGAGAATTTTTAGTTCCCCTTCACTTTCTGCCATTATCTTGGTATCATCTGCATATCTGAGGTTATTGATATTTCTCCCAGCAAACTTGATTTCAGTTTGTGCTTCATCCAGCCCAGCATTTCCCATGATGTACTCTGCATATAAGTTAAATAAGCAGGGTGACAATATACAGCCTTGGTCATACTTTTCCAGTTTTGAACCAGTCCATTGTTCCATGTCCAGTTCTAATTGTTGCTTCTTCACCAGCATACTGGTTTCTCAGGAAACAGATAACGTGGTTTGGTATTCCTGTCTCTTTAGGAATTTTCTACAGTTTGCTGTGATCCACACAGTCAAAAGCTTAAGCATAGTCAATGAAGCAGAAATAGGTGTTTTCTGGAACTCTCTGCCTTCTCCATGATCCAATAAATGTTGGCAATTTGGTCTCTGCTTCCTCTACCTCGTCTAAACCCAATGTGTACATCTGGAAGTTCTTGAAGAACTCGGAGCATAACCTTGCTAGTATGTGAAATGACCACAACTGTATGATAGATTGAACATTCTTTGGTGTTGCTTTTCTTTGGGTTGGAATGAAAACTGACCTTTTCCAGTCCTATGCCTACTGCTGAGTTTTCCAAATTTGCTGGCATATTGAGTGCAGCACTTCAACAGCATCATCTTTTAGGATTTGAAATAGCTCAACTGGAATTCTGTCACTCCATTAGCTTTGTTTGTAGTAATTTTTCTAAGGCTCACTTGACTTTACACTCCAGGATGTCTGGCTTCAGGTGAGTGATCACAGCATAGTGGTTATCTGGGACATTAAGACCTTTTTTGTACAGTTCTTGTGTGTGTTCTTACCACCTATTCTTAATTTCTTCTGTTTCTCTTAGGTCCTTACTGTTTCTGACCTTTATTATGCCCATCCTTGCATGAAATGTTCCCTTCATATTTCCAATTTTCTTGGGGAGATCTCTAGTTTTCTCCCATTCTATATTGTTCCTCTATTTCTTTGCATTGTTCATTTAAGAAGGCCTTCTTATTTCTCCTAAGACAAATTCTTACCTCTCCCTTGACCAAGTGGATTATCTTAGCAATGCAAAGTTTGCTTAACTTATAAAAGTCAGTCAAGGTAGTATACTGCAATTTTAGAGTAAAGAACAATAATTACATGATCACCTTCATAGGTGGAGCAATATGCTTGACAAAATGCAAGACCCATTCATGATAAAAACTCTCAGAAAACTAAGAACAGAGAGCAAACTTCTCAGCCTAATAAAGGGCATCTATGGAAACCCAGAACTAACATCACACTTACTAGTGAAAGACTAGAATCCTTCCCCCTAAGATCAGGGAAAGACAAGGATGTTTGCTCTCATCACTTCTATTCAACTTTTTACTGGAGGTTCTATACAAAGCAATTAGGCAAGAAAAACAAATACGAGTCACCTAGATTGAAAAAGAGAGTGAAAATTCTGGCTTAAAACTCAACATTCAAAAAACTAAGATCATGGTATCCAGTTCCATCACTTCATGGCAAAGAAAGGGGGTGGAAATGGAAACAGTGACAGAGTATTTTCTTAGGCTGCAAAGTCACTGTGGATGGTGACTGCAGCCATGAAATTAAAATGCATTTGCTCCTTTAAAGAAAAGATATAACAAAGCTAGATAGCATATTAAAAAACAGAGACATCACTTTGCTGACAAAGCTCCATATAGTAAAAGCTATAGTTTTCAAGTAGTCATGTACAGATTATGAGAGATGGACCATAAAGAAGGCTGAGTGCGGAAGAATTGATGCTTTCAAACTGTGGTGCTAGAGAAAACTCGTGAGAGTCCCTTGGACTGCAAGGAGATCAAACCAGTCACTCTTAAACCAAACCAACCCTGAATATTCATTGGAAGGACTGATGCTGAAACTGAAGCTACAATATTTGGCCACCTGATGTGAAGAGGCGCCTCATTGGAAAAGACCTTGATGCTGGGAAAGATTGAGGGCAGAAGGAGTAGGGCCAACAGCGGATGTAATGGTTGGATGGCATCATCCACTCAATGGACATGAGTTTGAGCAAACTCTAGGAGTTAGTGAAGAACAGGGAAGTCTGGCATGCTGCAATCCATGCGATTGCAAAGAGTTGGACATGACTGAGTGAGTGAACAACAACAAAAATTGAAAAGGAAGAAGTAAAACTATATCTGCTTATAAATGACATCATTCTGTATATAGAAAATTCTTAAAAAGCCATTAAAAATAAACCAACAAAACTCTCTGAATCATTAGATGAGTTCAGCAAGGTCATTTTGACATGTGTTGTTGAAACAACTAGGTTGGTACATGCAAAAGAACAAAATTGTAGCTTTACCTCATATTCAGAAATTAACTAAAATGAATCAAAGACCCAAATGTAGGAACTAAAACTCTTAAAAGAAAACACAGGAGTAAAACTTAATGATCTGGAATTTGGCAAAGAATTCTTGGATATGACTGAACAATTTATGTTTTGATAAATGTTACCTAGTTTCCCTTCACATTATGTCCTGGTAATTTACATACCCAACCACCACCCACCTATTTCCCTCTCTCTTGCAAAATCTAGATATAATCTTTAAATTTTTGCCAGCCTGGTGGACAAAGGACAGAGACAGACTTCATATTGTTTCCACTGCATGTTTTTACTCTTTAGTGAAGTAGTATATATTTCCCTGTGCCTATTTTCTTAGTTGTAGAAGGGCTGTTCATGTTGTTCATCCACTTTGCTATTAGAATTCTTTGTCCAAATATTTTTAGCTACAAGGAACAAAAATTCTCCTGAGCTCCAGATTAAGTATGGGAGAGTTTATAGAAAGGACTCACGGGCCCTGAAGACAGGAAAGGCATTCTGGTCTCCTGGATCTTGAACAAGTGTCTCCATCTGTATTTGATACTCACCTTCTTTCACCTGGGGGAAAAAAAATAATACTAATTGCCTGATATCATGTATATTTTCTTCTCTTACTAAAAGATCATTGAGTAAGGATGATCAAATAGTGAACTATTATAAAAGTAATCCTGCAATCTGGGAAGATACCTGCTGAGGCCAGCATAATTAGGTGTATTTAGATTATAATGTTTCTTTATGGCAGACTCTTCATCTTACACAGCTTTATTTCCTATCCCCATGCCCTCTCTTAATGAGATACAAATACAAAATAGAAAGTAAGGAGAATTATAAAAGTTGGATGGAGTTTTAAAGATTATGTAGGCAGATACAAATATAGAACAGGTAAATAGAATTACAAAATTGTAGAGCTGGATGGAATTTAAAGATCATATTTTCATGATAAAGTTAGGTTTAAAGAGGGCAAATAACCGACTCAAGTTTTCATTTCAAGTAAATGAGTACATCTGAGCCCTCAGTTCCTCTGCTAAGTCCTGTACATGCATTCATTCGCTAAGTTGTTTTTTTTTCTTCTGTTTATTTATTTATTTTACTTTACAATATTGTATTGGTTTTGCCATACATTGACATGAATCCGCCATGAGTGTACATGTGTTCCCCATCCTGAACCTCCCTCTCACCTCCCTCCCCATCCCATCCCTCTGGGTCATCCCAGTGCACCAGCCCCGAGCACCTTATATCATACATCGAACCTGGACTGGCGAGTTGTTTCACATATGATATTATACATGTTTCAATGCCATTCCCCCAAATCATCCCACCCTCGCCCTCTCCCACAGAGTCCGAAAGACTGTTCTATACATCAATGTCTCTTTTGCTGTCTCACATACAGGGTTATCGTTACCATCTTTCTAAATTCCATATATATGTGTTAGTATACTGTATTGGTGTTTTTCTTTCTGGCTTAGTTGTGTCCAACTCTTTGTGACCTCATGGACTCTAGCCCACCAAGTTCCTCTGTCCATGGTATTTCCCAGGCAAGAATACTGTAGTGGGTTGCCATTTCCTTCTCCAGGGGATCTTCCTGACCAAGGGATCGAACCCACATCTCCTGCCTGGCAGGTAGATTCTTTACCACTGAACCACTAAGGAAGCCCTCTAAGTCCTGTGCTCTTTTCCAAATTCCAAGAATTTCTGATTATATGTATATCAATTTATTCTGATTTCTTATTTAAAGGCTGTAGTCAATAAAACTGGCACAAAGTATTTGAACATAAATAATTCCTCATTACATAGAGTTATATGCTTAATCTCACTTACTATTTATATTAACCAATATATACCTGTATAACTAGGAGCTTCCCAGATGGCTCAGTGGTAAATAATCTGCCTGCCAATGCAAGAAACACAGGAGATGCAGGTTCTGTCTCTGAGTTGGGAAGATTCCCTGGAGGAAGAAATGTCATCCCACTTCAGTATTCTTGCCTGGAAAATTCAATGGATAGAGGAGCTTCACAAGCTATTGTCCGTGGGGGTCACAAAAGGTTGGACACAACTGACTGAGTATGCATGAGTATCCACACACCTATATAACTATGAAAATTAGAGCTTATTTACTAGCCTAAGATCCAAAAAAAGAAGAAAAAAAACTCTATAAGACTGTGAAGTTTCTTGATCTAATTTCAAAATTACAACTGTTCAATAATTTATACAGCTGGAACTAAAATTTACCATACAATTATTTAATTGAAATAATAAAATTCTTTGGTGAGTTATCATACTTAAATCGATTGTCCCAATTATTCAGTTTTACTTCATCTCACAGTTTTTTGCATGTACTTGTTAGTAGCTGAATTAGCCATATGGAATGCCTAGAACATTGCTGCAGGGGACAACACGGAGAACATCTGTAGTTTGCTGGAATGAGACCTTGAGTCCTTAAATTTCAGCAGTTAAATCTCACAACAAAAACAATTTTCTTCTGAAAAAAGTTCCATACTCTAATAATATTTAGTTTTGTGACATGGATAGTTAAATAGAACAGCAAGTTAACTTCACAGTTGTAATTAATGTATCTTCAATTTGGGGAAAACCACTCTCATTAGGGTAAGATTATACTATTTTGATTAAAGAAATTTACTGATAGCTCACAAAATATTTCTTAAAATATAAGCTCACATTATAATGGATTTAAATTGCTTATTTGGATGAAAAAATGAGCACTTCAGATTTCCATAGGCCATCTTTTTTTCCAGCATATTTTGTGGTCATCATAGAAAAATTGTCAAAATTGTCCCATATGTCATAAAATTTGACAAAGATTTACACTGAACACTCTTACTGTTGTGTATAAATTACCTTTGCATAGTATATTCCAGCAGGCAACTAATCACTGAGGTTTATGAAGACCCTTATTTACATTTTGCATTACCTGTATTTTCTATCACCCAAATAAAAAGTTATGTTTTCATAAAATATGAATTGCTTATAATTTATGAGTTTTTACTGCAAGTTCTCTACATAAGCTACTTGAATGCAGGTTAGAGACTCTTAAATACAAACTTGGGGTATATGTAGGCATTTTTTTTTAAAAAGCCACTAGGAAATTAGGCTTCTAGATTCTTTCAAAAAATAGGTCTTGTTGGGCTCCTCTGAGAGTATGTTGATTTTCCAGCTATCTAAAATTGGACTTGTTCCCAATAAGTTTCTAGGTCTTTACCTGATGGTCTTGTGACACCTAATATTGGTTTAGTTGCTCATGAATGACTGTCAAAAATCTGTAGGGGTTATAACTTTGGTAGTTCAGTGTAACGATCTGTCATTATGGAATTTCTCTGACCTCCTTCATGGTAATAGTCCAGTCCTTCATGTAGTTTCCCTTAATGTGTATGTTTTTAACAGATGGATCACTAAGCTTTTGATTTCTCAGGGCTAAACTGAGGCATAGAGACTCAAGACTGTTCACTGTTATCTTTAGTGGACTGGCTGAGTGATACTATGCCACAGCTCACAAAATCTATACTAAATTAGTGAGGATATTCATATATCATACATTCATCGTAGACATATATTCTGTCTCTCAAAGCACCACAAATTAAAACATAAATTCGCTAACATTATTCGTCTTTCTCTTGATTGAGCATGTGTGCAAACCTATAATTGAAAAGGATTTTATTACAGTAGCTCCACAAATTCGCAATACAGAAAATATTTAGGGACTCTCCTGGTGATCCAGTGGTTAAGATTTTGCCATCCAATGCCATGCAGTGGGTGTGGGTTCCATCCCTGGTAGGGGAGTTAAGATTAGATCCTACATACCTCAGGCCCCAAAACTCAAACATAAAACAGAAGCAATACTGTAAGAAATTCAATAAAGAGTAAAAAAGGTCCACATCAAAAAAATGTTTTTTTAAAAAAAGAAAAATATTTAAATGCCTGTTTTAAAAGTATAAAAATAGCACCTAGTCAGATGTCCTTGGAGAAGGCAATGGCACCCTACTCCAGTACTCTTGTCTGGAAAATCCCATGGATGGAGGGGCCTGGTGGGCTGCAGTCCATGGGGTCGCTGGGGGTCGGGCACGACTGAGCGACTTCACTTTCGTGCATTGGAGGAGGAAATGGCAACCCACTCCAGTTGTTCTTGCCTGGAAAATCCCACGGACAGAGGAGCCTGGTAGGCTGCAGTCCATGGGGTCGCTAAGAGTCGGACACAACTGAGCGACTTCACTTTCACACATTGGAGAAGAAAATGGCAACCCACTCCAGTTGTTCTTGCCCGGAAAATCCCACGGACGGAGGAGCCTGGTAGGCTGCAGTCCATGGGGTCGCTAAGAGTCGGACACAACTGAGCGACTTCACTTTCACGCATTGGAGAAGGCAATGGCAACCCACTCCAGTGTTCTTGCCTGGAGAATCCCAGGGACAGGAGAGCCTGGTGGGCTGCCGTCTATGGGGTCGCACAGAGTCGGACACGACTGAAGCGACTTAGCAGCAGCAGCAGCAGCAGATGTCCTTACCATTTCTAGTTATTTGAGGGCCATGCATATGGAAATGAAGTAGCAGCCATAAAATAGACTTTTCCAAGAGAGGAACTGAAATCTACATTTCCAAAATACATTTTTTTCATGAATCAGAATACAATATTTTAGTTTTTGGCTACTAAAAAAATTTTTTAGTAGTCAACTAACTAACTAACTTTGCTTCATTAACTTGCTTTTATTATTGGAGATTTAAATTTAACCATAGTTTTTCCCCCACACAAACACACAAAGAATATGCAGGATTATTTACAATCAGAAGATGAAATAAGTAGTGTATGCTCTGTGATATAATATTGGACATAATATTTATATTCATAAAATAAATGTCTAGAAATTTACTGGTTTAGGAACTTCTTTCAATAGTTGCAAAATGTCTGGAAGACAAAGAGTGCTATAGAAATGTTTGTGTGAATGTTTCAGGCCATGTCACATCTTAAGGAAGGAGTTTTTGGAAAAGGATGTTCGCCTTGTGTAGGTAAAAACCACTAATATACATTATGACTCACTCATTAGGAAACTGTTAGCAATTTATTCACAGGAATTTCCAGCCAAAGAATCAGGTAGAATTGCCCAGGAGATTTCTAGAGGAAGTAATAAGCATTATTTCCATATTTATTTACAAGATGGACTTAGTGAACTCCAGTCAAGAAGAATATTTGTCTCTTGTAGTAACCATTCCAATATAACAATTTACTGTTCTGACCTCTTTTCCACTGTGTAATTAATGGCCTAAAGCAACAAAGAAAAGAAGTATATAACATAGAGACTGATTTTTCTATGCAAGTTTGTATATTGTTGTTGTTCAGTCACTCAGTCATGTCTGACTCTTTGCAACCCTATGGACTGCAGCATGCCAGGCTTCCCTGTCCTTCACTATCCCCTAGAGTTTGCTCAAACTCATGTCCATTGAGTCGATGATGCCATCCAACCATCCCATCCTCTGTTGCTCCCTTCTCCTGCCCTTAATCTTCCCCAGCATCAGGGTCTTTTTCAGTGAGTTAGCTCTTTACATCAAGTAGCCAAATATTGTAGCTTCAGCTTCAGCATCAGTCCTTCCAATGGATAGTCAGGGTTTATTTGCTTTAAGAGTGACTGGTTTGATCTTCTTGCAGTCCAAGGAACTGTCAAGAGTTGTCTCCAGCACCACAGTTTGAAAGCATCAATTCTTCGGCACTCAGCCCTCTTTATGGTCCAACTCTCACATCCATACATGACTACTGGAAAAACCATAGACTAGATGGAGCTTTGTCAGCAAAGTGATGTCTCTGTTTTTTTATGCTGTCCAGGTTTGTCATTGCTTTTCTCCCAACGAACAAGCATCTTTTAATTTAATGGCTGCAGTCACTGTCCACAGTAATTTTGGAGCGCAAGAAAATAAAATCTGTCACCGTTTCATTTTCTCCCCACCTATTTGCCATGCAGTGATGGGACCAGATGCCATGATCTTAGCTTTTTGAATGTTGAGTTTTAATCCTGCTTTTTCACTATCCTCTTTCACCTTGATCAAGAGGCTCTTTAGTTTCTCTTTGCTTTCTGCCATTAGGGTGGTATCATCAGCATATCTGAGGTTATTGATATTTCTCCTCCAGATTGTGCTTCATTCAGCCCAGCATTTCCCATGATGCATAGAAGTTAAATAAGCAGGGTGACAATATATAGCCTTGTCATATTCCTTTTCCAATTTTGAACCAGTCCGCTGTTCCGTGTCCAGATCTAACTGTTGCTTCTAGACCTACATACAGGTTTATCAGGAGACAGGTAAGATAGTCTGGTATTCTCATCTCTTGAAGAACTTCCCACAGTTTGTTGTGATCTACACAGTCAAAACTTTAGCATAGTCCATGAAGCAAATGTTTTTCTGAAATACCTTTGCTTTTTTTCTGTGATCCAATATATGTTGGCAATTTGATCATTTGTTCCTCTGCCTTTTCTAAATCCAGCATGTATATCTGGAAGTTCTTGGTTCACATACTAGATCCTTAGTTTTTTTCCCATTATATTGTTTTCCTCTATTTCCTTGCACTGTTCACTTAAGTGAAAGTGAAAGTGAAGTCGCTCAGTCTGTCCGACTCTTTGTGACCCCGTGGACTATAGCCCACCAGGCTACTCCATCCATGGGATTCTCCAGGGAAGAATACTGGAGTGGATTGCCATTTCCTTCTCCAGGAGATCTTCCCGACCCAGGGATCGAACCTAGGTCTCCTGCATTGCAGGCAGATGCTTTACCCTCTGAGCCACCAGGGAAGCCCTGGTGTTCACTTAAGAAGGTTATATTAAAATGATTCATATTCTTATGTTATTGCAAAGTCCTAAACTGCAATCAGTTACTTCTCCATTGCCAATTTCTATCACTCTGAAGGCTTTTATTTCTTTTTTTAATTTAAAAAATCTTTTATTGGGGTCAGAACACCTGTTATTTATCTATTTATGTATTACTCTCTACTCTAGGTATCCTTCTAAATGCTTTACAAATACTAATCTAATTAATCCTTAGGAAAACTCTAAGGTAAATTCTGCTTTTATCTCCATTTCACAGATGGATATGGAAGAGAGCATGGCAACCCACTCTAGTATTCTTGCCTGGAGAATCCCATGGACAGAGGAGCCATGGCAGGCTAAAGTCCATGGGTTGCGAAGAGTAGGACACAACTGAGCAACTAATATTACAGATGGAGAAACTGAGGCACAATGAGGTAAAGTAACTTTCTAAAGATATCTAGATTAATGGCAGACCCTGATGCTACTCAGGTCATCTGGCTTCAGATTCTGCTCTGAACCTTCCATGTGACTGCTCAGGTTCTCTTTCTCCCCTCTTCTGTTCCTCCCTGCACTTGAGAACCCCAAATTCATTTATGGACAAGTGAGAATTTCTTTGACAGACAATGAAAGAAAATGGGGAAGGTGAGGGCATGAGAGTGAAAGTCTGATAGAATGAGGCACGTATGTAAGGATTTTCCTTATCATTGAATGCTAAAAATGAAATCTCACTAGGGACACTTTCAATCACAGCCTAATGCTAATATTTACTGGGGGTAATAAATATGTGATATAACTTCACACGTAGAAGAAGTGAGAAAATCAGACTCCCTACAAAGATAAGTGTGGTTCATGGGATGGTACTATTGTCAAATATCAGACAAATGCTTGGGTTATATCACAGGAATGTGGGAAAGTTGCAGACTCTTACCAGGACACACATTGCCATAAACTGGAGACCAGAGATAAGCATAAAATAGATTAAATGCAGTAGCCATAAACTTAAGATAACAATACCAACCTATATCTGAAAGATATTGTCATAGTAACCAATAAAATGACTATAGGAAAAAGGAAAAACGTTCTATTAAATTGAAAAATAGATGTCTCCTGATAACAATAAAAAACAAAATTAATGCCTTTCCATTTAAGGAGGAGCCAAAACAACAAAAAGTTTTATATACAGCTGTAACTTTATTGGCTTTTTCTCTATATGCATTTCAAATGATATGAAGAATATTTATAAATGGACTAAAGTTACACTAATACAGCCATCTGTTCATGAACTGGGAAGAATAAAATTTGTGATTAAAGCAAATTAATCTTTGAGCCTTAATCCAAAAGAAGGAATTCTTGGTAAAACTTATGATAGTCACTGGTCTAAGTGGGTCCTAGAGCCTTGAAAAAGTCTGTGCATCTCCAGAAATATTTACTGCAAAAAAAGGTTTGAATGACAGTCTGAAGCCCACTGACTGTCTTCTACTACCTACTACAATAGATTTAAAGCCCTTCCTCCTTGTCAGAGAGAACCCACAATTTACTGCTATGGAGATCCTTTAAACCTTAGAGAGCCACACACGGCTTTCGGGTGCTCATATAAAACATCCCAATTGATAAGCAACAAGACAATAGAGAAAGTGTCCTTTGCAACTGACCCCTTGGAAGCTCTTCCTTGAGAGAGAGGCCTCTCTAAATTTTTACTTAAATTCTAAAGCCAACTAGGACACAAGCATTTATTCTAACAGTTATCACTCCTTCATGGGTCAGAATTATTTTTAAATTCCAAAGTCTAGTACAGCTGATTTTTTAAATAAATAATTTAATTTGCAGTTCAGTCCAGTCGCTCAGTCATGTTCAAGTCTTTGCAACCCCGTGGACTGCAGCACGCCAGGCCTCCCTGTCCATCACCAACTCCCGGAGTTTACTCAAACTTATATCCATTGAGTCAGTGAAGCCATCCAACTACCTCATCCTTTGCCGTCCCCTTCTCCTCCTACCTTCAGTCTTTCCCAGCATCAGGGTCTTTTCAAATGAGTCAGCTCTTTGCATCAGGTGGCCAAAGTATTGGAGTTTCAGCTTCAACATCAGTCCTTCTAATGAATATTCAGGACTCATTTCCTTTAGAATGGACTGGTTGGATCTCCTTGCAGTCCAAGGGACTCTCAAGAGTCTTCTCCAACACCACAGTTCAAAAGCATCAATTCTTTGGCCCTCAACTTTCTTTACAGTCCAACTCTCACATCCATACATGACCACAGGAAAAACCATAGCCTTGACTAGATGGACCTTTGTTGGCAAAGTAATGACTCTGCTTTTTAATATGCTGTCTAGGTTGGTCATAACTTTCATTCCAAGGAGCAAGTGTCTTTTAATTTCATGGCTGCAGTCACCATCTGCAGTGATTTTGGAGCTCCCCCCTAAATAAAGTCTGTCACTATTTCCACTGTTTTCTCATCTATTCGCCATGAAGTGATGGGGCCAGAAGCCATGATCTTAGTTTTCTGAATATTGAGCTTTAAGCCAACTTTTTCACTCTCCTCTTTCAGTTCCATCAAGAGGTTATTCTTGCTTTCTGCCATAAGGGTGGGTGTCATCTGCATATCTGAGGTTAATGATATTTCTCCCAGCAATCTTTATTTCAGCTTGTGCTTCTTCCAGTCCAGCTTTTCTCATGGTGTACTCTGCATATAAGTTAAATAAGCAGGGTGACAATACACAGCCTTGACATACTCCTTTTCCAATTTGAAACCAGTCTGTTGTTCCATGTCCAGTTCTAACTGTTGCTTCCTGACTTGTATACAGATTTCTCAAGAGGCAGGTCAGGTGGTCTGGTATTCCCATCTCTTTCAGAATTTTCCACAGTTGGTTGTGATCCACACAAAGGCTTTGGCATAGTCAATAAAGCAGAAGTAGTTGTATTTCTGAAACTCTCTTGCTTTTTTGATGATCCAGTGGATGTTGGCAATTTGATCTCTGGTTCCTCTGCCTTCTCTAAAACCACCTTGAACATCTGGAAATTCACAGTTCACATATTGCTGAAGCCTGGCTTGGAGAATTTTGAGCATTACTTTGCTAGCGTGTACCCACTCCAGTGTTCTTGCCTGGAGAATCCCAGGGACGGGGGAGCCTGGTGGGCTGCCATCTATGGGGTCACACAGAGTCGGACACTACTGAAGTGACTTAGCATAGCATAGCATTGCTAGCGTGTGAGATGAGTGCAATTGTGCGGTAGTTTGAGCATTCTTTGGCATTGCCTTTCTTTGGGATTGGAATGAAAACTGACCTTTTCCAGTCCTGTGGCCACTGCTGAGTTTTCCAAATTTGCTGGCATATTGAGTGCAGCACTTTCACAGCATCATCTTTCAGGATTTGAAATAGCTCAACTGGAATTCCATCACCTCCACTAGCTTTGTTCGTAGTGATGTTTCCTAAGGCCCACTTGACTTCACATTCCAGGATGTCTGGCTCTAAGTCAGTGATCACACCATCGTGATTATCTGGGTCGTGAAGATCTTTGTTGTACAGTTCTTCTGTGTGTTCTTGCCACCTCTTCTTAATATCTTCTGCTTCTGTTAGGTCCATATCATTTCTGTCCTTTATTGAGCCCAGCTTTGCATGAAATGTTCCCTTGGTATCTCTAATTTTCTTGAAGAGATGTCTAGTCTTTCCCAATCTATTGTTTTTCTCTATTTCTTTGCATTGATCACTAAGGAATGCTTTCTTATCTCTCCTTGCTATTCTTTGGAACTCTGCATTCAGATGCTTATATCTTTCCTTTTCTCCTTTGCTTTTCACTTCTCTTATTTTCACAGCTATTTGTAAGGCCCCCTCAGACAACCATTTTGCCTTTTTGCATTTATTTTTCTTGGAGATGGTCTTGATTCCTGTCTCCTGCACAATGTCACAAACCGCCATCCATAGTTCATCAGGCAGTCTATCAGATTTACTCCCTTAAATCTATTGCTTACTTCCACTGTATAATCATAAGGGATTTGATATAGGTCATACCTAAAGCAGGTCTAGTGGTTTTCCCCATTTTCTTCAATTAAGTCTGAATTTGGCAATAAGGGGTTCATGATCTGAGCCACAGTCAGCTCCCAGTCTTGTTTTTGCAGACTGTATAGAGCTTGTCCTTCTTTGGCTGAAAGAGTATAATCAATCTGATTTCGGTGTTGACCATCTGGTGATGTCCATGTGTAGAGTCTTCTCTTGTGTTGTTGGAAGAGGGTGTTTGTTATAACCAGTGTGTTCTCTTGGCAAAACTCTACTAGGCTTTTAATTTGCAAGTTTCATATAAATAGTTGTGTGAACTGAAGTTGATGGTAGCAAAGAAAACTCAATATTTATATATTCTGATTTTTTTTTAATTTACAGAGTTCTCTTTATTTATTTATTTTGGCCACACTACAAGGCATGTTGGATCTTAATTCCTCAATCAGGGATGGAATTCATTCCCCCCTGCATTAGAAGGCAGAGTCTTAACCACTGGACCACCGGGGAAGTCTCTGGGGTTTCTTTTTTGAGAATGACATCTTCCACCTTTTTCTTACCTTTTATTCTTGGCTTAAATAAAGGAGAAAAGACTTTGTATGGTGCGTTTCAGAAAAGATTTTGTATGGTGCTTTAAGTATTCTTAACAAGAGATTTTAAAAATCAGAAAGTTTAGTAACAGTCTTGACAGATTTAATTATTCAATTTAAGTATTTACTAATAATATAATTAATGATGGACAGGTGCTATGGCAGAGGATATGGAGAAGATAGAATACTTTGTGAGAATTCAAATTTAATGAGAGATAAAATCTAATCAAAAGCTAAGTAATAGTATAGCATGTGTAGATTAAAATACCCCCGGACCAGACTAAGAGATCCAATGGCAAGTGGTTCTTCTGTGTATTAAAGTTTGAGAATCTCTGAGAAACCAAGATATAATGCATGATACTTTCAGACTATAGCAGATCTTTGATGTAGTTTGCTGATAGTTAAAACACTTTCTCAAAATGAGTAAGGATTTATTGTCATTAAAAATGTTCCCCCTCTATCTTGGTAAAATTTTTCCCAAGGTAGAACTTTTAATAGGCTTGATGGGAGAGTGGAACTCAGTATTATCCATAGGTAATCTTCATGCCAGCAGTATCTGATTCAATGGCAAATAAATGGTTCCACAAGAATTTAGTGAAGAAAGATAACTGTATGATTCTGAGATGGGGAAGGCATCATGATAAGTATGTACCATATAGTTTGATTTGGTCCAAAGGAAAAGAGAGGCCACTGCAGGTGGGAAAGAGTGTGGGCAAAGACTTGAAGTTGGAACTGCCCAGGGGATATAAGCAGAAGTGTGCCACTGGATGAGGATGGGGGCAGGGAAGGATTAAGAATGAGAATTCACATCTTAGGAGAAGCATGTCACTTACAGTACATCTATACACACACACACATATTTATGTGTGTATAATGTCTTCATTTATTTATATCTATGAAGAAACCTGAGTAAACTATTGATTTGCCAATATATTAGAAGTAGAGTGCCTATTAAAATTATGGATTTCTCGATCCTAACTTATAAGTAATAACTGCAGGGAATAGGGCTTGGGATCTTCAATTTTATAAATTTCCTGATTCTGTAGTTCTAGCATATTTGGAAACTGTTCGAACTTAATGAACTCTTCCAGCTTTAATATTTTAAGATTTTGTGTTAAATCTTAAAATAGGAGTTACAAGAATTCTAGAACTGAGCATTTGATATAATTTTAATGAGATTAAAAAAGAACATTGAGGCAAGTTTATAAAAAAACAAGCTAAAGAGGTTATATACATTCTGGGTACTACAGAAAGCCAAAGTCTCTTAGAAATTTTATTGTTCTTAACATACATTTTTAATATAAATATATAAATCCAAATAAACTACTTTTTAAGATATGGAGAGGCAGAATGTACTCTAAAGGCATGTTTTTGTTTATTTTGGATATTACTGAAATTAATTATTTGTCCATCCTGCATTTATATATATATATGTGTGCGTGTATATATATATATATATAGATGTGTGTTGGACAAGTATATATGTACTAATGATGTTTTGTTATCTGCCATCTGAATTTTTTTAATTATATGTTAATACATTCGGTGGTATGTCTTGTTGAAACTATTCCACATGTATCTTCTACATAATGCTGTATGTGTATGCTTCCTAAAGACTTTTTAAGAAAAAAATATACATAACAATGATATTGAGTGCATCATAAACCATATTTTCCAAAGCTAGACATGATTCTGTCAGTGAAAATCTCACTTAATTGAGTGCCGCCTTCAAATGGAATTCTCTACTGGATGTCATGGAGATATGCAAATGAAGTTAAAGACATTGTCCTCATTCTCAGGGAATTTACAATATAATAGGGGAACAAAATGCAGATGAAAAGATATAACAACACAGGCAAAGATGACATGAAAACAGGTACAAATTAATGTAACACAAAACACAAGCACTAAGAGAAATGGAATAATGAAATGATCAGTGTGGAGCAGCAACTATTCAAGTGGCCTTGATGGAGAAAACTTATTTTAAATGGATATTTGATAGAGGCACAAATATGGGATCAAGAGATATATAATGGAAAGGATATTCTATTCAGAAAGCATGGCAAAACCTCTGGGGAAGAAAGAGTTAGAAGAAATATACAGTTGCTAAAAGATATAAAAACTTGTGCCCAAATATAAATATTCTCTGTTGATTCTGTTTAGAGTAAAACCTTCTTGATCAAATCACATATTTTCCATTTCATGGGGGATAGGAAGATCTATTATCAAGGATTCTGTGGAACTTTAGGGTTTCAATATTTACTGAAAACCAGTGGCTAAACAATACTGAAATATTGGTTAAGTTATTTAAAAACACAAGTGATGGGGTTTGACCTAAGGTGAACATTTTTAAAAGTTTACCTACACTTTAAAAATACAACTGCACCACTCATACTCTTATCCAAGAGTCTTACAGTTGGATCAACATTGCAATGATCAGTTCTAAAAGTACAGACAGAAGTTTTAATTTTAAGAGATTATTCTAAGAAAATTTCTGGAAATCTAATGCAAAGTATCTCCTGGTTGACCACTTCCAATTTACCTTGACTCATGGACCTAACATTCCAAGTAAAATGGACAGGAATGGGTGAATTTAATTCAGATGACCATTATATCTACTACTGTGGGCAAGAATCACTTACAAGAAATGGAGTAGCCATCATAGTCAATAAAAGAGTCCAAAATGGAGTACTTGGGTGCAATCTCAAAAACAACAAAAGTACCTCGGTTCATTTCCAAGGCAAACTATTCAACATTACAGTAATCCAAGTCTATGCCCCAACCACTAATACTAAAGAAGATGAAGTTGAACAGTTCTGTGAAGACCTATAAGACCTTCTAGAACTAACACCAAAAAAAGATGTCCTTTTCATCATAGGGGACTGGAATGCAAAAGTAGGAAGTCAAGAAACACCTGGAGTAACAGGCAAGTTTGGCCTTGAATACAAAATGAAGCAAGGCAAAGGCTAACAGAGTTTTGCCAAGAGAATGCACTGGTCATAGCAAGCACCCTTTTCCAATACAAGAGACAACTCTACACATGGACATCACCAGATGGCCAATACTGAAATCAGACTCATTATATTCTTTGTAGCCGAAGATGCAAAAGCTCTGTACAGTCAGCAAAAACAAGACTGGGAATTGACTGTGACTTAGACCGTGAACTCCTTATTGCAAATTCAGACTTAAGTTGAAGAACATAGGGAAAACCACTAGGCCATTCAGGTATGACCTAAATCAAATCCCTTATGATTATACAGTGGAAGTGACAAATAGATTCAAGGGATTAGAACTGATAGAATGCCTGAAGAACTATGGATGGAGGTTCATAACATTGTACAGGAAGGGGTAATCAAAACTACCCCCAAGAAAAAGAAAGGTAAAAAGGCAAAATGGTTGTCTGAGGAGGCTGTACAAATACCTGAGAAAAGAAGAGAAGCAAAAGGCAAAGGAGAAAAAGATATGCTCATCTGAATGAAGAGTTCCAAAGAATAGCCACGAGAGATAAGAAAGCTTTTTTAAGTGAGAAATGCAACGAAATAGAGGAAAACAATTGAATGGGATAGACTAGAGATCTCTTCAAGAAAATTAGAGATACCAAGAGAACATTTCATGCAAAGATGGGCACAAAAAAGGGCATAAATGATATGGACCTCACAGAAGCAGAAGATATTAAGAAGAGGTGGTAAGAATACACAGAAGAACTATACAAAATAAGATCTTAATGACCCTGATAACTACGATTGTGTGATCACTCACCTAAAGCCAGACATCCTGGAGTGTGAAGTCAAGTGGGCCTTAGGAAGTCTTACTACAAACACAGCTAGTGGAGGTGATGGAATTCCAGCTGAGCTATTTCAAATCCTAAAAGATTTTGCTGTTTACCAGGAAATTTGGAAAACTCATCAATGGCTGCAGGACGACTGAAAAAGGTCAGTTTTCAATCCAATCCCAAAGAAGGGCAATGCCGAGGAATGTTCAAACTAACACAAAATTGCCCTCATCTCACATACTAGCAAATAAATGCTCAAAATCCTTCAAGCCAGGCTTCAGCAATATGTGAACCAATAATTTCCAGAGAGACAAGCTGGATTTAGAAAAGACAGAGGAAACAGAGATCAAATATTCAAAATTTGTTGGATCATAGAAAAAGTTAGAGAATTCCAAAAAACATCCACCTGTGTTTCATTGACTATGCTAAAGTCTTTGACTGTGTAGATCATAACAAACTCTAGAAAATTCTAAAGAGATGGGAATACCAGACCACCTTACCTGCCTCCTGAGAAATCTGTATGCAGGTCAAGAAGCAACAGTTAGAACTGGACATGGAACAATGGACTATTTCAAAATTGGGAAAGAAGTATGTCAAGGCTGTATATTGTCACCATACTTATTTAACTTATATGCAGAGTCAGATCAGATCAGATCAGATCAGATCAGTCGCTCAGTCGTGTCTGACTCTTTGCGACCCCATGAACCACAGCACGCCAGGCCTCCCTGTCCATCACCAACTCCCGGAGGTCACTCAGACTCACATTCATCGAGTCAGTGATGCCATCCAGCCATCTCATCCTCTGTCGTCCCCTTCTTCTCTTGCCCCCAATCCCTCCCAGCATCAGAGTCTTCTCCAATGAGTCAACTCTTCGCATGAGGTGGCCAAAGTACTGGAGTTTCAGCTTTAGCATCATTCCTTCCAAAGAAATCCCAGGGTTGATCTCCTTCAGAATGGACTGGTTGGATCTCCTTGCAGTCCAAGGGACTCTCAAGAGTCTTCTCCAACACCACAGTTCAAAAGCATCAATTCTTCGGCGCTCAGCCTTCTTCACAGTCCAACTCTCACATCCATACATGACCACAGGAAAGACCATAGCCTTGACTAGGCGAACCTTTGTTGGCAAAGTGATGTCTCTGCTTTTGAATATGCTATCTAGGTTGATCATAACTTTCCTTCCAAGGAGTAAGCGTCTTTTAATTTCCTGGCTGCAGTAACCATCTGCAGTGATTTTGGAGCCCAGAAAAATAAAGTCTGACACTGTTTCCACTGTTTCTCCATCTATTTCCCATGTAGTGATGGGAAATATGCAGAGTACGTCATGCGAAATGCCAGGCTGAATGAAGCACAAACTGGAATCAAGATGGCCAGGAGAAATATCAATAATCTCAGATATGCAGATGACACCACCCTAATGGCAGAAAGCAAAGAGGAATTAAAGTGCCTCTTGATGAAAGTGAAAGAGGAGAGTGAAAAAGCTGGCTTAAAACTCAACATTCAGAAAACAAAGATCATGGCATGCAGTCCCATCACTTCATGACAAATAGATGGGGAAACAATGGAAGCAGTGACAGATTATTTTCCTGGGCTCCAAAATCACTGTGGACAGTGACTGCAGGCATGAAATTAAAAGACACTTGCTCCTTGGAAGAAAGCAGTGACAAACCTAGACAGAGTATTAAAAAGCAGAGACGTTACTTTGCATACAAAGGTCTGTGTTGGGGGCCAGCGTGAGGCACTCCGCCCATGGCAAAGGTCATGAAGGAGGCTTGACATATGCAAATGCGGGATTAAGCCTCAGGAGTCCCCCTGGAAATCCTCCAGCATCTACCCCCATAACCAGAGCCTGCCTACTTTACTACTTTGTGCTCTCACCTACACCTCCGACTTTATGGGGGGCTGTCCCCCACCATCTCTCTCTGAAAAAAGAGTTAACTTACAGCTCCAGTTAATAAAGTTCCTGGGTGTGATAGTGTTTTAACCTACAAACTCCTCTGAAGGTTCTCTGACAGGCTTGTCCGGCCACATGGATTGCTCACAGCCTCCCAACCGTGAGAGGCATGAGATGCTTTAAACCTTCTAAAAACAGGTTCTTTGGAGAAGTTAGAAAACTATTAGTATAAGTATAGTGGGCCGATTAGAAATTGTATTGGTGAAGGGTTTTTCATTTGTTGAGCCAATGTTTGCTGCTACATCTCCACATCCCCTGCCCTTACACACATTAATTAATATATAGAAGAAATAAGTATTAACCTTTGATATTAATCACGTTAGACCTTAGGCTAAGTAAATTCTTTCTTTAATTAAAACCCACTACACCCTCACCCTATAGGGACGTAACTTTATCTGGTACCTTCGGAAGGTGGAGTCTGTTTTAAGAATAATCACCCCTGGAGAAATAAGTGGTCTGTTGACTGACCGCTGTCACAAGGAGAGGGTCATAAATTGTCAGCAGGCCCCCTGCCCAGAAGATGATGTAACACCCCTAAGACCTCTGTATACATTTGTATCAAGCACCTGACTGATAAAAGTCAGGACTGCTGACCCCACGTGACTTTTGTATAACATCTCAGTGTATAAAAGTAGACCATGGAAAATAAAGAATGGGGATCAGTTCCTCAAAAGACTGGTCTCCCCATGTCGCTCTCTCTCTCAAACTCTGGCTGAGTCTCCATCTGGAGCGCAGAACCCACCAAGCTTACAAATTATGCCTGGGCTTCTAAGATCCGTCCGGGGAGGCCTCAGTGTCTCCTGTCCTTCTGGAGAATGGAAGGACGCCTGTGCCCTACGTAAGTGGTGCAAACTTCTTGTCTTGAAGTTTTATTGGTCTCCCACATAAACCAAGCTACTCAGCCTCTTTTCTCCACTGAATTTTTCTGCTGAGCTATCCTCATTCTATTACTCTTTATATCTTTAATTAATACTTAATTAAGCAATTGTTTCCTGATCCTCACCAACGCTGTCCCCGCTTCGAATACCCTGGATCAGCTGGGGCTGGACCTCGGCAGGTCTGTATAGTCAAAGCTATTGTTTTTCCAGTAGTCATGTTTGGATGTGAGAGCTGAACAGTAAAAAGGGCTGAGCTCCAAAGATTTGATGCTTCTGAACTGTGGTGATGAAGAAGACTCTTGAGAGTTCCTTGGACCATCAGGAGATCAATCCAGTCATTCCTAAAGGATATCAACCGTGAATACTCATTAGAAGAACTGATGGTGAAGCTCAAGCTCCAACACTTTGGCCACCTGATGCAAAGAGCCAACTCAATGGAAAAGAACCTTGATACTGGGAAAGACTGAAGACAGGAGGAGAAGCGACGACAGAGGATGAGATGATTGGATGGCATCACAGGCTCAAGGGACATGAGCTAGAGCAATCTCCGGAAAATGGTGAAGGGCAGGAAATCTGGAGTGCTGTAGTCTATGGGGTCACAAAGAGTCAGACACAATTGATTGAACAACAATGCAAAATATGGATATATTAATGTCCATAATAAATTTTTATTTTATTATACAAATTCATTCATAGCTTAAGAATAAAATTAGCCCTGAAGGTCAGTGAAGATTTGTAATCTCATAGACACATACCTCACTGCCACTCTTCTAATATATTTGTAACTGTTTGGTGAAATCAGTCGTCAGAGTTTATAGCTTGTGACTGTAAATATTGTATGCTGCCAAGTATACTATAATTATGTTTTTGTTTCATAAGATTATTTTCCCTAGTTAATACATTACTTTCTTTTAACTGGTCTGTAATGTGCTTATCTCTAATTTTCCCCAAAGATTCAAACAGACCTATCAAATTGTTTCCAAATTTTCAACTACTTCAGATCATCTATGCTAGAGATGTCAGTTCAGCTCCTCCTGCGCCATTGCAGACTGTCTGCTCTCTCCATCTGGTACACAGTCATCATCCTAATAATTCCCTTCACAATGTCTTCCCCTCTTTTCAGGACTCCACATTTTCCTTTTTCTTGATCTACTCCTTCATTTTAGCTGAACATATCCTCCTATCAATTCCTACAGGGGAAAAGGGCGAATGAGAGGTCAACTTTTGAGACCCTGAGAGTTTGAAAATATCTTTATCCTCATACCTGAGTGAGAAATTTTTCTTTCAATTGTAAGGGCATGACTCTATTTTCTTTACACTTCAGTTTCGTTCTTGAGGTGTCTAATGTCATTCTTATTTCTGATCTTTTATTCATGACCTGTTTTACCTTCAGGAAGACTTGAGGATTTTTTTTTTCTTTATTCCTATTCTGGAATTAAAAGACACTTACTCCTTGGAAGGAAAGTTATGACCAACCTAGATGGTATATTGAGAAGCAGAGACATTACTTTGCCAACAAAGGTCCATCTAGTCAAGGCTATGGTTTTTCCTGTGGTCATGTATGGATGTGAGAGCTGGACTGTGAAGAAAGCTGAGCACCAAAGAATTGATGCTTTTGAACTGTGGTGTTGGAGAAGACTCTTGAGAGTCCCTTGGACTGCAAGGAGATCCAACCAGTCCATTCTGAAGGAGATCAGCCCTGGGTGTTCTTTGGAAGGACTGATGCTAAAGCTGAAACTCCAGTACTTTGGCCACCTGATGTGAAGAGTTGACTCATTGGAAAAGACTCTGATGCTGGGAGGGATTGGGGGCAGGAGGAGAAGGGGACGACAGAGGATGAGATGGCTGGATGGCATCACTGACTCGATGCACGTGAGTTTGAGTGAACTCCAGGAGATGGTGATGGACAGGGAGGCCTGGTGGGCTGGGATTCATGATTCATGAGTTGCAAAGAGTCAGACACCACTGAGCAACTGAACTGAACTGATTCTGAAAGTTTATGATGATATCCCATTATGTTGGCTTTCATTACATCAGGCACTTTTCATGGCAAGAAATTCAAATTTCAGTATTTTAAGATATTTTCTCTAGGGTCATTCAGTTTTTTATACACATTGCTTCAGAAATGCTAGGGATAAAGGAAGTGACTGAGGGTCCCACAGTTCATATTTTCACTAAATACCATGTTTTCAGCCCATCTCACCCTTGTACTCTTAAATGCCAAGTATCCCATGGTTCTGATTAAAACTTTCCTCTCCTGAGACATGAGAAAGTATCTATGTTCATCCTTCATAATACTTGATACTGATGTATCAATACTTGTCAACTGATGTATCTCTTACAGGTTCTGCATGGTGATTAACTACATCAGTAGGCCCCCACTATAATCACTTAGATCATGGGTCCCCAGTCTCCTGGAGAAGTGGCATCAAAGAGGATGAAATGGTTGGATGGCACCACCAACTCAATGGACAGGAGTTTGAGCAAACTCCAGGAGATAGTAAAGGACAGGGAAGCTTGGCATGCTGAAGTCCTTGGCATGGGGTTGCAAGAAGTCTGACATGACTTGGCAACTGAACAACCACTCCAAACGCTAGGCCAGTGCTGGTCCATGGCCTGTTAGGAACCGAGCTACACAGCAGGACATAAGTGGAGGAAAGCAAGCAAAGCTTCATCTGCATTTATAGCCACACCCCATTGGTCCCATTACCACCTGAGCTCCACTTCAGATCAGCGGCAACACTAGATTCTCAAAGAAGTGTGAACCCTACTACACTTGAATCAATGCAAAACCATCCTTCTCCCCTCCCCTTTGGTCTGTGGAAAAATTGTCTTCCACCAAACTGGTCCCTGGAGCCAAAAAGGCTGGGCACCACTGACTTAGATGATAACCCAACTAATTCAGTTTTCATTCCTTTAATTTCCAGCTTCCAAAAATTTATTGAAATTTTGCTTATGTTATTGTTCCATCTCCAATTCTTTTAGCAATACAGCAAAAAGAAGGAAATGACAAAAACAGCTAGATAAGCTATAACACTTTTCTCATTCTTCTTGTGGTTTAAAGTTGTAGCTCTTAGATTTATGTGTCCTTATTAGTTCCCGAGTATGAAAGCTATTTTAAATCATGGACGGTCTTGGAAATTAATATTACAGATGAATTAATGGCAGAAGCAGAAAGTAAATATTAGTTTCAGGACTCTCATTAAGATAATTATGTATATTAGCAGAGACTATTTCACTAAGTAAAATGAAGAAATGTGTTGGTCATGATACCAATATAATTGAGAAATTTAATTGCCTAAGAAGAATCTGAAGGCAAATGAAATTATATACACCAAAGGACTATTTATGTTAATGTACAAAGAGTTAATTCAAACCCATTAAAGAAATTTATAATATAAATCCAGCAAATAATTCAAAATAAAATAAAATGAGTACATAAATCAGGGTAAAAACTAGGCTGATTAATAAACAGGCCCAAAATAAAGTAGCTTAAGGAACATAGAAGTTTATTTCTCTCTCATATAACAGTCACGGGTGACAAAGTCTAAGTCAGCTAGTGGTTTCTGCTTTATTGACTATGTCAAAGCCTTTGACTGTGTGGATCACAATAAACTGTGGAAAATTCTGAAAGAGATGGGAATACCAGACCACCTGATCTGCCTCTTGAGAAATTTGTATGCAGGTCAGGAAGCAAGTTAGAACTGGACATGAAACAACAGACTGGTTCTAAATAGGAAAAGAAGTATGTCAAGTCTGTATATTGTCACCCTGCTTATTTAACTTGTATGCAGAGTACATCATGAGAAACGTTGGACTGAAAGAAACACAAGCTGGAATCAAGATTGCCAGGAGAAATATCAATAACCTCAGATATGCAGATGACACCACCTTTATGGCAAAAAGTGAAAAGGAACTAAAAAGCTTCTTGATGAAAGTGAAAGTGGAGAGTGAAAAAGTTGGCTTAAAGCTCAACATTCAGAAAACGAAGATCATGGCATCTGGTCCCATCACTTCATGGCAAATAGATGGGGAAACAGTGGAAACAGTGTCAGACTTTATTTTGGGGGGCTCCAAAATCACTGCAGATGGTGACTGCAGCCATGAAATTAAAAGACGCTTACTCCTTGGAAGGAAAGTTATGACCAACCTAGATAGCACATTAAAAAGCATAGACATTACTTTGGCTACAAAGGTCCGCCTAGTCAAGGCTATGGTTTTTCCTGTGAATCCATCCATTCATGTATGGATGTGAGAGCTGGACTGTGAAGAAGGCTGAGCGCCGAAGAATTGATGCTTTTGAACTGTGGTGTTGGAGAAGACTCTTGAGAGTCCCTTGGACTGCAAGGAGATCCAACCAGTCCATTCTGAAGGAGATCAGCCCTGGGTGTTCTTTGGAAGGAATGATTCCTAAAGCTGAAACTCCAGTACTTTGGCCACCTCATGGGAAGAGTTGACTCATTGGAGAAGACTCTGATGCTGGGAGGGATTGGGGGCAGGAGGAGAAGGGGACGACAGAGGATGAGATGGCTGGATGGCATCACTGACTCGATGGACCTGAGTCTGAGTGAACTCTGGGAGCTGGTGATGGACAGGGAGGCCTGGTGTGCTGCAGTTCATGGGGTCGCAAAGAGTCGGACACAACTGAGCGACTGAACTGAACTAAATTTTGCTTATTATCCACAGAAGCAAATTAACAGATAACTATTTAAAATAATAGAGGATTAAGAGTATTATTATGTAAACTAACAGTTATAAATGTAATAAATAAAAAACAAACCTTCAAAACATACAATTAAAATAGTAAAAACAAAGCAAAACACTTTAAACCCACAAAAATATTCTAAAGCATAACATAATATTATAAAAGTATGACACCAAAGTACTTACTATATCAACAAATGTCTAACCTAATCTAGTATAAAATAAGAAAAATACTTTCAAATATATTTTACTTTGGATGATTCGTCAATTATGTCTTTTTAAACGCCTTGAAAGGCAGTATGGACACACCATTCTAGGAACTACATCACATGGTAAGTGAAAGTGCTTGTCTTTGTGTGTCTTTCTGTGGATACATAAGGCCTTGCTATGTGTGTGATATGACCTTTTGGTATAATATTGTTTGGGGGGGACACAATTAAATCTCACTTCAGAGATATGTACATATTTATGTTTGAAGGAGAGACTTAGTTGTTTGACCTATAAAATGCCTGAATCCATTTTAAAATGAGCCATTTTGTGTACTCTACATTTTTATCCAATTATTTCAATCAGTAAACTATGTATTCGAGAAGCCAGTTGAATCAATTATTCATCATCAGTAAAACTTTGGCAATAACCCCTTTTAGGAAGTCGTAACATTGATTGGGAAACCCCCTGAAGTACTTGAACCCACCTTGGCCTTGCACAGTTTGCTCTTAGTATCATTACACTGGTTTTCATCATGGGAATCATCTTGGCCTATTCTTCAAAATATCCTTTATTTAAATATTCAAGATTAATTCTCATGGGCGACTGAGCTCAGTTAAATGGCTCTGATTTCAGGTGTTAAAGGATGTCAGCTTCTTAATGTGAAATAAGGAATTTCTTGTTTTAACTGTAAAACAAAAATTCCAAGCATTTCTTAAGGGAGTTTAGATCCCTTAAGAAATCCTGAAGAGGCTCTGAGTTAATTTGCCTCCAATATTTATTTCTTTTTCATTAACAAGGCTTGGACAACACCAGGTAGGTGGTTAAATCTGCTTTTGCTTAAAGGATCACTGATCCTTCATGGTATTTTCAAATCCAATCCACCAGTTAACTTTTCAAAAACAGGTTCTCAAAACATCCACATACACATGCAGATGTGGACTCTTAAAGGAAAAACACAGCTACTACAGAATTTCAGGCCCAAAATGAGGCCCAAGACTGAGGGAATGTAGGCGGCAAGTTGAAATTAGTGTCCAGGACCCATTTAATCCAGAGCATTCCTTGATGCTGCAATCATTTTGCCAAGAAGCTCTTATTCTGAGGAAATAAATAATTAAGTTGTGTAGTATTAACACTTTGACCCGTGTTTACTGTGTTAAAGAGTAGGGGAGGTGGGAGGGGGGTTCAGGATGGGGAACACATGTACACCCATGGCTGATTCATGTCGATGTATGGCAAAAACCACTACAATATTGTAAAGTAATTAGCCTCCAATTAAAATAAAGAAATTGATTTTTTAAAAAGAGTAGTATTCTATGGTTTTCTTAGAGCATGTATAAAATTGCTTGGTGATCGGTATGAACAATTTAACAATATCACACACATTTTTTTCCTGTTATTGATAAAGTATAAGCATAGTCATAAAAGTTATCACATACTGACTTTTCAATTACATTAGCACTAACTTTTTCATGTTGAAACTTACAAAGTTTTCGACTCTAGACTAGTATTTTACATGGACAGAGGAGCATGCTGCTGCTGCTAAGTCACTTCAGTCGTGTGCGTGATGGGCTACAATTCATGGGATCACCAAGAGTCGGACATGACCGAGATACTTTCACTTTCACTTCTTTGTAAGGCAGCGAGAACCAATATTGTTCTCTCCATTTACCAGTGAGCAAACGGAATCTCTTGGAGCTCAGTAGATAAAATTCAGCTTCCTGAGTGTCCTCAGTCTGGGAGCTTTTCCCCAGTATTGTCTCTCCTGAAGTCACAAACCCATTACCATCTATTTAGGAAGTTCACACGTATTACAAGTTTGAAACAATTCTAGGCTTCTTGGGGAAATGAAGAAGAGAAGCAAAGCAAAACAAAGCACTATCTGTTAAAACCGGCAAGTTACTTTACAAGCAAAATAAGTTTATTTAAAGACAGCAGAGAATTGCAATGAGGGACAAGCACGCTGTCGGAAAAACTATAGGCAAGTCCAGCAAGCAAAGGAAAGTAACTGTTACTTTATAGAGAAGAAGGAAAGGCTGGGAGGAAGTGTTTTGAATGAAAAGTCCATTGGAGGAAAGTGAGAATTTAGGTTAGTGACGGCTTCTAACCTGGTGCCATTGGTGGCACTTGTTACTGGGCAAGGTGAAAATCCTCCTGCTGGGGTAGTAAAGTAGTGACCTTCCTCCTGTTAGAGATACAAGGTATGTCTCTTCCTTTTGGGGGTCCGCAGATGGCAGTGAGTGGTAGTGTGTGAGAGCTTCCCCTTCTGGATTCCCAACTTCAATTTAAATGAGGTTTCCTGTATTCAGTGTCACACTCCCAGTCGAAGAAATTCAGTATGAAAGAACCTTTGAAACAGACCCTCACAAACCCAGCTTATATGTACCCTTGCCGTAAACAGCACCCAGGCTAATTCTTGCTAAAAATCCAGAGGGAAAATTGTTACAGATTAACTGAGGACTGAAGCATTCTTTGGCTATTCACTTTGTGCAGAAGGTTAAGTGAAAGATTTAACCAGGAACAAGTCTGTCTCTAAGTACAGAATATATAAGCACTTGCTGAAGTTTTCTTGCAGATATTTGAATATATATATAATAAGTATACCCCTGTTGCACTTTCATCTACTAAAGATTTGCTATAAATTTGTTCATTTTCAATTCCAATTTCATAATGGGGAAGTAAGATTTTTCTGTCAAATCATTATATTTAAATAACAATCTTGTATATCTTTGTTTTCACTTCTTATATTGACTCCCTATAAGAAATGAATTCAAGTTTATCAAACTATTTAAATCTGGATAACAGAGTATTAAAGTAAAGATTTACCTCAAGTGCCAGTTGAGGGAAACTTCTCATATTTAGAGAAGCTGTTCTTATGCCTAAAGATGAGACTGCTTTTGACCAGACCTTCTTTGTCTGGGGTTGTCACTTGAATGGCCCCACTGAGTTATGTAAACGTAGTGTTATCTTTGTCCTTCAGGAAGTTGTAAAACTTCTCTTGTAAAAAAACATCTGAGAATCTTCCAACACTGGACTCAAATTCTGATTGTAAATTCCAAATGGAGCTAAATACCAGCTACCGGCTTTAGATACGACGTGTCATCCAGTTCACCACACCCCATTTCATTTCTGACTGAGCCAGATGATACTTGCCATTTTCTTCACTCATTGTGTCTTTATCATGAAACAAGTCCTAGATTTAGTACCAATTCCAGTTATTCACAATACTTACCTGGCACTGGAGTTCATAAATTCTATCCTAGACTCTGTCTTTCAGATGGTATTTGTAATCTCAGTTCCTTAGTATATTTCTAGTTCGCATCACCAGAATGTCCTGCTGAATAAAGTCCACCTGATTTTTTTTCTCTACTCCTCTACTTTTCTACCCTTGTTGACAATTGTTGTAACTTGTCAACTATAAAGTTGTCCACAGATTTTGAATGTTCCCCTCAAAATTCTGCAGGAATCAAATCCAAACAACACAAAGCAGTTATTAGAGAAGCCCAGGTTGTAGGAAAGAGAGTGGTAGGTCTTCTCCCCCATTAAATACAGATCCTTACTTCCTTTTCTCGGCTGTGCTCTGAAAATGGGGAAGGACCCAGAAACAGCAATACTATTCATAACTGAGAATTTAACTTTTAACATATTTTTCTGATGAAAGTAAAAATTTCCTCTTTTTAAAGAGGTTTTGACTTCACACTGGAGGCTAAGGAGACATGAGAAATAAACACACTGAGATCCTGGAATAGATATTGGGACAGAGAAAGGATATTCATGAAAAAAAAATGAGTGAGACTTTTAGTCTGGTTAACATTGTTGTAGTAATGTTACTTTCCTGGTCTGTATCACTGTACTACAGTTATATAAGAAGATACCATGAGGGGAAACTGGGCAGATTATATAAGAACTCTGTACTATTTTTGCAATTTTGTCTAAAATTATTTCACAGTAAATGTTTTCACAATTTAAAATAAATTTTATATTTTTCTTCATGGGCTTCCCAATGGCACTAGTGGTAAAGAACCTGCCTGCCAATGCAGGAGATGTAAAGAGATGTGGGTTTAAATCCCTAGGTTGGGAAGATCCCCTGGAGGAGAGCATGGCAATCCACTCCAGTATTCTTGCCTGGAGAATCCCATGGGCAGAGGAGCCTGGCGGGCTATGGTCCGTAGGGTTCCAAAGATCAGACACAACTGAAGCAACTTAGCCCACAAGCTCACAAACATTTTTCTTTAAATGCATCTGTTAAAATATATATCTATGATGTCAAAAAGAGTGAATATGTCCAATACAAATCTCTAAACAGTACTGAAATATTTAGAAAAAGATATCTGTACATTTGTGTAGGAATCCTTCTGTGATGTGTATACATTCCCGTGGCACACACTATGTTAACAGTTGTTAGATTATCCATGGTCTGGCTATCTCCCTGGTTATATTGCTCTGTTTTAGTCTCTTACTATCAGCTTTGCCTGGACTAGGTCCAAAGATAGCCAGTGTTCTTGAACATTATGTGTTGTGTGTTCTACTGTAACATGTGCAGTGGGTCAGTTGCCCAAGGATCTAACTGAGTCTGGCCAGTTTCATATGTATAATACTCTAAGGGCCACTGTGCTGTGCTTAGTTGTTCAGTCATGTCTGAATTTTTGTGACCCCATGGACTGTGGCCTGCCAGGCTCCTCTATCCGTGGGGATTCTCCAGGCAAGAATACTGGAGTGGGCTGTCTTGCCCTCCTCCAGGAGATCTTTCCAACCCAGTGATCAAGTCCAGGTCTCCCACAATCCTGCAGGCAGATTCTTTGCAGTCTGAGCCACCAGGGAAGCCCCTAAGGGACACTACTTTCTCCCTTAGATTCTCTACACCATTATGAGTCAAATCTCTTTTTCATCAACACTGGTATTTGCTACCCTTATGTCTTAATTCATTCAATAAATATTTATTGAGCATCTGTTATATGTAATGGACTGGGCTAAGCCATGAAAGCTGACTCTTTGGAAAAGGCCCTGATGCTGAGAAAGACTGAAGGCAAAAGGAGAAGGGGCAGCAGAGGATGAGATTGTTAGATGGCATCACTGACTCAATGGACATGAATCTTAGCAAACTCTGGGAGACAGTAGAGAACAGAGGAGCTTGGCATGCTGCAATCCATGGGGGTCACAAAGAACGGACACAAATTAGCTACTGAACAGCAAAAACAATAAAGAAATGAGACTATAGAAAGAAAACATTGGATATTAATCTTATCTTATTAATCTTATCTTTATGGAACCAGATACATACTTGGTGTGTACTTAATGAATGAATAACTGGCTGTTTTTTTCCTTCTTTCCTTCCACTTTCTTCTTCTTCCTTTTTTTTTTTTTTTGCCTTCTCTTCCATTTCAGGTCTTGAATGATAACTTCTCTCTGGCTCCTAAAAATATTTTTTAAAACCTATTTCAGTTCACCAATTTATTGTATAAAAGAATCTTGATTATATACAATTAGCTCAACTCTGCTATACTAGCATCTATAACTTTTGTTTTTGAAAAATACTGCATGGTCAACAGGTTTCATAGTATATGGTTTGTCATTCAATCTAAAATTTATATATTTGTGAGCATAGGTATAAACATGCAAAGAGTTGGAGGTTTCGAGTCTTGCTCTTTTCAACAGCCTGCTTCCATGGCAACAGAATCTATTAGAAGCAACCTTGTCACCACAACTTTTGGTTCAAATAATTTCACAGAAAAGATAAAAAGGTATGTGGCAACCCTATCTTGCTCCATCTTTTACATAAAGTAATTTCTCAGAAATACGATCAGCATTTGGACAACCGTGATTAAAAATTAAAAGGCCCTGAGAGAGAGAAAAAGACTATCCATAACAGGGATTTTGAAAACTTAATGAAAGGTAGAGAAAACGTGGTGGGACTGCAGTCTTTAACGTTTTCTGCATAGTGAACAGTTGATCCAAAGTTTAAAATGTGAAGCTTTAGATCATCACCGGGAGACTAAAATGTTTATCCTTAAGAGTTTATACTTAGACGCTCATGAAGAACAAAAATTTTTTTATCCATTAAGGTTGAAGAAATCCTCAATTTACAGCATCACTTATTACTTGGATCAGAAAATTAAACATGAGTGCAAATATATCATTATGTCCTTTGAATGTCAGAGGACTTTTTCCAAACCCATTGTACAACAAAGGCAGAGGGGCCCTGTGTGTGTGTGTGTGTGTGTGTGTGTGTGCTCAGTCATGTCCAACGCATGGACTGTAGCCCTCCAAGCTCCTCTGTTCATGGGATTTTCCAGGCCAGAACACTGGAGTGGGTTGCCATTTCCTACTCCAGTGGATATTCCTGACCTAAGGATCGAACCTACATCTCTTGCATCTCCTGGATTGGCAGGCAGATTCTTTACCACTGTACAACCTGGAAGCCCTAAGAGGGGCCCTAGTATGACACAGAATTGTCAGCCCAACATTTCTTGTTCTTGGTTCACTGGCTTTCCAAATCATTGTGCTCTAAAGTACTCTGTGTCAGTTTTGTTGAACTCAATAGGTCATGGAGTCTTCTCATGAGGTCTTGGTCATAGAATTAATTCCGGGATATATTAAGTTTTATGGTCACAGACAGCACCAAAATTTCCACTAATCATAAGAAAAGCTGGGCCAGCCAGCAAGACTAAAAAACTTCCTCTTCAAAACTGTTTACCGAAGTTATTATAATGATTAAATATGATCAAGTACATATTACCCATTTGTATTTAGTTTTATTTGGAGATTTAGCCCAAGTTGTGATTGTTTGGTCAATGTAGCCCCTTCAGAGATAAAGACAGAATAATTTCTGTAAAGAACAATAGATACAGTCTGGTCACTGGATATACAATTAAAAAATTTACTTATAACTTAGATAAATGTAACATGAATATATGCGTAATCAACATCTAATATTATCTGATGTCCATAGCAATATACACACACATATACAAATTTGTCAATTTGCAAACTTTAAATTCAGGATTTAAAGTTAGAATATTAGGGACTTAAATTTATAACATTAGAATCAAACTTTTGGTGCTTTTAAATTCTGCCTCAGCCTAGTTCATGGAAAAGAGTCTGGCAAAAAAAATCTATTTGCATTCTTGGTAAAGCCTAGCGTGCTATAGTCCATGGAGTTGCACAAGAGTTAGACACAACTTAGTGACTGAAAAATAACAACAAAATTATTTTTTAATAAATATCTTTCCCCACCAGAATACAAACTCCAAAGGCCCAGAGATTGTCTACATTGAACTCAGCATAATCACCAGCAGGCAGTAAACCAATTGTAGACTAGTTGAAGAGAGCAAGTTAAGTTCAAAAGCTACTTTTTGTTAAATTTCTTTTAACTTTTAAGCTTAGAAGTTACAAAAATTTAATTTTGAGATAATTCTATACTTACAAAAGTTGCAGAAATACTATAAAAAATTCTTATACACCTTCCACTCATATTCTATAAATATCATCTTACATGGCTCAGATGGTAAGGAATCTGCCTGGAATGTGGGAGACCCAAGTTCATTCCCTGAGTTGGGAAGATTGCTGGACAAGGGAATGGCAACCCACTCCAGTATTCTTGCCTGGAGACTTCCATGCACAGAAGAGCCTGGAGGGCTACAGTCCATGGGGTCAAAGAGTCAGACATGACTAAGTGATTAACACTTTCACCTTCTATATAACCACAGTGAGTGCTAGAGTTCTCGTCATTCAGTCGTGTCCAACGCTTTGCAACCCCATGGATTGTAGCCCACCAAGCTTCTGTCCATGGGATTTCCCAGGCAAGAATACTGGGTAGCCATCCCCTTCTCCAGGGGATCTTCCCAACCCAGGAATCAAACCCAGGTCTTCCAAATTGCAGGCAGATTCTTTACTGTCTGAGTCACCAGGGAAGTTCCATATAACCACAGTACTATCATTATCATCAAGAAATTAGTATTAGAATCAATCTACACTATTATCTAATTTACAGACTTTCTTCAAATTTACCAATTTACCCACTGATATGCTTTATCTGGTTCAAGATCTAACCTGCTATCATGTGATACATGTAGTAGTCATGTCACTTTACTCTCCTATAAGCTAAAGTAGTTACTCAGCCTTTCTTTGTCTTTCATGACCTTGACACTTTAAAGAATGCTAGCCAGTTATTTTGTAGAATGCTGTTCATTTGGAATGTATCTGATGTTTCCTCATGATTAAATTCAGATTACCCATTGCTGGTAAGAATACCACAGTAGTGATGCTATGTCCTTCTCAGTCCATCATATCAGGAGGCACATGGCATCAGTTTGTCCCATCATAGGTAGTATTAACTTTGATCACATGACAAAGGTAAAAGCAGCTAGTGGGGAACAGTATTTTGTTACAGCAGCCCAAACAGATTAAAATAAAGATATCTACGACATACACAAAATACATTAAGACATTCTATTAAAAAAAATCAGAAATGAAATAAAAAGAAGAAAAAAACACTACTTTTCTAATCAATCAATAAATCTATTACAATATAGGACTCTTCCAAATTTCGGTTTTATCTTGTGTCAGTTTTGGTAAGTTATAGTTTTCAAAGAGTTCATTGATTTCACCTAAGTTGTTAAACACATGAGCATAAAGTTGTCAATATATTCTCTTACTGGGCTTCCCTTGTGGCTCAGCTAGTAAAGAATCCATCTGAAATATGGAAGACCTGGGTTTGATCCCTGGGTTGTGTAGATCCCCTGAAGAAGGGAAAGACTACCCACTCCAGTATTCTGGCTGAGATAATTCCATGGACTGTATGGTCCATGGGGTCACAAAGAGTCAGACACAACTGAGCAACTTTCACTCACTCACTCATATTCTCTTATTATTCTTGTTATGTCTATAATATCTATAGTGATAGTCCCTCTCTATTCTTTAGAGCATCAAATTTTATTTTCACCACCAGACACATCCACAACTGAGTGTCATTTCTGTTTTGGCCCAGCATTTTCATTCTTTCTAGAGTTATTTCTCTGCTCTTCCCAAGTAGCATACTGGACATCTACCAACCTGGGAGGGCTCACCTTCCAGTGTCATATCTTTTTGTCTTTTCATCCTGTTCATGGGGTTCTTGAGGCAAGAATACTGAGGTGTTTTGCCATTGCCTTCTCCCTGTTCATAGCTTCATTGAGATACACAAGGTAATGCTCAAAATCCTTTAAGCTAGGCTTCAACAATACATGAACCAAGAACTTCCAGACATACAAGTTGGATTTAGAAAAGACAGAGGAACCAATGATCAAATTGCCAACATACACTGGATAATAGAAAAAGCAAGGGAATTCTAGAAAAAACATCTGCTTCACTGACTATGATAAAGCCTTTGTGTGGATCACAATAAACTGAGGAAAATTCTTAAAGAAATGAGAATAAATACCAGACCACTATACTTGCTTCCTGAGAAACCTACATGCAAGTCAAGAAGCAACAATTTTGAATTGGACATGGAACAACAGACTGATTCAAAACTGGGAAAGAAATATGTCAAGGCTGTATATTGTCTCCCTACTTATTTAATGTATATGAAGAGTACATCATATGAAATGCTGAGTTGGATGAATCATGAGCCAGAAATCAAGAGATTTCTGGGAGAAATATCAATAACCTCAGATATGCAGATGATACCACTTTAATGGCAGAAAATGAAGAGGAACTAAAGAGCTTCTTGATGCAAGTGAGAGAAGAAAGTGAAAATGCTGGCTTAAAATTCAACATTCATAAAATGAAAGTCATGGCATCCAGCCCCATCAATTCATGGCAAATAGATGGGGAAAAATTGGAAATAGCGGCAGATTTTATTTTCTTGGGCTCCAATATCACTGCAGATAGTGACTGCAGCCATGAAATTTAAAATTAGTAATTTAAAAGATATGTGCTGCAGTTTGCAGGCCCTGCCCCTCTGTCCTCTCCCAATCTCCCTTTGCCAACATGGTTGCTCCCTGTGTGTCCTGCCTGCTAGCTGCCTCTTTCTGTCTCTTTCTTAGGGTTAGGATTAGCTTTGCCCCCAGACAAGGCTGCTGGAAAGCCGCTACTGCTGAGCTATAGACAAGTACCAGATGCCAGTTATCAAGGCTAAGAAGGGCTTCCCTGGTGGCTCAGATGGTAAAGAATCCGCCTGAAATTTGGGAGACCTGGGTTCAATCCCTGGGTTGGGAAGATCCCCTGGAGGAGGGCATGGCAACACACTCCAGTATTCTTGCCTGGAGGATTTGCATAGACAGAGAAGCCTGGCGGGTTACAGTCCATGGGGTCACAAAGAGTCGGGCATGACTGAATGACTAAGCACAACAAAGGCTAAGACACACTGCAGTTACAACAAGAAAAATGTTGCAGCCTTAAGACGTGAAACTTACATAGCAGATTTTACTATAAAGCAGATTGAAGAATTCAACATAGGAAAGAGACATTTAACTAACATGATGGGAGAAGATTCAGAAAGTTTTATCCAAGAGAATATTGACAGAGTGATTACTTACCTTTCCCCCAGGGGTTTGAGAAGTGAGCCCAGCCAACAATGAAGCATCTTGAAGAGATTTTTCCAAAACAAAGAGCATCCAGTGGGGAGAAGATGGCCACCCATTTCATTTTCTTTTTATACTGGCAAACAAGCATATTATTCATGAATGCATGAGGCACACAGAAAGCTTACTACATGTGAAGAAGGAAAAAAAAAAACAACCAAAACCACTTGTGAGCTCAAGATCTGTTTTCAGAAAAAACTAAAAACCCAATTGGCAGCAGATGACTGATTAAGGAGGAACTAGAAGAAATGTTGGTAGAAAAACTGTCAGATCAAGAATAAGCTCAGTCCATTTGGCTGCTGAAAAGATTATCAATGTTGCCCTCTGGTGCTATTGAAGAAGAATTTGTGTTCATAAGCAAAAGTAATGACAAACAACAACGACAAAAATCTCAGCCTTTAGATAAAATGTTGATCTTGATATTTTCCTCTGTTGTGTTAAGAAAAAAATAGCAGTATGTTATTTACTTTCCAAATTTTGAGGGGTTTTCTAAATATCTGATATTTTCACTGAATACAGAAGTCTAGTCAGACAGTTTCCTTTCAGTGTCTTAAAGATATTGTTCCAATGTTTTCTGGAAACCATTGTTATAACATTCAGTAATTTATAATCTTGTCCTCCTGTGTGTAATGTGTCTCTTTTTCTCTTTTAATACTTTATCTTTATTTTTCATCAAGATATGCCTAGGGTGATTTTCTGTTTTTTTGTAGTGAGACACGTAAATAAAAAATTAAGATTTTTTTGAGCTATTATTTGTCATATATTTTCCACTAAAATTAACCATATGGTAGACTTCTTGCTATTGCTTCACAGATATTGAGGCTCTGTTTATTTTCTAAATAATCTTTATTTCTTCTGTTCTTCCGATTGACTAATTTCTGATGATCTATCTTTAAGATTACTGTGATTTGTTTGTCATCTTCAGTCTTCTGCTGAACTTCCAGTATTTTTAAGTTTCAGATATTTTACATTTCAGTTCTATAATTTTCCAATGGTTCTCTTTCATAGTTTGTATTTTTTGGCTGAGATATCCTATTTGTTCACTCTATGAGGTCACATTTTTCTTTATGTTCTCAAAAACAGTTAAAATAGTTGCTTTATAATCCTTATTTGGTAATTCCAATACCTGTGTTGTCTAAGAGTAAAGAGATCATCTTTACTGATAATATGTTCTCTGGAGTGAGAATTGCAATTTTCTGTTTCTTCATTTGTCGAATTATTTGGAATTGTAATATGTGATTAATATTTTATAAATATATATTTTTATCTTGTGAGTTATTTATTATAAAGATGCAGGATCTTCTTATATTCTCCCAAAAGCATTGTGAGTTTTATTGTTGATGTTTCAATGGACAGTTAATTTGACTGAACTTGAACTCCAAACTCTGTATCCCTGTAAAGTAAAGCAGCTGAAAGTCTATTCAATTATTTTAGCCTTAGTTACTCCATACTTGTGCTATTCAGGGGTCAGCCAGATATAGTGGCAGATTTTAAACTCAGAATTTGGGGTATCTGGTATTGATTTTCTCTTTCCCTGTGTTTTCTCTCTGTATTAGTTTCCTAGAGATGTTATAACAGAGTATCACAAACTAGGTGGCTTAAAAGAAGAATTTGTTCTCTTACAATTCTGAAGGCTAGCAGTCCAAAATCAAGGTATTGGCAATATTAGCTTGTTTCTCCTGGAGGCTCTGAGGAAGGATCTGTTCTATGCCTCTCTCATAGGGTTTGGTGGTCGCCAGTAATAGTTGGCATTGATTGCTTTGCAGCTGCACATTCCAATCTCATAGTAAAGAGTTCTGACAAAACGTCATCCACTGGAAGAGAGAATGGCAAACCACCTCAATATACTTGCCGTGTGAAAATCAGGAATTGTATAAAAAGACGAAAAGACATGAAACCAAAAGATGACCGGTCAGAAGGTTTCTCATATGGTACTGGGGAAGAGAGGAGGACAGCTACTAATAGCCCAGAAAGAACCAAGTGTCTGGGACAAAGCAGAAATGCTGCTCACTTGTGGATATGCCTAGTGATGAAAATAAAAGCCAATGCAAACAACAGTATTGCATAGGAACCTGGAATGGTAGGTCCATGAACCAAGGTAAATTGGATGTGGTCAAGCAGGAAATGGTAAGAATAAACATTGACATCTTAGAAATCAGTGAACTAAAATGGATGGGAATGGGGATTTAATTCAGATGACCATTATCTACTGTGGGCAAGAATCCCATAGAAGAAATGGAGTAGCCCTGTTAATTGACAAAAGAGTCCAAAATGTAGTACTTGGGTGCAACCTGAAAAATGACAGAATGATCTCAGTTCGTTTCTGAGGTAAGCCATTCAACATCACAGTAATTTAAGTCTATGACCCTACCAACAATGCTAAAGAAGCTGAAGTTGATAAGTTCTATGAAGACCTAGAAAAAACTCTTAGAATTAACATCAAAAAAGATTTCTACTCATCATTGGGGATTGGAATGCAAAAGTAGGAAGTCAAGAGATATCTAGAGTAAGAGACAAGTTCGGTCTTGGAGTACAACATGAAGCAGGGCAAAGGCTAACTGAATTCTGCCAAGAGAATGCATTGGTCATAGAAAACATCATTTTCAACAAAACAAGAGATGACTACACATGGACATCACCAAATGGTCAATACCAAAATCAAATTGATTACATTCTTTGTAGTCGAAGATGAAGAAGCTGTATATAGTCAGCAAAAACAAGACCTGGGGCTGACTATGGCTCAGATCATTAGCTTCTTATAGCAAACTTCAGGTTTAAACTAAAAAAAGTGGAGAAAACACTAGGCCATCTAGATAGACTTAAATACAATCCCCTATGAATATGCTTATTTAACTTATATGCAGAGTACATCACGTGAAATGCTGGGCTGGATGAAGCACAAGCTGGAATCAAGATTGCTGGGAGAAATATCAATAACCTCAGATACAGATGACACCACTCTTATGGCAGAAAGCAAAGAAGAACTAAAGAGCCTCTTGATTAAAGTGAGAGGAGAGTGAAAAGCTTCTTTAAAACTCAACATTCAGAAAACTAAGATCATGGCATCTGGTCCATCATTTCATGGCAAATAGATGGGGAAACAATGGAAACAGTGACAAAGTTTATTTTATTGGGATCCAAAATCACTGAAGATGGTGACTGCAGCCATGAAATTCAAAGATGCAACCTAGACAGCATAATAAAAAGCAGAGACATCACTTTGCCGACAAAGGTCCATCTAGCCAAAGCTATGGTTTTTCCAGTAGTCATATATGGATGTGAGAGTTGGACTATAAAGAAAGCTTAGTGCTGAAGAATTGATGCTTTTGAACTGTGGTGTTGGAGAAGACTCTTGAGAGTCCCTTGGACTGCAAGGAGATCCAACCAGTCCATCCTAAAGGAAATCAGTCCTGAATATTCACTGGAAGGACTGATGCTGAAGCTGAAACTCCAATACTTTGGCCCCCTGATTTGAAGAACTGACTCACTAGAAAAGATCCCGATGTTGGGAAAGATTGAAGGCAGGAGGAGAAGGGGATGACAGGATGAGATGGTTGGATGCATCACCGACTTGATGAACATGAGTTTGAGCAAGCGCCAGGAGTTGGTGATGGACTGGGAACCCTGGCGTGCTACAGTCCATGGGGTTAAAAGAGTCAGACATGACTGAACAACTGAACTGAACTGATGAATATACAGTGAAGGTGATGAATAGATTCAAGTGATTAGATCTAGTCAACAGTGTGCCTGAATAACTATGGACAAAGGTCTGTACAGGAGGCAGTGATCAAAACCATCCCAAAGTAAAAGAAAGGCAATAAGGTAAAGTGGTTATCTGAGGAGGCTTTACAGATAGTTGAAGAAAGAAGAGCAAGGGAGAAAAAAAAAGGCAAGGGAGAAAGGGAAAGGTACATCCAACTAAATGCAGAGTTCCAAAGACTAACACAGAGAGCCAAGAAGGCCTTCTTCAGTGAACAGTGTATAAGACTAGAAGAAAACAACTGACGGAGAAAGACTACAGATCTCTTCAGGAAAATTGGAAATATCGAGAGAACTTTTTCCCCCAAAGATGGGCATAATAAAGAACAGAAATGGTACAGACCTAGCAGATGAAGAAGAAATCAAGTAGAGATGGAAAGACGAAAGAGCTGTACAAAAGAAGATCTTAATGAACTGGATAACTATGATGTGGTCAGTAACCCAGAGCCAGACATTCTAGAAGTGGGTCCTCGGAAACACTGCTGTTAGTAGAGCTAGTGGATGCGATGTAATTCCAATAGAGCTATTCAAAACCCTAAAATATGATGCTATTAAAGTGTTGCACTCAATATGTCAGCAAATCTGGAAGACCCAACAGTGGCCACAGGACCAGAAAAGGTCAGTCCTCATCCCAATTCCCAAGAAGGGTAGCACTAAAGAATGTTCAAACTATTGGACAATTTTACTCATCTCCCATGCTAGTAAGGTCATGCTTAAAATCTTGTATGCCAGGCTTCAGCATTATGCAAACCAAGAACTTCCAGAGGTCCACACTGGATTTAGAAAAGAAAAAGGAACCAGAGATCAAATTGCAAATATTCACTGGATCACAGAGAAAGCAAGGGAATTTCAGAAAAACATCTACCTTTGTTTCATTGACTATGCTAAAACCTTTGATACATGTGGATATTAAAGAGATGGAAATATCAGACCATCTTACCTGTTTCCTGAGAAACCTGTATGCGGGTCAAGAAGCAACAGTTAGAACCCTGTATGGAACAACTGATTGGTTCAGGATTGAGAAAGGACTGTCTGTTGTCACCCTGTTTATTTAATCTATATGCTGAGCATATCATGAGAAATGCCGGGCTCCATGATTTACAAGCTGGAATCAAGATAGGTAGGAGAAACATCAACAACCTCAGATAACTCTAAAGGCAGAAAATGAAGAAGAACTAAAGAACCTCTTGGTGAGGGTTAAGGAAGAGAGTGAAAAAGCCGGCTTAAAACTAAATATTAAAAAAACTAAGATCATGGCATCTGGCAAATACTTCAAGGCAAATAGAGGGGGAAAAGGTGGGAGTAGTGACAGATTTCCTCTTCTTGGGCTCTAAAATCACTGCAGACAGTTGCTGCAGCCATGAAATCAGAAGACAATTGCTTCTTGGCAGGAAAGCTATGACAAACCTAGACAGTATGTTGAAAAACAGAGACGTTACTCTGCCAACAAAGGTCCGTATAGTCAAGGCTGTTGTCTTCCCAGTGGTCATGTATGGGTTGTTAGAGCTGAACTGTGAAGAAGGCAGAGTGTTAAAGAATTGATGCCTCTGAACTGTGATGCTAGAGAAGACACCTTAAAGTCCCTTGGACAGCAAAGAGATCAAAGGGAAATCAAACCTGAATACTCATTGGAAGGACTAATGCTGAAGCTGAAGCTCCAGTATTTTGGTACCTGATGCGAATGACTGACTCATTGGAAAAGTCCCTGATTTGGGGAAAGACTGAGGAGGGCAGGAGGAGAGGGCATCAGAGGATGGCTGGATGCATCAGAGGATGCAATGGACATGAACTTGGGCAAACTTTGGGAGACAGTGAAGGACAGGGAGGCCTGGCATGCTGCAGTCCATGGGGTTGCCAAAGAGTCAGACACAACTAGGGGACTGAACAACAACAACATTCCCATCTCTGCCTCCATCATCATAAGGTAATGTCCCCTATTGTGTGTGTCTATGTCAAAATTTCCCGCTTCTAATATAAAGATACTGTCATTGGATTAGCACCCACTCCAATTCAATATGATCTTGCCTGAATTAGACCTGCAAAGTTTCTATTTCCAAATAAGGTCATAGTCACAGATTCTGGATGGACATGAATTTTAAGGGAGGATTATTCAACCCAGTACTTTCCCTTACTTCCCAGTGCCCTGCTATGGTGCCCTCAAACTCTGTTGCCTAATTCTTCAAGCCATTAAGACTACAGATTTCTATACAAGTATTAGTGGTGGCTCAGATGGTAAAGAATCTTCCTGCAATGCGGGAGACCTGGATTTGGTCCTTGGGTTGGGAAGATCCCCTGGAGAAGGGAATGGCAAGCCACTCCAGTATTCTTGCCTGGAGAATGCCATGGACAGAGGAGCCTGGCAGGCTACAGTCTATGCAGTTGCAAAGAGTTGGACTTGACTGGGACACTAACATTTTCACTTTTTTTATCACTGAGTGGGCCTGGACTCAGGTAAAAAGCTACCAAAAATAGAAACTCATAGGCATATTCTCTTCTTCCAAAAGTCATGTCCCTTTCAGATTTTGCCTGCTTTTATTTACTCTATGGCCACCTCATGCGAAGAGTTGACTCATTGGAGAAGACTCTGATGCTGGGAGGGATTGGGGGCAAGAGAAGGGGACGACAGAGGATGAGATGGCTGGATGGCAACACTGACTCAATGGATGTGAGTCTGAGTGACCTCCGGGAGTTGGTGATGGACAGGGAGGCCTGGCGTGCTGCGATTCATGGGGTTGAAAGAATCGGACACAACTGAGCAACTGATCTGATCTGATCTGATCTGCTAGTACCTTTGGTAATTGGGGCTTCTTAGGTGGCACAATGGTAAAGACTCTGCCTGCCAATGCAGGAGATGTGAGATCTGGGTTCGATCCTTGGATTGGGAAAATCCCCTAAAGGAGGAAATGGCAACCCACACAGTATTCATGCCTGGGAAATCCCATGGACAGAGGAGCCTGGCAGGCTACAGTCCATGGGGTCTAAAAGAGTCAGATATGGCTGAGCACACATGTATGTACCTCTGGTAATTGCCTTTTTAAATCTTTTCTGTGGTTTATATTTACTCTCGATAGGAAGGTAAATCTTATAGGAACTACTCGATCACAATTAGAGTAGACTCACCTGTTTTTCTAACAAGTTTAATAGAAGAAAATAAGAATTAACATTTAGTTTCATGTTAAATAATGTATATGAATTATGTTATATTTTTTACTGCTATTTAATATCTTAACTATTTCTACTTTATCATTGTGAAGCTGTTTTTCTCCATCAGAAAGCATGCACAGTGTCCAATGAATAAAACATTAATAATAACAGCATTTACTACTTAATGTTTCAATTACTCTTCTAAATGCCTTATATACTTGTTGTCTCAGTAAATCTTCACATCAACATACAACTTAGGCAGTAGTTTTACAGAAGAATAATTCTCATTTTACAAACAAGGAAACTGAGGTCCCAGAGGTTAATCTGTACTGTTCCACGGGTAGTATATGATGAATTGTAAGAGTTCATACCTTTAACCATTATGCAGTACTGCCTCCTAAAAGCACAAATTGTTATCTCTGGCACTAGTTTGGATCATTATTAAAATCCAAAACTTTTGTTATTTATAAGGCTTCATTTGTCTAATTTTGCCTAATTTTTAATGTAATATATGAAGTAAATAGGAAGTAAAGAGTAAATAAACATTGTAGATACACAATTTTATTAAATGGAATAGTTTAATATCATCATCAGTTTATTTCATTATTTTTAATTTTTCTAGTTTGTATGAGTGATATATCAGAAATTCTTTAAATCCTAAAGCAAGCTTCAGAATTCTCAAACTTACACATTTTTAAAATTTATCTACAAAGTAAGAACTATAGTAAAATTAGATTCAACCTAATTAGTGCATAATCTGCAAATAGCTGAATTATATTTTATATTATAATGTTAACTTTCTTCATTAATAAAAATCTCCTCTCTTTTTCCTCTCTCCTCTCTCTCTTCCTCCCTCCCTCTTTTTCTCTGTCTCATCTATTTGCTCTTATCATAAACATGATAAGCTGTTAAGACACGGACAAGTGTGTACTTAAGCAAAATAGTTATTTCCTTAACATGACTCAGCAAGGCACCCTAGAGATTAGTACTGTTACTGATTTCACAGGTCTCTTGTGCATGTGAATTTCCATGAGAGTCTATTCAACTGGTGTGACTAAGAAGAAAGAACAATGTTCCTCTATACAAGGTGGGTTTTGCATTGTCCCACACATAGCCTGCTGATGGCCGTGGGATGGCAAAGTCATCTTCATTAGACGGAATTTAATAGTGAATCAAAGTTCTTGTGGAGAATAGACTGATCTAAACTTTAGCCTCCCTTGGGTCCTGATGAAAGATTAGAGGGAAAGAGTAGGGCCTTAGTAAGTTGAATGTATCAGATTGTTTTTCACTAATAGTTCTCTTGTAAAACTCTGAAAACCACCCAGTTTAACCCTTAAAAAAAGGAGAAAGAAAGAGGAGTGGGATGGGGGGTGAGGGAAAAAACTCAAATAGTATACCACAGGTATTGATTTCATTGATTTCTGAGGCATGCTGTTATTCCTGTAGCAATTTCCACAGTTCGGATTATGTACACATGACCAAAATCTGTCCATCAAAAGTAAACCAGTTTTCTTGCTCCATTTAATAGTCCATGCCAAACGCAACAATACTAAGACTTTAATAGTTTATAAAATGTAATTGCCTTTAAGTTTTGTTCTATGTTTGGAAATTCTGAGACAACCTAAAAGTGCAGTCCTTCAATAAAATCTTTTCAAAAACATTCTGAATCTGAAAGGAGTTAATGGTGGAAGAAAGAGGAGGAGTGACACAGGTGAAATATCAACCACACCTGTACAGCAGGATCGGACACAGTTAACGAGAAAAAGGAAGGAGAAACAAACGTGTTAGATGATCTTCGGTCTAAAGAAATCTCTGTTGGGCAACGGGGCATTTTGCTCCTTGCCTTTTATTCCAACTTCCTTTCAAACAATTTGTTAAGTGAAAAGAGAGATGATGGCAGCTCAGCATATCAAAGCTCAGTTATCAGTTGGCTTATTCTAGTATCTTTGGTCTTTTGTGGATGCCTTATGATGTGTTGTGTGGTAACACTGGAAAGTCAATCTTATACCGTGATTGCCACATAAATGTTAAGGAGTCTGAAAAAAAAATCACAAAATAGAAATTGTTGAGCTCTCAGGTATAAAGTGGCACTGATAAGAATTAATGTATCCAAAAAGATTTGGGTAGGTTTCTTTTTCCTTTTATGGGGGGAGGATGGGGGTGTGTGAAGAGGGACTGACTTATTTTTCAGTAGGGTGAGAAGGAATGTCTAAGAGAATGAAAAGGCATAATGGAAACTCTTTCATTATCAACTCTTTTAGAACTGGCTGTGAGCATGCTGTCTCAATTAATCACAAAACTGAACAAAAAAGCTCACTGTCATGACAAAGAAATCTTTTTCCTTTCATGTAATATTTTTATTTTTAAAATTCAGAGAAACTCTTTAAAAATAAGCTGAACTTTAAAATCAAAGTACACCTTTTGGGGGACAAACCTACTTTTGCTAAATCTATAATAGGAAGACTTTTAAAACCCTTGAAGGATAGTGTCGGGGAAGGCAATGGCAACCCACTCCAGTACTCTTGCCTGGAAAATCCCATGGATGGAGGATCCTGGTGGGCTGCAGTCCATGGGGTCGCTAAGAGTCGGACGCGACTAAGCGACTTCACTTTCACTTTTCACTTTCATGCATTGGAGAAGGAAATGGCAACCCACTCCAGTATTCTTGCCTGGAGAATCCCAGGGATGGGGGAGCCTGGTGAGCTTCCGTCTATGGGGTTGCACAGAGTCGGACACGACTGAAGCGACTTAGCAGCAGGATAGTGTACTGTCAGCAGGAGACACCTTCATAGTGTCTTCACAGTGAAGAAAACTGAATGAAAGAATGTATGATTTCAGAGCTCTGTGTAGGAGTACGGGAACCAGTAAGAGACGGCGAGTCAGCCAGGGACAAGTCCCAGGAACCCATCACCAGAGGAAGGGTACTGGGCAAGTGGAAGAATCAGCATTTCCAGACCAAGTGAGAGCTCAGCCACATGAGAGGGACACAGCCACTGAGCCAAAGCCAGAGAGAGGGAAGAAAGACCTTGACCTCTTTCTCCTCCTGTCCTGCTGTGCTTCCAGAAGCCCAAATGAACTAAGTGCTGCTGTCTTGAGGATCAGACCTCTTTCACTAGCCCAGGGCACAGCTCAGAGCAGAGAGAGGAAGAAAACTGACAGTGGGGATTACAGAGGCGTGACCAATGGAGATAGTGAAAGAGAAATCACTTGTTATGGAGAGCCAAGAGAGCCTGAATCATAGTCCTTAAAGCAGGAGGAGTCAATTTCCTGTGACTAAGACTGTGTTTCCAACTATAGCCTCAGTAATGATCTCTTAACTGTGATGGATCACAGGTTTAATGCAATCTTCTTTCAGAAAAAAAAAATTTTTTTTCAAAGATAAGGTAAAAAGGAAAAGGAAAAAGATACATGAGATTTTCTTTATGGACAACTTTATCCATAAAAATGACAAGTGTAATCTGTTTTATTTTGGTTAACCATACTAATTCTTATTTTTATTTTTGTATAATTATATGATCAGTGTCTTTATTTTTTTGTAGCTGTATGACATAGCATGACATATTTCTTTCAAAATCATTTTCATCTAGCCCTTCAGTTCAGTTTAGTTGCTCAGTCATGTCCGACACTTTGCGACCCCATGAATCACAGCATGCCAGGCCTCCCTGTCCATCACCAACTCCTGGAGTTCACTCAGACTCACGTCCATCGAGTCAGTGATGCCATCCAGCCATCTCATCCTCTTCTCCTCCTGCCCCCAATCTTTCCCAGCATCAGAGTCTTTTCCAATGAGTCAACTCTTTGCATGAGGTGGCCAAAGTACTGGAGTTTCAGCTTTAGCATCATTTCTTCCAAAGAAATCCCAGGGCTGATCTTCTTCAGAATGGACTGGTTGGATCTCCTTGCAGTCCAAGGCACTCTCAAGAGTCTTCTCCAACACCACAGTTCAAAAGCATCAATTCTTCGGCGCTCAGCCTTCTTCACAGTCCAGCTCTCACATCCATACATGACCACAGGAAAGACCATAGCCTTGGCTAGATGGACCTTAGTTTGCAAAGTAATGTCTCTGCTTTTCAATATGCTATCTAGGTTGGACATAACTTTCCTTCCAAGGAGTAAGCATCTTTTAATTTCATGGCTGCAGTCACCATCTGCAGTGATTTTGGAGCCCAGAAAAATAAAGTCTGACACTGTTTCCACTATTTCCCCATCTATTTCCCATGAAGTGATGGGACCGGATGCCATGATCTTCATTTTCTGAATGTTGAGCTTTAAGCCAACTTTTTCACTCTCCACTTTCACTTTCATCAAGAGGCTTTTTAGTTCCTCTTCACTTTCTGCCATAAGGGTGGTGTCATCTGCATATCTGAGGTTATTGATATGTTTTAACACTGGGTAGCATAGTATATTGACTTTAGTCTGCAAATTTTCTCTAAAAGGGAAGGAAACTGCAACAAAACCAGTGTTTAGATGAAGTGCTTCCTTAGGAGATCAAAAATACATCATGTATCATAACACTTCAGAGTTGAAAGGAACTTTAAAAATTAGATATAAACCTTTTATTTTACAAGTGAGGACAATAGTCTAGAGGTAATTGTAGTTTTGCTATTATAATACAGTAATGGGTTTTAGCAATTAGGATCAGAACCCAGATTTCCTGACTCCTTATCTGGTTTTCCCATCTTCTCATGGTACGCATGTGTGCTGTGTTGCTTCAGTCATATCTGACTCTTTGCAACCCTATGGACTGTAGCCCTCCAGGCTCCTCTGTCCATAGGATTCTCCAGTAAAGAATACTGGAGTGGTTGCCATTCCCTCTTCCAGGGGATGTTCTAGACCCAGGGATCAAACCTGCATCTCATGTCTCCTGCATTGGCAGGTCGGTTCTTTACCACTAGTGCCACCTGGGAAGCCCCTCCCATGGTACAACTCTCATTTATATCCTTATTATATAGTAGAGTCAATTTTATTTCAAGGAAACAAAACATTCCTTCCCGAAACTGGCTGTACAAAAGTGCACCAAGAAGATATACCTATCACGTTAATATTTCTCAACCAAGATATGAAGAGTCCATGCAGAGGAAAAATGATGTCCTTGTGGATTGCCAGAAGCTCTGAGAACTTCCTGGGCACCTCATCTCCCCAAGGACCTCAGATCTATCATAAGCCCACTGGCCAATTGTGTACGCAAAGGTTCAAGCTCCTTTGGCCTCACATTTTCTCCAACAAACCCGGTTCATTATTTTGCAAGACCTATACATGAAAGAATTTTATCTTGTGTGTTTAACTCCATGAAAAAAAAATTAGCAGGGCTCAAAAGGAGTCTCCTAGATAAAAATCAATTCATTTGACTCTTGGTTCTGTCTTATCTTTTCACTTTCACACTCCTATTGCTTAATCCGATCATTTACTATTCCTGTTTCCTCTTTAATGTCTGCAATTTTTAACTATGTTGTCTTGCTTTATTATACTTCCCTGCAGTGACCAATGATATATAAAAAGAGGACCCAGCCTTTTAGGCAGGTGTGTGCTTGCTGCGTGCTGATAGATAGAGGTCACTGAAAGTCCATGCAAATTAGAGCACTTCACGGGGAAGCAAAACTTCATCTGGAGTAGCAGGTGTGTTGTAGAAGAGAGCTGTAAATGCCTCAGTTTGAATGATGCTGTTGTTGTTTGTCTATGCTTTATTCTTGCAGTTCACCTAATGGGTCAGGTTATTGACATCTGAACTCTACAGAAATGATCATGGTAAGCTCTTCTGTCTCATGTTCCACTAGTATGGGGCATTAATCTTCTTAGGACAAGAAAATCACCAAGTGTTCTGCCTCCATTCCTCTCAAAAATAAAGATTTGCAAATTTCAGCAATAAAATAATTATTCAAGGAACATAGGAATATAAGTTGTTTATTTGGCCTCTGGGAATAAAAGCTTTAAAAAGTTTTAGTCTTCTACTATGAGATTATAAAAGAAAAGCAAATTAATTTGTATTAAAGCAGGTGGTATTTGGAATTTGTTTTCCAAAAAGTTTCCACAATCAGAATAGTATTACACTAAAAATACCCATCATAAAGATTTTAAGGAGTGAAATAGACTTACATCTTCCTAGAATATCTTAAAACTCTTGCTTTTTTATAAAGTAGGTTGGAAAATCTGTTGTTCTGAAATGTTTGTTTTTGGACTAAGGCCAGTCTGTGGCAAAGATTTAACCAGTCTATACTGAAAAGAGAAAAATAATATTAAGGGCAAAGGAAAGAGAAAGAGAGAATTCTAAAATGCCAAGTTTTATTTCCTGAGGGAAGACCCTAGTTTCCTCTAGGATTTTGCCATTCTTTTTTTGGAGAGTTAATAATATGATGATAAACGATGGCAATTTTTTAAAATGTCCTTATGTAACAAAAAGTATTTGGCAAACCCATGTCAATATTCTTCACTTTTTTCTTAATTTAAAATTGTTACTGATCTGTGAAATGTACATGTCTAGGAAGGTTCTTATAAACCCTTTGATGCCAAACCTGATTCTACTGAAGAGCTGGACAATCAAATGTAGCTGAACTATTCTACTTATGAATTATAGTAATTGTTATCAATTCCAAATGCTGCAGACAGTGAGAAGGTATCAATCCCTACCAACTGAAGGTGAACTGCAAATTTTAATCTTGTTAAAAAATACCCGCACCTAGTTGGATTTTCCTCATTGTTTTTACTACCTCTATTAACTTTCTCCTTATACTTCAACATGCCCACTCAGCTGTTTTTTCTATCGAATTAACCCTGGAATTTTCTGGATGACTCCATATCACTACATGCTGCTTATATCTATATTACCCAACAGGCCAATCCTTAAAAACTGAAAAATTATCTCCAAACCTCCTGCACTGGAAAATTGAAAGCATTGGTGAAAATTTAACAATAACAATTCAAAGAAGCAGGTGATATGACATAAGAAAGTGGCTTTTTTATTAGGGGAAAAAAATGAACTCCTTATTATCAAATTCAGACTTAAACTGAAGAAAGTAGGAAAAACCACTAGATAATTCAGGGATGACCTAAATCAAATCCCTTATGATTATACAGTGGAAGTGAGAAATAGATTCAAGGGATTAGATTTGATAGAGTGCCTGAAGAACTATGGGTGGAGGTTAATAACATTGTACAGGAGGGGGTGATCAAAACTACCCCCAAGAAAAAATTGATGTTTTGAACTGTGGTGTTGGAGAAGACTTTTGAGAGTCCCTTGGTCTGCACAGAGATCCAACCAGTCCATCCTAAAGGAAATCAGTCTTGAATATTCATTGCAAGGACTGATGCTAAAGCTGAAACCAATACTTTGGCCACCTGATGTGAAGAACTGACTCATTTGAAATGACCCTGATGCTGGGAAAGATTGAAGACAGGAGGAGAAGGGGACGACGGAGAATCAGATGGTTGGATGGCATCACCAACTCAATGGACATGAGTTTGAGTAAACTCCAGGAGTTGGCAATGGACAGGGAGGCCTGGTGTGCTGCAGTCCATGAGGTTACACACAGTTGGACACGACTGAGCAACTGAACTGAACTGAAGAAAAAGAAATGCAAAAAGGTGAAATGGTTGTCTGAAGAGGCCTTACTTACAAATAGCTGGGAAAATAAGAGATGTTAAAGGCAAAGGAGAAAAGGAAAGATATACCCATCTGAATGCAGAGCTCCAAAGAATAGTAAGGAGAGATAAGCCTTCCTTAGTGATCAGTGCAAAAAAACAGAGGAAAACAATAGAATGTGAAAGACTAGAGATCTCTTAAAGGAAATTAGAGATACCAAGGGAACATTTCATGCAAAGATGGGCACAATAAAGGACAGAAATGGTATGGACCTAACAGAAGCAGAAGATAAGAAGAAGTGGCAACAATACACTAAAGAACTAAATAGAAAAGATCTTAACAATGAAGATAACCACAATGGTATGATCACTCACCTAGAGCCAGACATCTTGGAGTGAGAAGTCAAGTGGGCCTTAGAAAGCATCATTAGGAAAAAAGCTAGTGGAGGTGATAGAACTCCAGCTGAGCTATTTCAAATCCTAAAAGATGATGCTGTTAAAAGTGCTGTGCTCAATATACCAGCAAATTTGGAAAACTCTGCAGTAGCCACAGGACTGGAAAAAGGTCAGTTTTCATTCCAGTCGCAAAGAAAGGCAGTGCCAAAGAATGTTCAAACTACCGCACAATTGCACTAATCTCACATCCTAGCAAAGTAATGCTCAAAATTCTCCACGCTAAGCTTCAACAGTACATTGAGTACAGTTTCTCATCTTCTTCATCATCATGACCTTTCCTTTACCTATTCTACAGGCCCTCAAGTAAAAAAGTAAATGTCACTCAGTCGTGTCCGACTCTTTGTGACCCCATGGACTGTAGTCTACCAGGTTTCTCTGTCCATGGGATTTTCCAGGCAAGAGTGCTGGAGTGGGTTGCCATTTCCTTCTCCAGGAGATCTTCCCAAGGATTGAACCCAGGGATTGAACACAGGCTCCCGCATTGTAGGCAGACACTTTACCATCTGAGCCACCTGCTCAAAGAGTATATTCCCAGGGAAGCCTTGAGAATCCCAACTAGATCACTCTCCTGTCCTGTATTTCTTAGCATCTCTGCTGCCCATTCAGAGCTCAGTGCCAGTTTTGAAAGTATATGTTTGACCATGTTATTTGACTATTATCTTCTAGGGACAAATAAGTCTGTTCTGCTCTTTTCTTTATTCTTAGCATCTACAAGGTACCTGGCATATTTTATTCAGTAGATTTTTTGTGTATGTAATTAAAAGACTAATGACTAAATAAATGAATGAGTAGATTAGAATTGAGTTGAACTGAATAAAACATGTGAATGAATGTTGTTGATAAGGCTTAATATTTGCTTAAATTTGAAGTATATATAGTTATTAATGTAATTTAAAATTTTTGAAAAATTAAAAAAACTTTTCATTATTTTATAGCCTATTATATGTTTATCATTTAAAAATTATGCTTTACTTTATCATCTAAATCACTTTACATTTGCTTTTTATTTTTAAACTATAACCATCTTAACCACAAGGTTCTTTATAATTCATCTAAGGCTTCCTTGAAGTTCATAGGCCAGGGTCTTACACAGAATAGAATTTACTATATATAGCATTAACTTGCTTTTCTAAATTCTGGTGTTTTGTTCTGCTTAATGAAACTTAAGCATTTGTCTGATTTATTTTCACTGATTGCTGGACATATCAATAACCTCAGATATGCAGATGACACCACCCTTATGGCAGAAAGTGAAGAGGAACTAAAAAGCCTCTTGATGAAAGTGAAAGCAGAGAGTGAAAAAGTTGGCTTAAAGCTCAACATTCAGAAAACAAAGATCACGGCATCCGGTCCCATCACTTCGTGAGAAATAGATGGGGAAACAGTGGAAACAGTGTCAGACTTTATTTTTCTGGGCTCCAAAATCACTGCAGATGGTGACTACAGCCATGAAATTAAAAGACGCTTACTCTTTGGAAGGAAAGTTATGTCCAACCTAGATAGCATATTCAAAAGCAGAGACATTACTTTGCAAACAAAGGTTCGTCAAATCAAGGCTATGGTTTTTCCTGTGGTCATGTATGGATGTGAGAGTTGGACTGTGAAGAAGGCTGAGCACCGAAGAATTGATGCTTTTGAACTGTGGTGTTGGAGAAGACTCTTGAGAGTGCCTTGGACTGCAAGGAGATCCAACCAGTCCATTCTGAAGGAGATCAGCCCTGGGATTTCTTTGGAAGGAATGATGCTAAGGCTGAAACTCCAGTACTTTGGCCACCTCATGGGAAGAGTTGACTCATTGGAAAAGACTCTGATGCTGGGAGGGATTGAGGGCAGGAGGAGAAGGGGACAACAGAGGATGAGATGGCTGGATGGCATCACTGACTCGATGGATGTGAATCTGGGTGACCTCCGGGAGTTGGTGATGGACAGAGAGGCCTGGCGTGCTGCGATTCATGGGGTCGCAAAGAGTCAGACACGACTGAGCGACTGATCTGATCTGAACTTGACTTTTACTTTTATTTTGGGATTTATTTTCATCATAAAACCTTTATAAAGAATGTATTCATTTCTGATCTTTTTGCTTGGTTTTTCTTAGTTATTATGTCTTGATTTCTTTTTTGTGTTTATTTTTTCAGGATTTAATTATAATCAAGCTTAAGGACTTAGTGTACATTTTCTATGAGTGCTTCAGGAAGTTTTTTAAACATGGTGGAGTGGAGCACTATTTAAAGGAAAGTATACTATTTTGATCAGCTTTACATATTTAATTTACATTTCTGTTTGAACTTGGCTTTTTTAAAATAGTTTACATGCTAAATCAAAATATGTAATTATAAATATAATTGGCATCTTAGAAATTTTGCCTTTGAAATGAAACTGTTCTGATCTTTATTATTCTTGGGTTTTCCCTCAAGTTTAATGCTAAAATTAGTGTTTTATCTTACTATTTTCTTTTAACTTATTTTCTCCTTTAATTTAGTCCAGCATTTGTCAATACTTTTGTTCTCAGGACCTCTTTACAGTCTTAAAAAGTATTGATGATCCCAAAGATCTTTTGTTTGTGTGGGTTATATCTATCCATATTTATAATATTAGAAATTAAAACAGAAATACTAAAATATTTATTCAGTCACTTAGAGTAACAATAAACTCTTCATATGCTAACATAAACAATTTAATAAAATAAGTCATATTTTCCAAAACAGAAAAAAATAGTGATAAGAGTAGCATTGTTTTACATATTTGTAAATCTCTTAATAGAAAAGACCTGTTTCAAGAAACTAGCCTGGTGGTTGGTTAACAGGAGTGAGAGGGTGGGAGTGACTGGAGATATTAATCCAGGAGTACAAACTTCCATTTATAAGATCAGTAAGTTCTGGGGATCTAATATACAGCATAGTGCTCATGGTTAATAACACTGAATTGCATACTTAAAAGTTGCTAAGAGAGTAGATCTTAAATATCCTCCCTGCAAAAACAAAATGGTAATTATGTGACATGATGCAGGTGTTAGCTAATCTTACGATGATAACCATTTTGCAGTATATAAGTGCACCAAATCAACATGCTGTAAACCTTAAATTTACCCAGTGTTATATATCCACATCATCTCAATAAAGCTGGAACTTTTTAATATTTTTAAGTAAGTAATGTATAAATATAAAAAGAGAACAGTTGTTTCAAGTCATGATGAAAGGTCAAGTAAAATTAGGAATAAGCACTGATCACTGAACTTAGCAATGTTATCCTGGATCACACTAGAGACTCCTCACTGTTTCACTCATCTTAGAAATTAAATTTTTAGTTAGACATCTCAAAAATACAAGAGAGCTTCTATTCTAACATGATCCACACACCATATTAATCTTAATGGTGGTCTCCCCTTGTTGCTGCTATTGTTCAGTCACTTGGTGGGGTCCAACTCTTGTGGCTCCATGGACTGCTGCACACCAGGCTTCCCTGTCCCTTACAATCTCTGGGAGTTTGCCCAAGTTCATGCTCATTGCACTGGTGATGCCGTCCAGCCATCTCATCCTTTGATGCCCTCTTCTCCTTCTGCCCTCACTCTTTCCCAGCATCAGGGACTTTTCCAATGAGTCATCTGTTCACATCAGATGACCAAAATACTGGAGCATCAGTACTTCAGTGAATATTCAGGGGTTGATCTCCCTTAAGATTTGACTGGTTTGATCTTACTGTCCAACAGACTTTCAAGAATCTTTTCCAGCACCATAGTTTGAAGGCATCAATTCTTTGGCATTCTGCCTTCTTTATGGTCCAGCTCTCACAACCGTACCGTGACCACTGGGAAGACCATAGCCTTGACTTATACAGACCTTTGTTGGCAGAATAACGCCTCTGCTTTTCAATACACTGTCTAGGTTTGTCATAGCTTTCCTGCCAAGAGGCAATCGTCTTCTGATTTCATGGCTGCAGTCAGCATCCGCAGTGATTTTAGAGCCCAAGAAGAGGAAATCTGTCACACTTCCCTCTTTTCCCCTTCTATTTCCCAAGCAGCAATGGGGCAGGATGCCATGATCTTAGTTTTTTTTAACATTTAGTCTTAAGCTGGCTCTTTCACTCTCCTCCTTCACTGTCATCAAGAGGCTTTTTAATTCCTCTTTGCTTTCTGCCATTAGAGTGGTATCACCCACTCTAAGTGGTCTGTCCTGACTTATCTCTTATTTCACATAAAAACACTAAGTCAGAAAATTAAAATATGATTACCAAATATCCAGATGGTCCTACATTTTTAATAATGTTATTCCTATTCTTATGCAACTCTCCTAGTGAGTTTATTCCTATAATCTTGTTTCGTTTTCTCCTACATGTAAATAATAGTGCAACCCTATTTTTCTTTAAGATATGAAGATGAATGGACTTTTGATTTATGACTTTCAGATTATTTGAACTTATGAAAGTTTTTTTACAGTTAATCATAAAATAGATTTGAGAAGGACATGGCAACCCACTCCAGTGTTCTTGCCTGGAGAATCCCAGGGACGGCGGAGCCTGGTGGGCTGCCGTCTATGGGGTCACACTGAGTCAGACACGACTGAAGTGACTTAGCATAGCATTAGCATAAAATAAAATCAGAGATTACATTAAGCACATTTGTTGAAGTGCAGAATATCTGTATAAATAATTTTTTAAGTACTAAATTGATACATTTTTAAAAATAAAAATAAGACAAATTTTAAAGCACCTTTCATTATCATGGATATATTACCAAGGAAACTTTTTCAATAATTCACCAATAAGGTGAATTTACCTTATTTACCTTATTACTTTACCAATACACTAAAATAATCTAAAGCAAATCAAGGTCATAAAATATAAAATATCTTTTTATGTAATTATTTTCCATTACTATATTATTTCTTGATTATTTTATTTATAAAATTATTTATACTCCCTATATATTTACCTAGAAAGATGTCCACAATATGTATGTGTGTGTGCTTAATCGCTCAGTTGTGTCTGACTCTTTGCAATCCCATGAACTGTAGCCCACCAGGCTCCTCTTTCCAAGGGGATTCTCCAGGCAAGAATACTGGAGTGGCTTGCCATGCCCTCCTCCAGGGGATCTTCCCAACCCAGGTATCAGACCCAGGTCTCCCGAATTGCAGGAGGATTCTTTACCAGCTGAGCCATCAGGGAATCCCAAGAATACTGGAGCAGGTAGCATATCCCTTCTCCAGGGGAACTGCCTGACTCAGCTGAGCAAAAAAAAAAAGTAGTTTATACAATATTGTGATTAGTATTATTTCATTCAGGATTTTTAGAAATCTATATAAATTACATTATGTTTTCAAATATATGGGAAGAAACTGGGAAAATATATGTCAAATTATTGACATTATTTATCATCCTAGTAAGGGGTTAAAAGGATTGTGTTTTATACACTTTCATATTGTTTGGGATTTGCCACTGATAAATACTATCTTCTATCTGTTTAAAGTATATTAGATTGTCAGAAACAAAGTTCTTCTTTCACTGTGGCAAAATATTTGTATTAGTATATATAGATGTCTATAAATTAGATTATATATACTTCTTATATATTAAAATATATATTAATAAATATTCCTGTTTTAGTAACAAGAGGGTTTTTTAACAAGTTAGAATCAGAATTTTAGGACTTCTATTATCTAGATTTTTAAATAATCACAGTTGCATAGGTATAAAATCTATGAGACAACAAATCGAGAATGACTGCTAGAGATAACCTGCGTATTTCTCTTAATATAAAATCCTATTATGAAATAATACTTTGTGGTTCTCTGAAAATTGAAAAAATCTAGTTGCCATTATGTAAGTTTTATAAGTTTTTGTAGTCAATTGCATTTTCTAGATATCTTATTGGATTGAGGTAAACCAAGATTTCATTCTGCCGGCTTTAGTTCTATGTGCCTATTTTCTAATACGCTGCCATAGGATAAAGAAGAAAGAAAGAGACTTATGTCTAGTGCCAATTTGTTCTACAAATGAGCCCAGTTTTCACAAATACACACAAAGTACCTCAAATTACCCATGACTCACCAAACATCCAAATACATTTATTACATATTATCAGTAATAATACAACTCTCATCTTTACTATCCTATATAAGATGGACAGGGAGGCCTGGCATGCTGCAGTCCACGGGGTCACAAAGAGTCAGACATGACTGAGCGACTGAACTGAACTGTTTTCTAAACTTTTTTGGCTTACCTTGAAAAAACTGTGTAAAAAGCAAAGGCTAACAGATCATGTTCACCAAGACAAAGCAGCATCTCACAGAAAAATGTTAACCTGCAAACATCAGTCTGCATCCCTTCACTTGTGAGAAGAGTCCAAGTGTCTGATGCAAGAAATCTAGCAGGCAACAAGAACCCAACACAATTAGAAATACAGCAGAGAAAAAAGCATGTAATTGGCTGAAACTAACCATCTTTTCAGGGAAGAATTTCTTTCAATTCCAACCAAGACAGCTCTGTCTTGTAGACTGGGGGTGACTTTGAGGTATGGGCCAAGGGAGTATTACTAATCCTCTAACTCACAATAGCAAACCTCAGTGGTCTAGGCTTTCATACTATACGCCTCTGACTCAGACATGGTGAATTTACTTATTGTGCTTTAGCTAATCAAAATAAGTTTCTGGTAGCAATTTTACTGAAATTCTAGTTAATTGAAAGCAAAAGGAAATCGTTATTTGCAATTTACCTTATCTACTGAGTAGGAACCAATGCCAATTCTAGATTTGTCAGAGTGCTCAGTACACTCTGATTTGATTATGCTTCACAAAGCCAAATAAAAAGACATCTTTTAAATTATTTCACATAAGTAATATTGTCGATACACACCAGATTTCACTGAAAAAGAGCAAGGTAATTTTCCTTTTTTATTCATATTTAAATCAGTAAGTATTTACTAAATATCTATGATATACAGAACACTCTGCTAACTATTCAATTTAAGCTAAGGATAGGAAGTACTTATTCTTTTCCATTGTACCTTTAAAATATTTGTATTATAAGTATTTTCATCAGCTATACATAGCCTAGATTGCTTTTTCCAAAACATTACTCTTCTTGCAAATAGTCTTGTAAAATAATATATGCTTTTCTTATAAATTATCCAAAGAAAACCTATGATATCTTTACCTTTCTCCTAGGGTAAAGATAGGAGGGGGGGGGGGCGGAATGCCAATTTATTTTCCTTTTATGGGGAAGATATACTCCTCCTACTCTGCAGATATTCATTCACACTATTTTCTAGTTGGTAAAACTCTGATTTTAAATATTTGACCATGTCAAAGTCAGAAACAAATTTACTAAATGGCATTTTGCTGTCTGTTTCCTTATTAAAGTGTGTCAGCAAGAGTTCCATCAAGAAAACAGTTAGGAAAGCAGAAACTGCTCTAGATACTTCAATCAGGAAACAGGTAATTCTTAGAAAAATGGCTCAGAGACAACTGTAAAATCTCATATCTAGAGAAGTCCACTTCATGCTGCTGCCAGAGGAAGGGCAATATGGCATTGACTTTCCTTTCACCTTGCAGACCGGATACAAATGCATCTCTGGGCAAAATCTCAAAACATGGCTGTCAGGGATTCTGGGAATGTAATTGCTAAGTGTCCTGCTATCTCCATACAAGGGAGAAGGAGAACAAAGCAGGGGGAAGTAATGCTAAATTGCCAACCCATAATATGTAGGCAGGAAATAGGACTGAGGCAACTTCTCTCCCAGTGGTAACCTTTAAAGAGATTTAAGCTGTGATTTAACAACTCATTTTACAATAACTGAGGTGAATAATAGTTATAATCTACCCACAATTATCCATTTAGGGAATTTTGTTCTTTGATCCTCCAATTTTTATTTCCTTGGCCACTTGGATAAGAAATTTAAATCTCCTAAATATTTTCTAAATACTAATTTCAATGATCTAATAGATAAAATTAAAAGATGCTTACTCCTTGGAAGAAAAGTTATGACCAACCTAGATAGCATGTTGAAAAGCAGAGACATTACTTTGCCAACAAAGCTCCATCTAGTCAAGGTTATGGTTTTTCCAGTAGTCATGTATGGATGTGAGAGTTGGACTGTGAAGAAAGCTGAGTGCCGAAGAATTGATGCTTTTGAACTGTGGTGTTGGAGAAGGCTCTTGAGAGTCCCTTGAACTGCAAGGAGATCCAATCAGTCCATTCTGAAGGAGATCAACCCTGGGATTTCTTTGGAAGGAATGATGCTAAAGCTAAAACTCCAGTACTTTGACCACCTCATGGGAAGAGTTGACTCACTGGAGAAGACTCTGATGCTGGGAGGGATTGGGGGCAGGAGGAGAAGGGGACGACAGAGGATGAGATGGCTGGATGGCATCACTGACTCGATGGGCGTGAGTCTGAGTGAACTCCAGGAGTTGGTGATGGACAGGGAGGCCTGGTGTGCTTCGATTCATGGGGTTGCAAAGAGTCAGACACGACTGAGCGACTGAACTGAACTGAACAGATAAAAACCATAAATTCCCATACACCTGCATCTACATTGCTACACATCTATTGAGAATGTACTAGGTGCAAGGCATGTGCTAGAAGTCACTCTTTCAGATGCAAAGATGGCCCCTGCCTTTCAAGTGTTCACAATTAGTGAGAAGCAAAAGAAAAACACCATCAATATAACTGAAGGTAGATTGTGTGCGACAAGGGGCAGAGGAAGAATTAGAGCAGGAGAGATTCTTATGAAGTTATAATGAGGAACTGAAGAAAGCCAGGGGGAACAAATGCTTTTGAGGTGTAAGTACTCTGACAGATGGAATTGGAGAGAAACACGCTCCAAAACAGGAAGCCAGAGTGAGCAAAGTGAGCAGGGTGAAGAACTTGCTAACATTAAACTAGCAACAGATACCACAGACTCAGATGCCCAGAGGAGCCAGCGGTAATGGAAATGAAGCAGCCCATGTGGAGGCTGTGGCTAGAAAATGCACGCACGAGACACCTAAAGGAGGAGTTCCTGGTGAGAGTGTCGGCCCAGTGTTATCAGAGTTTTCAATTGTACAACCGAAGTGAAAACTCATATTCTAAAGTAAAACTCCAATTTTAAAATGTTAACACCTAATTAAAACAAAAATAAAAAATCTAAAGCCGTGTACAAGTCAAATCTCACACATTTACAGCCTATCTATGGCCCTATAGCTATCCATCTACAACTTTTGGGTCAGGTATCTTCTACAATCCCATCCAGGGAATTCTTGTTTCAATCACAAACTTCATTCTCATTGAAAAACATATGTTCATCTTTGAAAATTACGCACATTAAGCATTACCTCTGAAGTTTTTCTTCCTACAAATTGTGTGTCTTTAATTTTCTTCACAAATCATTGTAGAGCTCTTAAGACTTTCATTTGCAAGGGTCCTAGAGTGACGTGACAAGTCACAAGAAAGGGAAAACAGAAAGAAGATAATTAGAAATGCGGATACTATAGACATTTACCAGTGTAACTAATATTTGTCAATCTCTTAGGATAAAATACTTACGATTTTATTTTCACTAGCTAGCTAGTGTTAGTTAGCTAACTCACTCACTCACTCTTTGAGACCCCCATGGACTGTAGCCGGCCAGGTTCCTCTGTCCATGGGATTCTCCAGGCAAGAATACTGGAGTGGGTTGCCATGCCCTCCTCCAGGGGATCTTCCTGACCACGGATCAAACCTGCATCTCTTATGTCTCCTTCATTGGCAGGTGGATTCTTTACCACTCATGCCACCTGGGAAACCCCTTAGCAGAGGTGTAATCTGATAATATACCCAATGAATACAGTTGTTTAAAATCCAGCCTACTGTAATATATAAAATATCCCTGTATATTTGTGGATAGTCTTTATTTCTCTCAAAATTGATTATCAACTAATTTCCCCCAAAACTGTGTGTCCATACCATCATACATAACAGGGAAAATGGTAGTAGTAACAGGGCACATGTCAGAAGTAAAATAGGGACTTCCCCCATGGCACAGTGGGTAAAATCCACCTACCAATGCAGGGGAAATGGGTTCAACCCCTGGTCTGGGAGAATTTCACATGCTGCGGAGCAACTAAGCCCACGCGCCACAACTACGGAGACTGTGCTCTAGAGCCCACAGGCCACAACCACCGAGCCCATGTGCTAGAACTACTGAAGCCCACACACCTAGAGCCTGTGCTCCACGAGAGAAGCGACCAGAATGAGAAGAAGGCTGCACACCACAAAGAAGAGCAGCCCCTGTTTGCAGCAACTAAAGAAAGCTGGTGCAAAGCAGTGAAGACCCAGCACAGCCAAAACCAGAAATAAATAAAGGAAGTAAAATAAATCCCTAAAAAGTAGCCTTGGTGCTGTCTTGCTTTGCAAGCAGTTTTAAACTGAGTTGAATGCTGTACCAGTGAAAAAGAGAAAAAAATTGGCAAGAAATTAAATAAAAGCAGCAAATAATATCATAAGCCATTACATAAAGTTTCTATTTTCAATCAAACTGGCCAATGTTAATATTGAAATATCCATGTTACTACTTCTGATTCACATGTCTTCTTTGTGTGACCTGCGACACACGGGGGAAATTGCATTTATCTGAGTTTCAAGGTGGGATGGAACTCCTCAGGAGAACCTCTTTTAATATTGTCGTTATGCATTCAGAAAACATTTCAAACTAGAAACTTGGATAGATATTTGAATTGAGCTTTTTCCAACAGTGGTGCTTTTTCAATAACACAGTAGAGTACCTAATGGAACATAATGAAAAAGATCAACAATAAAATCACCAATTTCAGAAAAAGAAAAAACCACCTGACAATGTTCTCTTTTCTTATGAGTTACCGCTTCACAGAACAAGCACTATAGAGCGTAGGTAAGCATACATACTTCCAGCTTCAGAGCAAAGAATAAAAATCTAAAAAGGTAAAAATGAAAATGTGTGCTGTTCTGCTGCAATGTGGCTGAGAGTTATAAAGGTCCTATGAACAATATTGAGTTTGTGATGGCACAATCACATCACAAAAGATTTACCTTCACTCTGCAAACTCAATATAGGCAATAACAGTCTATTACAAGCAGAGCAATACAACATCAAAGGAATGTTTAAAAGAACCAGACAGAACCTTTAAATCAACACAATTGAGTTATCTTCCCCCAAAGGAAGTACCATGGGAGAGTGCATAGCATGGTTTTTCAAGAGGTATTACTAATTTACTATAAGTTATATTTAATACACTTTTTAAATGTGGTTTGTAATCTTTCTCCACTTTTTAGAACACAGAGCAATAAATTAAAAAAGAAACAGTCCCCAAAGAGCAAGAGACTTGGAGGAAAAAAATGATAATAATTTTATTCTTTGGGCTTTAGCATTTCAAATAAATTTTCCACAGCTGAAAAGGTTGTATTGGATCTTTTCTTTCTCAATTTCAGTAAGATTCTTTAACAATGGATCTAGAAGAATAATAGTAAACTTTTACAATTTATATTTATAAAATTAATTAATATTCAAATTCTGTTAAAATAGCAACATTCATCATAACATTTTCAAAAATAATAAGACATTCTCTTTAACACCACCAATAAAAAAGTAAGCAACTGTATTTTGCCTTCTTATGACTGAGATGAATATTAGAGTGGCTGTGTTTCTTATCTAAGTCATGTCAAAAATGGTGGTAGAATTTATTATAAAGTAGTACTGTTCATTGTCAGTTCTTAGGTATTTTCTCAGCATTTTACTATTTCCAGTGCATTTCTTAATTTATATAACAGCGTGTTTTGTGTAATATTAAACAGTATTGATATGAAATATTACTTTTCTATGTATAAAAAGATTTTACTTTTCTACAAGCATAGCACAGGTTTTGTTGTTATAAACTTTAGCCTAAATCCATATATTTGCTTTTCCCATAAAGATAAAGGGATGCGGTTTACCAAAACTTATCATCATCTATTAATATCTGATATTTGATACATAAAGTCATACATTTCTATATGATACTAATAGGACTGTTTCTCCAATTCTTTCAAAGGTTTTTTGCCTTTTGTTTAATATTTTTGTTTTGGCTTAAGTAATCCTGATTCATACCAGAGACATATATGTAAAAAGGCTTTAAATTCTAGATAATTTGTATCTATCATGGCTTTTCAGTAAATGAATTTTTAGTACTAAAAACACACCCACAGCAGGTGCATGAAACTGCCTATAACACATGGCATATGGGAACGTACAAGGGTTTGTCCCTTTTGATATAGAATGGTTTTATTGGCATCATACTGTAAGAGTTTATAATAAATCAGATAGTATATGGATTTATATACTTAAGTGTCTGGTGTTTGAAAATATTTAATTCATGTTTATAATGCTTTTAATTTTATAACCAGCTTCCTAAATTTTTCAATTGAGCTTTATGTCAAAACCATTTCCTTTGAAATTGCCTATTAGCAGATAATATTTTTCATATATTTGAGTTATATTGCTCTTTTTCTTTTTTGCAGCACGTTCTTTTTTAAAATCCATTCAACTTTTTCATACTAATATTGTGAATTCAGATGCAAAATTCTAAGCCATACTTGTTACATTCTTGCCTGGGCAGCAGCAAATAACTTCATCAGTTATTACATACCCTTGGGGAGTCTTTTTTGGTGAGGGTTTTTTTTTTTTTTTTTGAGTTCCATTATTTGAAACAATTGCTATGAATGTAATAGAATTTTCATATTTTATATTGATGTGATTGGGATAAGTGTTCCCAACATGTGTTAGTAGGTTTAGCTTGTTAGCTTGTTTACAATTATCAGACCTGCTCCATTCAACTCAAATAGGAATTCACATTTTATCCCATCCATTCAACCAATTCTCTCACTAAGATCCAATGTCCAACAAGAAGCTTCATGTCATATGCAGTCCTATGCTGTAAAGACAACCACACTGATATTTGTCCACTGTCTGATGTAAGCACAGTGGTTAAAAGAATACATACTCTGGAGTCAAACCTGACTTTGAAATTCTGCTCAACTACTTAATAGCTATGTGACTGTGCCTTGTTTCTCTTCTATAATCAGAGATAACAATAATATTTATAGGTTTCTATAATGATTAAATCAGCTTTTGTTTATAAAATGCCTAGCATTATGACATATATTAATAGTATGCCCTCATGAGATGTTAGCTATTCTTATTGAAAAAGTATGTTCACAAAAGCTCTGATACCTTTCAATTCATGTTATGAGTCTCATAAAGTTTATCCAACCATGGAGCCTACTGGCTGTGATAAAACAAAATAAGAATGTTGACTCTTGTGCAGAGATTATAGAACCAACACCTGTTGCCTAACAGTAGTGGGACTCATACCAAATATCAATGAATGAGTAACCACCCTAAACAGCTATCACAGTCATAAGGCAGTTGGTTCTATAGTCTAGACCTGTTTAAGAGTTGCTCCAAGTCACCTGCTGACTGTAACAGCCATTCAGAGAAGTGATATAAAATTTAATGTTAGTGATTATCTCTTATGATATAGCATCATGTATATATTGCCTTCCAAGTCTTGCTTAAAGGACATTTTAGAATTGATACTTGTGTTTCAGTAATAGGAATGAAGCACCATCCATTTTTTCTAAATCGTGGCCTATAAAAAAACTGCAATTCAGTGACATCTAACTCATCAGCATTTTTAATTAAGGTAGAGAGGAGAATATGACTATTGTCAGAAACAGACAGTTCATAGCTGTTGGCTTAATATAAATTTTCTAAAAATAAACCATATGTTTTACCAGTGAAGCTTGAAATAAAAATTTACAACAAATGTTTTATTAAAGTTTATTAATTTTCTTCCAACATTGGTTATTAGTTGACCAACTTTATGCTTGGATTTTATCTGAGAATATTTCTTTTGCTGGATTAGTGTGTCCCTTTTTGTCCTTGACTACTTTCTACAAAGTAGCAAAAGTAGCTCATTCTTTCACTATTCCTTGCTTGACTGCCATAACGATGATAGAAAACATTCTTCTTCCCTTCCTAAGACAATTCTGTGAGTGGCACTGAAACAGTTAAAGTTAACACTATTTTGGTAGGTACATTCATAGTTCATTTAGTATATATTCATTTCTTTTCATTTGTGATTACATGTATTTAATTGATCTTACTCTGTGTCTATTATTTTCCTTTGAATTCCCTCTAGGCAGAGTTTGTATTTTCTACTTTGTTTCTTCCAATTTCCTCTGTACTTGGTACAGTGTTCTTCAAAAGCACTTAACTATGGCATATAGTATGTACACAAGAGCATAACAAAGGATAGGTTTGTTTAGGATCCATTCAAAGATCAAGATGTCTTTAACGATCTGAATGGTTCAAAGTCTTACATTTTATTATTTTTTTAAATTTTAATAGGGATCAAAATCTTTAAAGAACTGATATGACTGGCATATTTTTAGATATTGCACAGCAAATATGAATAAGTAAATCAATGACTGAATGCATGAGGACAGATAGGAGAGTTCCAGGGTCTTTACATAAATCACAGCCAATTAATGCAAACTAAGAATTTCCAGTCATTAGAAATGTTCTTTGTGGCCTTTTCAAATACAAAACAAAATGTAAGTATTATATTGCTTTATATCTCAATGGTAACTGATAGGCAAGGTGAGGTTCCCATGTATACCTAGTCTAGTTATTAAAGGGGATTTACTGTTTTTCAAATTAAAAACCTTTGATGTCTTAATCATATTTCTTCTAAAACTTATGCAATTTTGAGTTATTTCTTAGATATATATTTCTCATTAGCAGTTAATGCAACTGTACAGTTTTTAGTTAAGATTATCCTTGATTCATGGAGAAGGCAATGGCACCCCACTCCAGTACTATTGCCTGGAAAATCCCATGGATGGAGGAGCCTGGTAGGCTGCAGTCCATGAGGTCGCTAAGAGTCAGACACGACTGAGCGACTTCACTTTCACTTTTCACTTTCATGCATTGGAGAAGGAAATGGCAACCCACTCTAGTATTCTTGCCTGGAGAATCCCATGGACGGAGAAGCCTGGTAGGCTGCAGTCCATGGGGTCGCTAAGAGTCAGATACGAATGAGCGACTTCACTTTCCCTTTTCACTTTCATGCATTGGAGAAGGAAATGGCAACCCACTCCAGTGTTCTTGCCTGGAGAATCCATGGACGGAGAAGCCTGGTAGACTGCAGTCCGTGGGTTCGCACAGAGTTGGACACGACTGAAGCGACTTAGTAGTAGTAGTAGTATCCTTCATTCATGGGCTAATCTGAGAAGGTTTGCTAAATAAATCCTAATAGGAATAAAAGGCCAAGCACATTTCTAGACCCTTTTAATGATTTAGTCTATTATGTGCCCTGATTTTTTTTTCCAGTGGCATATAGTCCATTGGATAACTCAACTACTGATTATGGAAACAGAAAACCTGTTCCCTTAGTAGAAGGCTAAATAATTGTATGGGAGGGTGATTATGCTTATGAATATTCAGTTATGGTTTTGTGAATGTATGTCTGTGGTATTTTAATTTAAATCATCAACTTTGCATTATGATTGTAGAGCAAGTTTTTCATTGTTCTTTGTACTCCATCCATGCTACAAATAAAATCAATGTCTATGTGGTTTTAGTAATTCAAGGTGGCATTTATAATTTTGTTGCAATATGAATTAGTATGAGCTTATTTAAACAGTCAGTAGTAGTAACACAATTCAAGGCATTGCTATAACTCAGGTATAGAAACTCTGGTTTATTACTCAAGGTTGAAAGGCCCTTTATAAGCCAGTTATTCTGAGGAAGCTACTGAAATATCCTTTCAAAGAAAATTGACTACTGAAGCAGCCTTTTTGAGAATCAAATTAAGACATTTGGCCAGAAAAAAAGGCACTGTGTATTTGAAAGTCAAATTGGACCTAAGGAGTTGGTGAAATAAGGCTGAAAGAACCCTGCTTACCCTCTGTGCACTTGCAGCGCTACAGGATGGGCTCCAGGAGTCCTGCCTTGCTGGTATACCACTCCTGTGACCCCTACAAGGCAGAGAGGCCTGTGACGAGGGTGTCACCACTTCTAAATGTGGTCATGTTTCTGTATGCTAGCCATTAGTGGATATTACCATAAACCAAATCAATAAGTTCACAATATTATTTGAAAACCAAGCTTCCTGTTAGTGGTTATACCATCAGATCAGATCAGTCGCTCAGTCGTGTCCTACTCTTTGTGACCCCATGATCACAGCACGACAGGCCTCCCTGTTCATCACCAACTCCTGGAGTTCACTCAGACTCACGTCCATCCAGTCAGTGATGCCATCCAGCCATCTCATCCTCTGTCGTCCCCTTCTCCTCCTGCCCCCAATCCCTCCCAGCATCAGAGTCTTCTCCAATGAGTCAACTCTTTGCATGAGGTGGCCAAAGTACTGGACTTTCAGCTTTAGCATCATTTCTTCCAAAGAAATCCCAGGGCTGATCTCTTTCAGAATGGACTGGTTGGATCTCCTTGCAGTCCAAGCGACTCTCAAGAGTCTTCTCCAACACCACAGTTCAAAAGCATCAATTCTTCGGTGCTCAGTCTTCTTCACAGTCCAGCTCTCACATTCATACATGACCACAGGAAAAACCATAGCCTTGACTTGATGAACCTTTGTTGGCAAAGTAATGTCTCTGCTTCTCAATATGCTATCTAGGTTGGTCATAACTTTCCTTCCAAGGAGTAAGCGTCTTTTAATTTCATGGCTGCAGTCACCATCTGTAGTGATTTTGGAGCCCAGAAAAATAAAGTCTGACACTGTTTCCACTGTTTCCCCATCATAGCAATAAAATAAACCTAGGATATTAGAGCTGAATGGGCTTCCCTGGTAGCTCAGCTGGTAAAGAATCTGCCTGCGATGCAGGAGACCCCAGTTCAATTCCTGGGGTCAGGAAGATCCCTTGGAGAAGGGATAACGTACCCACTCTAGTATTCTCGGGCTTCCCTGGTGGCTCAGATGGTAAAGAATCTGCCTGCAACATGAGAGACCTGCATTTGATCCCTGGGTCAGGAAGATCCTTTAGAGGAGGGCATGGCAACCTACTCCAGTATTCTTGCCTGCAGAATCTCCATGGACAGAGGAGCCTGGCAGACTACAGTCCATGTGGTTGCAAAGAGTCAGACACAACTGAGAGACTAAGCACAGCACACACAGCACAGAGCTGAATACTTCCTCTTATACTACTTTTTGAAGTTTTAAACAAAATAAGCAAAAAGCATTCTAGATAAAGTGTACATTTATTTGTTTCAATACTTTAAAATTTAAGCTTTATGTCTTTTCTGAACGTGCAGAATTCAATTTGAAATGATTTAATGATATCACAGCTCAACTAAGTACAATCTCAAGATATCTTTCATCTTATGAGTCTATTAGAAATTGCTGTCTATCCTGTAATATGGAAAAGGATATGAAAAATATTTGTATATATATATACATGCATATGTGTTTGTGTATACATATATATATATCTCAGTCACTTTGCTGTACACCAGAAACTAATACAACGTTGTAAGTCAACTATACTTAAAACAAAATATCCCTCTTGGTACACCCAGTACCTAGATCTTGGTCTCTAATACCATTTTGCAATAAAAGGAATCAAGACTTCTTAGAGAAATGGATGAGTTCAGAGCTGGCACAGGATATACAAGATGAGCTAGAACATCTTGTTAGGCCAGAAGTAAGAAAGTGCTAAAAATAAATAAATAATGGAGTATGTTACAAAGACTAGGGGGATTGCTTGAAGGTATTCCACTGGTCAAATCAAGAACAACTTTAACATAAAATAATTAAGTACACTAATGAATTATAAGCAATCCAAAAATTTGAAATCAAGATTCATATCATTTATAAATAGATAAATAAGCAAAGAGTGGAGAAGGGAGTATGCTAGACTACCTTAAAATGTTGAATGCCAACTGGCAGATAAGAAGGGAATGCAAGAGATAGAAAATCAGCATTGTGTAATCATCATAGTAAAGACTAGATCAGGCAAGAATCATTAATGAACAATATATATGGGCAGAAATTCTGATGAACAGCATATTATTTGCACTGTCTTAAAGGGTCTTTGGAGAATTACATGGCAACCCACTCCAGTATTCTTACCTGGAGATTCCTTTGGACAGAGGAGCCTCGTGGGCTGCAGTCCATGAGGTTGCAAAGCATCTGACACAACTAAAGAAACTCAGCATGCACGCACAAAGGGTCTTAATAGAGACTGCTTATTAGTTCCAATGGGAAAATGACAATTATACAGTGGAGAAATTAGACAATACATTGATTGGGTTCTGAAAGTTAACATCACCAGTGAGGAGTATATAGGCATCACATGCCTTCAGATGAGGTACCCTGAGAAGGCCATAAAGTCACCTAGGGAGCATTCTGGCAAAGAGACTTAGAAAATATAAGCAGCATAAGTTAATATTATATAAACTTCAAATTAGGAACACTCTTTAAAAAAGCTTTTTTTTTTTTAATGGAGATTGTAGTCTTCAATATGTCAATAGCATAAAATCACAAAGTAAGGTAATGGAAATGTTCTGGATTTTAAAAGACTACAGAGATTGCAAATCAAAACTACAGTGAGATACCACCTCACACCATTCAGAATGGCCATGATCAAAAAAAGTTTACAAATAGTAAATGCTGGAAAGGATGTGGAGAAAAGGGAACCCTCCTACACTGTTGGTGGGAAGGTAGATCGATATAGCCACTATGGAGAAGAATATAGAGTTTTCTTTAAAAAACTAAAAACAGAGCTACCATCTGATCCAGTAGTCCCATTTATGGGCATATATACAAAAAAACATGGTTCAAAAGGATCCATGCACCCCAATGTTCACTGCAGTGCTGTTTACAATAGCCAAGATGTGGAAGCAAACTAAATGTTCACTGACAGATGAATGGATCCAGATGTGGTACATACACACAATGGAATATTACCCGGCCATTAAAAAGAATGAAATAATGCCCTTTGTTTAACAACATGGATGGACCTGGAGATGATCATAAAAAGCGAAGTAAGTCAGGGGAAGACAAATAGCATATTATACTGGTTATATGTGGAATCTAAAAAAAAAAGGGTACAAATGAATTTATTTATAAAACAGAAATGGACCCAGAGAACAAACACGGTTACCAGGGAGGAAGGGTAAGGGCAGGGGCGGATAGACTGGGAGTTTGGAACTGACATATACCTGCTGCTGTATTTTAAATAGATAACCAACAAAAACCTATTGTATAACACAGGGAATGCTGCTCAATATTTTGCAATAACCTAACTGGTTTTACAGAATATCCTTTACAATTCAAAAGAATTTGAAAAAGAATAGATATTTATATCTGCATAACTGAATCACTTTGCTATACACCTGACACTGGCACAACATTGTTAATTAACTATGTTCTAACATAGATTAAGGAGAAGGCAGTGGCACCCCGCTCCGGTACTTCTGCCTGGAGGATCCCATGGGTGGAGGAGCCTGGGGGGCTGCGGTCCATGGGGTCGCTGAGGGTCGGATGCGACTGAGCCACTTCACTTTCACTTTTCACTTTTATGCATTGGAGAGAGAAATGGCAACCCACTCCGGTGTTCTTGCCTGGAGAATCCCAGGGACGGGTGAGCCTGGTGGGCTGCCGTCTATGGGGTCACACAGAGTCAGACACGACTGGCGTGACTTGGCGGCAGCAACATAAATTAAAAAAAAAAAGATTATAGAAATGTTCTGGATTTCAAAAGACTACAAAGATATGAGAACTAAACATAATACCACATCCTAGAGTGGACCCTTAACTGTGGAGGGAAAAGATATTGTATTCTAATTTCAGTTTCTAATACTGAAATTGAAGGATGATATATAGGTTAAAGGCATTCTATCAGTCTTAAATTTACTGAAGTTGTTAACTGAACTGTGGTTATGTAAGAAAATATGTCTATTCTTAAGAAATATCCACAGAAGAATAAGTAATAAAGGACCATGATATATATATATGCTGCTAAGTCACTTCAGTCATGTCCGACTATAAGTGCCCCCTCATAACAGATTCTAGTGAGGGGGCAACTCACTCTGAAGTGGTTCAAAATTTATGTGTATGCAAGCTGGATTTAGAAAAGGCAGAGGAACCAGAGATCAAATTGCCAACATCCATTGGATCATAGAAAAAGCAAGAGAATTCCAGAAAAACTTCTATTGCTTTATTGACTATGCCAAAGTCCTTGATTGTGTGGATCATAACAAACTGGAAAATTCTTAAAGACATGGGAATACTAGACCATCTTACCTACCTCCTGAACAATCTGTATGCAGGTCAAAGAGCAGCAGTTAGAACGAGACATGAAACAACAGACTGGTTCCAAACTGGGAAAGGAGTACATCAAGGCTGCATATTGTCATGTTGCTTATTTAACTTATATGCAGAGTACATCAGACAAAATGCTGGGCTGGATGAAGCACAAGCTGGAATCAAGATTGCTGGGAGAATTATCAATAACCTCAGATATACAGATGACACCACTTTTATGGCAGAAAGTGAAGAGGAATTAAAGAGCCTCTTGATGAAAGTGAAAGAGAAGAGTGAAAAAGAAGGTTTAAAACTCAACATTCAAAAAACTAAGATCAGGTCCCATCACTTCATGGCAAACAGATGGGGAAACAATGGAAACAGTGACAGAGTTTATTTTCTTGGGCTCCAAAGTCACTGCAGATGGTGACTGCAGCCATGAAATTAAAAGACACTTGCTCCTTGGAAGAAAAGCTGCGGCCAACCTAGACAGCATATTAGAAAGCAGAGACATTACTCTATTGACAAAAGTCCATCTAGTCAAAGTTATGGTTTTTCCAGTAGTCATGTACGGATGTTAGAGTTGAACCATAAAGAAAGCTGAGCACCAAAGAATTGATGCTTTTGAACTATGATGTTGGAGAAGACTGTTGAGAGTTCTTTGGACTGCAAGGAGATCCAACCAGTCCATCCTAAAGGAGATCAGTCCTGAATATTCATTGGAAGGACTGATGTTAAACCTGAAGATCCAATACTTTGGCCACCTGATGGGAACAACTGACTCATTGGAAAAGACCTTGATGCTGACAAAGACTGAAGGCAGGAGGAGAAGGGGATGACAGAGGATGATATGGTTGTATGGCATCACCAACTCAATGGACATGAGTTTGAGCAAGTTCCAGGAGTTGGTGATGGACAGAGAAACCTGGCGTGCTGCAGTCCATGGGGTCTCAAAGAGTAGGACATGACTGAGTGACTGAACTGAACATGCAGAAACAGGGTAAGAGAGAACTTGAACTAGTGATTAATCAAATGAGGTCAAATAACTAATAAATTTATCTTTTTAACAAAGTATCAGGATGTTATCTGAACTATACTTTTTCTTGAATCTTTTGAAAGATTGAAATTATTTCCAAATAGAAAGTTAAAATAAGAAACCAGCTCTGCTGAAGCAGCATATACAAGAAGAAAAACATTGCTATTTCCCACTGGCAAATTTATTCCAGCATGTAATGAAGTATGCTTAAAGCTATTATGCAGAAAACTAGGAATAATTGTGTGCCCACATCACAGGTGAACTTGATTCCGATTAATGTAGTAGGCAGTCTTGATAGTTAACTAAACTGCCTTCAAATCAAAGGCAGTGTAGTGCAGGTCATAGGATTGGGTTAACTGTAAAAAGCCTTGCTCTTAAGTCCCTGGGTGATACCTGACACACTCAAGCACTAACTCTGTAGGCCTGGGTACAGAAGATAAGCAAAAAGTCACACAGTGGTTCCTTTGCATTTGCCCCAGCAGCCAAGTTTCAAAGGACAAACAGGCTGTACTGCAAGGAAGGTTAGATGCTTAAATGTCAGAGAAGCCTTGTTAGGACCTATCTGTATGCATAGAAACGATCATGTGTTGCAAAAAGAAGAGAGTACATTTCACGAAGGGAAATGAGAATAAAAGACTGTATCCTGTTTTACCGTTCCCAGAAGACACAGAAAAAAAACCTTTTAACAATTTAGATGTTGTCAACTTTACTGACCTATGTACTGTGTCAGTCTCAAAACCAAGGGAAAACATACAAAATATTTACATATTTCTCATCTGAGGGCACAACAGGAGAGCCAAACAGCATTAGTCTTCACTTTTAAAGGTGGCATCTACTTTCAAATATTAATACATTTCAGAACATCGTTAAGATGTTAATCATGACTGACTCTTTGCCTTGTTTGCTCTCTACTACAGGCTCTTCCTATGAAAGGCTAGTGAAAGATTTATTCCTTTCAAAAACCCATTTGCTAAACAAAGCCTTCTCTTGTTTATGCTTGCTGAGGGATAATTTTTTATTTTTCTTTTCATTTCATCTTCTTAAAGTATATTTCCCATACAAATATGGGATAAATATATTTTCCTTGCCTGGAAAATGGAATTATTTAGTTGAAATTACTTGTAAAATAAATTATTTATTATAAGTGACGAATAGTTGATTTTTAGTCCTTTTCTCAATAAATTGAGATTCTTTGGATGACATTGATAAGCTGTTCAAACTCAGGTGGAATTTAACACGGAGAAGTCTTAAATAACTGAGAGTTGACGTTGTCAGAAAGGGGGATGAGGAACACCAACACTACAAGGAGGGAGTTCTGACTGGCTTGGGTTGGGTGGCTCAGCACCGCCGCACAATCTTAGGTACCCCTCTGCACCAATTCTGTTATCAGTTTTGAAGTATTTCTCACTTTATAAAGCTCTTTGTTCAAAACAGAAGGCTTCTTTCTGTGTGTCATCTTCTGTTCTTCATTTTATTAATGAGCGAGAAGATGGAAGTTTGGTTAATTCAAGAAGCAAATACAAATGGGAAGAAAAGTTAGAGTCTTAAATTACAATCCTCTGGGTTAAAAATGGGCTTCTCTGGTGGCTCAGATGGTAAAGAATCTGCCTCCAGTGCAGAAGACCCAGGTTCAATGCTTGGGTTAGGAATATCCTTAGGAGAAGGAATGCAACCCACTCCAGTATTCTTGCCTGGAAAATCCCATGGACAGAGGAGCCTGGTGGGCTACTGTCCATAGGGTGGCAAAGAGTTGGACATAACTGAGCAACTAACGCTTCCCTGTGGCTAAGCTGGTAAAGAATCCGCCTGCAATGCTGGAGACCTGGCTTCCATCCCTGAGTTGAGAAGATCCCCTATAGAAGGGAAAGGCAACCCCTACTCCAGTACTCTGGGCTGGAGAATTTCATGGACTGTACGGTCCATGGGGTTGCAAAGAGTTGGGCATGACTGAGTGACTTTAACAAAGACTAAAAGAGCAACTAACAACTATTAAAAATAGGTGGGGGGGGGGGATCAAGATTGCTGGGAGGGAGGAGGAGCTAAGATGGCTGACGAGTAGGACGGGGAGAATACTTTCTCCTCCACAAATCCATTAAAAGAACACTTGAATGTTGAATAAATTCTACAAAACAACTTCTGAATGCCAGCAGAGGTCATCAGGCACTTAGAAAGACAATTCATTGTCTTCAAAACGAGAAAACGAGCCCTGTGGTAACTCCTTTTGCAGAGAAGCGGCATGGACACCAGCATTTGCTATTAGCAAGCTGGGGCTGGGCTAGGAGGAGCAGCGCGGCCTTGAGAAAGGATTTGGCCTGGCTATCTACAGCGCTATCTAAGCAAAATAACCAGATCGGTTATCTACTACATCAAAAGCCAGCCTTAACTTAAGACACCACCAGGACTACTTATGGAACAAAGGACTGCACAGAGATGGCCGGCTGCAAGCCATCCCACTCCCGTGACAGGCAGCCAGGGCCGGAGGCGGGCAATCACAGCCCTAGAGAGACACTGTCTACAGAACTGTAAGTAGGTTTCTGTGCTGACTCACGCTTCTTGGGGCTCTGGATGGTCAACATCTGCCTGAGAAAGTGCACCGGTTGTATACCCAGAAAACTGAGCAGCGGGGAGGCGATAAGTCGCAGCAGCTGCGCTCGCTGAACATTTCATCACGTGTGCTACTCGGATCTGGGAAGGGCATAAAACGCAGACTCAACCAAGTCTGTGCTTCTGAGGATTATCCGAGTGCCTGAACCTGGCCGGCTTAAATTTGGGTGTTCATCTCTGCCCCCTCTGTAACAGGACAGAGATCAGATATTGAAAAGACCAGTAAACTGCCTCAAGAAAGAGAATTCAACAAACTACCAGAATATAGTAAGGACACTTTAAACTTAATTTTAAACACTTTAAAACTCAATTTTAACAAAATGAAGAGACAAAAGAATACCCAGCAGCTAAAGGAACAAGATAGATCCCCACCAAACCAAACCAAAGAGGAAGAGATAGGGAATCTACCTGATAAAGAATTCCGAATAATGATAGTGAAATTAATCCAAAATCTCGAAATCAAAATGGAATCACAGTTAAAGAGTCTGGAGACAAGGATTGAGAAGATGCAAGAAAGGTTTAACAAGGCCCTAGAAGAAATAAAAAAGAGTCAACACATAATGAATAATGCAATAAATGAGATCCAAAACACCCTGGAGGCAACAAATAGCAGAATAACAGAGGCAGAAGATAGGATTAGTGAATGAGAAGATAGAATCCTAGAAATAAATGAATCAGAGGAGAAAAAAGAAAAAAGAATTAAAAGAAATGAGGACAATCTCAGAGACCTCCAGGATAACATTAAACGCTACAACATTTGAATCATAGAAGTTCCAGAAGAAGATAAAAAGAAAGACCATGAGGAAATACTTGAGGAGACAATAGTTGAAAACTTCCCTAAATTGGAGAAGGAAATTACCACTCAAGTTCAAGAAATCCAGAGAGTCCCTAACAGGATAAACTCAAGGCGAAACACCCCAAGACATATATTAATCAAATTAACAAAGATTAAATATAACCTAGATAGCATATTCAAAAGCAGAGACATTACTTTACCAACAAAGGTTCGCCTAGTCAAGGCTATGGTCTTTCCTGTGGTCATGTATGGATGTGAGAGCTGGACTGTGAAGAAGGCTGAGCGCCGAAGAATTGATGCTTTTGAACTGTGGTGTTGGAGAAGACTCTTGAGAGTCCCTTGGACTGCAAGAAGATCCAACCAGTCCATTCTGAGGGAGATCAATCCTGGAATTTCTTTAGAAGGAATGATGCTAAAGCTGAAGCTCCGGTATTTTGGCCACCTCATGCGAAGAGTTGACTCATTGGAGAAGACTCTGATGCTGGGAGGGATTGAGGGCAGGAGGAGAAGGGGACGACAGAGGATGAGATGGCTGGATGGCATCACTGTCTTGATGGGTGTGAGTCTGAGTGACCTCCGGGAGCTGGTGATGGACAGGGAGGCCTGGCGTGCTGTGGTTCATGGGGTCGCAAAGAGTCGGACACGACTGAGCGACTGATCTGATCTGATCTAATCTGAAATATAAAGAACAAATAATAAAAGCAGCAAGGGAAAAACATCAAATAACTCACAAGGGAATTCCCACAAGGATAACAGCTGATCTTTCAATAGAAACTCTCCAAGTCAGGAGGGAATGGCAAGACATAATTAAAGTGATGAAAGAAAATAACTTACAGCCTAGATTATTGTATCCAGCAAGGATCTCATTCAAATATGAAGGAGAAATCAAAAGCCTCACAGATAAGCAAAAGTTGAGAGAATTTAGCACCACTAAACCATTTCTCCAACAAAAACTAAAGGACATTCTCTAGATAGGAATCATTAAAAGGGTGTATAAATTCGAACCCAAAACAATAAAGTAAATCCTATTATCAATAATTGCTTTAAACGTTAATGGGCTGAATGCCCTAATCAGCAGACAAAGACTGGATACAAAACAAGACAAAAACAAGACACCTACATACTTTGTCTACAAGAGATAACCAAAAGACTAAAATGCGTCAAATGGATACAAAAACTAGACCCCTATATATGTTGTCTACAAGAGAACCACCTTAAAATAGGGGATATATACTGACTGAAAATGAAGGGCTGGAAAAAGATTTTCTATGCAATTATGGACCAAAAGAAAACAGGAGTAGCAATATTCATATCAGATAAAATTGACTTTAAAGATCCTGAAAAGGAGACAATCAAGGTTATACATAACAACTTAAAGGAACAATCCAAAAAGGAGTTATAACAATTATAAATATGTATGCACCCAACATTGGAGCATTGATATATCTAAGACAAACATTAATTAATATGATAGAAGAAATATGCAACAATACAATAATAGTGGGAGACTTTAATACCCCACTCATACTTATACAATCTGGCTGTAATAGACAAAGTAAAGAGGAAAACATATTCACTTATGAGCCTCAAAAAATTCAGTTCACTCAGGAGAGTTAAAAAAAAAATATTGACTTATTTGTTCACTCTGTCAAGCTTTATTGACTATTTTATGGGACTGGTACCACTTTGGGTAGTAGGGAGAAAGAAGTGACAAACGTGATCCTGTCCTAAATAATATATTGTGGTAAAGATAGACCTACCAGTACAAAATACCAAGATGTGCCTAAGATGAGGACACCCAAACCGGACTTTTAGTTTCCTGAACTTTTCATTTCCAGATCAAACCTCCTAATATAGGATAAAAAAAAAAAAAAAATAGGTGGGGGGATTTTACCCTAGGGCAAGTCATTACATTTCTTTAGATTTGTTTATTCTTATTCAAAATTTGTGAAACAAAAGGAATTATATTGGTGAAAGAGATTAAAGCCATTTACATGAGTTTCATTTAAATAATAAGCAAATCCTAATGAATAAGAGCTCCGAAGAATTGATGCTTTTGAACTGTGGTGTTGGAGAAGACTCTTGAGAGTCCCTTGGACTGCAAGGAGATCCAACCAGTCCATTCTGAAGGAGATCAGTCCTGGGTGTCCTTTGGAAGGAATGATGCTAAAGCTGAAACTCCAGTACTTTGGCCACCTCATGTGAAGAGTTGACTCATTGGAAAAGACTCTGATGCTGGGAGGGATTGGGGGCAGGAGGAGAAGGGGACAACAGAGGATCAGATGGCAGGTTGACATCACTGACTTGATGGACGTGAGTCTGAGTGACCTCCGGGAGTTGGTGATGGACAGGGAGGCCTGGCATGCTGCAATTCATGGGGTCGCAAAGAGTCGGACACGACTGAGCGACTGAACTGAACTGAAGGAATAAGATGGATCCCTGAGCCAGAACTCCCACCTTTGTTTCCCTGAGTTACTTTTCATTAAGTCCCAGTTTCTTAGTTTGTAAAGTGGCAATAAAATAAGTACTTGTCTCATAAGCTTCTCAGAAGACTAACTGAGATAATTAACAGGGCCTGATACATAGTAAGTGAAAACAGATACCAGTTATTGGTGTTTTCACTACAATTATATTAAGAGTATTTTGTTGACCCTACAAAAGTCATGGCATTGGATCTGCTCACAACATGAACTGTCTTTTCAAGACTGCTCATCCAATCACTACGTCCTTATTTTTCCAAGGTAGGATTCTAGAGTCGCTAATACCTTTGAGGATTATAAATTTACATGTCTGGTTCTTCCTACTGGGATAACAAACTCCTTCAGCGCAGAGATGATGTTTGTCTTGACTCTGGACCTTAGAACAAAGCCCAGCCTGCACTCAACTCAGAACCTGTTAACGTTTATTAGGCACTAACCAGTGCTTTTTTTTTTTTTTTTAATAGTTCTGTGTATTCTTGCCACCTCTTCTTAATATCTTCTGCTTCTGTTAGGTCCATACCATTTCTGTCCTTTATCGAGCCCATCTTTGCATGAAATGTTACCCTGGTATCTCTAATTTTCTTGAAGAGATCTCTAGTCTTTCCCACTCTATTGTTTTCCTCTATTTCTTTGCATTGATCCTTGAGGAAGTCTTTCTAATCTCTCCTTGCTATTCTTTGGAACGCTGCATTCAAATGGGCATATCTTTCCTTTTCTCCTTTGCCTTTAGCTTCTCTTCTTTTCTCAGCTCTCACCATGCAAAATGGTGGGCTGGATGATGCATAAACTGTAATAAAGATTGCTGGGAGAAATATCAATAACCTCAGATACGCAGATGACACCACTCTTATGGCAGAAAGCAAAGAAGAACTAAAGAGTCTCTTGATGAAAGTGAAAGAGGAAAGTAAAAAATTTGGCTTAAAACTCAACATTCAAAAAACTAAGATCATGGCATCTGGTCCCATCACTTTATGGCAAATAGATGGGGAAACAGTGGAAACAGTGAGAGACTTTATTTGGGGAGGCTCCAAAATCACTGCAAATGGTGACTGCAGCCATGAAATTAAAAGACGCTTGCTACTTGGAAGAAAAGCTATGACCAACCTAGACAGCATATTAAAAAACAGAGACATTACTTTACCAACAAAGGTCCATCTAGCCAAAGCTATGGTTTTTCCAGTAGTCACGTATGGATCTGAGAGTTGGACTATAAAGAAAGCTGAGTGCCGAAGAATTGATGCTTTTGAACTGTGGTGTTGGAGAAGACTCTTGAGAGTCCCTTGGACTGCAAGGAGATCCAACCTATCAATTCTAGGGGAAATCAGTCATGAATATTCATTGGAAGGACTGATTCTAAAGCTGAAACTCCAATACTTTGTCCACCTGATGCAAAGAACCAATTCATTGGAAAAGATCCTGATGCTGAGAAAGATTGAAGGTGGGAGGAGAAGGGGACGACAAAGAATGAGATGGTTGGATAGCATCACCGAAACGAAGGACATGTGTTTGAATAGGCTCCGGGAGTTGGTGATGGACAGGGAAGCCTGGTGTGCTGTATTCCATGGGGTTGCAAAGAGTTGAACATGACTGAGCGACTGAACTGAACTGAACTGAATCCGTGCTAGGCCCTGCTGTAAGCATATAACCTGTTATCTCAAACTTCAATATTATCTCATTCTACCTCTAGGAGGTAGAGAGTATTACAGTACGATCTTAATTTACAGATGAGGAGACTGAGGTACTGAGAAGCTGAAAATTTGATGAAGGTCACACAGTAAAAGATGAATCTGATGCTTTGACGTCAATCTTTCCAGAGAGCCTGGAAAGATTATGGTTATCCATCGTGCATATTGCCCCTTGGAGAATGTGCAATATGTATAAACACTTGGACATACCTCTACACTTCTTAAGTAAGTGATAAGATCTTAGCCAAATGGTGTGACCTACTAACCATGTGAAAATAGCTGGGGCATGTCTGTACTTTGTTCTAAGTAAAATAAGACAAAAGGTTGCTCTTCCCACTAGATTAAGTAGAGTGTATTTCTTAATGCTAAATGAGAAGATCAAATCCCAAGATTTTATAAAATTGAATCTCTCACTTGATTTGAGCTAACCATCCTCAGTCCAGGGGTTCTCAAATTTTAACAAGCATCAGAATTACACAAAAGACTTGTTAAAACACAGATATGGAGAGCATATGCCCAGAGTTCCTTACTCAGTGTATCTGGGATAATTGAATTTCTAGTAGGTTTCTTATAATGCTGACCTGGAAATCACACTGAAAAGCACTGTCCTAGAACAGAGTTCAACTTACAGTTCTATGTAATGTTCCCTCACAGTTCCTTGACTCTTTACCTGAAGCCTCATAACATTTATTTAAAAAAAAATTTTATGCACAGTCATGCAGCCAAACATCACAGATACCTGACCATGATTTCCATTTAAAAATTCTGGAAATGGCATTTCAGGGAGTGGTGTCAGCTTCGTAGTGGAATTAGACGCTCCTCTGTCTTGCCCATTCAATCTACTGCTAGTAAAACATCCAAAACTCAACATAGGTTTCTCTGCCCAACACACCAGGACACCAGAGAGCTCCACACACCTGTACATCAGAAATGGGGGTGTGGGTGGTGCTGGAACACATAGAAGTGGAAATGTGGGAACAGGATAGGTGGTGCCTGTGATCCCATCCCCCTTCTGTGATGGATGAGCCTGCAGCCCCAGAGAACCCAGCAGCAGCAGAAAAGGGCACATGTGACTCCGGTCTCCCTGTCACAGCATCACCTATGGGCACAGGGAACCAGGCAGCAGTGGTGGCAGGGTTCATCCCTCCAGTCACAGCAGCACCCACACTCCAGCCCCTGCTCCTAATCTGTGGTCCATGAAGGTGGCAACTCCAGACATGGCAGAGGTGCCCACAACCCTGGTTCCCCACATCATCCTCTACCATCCTCCACCACAGAGGCAGTGCCCAGGACCCAGGCAGCCCCAGATGTCACAGAGGCACCCACCATTCCAGTGCGACAGGTGGCAACATTAGCAGCAGAAAGGCACCTGCAAACTTGGAGGCACAAGCAGCAACTTCCAGCAGAAGTGGTGGTGGGTGCGAAGTGCCAGTTTTCAAATATTGCCAGAGGCAGCTTAGGTTAGGGTGGGGGTGGGGGGTGCAAACTTGCGATCCAGCGCCACCTACTGGAAAACAGAAAGGCCTCTACCTACCAATTTGCTGAACTGCTAGAATCAAAATTTTAAAAGCTCTACCTAAAAAAGTAGTGGCTGCAGTTCATGGGGTCGGACACGGCTGAGCGACTTCACTTTCACTTTTCACTTTCATACATTGAATACGGAAATGGCAACCCACTCCAGTGTTCTTGCCTGGAGAATCCCAGGGACGGCGGAGCCTGGTGGGCTGCCGTCTATGGGATCGCGCAGAGTTGGACATGACTGAAGCAACTTAGCAGCAACGTAAAAAAGAAAGGTGTTCACTACTTCCAATGTGCCAGCAGAGAAAAAACCCATCAAGCACCATGAAAACCCATGGTAACATGGTATCACAAAAATAAAATGACAGTTTTCCAGAAACCAAAGTTAAATTTGCAGAATATTATATTCTAACTGATAAAAATTCAAAATAGCTCTCATAGAGAAACTCAATGAACTACAAAAAAAAAAAAAACAGAAAGCCAGTTCGATGATATCGGGAATAAAATTACTGAACAGAATAAATACTTTGCCAAAGAAATTGAAACTAAAAAAGAACCAAATGGAAATTCTGAAACTGAAGAAGTCAATAAATGAGGTGAAGAACCCATTTAAAAAAACACTGAAAACAGAGAAGACCACATGGGAGAGAGAATTGGCATGCTAAAAGAGAAATCTAGAAATGACTCAGGTAGAATAGGAACGAAAACTAAGTATTTTAAAAGTGAAAAATTTCTACAAGAACTATCTGCCTGAATTCAGAAAGGCAACACAAGGATATTTATCCTAGAAGAAGAGAGGAGAAAGTTTATTTGAAGAAATAATTCTTGAAAAGTTTCCAAATCTGGAGAAGAAACTGGATATGCAAATTCACAAAGCTAAAAGAACATCTAATTATCTCAACACAAAAAGACCTTCTCTGGACAGGGGAGCCTGGTGGGCTTCTGTCTATGGGGTCACACAGAGTCGGACACGACTGAAGTGACTTAGCATAGCATAGCATAACATAGCATGATACATTAAAACTGTCAAAAGTCAATGATAATGAAAGAATTTTAAAGGCAGCCATTAAAAAAGGGATTTCCCAATGACTCAGCAGTAAAAAAATCTGCTTACAAGGCAGGAAACGAAGGAGACATGGGTTTGATCCTTGGGTTGGGAAGATCCCTTAGAGTAGGAAATGACAACCTACTCCAGTATTCTAGCCTGAAAAATCCCATAGACAGAGGAGCCTGGTGGGCTACAGTCCAAAGGGTCACAAAGAATCAAATATGACTGAGCAACTGATCATGCATGCACGGAGAAAAAGTCAGCAGCTTACAAAGTAACCTGCATTAGGCTATAAGCAGATTTCTCAGCAGAAACTACAGCCCAGGAGAGACTGGAATAACAAATTCAATATATTGAAAAATTTAAAAATTGTCAGCCAAGAATACTCTATCCAGCAGAGTTATCCTTCAGAAAGGAAGAAGAAATAAAGGCCTTTCCAGAGAAACAAAAACTGAGGGAGTTCATCACCACTAGACTCACTTTACAAGAAATGTTGAAAGGAGATCCTCTACCTGAAATGAAAAGGCAAAAATACACAAAACTTTGAGAAAGGTGATAGAATCAGAAAACTGGTACTCTATATCAGAATAGGTTGTTAAGCATTTAATTATAGCATAAAGTTTAAAGAGAAAAAAGCAAAAAATAACAATAGTTACTTCAGTTGGGTAACAAACTTACACCATAAAAAAGTGATAATTTGAGACAACAAAAGCATAAAAGGGGAAAAGGAAAAGTATAGAACCCATATAGGCAAATGGATAAAAGATTATATCAGCAAAAAAAATGACTATTTTCTCTACAAGACCTTTTATAAAAACCTCATAACATAAATTAGAGCAGAGACATGAAACATAAAATAAAAGGAAACTGAGAAAAACATCTTGCAAAACCACCAAACTAAAATGGCAGACAGAAACAGAAGGAGGGAAATTTAGGAAAAAAAAAAGTCAATACAGAGCAATCAGAAAACAAAAGATAGAAGACAAAAGTAAGTCCTCATTTATTAACAATCACCCTAAATGTAAATATATTGAATCCACTAATCAAAAGACACAGAGTAGCTAGATGGAAAGAAGACCCAACTATATGCTGCCCCCAGGAGACTCATCTCAGCATTAAAGACAAAGGTTCAAAGAGATAGGATGGAAGATGAACAAACAAATGGCAGCCAAAAGAAAGTGGGTGAAGCTATACTCACCAACAAAATAGGCTTCAAGCCAAAAACAGCAACAAGAGACAAAGACAGACATTATATAATGAAAAAAGGATCATTCACTGAGAAGATATAACAGTTATTACTATATATACACCACCTAACAGAACAGCACCAAAATATATAAAGCAATTATTAACAGATATAAATGGAGAAACTAACAGCAAGACAATAATAGCAGGGAACTTTAACACCTCATTTATAACAATGAACAGATCATTCAGACCAAAAGTCAACAAGGAAACAGGGGCCTTAAATGAAACATTATACCATATAAACGTAATAGATATATACAGAACATTCTGTCCAAATCAATAGAATACACATTCTTTTCAAGCACACATGGAGCATTCTTAACAACAGACCATACATTGGCACATAAAACAAGTCCCAATAAACTTGCTGCTGCTGCTAAGTCGCTTCAGTCATGTCTGACTCTGTGCGACCCCCTTAGATGGCAGCCCACCAAGCTCCCCCATCCCTGGGATTCTCCAGGCAAGAACACTGAAGTGGGTTGCCATTGCCTTCTCCAAAGCATGAAAGTGAAAAGTGAAAGTGAAGTCGTTCAGTTGTGTCCGACTCTTAGCGACCCCATGGACTGCAGCCTACCAGGCTCCACCATCCATGGGATTTTCCAGGCAAGAGTACTGGAGTGGGGTGCCATTGCCAATAAACTTAATTAGACTGAAATCATATCAAGCATCTTTTCCAATTACATGGTATAAAATTAGAAACCAACAAGAAGAAAGTTGAAAAATCACAAATACATAAAGACTAAACAAAATGCTCCTAAACCACTACTGGATACACAAAGAAAAATGAGAAGTCAAAAAACTCCTGAAGACAAATAAAAATGAAAATACAACATACCAAAATCTATGGGATGCAGCACGAGTGGCTCTAAGAGGGAAACTTACAGCACACAGTTGGCCCAGGTGGCACTAGTGGTAAAGAACCCACCCACAGGAGACATAAGAGATGCAGGTTCGATCCCTGGGGTGGGAAGATCCCCTGCAGAAGGAAATGGCAACCCACCCCAGTATTCTTGCCTGGAAAATACCATGAACAGAGGAGCCTGGCGGGCTACAGTCCACGGGATCACAAAGAGTTGGACATGACTGAAAGACTAACACTTTCTCTTCTACACTAGAAACAAACAGAAAATCTCAAGTAAACAATCTAACCTTAAATTGAAAGGAACCAGAAAGAGAAGAAAAAAACAAAGGCTAAAGTCAGTAGAAAAAAGGAAATAGTAAAAATCAAAGGGGAAATAAATAGAGACTAAAAAGACAAGAGAAAAGATCAGTGGATTTAAGAGCTAGTTCTTTGAAATGATAAACACAATTGACAAAGCTTTAACTAGACTAAGAAAAAAAAAGAAAAAAGGCTCAGATAAATAAAATCAGAAGCTAAAGAGAAGTTTTAACAGATAACATAGAAATGCAAAAGATTACAAGAGAATACTATGAACACCTCTGTGGGCTGTGCTGGTGCTGTGCTCAGTCACTTCCGTCCTTTCTGGTTCTTTGCAGCCTCATGGACTGGAGCCCACCAGGTTCCTCTGTCCATGGGATTCCCCAGGCAAGAATACTGGAGTGGATTGCCATGCCCTCTTCCAGAGGATTGTCCCAGCCCAGGGATCAAACCCACACCTCTTCCATCTCCTGCATTGGTAGGTGGGTTCTTTACCACTAGCGCCACCTAGGAAGCCCATGTGAAATATAAAATCAGTTCAGTCACTCAGTCATGTCCAACTCTTTGCAACCCCATGGAGTGCAGCATGCCAGGCTTCCCTGTCCATCACCAGCTCCAGAAACTTGCTCAAACTCAGTCCATCAAGCAGTGATGCCATCAAACCATCTCATCCTCTGTCATCCCCTTCTCCTGCCTTCAATCTTTCCCAGCATCAGGGTCTTTTCAAGAGTCAGTTCTTTGCATCAGGTGGCCAAAGTGCTGGAGTTTCAACTTCAGCATCAGTCCTTCCAATGAACATTCAGGACTGATTTCCTCTAGGTTGACTAGCTTGATATCCTTGCAGTCCAATGGGCTCTCAAGAGTCTTCTCCAACACCATAGTTCAAAAGCATCAATTCTTCAGCATTCAGCTTTCTTTATAGTCCAACTCTCACATCCATACATGACTATTGGAAAAACCAAAGCTTTGACCAGACAGACGTTTGTCAGCAAAGTCTCTGCTTTTTACATGTTGTCTAGGTTGGTCATAGCTTTTCTTCCAAGGAGAAGCGTCTTTTAATTTTTGGACCCTGGGAAAATAAAATCTGTCACTGTTTCCATTAATAATAAATGAACAAAACAAAAATTTAGTTTCCATCTGACACCATACAGTAGGCCCCCTTTACTCATTTTTCAATTTCCCACCCCTACCCCTCTGGTAATCATTAATCTGCTTTTTGTATCTATCTTTGTTTTGTTTGTCTATTATTATTATATTATTATAATAAATAAATAATAATGGGTCCAATACAACGTAGCAACTAAACAATATCAACCCCTTGAGACAAGGCAAGATGCCTCCAAGGCAAAATCATGATGGAAATTAGGGAGGTCTTTCTCCCAAGGCTTAAAAAATAGCTTCCATTGTGGGAGGATGAACCATCAAGAGAAGGACATGAGAGCAAAGGCTTTTGGGAGTGCAGAGAAGTGCCCTGTACCCTGTCCCTGTGGGGCCAGTGAGGAAATGCTGCACAGAGCATTTAAGATAGACCGCAGACACATTCATAGATTTCCACATGCTCACACATTTTAAAAGAACCAGAAAGATTTGTACATGGCAAAGCACAGTGGAAAGTGATGTGGGGTGGGGGTGGGGGGTGTTATCCAAATTGACAAAGGCCTGTTTGAGATGGTTAGCAACCTGTATAGGAAATGAGAAGATACCATCAACTCCACAAATGATTTCTTGGTCAGATATACCACACCTCAACACTTTGGGCTATGTGACCCCAACTTAAATACATTCCCCACAAGATGACAGAGAACCACAGACTGACCAAGATTAATTGCTCACATCCCTAGAAATTACTTGTAGAAATGAATTTGTGACCTGAGAATTATGTTCAATAACAACCTAGACAACAGGAAAGTCCTAAGCAATTATACTTAGTAAAAACCCCTAAATATCACTTATCATCTCACGGGGGTAAAACGGTTTTAGGAATTTCAGGAAATATTTTTAGAAGTCAAAATACTATGGGGAACCCAAAATAGTTTAGATTCTTATAGAAACCCCTACTAGATGGATTGTATTATCTGTAGTGTCAGATATAGTTTTCCTCTGCTTGTCAAAAAGTCATTTTCATTTATGTCAACATTTAAGTCTTAGAAAATCACAGAAACATATCTAAAATTCTGAGGGGTTATTTTTCTAAAAGTGTCTCTGTGATGTTGTTATTTTATGATTCTCCATTTTCTTATATCCCATTCCAGGATAATAACAGAATATATAACAGGATATAATTAGCACTGCACTTAGAGAATAATATATCTGAAAACTGGGTATAAAATCATATTAAGTTTTAAACATTTTCATTTTTAAGGGCAGTAATCCATACTCTTTGTTAAGGCACATAGTTAAATCTTATATAAAAGAATGTAGTCCATTTAATCCTTCTATTGTTAAAGGCTGTGAATTTTATTCATCACAAAATGCCACTGGCATTTAGCTTTCCCTTTTGGAAATCAAATAGTTTTCCCTTCTAATTTTTCAGCTAATTACTATCTCCTTGCTGACTGGAGGACTAAAAATATAGCTACTACCTGGGCTCTCTGACATCCAGGTAGACATCTTGGGAACACTGATGGGACAGATAACAGGCCATTTTATAGGCCCTTAGAAGTGACTCAAGAAGTGAACAAGGCCCATTAGACTTTCTGTCATGCATATGATGGGGAAAAATATACCTCCGTAAGACCCACTCAGCTGTCCCGCGGCGACAGCAGTAGCTATTGTGTGAGAGGACTGGGGAGGGCGGCTCCACCCTGGAGTTTATGCTCTGCCGGCTAGCCGGGAGTTTCAGGCACAGGATTCTAACAGAAGGGGCTTTGTGATAGGCTATCGGTGACAAACAAGAACGACAACATGCAGCCCGGCGGCTCTGACAACAAGGAGAAGCTCAACAAAAGGAGAATGACCTAGTTCAGTTTCCCATTTCAGTCGAACATTTACTTCCTCACACAAAGCTTACCTTGGTGTGTTGGTGTCCAAATCACATCTGAACCTGGTACAAAATGATGAGAGTCTAGCTGAGATGTTTTAAATGGATTTCTTTTCTTTGTACCTTGCTTTGAACTGCTTTTAAACTTACAGATGCTTGGCAGAAATGTCCAAGCAAAGAAAGTGGGAAAGAGAAACATGGAAAATATATTCCCAGATTAAGGTTTTATTTTTACTTTTCATACATGGTGTGTACCCTTGTGTGTATTAAATATATCATACTGCCTAGTCTTTGATGTATATATAATAACCTAATAAAATAAGCTTCCTTTTTTTCTTACCCAAAAGACTGCTTTTTCATCAAGATCTATATATAAACTCACTTCAATAAATATTTATTGAGCAGCTAATACTCAATATTGGGCTTCCCAGGTGGCACTAGTGGTAAAAAGTCCGCCTGCCAAGGCAGGAGACGCAAGAGAGGCATGTTCAATCCCTGGGTCGGGAAGATCCCCTTGAGTAGGAAATGGCAACTCACTCCAGTATCTGTGCCTGGAAAATTCCATGGGCAGAGGAGCCTGGTGGACTACAGTTCACAGGGCCGCAAAGAGTCTGACGGAGCGGCTTAGTACACACATGCACTCAGTATTACATTATATCTTGATGGGAGCGACAGATGCAAGGTAACCAATACATGGAAATTGAGACACGCAGCCAAATGATTACAAAGTATGATACACTGTTATCAGTGCCCCATTCCCTATCAAGGCACTTCCAAGCTTTCCCTATATTCATTAACTCAGCAGTTTTACCTTCTCACCTCCTCACTTCTGACATGACATCATCTATTACCTGAGAAAAACCCAATTTGAGAAAAGTCACTTCACCTGTCATCATATAGAAGTAAAAAAAAAAAAAAAGATAATGTATCAGAGAAGCAGTATATGTATATGTACACGCTCAGTCATGTCCAACTCTTTGTGACCCTGTGGATGGACTGTAGCCTACCAGGCTACAATATTCTTGTATTGTACGTGGGTTGCCATTTCCTTCTCCAAAATATTTATTGAAGTGAGTTTATATGTAGTTCTTGATGAAAAAGCACTCTTTTTCATAAGAAAAAAGGAAGCTTATTTTATTCAGTTATTTTATATATATATATATCAAAGACTAGGCAATATGATATATTTAAAACATGCAGGGGCACACACCATATATGTAAAAGATAAAAATAAAACCTTTAATCTGGGAACATACTTTTCCATGTTTCTCAGTTTCTTTGTTTGGACAATTCTGCCAAGGGGGTCTGTTCAAATGGAACCTGCTGCTGCTGCTGCTAAGTCGCTTCAGTCATGTCCGACTCTGTGCGACCCCATAGACGGAAGCCCACCAGGCTCCCCTGTCCCTGGGATTCTCCAGGCAAGAACACTGGAGTGGGTTGCCATTGCCTTTTCTGTCAAATGGAACCTAATAGACCTTAGTGGAAACCAGAGCTAGTCCTCAGATTTAAAGTTAAAACTCAAATTCAGAGCTATACCAACATGTGATCATTCTCTGGTCTTCCTCCTAATTTCTCCCATGACTTAGTCCAACTTTTATTTCATTTTTATAGCTTCTTGAAAGGGAAAATAAAGAAAATGAGTGAATTTTAGCCACACTATATGCCAAGCCCTGTGCTAGCTCTTTAGATAATGTGTCTCATTTAATCCTCAGCACACCCCTCTGTGATCTTCATAAAGACAGGGACACTGAGGCTCAGCAAGACCTCACAGCTAGATGGGATTCAAATGCATGTCTGCCTGAATAGAATGTTCCCTATGCATGACACCAATACTCTATCAGCTACTTTCATTGTACAAAGCACAGACAGGACAGGAGTCAGAAAGATGGTAGGTGCTTGTGAATTAATTACATCAAATATTTCACACTTTTATTATTGACCTATGTTCAAAAGTCCCTTTTTAAAAAAAATCAGTCCTGAAAAAGTGTCAATCTATTATCCTACAACACTCCTTGCTTTCACTGTTAAATTTTATTTTCAAATAATTTATAGGCATTTTAATGTACAGTTTTAGGTTTAGAGAATAATTGAGCAAATAATATCTAACATTCCATCTAACAACTCCCTACCTTCTACTCCTACACACAATTTCCTTTATTATTAACGTCTTGCTTTAGTGTAGTTGATTTGTTAAAATTGATGAAGCAAGATTGATCATTTATTATTAACTACAGTCCATAGTTTAGTGTTCACTCAGTGTTGTACAGTTTGATGGGTTTTAACATGTATTCATCATTATATTATATAGAACAGTTTCAGTATCCTAAAATTCCCTGTGCTTCACATACTCAGCCCTTCCAGCCCTTTCTCCCCTTCCTCCCCGTGAGCCCCTGGCAATCACAGATCTTTTTACTGTCTCTATAATTTTTACTGTCTCTATATAAATTTCCAAAATGTCATATAGCTGGAATCATACCATATCTACCCTTTTCAGACTCGTTTCTTCCACTAAGCAACAAGCATTTAAGGTTTTGCCTTAAAATCCTTAAGAAAAGTCTTTTCAGGACCTGATAGCTCATTTTTTATTGCTCTAAATATCATTTGTTTCAACACAAAATTGTAGCACATACAATATGTCAGGCCCCATGATGAGTACTGAGAACACAGAGATGGGCAGAGCATAACCCTACTGTCAGGGATCTTACTGTCTAGCATTGGGAGAAAGGGACTTAAACACAAGAAATAATAACATTTTGTAGGTACTATAATAGAACTCTGTACGTACAAAAGAAGGGCAAAATGGGTAGAATTCAAATTTACTCCTGGTATAGTCAGGAGTCGGAGAAGGCAATGGCACCCCACTCCAGTACTCTTGCCTGGAAAATCCCGTGGATGGAGGAGCCTGTTGGGCTGCAGTCCATGGGGTCGCTAAGAGTCGGACACGACTGAGCGACTTCACTTTCACTTTTCACTTTCATGCATTGGAGAAGGAAATGGCAACCCACTCCAGTGTTCTTGCCTGGAGAATCCCAGGTACAGAGAAGCCTAGTGGGCTGCCCTCTATGGGGTCGCACAGAGTCGGACACGACTGAAGTGACTTAGCATAGTCAGGAGTGGGCTTCCCTGGTGGGGCTAGTGGTAAAGAACCCGCCTGCCAAGGCAGGACACTCGGGCTTGATCCCTGGGTGGGGAAAATCCCCTGGAGGAGGGTATGGCAACCCACTCCAGTATTTTTGCCTGGAGAATGCCATGGACAGAGGAGCCTGAAGGGCTGTGGTCCATGGGGTCCCCAAGAGTTGGACACAACTGAAGCAACTTAGCACATACGCACACATGCATAGTCAGAAATGGCTCCCTACAGCCCTCCTGTTTGAACTGAGGGATCCGCGAGAGCCAGGGCAGAGGAGCAGAAGCCTGAGGTGGGAAGTTTTAGGTGGGGCAGCAGGATATTTTATACTGAGAGCGGCAGGAAGCCCAGCCAGGAGCTAGTAGACCTGGAGGTGAACACACTAACCCCTCAGGTCCCATCCAGGCCTGTATCCTCTCTCAGCTCCTTTGTGTCTCTTCTCAAATGTCATCTCATCCTCTGAGCAGCCTACCCAGAACACTCTGGAGAAAAAAGCACACTACCTCATACCCTTTTCTCTTTACCCTTTTTCTCCACAGCAATTTGCAGCTTTAATATGTTACATATTTATTTGTACATGTATGGTCTGCCTCCTCTCACCAGAACACGTGGCCCTAGGAGCAGGGACTTTAACTTTGTTTATATCTGGCCCACAGTAGGCCTGTGACAAGCATTTATTAAGTGAATGAATACATGGTGCTGTTTTATCTGTGCCTGAGATGCTTCCTACAGGGAAAAATGCTATAAAAGAATGTTTTAACACTTACTGGTAAACAAGGGAACATTCGAACCCTAATTTACATATTTCCAACAACAGCAATTGAATCCACAATACTCTAATTCCCCAGACTTCTATATTGCTTGCTTTCTCTACATTTTATTGGGGAACAGAAAAAAGGAATCTCAAGAGCTTTCAAAAATATCAGATAACTTTACTGACTTCACATACTGTAACTCTGACAAAACATTTCTCTAATACTAATTCAAGACCTGCTGTAATAAATACACCTTGCTATGACAGAGTCTGGCACTTATTCAAAACGAGGATCTATTAAGCTAAATACTTAAATAATTACTCCCAAGAATAGCTGAATATTGGCACCGAATTTATCTTTATACAGCACATCTTATGAATTTCAGGGTACAACATTTTAAAATTCTCTCTTTTGTGGTTAGGTCTTGAGGGCTACAACTAGTACACTTTCCCCTGGGGATGCTGTCTTGGAGGAGAGGGAGTGAGGAAAAAGCATGCCCTGAGTCTACTGTGTGTCAGTCAGTTCAGTTCAGTCGCTCATTGTGTCCGACTCTTTGCGACCCCATGAACCGCAGCACGCCAGGCCTCCCTGTCCATCACCAGCTCCCGGAGGTCACTCAGACTCACGTCCATCGAGTTGGTGATGCCATCCAGCCATCTCATCCTCTGTCGTCCCCTTCTCCTCCTGCCCCCAATCCCTCCCAGCATCAGAGTCTTCTCCAATGAGTCAGCTCTTCGCATGAGGTGGCCAAAGTACTGGAGTTTCAGCTTTAGCATCATTCCTTCCAAAGAATTCCCAGGGCTGATCTCCTTCAGAATGGACTGGTTGGATCTCCTTGCAGTCCAAGGGACTCTCAAGAGTCTTCTCCAACACCACAGTTCAAAAGCATCAATTCTTTGGTGCTCAGCTTTCTTCACAATCCAAATCTCACATCCATACATGACCACTGGAAAAACCACAGCCTTGACTAGACGGACCTTTGTTGGCAAAGTAATGTCTCTGCTTTTGAATATGCTATCTAGGTTGGTCATAACTTTCCTTCCAAGGAGTAAGCGTCTTTTAACTTCATGGCTGCAGTCACCATCTGCAGTGACTTTGGAGCCCAGAAAAATAAAGTCTGACACTGTTTCCACTATTTCCCAATCTATTTCCCATGAAGTGATAGGACCAGATGCCATGATCTTTGTTTTCTGAATGTTGGGCTTTAAGCCAACTTTTTCACTCTCCTCTTTCACCTTCATCAAGAGGCTTTTAGTTCCTCTTCACTTTCTGCCATAAGGGTGATCTCATCTGCATATCTGAAGTTATTGATATTTCTCCTGGCAATCTTGATTCCAGCTTGTGCTTCTTCCAGCCCAGCCTTTCTCATGATGTACTCTGCATAGAAGTTAAATAAGCAGGGTGACAATAAACAGCCTTGATGTACTCCTTTTCCTATTTGGAACCAGTCTTTTGTTCCATGTCCAGTTCTAACTGTTGCTTCCTGACCTGCATACAAATTTCTCAAGAGGCAGGTCAGGTGGTCTGGTATTCCCATCTCTTTCAGAATTTCCCACAGTTTATTGTGATCCACACAGTCAAAGGCTTTGGCATAGTCAATAAAGCAGAAATAGATGCTTTTCTGGAATTCTCTTGCTTTTTCCATGATCCCCCGGATGTTGGCAATTTGATCTCTGGTTCCTCTGCCTTTTCTAAAACCAGCTTGAACATCTGGAAGTTCATGGTTCATGTATTGCTGAAGCCTGGCTTGGAGAATTTTGAGCATTACTTTGCTAGCGTGTGAGATGAGTGCAATTGTGCCGTAGTTTGAGCATTCTTTGGCATTGCCTTTCTTTGGGATTGGAATGAAAACTGACCTTTTCCAGTCCTGTGGCCACTGCTGAGTTTTCCAAATTTGCTGGCATATTGAGTGCAGCACTTTCACAGCATCATCTTTCAGGATTTGAAATAGTTCTACTGGAATTCCATCACCTCCACTAGCTTTGTTCCTAGTGATGCTTTCTAAGGCCCACTTGACTTCACATTCCAGGATGCCTGGCTCTAGGTGAGTAATCACACCATCGTGATTATCTGGGTCGTGAAGATGTTTTTTGTACAGTTCTTCTGTGTATTCTTGCCACCTCTTCTTAATATCTTCTGTTTCTGTTAGGTCCATACCATTTCTGTCCTTTATCGAGCCCATCTTTGCATGAAATGTTCCCTTGGTATCTCTAATTTTCTTGAAGAGATTTGTAGTCTTTCCCATTCTGTTGTTTTCCTCTATTTCTTTGCATTGATTGCTGAGGAAGGCTTTCTTATGTCTCCTTGCTATTCTTTGGAATTCTGCATTCAGATGCTTATATCTTTCCTTTTCTCCTTTGCTTTTTGCTTCTCTTCTTTTCACAGCTATTTGTAAGGCCTCCTCAGACAGCCATTTTGCTTTTTTGTAACATGCTACTGTGTGTAACCTGCTTCAAATAGCACCGCTCCCTTACAAGGCTGAGGGCTTCCTGGTAGCTCAGCTGGTAAAGAATCTGCCTGCATGCAGGAAACCTGGGTTCAATTCCTGGGTTGGGAAGATCCTCTGGCAAAGGTAACAGCTATCCACTCCAGTATTCTTGGGCTTCCTTGGTGGTTCAGATGGTAAAGAATCCCTCCACAATGTGGGCGACCTGGGTTCGATCCCTGGGTTGGGAAGATCCTCTGGAGAAGGGAACGGCTACCCACTCCAGTAGTGGAAAAGCTCTCGCCTTTTTCACATGTATCTCTTCCCTGCTCTCTGCCTTTCCCCATATTCAGTGCCAGCAATTATTCAATTGAGTGGCAACAAGTGAAGTGTTTTCCAGTCCCATCATCTCACATCCCCATTTTTTACCTCTCCCATCTAGATTCCATGGATAAGTATTACAATCAATTTGCCTGAAACTCTTTTGTCCCTCTTTCCCATTTAATTATATCTCAACTATGACTAAACTCAACTGCCCACTTTCTCTGCCTCTTTGCCCTAAAGGCTAAATGTTTCTGGAGAAAATCAATAAGCATTGTAGATTGATCTTTCTCTAAATTCATGAGTAATAATTGTAGAAGAGCACTCACAAGTGCCCAGGAAGCCTTCTGCATTTCCCATTATCTGAAACAAGTTTCAGATCTTCTTTCTCTTCAAACCTTCAAAAGCCACTCCCCTCCAGAGCTCATGAACTCACCTCATTATTCTCTGAGAAAAGGGTTGCAATCAGATGGGAACTCCTTCAACTTCCCACCACCAACTTTATTAACTTATCTGCATCTACATTCACATTCTCTGCCTTCCTCTAATTACAATGCAAAAAAGAAATTTCCCAATACCTAAAGATGTCAGCCCCTCCCCCTCACTTTCTGGATTTCATCTCCTCTTCTCATGTTCAAGAAATTCAAGTCTGCAATCATCCTATGACTCTTCATGTATCATTAGACACTCTCTGTTTACTGGATCATTCCAAGAAACATAAAATTACAAATTATCCATTAGGAAAAAACCACTCTTTTGATCTCAAATTACCTTTATAACATCATTTTCTGACCCTTTCAGAGCAAAACATATTAAGAGATGCCTACTGACTTCTTTTTTCTGCTGCTGCTGCTGCTAAGTCGCTTCAGTCGTGTCCGACTCTGTGCGACCCCAGAGACGGCAGTCCACCAGGCTCCCCCGTCCCTGGGATTCTCCAGGCAAGAACACTGGAGTGGGTTGCCACTGCCTTCCCCAATGCATGAAGGTGAAAAGTGAAAGTGAAGTCGCTCAGTCACCTTATATCCTCAACCCACCCCAGTCAAATCTATCTCCCCTCTAACCACTGAAATTGTACTTGTCAAGGTCAAAATAATGTTCGTGGTGTAAAACTGTGATCTGCCAAGATCTCATCCAGTCCCATGACTCTACTATCTGTGTGCTGCTGACTCTCCATTTTGAAGTCTCCAGCTCTGAACTCTCCCTCTAAGTTTCTAAACTTGTTTCTCTCCTTTGCTTCTCCAGCTAATAAAGAGTGTCACCTTCCAACCATTTGTTCAAGCAAAATTCCTAGGAGACATCCTTCACTCTTCTTTATCCATACACCTCCTACATCACCTACACACATACTTCCTAAACAAGCATCAAATTTGGCCATTATTTGCTGTAGACTGCAGTAGCTTCTAACCACTTGCTTCTTTTTTAGAGCTTTCAAAATCTTTTCTTCATACAGCAATCCAAGTGAACTTTCTACAATGTAAATAATATAACATTAAGTCCCTTAATATTCACCAATGGCTTCCCTTTCTACTTAGAATCAATTGTAAACACATTTTTGTTTTGCTGAAATGGCCTTTTATGATCTATCCAGGTGTATAATTCCAACCTCAGCCCATCCCACTCCTACTCCTCACAAGAAATAAACCCCAAGAGTCAGAGTACTCCTGCCAACACAGTACTGAAACCAAAGCTAAATGCTGTCATTTTGCCTTAGCAGTTTAGCCAGTGTCAAGTTGACTTCAAAAATATTTCAGTCTTATGTTTTTGCCTCAATATTTGCTATATGCTCCACTCACAGAATGACTATTTTAATATTCCCTGCATTGTATAGTAAGAAGTACAGTGAAGAATTAGTTTAACATTGTAATACTCCAAACACTGAAAATAGAAGAAAAAAAAAATGAGGAAAGTCCAAAGAGAATTGCTAAGAAACAACTAAAAGCTACCTTTACATTTCAAATACTATACTCCAGAGAATAATGGTGTTAAACACAAAATTAGACTAATAATGACTGTACACTATAAAAATTTGATCTGTAGATCTTGCTTTAAAAATTAAACTTGCTAGAAAGTTATTGAATAGAGAAATAAAGTTCATTAAAGTTATTACAACTAATATAACTTGTGATGGTTCACAACACTATGAATGTATTAATTATCACTAAATAGTATTTTAAAATACTAGGGAAAATGGAAAATTTTTACCACAAATGTTAAAGAATGTATGACTGTATTAATTATCACTAAATAGTACTTTAAAATACTAGGGAAAATGGAAAATTTTTACCACAAATGTTAAAGACACTATACTGTGTAAAAGTAAGTAAAGAGTATAAAAGCCTACCAATTTTTTAAAATCATAGGGAAATACTTAGATTAACTAGTTCTCTGTTCCGAGTTTATTTTTAATAAACATGGTTAAAAAAGATTATACTAAAACCTAAAAAGAAGAAATAAACCTTCCTTGCAAAATTTACATGAAAAAGATTTACACAGGACTTCCCTGGTGGTCCAGTGGTTAAAGAATCTGCCTGCAATGCAGGGAACACAGGTCTGAACACTGGTCATGGCACCCCACTCCAGGACTCCTGCCTGGAGAATCCCAGACGGAGGAGCCTGGTAGGCTGCAGTCCATGGGGTCGCTAAGAGTCAGACACGACTGAGCGACTTCACTTTCACTTTTCACTTTCCTGCATTGGAGAAGGAAATGGCAGTCTATGGGGTCGCACTGAGTCGGACACGACTGAAGCGACTTAGCAGCAGCAACTAAGATCTCACATGCCACGGGACAACTAAGCCCATGGGCTGCTGCTAGAGAGCCCACACGACAGAAGGGGAAAATCCCACATGATGCAACAAAGATCTTGCATGCCACCACTAAGACCTGATGCAGCCTAAATAAATAAACTTAAAAAAAAAAAAAAAAAAAAAGGTTTACACTATAGAAATTATTTCAGTATAATAAAGGTGAAATGTAAAATAGAGAACATAATTTAACTTCTCTATTAAAAAATGATAAAAGGCTTAATTTTACTTGAGTTTTCTTCAGAAAATACTTACACTGCAAGTTTATTTATGTTTTTGTTTTTGACTAAGTGCCAAGTCAAACAGTCTTATGGTCAGAATGATAGAATCAAAACAAAGAGATCAAATAGTTCTATACCCAAATATATCTTGCCCTTTGAGAATGAAACAGAAAAGCTTTTAACTTTTGGTCCAAGGAGCTGAAAAGGAGATCTCTACTGATGAGGGAGTGGGAAAAATACCCTGGTATTTTCTTCCCATTCTCACCCTTGGCCATGGGGACAGGCATAAGTATGTAAATTGTACAGCACATTATGTTAACTAAAACCCACAGTTTTAGCACAATGACCAAGGAAAGGAAACTCTAGAAATAAGATGTGCTGGGGAGATCAAGAAGGGAAAGGAGCTCAAGAAAGTAACCCAATAGGTTTGGGTATGAATTCCTAGACTTGATCTTGAGCTACACGTGTATGGATCTGACCTTAAACAGAATACCAAAGGCTTTGAGAAATGAACTACAGGGTAGAAAACTTCCCAAATTCTAGACTCTCACTAAAAATAGAAGGGAGAATTTTTTTCAATTGATCTAATCAGCCTAGAACAACCCCAATATATGAACCAAAGACATTATAAGAAAAGAACACTATGGAATAATTTCCCTCATGAAGAAATAAAGAATAGAAAAATAATGTAGAAAATAAATAAAACCAAAAGTTGGCTCTCATCAAAATGGACAAGGCTTCATCTAGATTGCTCAGTACATAAAAATACTCAAATTAAAATCAGGATCAAAAGTGAGAATATTACTACTGAACTTACAGAAGTAAAAAGAATTGAAATTAAATACTAGGAATGACTGTATCTCAATAAATTCGATAACCTAGGTGAATGAAAAAATTCCTAAAAATACACAAATCACTAACACTGAATCAAAAACTAGAAAATATAAATAGACCAATAACAAGTAAAGAGACTGAATCATTAAAAAAAAAAAAAAATCCAACAAAGGAAAGCCCAGGAACAGATGGCAAATTCTACCAAACATTAAAATAATTTAATCAAGAGAATGCCGGTCTTATATATTGAAACCTATAAAATATCAATTTATTGAAAATAATTATCAAATACCTGAATCTATTGAAGGCATCTATGTGCAGAGATTGGAAAACAATATTCAAGGTAGCAATAGTCCTCAAATAGATCTATAGACTTATACAATCTCTATTGAAATTCCAATGGCTTTTTAGTTCAGAAATGGAAATGCTGATCCTCAAATTCATAAAGAAATGCAAGGAGCCCAAAACAATGAAAACAATATTGGAAAAGAAATGCAAAGTTGCAGTACTTACACTTCCCAACTTCTAAACTTACTATAAAGTGACAGTAATCAAAAGTGTGGTGCTGGCACAGGACAGACATAAAGCAATGGAATGTAACTGAAATCCCATAATAAATTCAAACATCAATGGCCAAATGATTTTTGACAGGAGTGTCACACAGACCATTCAATGGGGAAGGAAAAGCCTCTTAACAAATGGTGCTAGGAAAACTGGCTACCCACACAGAAAAGAATGAAACTAGACTTGCATCTTACTTTGTATGCAAAAATTAGCTTAAAATGGATCAATGCCTATTGTATTTAACAAGAGAAAAAGCTATAAAATTCTTATAAGAAAACATAGGGTTACACTTGTTTGACTTAGTATGAATAGAATGCTAGATTTTTTATTTTAAAAAATAGATATGCAACAAGCAGCAAAGGTTTATTGTATAGCACATAGAACTACAGTCAATATCTTATAATGACCTATAATGGACAATAATCTAAAAAACAGCGTATGAGTATATGTATAACTGAATCACCTGCTGTGCACCTGAAACATTGTAAGCCAACTATACTTCAATAAAATATATATGTTAAGAAAAAAATAAAGTATATAAGTCATGGGGATGTACTGTCAGCATGATGACTATCAGATCAGATCAGTCGCTCAGTCGTGTCCGACTCTTTGGGACCCCATGAACTGCAGCACGCCAGGCCTCCCTATCCATCACCAGCTCTCGGAGGTCACCCAGACTCACATTCATCGAGTCAGTGATGCCATCCAGCCATCTCATCCTCTGTCATCCCCTTCTCCTCCTGCCCTCAATCCCTCCCAGCATCAGAGTCTTCTCCAATGAGTCAACTCTTCGCATGAGGTGGCCAAAATACTGGAATTTCAGCTTTAGCATCATTCCTTCCAAAGAAATCCCAGGGCTGATCTCCTTCAGAATGGACCGGTTGGATCTCCTTGCAGTCCAAGGGACTCTCAAGAGTCTTCTCCAACACCACAGTTCAAAAGCATCAATTCTTCGGCGTTCAGCCTTCTTCACAGTCCAGCTCTCACATCCATACATGACCACAGGAAAGACCATAGCCTTGACTAGGCGAACCTTTGTTGGCAAAGTGATGTCTCTGCTTTTGAATATGCTATCTAGGTTGGCCATAACCTTCCTTCCAAGGAGTAAGCGTCTTTTAATTTCATGGCTGCAGTCACCATCTGCAGTGATTTTGGAGCCCAGAAAAATAAAGTCTGACACTGTTTCCACTGTTTCTCCATCTATTTCCCATGTAGTGATGGGACCAGATGCCATGATCTTAGTTTTCTGAATGTTGAGCTTTAAGCCAACCTTTTCACTCTCCACTTTCACTTTCATCAAGAGGCTTTTTAGTTCCTCTTCACTTTCTGCCATAAGGGTGGTGTCATCTGCATATCTGAGGTTATTGATATTTCTCCCAGCAATCTTGATTCCAGCTTGTGTTTCCTCCAGTCCAGCATTTCTCATGATGTACTCTGCATATAAGTTAAATAAACATGGTGACAATATACAGCCTTGACGTACTCCTTTTCCTATTTGGAACCAGTCTGTTGTTCCATGACCAGTTCTAACTGTTGCTTCCTGACCTGCATACAGATTTCTCAAGAGGCAGATCAGGTGGTCTGGTATTCCCATCTCTCTCAGAATTTTCCACATAGAAGAACTGTACAAAAAAGAGCTTCAAGACCCAGATAATCATGATGGTGTGATCACTGACCTAGAGCCAGACATCCTGGAATGTGAAATCAAGTGGGCCTTAGAAAGCATCACTAGGAACAAAGCTAGTGGAGGTGACGGAATTCCAGTGGAGCTGTTCCAAATCCTGAAAGATGATGCTGTGAAAGTGCTGCACTCAATATGCCAGCAAATTTGGAAAACTCAGCAGTGGCCACAAGATTGGAAAAGGTCAGTTTTCATCCCAATCCCAAAGAAAGGCAATGCCAAAGAGTGCTCAAACTACCACACAATTGCACTCATCTCACACGCTAGTAAAGTAATGCTCAAAATTCTCCAAGCCAGGCTTCAGCAATATGTGAACCGTGAACTCCCTGATGTTCAAGCTGGATTTAGAAAAGGCAGAGGAACCAGAGATCAAATTGCCAACATCCGCTGGATCATGGAAAAAGCAAGAGAGTTCCAGAAAAACACCTATTTCTGCTTTATTGACTATGATGACTATAGTTAATAATATTATATTGTATATTTGAATGCTGCTAAGAGAGTACATCTTAAAAGTTCTCATTATGAGAAAAAAACTTTGTGTATAGTGACAGATGTTAGATTTATTGTGATGATCATTTTGCAATCACATCACATTGTGATCAATATACAAATATTGAATCATTACATTTTATACATTTCAATTATATCTCAGTTAAAAGATTGTGTATCAGATATTACCAAGAAAGTAGAAAGACAACCTACAGAAAATATTTGAAAATCATATATCTGGTAATCATATATCCAGAATACGTAAAGAGATTATAATACAACAACAAAAAGACAAACAACTTAAAAATGGGTAAAAGACTTGAATAGAGATTTCTTCAAAGAAGATATACAAATGGCAATAAGCATGGGGGGGAAATGGTCAACATCATTAATCATTCAGGACATGCAAATCAAAGCCACACTGATATGCCATTTCACACTTACTAGAATGACTAGAATTTTAAAAAGCAGAAAATAGCAAGTGTTAGTAAGGACTTAAAGAGATTAAAATCTTTCTACTTTGCTGATGGATATGTAAAGTGTTTTGCTTGCTGTGGAAAACAGCTTGGCAGTTTCTCAAAAGTTAAACCTAGAACCGCCATGCTGCTGCTGCTGCTAAGTCACTTCAGTCGTGTCCGACTCTGTGTGACCCCATAGACGGCAGCCCACCAGGCTCCCCTGTCCCTGGGATTCTCCAGGCAAGAACACTGGAGTGGGTTGCCATTTCCTTCTCCAATGCATGAAAGTGAAAAGTGAAAGGGAAGTCGCTCAGTCATGTCCGACCCACTCCAGTGTTCTTGCCTGGAGAATCCCAGGGACGGCAGAGCTGGTTGGGCTGCCATCTATGGGGTCGCACAGAGTCAGACACGACTAAAGTGACTTAGCATAGCATAGCATATATATATACACACCAGAGAGGATGCACAATGATTAAAAAAAAAAGTACACAAGATGCTCAACATCATTAGCCATTAAGGAAATGTAAATTAAATCTATATAATGAAATATCACTACACACCTACCAGAATGGCTTAAAAAAAAACCTGACCATATTAAGTGTTGACAAGGATGATGACTCATTGAATCTCACACATTGCAAGCAAAATGGTACAGTCAATTTGGAAAACACTTTGGCAGTTTCATTAAAAGCCAAATGTATACTTATCATATGACCCAGGAACTGCATGCCTGGGCATTTATCTCAGAGAAATGAAAACACAAAAACTTGTCCATAAACATTCCTAGTGACTGCTAGAAATTTTTAAATATATTCAAGGTTTGCACTGTATTGCTATTAGATGTGCAACTGTAGACTCCCATGCTCAACTGCCTGCTATACATCTCCTGGATGTTCCACAAGCATCTCAAACTCATTTGATTCAATATGTCAACATGCCTCAAATTCAACTCACTATATTTTCCCTAAAATCTCTTTCTGTTTCTTTTTGTTTCTTCTTGGCTACTCACAGCATGACACACTTAAGTTTAAGCAAAAATCTTAGTAGTCATTCTAGACTCTGATTATACTCAACAGCTCATTCATTAGTCATCAGGTCCCATATTTTCTACCACCTTAATCATTCTCAAATTTGTATACTATTTTGATTTTACTATCTCTCCATTCCATCTCTTCTTATTCTAATCATTGCATATCCCTAACTAACCTCTTTGCCCTTCCTCTCATCAGGCAAATTCCCATCTCCATCAATCTATTATTCACTCTGATGGTAGATTAATTTTTCTATAATTCAGTTTTAATTATGTTACTCTTCAGCTCAAATTCCTTTAGTAATTTCTTTGAAATTTTAAAAATAAAATTCAGACTACAGAGCTTGACATAAATTGACCTTATAACCTTGTTCCTTGCCTTTAGACTGCTTTTTGCCTTATCTGGACTATAATCTTCCAACTTCATCATTTTAGCTCACTTAATAGTTATCTGAAATTTTACCTCCCAAGGATATCCTCCTTAAGCTCCACTCCCCAAATGTCCCAGGATTTATCTGCCATCACTTGAACTAGCTGCTTCTTAATTTTTTTGCCAGTATGTCCTGCCAATTTAGATTCTCTGAAATCAGGGTCATTTTGTTGTTGTTGTTGATACTTTACACATCCAAAATCTGACACCTAAAAGGTACTAAAAAATATTTAATACATTAATGAGACAGAGGCATCTTCCTCTTTCTCTCCTTTTCTTTCTTTCTTACTTTTTCTCTTGTTCTTTAATTGTATCTTTGGAGAACACAATTGATAGCCTGATAGAAGTGTCAGGCACGGGGAAATAATTGTAAAACAATGTAATAAGTGCTAAAAGAAGATGAAGTGACGGTTTTATAGAATTTTTGACATATTTTCTATGCAAAAGTTAGAATTGAGCTTTTCCTCTATAAAGGATTTTAAACATAATTTCCTATAAGTGGAAAGTACTAAGCATTCAGTTCAGAAAAGATGTTCCTCAGTTGTTTACAGACATAAAGAACAAAGTTGGCCTATTCTTTCCTTCTCATAAGCAAAGGCAATAATTTATTTTAAACATGGATATTATTAGTTCTTGGTAATTTTTCAGTCTGCAATAGTATTACATATCTAATTGCAGCTAAGCTTAAAGGCAAATCTCCAAAAGTTATATTTTTAAGCTTTGCATTCCCATTTTGAGAATTCACTTTCAAGACCAGAGTTCGCTCACAATCCCAGTGTGTTCTTATTCAATTTGGGAAGTGTTCTTTTAGGTATATGGGTGCCAAGGTATGGATTCAATTCCCCCCTGGTAAAATTCATAATGATCCTTCAACGTGCACTATGATATTTATTATACCCCCAAACCCCTATGAGGTATAAATTACTATCCCTACTAAACATATAAGAAAAAATGGAGTCAAGACAGACAAACGGGCTTACCAGTAGTGAGTAACAAATCAGAATCCAAACCTAGATCATGGAATTCCAACTCCAGTGTTTTCTCTTCATCTTGTTGTGTGCATTATCAATGCATCTTATCAGTGAATGTGATAGCCAATGCATTTTCACTATTATAAATTCACTGCCACAACAAACTAAACAATTAAAAGGTCACCCTGGTTGCTAATTGACCTAAATTTCATTCTTTGTAGGTGTTTTTGTTCGGTCGCTCACTCATGTCCAACTTTTTGCAACCCTGTGGACTGCATCATGCCAGGCTTCCCTGTCCTTCACCATCTCCCGGAGCTTGCTTAAATTCATGTCCATTGAGTCAGTGATGCCATTCAACCATCTCATCCTCTGTCATCCCCTTCTCTTCCTGCCTTCAATCCTTCCCAGCATTAGTGTCTTTTTGAATGAGTCAGCTCTTTGCATAAGATGGCCAAAGTATTGGAGCTTCAGCTTCAGCATCAGTCCTTCCAATGAATATTCAGAAGGACTGATTTCCTCTAGGATTGACTAGTTTGATCTCCTTGCAATCCAAGGGACTCTCAAGAGTCTTCTCCAACACCACAGTTCAAAAGCATCACTTTTTTGACACTCAGCCTTCTTTATGATCCAACTCTCACATCCATACATGACTACTGGAAAAACCACAGCTTTGACTAGATGGATCTTTGTTGGCAAAGTGATGTCTCTGCTTTTTAATATGCTGTCTAGGTTGGTCATAGTTTTTCTTCCAAGGAGCAAGCATCTTTTAATTTTATGGCTGCAGTCACCATCTGCAGTGATTTTGGACCCCCCCAAAAATAAAGTCTGTCACTATTTCTACTGTTTCCCCATGTATTCCCCATAAAGTGATGGGATCGGATGCCATGATTTTAGTTTTCTGAATGTTGAGTTTTAAGCCAACTCTTTCACTCTCTTCTTTCACCTTCATCAAGAGGCTCTTTAATTCCTCTTAGTTTTCTGTCATAATTTAATTCTTTATATAAAATATTACTAAATGTCTCTTCAACAAGACAAAGACCATTTTTCATAGCCTAAAGATATTTACGTTTATCTTAACATGCCCCCTGTATCTGTCTGGTTGAACTTTTGTACTTACAGATGCATGATAAAAATACAAATGATTAAAACGTAAATGCCACAATAATAAAAATCTGTTGGTCAATAAGAAAGAGGCTTGACTGCATCCATGCTGCTGCTGCTGCTGCTGCTAAGTCGCTTCAGTCGTGTCCGACTCTGTGCGACCCCATAGACGGAAGCTCACCAGGCTCCCCTGTCCCTGGGATTCTCCAGGCAAGAACACTGGAGTGGGTTGCCATTTCCTTCTCCAATGCATGAAAGTGAAAAGTCAAAGTGAAGTCGCTCAGTCGTGTCCGACTCTTAGCGACCCCATGGACTGGAGCCTACCAGGCTCCTCCGTCCATGGGATTTTCCAGGCAAAAGTACTGGGGTGGGGTGCCATTGCCTTCCCCGTGACTGCATCCATAACCTTGTTCAAAAATATACAGGCTTATTTTTTGTTACTGTTGAAACTTATCTCAGTAATTGAGTTTTTTCAGTAAGCTGTCAGCATTTATTCTGAACTGTGAATTACAACTGAAATCTTTGTAGCAAGTAAACAGAGGAGACACTGTCTAACTTGAGACAGGATAGAGGGATAGAAAAGGAAAAATGGGCTGAAAAATTAGATATATTAGATCAAACAGAAAAAAGTATATTTTATCCCATATTTCAAATTGCTATAACAGAGTTATTCCCTTTGTGATCCTTTGTTTCTTTTATTTCTTCCCAGTATTCAATCACATTTTCAATACAAATCATCGTATTATTTTGCAGAAACACTTTGTGTCCCTTGGTGGATTTATTCAGCTAATTAATGTTAAGAAAAGAATTACTGAAAGCAAATATTGCAAGAAATAATTTCCAAAATGAAATTTATACACTTGAAAGCTGATTCCTACAAAAATCATTTGGCTCTATAAAAAAAGAAGCAATCCATCAGCTCCATAGACCCAGATATGGGCCTGATAGGATTTCTTTTTCAGAGGAAATTACTGCTATGACTGATTCTTGTTAACCCTAGGGGAAAAAAAATCCAATGGCAAGGTCTAATCCGAGACTGAAACAGAATGTTCTATTGTCTGAAATGATTGTCTTTGTGTAGTAGTTGAAAGACAAATTAAACGTTAGACTCAAGTGAAATATTCATTTTCCCTCTACTTCATAGGCAACCTCACTTTAACTGAATTACTACTATGTGCCTTTGCCCCTGGACTCCTCTCACACTCTGATAATTAAATTTATATCTGATACTTCATTTTAATTCAGACTCTCAGTGGAAGCCTGTCTGCTGGTGAGTGTTAATGTGCCCTGTTCCAGTACACTTGCCTGGCTGTGTTCACTGCCTCAACCATTCCCTTAAACCATCCCATGCTGCTAAGGACTGCGCCAGACACAAATTCCTGTCCTATATTCCTTTCAAAGGTAGTTTTTTCTTGAGAGCTGTTACCAACACCACTTCCACCCTCCCAGAAGGTTCTTGCCAGCCCCCTGCATGGTAGGGACACCATGAGAATATTTATATGTAGCAGCTGTTTTTCTGGTTGTATTTACTTGTCTTCCTACGGGCTTATGAGAGTTGAATAAGATCAGATCAGATCAGTCGCTCAGTCATGTCCAACTCTTTGCGACCCCATGAACTGCAGCACGCCAGGCCTCCCTGTCCATCACCAACTCCTGGAGGTCACTCAGACTCACGTCCATCGAGTCAGTGAGCCATCCAGCCATCTCATCCTCTGTCATCCCCTTCTTCTCCTGCCCTCAATCCCTCCCAGCATCAGAGTATTTTGCAATGAGTCAACTCTTCGCATGAGGTGGCCAAAGTACTGGAGTTTCAGCTTTAGCATCATTCCTTCTAAAGAAATCCCAGGGCTGATCTCCTTCAGAATGGACTGGTTGGATCTCCTTGCACTCCAAGGGACTCTCAAGAGTCTTCTCCAATGCCACAGTTCAAAAGCATCAATTCTTCGGCGCCCAGCCTTCTTCACAGTCCAACTCTCACATTCATACATGACCACAGGAAAGACCATAGCCTTGACTAGACGAACCTTTGTTGGCAAAGTGATGTCTCTGCTTTTGAATATGCTATCTACGTTGGTCATAACTTTCCTTCCAAGGAGTAAGCGTCTTTTAATTTCATGGCTGCAGTCACCATCTGCAGTGATTTTGGAGCCCAGAAAAATAAAGTCTGACACTGTTTCCACTGTTTTCCCATCTATTTCCCATGAAGTGATGGGACCAGATGCCTTGATCTTCGTTTTCTGAATGTTGAGCTTTAAGCCAACCTTTTCTCTCTCCACTTTCACTTTCATCAAGAGGCTTTTTAGTTCCTCTTCACTTTCTGCCATAAGGGTGGTGTCATCTGCATATCTGAGGTTATTGATATTTCTCCCGGCAATCTTGATTCCAACTTGTGTTTCTTCCAGTCCAGCATTTCTCATGATGTACTCTGCATATAAGTTAAATAAACAGGGTGACAATATACAGCCTTGACGTACTCCTTTTCCTATTTGGAACCAGTCTGTTGTTCCATGACCAGTTCTAACTGTTGCTTCCTGACCTGCATACAAATTCCTCAAGAGGCAGGTCAGGTGGTCTGGTATTCCCATCTCTTTCAGAATTTTCCACAGTTTATTATGATCTACACAGTCAAAGGCTTTGGCATAGTCAATAAAGCAGAAATAGATGTTTTTCTGGAACGCTCTTGCTTTTTCCATGATCCAGCGGATGTTGGCAATTTGATCTCTGGCTCCTCTGCCTTTTCTAAAACCAGCTTGAACATCAGGAAGTTCATGGTTCACATATTGCTGAAGCCTGGCTTGGAGAATTTTGAGCATTACTTTATTAGCGTGTGAGATGAGTGCAATTGTGCGGTAGTTTGAGCACTCTTTGGCATTGCCTTTCTTTGGGATTGGGATGAAAACTGACCTTTTCCAATCTTGTGGCCACTGCTGAGTTTTCCAAATTTGCTGGCATATTGAGTGCAGCACTTTCACAGCATCATCTTTCAGGATTTGGAATAGCTCAACTGGAATTCCATCACCTCCACTAGCTTTGTTTGTAGTGATGCTTTCTAAGGCCCACTTGACTTCACATTCCAGGATGTCTGGCTCTAGGTCAGTGATCACACCATCGTGATTATCTGGGTCGTGAAGCTCTTTTTTGTACAGTTCTTCTGTGTATTCTTGCTACCTCTTCTTAATATCTTCTGCTTCTGTTAGGTCCATACCATTTCTGTCCTTTATCGAGCCCATCTTTGCATGAAATGTTCCTTTGGTATCTCTGATTTTCTTGAAGAGATCCCTAGTCTTTCCCATTCTGTTGTTTTCCTCTATTTCCTTGCATTGATCGCTGAAGAAGGCTTTCTTATCTCTTCTTGCTATTCTTTGGAATTCTGCATTCAGATGTTTATATCTTTCCTTTTCTCCTTTGCTTTTCGTTTCTCTTCTTTTCAGTAGACCTTGTTATATCTTTCAGTTGAAACTGCAAAAGCCCAAAACATTGAAACTGGCTGTTCTTTTTTTCTTAATGATTTCCCAAGTATATTAACATGAAATAACATTATTGAACATCACAAATTCTTTCCTTCAGCTTTCAATGGGAAATCTGCTAAAATTGACACCTTTGAAGATATAGTTAAATGATAAATCATGACAATGTTTTTTCTATAGCTTGAATAAACTATGCATTCAATTGTGACAGAGCAGTGAAGCATGGGCTCTTAAGTTCAAAACCTGCCTACTCTCCAACAACTGGCTTTATGACCTTCAGTAAAGTACTCAAACTACCTATGCCGAGTTCCTCATCCAGTAACATGATAGTAACAATAGTACTTAACCGTCGCGCCATTTAAGAGCGACCTCGCCTGCCCGCGACCATCGCGCACTAAGAGCCCCCCGCCGGCTGCGTCGCGCACCAAGAGCGCCCCGCCGGCTGCGTCGCGCACCAAGAGCGCCCCGCCGGCTGCGTCGCGCACCAAGAGCGCCCCGCCGGCTGCGTCGCGCACCAAGAGCGCCCCGCCGGCTGCGTCGCGCACCAAGAGCGCCCCGCCGGCTGCGTCGCGCACCAAGAGCGCCCCGCCGGCTGCGTCGCGCACCAAGAGCGCCCCGCCGGCTGCGTCGCGCACCAAGAGCGCCCCGCCGGCTGCGTCGCGCACCAAGAGCGCCCCGCCGGCGCGCGCGCACTAAGAGCGCCCCGCCGGCCGCGCACAAGAGCGCCCCGCCGGCTGCGTCGCGCACTAAGAGCGCGGCCGAGAGGAGCTACCCCACGGCCGAGGAAGGACGACGGTGAGGGCCAGCGCACTAAGCACGGCCGAGAAGAGCTACCCCACGACCGAGGTCAGGAAGGGCGGCGGTGAGGAGAGACCCCTCGTCCAAGGTAAGGTGCGATGGCTGTGCTTCGCTGGCCGGGAGCAGCCAGGAGCAGCCGGGATGAGATACCCCACGCCCAAGGTAAGAGAAACCCAAGTAAGACAGTAGGTCTTGAAAGAGGGCATCAGAGGGCAGATACACTAAAACCATTCTCACAGATAACTAGTCAATCTAATCACACAAGGACCACACCCTTGTCTAACTCAGTGAGATTAAGCCATGCCGGAGGGGCAACCTGGGATGGGCGGGTCATGGTGGAGAGAGATGACAGGGTGTGGTCCGCTGGAGAAGGGAATGGCAAACCACTTCAGTATTCTTGCCTTGAGAACCCCATGAACAGTATGAAAAGACAGAATGATAGGATACTGAAAGAGAAACTCCCCAGGTCAGTAGGGGCCCAATATGCTACTGGAGATCAGTGGAGAAATAACTCCAGAAAGAATGAAAGGATGGAGCCAAAACTAAAAGAATACCCAGCTGTGGGTGTGTCTGGTGATAGAAGCAAAGTCCGATGCTGTAAAGAGCAATATTGCATAGGAACCTGGAATGTCAGGTCCATGAATCAAGGCAAATTGGAAGTGGTCAAACAAGAGATGGCAAGAGTGAATGTCGACATTCTAGGAATTAGCGAACTAAAATGGACTGGAATGGGTGAATTTAACTCGGATGACCATTATATCTACTACTGTGGGCAGGAATCCCTCAGAAGAAATGGAGTGGCCATCATGGTCAACAAAAGAGTCCGAAATGCAGTACTTGGATGCAATCTCAGAAATGACAGAATGATTTCTGTTCGTTTCCAAGGCAAACCATTCAATGTCACAGTAATCCAAATCTATGCCCCAACCAGTAACGCCGAAGATGCTGAAGTTGAAAGGTTCTATGAAGACCTACAAGACCTTTTAGAACTAACACCCAAAAAAGATGTCCTTTTCATTATAGGGGACTGGAATGCAAAAGTAGGAAGTCAAGAAACACCTGGAGTAACAGGCAAATTTGGCCTTGGAATACGGAATGAAGCAGGGCAAAGACTAATAGAGTTTTGCCAAGAAAATGCACTGGTCATAGCAAATACCCTCTTCCAACAACACAAGAGAAGACTCTATACATGGACATCACCAGATGGTCAACACCGAAATCAGATCGATTATATTCTTTGCAGCCAAAGATGGAGAAGCTCTATACAATCAGCAAAAACAAGACCAGGAGCTGACTGTGGCTCGGACCATGAACTCCTTCTTGCCAAATTCAGATTGAAATTGAAGAAAGTAGGGAAAACCACTAGACCATTCAGGTATGACCTAAATCAAATCCCTAATGATTATACAGTGGAAGTGAGAAATAGATTTAAGGGCCTAGATCTGATAGATAGAGTGCCTGATGAACTATGGAATGAGGTTCGTGACATTGTACAGGACATAGGGATCAAGACTATCCCCATGGAAAAGAAATGCAAAAAAGCAAAATGGCTGTCTGGGGAGGCCATACAAATAGCTGTGAAAAGAAGAGAAGCGAAAAGCAAAGGAGAAAAGGAAAGATATAAACATCTAAATGCAGAGTTCCAAAGAATAGCAAGAAGAGACAAGAAAGCCTTCTTCAGCGATCAATGCAAAGAAATAGAGGAAAACAACAGAATGGGAAAGACTAGGGATCTCTTCAAGAAAATCAGAGATACCAAAGGAACATTTCGTGCAAAGATGGGCACGATAAAGGACAGGGATGGTGTGGACCTAACAGAAGCAGAAGATATTAAGAAGAGGTGGCAAGAATACACAGAAGAACTGTATAAAAAAGAGCTTCAAGACCTAGATAATCATGATGATGTGATCACTGACCAAGAGCCAGACATCTTGGAATGTGAAGTCAAATGGGCCTTAGAAAGCATCACTACAAACAAAGCTAGTGGAGGTGATGGAATTCCAGTGGAGCTATTCCAAGTCCTGAATGATGATGCTGTGAAAGTGCTACACTCAATATGCCAGCAAATTTGGAAAACTCAGCAGTGGCCACAAGATTGGAAAAGGTCAGTTTTCATCCCAATCCCAAAGAAAGGCAATGCCAAGGAGTGCTCAAACTACCGAACAATTGCACTCATCTCACACGCTAATAAAGTAATGCTCAAAATTCTCCAAGCCAGGCTTCAGCAATATGTGAACCGTGAACTTCCTGATGTTCAAGCTGGTTTTAGAAAAGGCAGAGGAACCAGAGATCAAATTGCCAACATCCGCTGGATCATGGAAAAAGCAAGAGAGTTCCAGAAAAACATCTATTTCTGCTTTATTGACTATGCCAAAGCCTTTGACTGTGTGGATCACAATAAACTATGGAAAATTCTGAAAGAGATGGGAATACCAGACCACCTGATCTGCCTCTTAAGAAATCTGTATGCAGGTCAGGAAGCAACAGTTAGAACTGGTTATGGAACAACAGACTGGTTCCAAATAGGAAAAGGAGTACGTCAAGGCTGCATATTGTCACCCTGTTTATTTAACTTATATGCAGAGTACATCATGAGAAATGCTGGACTGGAAGAAACACAAGTTGGAATCAAGATTGCCGGGAGAAATATCAATAACCTCAGATATGCAGATGACACGACTCTTATGGCAGAAAGTGAAGAGGGGCTAAAAAGCCTCTTGATGAAAGTGAAAGTGGAGAGTGAAAAGGTTGGCTTAAAGCTCAACATTCAGAAAACGAAGATCATGGCATCTGGTCCCATCACTGCATGGGAAATAGATGGGGAAACAGTGGAAACAGTGTCAGACTTTGTTTTTCTGGGCTCCAAAATCACTGCAGATGTTGACTGCAGCCATGAAATTAAAAGACGCTTGCTCCTTGGAAGGAAAGTTATGACCAACCTAGATAGCATATTCAAAAGCAGAGACATTACTTTACCAACAAAGCTTCGCCTAGTCAAGGCTATGGTCTTTCCTGTGGTCATGTATGGATGTGAGAGCTGGACTGTGAAGAAGGCTGAGTGCCGAAGAATTGATGCTTTTGAACTGTGGTGTTGGAGAAGACTCTTGAGAGTCCCTTGGACTGCAAGAAGATCCAACCAGTCCATTCTGAAGGAGATCAATCCTGGGATTTCTTTGGAAGGAATGATGCTAAAGCTGAAACTCCAGTATTTTGGCCACCTCATGCGAAGAGTTGACTCATTGGAGAAGACTCTGATGCTGGGAGGGATTGAGGGCAGGAGGAGAAGGGGACGACAGAGGATGAGATGGCTGGATGGCATCACTGACTCGATGGATGTGAGTCTGGGTGACCTCCGGGAGCTGGTGATGGACAGGGAGGCCTGGCGTGCTGCAGTTCATGGGGTCGCAAAGAGTCGGACACGACTGAGCGACTGATCTGATCTGATCTGATCTGACTTACTTCCTACTGCTGTTATGAGAATTAACTGAGCAAGTAAAGCACTTAAAACAGTATCTTTCTTGGAATTAGACCCCCACAAGTGTTACTCCTTATAATTGATAAGAATATTGATAAATGAAAAATATTTCAACATATTATTTAGTTTGTAGACACTATGAAGGCACAATATGGATTCCCAGATAATAATTTTCAAAAAATATTTTTTGGTTACAGATTTCTTTCAGGTGAGTTCTTGAATTATTTTAATTTTTTTCCTTCTGTCTCTTAGATCTTATTCCTCAGAACTTGCTTTGCTATCATATTGCTGTTATGAAAGAATGAAGCTTAAGTTAAAGACAAGCTTGTTATAGAGTCATAGTATTTATAGTGACGCGGGGCCATTACTTTACTAACAAAGGTCCGTCTAATTAAAGCTATGGCTTTTCCAGTAGGCATGTGTGGATATGAGAGTTGGACTATAAAGAAAGCTGAGTGCCAAAGAACTGATGCTTTTGAGATGTAGTGTTGGAGAAGACTCTTGAGAGTCCCTTGGACTGCAATGAGATCCAACCAGTCCATCCTAAAGGAAATCAGTCCTGAATACTCATTGGAAGGACTGATGCTGAAGCTGAAACTCCAATAGTTTGGCCACCTGATGGGAAGAACTGACTCATTGGAAAAGAACCTGGTGCAGGGAAAGATTGAAGGCAGGAGGAGAAGGGGACGACAGAGGATGAGATGGCTGGATGGCATCACCGACTCAATGGACATGAGTTTGAGTAAACTCTGGGAGTTGGTGATGGACAGGGAGGCCTAGAGTGCTGCAGTCCATGGGGTCACAAAGAGTTGGACACAACTGAGCGACTGTACTGAACTGAACTGAAGCCAATATAGGCCTCTATATTAACTACTAATGCTATTACTTTGTGTTCCTCAGTACTATCTCCCATGGGATGAACACACTGTTTTGAAAAGGCAGGCAATACAATTTTTAAAAGAATTTCTCCTTCTAAGTTCTTCCTTCCCTACCACCACTTTTGTCTTTATTTACTGTTTTAGAGAATGGCCTGATGGCTTATTTCTGCTCACCTGATAAAGATGAAAACACATATGACACTGGAAAACTGAACATTTGTCAATATACTGGTTGTTTTCATGTTTTTCCTATCTCTTAATAGATCTATAATTTCTTGCTCTTGTTTTTGCTTAAAAAGTAGAACTGGAAAGCACTCCAGTGCATTACAAAGAAAGTAAATGTTTTGTTTGTCCTAACATTTAGATTGTCAAGATAATATTCTATAATATAAAAGTAATTATAGGCATTTTTCATGTGCTTATGTTGAGTTGATCTTGGTGTCATCTCTGCTTAAAATTAATAAGTCTAGTGAAATCAGGTTCTTCCTCCGCCAAATAATATTTGTATGGTACAATGTAATGTTCAGAACCCATCTATACAAATGCCTACTATTTAGGTTTAGTCTTCTTCATGAAATGAGTAGCTAGTGGTATCATTATTCTTTTTTTATACTGGTGAAATCAACATTTTCTCATTTTATCTCCTGAATACAACCCTAATTAGATATTTGAAAGATATTTGCTCACAAAAATGAATTCATTTTCCTCTTAATCATAAGTCAAATCTTCCTTAGAATCTTGCACTTTTTCACTGTAACTATTCCTGTTCTTTATTCAACATTTCAGAAAGAATTGACTTTGATATTATAATGTCTGTTCCTACTGATGGCTGGTTTAAAAAACAAAACCACAGACCTTCTAATGAGAATTTTATGCGAAACAGAATTCAAAGCTGTTCAGTTGCTGACTAACTTCAAGGTTATTGATCTCATAGTGATTCCCATGTCCCTATAAGGAACTTGTTTATTTTGATGTATAAACTATAGAAATTAGATAACTGAAACTGAAGGTGATCATTTAAAGCAAGCCCTCTTGCTTCCCTGCTGGCTTAGTGGTAAAGAGTCTGCTTGCTAATGCAGGGGACACAGGTTCTATCCCCGGTTCAGGAAGACCCCTTAGGCCTGTGGAGGAACTACGCCCATGGGCCTCAATAACTGAGCCTGTGCTCTGGAGCCCACAAGCCACAACTACTGAAGTTGCAGCCACAGGATGCAACCTCTAAAGCCCGCAGGCCCTAGAGCCCTGGCTCTGCAACGAGAGAAGCCACTGCAATGAGAAGCTCGTGCACCACAACCAGACAGCAGCCCTTGTTTGTCGCAACTAGTGAAAAGCCCCTGCAACAACAAAGACACAGCAGAGCCAAAAATACATAAGTAAATAAATAATTTTTTAAAAAACAAAAATAAAGCAAGCCCTTTCTTCTAGCCCAGCAGGCCATGGGCGTCAGGCCCAAAGCTGATCTTAGAGGTCCCTATGGTAGCTAGATCTGTCTGGAATTATTTTTTATATTCTCACTTAAATGCTTATTTTATAGGATCAGCCCATGCTTTCTTTCCCCCCACAATTATGTACACATTTTCTCCTGGCTTCCTTTGAGACCTTAAACAATATTTCTCCCCAAAGGACTATTCTTTTAGAAATACATATACCATGATGTGGCTTCTTATTAGCATTTCTCTAACCTATATGCTCTTTTTTATTTCTTAAGATAGCCATCACTGCCATACCTAAGTGCTTTGTATTTCACAGACCCCGTATACAGGCACAGAGTTTATTGTGTTAAGAATTTTTGTCACTTCTTGTACCCAGCAACAACAAAATAACGAACTCACAGAATTCTATACATATGTATTTCTCTCATTCATTGTGACTAGACCAACCTTAAGTTATGTTTTATTTAAAAGAAGAAAATGTGTGATGACAAAACTGAGAGAATAAGCAGATTATCTGGCAAAAAAAAAAAGAAAAGAATTAAATCCTCATTTCCCTGCCTCTCCTTCTGTTAAAAGTTTCCATTGGGGGACTGTTTTTATTCTTATTTCTTGGCATTAGTGGGGAATAGAATAGTTTATTTTCTATAAAATAAAATGTAAAACTTGAAAGCAATGTCTGCATACACAGGTACAGTATTTATGGTGTTTGGTGTTAATTTTTGCTGTTTATATAAACATATACAGAGACATCACTTTGCCAACAAAGGTTCGCCTAGTCAAGGCTATGGTCTTTCCTGTGGTCATGTATGGATGTGAGAGCTGGACTGTGAAGAAGGCTGAATGCTGAAGAATTAATGCTTTTGAACTGTGGTGTTGGAGAAGACTCTTAAGAGTCCCTTGGACTGCAAGGAGATCCAACCGGTCCATTCTGAAGGAGATCAGCCCTGGGATTTCTTTGGAAGGAATGATGCTAAAGCTGAAACTCCAGTATTTTGGCCACCTCATGCGAAGAGTTGACTCATTGGAGAAGACTCTGGTGCTGGGAGGGATTGAGGGCAGGAGGAGAAGGGGACGACAGAGGATGAGATGGCTGAATGGCATCACTGACTCGATGAATGTGGGTCTGAGTGACCTCCGAGAGCTGGTGATGGATAGGGAGGCCTGGCGTGCTGCAGTTCATGGGGTCGCAAAGAGTCGGACACGACTGAGCGACTGATCTGATCTGATATATATGTTTGTCTTTAACTGTGAGCAACATTCAGATTTGTAAAGTGCATCCAAAGACACTTGCTATAACATTTTCTCCTTCTTTGCTGCCAACAGAATTTTATTACTTAAAATATGTTAAAGGTGTACAACAATTGAAATATATAACTATAACTATATATATATATAGAAAGAGAATCTATGTATTTTCATTTCAATGTGAAAAATGTATAGGAATATTGAAAGTACTTATATTTCAAGATGATCCCATGTTCTCAAATACTTTTTACCATGACTATAGTTAACACACTCATTTAGAAAATTCCGGTAAATTTAAGTCAGTGTGATACCTTCTCTGTGCTGTGACTTTCTTATGTCCTGGAAAACTAGACAAACTAAGATCACTCTAATTTTACATACTATCATTAAATTACAAAAATGACATCATCTAATCTCAAAGGTAGGATATTGTAATTAAAATAGTTCTCATTTTTGCTTCAAAACCAAAATGTAATATGATTTTCTAATTTTATTCAGATTTGACTAAAGTGTTACTTTGAATTTATATATATATTATTATCCTATACACACTATATTTTCTTTTCCTTTTCCACTCATGTTTACATTTTGTTTCTTTTATTGCTGCACTTCTTTAAGCCTCTTGGAATGCTTTCTGAAATGAGGGATAAATTAAAATAAATTAATCAAAATAACATTTAGAAACAATCACTTTTAAATGAAAAAGCAATAAACATTAAAGTGGACTAATTTTGTAATAAATTTAGGAACTATAGAATAACATACCTTATAAAAAGTAATCACCTTTTTAGTAGGAATTTACGTCCCAGGTGGCCCTCGTAGTAAAGAATTCACCTGCCAATGTAGGATACATTAAGAGATGTGGGTTTGATCCCTGGGTTGGGAAGATCCCTTGGAGGAGGGCTTGGCAACCCACTCCAGTATTTTTGCCTCGAGAATCCCACGGACAGAGGAGCCTGGTGGACTATGGTCCATGAGGTCACAAAGAGTCAGACACCACTGAAGTGAGTTATCACATACAAAGTTGTTATATTTCCCTTCAGAGGGTTCTAAATTGTCCAGACTGTGGCTACACAGTGACAGCCTTCACCCAGACTAAAACCGAGAGCTGTGACAAGGAAATTTGGCCCAATACTAACTGTATGTGAAGTTCCAGGCATCCTCAGCCAGACTGTATGTTACAGCCACCACATTTCTGAAGTCTGTGTTATAGCAGGCTGGCAGAGAACCCACTCTTCAAGGCAGATGCTTCTCTCCTCCGAAATAGCAGCTGCTGCTAAGTCACTTCAGTCGTGTCCGACTCTGTGCGACCCCATAGACGGCAGTCCACCAGGCTCTTCTGTCCCTGAGATTCTCCAGGCAAGAATACTGGAGTGGGTTGCCATTTTCTTCTCCAATGCATGAAAGTGAAAACAGCAGAGTCTCCACCAAATGACCTTTTGTGCTGAATCACAGCTTGAGAGACAGAGAGATTCCCCCAAGAACAACCAGCCGTCAAGCCCTGCTGAGCTGACCCTCTCATCTGCCATCAAATTCAAGGTATGTGCTGAGCAAAAGTGAAGGAAAGAAAATAGTTAAGTTATCAAAACTTTTGAGTGCATAACCATCTCATAGGGAGATTTTTAAATGTAATCTTCAGTAATAAAATGTTGTAACTGAGCTTCAGCATCTTTCTAAAACAAAAATATATAAACCTTGTTTCAAAAACAACTAGTCTTGGAAAGCATGTGATTTATTTTGTATACCACCTGAAGATTGTTGAAATATCCTGACAATACCAGTTTGGCAAATAATAAGCCTATGGAAAATATGCCTTTTTTAAAAATTGGTATTCATGATAAGGTTTCTATGAAAAAAAAAAAAAAAAAAAGGAGAAAAAATAATCCAAAATAAATTAAGGTCTGTGATCTATTGAAGCTTTTATTGTTGAGATAATTTGGAATTCTTCTTTGAGAAAATAGTAACCTATTATTTGGTAATTACCTGTTAAATTAATCATCATATTTACTTGGCAAACCTTACTCTGAAGATATAAATCAGTCAGTTGAGTCCCAGAAAAAGGCTGAGTTCTCTTTACATCTTGCCTTTTATTGTCAATGCATTGACAACAGATGCTTGCTGCATTTAAGAAAAGAGATCTCTGATTTCGGGAAAGGTTTATGTCAAATTTATTTGCTACAAATAACAGTGTTAAAGGACTTTGAAATGGCTACCAATAATCACCTTAAACCAGTGCAACATGGGTTACTGACACCTGAAACTTCCATTGCTTATAAAATCACGATCTTCAAAAGCAATGGCTATGGATCCCTTGTCTCTAAACCCCATCACTAAAAACAATAAGCTAGCTTCTCAACTCAGAGTCCTTTTCTTCTTTTGAATCTCACAGAATGAAAATCTGACCCACTATGTAAATACTCACTAGTACATCCTTTAAAATGTACATGGATTGTATACAGTTTGTGCTTTGAGTTTTAGTTTTTTTTTTTTTTCTTTTTCTTTATCATGTCCAATAGAGATCTCTGAGAAGAGTAACTTAGCCCTTACAACACTACCATTTTCCAGGATGTCTGCCAAATGAGTACTTAGGAGGATGGCCTTTGGGCTGAGAGGAGTGTGTTATCCTCTCTCTGGGCACTAGACACAATCCAGGAGGCTCCCAGGAGGATAGGCTCTGTTATCTGATAGCTCTTTTCCATTTCTGACTAAATAGATGTCAAGAGTTTCCAAGGGGTTAATATTTCAATTTAGACCAATAAATATACTCCTGTAGCTGCTTTCTTGAATTGAGCATGTAATATTTTTATTATTTTTAGTTTCTTATTTTCAGAAATGTGGATTCTATCATTGATCTCTCTAATTAAAAAAGAAAATCCAGATTTTTCACCCTTCATTGAATCCAATTAGCAACCACCCAATGTTGCTCCATCTGAGTTTATAAGAAAAGAGTGGTTCACTTTTTCCCTTTGCAATTTATCACATTTATAGGATTTGGGTAGCCGTGGGAATCCTATTTTGTTATAGTCATAGGTAATGCTTTTAAATAATATTTGTCTTTTCTACATTTTGTCAATTTCCCTCTTGTTTATGTTCTTTTTCAAAAGCCACTTTACACAATTCCTATTATATATTATGAAGTGAAGTGAAGTGAAGTTGCTCAGTCGTGTCCGACTCTTTGCGACCCCGTGGACTGTAGCCTACCAGCCTCCTCTGTCCATGGGATTCTTCAGGCAAGAATACTGGAGTGGGTTGCCATTTCCTTCTACAGGGGATCTTCCTGACCCAGGGATCGAACCCAGGTCTCCCGCATTGCAGGCAGAGGCTTTAACCTCTGAGCCACCAGTGAAGCCCCATTATATATTATGACCCCAGTCAAATATGGTGTGAACATCATAGTGACATTATGATTTAGGCCAAAGTTTGCAACCACTTTGCAATCACTAAAATAACTTGGATAATTTTGTTCCAATACTGATGCCAGGGCCTCATCTCCAGAAATCCTGATTTAATAAGTGTAGGTTGGGGCGCCAGCATCTGTATGTTTCTTAGAAATAACTCTTAAGTGCTCTGGGCAGTGGTAAAGAATCGGCCTGCAATGCAGGAGATGCAAGTTCAATCCCTGGGTCGGGAAGATGCCCTGGGGAAGGAAGTAGCAACCCATTCCAGTATTCTTTCCTGGGAAATTCCATGGACGGGGAGCCTGGTGGGCTACAGCCCATGAAGTTGTAAAAGGGTCAGATATGACTTAGCAACTAAACAACAAACAAGCTATGTATTACATTATCACTACAAGGTTGAGAATCACTGGAGGAACTTAGATGCCTTCCTCTGGGTTGGCAAGTACCAAAAGACAGAATAAACTGTTAACAAGGAAGCTTCACAAACTATAAAAAACAAACAAAAATACTGTTTTAAGATTTAATGATGACGTTTATAGAGTGTCAAAACATATTCCCCACCAGTCTAAGTATATGCTTCCCACTCCAAGCGACTATATTTCTCCTCTCCTTTATTCCCTATATTCTGGGAATTTCACAACCCCTTAACAACTGAATCAAGAAGCTGGGAAGAAAGAGAAGTTGTAAGCGGGAGAAAGAGAAGGAAACTAACACCTGATGAGCTAGATCTACCAGGAATCAGCATTGTCATTTTCTGTGTTTTCTTTAGTCCTTCCAACCACTATGAGCTGTATGGTATTATATCTGCTTTATGGGTGAGATAACTGCTTCAGAATGATTGTACAGTTTATCTGCATTTACATCACCAATAAATGGTAGAGGAAGATTTCTAATCCAAGATTCTCTTCATATTATTTCCACTAACTCCAAGGAATGATCAAAGATTTGTTTCGTTATTCTTCACTCAATGGTGAATGTGGAAAGAAAAAGACCTCTCCCTGTCCATAGGATTCTCCAGGCAAGAATACTGGAGTGGGTGGCCATTTCCTTCTCAAAAATAGTGGCTCAGTTGTGCCCGACTCTTTCTGACCCTATGGACTGTAGCCCACCAGGCTCCTCTATGGAATTCTCTAGGCAAGAATACTGGAGAGGGTAACCATTCCCTTGTCCAGGGGATCTTCCCAACCAAGGGATCGAACCTGGGTCTCCCACACTTCAGGGAGATTCTTTACCATCTGAGACACTAGAGAAGCCCAGTTGAAGAGTGGGGACTATGTAAAGGAATAGAGGAAATGAAGCCACGTAGAACTACCTAAGTATCTATTTGTTCAGGAAAAATTAAGCATATGAGAAGATGCAAGCCAGAAGTTTTTAATTTAAGGTCTGGCTCTGATACTCTGTAGGTGTCTAACACTGGGCAAGTTAGGTGCTCAGAATTTGTTTCCTCCTTTGTAAATCTGAGACAATAATGCCTGCAAACAACAGTGTGGAAGTACCCAATCTAAAATAGGTACCCAAGCCAATCCTGGGGAGTGGTGCCTTTTCTTTTTCATTGAAATATAGTTGATTTACAATATCACACTTGTTATAGGTACACAGCATAGGGATTCAGTTTTGTTTTGTTGCAGATTACATTCCATTATAGATTACTAAAAGATAGGAAGTGGTGTCTTTTAAGGAAATGTGAGGCTGAGAGCTGAAAGATGAGGTGGAGTAGAATGTCCAGACTGAGATAAGGCAAGGTTTGTCCATGGAGTCGCTTAGAGTTGGACATGACTGAGCGACTTCACTTTCACTTTTCACTTTCACACATTGGAGAAGGAAATGGCAACCCACTCCAGTGTTCTTGCCTTGAGAATCCCAGGGACAGGGGAGCCTGGTGGGCTGCCGTCTATGGGGTCGCACAGAGCTGGACATGACTGAAGCGACTTAGCAGTAGCAGTAGCAGTTGGAAGTGAAAGAGAAAATATGGTGCTTTTGAGGAATTAAAAGTTTAACCTGGCTGAAACATAAAGGAACAATAGTGAAAACTGGGGTTGTAGTGGTAAGAAAACAATGAGTTGGGACTTTAGTGGATGGGCTGGTGGTAAAGCACTAAAGATTTTGTGTGTGTTTGTTTACGTTTTGCTTGTTTTTGTTTTGCTTTGATTTTAAAGCAGAGAAGTAACTGGATCGGATTAGCACCTTAGAATCTAAGGTGGATTATGCTGAAAAGTTGGGGGGTTAACTGGAGGAGGGTCAAGCTGAACTCTAACATACCAAAGAGAGCAGTCTCAGTCCATGAGGTGAGACATGAAGATGGGTTAAGCTAAGGCAGTGGAAATGGAATACTCTGTTTTCTCTTCAGTCACACAAATCTTTTGCCTTTCCCTTTGAGGTTTTAAATACAGCTACCTCTTCTCACTATTGACTTGCGAGAATCACAAAGGTTTTTATTACTTGGCCTGGTTTTTATTTCCTGCTTTTACTTACACTAACAGATTCATTTTTAAAATTTGTTTTTAATATCTCTCATATCAAAGTAGAGAATTATATGAATATTTTGTAGCTACGAAGCACATTTAGAGATGTGTATGAGTGTCACCCTTGTATTGAAAACCAAGAGAAGTACAATATTTGCTCTCATTTACAAAGTCTAGTTGATTGGCTTGGGAAAGTTTTCCCCAGTGTCTGCAGACTTCAACAGCTACTGAGCAACTTTTACACAAAGCAATGTTTTCACATTCTCTACTCCTTAATTTACTTGACAAACTAACATTTTGTGTTTTTATTGCTCTTTAGGGCATGTGCTTTTATACAATAATATAAACTCTTCAAGACAGTAGCTGCACCAGGATTCACTTACACTGAGAGAGCAAGGTCATCAAGGTTATACCAAACTACTCGATGATGGATTATCCTAGACAGCATTTCCCAAAATCTTTATACAGTATGTCACAAGCAGGTCAAAGATCATGGAACTCTTCTGCTGGGCCCTCTATCTTGAGATGCTCACTCCCACTCTCAGTTATGTGCTAGAAGAAGGCAGGAGGGTTTGTAGAGGTTTAAAAATAAGTCACATGAGAAAACCCAAGAAAGCAGGCATCTAAAGTGCAACTGAAAAACACTGCCTAATATACATCAAATCTAAGGCAGGATAAGATATAAAATAAGAGAATGTCAGATGTCAAGTAAGGTGGGTCTCCTTGATTTGGCAAAGTTCAGAGCGCCTGCAGATTGGTTCATTAGCTACAGAAAGCAAAACAGTTATTTTGGCAAATGAGAAAACAGTGGTAAAACAATGTTTCTTTCATTTCGAAGAATTATTTTCTATGGTGTGCTGTTTCACTGTGACATACATGATCTCTCCCTCCTAACAATTTCATATGATTTACAGCTCTTCTATGTTAAACTTTCTTCCTTAATGTTATGTATAGCAATAAATTTTGAAATTAAAGTAAAAGTATTAATTTGACGTTTATTCATCATTTCACTTCAACGTTATAAAAATGACATTTTGAAACTATTCTGGCAAATTATTTTTAATATAGTTTTCATAGTTGCTACTTCAGTTGCATATAATAAAATTTTTAAAATCCTTGACATATACCACTTGAAATATACCACATAGTACCTTTCACTCTTCACTCTCATGCATTGGAGAAGGAAATGGCAACCCACTCCAGTGTTCTTGCCTTGAGAATCCCAGGGACGGGGGAGCCTGGTGGGCTGCCATCTATGGGGTCGCACAGAGTTGGACACAACTGAAGCGACTTGGCAGCAGCAGCAACCACATATATATCTGCTAAATCTCACATAAGTCTTACGGAAATAGGAAAAATGCTTTCTCTACTTCTCAGCAACACAGTATGTAAGTTTCTGTATCAATCACTGTGTCAAAGTTGCTCTTTTATCTCAATACAAGACAAAATAAGTTTTTTTCACCTATATTCCTAAACAACCAGTGTTTATTTTTATTATGATAATAAGAATGAGTTAAAATCCTTAAATACATAGTTTATATTATTTTATTTTTCTATCCTTGAAATAAAGCACAGCATTAGAAAAAATTTTAATTTCTTGTTCTTTATTTTTGTCATATTTTTCCTGCCAGAATTGAAAACATTTTATAAAGACTACCTATTTTATAAAGACTATATTAGTTTTGCCAGTATAGAAAAAATCTTAGTGCTTTCAAATTATAAAGAGATTAAATGTCAAAAGTGAATCTATAAAGTTATCAAAGTCCTACTTTATCTTATTTAGGTATTATTAGATTCTACTTTGTTCTTTAAAAAAAAAAAGTTAAGGCAGCTCTTCAAAATGTGTAAGAAATCACTCATGTTATATATTTTACAGTACTTTATACAGAAATAAGATACCTGGACAGAAAGGAGATCAAACCAGTCAGTCTTAAAAGAAATCAACCCTGAATACTCATTGGAAGCACTGATGCTGAAGCTGAAGTTCCAGTATTTTGGTCACCTGATGTGAACAGCGACTCATTGGAAAAGTCCCTGATGCTGGGAAAGATTGAGGGCAGAAGGAGAAGAGGGCATCAGAGGATGAGATGTCTGGATGGCATCACTGAAGCAATGGACATGAACTTGGGCCTGCTGCAGGCCATGGGATTGCAAAGAGTCACACACAACTGGGCAACTGAACAACAATAATGGAAAAAAGACTGTAAACGTATATGTGTCTCCAACAGTCAAGAATTTCATCATTGAGTAACCATTAGGACAGTGTTTCTAGAAGAAGTTGAACTCCCCTGCTACTATACTCTAGGGCAATCAGCCTCCCCTAAGCTTAATATCTGACCTGAGTTGACCTGAGTTCACCAAAGGCTAGTACTGACTAGACACTGCCCAGAAAAAACAGACAGGGGATGCATGGGGGTGTCTTGGGGGATGCAGATATTGCAAAGCAGAAGCACAGACCAGGAGTACTGAGTACCCCTTCAATCCCCCTCTATCTTCTGCTACATGTATGATCTGGAGCAAATTATGTAAGATTCCTAACCTTCAGTGTCCTAAACCATAGTTCAGAAGTAATATTTGCACCTTTCTTTTAGGTTTATTGTGAAGACTCAATGAGACAGTCCAGGTAGCACAGTTGTTATAGTTCTTAGCACTTGTCTCACCTTGGTGAGACACACTTGTTATAGTTCTTAGCACTTGTCTCACTAAGGTGAGACAAGCTGCATCACTGGAACCACCCAATTTGTCAGTCCTAGGTACATCTATTGCACCTGCTTTAAGATATATTTTTTATTCTTATGACTGATAGACAAATGATATCAAAGGGAAGATTTGTCTTTATTTGCAAAACAAGACTATGGGAAATTTAGCTCAGACCACAATATTAGCTAACATCATTGCTGCTGCTGCTGCGACCCACCAGGCTCCCCTGTCCCTGGGATTCTCCAGGCAAGAACACTGGAGTGGGTTGCCATTTCCTTCTCCAATGCATGAAAGTGAAAAGTGAAAGTGAAGTTCCTCAGTCATGTCCGACTCCTAGCGACCCCAGGGACTGCAGCCTACCAGGCTCATTCGTCCATGGGATTTTCCAAGCAAGAGTACTGGAGTGGGGTGCCATTGCCTTCTCCAGCTACATCATTAATTTTATATAATTGTGTCATACAGAAGTGATTTTTATTAAAACAGCAAATCCATTTCCAAGATTGATTTAGTCTCTCAAGTCTCCAATAACATACTCAAGTACCAACTGTCTTCATTCTTTTTGTAATTCTGATCACCTGCACTGAAACTAATCATTTCCCTTGGAGAAGGAAATGGCAACCTACTCCAATATTCTTGCCTGGAAAATCTCATGGACGGAGGAGCCTAGTAGGCTACAGTCCATGGGGTTGCAAAGAGAAGGACACGATTGAGCGACTTCACTTTCACTTTCAGACAGAATGCTTTAAAGTTAGACTTGCTAAAAAAAAAAAATTTTTTTTTTGGTCATTTTCATCATCATCTGGGATCTGAGATAGTAACTTAAAGCAGACACAGTGTTATCCTATGTCCAGTTTTTCTGTGTCAATCAGTAATTGCCTTTTTACTTCAGGATAACAAAATTATAACTATAATTCACATATTTCTAAGTTCATCTCAGCTCATTCCCAAACAGTCCAGGGATGATCCTGATCATCAATGGAAATGAAGTGTAGCATAGTTTACATTTCTTATTATCACGTGGACCAGCCCACAAAATCTTTAGTTCATTCTCAATGCTCAAAGCATAGCTAATTTTGAGGCATCAAGATTTTCTAAAGGTAAATGGAAATGTAACCTAAAGTCAGCAACTGAAATTTCACAACTTAACTTATTCTTTCATATTTTAGATGCTATCCTTTAAGCAGTAAACCAAATATTTATGCAATTGCAGCTGATTAAAACTAAACTGTTATTAATAAGCATATTAATATACAGGTAAAAATTATCTGAAGATCTGCATAAGGAAATAACAGGGTTTTTTTCTATGATCTGTATTCACCTTCTCATATTTAAAATGCATTTATTGAGCCTCTAATATGAGTCAGGCATCGTACTTGGCACTGAAGATACAGAAATGAACAAAGCAGATGTTATCTCTGAACTCACACTGGACTCCAATGTCAATTATAAAGAAGAAAGAGTACTATAAGTAAATTCCTTTATCACAAATAAAATGATGAGAACAGTGAAAATTTTGAAGATGTCACTTAAGTAAACTTACTACCAGAAAACTGGAAGTAAAAATCCAATGGGTCTTTATGCACTGATATTTGTACTCATACAAGATTTAATAGAATTTTAAATTTTTATAGTAGAAGACATGTCAAATGCAGTTTAAATTTCTCAGTCAGAGAAATTATATTTTCTTACAAGTGATTATTACATTTTTACAGACAGACACAACAAATAATAAGAAGTTTTATTTGAGAGGAGAAACAAGCATGGGTTTTGTTTTGTTTTTTTTTTTAGATGAAAGGGGTATAATAAATTTATGAGACCTCACATACAGCTATAATATAATAAATTAGAAGGATTAATAGAATTGTGAGCTACAGTAACCTGCACTAGTAGAATGCCTATTTTATGGAGCTTGATAATACAGTTTATCATTGACTCCATGGGAATTCCCACAATATATTAGCTGTGGTGTAACAATAAAGCACACACAGTAAGGGGCATGTCCCTTTTGACACACATTCTCTTCCCACACTTATTTTACCAGGGAAACAACTCTAGAGCAGTTTAATTAAACTCCACTGCAATGAATTAGTCCAGGTCTTAGCCCTCTGACAGAGAGGGGCCTGGCAGTACCACAGGGGTTTGTCCCCTTATGATACCAGAGACACTTCAGAAAACCTGGGAAAAAAAAGTATAGTGTCCCTCAAATGACAGTGTCACCAGGCAAGACTAGAGCTGTCAATCAGGTCACTGAAGGAAGCACTCACCCCCTTTGGAGAAGTGTTTATATTTCGCCATTTGTTGACCATGGAGCAGTCTTTTGGAAAACATCTAAATGCCCTGGGAAGGTTATATTCTATTGCACTGGTTGCAGCAAGACCCACTGATCACTTGAAACAAAAACAGCTATGTATTTTTAAAGTCCACTGTGTATTCATAGCTAGCTTTGGAAAAGCAAGCAAGAAAGTAATAACTGGAAATAAACTTAGGATGATGATGAGTTCAAATAAACACTATTAGAAATGCATATGAATAAAAAACATTTTCATTCAAAGTAAAACCTCTCCAGCTAAACATGATCTAGAATATCCAAGATGGGAGGGCATTACAGAAGACAGGTTATTTCCCCAGAGTTTCTGATCAACAATGTAGTAAGGTTACACCCCACCCCCATGACAAAGAAAATCTTACATTATTGATGAATATGCTTAGTTTATCTGAACACTGTTTATTAATTCATAAGGGTGTTTGGAATGGAAAAATAAAAATTTACAAAACAATTACATTTTAAATAACTGCTTCTAGCTAGATGCACTGAATACTTAAGTGAATAAACACACAAAGACCTCAAAAGAATTTATTAGACAATGGCAATTAGAGCTCTAATAACCTGGCTCCACTGGAATTACTGAGCTCTATTTAGATGCCAGACATGGCACCTTAGTGATGGGTACACCATGTCGCCACCCTGCCTCTGGCTGGGGACCCTGAGAAATGACAGCCCCCTCAGGTGTCGTATAAAGCAGCTGACCTCACACTCTCAGCACTTGATCTTTGCACTGCAAGTGACCATTTGTCACTGCTGCCCAGAGATGAAACAGGTGACTCAATGTCACCACTGCCTTTTCAAAAGAATGAGACAATTACAAGTTATTTTGTAAGTCTAAGACACAAGATGCAAATTTACTTAGAAAAATAATAGGCAAACTAACAGCAAGGAATAGAATTCTTTATTCATAGGGAATATGCTTTCTAATCATTACGAAAATTATCCGGACTTGGAATTTTTTGACCAAAGGAAAGAAAGGAGAATTATGGTTGCCTGAAAACTTTGTCCTAAACAGGTATCAGTGAATAAAACTATTTCTACCAGAGCAAACACATTAACATAGAGCATTCAGAAGCTTATTCACAAAAATATTTCTCTTTCCTTTTCAAACAAGGTATAGATATCTAAGATTAGTTTTTTCTATAAATTTGGGTTCACATCATAAAAAAATTCCCTATTTGAATTATGACCATTATGACCATAACATTTTCAAGCTATGGGAATAGTATTATATCCTTTATCTGTTGTGCCTCAGAAATTCCAGCATTTGAGCCAGTTAGTTAAGAGAGAAACTCCTCTTATTTCTAGTCTTCTGGATTCTTGATCACCTGAGGTGATCCTGAAATCTCTGTGTTCATTTCAAAATAGTAGCTATTGTGTGTTAGTGATCTTGATCTGCTAGTTAGTTACTTGTAGGCACTGTGCTAAGTTATTTATATAGTATATTTTATAAGTGCTTCATTTTAATTCTCACTAGAAGCACAGGAGTTTGGTATTACTATCGTCATTTTGTTGATCAGCAAACTGAGAATCAGAAAACATGTTATTTACCCAAAAGCAACAGAGCTAATAGGGAGCAGAGCTTGGATTCAAACTGAGTCTTTCTAACTTTAAAAGAGATGAGTTAAATTCTTAACTACATTATCTCACAAAATAAAAGTTTTAGAGAGCTTTTCTCACTAGTAAATATTTCCACACCATAGTCTACTTGAAAAATATCTAATTTTCTTCAACAAGATTCCTAAGAGATTGAGTCAACTCTTACCCCTCTAAATCCATCCTATCAAGTAGCAACAGAGGCCAAAATATTGTTATACAGGGGGAAGCCACTTTATTATATAGACTGAACTTAGTTGCTCACATGCATTGTGATTGTGTCCATTCTTCATAAACCTATGTCTCCATAGGAAGGGAAAAGTGGAAAATTTTCTTTCCACTGGATATGCAACTCTGACACTGAAAATAAAGCATTGCTTTAATTGTCAATGGAAGAGAGATCTGAAACTCAAAGCTATGATAAACTGTCTAGAACCATTTTGCTTCCCATCATTACCTCCCAACTCCCAGCCAAGCCCTTGGTTAGGAGAAATGGGATACATTTGGAATGTATAACTTAATCACTTTTTAATTTATTGGAATTTGAAGAGCATGATGTATATTTTTGTGAATTCAGTATCTCAGTTTTAACATTCATGGCCCTTGTTTTCTTAATTTATATTCCCATATTTTCTTATTTTATAGTATTTATGAAACAAAGTTTAGTATCATCCTTTGAACCTTTTATTTAGAAATGACAAGCATATCAATGAAAAACAAATTTTTTACAATTTCAATATTTCCATATAATTAGAATTAATATTTGGCTAACTTTGAATATGGTGGTCCATACCAACACTTTTTTAAAAAAAATTAAAACATAATTTTAAAGTATTTTAAAATATTAAAATGCAAATATATAGAAAGACTTAAATATAGCTAATGTCAAGAGAAAGAAAGAGAAACGACCAGATGCCAGAAAGAAGCCAGAACAGGAAGCTTACAAGACACACGGAATCAAAGATGTGGGCAAATTACATGACCAGCTGCTAAAGTTTCATTTTCCATGCAGGAACAAGAGATTTTGCCTTCAACCTAGGCTCTGTAAAGAGACAGAAACCAGACTTTGCATGAAATTGAGGTCTTGAAAGAAACGTCTCTTTCGTGTAAGAAAAGGACTCCATCCAAAAGATGAAAACAAAAAAGGACACTGTCACTTCCAAGGGCTCTTCAAGGTTTAGAAAAATAAACATTTATTTTCAAAAGTGAACATTCAGCATGTGATATCTTGTGGCACAGGAATCCTTAAACTCCTGTCCTAAAAGGATTAAATTGAATAAAATTAAACCCAACTTTAATTTTAAACAAATAGGAGAGGAAAATGCAAAGCTACTCTGCATTAGCACTACAGAATTCTAAGATGACAGTTGTTTTCATTCAGCCTGATTCTCTGGCCCTGGACAAACACACACACAATCATCAACAAAGCTGATCTAAACTGCAAAGTACAAATCCTAGGAGGAAATGCTCCAACATGAATACAATAAGCAATACAACAAATGGGGGGGTTTAGAACCCCTGATCTTAGAGTAATAAGGAAGGCAACTATAAACTAGGTGTGTTTTAAAGTATCGAGGAGATAATAAAAAGAAAAAAACTATTAAAATAGAATATTATCTTAAAATTAAGATATTTAAAAAATGTGTATAACTTCAGGAAAAAAGTAAAAGGAAATTTTGGAATTAAATATAGTAATTAAAAATATAAAGGGTGAATTACATAGACAGTAGAATACACGGAGCTGCAAGTTTAGAGAACTGAACGATAGTTCTGAAGAAAGAAGTAAGAAATATGACAGAGAGTAGAAGTAACATGGGAAATTAAAATGTTGAACATATAGGATAAAGGAGTTCTAGGACGAGAGAAATATATTCAGTAAGATGATGCTTAGTCATTCTCTAAATTAATGAATGGCATGAATCATTTGATTTAAAAATCATGAAGAGCCCAAAGCTCAATAATAAACATAAGTCTACTTCAAAACACTTCTTGCTGAAACTACAGAATATAAAAGCAGAAAGAAAATATTAAAAGCAAACATAAAGAAAAGAGAGCTTATCTGCAAAGGAATAAAAATCCGACTGGCAATAGACTTATAAGGACATAAAACAGAGTCCAGAAAATAATACTCAAGAAAAATAACTGTCAATCTAGAATTCTATAACTAGGTCAAATAGCACTCAAAGGCAAGGATGAACAGGTTTCAGGAAATACAAAGAAAGAGGAATAAGCTAAATGACAATAAGAAAAAGTAATAAAAATGGTTCAGTAAGTGGAACACTCTAAAAAAAAAAAAACCAAAAAACTGGTCTGGTATCTTAAAAAAAATCAACGTCATGAGACTTCCCTGGGGCACAGTGCACAAGAACTTGCCTGCCAATGCAGGGGACATGGGTTCAAACCCCAGTATGAGAAGATTTCACATGCCATGGAGCAACTAAGCCCGTGTACCACAACCACTGAGCCCATGCATTGCAACTATAGAGCCCGCATGCTGCAAATACTGAAACCTACGCATCTCAAGCCTGTGCACTGCAACAAGAAAAGCCACTCAGTGAGAGGCCCACGCACAGCAGTGAAGAGTTGTCCCCACTTGCTGCAACTACAGAAGGCCCAAACAAAACAACCATGGCCCACCATAGCCATAAATAAATAGTGAATGAAGTGAAAGTTGCTCAGTCGTGTCCGACTCTTTGAGACCCCATGGGACTATACAGTCCATGGAATTCTGCCAGAATACTGGAGCGGGTAGCCGTTCCCTTCTCCAGGGGATCTTCCCAACCCAGGGATTGAACCCAGGTCTCCTGCATTGCAGGTGGATTCTTTACGAGCTCAGCCACCAGGGAAGCCCATAAATAAATATATAAGTTTTAAAAATCAATGTCATGAAAATAAGAGAGGCATACACTCTACACTAGATTAAGAAAATTTAAGATATACAACAAATAAATGTGGTGTGTAGCTTTGGGTTGGATCTTAGTTTGAAAAAAGATTTTAAAAATTGAAAATATGGACAAAATCTGAATATATAATCTGAGTATCAGTTGATATTACAAAATTTTCAGTAAATGGTAGTGAAATTTTATAATATTAGAACTATTTTGGTTTAGATAGAAGCTTAGAGAAGCATGCTGAACTCTTTGCAGTTAGGAATTATATAGCACATATCTGTAAATTTATTTGTAAGTTGTTGAGCTAAAATATGTGTGCACATAGATAGCAGGTGCAAACATGGCAAAAAAAAAAAGTTAACATTTTTTTAGTCTAGATGATAGGCATATGGGTGTATATGGTTCTGTTTTTCTGTTTTAAATTTTCATAATTAAAAATAAAAGAGAAATGATGATATATATTCATCCAAAAGATTTACTAATAATTTTGGTAAGAAGGAAATTGAACTCAGGAAACAATGGTGAACAATAATGATGGAAAGTAATCAATATAAATGATGAAAATAATGACTACTAGCAGGAAGCAGGCAAAACCAATGATGGAAATAAAACACTCATATGAAAATTTGAGAGGCCACTCAAGAAATGCATCTTAAAAGTTTATAAGAAATGTAAAAATGTGTATTAATGAAAAGATTTTTAAAACAAGTATGCATATTTTAAAAGGTGAGACATTCAGTGGAAGAACAAAAATAAAACTATTACTTCAAAAGAATAAAAAAAATTATACATGTAGTAAGCAAAATAAGAGAAAAGTAAGTAGAAAATTAACTATAACATAGTATGAATAAATAAAAATGCTCATTATAGCAATAAGCATAAGTGGATTTCAATCACAAGTTAAAAGATTCTCAGATTGAATGTTTAAAATTGTATCTATAGGCTACTTATTAAATCTACCACCAATGATCAATATGGATGAAACTCAAAAACATGCTGAGTTTTCTGAAAGTTGCAAAAGGATAAAATACTATGACACAACTTACATGAATGTTTAATACACACAAAAAACCTAAAACTGTAATACACAGAATACTACTCAGCAATAAAAAAATTGGGGTCATTTTTGAAAAGATAAAATTACAAAGAGGGTAGGGAGAGGAGCTGGATGTGATTGTAAAGGGGGTAATGTAAGAGAGAGGCTTCCCAGGTGGCTCAGTGGTAAAGAATCTGCTTGCCAATGCAGGAGACACAGGAGACACAAGTTCAATTCCTGGGTAGGGAAAATTCCCTGGAGAAGGAAATGGAAATCAACTCCAGTATTCTTGCCTGGAAAATCTCATGGACAGAGGAGCCTGTTGAACTACTGTCTATGTGGTTGCAAAAAAGTCAGATATGATTTAGCAACTAAACAACAATGGTAACAACAATATGAGAGAGATCATTGTGAAGATGGAATCATTATTCATTATTTATACATTGTAGAGGTGGCTATACCAATCTACACTGTGATAAAAATGATAGAACTTTATACATATGCTGTACCAATGTTGTATTCCTGGTTTTAATATTGTATTATAGTTACATAAGAGGTAAGTATTGAGAGAAATTCAGTAAAGGATACATAGGACCTCTCTGTTCTAGCCTTTACAATTTCTAATGAGTCAATAATTATTTTAAAATAAAGATGTCTTTTAAATACTATTACTGTATTAACTAAATATGTATATAGTTAAAGTATAAAAATATATTGATTTGTTTTGTTACATGCTTGATATCTACAAAGTAATAATAGCAGTGACCCCGAAGGTCATAATTGTAATAAAAATGTTTGATCCTGTTATGGTATCAGAAAATAAGACACACAGGCAAACCAAACAAGATATTTAAAGAGCAATTTTTCTATAATTCCTAATTCATTCCACTCCAGTCTCAGAGACTCAGAAGGAATTATGATATTCAAGTTTGAGCAGAGACAACAGAAGTCCTGATTTTGCATGCTTCCCCTACACATGAATTTCAGTTCACCATGGATTGGTTCAATAATCTGTCTCCCTACAACATTCAAATTTCAGTTACCACCATTTCTTCAATGTGAGTGACTGCACAAATTACAAACTTCTCTGCTCACTCTTCAAGCCACAGATCACTTCATAAATAAAAAGATGTACATCATGATCAGCAAGCAATCACATCACTTCTTTTCAAAGTCTGTTGGTTGGTGATCAATCACTAAGCATCTGTTATTCAGTTCACATGTAGACAGTAAAGTGTATAGTTGTGTTATATCCTTGGCTTGCAGGGACAAACTCATGACATTTTACAAAAATAGATAATCAAAGAGGATTTTTGCCAATAAAGATGGAAGTGCAGCAAAGAAATGTGGAAATGCTGAAAATGAGAATCAAATATAAGTACAGTTATAGAAGGAATAATTGATCATGTGAATTTAGACACTGTTACCATCAGAGACTCTATCAAAAGTACTTAGTGAAGGCAAACATAAGCGGAAAATGGCTATAATGAAAGGCTCAAGATGTCCCTGAGAAAGTGACTCCAGCAGAAAGTCTCACATAAAAGAAATTCTCAGAAATATTTCCCCATGTTGAAATGCATAGGATAAAACATTAGGAGTTATTCCAAACTTTAAAAGTATGGCAATTGACTAACACGTAGAAAGGATGCTTACTCTTTATGGGAAGTTATATTCAAGAAGACAAGCATTGCTTAAACTATTGTAAATAAGTTTTTATAAATAAAACATATTAATTCTCAATATTTCTAATGTTTTATATTATCGCATACTAAATATTAGTTTTAATATGTTTCATATGCTGCTATGTATATTATTAATACATATTAATTATTATATATTAATACATATTAACAGCAGAAGAGTCTTTGATGTTGTGAGAAAAATGTTTAAAGATCATAGAACAATCATAATTTCTTTTCACTGATTTTAAGACTGGTCGCACAGTTATTTTTACTGCCTCACACTTCTGTGCAAAGTAATCTGCCTATATGGAAAGGCATATATGGAAAGGCCTATATGTAATTTTGATTAGAGAAGTATTTAAAAATATATTTATTGTAATTTTTACTTTGGAAAGTGTTGGAAACTCTAAAGATGCAGATAAACTCTAAAGACTATGGTCCGTGGAATGTAGAATTGTGAATGTTTGAATGATTAATGAGAAGAAGGACTGATACCTGCATCTTTAGAGTTTCCAACACTTTCCAAAGTAAATAAATATATATATTTTTACAATAAATATATTTTTAAATACTTCTCTAATCAAAATTGGATAGAACAAATAAGCTCCCCTTTCTGACCTAAAGGTGGTTCTCAAAATACCCTTACAGCTTAGGTAACAAAGCAGGGAACTCTTTTGGTGAGAAACTTTCTGAGGAATCTTATCTATATCAATTTAGTCCCCATCCTCAGAGTTAAAGTGCAGTAAGGAAAGACAGAAAACCATGATTCCCACACCAAGGCAGTGGCCAGTAAATCCTGCAGAAGAGAAAACTCTTCCTCGACTACATTCCCATCCCAATTTTCTTGTATTCATAATGGAGAATTTGCTAGAATGGAATCTGCCTGCAGCTTTTGTGTCATTTAATGCTTTTAACAACTTAATGTGGTGGAAAAATATTAAATCACTCCTGAGAAATTTGGTTACAGCTTATATAAGGAGTGTGTGCCTGCTCAGTTGCTCAAGTCATGTCTGACTATTTGTGACCCTATGGACTGTAGCCCACCAGGCTCCTCTGTCCATGGGATTTTCCAGGCAAGAATACAGGAGTGGGTTGCCATTTCCTCCTCCAGGAGATCTTCCCAACCCAGGGAATGAACCTGTATCTCCAGAGTCTTCTGCATTACAGGCAAATTTTCTAGTACTGAGTCACCTGGGAAGCCCTGTAAAAATAAGACATCTTTAGAAATACTATTATTTTATAAGGAAAGGATAAGGACAAATGATTACTCTCTTAAAATACTAGACTAAGAAAATAATCAAATCAAACTAAATGAAAATAAGCAAAACCAGAGAGAACAAAACATGATCAAGTATCAGTTTACCCAAAGTCATTCTTTGAAGGTAGTATATTTGAAAAATATTAGTATTAATATACAATGAACCTATGTGATATGTTTCTCCATAGTTTCATTATCATTAAGTTGAGGGTCTATAAAATAGTTCAATTTTACTTTTGACTCTAATTATTTATTATAAAAAAATAGGCACACATGACTTTTAAAATAAATTCAAATAGGTTTAAGGCAGCAAAGGAAAAACAAATAAATATCTACCTCTACTCCAACCCAAAGTCCTACTCTCTGGATGTAAAATTAATAATTTTTTGGGCCTCATCATAGACATTTTGGGGACATACTCAAGAAAATACCTGAGTATCCCATACTCATGGGATTTTCCAAGCAATAGTACTGGAGTGGATTGCCATTTCCTTATCCAACTCAAGAAAACAAATACATATTAATTTTATTCATGTGAGTAGCATAATACACCTACTGTATCATCTTTTATTCCTTAAAAATATATACTGGTAAATCTTCCAAGTTAGCACATAAAAGCAAACTTCATTCTTTGTAATAGTTAAATGATATTTTATGCACAACTGTACTATTATTTACTTAACAATTTCATATTGATACACATTGAAGTTCCTTCCAGTTCTTATATTATAATCTACTGAAATGAACATGCATGTACTTAAGGATGCTGCTGCTGCTGCTGCTAAGTTGCTTCAGTCATGTCTGACTCTGTGCGACCCCACAGACAGCAGCCCACCAGGCTCCGCTGTCCCTGGGATTCTCCAGGCAAGAACACTGGAGTGGTTGCCATTTCCTTCTCCAATGCATGAAAGTGAAAAGTGAAAGTGAAGTTGCTCAGTCGTGTCCGACTCTAGCGACCCCATGGACTGCAGCCTACCAGGGTCCTCTGTCCATGGGATTTTCCAGGCAAGAGTACTGGAGTGGGGTGCCATTGCCTTCTCCGGTACTTAAGGATGAATTCTTAGCAATAAAATTGCTGGACCAAAGGCATATGTATTTTAACTGTTGAGAGATATTAACAAATTACTGTATACATATAAGTTTACACTAACTGCATATAGTAATAATTCTTTTCCTCAAACCTTATCTTGCAACATTATTCTATGATTGTAAAGCATATATACTATAGATAAATACAAGTTCATCCACAGTTAGCCATCAGATTTTGATCATGTATTCCTCCATGTTATTCTTACCACTGGAAGTGTTTACCTTAGTTGTATAGTTGTTGAGTTTCTGATTTGGGTACTAACTATGGAATCTAGTTCTACTAGATTTTGACACCCTTTTACAATGGAGGGAATAATTGTGTAATCTAATTTCTAGAAACTTAAATGTGTTAAAACTAACGTGAATAGTACATCCAAATGTTGTCATTAAAGAAATGTTTTTCAACAATAAGAGAATAGTCATTAATTTCTGAATGATGTTCTTTGATTTCCACCTATACTCTTTTTTCAAAATATAATATTTAAAAAGTTTTAGCACTCTTCATGCCCTCCAAAATAACTTTACAGTGCTTATCAGATATTATATTAACATCTCCCCAAAATACATACATTTCAACCTTAGCAATATAATGAAAATTACCTTCCTAATTATTAGCAGTGTAAAAATGAACAGTTGCTTACCTTACACTCTTAAACTTCTCCAATATTTCTCTTAAAAGCTTTACAAGTAGAAGCTGTGAAACATATGGTGCATCCAAGGAAGAAATCTTTAAAATTTGGACATAAACACAAGGTAGTGGCTCTTTTAGAAGAGCATTTTCTCCACTGCAAACCAGCTGTAGACACAGTCTAGTTAATAGCCTTCAGAAAAGCTGTGCTGTGATATATTAATTTACACCTACTGTGCATTAAATGAGAAGCCAAAGGCCACGTACTGGGCATGTAACCTACTACCTCAACATAAAACAGATATTACACTTACTAGTAAAAAATTTAAGGTACAATGTCTGGGAGTTTGTAGGCAACAAAGAAGTAAAGAGCCTGAGAAATTATGGTATAATTAATTAATCCAGGATGCCAGATGTCTTCCCTGGTGGCTCAGATGGTAAAGAATCTGCCTGCAGTGCAGGAGACCCAGGTTTGATCCCTGGGTAAAGAAGATCCCCTGGAGAAAGGAAAGGTGATCCACCCCAGTATTCTTGCCTGGAGAAACCCATGGACAAAGAAGCCCAGTGAACTACAGTCCATGGGGTCGCAAAGACTGAACGTGGACACGACTGAAGCGACTTAGCAGCAGTAGCATGGAATTTAGACAGAGAAGGCCCTGGCACCCCACTCCAGTACTCTTGCCTGGAAAATCACATGGACGGAGGAGCCTGGTGGGCTACAGTCCATGGGGTCGCTAGGAGTCGGACACAACTGAGCGACTTCACTTTCACTTTTCACTTTCATGCACTGGAGGAGGAAATGGCAACCCACTCCAATGTTCTTGCCTGGAGAATCCCAGGGACGGAGGAGTCTAGTGGGCTGCTGTCTATGGGGTCACACAGAGTTGGACACGACTGAAGTGACTTAGTAGTATGGAATTTAGAAAGATGATAATGATGATCTCATATGCAAGGCAGCAAAAGAGAGACACAGATATAAAGAACAGAATACTGGACTCTGTAGGAGAAGGCAAGGGTGGGATGATATGAGAGAATAACATTGAATCATGTATATTACCATATGTAAAATAGATGACCAGTGCAAGTTCAATGCATGAAGCAGGGCACTCAAAGCTGGTGCTCTAGAACAACCTAGAGGGATGAGGTGGGAAGGGAGGTGGCAGGGGGTTCAGGATGGGAGGGCACCTGTGTGCCCATAGCTGACCCATGTCGATATGTGGCAGGGGCCACCATAGTGTTGTGAAGTGATTGCACTCCAATTAAAACAAATAAATAAATTTAAAAAAATAAACACCTACAAATTCACACTCAAAAAAATAAATTTTACTTTTTGTTATACACACACACACACACACACACACACACATCCCTGTAAGAGGACTGGAAGGACATAGGCCAAATTCTTAACCATGCTTTATGCTATGTTCTTCCATATTGCTTCAATTTTTGGTAATAGTAACATAGCTATATATATTTTGTATAATTTTTAAAATATTTAAAAAAATAAAGTTTAGGCACTGTTGGAAAATTATTCTTTAATAATTTTATATTTTGACTAAATACTTTAAGACTGAAGTAAAAAGGAACTGTACAAAAACACTGCACCTAGTCAGCAAAGTCATTACTCACAGGCATACAGATTGGTAATTCTGAAGTTGCTATACATGTGTACTAGGATTGAACACATGAGTAAATTAGCACTGATGGTGGGAGCAAAATTCACATTGTTGGGAAGAAAAATATAGAGGGGAAGAGGGGAAGGTAAGAATGAACCATGTGATACGTCGTTAGGTTTGAAATCATCAGTATGAATCATTTTAAGTTAATATAGATATAGATGGATTAAGCAATAACTATGGCAATGGCACCCAACCCCAGTACTTTTGCCTGGAAAATCCCATGGATGGAGGAGCCTGGTAGGCTCCAGTCCATGGGGTCGCTAAGAGTCGGGCGCGACTGAGTGGCTTCACTTTTACTTTTCGCTTTCATGCACTGGAGAAGGAAATGGCAACCCACTCCAGTGTTCTTGCCTGGAGAATCCCAGGGACAGGGGAGCCTGGTGAGCTTCCGTCTATGGGGTCGCACAGAGTCGGACACGACTGAAGCGACTTAGCAGCAGCAGCAGCATACATATGTATATACACACAGGTTAGTATACATATCACACATATATTTTCTAGCTCTGACCACTGAGAGTGCCTAGAAATAATAATATCACAGTAGCAGTGAACAAATCACGAACCTAGAACTTGGTTTCTAATACCATTCTCCAATAAAAGGAACCAGGGATCCTTGGCACAGTGAGCAAGTCTAGAACCAGATTAGGGAAAATGTAAGTTGATGTTGGAGCATCTTGCAGGGCCAGAAAGTAAGAAAATGCCCTCCAAAAGCAGGGCACAGGTGGGGACACAGAAGCCAACATGACACAGAAGAACAATTTAAGCAACAAAACAAATAATGTGGTATTGAACTAAACTCAAAGGATAAAATAAATATCTGAGCTCAAATGGATACAAATAAATAAGTTAAATAGAGGAGAAAAGAAAAATCTCCCATATACAAGCATTCCAAAGAGTTTGTGTGGGTACTCACTACCTCCAGGAGGTAAAGCCTAACTCCTGTGACCCCTTGATTATGGGTTATACTAGTGACTTGTTTGAAAGAGTGGAGTATGGAAATTTTTTTAAAATGAAAAAAAAATGTAACTTTATAGTTAAGAAAACCAGACAAACATTACATAGGCCAGGTGAACAAGGTTAACATCACTGGTGATAAGTCAAACTCACAACAAGTATACTTAATACAGTATGGCAAGAATCATCCTTTGTCCCCCTGATCATCCTCCCAAACAGTTTCTTTACCATCGGAGCCACTAGAGAAGCCCCCCAAACACCAATAACACTAGTCTAAACATGAGAAAAACGTCAGACGATGCCAAATTAAGGGATGTTCTGCAAAATGTCTGACTGGCACTCCTTAAAAATAAGCAAAGTCTGAGAAAATGCCACAGACCAAAGATGCTAAGGAGACATGACAACTAAGTGTAATGTGGTATGCTACATAGAATCTTGGAACAGAAAAAGGACACAACGGAAAAATCTGTGAAATCTGAATAAACTGTGGAGTTTAATTATTAATTGGGCTTCCCAAGTAGCTCAGTTAGTAAAGCATCTATCTGCCTGCAGTGCGTGAGACCTGGGTTCAATTCCTGGGTAGGGAAGTTCCCCTGGAGAAGGAAACTGCAACCCACTCCAGTCTTCTTGCTGGAGAATCCCATGGACAGAGGAGCCTGGCAGGCTAGAGTTCATAGGATCACAAGAGTCGGACATGACTTAGCACCATCTTTCTTCCTTCTTAATTATTAATAATGTATCAATATTTGGTTCACTGGTTTGACAAATGTGAACTAATGTAAGATGTTAATAAGGGAAACTGGGTGAAGGATGTACAAGAAGTTTGTACTATGAGACAATTTTTTTCTTTTTAAATTCAAATTTTTTAACACATTAAAATCGTGTTTTTTTAATTTAACATAAAATTTTCCATCAACCATTTCTAAGTAGAAAGTTCAGTAGTGTTAAGTATATTATCACTGTTATTTGCCAAATCTCTAAAACTTTTTCATTCTGCAGTGCTAAAACTCCACACCCATTAAACAACTACTCATGTCCCCCTCCCCCCAGGCCCTGGCAACCACCATTCTGCTTTCTGTTTCTATGGTTCTGACTACTCTAAATCCTCCTATAAGTGGAATCATAAACTATTTGTCGTTTTGTTACTGGCTTATTTCATTTAGCACAATGTCCTCAAAGTTTATTTATGTTGTAGTGTCAATGGGCTGCTATTACAGAATACCACAGACTGCGGCTTACTCAGCAGGCACTTATTTCTCACGGATCTGGAGCCTAGGAAGTCTGAGATCACATTGCCAGCATAGTCAGGTTCTGGTGAAAGCCCTCTTTCTGGATTGCAGATTTCTTGCCATTTCTTCACACTGTGGAGAGTGAGCTCTAGTCTCCTCCTTTTCTTAAAGGACAATAGCTCCATTATGGGGGCTCCATTTTCATGATCTTATCTAAATCTAATTTCTTGCCACAAGGCTTCACCTTCTAACACCATTACAATGAGAATTAAGATTTCAAACTATTCAGTCCATAACAGTCAAAGTTTCCCTTCTTTTTATGGGAATATATATATATATATATATATATATATATTTAGATATGTAGGCCACATTGCCCGGGGAAGGCAATGGCACCCCACCCCAGTACTTTTGCCTAGAAAATCCCATGGACGGAGGATCCTGGTAGGCTCCAGTCCATGGGGTCGTTAAGAGTCAGACACGACTGAGAGACTTCACTTTCACTTTTCACTTTCATGCATTGGAGAAGGAGATGGCAACCCACTCCGGTATTCTTGCCTGGAGAATCCCAGGGACGGGGGAGCCTGGTGAGCTTCCGTCTATGGGGTCGCACAGAGTCGGACACGACTGAAGCGACTTAGCAGCAGCAGCCACATTACCACATATTTTTATCCACTGACACAGAGGTTGTTGCTACTGCTTGGCTGTTGTGAATACTGATGCTATAAATACAGGTGTGCAAATATTTCTTTTAGGTATATATCCAGAAATAGAATTGCTGAATTGTACAGTATTACTGTATAATTTAGGTTTCTAATTTAGGTTTCAGGGTTAGGTCTTTTGATCCATTTCAGTTAATTTTTATATAGGATATTAGATAAGGTACAACTTAATTATTTTGGTAGTGGATATCCAGTTTTCCTAAAACCATTTGTTAAAGAGATCATCCCATCCCCATTGAATCATATTGGCATCCTTGTTTAAAATCACTTGACCATATATGTTAGTTTAGTTTTGTATTGTCTAATGTATTTAATTGGTTTACATGCTTGACTTTATGCTAGTACCAAAATGTTTTGATCATTATCAGATCAGATCAGATCAGATCAGTCGCTCAGTCATGTCCAACTCTTTGCGACCCCATGAATCGCAGCACGCCAGGCCTCCCTGTCCGTAACCAGCTCCCGGAGGTCACTCAGACTCACATCCATTGAGTCAGTGATGCCATCAGCCATCTCATCCTCTGTCGTCCCCTTCTCCTCCTACCCCCAATCCCTCCCAGCATCAGAGTCTTCTCCAATGAGTCAGCTCTTCACATGAGGTGGCCAAAGTACTGGAGTTTCAGCTTTAGCATCATTCCTTCCAAAGAAATCCCAGGGCTGATCTCCTTCAGGATGGAGATCACCACAGTTCAAAAGCATCAATTCTTCGGCGCTCAGCCTTCTTCACAGTCCAGCTCTCACATCCATACATGACCACAGGAAAGACCATAGCCTTGACTAGGTGAACCTTTGTTGGCAAAGTGATGTCTCTGCTTTTGAATAGGCTATCTAGGTTGGACATAACTTTTCTTCCAAGGAGTAAGCGTCTTTTAATTTCATGGCTGCAGTCACCATCTGCAGTGATTTTGGAGCCCAGAAAAATAAAGTCTGACACTGTTTCCACTGTTTCCCCATCTATTTCCCATGTAGTGATGGGACCAGATGCCATGATCTTCGTTTTCTGAATGTTGAGCTTTAAGCCAACCTTTCACTCTCCACTTTCACTTTCATCAAGAGGCTTTTTAGTTCCTCTTCACTTTCTGCCATAAGGGTGGTATCATCTGCATATCTGAGGTTATTGATATTTCTCCCGGCAATCTTGATTCCAGCTTGTGTTTCCTCCAGTCCAGCATTTCTCATGATGTACTCTGCATATAAGTTAAATAAACAGGGTGACAATATACAGCCTTGACGTACTCCTTTTCCTATTTGGAACCAGTCTGTTGTTCCATGACCAGTTCTAACTGTTCCTTCCTGACCTGCATACAGATTTCTCAAGAGGCAGATCAGGTGGTCTGGTATTCCCATCTCTCTGAAGAATTTTCCACAGTTTATTGTGATCTACACAGTCAAAGGCTTTGGCATAGTCAATAAAGCAGAAATAGATGTTTTTCTGGAACTCTCTTGCTTTTTCAATGATCCAACGGATGTTGGCAATTTGATCTCTGGTTCCTCTGCCTTTTCTAAAACCAGCTTGAACATCAGGAAGTTCACGGTTCACATATTGCTGAAGCCTGGCTTGGAGAATTTTGAGCATTACTTTACTAGCGTGTGAGATGAGTGCAATTGTGCGGTAGTTTGAGCATTCTTTGGCATTGCCTTTCTTTGGGATTGGGATGAAAACTGACCTTTTCCAATCATTAGAGCTGCATATAAGTTTTGAAATCAGGAATTTTAAGACCTCTAACTTTGTTGTTCTTTTTCAAGAATTTTTGGTTACTTAGTTTCTTGAAATGACATACAAATTTTTGTAAATTTTATATAAACCTAAAATTATTCTAAAATTTACCCAAAATGTCACAGATATTTTTATCTATCAACAAATATATATATTCCTATATATTTTAATGACTATGAAATATAACATTGTAAGTAGCCATTAAACTGACATATTTCTTATTGATGGACAATTAGGATTTTGCCAATGTTGTGGTCTACAAACTAATTCAGTGAACATTATTGTGCATATATCTTTTCTAACAAGGGCAATTATCCTTTCAGATGTCAGCACTTGGAGCAATCACTAAATCAAAGGATATGTTCATTTTAAATGTTGATTTATGCCAAACTATACTAGAGGAGTAACAGGCAAGTTTGGCATTGGAGTACAAAATGATGTAGGGCAAAGGCTAACAGAGTTTTGCCAGGAGAATATACTGGTTATAGCAAATACCCTCTCCCAACAACACAAGAGAAGACTCTACACATGGACATCACCAGGTGGTCAATACCAAAATCAGATTGATTATATTCTTTTCAGTCGAATATGGAGAAGCTCTCTACAGTCAGCAAAAGCCAGACCAGGAGCTGTGACTCAGATCATGAATGCCTTATTGTAAAATTCAGACTTAAATTGAGAAAGTAGAGAAAACCACTAGACCATTCCAGTATGACCTAAATCAAATATCTTACGATTATATAGTGGAATTGACAAACAGATTCAGGGATTAGATTTGGTAGAGTGACTGAAGAACTATGGATGGAGGTTCATGACATTGTATAGGAGACAGTGATCGAGACCATTTCCAAGAAAAAGCAATGCAAGAAGTCAAGACTTTTGTCTGAGGAGAGCTACAAATAGCTGAGAAAAGAAGAGAAGCTAAAGGCAAAGGAGAAAAGTAAAGAAACACCTATCTGAATGTAGAGTTCCAAAGAATCACAAGGAGAAATAAGAAAGCCTTCCTCAGTGATCAATGCAAAGAAATAGAGGAAAACAGTAGAATGGGAAAGACTAGAGATCTCTTCAAGAAAATTAGATTTACCAAGGGAACAGTTCATGCAAAGATGGGCACAATAAAGGACAGAAATGGTATGCACCCAACAGAAGCAGAAGATATTAAGAAAAGGTGGCAAGAATACACAGAGGAATGATACAAAAAAGATCTTAATGATCCAGATACACATGATGGTGTGATCACTCACCTAAAGCCAGACATCCTGGAGTCTGAAGTCAAGTGGGCCTTAGGAAACATCATTATGAACAAACCTAGTGGAGGTGATGGAATTCCAGCTGAGCTATTTCAAATCCTGAAAGATGATGCTGTGAAAGTGCTGCACTCAATATGCCAGCAAATTTGGAAAATTCAGCAGTGGCCACAGAACTGGAAAAGGTCAGTTTTCATTTCAATCTCAAAGAAAGGAACTGCCAAAGAATGTTCAAACTATCACACAATTGCACTCATCTCACACACTAGCAAGGTAATGCTCAAAATTCTCCAAGCAAGGCTTCAACAGTATGTGAACCAAGAAATGTTCAAGCTGGATTTAGAAAAGGCAGAGGAACCAGAGATCAAATTGCCAACATCTGTTGGATCATAGAAAAAGCAAGAGAATTCCAGAAAAATACCTACTTCTGCTTTTTTGACTATGCTAAAGCCTTTGTCAGTGTGGATCACAACAAACTGGAAAATTCTTAAAGAAATGGGAATACCAGACCACCTTACTTGCCTCCTGAGAAATCTGTATGCAGGTCAAGAAACAACAGTTAGAATTGGACATGGAACAACAGACTGGTTCAAAATTGGGAAATGAGTACATCGAGACTGTATACTGTCACCCTGCTTGTTTAACTTATATGCAGAGTAAACCATGCAAAATGTTGGGCCAGATGAAGCACAAGCTGGAATCAAGATTGTCAGGAGAAATATCAATAACCTCAGATATGCAGATGACACCACACTTATGGTAGTAAGCAAAGAGGAATTCAAAAGCCTCTTGATGAAAGTGAAAGAGAAGAATGGAAAAGCTGGCTTAAAACTCAACATTCAAAAATGAAGATCATGGTATCCGGTCCCATCACTTCATGGCAAATAATTGGGGAAACAACAGAAACAGTGACAGACTTTATTTTCTTAGACTCCAAAATCACTGTAGATGGTGACTGCAGCCATGAAATTAAAAGACACTTGCTCCTTGGAAGAAAAGCTATGACAAACCTAGATAGCATATTAAAAAGCAGAGACATTATTTTGCTAACAAAGGTCTAGTCAAAGCTGTGGCTTTTCCAGTAGTCATGTACGGATTTGAGTGTTGGACCATAAATAAAACTGGGTGCTGAAGAATTGATGCTTTTGAATTATGTTGTTGGAGAAGATTCTTGAGAGTCCCTTGGACTGCAAGGAGATCAAACCAGTCAATCCTATAGGAAATGAGTCCTGAATATTCATTAGAAAGACTGATGCTGAAGCTGAAACTCCAATACTTTGGCCAGCTGATGTGAAGTACTGACTCATTGGAAAAGACCCTGATGCTGCGAAAGATTGAAGGCAAGAGAAGAAGGGGATGACAGAGGATGAGATGGTTGGATGGCATCACCAACTCAATGGACAAGAGTTTGAGCAAGCTTCGGGAGTTGGTAATGGACACGGAAGCCTGGCATGCTGTGACTGAACGACTGAACCGAACTGATACCATATATTAGTATTATCAATTTTTCAACAATGCATAAGAGAATTTACCCTTCTCTCCCTAGAGTCTTGTTTATTCTTTTCATCTCTCCTAATTGATGGGCTAAAGTTGATTTCTCCTTATTGCTTAACTGCATTCATTTGTAATCTGTAAACCTTAAAAATTGAGTGTTACATCCTCAGATTATCATTTTAAAAAAATCACAAAAACTTTTTCTCCAGTTGTCTTCAGTAGAAATGTATCTTGATGTCAAGCCATAGAAATTTACTATAACTAACTTTAGCAGAAGATAACATACTAGAAGCAAATCAACGAACTGACAGTAGCTGAAGGATCAGGTTTTATAAATAGGAGGTGGGAGCTTCTGAGGGTGAGGCCAAAAGAACCATAGGTATGGTCCCTAAAATTGGAGGATTTAATCAGCATATTGCCAACACATGCAATGAATAACTTTCAGCTATTCTTTGTATATTTTATTCAATATTCCAAAGTCCTGAAAGAGAGAGAAGTGTCTAATTGGCTAGGTACAAATCACATTCCTGCTCTTTGGCTGCACTAGGGAGAAAGAAAACTGAATCCTTCAGTTTCCATAGCGGGAAGTGAGTTCGGTCTCTCATCAAGTAAACAAATAGTGGAGATTCTCTGGTAGAAAGATGGGAGTGCTACTAAAGGCAGACTGAGACGCTGAGCTGCCTGAAGACTGACAAATGTCAACTAAATGGAGGCAAAAAAAACCCTCAAGCTTAACACCTAATAGATTTTTTCTGTATCTATAATTGATAATTAGTTAAAGAATACTAGGTGAGCATATCTTCAGATTGACATTATTGGTAGCCTTAATCTGTGCTTGTAAATTTCTTTAAACATTTTGGACATTTTTCATCTTTAGCAAAAGCTAGTATACAAACACACACATGAATTCATATTTCTAACATGTTAATTTCAATAAGTATTGAAATTTAAAGTCCCCTATGAATCTAAGTACCTCAAAAATATTATAATGATACATCCTAATAATACTTCTCAAAAATAGCATTTATGATGGGAAAACATGACATTCATATTCTTCATACAAAATTTCTCTGTAGGAACACTGACCTGAGAAGCCAGAGTAAGCAAGAGATTATAAGGATGGAATGAGAACAAGAAGACTGGGATTATTAGAATATTTCAAGGTAATAGGCACACTCTCTGATGCTGGGAGGGATTGGGGGCAGGAGGAAAAGGGGACGACAGAGGATGAGATGGCTGGATGACATCACTGACTCGATGGACGTGAGTCTGAGTGAACTCCGGGAGTTGGTGATGGACAGGGAAGCCTGGCGTGCTATGATTCATGGGGTCGCAAAGAGTCGGACATGACTGAGCAACTGAACTGAACTGAATAATACTTCTGAGCAAAGAAACTTCTCTCCTGAAATGAATTCTACAAGCATATGTTTGAGATTCAGTTAACAAAATAAATCATTATGACATTACAAAGTTAGTTGGTCAAAAAAGACAAACCTATAAATTTTTATATTTAAAAAAATGATATGCTTTTTTACGTCTGAGTAACATTCCATTGTGGGGAAGGCAATGGCACCCCACCCCAGTACTTTTGCCTGGAAAATCCCATGGACGGAGGATCCTGGTAGGCTCCAGTCCATGGGGTCGCTAAGAGTCGGACACGACTGAACGACTTCACTTTCATTTTTCTCTTTCATGCATTGGAGAAGGAAATGGCAACCCACTCCAGTGTTCTTGCCTGGAGAATCCCAGGGACAGGGGAGCCTGATGAGCTTCCGTCTATGGGGTCGCACAGAGTCGGACACGACTGAAGCGACTTAGCAGCAGCAACATTCCATTGTATATATGTACCATTATGCAGAATGAAGTAAGTCAGAAAAACTAATATCATATATTAATGCATATACATGGAATCTAGAAAAATTGAATTGATGAACCTATTTTCAGGGAGGGAATGGGGATGAAGATACAGAGAACAGACGTGTGGACACAGGGGCGGGAAGGAGAGTTTGGGATGAATGGAGAAAGTAGCGTCAAAATATATACACCGTCATATGTAAAATAGATACCTTGTAAGAAGTTGCTATATGACAGAGGGAGCCCAGCTTGGTACTCTGTGATAACCTAGAGGGACAGGATGAGGGGAGGAGAAGGAGGCTCACCAGGGAGGGGATATATGTATAATCATGGCTGATTTGTGTTGTTGAATGGCAAAAACCTGGACTCAGATGGTAAACAATCTGCCTGCAATGTTAGAGACCCAGGTTTGATCCCTGGATCTGGGAGGTCCCCTGGAGAAGGGAATGGCAATCCACCCCAGTATTCTTGCCTGGAGAATCTCATGGACAGAGGAGCCTGGCAGGCTACAGTCTATGGGGTCACAAAAAGTCGGACAGGACTGAGCGACTAACACACACATGGCAGAAACCAACACAACATTGTAAAGCAATTTTCCTACAATTAAAAAGTAAATTTATAAAATGGTGTGATACAACTGAGCGACTGAACTGAACTGAACTGAGATACTATAAAATACCTAAGCAGTTTGCCAGAATTATTTACTTTTCAGCCAATGATTTAAACTTCATAAACACTGTTTGAAAGATGGTAGAGAAAATGTCTAAGATTCCATTCTACTCCTTATCTTAAAGTAATCAGCCTAACCCTTATCAAAACTTACTATAGTTAGCCAAGATGGAAATTACATCTGAGGTGAACATTTTAAATCATCAAGGGAAAAAAGTATAAGATATATAATGAAGATGTCTTGGGCTAATTAAAATAATGTCAAATATCACAAAAACTACTTTTTAAATTTGAGCTTTTGGCAAATGAAGGGGTGAGAAGTCTTGTTATTTTCAGGCAGGAAGATGGAAAGTAGACAACTGCTCTCCCAATTCCAGCCATTTTTCTTAGATTATAAATTGTAACCACCCTCAGTCAGTTCAGTTCAGTTCAGTCGCTCAGTCGTGTCCGACTCTCTGTGACCCCATGAATCGCAGCACGCCAGGCCTCCCTGTCCATCACCAACTCCCAGAGTTCACTCAGACTCACATCCATCCAGTCAGTGATGCCATCCAGCCATCTCATCCTCTCTCGTCCCCTTCTCCTCCTGCCCCTAATCCCTCCCAACATCAGAGTCTTTTCCAATGAGTCAACTCTTCTCATGAGGTGGCCACAGTATTGGAGTTTCAGCCTCAGCATCATTCCCTCCAAAGAAATCCCAGGGCTGATCTCCTTCAGAATGGACTGGTTGGATCTCCTTGCAGTCCAAGGGACTCTCAAGAGTCTTCTCCAACACCACAGTTCAAAAGCATCAATTCTTCGGCTCTCAGCTTTCTTCACAGTACAACTCTCACATCCATACATGACCACTGGAAAAACCATAGCCTTGATTAGATGGACCTTTGTTGGCAAAGTAATGTCTCTGGTTTCATTTGGTTCCAAATTATATTTGGTTATGGGTATTCCCTGATACAAAATCCACTCTCCAAGAACAAAATTTCATGACCAAGAAGGATATTGGTCTATAATTCTACCTTTCCCTGAAGCTGTACCTCAATGTATGACTGTAATGGTTACGCTCATGGAAGTATTCTGCTATGCATGGATTCTACTCTTAACTTATATGTGAAATTTATAATATCTCTTGGTATAAACATTACTCTTCATAACACTGCTGCTGCTAAGTCACTTCAGTCATGTCCAACTCTGTGCAACCCCATAGACGGCAGCCCACCAGGCTTCCCTGTCCTTGGGATTCTCCAGGCAAGAAGACCAGAGTGGGTTGCCATTTCCTTACCCTTAAGAGATTCTACCCCTCAGAACAAGCTGAGTTATTCTGAGATAAATGACCCTCAAAAACCTCAGTGATTACAACACAGGCATCTACAGATCCAGTCCATGCAATCTTCACTGGACTTCAGACTGCCTTACAGAACAACTCCTTACAGAATTGTTCCTATTGAGAATATCATTGGTTATCTTTGTAGTGCCAAAGAAAGAAAGCATGATAAAATAAATCTCTGTCCAGAGGTGATATCAGCAAGGCAAGTCACCTCACCTTACCTGCATTCAACAGGATGGCTATACATTAATCTTATTCAGGAAGGGGCAACGAAATGTTGGGAAAAAAATCTCCCAGAAATATGTTCTTACTCTTTAATAGTTGTCAAAATTACATGTTTGAGCCTGAAAAGTTAAGGACAAGACCCTCAAAATATTTGCCACTTTGGGAGACACCTTGGATGCTCCAGTAGTCACACTCTGCTCTCTTTCAACCTTCAATTGAACATCTTTCTAGTATCTAATATTAACTGCTAACGCTGTTAACATCTGTAATGAAATGAGTGGCATTAGTTTACAGTTAAACATTGGAGGTCCCCTGAAGCCAACACTAGACCAGCTATACAGCTCTTCATCTTCAGAGGAGGAGGGGTGTCCTTTTCAGGGTGGAGACTATAGACTGCTCTTTCTGTTACTCTGCATCTTACAGTAAACCTAAAGCAAACAATCTAGATGTACTGGGAATCAACCTACTGTGCAGAGGATTGCAGCCTCTCTTCCTCTCTTGCCCAGAAAACTTGCCTACCTGCTATTAGTGCCTGAAATTTTTGATAGTTTTAAATTTGAGAATGTACCCACTTAAACCTATTATCACGTTGGTATGGCAAAATTCTAGAATTTTTCTATTTTTAACTCATGGATATACAAAAACTTCACCATAAAGATACTTGCCTATTAGGATATTTGAAGTTTGTGAATCAGTGAACACATTTTGTAGGGCTTCCCAGATGGCTCAGTAGTAAAGAATCCACATGCAATTCAGGAGATGAGGATTCAATCCCAGGGTCAGGAAGATCCCCTGAAGGAGAAAATGACAACCCACTCCCATATACTTGCCTGGAAAATCCTATGGACAGAGGAGTCTGGTGGGCTACAGTCCACAGGGTCACAAAGGTCAGACACAACTAAGCGACTGAGCACACACACACATTCTCTAGATGCCCAATGATTGAAACTAAAGTAAGGCCTCTCATAAACTAGAGAAAGCTAGCTAAAGTCATGTTAAGGAACATACAGATGTGACACTGCATAATAACTCTAAGGACTACCTAATAGAAGCCATCTATCAACTACATAGCATTTATTTTGTTGTTTACTTTCAGTTCCATACTTAAAAATGATAAGACGGTGCCTTCAAAAATATTTGCATTAAATTTGATAAAACTGATATAAGTATATTAACAAGTTAATTTGTTTGATGAATAAAAGAAATAACCAAAGAATTCACAAAAGGAAAATATTAATAGAAAACTTTTTACATGATGTTTTACTTCATCCGTAATCAACAAAATATAAACTATTTTTTCCTTCTAATTGGTATAGAATTTTTTAAAAATTTTGAACAAGTCATTCAAAATAGGTGAATGTGTCTTTTGTATACAACTAAAAAAGTATAATTTCAGTGTGAATATCTTCAATATAACCTACATAGAATTCTTGTCAAAAATTATTAACCTGAATATAGCCATGAGAAATATTTTTTAATATAAATTTATTTTAATTGGGGGCTAATTACTTTACAATATTGTATTGGTTTTGCCATACATCGATATGAATCCACCATGGGTGTACACATATTCCCCATCCTGAATATGGATGGGGAATATGTGTACATATTCCCACCTCCCTCCCCATACCATCCCTCTGGGTCATCCCAGTGCTCCAGCCCCAAGCATTCTGTATCATGCATCAAACCTGGACTGGCAATTCATTTCACATACGATAATATACATGTTTCAATGCCATTCTCCCAAATCATCCCACCCGTGCCCTCTCCCACAGAGTCCAGAAGACTCTGGACTGTCCAACAGTCTTCAGAAGACTGTTCTGTACATCTGTGTCTCTTTTGCTGTCTCACATACATGGTTATCATTACCATCTTTCTAAATTCCATATATATGCGTTAGTACACTGTGGTGATGGACAGGGAGGCCTGGCATGCTGCGGTTCATGGGGTCGCAGAGTTGGACACGACTGAGTGACTGATCTGATCTGATACTGTATTGGTGTTTTTCTTTCTGGCTTACTTCACTCTGTATAATAGGCTCCAGTTTCATCCACCTCATTAGAATTGATTCAAATGTATTCTTTCTAATGGCTGAGTAATACTCCATTGTGTATACATACCACAGCTTTCTTATCCATTCATCTGCTGATGGACATCTAGGTTGCTTCCATGTCCTGGCTATTATAAAAAATTATTCACCTGAATATAGCCATGAGAAATATTTTTTAAGTCCATCTTATGGAAAAGTCTACAAGACAATTGGCTTGAACTGTTCAAAAATACAAAGGTCAATGTTATTGTTTAGTTGTTAAGTCTTGTCCGACTCTTTTGCAATCCCATGGACTGTAGCCCGCCAGGCTCCTCTGTCCATGGGATTTCCCAGGCAAGAATACCTGAGTGGGTTGTCATGTCCTTCTCCAAGGGGTGTTCCCCACCCAGGGATTGAATCCACATTTCCTGCATTGTAGGCAGTTTCTTTACCACTGAGCAACCTGGGAAGCCCCCACAAAGGTCATTATAAAGGAAAAAATAAAACCAAATAGTGGGAGTAGGAATATTCTAGATTGAAGGAGACTTTAAGTAGGAGACTAAACAGTCTTCTTTAATTGAATAACTATATGCAGTGTGTAATCCTTGACTGGCCCCTGGATTGAAAGGGATGAAAGAAGGAGGGAGGAGGTAAGTAAAGAGGAGGCAGGAAAGGACGAAGGAAAGCTATAGAGCTATATAAAAAGCATTTGGGAAACAACTGAGGACATCTGGACATGGACTACATTTTAGAAGCTATTATTATACTGTTAAATTCTTGAGAAAATAGTACTGAGATTTTGTAGGCGAGCATATGGACCTAACGGAAGCAGAAGATATTAAGAAGAGGGGGCAAGAATACACAGAAGAACTGTACAAAAAAGAGCTTCACGACCCAGATAATCATGATGGTGTGATCACTGACCTAGAGCCAGACATCCTGGAATGTGAAGTCAAGTGGGCCTTAGAAAGCATCACTAGGAACAAAGCTAGTGGAGGTGATGGAATTCCAGTGGAGCTATTCCAAATCCTGAAAGATGATGCTGTGAAAGTGCTGCACTCAATATGCCAGCAAATTTGGAAAACTCAGCAGTGGCCACAAGATTGGAAAAGGTCAGTTTTCATCCCAATCCCAAAGAAAGGCAATGCCAAAGAGTGCTCAAACTACCGCACAATTGCACTCATCTCACACGCTAGTAAAGTAATGCTCAAAATTCTCCAAGCCAGGCTTCAGCAATATGTGAACTGTGAACTTCCTGATGTTCAAGCTGGATTTAGAAAAGGCAGAGGAACCAGAGATCAAATTGCCAACATCCGCCGGATCGTGGAAAAAGCAAGAGAGTTCCAGAAAAACATCTATTTCTGCTTTATTGACTATGCCAAAGCCTTTGACTGTGTAGATCACAATAAACTGTGGAAAATTCTGAGAGAGATGGGAATACCAGACCACCTGATCTGCCTCTTGAGAAATCTGTATGTAGGTCAGGAAGCAACAGTTAGAACTGGTCATGGAACAACAGACTGGTTCCAAATAGGAAAAGGAGTACGTCAAGGCTGTATATTGTCACCATGTTTATTTAACTTATATGCAGAGTACATCATGAGAAATGCTGGACTGGAAGAAACACAAGCTGGAATCAAGATTGCCGGGAGAAATATCAATAACGTCAGATATGCAGATGATACCACCCTTATGGCAGAAAGTGAAGAGGAACTAAAAAGCCTCTTGATGAAAGTGAAAGTGGAGAGTGAAAAGGTTGGCTTAAAGCTCAACATTCAGAAAACGAAGATCATGGCATCTGGTCCCATCACTACATGGGAAATAGATGGAGAAACAGTGGAAACAGTGTCAGACTTTATTTTTCTGGGCTCCAAAATCACTGCAGATGGTGACTGCAGCCATGAAATTAAAAGACGCTTACTCCTTGGAAGGAAAGTTATGTCCAACCTAGATAGCATATTCAAAAGCAGAGACATCACTTAGCATATTCAAAAGCAGAGACATCACTTTGCCAACAAAGGTTCGCCTAGTCAAGGCTATGGTCTTTCCTGTGGTCATGTATGGATGTGAGAGCTGGACTGTGAAGAAGGCTGAGCGCTGAAGAATTGATGCTTTTGAACTGTGGTGTTGGAGAAGACCCTTGAGAGTCCCTTGGACTGCAAGGAGATCCAACCGGTCCATTCTGAAGGAGATCAGCCCTGGGATTTCTTTGGAAGGAATGATGCTAAAGCTGAAACTCCAGTATTTTGGCCACCTCATGCGAAGAGTTGACTCATTGGAGAAGACTCTGATGCTGGGAGGGATTGGGGGAAGGAGGAGAAGGGGACGACAGAGGATGAGATGGCTGGATGGCATCACTGACCCTATGGATGTGAGTCTGAGTGACCTCCGAGAGCTGGTGATGGACAGGGAGGCCTGGCGTGCTGCAGTTCATGGGGTCGCAAAGAGTCGGACACAACTGAGCCACTGATCTGATCTGATCTGATCCTTGCTTTTGGGAAACACAATAAGACACTGAAGAAGAAGATATGATGTCTGAGACTTTCAAAGTGTTCAGCAACAAAAACAACAAAGAAAATTCAATACCAGGCATTAATCACAATATCATCTATAATAATAACAATTATAGTCTAAATAGTCACAGTTTAAATGTCTATATAATGAAATATATATATAACCTCATATATAATGAGGTTACATATTTTAAAATATGTTTTTAACTAGTTTTTCCTCATGGACTATATATTATTTAAGGGATGCTTTTCCAAAAGGCTGCTTTTTTTCAAATGACATAATTTTTAATGTAACTTCTTTGAAATATAAGGAGTACCAAAGAATCACCAAATTTAATGCCAAGACTAGTAAGGATATTTTTTTTTAATTTTATTTTACTTAACTTTACAGTATTGTATTGGTTTTGTCACACATCAAAATGAATCTGCCACAGGTATACATGTGTTTCCCATCCTGAACCCTCCTCCCTCCTCCCTCCCCATACCATCCCTCTAGGTCGTCCCAGCACACCAGCCCCAGGCATTCGGTATCAGGCATCAAACCTGGACTGGCGACTCGTTTCAAACATGATATTATACATATTTCAATGCCATTCTCCCAATTCATCCCACCCTCTCCCAGAGTCCAAAAGACTGTTCTATACATCAGTAAGGACATTTTTTAAACTAGTGAGATGGTTGGATGGCATCACCGACTCAATGGACATGAGTTTGAGCAAGCTCCAGGAGTTAGTGATGGACAGGGAAGCCTGGCATTCTGCAGTCCATGGGGTTGCAAAGAGTCGGACACGACTGAGCAACTGAACTGAACTGAGTAAGTTTCTGAAGTAGCATTCCAGTTTCTCACTGATCAATTCCTTCATATTGAAGGATTCCATGCAAATAAACCCACTGGCAAAAATGTGATGAAACATATTATAGTTTCAAACTTTGTTCCCTGTTGTCAAAACAAGGACCTGGTAGGAAAGAGAATGGAGACAGTGGCCAGTCAGGTATGTACTATGTAGTTTAAGAAGGCTGAAAAGTAGATTTTAAAAATACTTTCAGATATTCTTGAATACGTTAGACAATAAGCATTATCAGGTAATACCTTATTAGCAAAATGCAAGAAATATTCAAGAAGAGTAATTATGAGGAAGGAAAAACAAAGTGCTGAAGCATAAAATGTCATAAAGAAAAACTTTTCCTACTACTCTTTTTCTAGGATCAGTCCTGGAACCCACTTAAAACTCTCTCTCTAGATTCCTTTCCATTGTACCCTGAACAATAATCTTATGTCATTTCTGGCATATAAGCATAGGTTACTGATTTGTTCTATCTCCCTCTTGTCAAACAACAGGAAGAGTAGAGAGACCAGAACTGCAACGTCTCAGGTCTACGGTCTACCAATGGGACCACTTGGAAAGGCAGTTTTCCTGTGCAACCTGTCTTCTCTGAATGAAACCTATTCAGTAAGCCTGTTCATTCCTGACCTCCTGCCCCCTTGACACTGATCTGTCCTAAAGGGTATGCCAATATATCGTCTGTCATCTTTATATTAGAAAGCCAGAGCCTAAGATCCCTATTTCTATATTGCACACAATGCTTTATGTCAAACTTTGATAAACATGAAATCACATTTTCAAAGGTTAAAAAACAAGTGTCAGTCAGTCAAAAATAGTTGATCACTGTGAGTGTCTCACTGGTTGACCTTGAACTCTTTCATGACTCTGAGGTCAATGGTATGTCATTAGAAGAGGAATTTCTTATAGATTTATGATAAGCTCACTTCTTTGGCTATGATCTTGACACTAGAAACCATTTTAAGTTGTCCATCTTCAAACACCTACCTAGTGAATGAAAGCATAAAGCTATAAAGGGATTGATCATGCTTTCAATTGTGCAATGAACTATTTTCATGCTATGAAATAGATGTTAATAGGAGTTAATATATGCATATCTATGAGACAAAGAATCCTAAGATTTCAACAAAATCTAAGACTCAATAAAAAGGGACAAGGTAGAAGAAAAATAAAACAAAGAAATGTTCAGTATTTACCACACATTCCATTTCCAGTTCTATTTTAATTATATATGATAGAAGAAAGTTAGCAGGTAGATTATGCAAGTATCTTCAAAGGTCTGAAAGACTTATGAAATTCACATTCATTATATTATGGCTAGAGAAAAAAATTTAAATATTGCTCTTAGATTTCTAATATGCCACACAAATATATTAATTAATGCTATCAAAAGATTGTCAGAGTCAGTTTTTAATATGAAATGTTAAGGGATTAAATATAACCCAAGACAGGGTTACTCCATTTAAATAATAGAAAGTGTCATGTACATTTCTTAATTACTCACAAAATGTGGTTCTTTCCTAGAAATGTTTTGTGGGTTAGTCTTTATTTTCTTGGCTGGTTTTGACTACCTGAAAAATACAAAGAGAAGAAAGAAGTTAATTTGCATCTCTCTTCAGTTTCTCCAAATATCAAAATTATGAGCAATCTGAATTGCACAGATCTGTTACAGATATAATTACAGATGATTATGACAAACATACTTTTATTTTTTTCATTCTTTGAATATTAAAAGTTAGCTTATTACCATCCTTCCAGAAATGCTTAATGGAAATAAAATATATCTCATAACTTCTTAACTATGATTTTAAAGAAAGTGATAACCACTTGAATGTTCTGCAGAAATACAAAGGCTGCTGTCCCTGAATATGAGTTAAGCTGTGGGTTTCAAATGTTTTCAATCATATGATATTCTGTACTGTGTCTTTCATATCAGATGAAATATGATGAAAATAATGATGTGTAGCTTTATAAATATTTAGCAAACACAATTCTTTTGAGTTTCCAACTCTGACCATCAAGGTCATCATATTTTAGTCTATGTGCATTTCCTTACTGCCATTTGCTAAGACTTAAGTAAAGATGGTCACTAAGGGGAAGACAGCCCATAAACCCTATACTTAGTAACTTTAGACTCACATCTACTTGCAGGAGATATACATGACAGATCTATTGTTCTGTATTAGCAGGACACTGTCCCAGTATATGAACACATGCAAACTACTCAGGAAGGCCTTTGAATATTTAAGGCAAGACACTAGTGGCTCATCCCAGTGGGAACCGAAGAAAAGGGGAACCTGATTAAATTTAATGTCATTGTCACTTTTTTTTCATTGCGAAGAATTATATAGGTAGCCATAGCTACCACACTGTTCAGACAGCATGACCACAATATTCCCCTCAGAGGTTGGCGTCAAGGACTGAATTATTCACTCAAAGAATGTGATTCATTGCTGGATGTGGTTCTTACAAGATTAAAAGAGTCATCAGTATATAAAATTCACATACATATTCTAGGGGTGAAAGTAAAACCACTGCAACCTTTTGATCACTGATTAGGTTTTATAAGAATAATCTGTTAAAAATTATATATTTTTAGTATAGTTTGGACTGTGAATCCAGGTCTCTCTCTATCTCTTTAATTTAAAAATCACTTTGAAGTTAAAAAGTTTTCATATATACTGTTGGAGTTTAGAACAAGACCTCTTCTTATTCCTATTCCTTTTTAAAGGGAAGCTATTGAATCAATATTTATTTATGCTAGTCTATGGTATGTACCATACCATAGACTGAGTAAAACCTGCTAATTCACAAAAAATTTTCAGCATCAGCAAATAAACATTATAATAACTTAACAATGTTTATCACACACACTGTCCTATTTATAATTTTCCTTGTCCCAGGTAAATATTTTCAAATGTCTAGAGTAATTTCTATATACATATTTCACCTAAAGTCAAATAAATATATTTTTAAAATAATATAATTGAAATTTTACATTTCAGATAGTTTTCACTTATTCGTCTAATCAAATAATACCTCTCACAGAAGGAAACATGCTATTATTTAGCCATGTATGTTAAATTTCTGATCTTTTTTTACTAATATCAGGCCCTGCTCTTTAAAAGGCTATATAAAAATAAATGAAAGCTGCTGCATAAGGTAGTCCACCAAGGAAGTAATTGGTGGCTTTTGATAAACTCAGGGGACTAGTAACAAGCTTTCTGTTGCAGAATGTCAGTTCATCAGTTCAAACTCAGTCCATACAGGCCTGACTGAAAGCCAAGCCACCTGAGTGTCATTCACTGGAGTTTATAATATGAACTGGAGGCAGACTCCAGTCTGATTAATGGTGGACACAAGTCTACAACCCAGCACCCACCATCATAACTGGCTCCCTCGTTTGAAGTCTCAGGAGACTGAATGGGCAATGGAATTTGAACTACCAACTCATTCTGGTCTCACCAGGGAAGGATGAAGGCTCCCTGATGGGGCTACTTGGCCAAGCTAGTAATGATGCTATTGTGTCCTAGGCCTGTCCTATAGATAAATAGAGAGCTTTCCTCTGTACAAGGACACACTTAAGGACCTTTAAAACACCAAGTCATTCATTCTGCCTACACGGGGTTAAAGAGATGGCCTTTTACGATTACTTTCAAAATAAAAATGTAAATAAGCTTCTTTGTCTCAGTCTACTTGGTAACAATATTGTGAGAGAATATTAATTGTATTGCAAAGAACAACTTGTACTCTTAAGTAAAACCTCATTATATTATCTTCCAGTAAAATTCTATTTACTGAAATGAAATTATATCTAGAGTTTTCTTAAATACAATATTATTTCACAGCATGAAAACATACTAACGTCAAATTCAGAGACCATAATTTTTTTCTATTTAAAAAAAAATTCTATGTAGCTTCTATATATTGATTATTTAAATTAGATGCTCACAGAGATACCACTTTATTGAGAACTGGGTTGATTACCATGGAATTTGTGAGAAGACAACTGTAAGCAGAGGAAGCTTTGGAGATGCAACTTTCCCCCTGAAATACCAAGGGATATTTTCCTCGGTGTAATGTTAAACAATGTGCTTTGAACAATAAACTGACAATGCCTTTCCTGAGGCTTGTGGTGTGGTCACGGTGTTGATCTCGTCTTTTCTTCTTAATGTGCTCCCATACCAGAGACACTACAATGGTCATTCACAAAAACTACAGTACGGAGAAGTTTAAGATGCTTCTTCTGTAATGTTCCTTTCTTCTATCTGCAGCTGGGGGGTTACAGCTGGTGTCTTGTGTTTTTTTTTTTTTTTTGGTTACCTGAATGGATTTCCGCTTCTTAACTGTACCAGCTTGCCATTCATTATGATGATAGGTTCAATCAGAATATTTTAGTGCCCTTTGGTTTCTGAGTTACCTCTCATTCTTTAAACGGTTTTAAAACAAGTTTTGCTATGTTGAACATTTTATTATTTAATCCCATCAGTTCTATTCTTTTATAATTATCTGAAACTCTCTCATAAAATGACTAATAGCTGCAAATAAAAATGAGGGAAAAATTTTAACTGAAATCTGGATGTAGGGGATTTTTCTTTTTAAAAGGCTATCAACAGAAAAGAGGTTATTATAAATGAAACTTCAGTTTTTGTTGAATTACAGTTTCTTGGTATTACATCTGTAAATGCAAGAAAAATGAGGCACAAAACAATTAAAAGTAGGTTTACTGCTTAATCTAATATTTTCTCTAGGACTAATGACTGAAAAGACTCAATACAAGGTTACTACCAGCACTGCCCCAAACCGATATTAAAACACCACAAACTTGAGTGCTTTTAATGACGCTGTGATCTGCATGCTTACAACAACAGCAAATATTGATGATGCCCTTACTATGTACGAGGCACCATACATACTACTTTATATTATCATATTAAATTAATTCTCACAGTATCAAATATATGAGGTAAGAACAAGTATGCCCATTACATAAACAAGGAAACTGGTGATTAAAGAGGCTAAGTAAATTGCCTAAGGTTCACAATGGTCTAAACCTATTTGAACTCACACAGCTTGAGTTTAAAACTCTTTCTTATACAGAGTGAAGTAAGCCAGAAAGAAAAACACCCATACAGTATACTAATGCATATATATGGAATTTAGAAAGATGGTAACAATAACCCTGTATACGAGACAGCAAAAGAGACACTGATGTATAGAACAGTCTTTTGGACTCTGGAAGAGGGAGAGGGTGGGATGATTTGAGAGAATGGCATTGAAATATGTATAATATCATATATGAAACGAGTCACCAGTCCAGGTTCGATGCACGATACTGGATGCTTGGGGCTGGTGCACTGGGATGACCCAGAGGGATGGTAGGGGGAGGGAGAAGGGAGGAGGGTTCAGGATGGGGAACACATGTATACCTGTGGCGGATTCATTTTGATATATGGCAAAACCAATACAATATTGTAAAGTTAAATAAAAGAAAATAAAAAAAAAAAAAAACTCTTTCTTAAATGCTCCATTATACAGTCTCACCGCATTCATGTCACAATTGGATATTCATCAGCTATGGATTTTTTTATATACTACTATTCAAATATTATCCTTCGGGAGATGTATCCCCTGGAATTCCTTAATATTGTATTTGATTTGTTTTTGTTGACAAACAGTACTTAGCAGATATGTGACCCTGAGTATGTCATTTTGTCTCTATGAGTCTCAACTTTTTCACCTCAAAAATGAGGTAAGTGAACTAATGTGTGTGCTAAGTCACTTCAGTCATGTCCAACTCTTCATGAACTCCATGGACTATATGGCCTGCCAGGCTCCTCTGTCCATGGGATTCTCCAGGCAAAAATTCTGGAGTGGGTTGCCATGCCCTCCAACACAGGGATCTTCCCAATCCAGGGACTGAACCCATTTCTTATGGCTCCTGCATTGGCAGGCAGGTTTTTTACCAGTAGCACCACCTGGGAAGGCCAAGTGAATTAGACAGGTCTCTAAAAGTCAGTGTCATTAGCTTCTGCTGCATAACAAACTATGCCAAAACTTAATGCTTAAACAAAAACTAACCATGTTTTAGCACATGATTTTGTGAGTGAGAAATCTGGGTTGGGCTCAAGATGGTGGTTCTTCTGGTGAACCGGGCTGGGTTCAGTCAAGCAACAATCTCAGTTTTCCTGGGAATGAGGAGGTTCCTAGATCATGGGATTTTCAGTGTTAAAATTCAGAAAGTTCCAGGCAAACCAGGTTGCATCCTATATGTATCTGTGGTCAGCTGGCATTCAAGGTTTGACTCACATGTCTGAAGACCAGCTGGTTATCAACAGATGCCACGAGGTAAGTGAGCCACAGATCTGATCATCCTGCCAGGTTCATTCACATCATGGTAGGTATAAGATTCTCATGAGCAGCAGGAGAAGCAAGTCCCAATGAGCAAAGTCCCTATTTGTATTACATTTGCTACTCTCCCATGGTTCAAGGCAAGTCATATGGCTCAGACTCAAGGTTCAGAGTACTGTTCTAAGCTTACTGGTTGTTAGCAGAATGCAGTTCCTTGCAAGTGTGGAATTAAAGTCCTGCTTTCTGGTTGGCTGTCATCTGGCATCAGTCTGAGCTCCTAGAAGCATTCCACAATTGCTGACATATGCTCCTCTCCACAATGTGGCCCTGTGCTTCTTCAAGGCCAGAAAGAAAATCTTTCCACCTCTTTTAGGAGCTCACCTGATTAGGTCAGACTCACCTCAAGGAATCTTTTGATCAACTCAAACTCAATTGACTAGGAACCTTAATTATATCTGCAAATCTTAATTATATCTGCAAAATGAACATAGTCACAGGAGTGCCATCCTATCAGAGTCCCAAATTCTGCTCACATACAAGGGGAAAGGATTACTCAGAATATGTATATCCAGGGATGAATATGCATATTCACCCCTGAGAGATCTAGATCTTATGATATCTTTTAAGAGCTAGATCTCTGTCTACCAAATATAGGAAAGACTAGCTTGGAGACGTATAAACCTCTATATTAATATTGAACATGTCTTATGCTTTGAACCCCCAAAGAATTATCTTTATCAGGTTGTACCATTTCTATTCTTTTGTTGTGTCATTTGCTTTAAATGAAAAATTACCTAAGACACAGGGTTTTTGTGTTTTGTAGGAATAATGAAATTATTTTCCAAACTAAACTCTATAGTCCCTTTAAGGAGCTCCATGTGAGAAATTTATTTTAAAGCTTGCTAGGAGATATTTTGATTTCCGTGAAGAAGTGAAAAAAAAATTCTCTCTTACTCTAGATATATAATTACTCTAGAAATATATAATTGATTTTATCTCTTTTCTTTTGACTGCCATGAACTTATAGCCAGATTTAAATGAGCCTTTGTTCTTTGTATACAGTGGATGGAGAGTCCTCTCCATTCTTAAATTTGAATTCATATTTTTCTAGTTGCGTTGTAATTAAATATTATAATGTTATAACATTAATTATTTTGGAGTTTTTTTGAGCAGCTGATATTCACAATGGAGTTTTATTAATTTGTTTAAATATCCAGGATTACAAGAACAACATATGTTCTTGGAGTCAAAATATGGTCTAAAAATGTATCCAAAAATTTGGCATAAAGAATGCACTTGCATTACTTAAATTTTTAGTTAAGATTCACAATATCGTGTTTAATTCAAAGTCTAGGCAACACAGTGACGGAGAAGGCAACGGCACCCCACTCCAGTACTCTTGCCTGGAAAATCCCATGGACCGAGGAGCCTGGTGGGCTGCAGTCCATGGGGTCGCTGGGAGTCGGACACGACTGGGCGACTTCACTTTCACTTTTCACTTTCATGCATTGGAGAAGGAAATGGCAACCCACTCCAGTGTTCTTGCCTGGAGAATCCCGGAGACGGGGGAGCCTGGTGGGCTGCCTTCTCTGGGGTCGCACAGAGTCGGACACGACTGAAGCGACTTAGCAGCAGCAGCAGCAGGCAACAGTGAAGGGAGAGAGTATGAGCTTTGGAGTCAGCCAAGCCTAGGTTTAAAACAGGCTCTGCTACTTGTTATCTGAACAATCTCATGTAAATTAGATTTTTTTACACGTACTGGGTCCTTGGCTTTCTCATCTATAAAGAAAATGGATATTCTACTTCAGAATTATTTTGAGGGCCAAAATGAGGTAAATATGTAATGTATCTATCCTATTGACTGGCATTCATTCTGTGTGACAAGCACTGCCCTGGGCCCAGGGACCCAGCAGTAAAGAAAACAGAAAGACATCTGCCTTCTCTTGGAGCACATGCTCTAGCAGAAGAACATAATCACACAAATTACTACATAATTATAATTTGATAAATGATAAAAGAATATAACATGAGTATTTAATGTATTCATAATAAACCATTATACATATATATATGCAGTTACAAACACCCATATATAAATATAACTATATACACATTTCTATCAAACAGTCAATCTGACAAATCTGGAACCAGAACTTGGGCCTTTTCTCACTGAAAATCTTTTAAATGTGTGCTTCATTTTATTTATTCATTATTTTCAGCCGAGCTGGGCCTTCATTGCTGCCCATGAGCTTTCTTGCTAGTTTCAGCAAGGAGCTATTCTCTAGTTGCAGTACACAGGTTTCTCATTCCAGTGGCTTCTCCTGTTGCAGAGCACAGGCTTTAGGCACATGGGCTCAGTAGTTGCAGCTCATGGGCTTAGTTGCATGTGGAATCAACCCATGTTCCCTACGTTGTCAGGTAGATTCTTAAGAAATAATTTCAAAAAAAAAAAAGAAATAATTTCAGTTTCTGTGTGACATATATCTCTTGTTTAAATTGTTTGTATGTATGCATTACTTTTATAATGTGTAATAAATTCTTAAAATAAAATTTACTTTCATTATTAATCCTTACAACTATATAAATATAGAAAGATAGTATCTGTAATATGCACAAAAGATAATGCTGTCAAATGAAAAATTTTCTCAATTTAATTTTCATCACTAATGAAGGATAAAGAAGAACAATAATATAAGAAATAAGGCAACTTAAAGGGGTTGCCAGTACCTTAATGCAAGTACTTCCAGGATGGCTCCTGTTGTTATGGCCAGGACAAAGAAAACTTCTTTTGGAAGTTAGGTCTAAACAAGTCTGCTCAATGCTAATACCTCCAGGATGGATCAGAACATAGGCAAAGACTCAGAGAAACTTGAGCGTTAGACCTGGGATGGAGAAGGACAGAAAGAACTTCAAAGAACTAAGGATGATCCAGTAAGGAAAGTATTTCACAAGGTATCTAGGTTCACCTACATATTTCTTAGAGAATTTGGTGAGAATGCTGCCTCATGACAATGTATTGTTTGAGATAAACAAGTTCTAGTTCCAGGAGACAACCCAAACAAACCTGCCTGATACAGGTACAATTTCCTTGAAAATGGAAGGGCCAAAGGTAAAGTTTATCATTAAGGCAGAGTTTGTTTACTCTTAGAATTCCATGGAAATAAATTACAGTATCTTTACTATAGCAACATTATTCATATGAGGGGAGAATTTTGTTTTGAGGACTTAGCCTCTAGTTTTCCTTCATTTATAAGTAGTTCTTTGAGTTTTCAGTGCATATTCTTAAAGGTAATCATAAAGCAGCTAGAATTAATGGCAATCTATTCCTAGAGCAGCTTTTATGAGCTGTCAAACATTATCTCACTTGTTTATTTGAGCCCCCTTTACAAAGTCACTTTCTTGTTGATGTGTTTCTCCTAGTTTCCTTTGGAAAGTCATTATCAATAGTGTACATTTCCCAGTGAATGAAATCTTTAATAAAGGATGTTATTTTAAGGCACATGAAAATAAACTACTAGAGAAAAATGTGCAACAATAGTAATTTATTTTGCTAGCCTCTTGTTGTAGTGATCTATTTGACTGGGGTTTTTTCTTCCCTACAGAATTCATTATTTTCTGGCCAATAAACTTAGTCAATCTTATGTCAATAATCAAAAAAGATAAAGAATCTTTTGAATAGGTTATCTGGAAAGTGAATTATATAAAAATTAATTCTCAAAACATATTGAGAAAACAAAAAATTGTAGACCAACTAATAAATTTACTAGTTACTCCAACTAAAATTAGCTTAAGCGTGATTTTTAAAATTCACTGCAGATTCTTTAGTGATCAGATATAGTGATCATATCCTCAAAATACCTTGAGAATTAAGAAAATACAATGCTATAAAATTACAATTGTCCTAGGGAAGAATGCTTAGGTGACCAGTAATCTGGAGGAAGACAGACCATCCCATGGTTAAGTACATCATATATTTCATATCACCAAATGATAACCTCTGATTACACACCCACAAAGATGCCATAATTGACAACTCACAGGTACATCAAATATTGTGACTCATGCTGTGTAGAAGTATGCTCTATACTCAGTAGCCCTGTGAGGTTTGTCTCATAGAATAGGAGCTTGTAAAATAATGCCTTACACTTGTTTACTTACTAGAGTCTATTCATTTCATAAATGAATCTAGACTATGAAAAATGTCAAAGGAAACTGATAATTTTTTATTTTTATCAGTTTTAATAATCTCTGAAAACAAATGAAAATGCCAACCCCCCTAAAGATAATTCAGTTACAGTTTCATTCAGTATGGTTTTCTAAAAAGTTCAATTATAACCCTTTATTATATTTTTGGAAAATTAGCTTGTTTTCTATTCCTTCTTGAGAGGGGAAAATAGAATAACATATATGAAAAAAGAGAGCAGAAAAAATATACACAAAAAAGAAGACGTAATTTTAAAAATTAAATAATGAAAGGGCCAAATGTAACCACATTCAGCTGCCAGACCAAAAAAAAAAAAAAAGCTCCAGAATGACTTGAAAGTCAGTAAATATTAGCTCTCTTCTGTAACTTACAGAAGGATATCAACAGAATGTTACAAGCCACCACTACAATGCAAAATTTGGAGGACTTAGGCATATTAGTGGGGGAGGGATATCAGAGAGCAACTGTAAGGGAAAAGATAACTGAGTTAGAATACTGTTACAAGATACAGCAGCACCTGCACAAAACTTGCCAGAAGCCAGAGAACGGCTTTACTCTGCAAAGGAAGTGTGGCATCTAGTGGACATTTCATTTCTGCAATACCTTTCTGTATTTTACAGAGAAATAGATGCAATAGAGCATAGATCTTTGTGGCTTAACTGTCTTGTAGTTTCTGCTGTTAGTTTTAAATAAGCCATTTTTCATCTTTCATGAAGTGTGATTTTTTTCGTGTGTGCTAACGTGGCAATAAAATCAAGCTGCCCATATGAAAAAACAAATTGTTTAGAATCTATAGTTCTATAAAGTGATTCTTATCTGAGTGTGTATACATTTTACTTTGAAAAAAATATTGCAATATGAGATTATTGAATTATATTTACATGGAATGAAATCCTTGTTATTTTTCTTGGATATTAAGCTTTCCAAATGTGAAATGTTTTAAGAAAGCTGGAACAAATATATTAGTATATGAACATACTGCTTCATATCATGAACATCTTTTACAAGTCAGAGATTTCAAGCATAACAGAAATATTGCATTGAAATTCATAGAATTCCAAAGTACATGTTGAGTTTATTCTGGAAACCAATATTTTCAAAATAAGGTATTTTAAGTGATAAGTTAGAAACAAATTTCAAGCTCTGTTGATTTTAGTTATTTCCTGATAAAAGGTAGACATGGTTCCAGTAAAAATTTACTTCTAAATATTCCTCATGACCCAAAATACATTAACATACTACATTATTTCAAAATTCACTTTTGCCTTCTTATTAAATCAGTCAAGTGTTTTAAAAAACTTACAAGAGTACAATTTGGTAAAAGTTAAACCACTTCAAAATAGTTTAGTGTTTTCTATAAATTGACTAAAGTCTCAAGTTATCAAAAATCTTAAACACTATTTTACTCTAAACTAAAATATTTTTTGTCTATTGTTGATACCTTAATGTTCCCATAGATTTGCTTATATGGAGTTGGCCTTTTAGTAACAGGAAACTTTGAAGAATAATTTATGAATATCAGGTAGGGAGTCTGCAATGGCTTGGGATTTTCACCACTTGGGGGAACAGAGCATATACTTCTGTTCATGGTTTGGTTCCCCCCTAGTGGACATCAAGTAATACTGTAAATTAAAATTCTCAAATAATATTCCAATGGTCAAAGTAATAGAAACTAGTGTAGGTGCAGCAGAGCAAACTAAAGTTTGAATCTTACAGTTCATATTTAACTTGGTTTCTAACCATCCATTGTTCAAAATGTGGAAGAATGACCTTTAAAGAATCTGTAAATCCATGAAGAATACTATATACTTGTAAAGTTAACATTTTGATGATTTGAAAAATATTGAAACATTTGGAAACTTTTTTACTTATTTACATGGTGAAAGTGAAAGTGTTAGTCACTCAATCCTGTCCAACTCTTTGTGACCCCAAGGACTGAAGCCCACCAGGCTCCTCTGCCCATGGAATTCTCCAGGCAAAAATACGGGAGTGGGTTGCCATTTCCTTCTCCAGGGGATCTCCCAGACCCAGGGATCAAACCTAAGTCCCCCACATTGCAGGCAGATTCTTTACCGTCTGAGCCACCAGGGAAGCCTGAATAATAATCCATACTTTATTCCATAAGAATTTTGTAAATTTGGGAAAACCCCTTCTTCCATTTCTTATATCACTCTGCAATGACTTATAAAGTGTGTAACAGCATTTCTTAAAGGGCAAGCCCTTCTTTTCCTTATATTGTACTCCTTAGCATATAATACTCCTTCCACACCATTCTATAATACATGAAAGAAAGAGAAAATGAGATGGAAAGAAGCAATGAATTTTTAGTGTAATATTTGTGTTTAACAGAAATTTAATAAAACTGAAAAAAAAAAAAATAGAGACAGAAGGAGAGGAGAAAGATGGCAATGGGAGGAGAAAAGTGAGTGGAGTTGCTCTGCAACCTCAGTGAAAAAGGATTGCCCTGGTACTGGCATTTCAGCACTGTACTGTACAAATCAGATCAGATCAGTCACTCAATACAGTAACTTAACAAAACTGCATTCCACATAACTGCAAACAATATCAGTAGCAATTATAACAGCTTCTACAGACATTAAATATAGAAGTTTTTCACAATGTCTAAAACACTACACAACTATAAGTACTGCTGTCCTTGGCAGCAGATATAATACCTAAGACTTATAGAATCTTACTTACAAACTGGTAAACTTAGTATTAACTGGTATATATAGATCACTTCATTTGAGCCTTGCAACAACCCAAAAGGTAGGTTTTATTTTATCCTTATTTTGCATAGGAGGAAAACAAGGCACAGAGAGGTTAGTTCCCCAAAGCTACACAATTAGAAGACAGTAAAAGAAGGAGTCAGACAGCAATCCTAGATCCTAAATCTGTGTTTAACCTTTGAATCTCTGGAATATTACATTGGTAATGCTAACAACAATAACATCAATAAGAATCTGGTAAGCAAATATTTCAAATACACACATTAGAACTAAATTAGACCTCAATTTGGGGTAAATTCTACTTCAAAATTACAAGCAGAGCTACCATATATTATAGGTATTGATACTGTCTTCAGATTTATTTTCATATTTGAGAAAACAAGCAGCAAAAATGCCCTCTTGCAGCATCAGGTTGTTGCTGAAGATTAATCTTTTAAATAAAAACAGAAAAATGACAAGCCCGTTGTACCAACTTGTAACATGAAAAAAATGTATTTAATCCAAGATATTCATAGAATTATTCTTTAAAAAGCATTTTAAAGCAATGAACTACTTATAACCTTTCAAAGCCACTGGATTAAAAGGAGATTTACCTTTTTCTTTAAAAACTGCTTACATAAAGGTTTTGAAGTTCCCCACTTCCATGATAAAAGGTGCAGGTTTATACAAAAGCATTATTCTTCGGGGGATATTTAGAAGTGGGTTAGTTTTATAAAATGTTAAATAAGTATTTCATGAAGCTATAAAAGGTCAAAATATCAAATCTGCCAAATAGTACCACTGATACATTTTAATACCAATCCTTGTAATATTTACCATCATTTCTCCACAACAAAAATAATATCTTCTTATTTCATGATTAATTAAGCTCTCTAGTTATGTTAGTTCCAGTGATATGATCTGATAAGAATTACAGAGTTCTAATTATATGAACCTCTTATCACCAGGAAAGATAAAAATTGATCTTTCATAAATTTCCCCTTTTGCAATTGTTATTTTTTTGATTGCTTTACAAGTGGGTTTTTTTATTTTTAATAGATCCCCTCAAACATAAATATCAATATATTAGAGCCAAAACCAAAAATATCCCAACAGAGTAGGTTACTCAAAGAGTAAATGACCTATGGGTAATAAAGGAAGTAAACAGAAGCCACAAAAATTAGGTACCCAGAACTACTTTAGGTGTTTATTTTATTTGAAAGTGAAAGTTGCTCTGTCATGTCCAACTCTTTTGACACCAAGGACTATATAGTCCATGGAATTCTCTAGGCCAGAATCCTGGAGTGGGTAGCCTTTCCCTTCTCCAATGGATCTTCCCAACCCAGGGATCGAACCCAGGTCTCCCACATTGCAGGCAGATTTTTTACCAGCTGAACCACAAGGGAAGCCCAAGAATATTGGAGTGGGTAGCCTAGCCCTTCTCCAGTGGCTCTTCCCAACCTAGGAATCGAACCAGGGTCTCCTGCATTGCAGGCGGATTCATTACCAACTGAGCTATCAGGGAAGCCATTATTTTATTTGGGTCATTCTCAAACCTTGGCTACCAGCCCAGCAGCATAATCATCACCTGTATACCTGTTGCTAAATCACTTCAGTCGTGTCCAACTCTGTGCGACCCCAGAGACGGCAGCCCACCAAGCTCCCCCCGTCGCTGGGATTCTCCAGGCAAGAACACTGGAGTGGGTTGCCATTTCCTTCTCCAATGCATGAAAGTGAAAAGTGAAACTGAAGTCACTCAGTCGTGTCCGACTCTTAGCAACCCCAGGGACTGGAGCCTACCAGGCTCCGCCGTCCATGGGATTTTCCAGGCAAGAGTACTGGAGTGGGGTGCCATCACCTTCTCCGTGTATACCTGTTAGAAATGCAAATTCTTAGGCCCACATCAGAACTACTCAGTCTGAAACACTGAAGGTGGGGGCCAGCAGTCAGTGTTTTTGTAAGTCTTCCAACCATCCAATTTAATCCTCACAATGACCCTATAAAATTAATAATTTCTATATTTTACAAACAAAGATTAAACAACTCTCCAGGCCAGAATACTGGAGTGGGTAACCTTTCCCTTCTCCAGGGGATCTTCTCAACCCAGGGATCAAACCCAGGTCTCCCCCATTGAAGGCAGATTCTTTACCAGGTGAGCCACCAGGGAAGCCGAAGAATACTGGAGTGGGTAGCCTATTCCTTCTCCAGCAGATTTTCCCAACCCAGGAATTGAACTGGGGTCTCCTGCATTGCAGGCAGATTCTTTACCAGCTGAGCTATTAGGGAAGCCCAAAAAACATCCTAATGGTACCAAAAAAGAAAAGACAGAAAGATTCAATTCCATCTAAAATGGAAACATTTTAGACTCAAAGACATAAACAAGTTTAAAGCAAAAAGATGAATATATATATATATAATATGCAATTAATAACCATAAAAGAGCAGCAGAGGGTACACTAGTATCAGACAGAATAGACTTTAAGACAAAAAGTATTTTCAGAGACAAAGAATATTGTTTTAAGATAAAAGGGTCAACTCATTAAGATGATATAACAATTATAAAAATCTACACATTGAACAATTTGTAACTGATATAACAGTTATAAACATCAAAATCACTGCAGATGGTGATTGCAGCCATGAAATTAAAAGACGCTTACTCCTTGGAAGGAAAGTTATGTCCGACCTAGATAGCATATTCAAAAGCAGAGACGTTACTTTACCAACAAAGGTCTGTCTAGTCAAGGCTATGGTTTTTCCAGTGGTCATGTATGGATGTGAGAATTGAACTATAAAGAAAGCTGAGCGTGGAAGAATTGATGCTTTTGAACTGTGGTGTTGGAGAAGACTCTTGAGAGTCCCTTGGCCTGCAAGGAGATTCAATCAGTCCATCCTAAAGGAAATCAGTCCTGAATGTTCATTAGAAGGACTGATGTTGAAGCTGAAACTCCAATACTTTGACCACCTGATGTGAAGAGCTGACTCATTGGAAAAGACCCTGATGCTGTGAAAGATTGAAGGCAAGAGGAGAAGGGGACAATAGAGGATGAGATGGTTGGATGGCATCACCCACTCAATGGGGATGAGTTTAAGTAAACTCTGGGAGTTGGTGATGGACAGGGAGGCCTGGTGTGCTGCAGTCCATGGGGTCACAAAGAGTCAGATGTGACTGAGCGACTGAACTGAACTGAACTGACACATTCAACAACTGACACTTGAAATATATGAGACAAAAATAACAGAATTGAAGGGAGAAATACATAATTCAAGAATAATAATGACGGTTTCAATACTCCATTCATAATAAGGGGTAGAGGAACTGACAGAAATCAACATGAATACAGAAGTTCTGGATGGTACTTATAAACCAACTTGACTGAACTGACATCTGTAACACATTCCAGACAACAACAGCAGAATAATTCTTTAGTGTATATGGAACATCATCCAGGATACACCATAAGTTAGACCATAAAGCAAGTCTCAACAAATTTAAAAAGATTAATATCATGCAAAGTATGTTCTCTGACTATAAGGGGATTACATTAGATATCAAAACAGAAGAAAATATAAAAAAGCTACAAATATTTAGAAAATTTAAACTGTACCTCTAAATAACCCATGCATCAAAGAAGAAAAAAAAAAAAACAAGAAAATATTTGTGAAATGTTGATAAATAAGTATTTAGAGAGAAATGTATAATTGTAAATATGTGTATTAGAAAGGAAACAGAAAAACTAAATAGATCTGGTAAGTAAAGAAATGTACCTAGTAATTAAAATCTTCATACAAAATAAAAATCCCATATCCAGATGGCTTCAGTGATAACTTCTTTCAAACATATAAAGAATAATACCAACCCTTCACAAATTCTTCCAGAAAACAGAAAAGGAAGTACCATGTTGCTAAGTTGCTAAGTCGCTTCAGTAGTGTCCGACTCTGTACGACCCCATGGACTGCAGCCCACCAGGCTACCCCGTCCCTAGGATTCTCCAGGCAAGAACACTGGAGTGGGTTGCAATTTCCTTCTCCAATGCATGAAAGGGAAAAGTGAAAGTGAAGTCGTTCAGTCGTGTCTGACTCTTAGTGACCCCATGGACTGCAGCCTACCAGGCTCCTCCGTCCATGGGATTTTCCAGGCAAGAGTACTGGAGTGGGTTGCCAAGGAAGTAATATAGCTCATTCTAAAAAGTGAGTATTATCTTTATATTAGAAAAAAGAAAAGCTGATTGAGAAAGGGAGAAAATACAAATTACAAAAATCAGAAATGAAAGAGGAGATATCACTAATGATTTTATAGAAATTTAAATTATCATAAGGGAAGACTGAACAACTCTATGTCAACAAATTGGACAATGAAGATGAAATGGACAAATTAAAAAAACAAAAATGTTGTTACTGAAACTGACTTAAAAAAAACAGAAAAATTTAATATACCCACAACAAATGAACCTGAAGTAGCAATCTGCAATTTCCTATAAAAATGAAGCTCTATTTAGTTCTTTGGCCCATTTTTTGATTGTGTCGTTTATTTTTCTGGAATTGAGCTGTAGAAGTTGTTTGTATATTTTTGAGATTAGTTGTTTGTCTGTTGTTTCATTTGCTATTATTTTCTCCCATTCTGAAGGCTGTCTTTTCACCTTGCTTATAGTTTCCTTTGTTGTGCAGAAGCTTTTAAGTTTGATTAGTTCCCATTTGTTCACTTTTGATTTTATTTCCGATATTCTGGGAGGTGGGTCATAGAGGATCCTGCTGTGATGTAAGTCAGAGAGTGTTTTGCCTATGTTTTCCTCTAGGAGTTTTATGGTTTCTGGTCTTACATTTAGATCTTTAATCTATTTTGAGTTTATTTTTGTGTATGGTGTTAGAAAGTGTTCTAGCTTCATTCTTTTACAAGTGTTCAACCAGTTTTCCCAGCACCACTTGTTAAAAAGATTGTCTTTAATCCATTGTATATTCTTGCCTCCTTTGTCAAAGATAAGGTGACCATATGTGCGTGGATTTATCTCTGGGCTTTCTATTTTGTTCCATTGATCTATATTTCTGTCTTTGTGCCAGTACCATACTGTCTTGATGATTGTGGCTTTGTAGTAGAGCCTGAAGTCAGGCAGGTTGATTCCTCCAGTTTCGTTCTTCTTTCTCAAGATAGCTTTGGCTATTCGAGGTTTTTTGTATTTCCATACAAATTGAGAAATTATTTGTTCTAGCTCTGTGAAGAATACCTTTGGTAGCTTGATGGGGATTGCATTGAATCTATAAATTGCTTTGGGTAGTATACTCATTTTCACTATATTGATTTTACCAATCCATGAACATGGTATATTTCTCCATCTATTAGTGTCCTCTTTGATTTCTTTCACCAGTGTTTTATAGTTTTCTATATATAGGTCTTTAGATTCTTTAGGAAGATATATTCCTAAGTATTTTATTGTTTTCATTGCAATGGTGAATGGAATTGTTTCCTTAATTTCTCTTTCTATTTTCTCGTTATTAGTGTACAGGAATGCAAGGGATTTCTGTGTGTTAATTTTATATCCTGCAATTTTACTATATTCATTGATCAGTTCTAGTAATTTTCTGGTGGAATCTTTAGGGTTAGGGTTAGGGCTAGGGTTAGGGTTAGGGTTAGGGTTAATGAAGCTCAAGCCTAGATGGCTTTACTGATCAATTCTACCAAACATTTAAAGAAGAACACTGCTGCTGCTGCTGCTGCTGCTAAGTCACTTCAGTCGTGTCCGACTCTGTGCGACCCCATAGACAGAAGCTCACCAGGCTCCCCCGTCCGTGGGATTCTCCAGGCAAGAACACTGGAGTGGGTTGCCATTTCCTTCCCCAATGCATGAAAGTAAAAAGAGAAAGTGAAGTCGCTCAGTCATGTTCAACTCTTAGCGACCCCATGGACTGGAGCCTACCAGGATCCTCCGTCCATGGGATTTTCCAGGCAAAAGTACTGGGGTGGGATGCCATTGCCTTCCCTGAAAGAAGAACACTAATCTTTCCCAAACTCTTCCCAAAGACAGATGAGAAGGAAATACTTTCCAACTCATTCTATGAAATCAGGATTATCCTGATACCAAAGCCAGACAAAGATATCACTACAAACTAATATTCTTCATGAATATACACTCAAAAGAAAGAAAGAAAGAAAGTGAAGTCGCTCAGTCATGCCCATCTCTTTGTGATCCCATGGATAGCAGCCTGCACCAAGCTCCTCTGTCCATGGGATTTTCAAGGCAAGAGTACTGGAGTGGGTTTCCATTTCCTTCTCCAGGTAATCTTCCCAACCCAGGGATCGAACCCAGGTCTCTCACATTGTAGACAGACGCTTTACAGTCTGAGCCACCAGGGAAGCATACACAACAAAATGTTAGCAAACCAAACCCAGGAAGATATCAGAGGGACAATGTACTATGACTAGTTCAGTTCAGTTCAGTTGCTCAGTTGTGTCTCTTTGTGACGCCATGAAGTGCAGCATGCCAGGCCTCCCTGTCCATCACCAACTCCCAGAGTTCACTCAGACTCACATCCTCAGTGGTGCCATCCAGCCATCTCATCCTCTCTCGTCCCCTTCTCCTCCTGCCCCCAATCCCTCCCAGCATCAGAGTCTTTTCCAATGAGTCAACTCTTCTCATGAGGTGGCCAAAGTACTGGACTTTCAGCTTTAGCGTCATTCCCTCCAAAGAAATCCCAGGGCTGATCTCTTTCATAATGGACTTGATGGATCTCCTTGCAGTCCAAGGGACTCTCAAGAGTCTTCTCCAACACCACAGTTCAAAAGCATCAGTTCTTCAGTGCTCAGCCTTCTTCACAGTCCAACTCTCACATCTATACATGACCACTGGAAAAACCATAGCCTTGACTAGATGGACCTTTGTTGGCAAAGTGATGTCTCTGCTTTTGAATATGCTATCTAGGTCGGACATAACTTTCCTTCCAAGGAGTAAGCGTCTTTTAATTTCATGGCTGCAATCACCATCTGCAGTGATTTTGGAGCCCCCCAAAATAAAGTCTAATACTGTTAACACTGTTTCCCCATCTATTTCCCATGAAGTGATGGGACCAGATGCCATGATCTATGACCCAGCAGGATTTAAACCCAGAATGCAAAGTTGGTTTAATATCCAAGTAGAAATTAATATCTTATTAATAGAAAAAAGAACAAAATACACATGATCGTCTTAAAAGATGTAAGGTACCTGAAAAAAATCACTCATGATAGAAACAAAAAAACAAAGAAATTCTCCACAAGCTAGAAATAGAAGGGAACTTTCTTAATCTGATAATAGTAATTAATGAAAATCCTATAGCTAGCGGTATACTCAATAGCTAAAAGACTAAACACTTTCCCTCTAAGTACAAGGCAAGAATATCTGCTCTCATCACTTCTTTTCAACATCGTGTTGGAGATTCTAACCAGAGGAATCAGGTGCTATAGACTGTTTGTCTATAATCAGGTGCTATAGCATGCAAATTACACCAAAATTCATATGTTAAAACCTAATCCCAAATGTGATAGCAATTGGAGATGGGTTTTTCTGGGGAAGTGGTTTTTCGGGAGGATTACTGTCCTAATAAAGAGATCCCAGAAAGTTGTCCTTCAACCCTGTGAAGACTCAGAGAGAAGAGGGCTATCTGTGAATCAGGAAACTCGTCCTCACCAGACAGTGCCTTAATCTTGGCTTCAATCTCTAGAACTATGAGAAATAAATTGCTGTGTAAACCACCCAGTTTGTGGTATTTTTATTATAGCAGCCCAAACAGATTAAAACATCAGGCAAGGAAAAGAAATAAAGGAGAGAGAGGAGGAGAAAAAAAAAGGGAGGGAGGGAGGAGGGAAGAAAAGAAGAGTATTTGTATAAGAAATCAAGAAATAAATTATTAACAGGCAACATGATCTACTCTAGTACTCTTGCCTGGAAACTCCCATGGAGGGAGGAGCCTGGTAGGCTGCAGTCCATGGGGTCGCTAAGAGTCGGACATGACTAAGCGACTTCACTTTCCCTTTTCACTTTCATGCATTGGAGAAGGAAATGGCAACCCACTCCAGTGTTCTTGCCTGGAGAATCCCAGGGACTGTGGAGCCTGGTGGGTTGCCATCTATGGGGTCACACAGAGTCGGACATGACCGAAGCGATCACACAGAGTTGGACACGACTGAAGCGACTAAGCAGCAGCAGCAGCACCAGCAACATGATCTAATATGTAGAAAATTCCAAAGAATCCACAACAAAACTACAAGAACTCAATGATAAGAAGAGAAATAAATCACTTTAAAAATAGGCAAAAGATTTAACAGTCATTTCAACAAAGAAAATATATGAACGACCAATAAACATATAAAAAGAGTCAACCAGTTACTAGGAAAATGTGAATTAAAAATCACTTCATACCCACAAGGATGGTTATAAAAACGACAAAATAACAAGTGCTGGAGAGGATATAGAAAAACAAGAACCTTCAAACTAAGCCACTTCAAAAACCATTTTGGCACTTTCTTTAAAAATTAAACATAAATGTACCCTACGACTAGTATTTCTAGTTTCAAATATCTACCCCTGAAAAATGGAAACATACATCCACACAAAGACAACCATGAATGTTTATAGAACCATTATGCATAACTGCCAAAGGTGGAAAATTTTTAGATGATCAACTGGTGAATGGATAAACAAAATGTGTTGTGTGTGTATATACTGACATTCCATTTTGCAGTAAAAAGATACAAAACTACTGAAACAGATGAAACTCAAATACTTTGCTAAGTGAAAGGTGGCCACAAAAGATCACATGCCATAGGATTTTATTTATATTAAATGGCCTGAAAAGGCATACCTACAGAAATTTTAAAAATCAATTACTGCTTGCCTAGGTCTCTGGAATGGGAATTGACTGCAGAGGGACAGAAAGGAATTTTTGGAGGTAAAGGCAATATCATAAAACTGGGTTGTGGTTAATAGTTTCAAAATTATAAATTTACTCAAAAAATCATTTAATCGTATATCTAAAATAGATAGATTTCTATAGCATGCAAATTACACCAAAATCAAGCCGTTAAAAACATTATCCTATTTCCGTAACTGAAGGGACTGGGATTTAAACCCAGGACTAACTTTCCATCAAATCTTTTATGTTTTCTTTTATGATGAATAAATACCATTTTAAAAAATAGACATTTCAGATTTGGAGCTAACTGAAAAGTGAAATATTTTAGCAAGATATCTTCTAACAAGAATTGGCTTGTAAGGTTTTTTTTTCCCCAACATTTCCTTGCCAAAATACTTGCCTTTAAAATTGTGGCCAATTATTCTTTGCAGGTTATTATCTTTAATTTGCTAATAGTTTTACTAACAAAAAGGCATAGAAAAAAATTGGGGGTTCAAAACATAATACACTTTTAAAAGTGATTTGTTTTCCTTTATTCAATAAAGTAACAGATCATATCAGCAGCCTACACATCCCGATTTCTACTTTCTGCATTCTTATTTCTCAGAGGCAAGAACATCACAGGTTGGGAGTGAGTCACCTTATCATCTCTGCACCTTAACACCTGCATATTAACAGGAGCACCCCAATACTAATCCCACTAAGATTTTTATCTAGCTCATTTTTCTGCACCTCTAATGATCGTGGCTTAATAACTAAATATGGCAATATATTAGAAAAACACATTTACAAAAAACAAGAAAAATTATTGTATTTTTCACAAGACAGAGTAAAGCAAATTTCCAATCCAATGTTCATGACATTCATTCCAGATGGCCTTTCCCTCCTTGGAAGTCTCTCAAAGCCCTTTAATGAAAACTCTCTCCCAAGCTCATTGTGGTTAGAACACAATAAGCAAAATGGAGAAAGGCATCCAGACGAAAGTGAAAACGTAGATCAGGCCTTATCAACCTCCTTGAGGATGTTAGTTTTTTTTATCCTAAGGACAATGGGAAGCCTCCAACTGGTTTCAAACAGATAAATAAAATCTAATTTACCTCTGCTCAGTGGAAAAGAAACTGCCTGCAATTCATGAGACATCGGAGACAGGGGTTTGATCCCCTGGGTCAGGAAGGTCGCCTAGAGAAGGAAATGACAACCCACTCCAGTATTCTTGCCTGAAAAATCCCATGGACAGAGGAGCCTGGCGGGCTGGAGTCTATGGGGTTGCAAAGAGTCAGACACGACTGAGCAACTAAACAAATATTGTATGAAGACTGGATTATTGCTTTTGTTGTTCAGTTGCTAAGTCTTGTACGATTCTTTTCGACCCCATGGACTGCAGCACACCAGTTGTATTTCACCATCTCCCAAGTTTGCCCAAGTTCATGTCCACTGAGTCAGTGATGCTATCTAACCATCTCATCTGCGCCCTCTTCTCTTGCCTTCTATCTTTCCCAACATCAGGGTCTTTTCCAATGAGCTGGCTCTTCACAGCAGCTGGCCAAAGTATTGGAGCTTCAGCTTCAGCATCAGTCCTTCCAATGAGTATTCAGGGTTGATTTTCTTTAGGATTGCCTGGTTTGATATCCTTACTGTCCAAGGGACTCTCAAGAGTCTTCTCCAACACCACAGTTCAAAAGCATCAATCCTCTGGTGCTCAATCTTCTTTATGGTTCAACCCTCACATCTGTACATGACTACTGGAAAGATCATAGCTTTGACTATATGGCCTAGATTGGATTCAGTTCAGTTCAGTTCAGTCACTCAGTCGTGTCCGACTCTTTGTGATCCCATGAATCGCAGCATGCCAAGCCTCCTTGTCCATCACCAACTCCCGGAGTTCACTCAAACTCATGTCCATCAAGTCAGTGATGCCATCCAGCCATCTCATCCTCTCTCGTCCCCTTCTCCTTCTGCCCCCAATCCCTCCCAGCATCAGAGTCTTTTCCAATGAGTCAACTCTTCGCATGAGGTGGCCAAAGTACTGGACTTTCAGCTTTAGCATCATTCCTTCCAAAGAAATCCCAGGACCGATTTCCTTCAGACTGGACTTGTTGGATCTCCTTGCAGTCCAAGGGACTCTCAAGAGTCTTCTCCAACACCACACTTCAAAAGCATCAATTCTTCCGGGCTCAGCCTTCTTCACAGTCCAACTCTCACATCCATACATGACCACAGAAAAAACCATAGCCTTGACTAGACGGACCTTTCCTGTCAAAGTGATGTCTCTGCTTTTGAATACGCTATCTAGGTTGGTCATAACTTTCCTTCCAAGGAGTTAGCGTCTTTTAATTTCATGGCTGCAGTCACCATCTGTAGTGATTTTGGAGCCCAGAAAAATAAAATCTGACACTGTTTCCACTGTTTCCCCATCTATTTCCCAAGAAGTGATGGGACCGGATGCCATGATCTTCATTTTCTGAATGTTGAGCTTTAAGCCAACTTTTTCACTCTCCACTTTCACTTTCATCAAAAGGCTTTTTAGTTCCTCTTCACTTTCTGCCATAAGGGTGGTGTCATCTGCATATCTGAGGTTATTGATATTTCTCCCAGCAATCTTGATTCCAGCTTGTGCTTCTTCCAGCCCAGCATTTCTCATGATGTACTCTGCATATAAGTTAAATAAGCAGGTTGACAATATACAGCCTTGACATACTCCTTTTCCTATTTGCAACCAGTCTGTTGTTCCATGTCCAGTTCTAACTGTTGCTTCCTGACCTGCATACAGATTTCTCAAGAGGCAGGTCAGGTGGTCTGGTATTCCCATCTCTTTCAGAATTTCCCACAGTTTATTGTGATCCACACTGTCAAAGGCTTTGGCATAGTCAATAAAGCAGAAATAGATGTTTTTCTGCAACTCTCTTGCTTTTTCCATGATTCAGCGGATGCTGGCAACTTGATTTCTGGTTCCTCTGATTAAATAAAGAATACTTAAACCCTCAGGGCTTCTCAGGTGGCTCAGTGGTAAAGAATCTGCCTGCCAATGCAGGAGACTCAGGTTCTATCCCTGGGTTGGGAAGAGCCCCTGGAAAAGGAAATGGCAAACCACTCCAGTATTATTGCCTTCATAATTCCATGGACAGAGGAGCCTGGTAGGCTACAGTTCATGCGGTTGCAGAGTCAGATGTGACTGAGCAACTGAGCACTCACTCAACCCTCAGATTATTAAAATAGGCACTTGACTGGGAGTGATGAGTGAAGAAAGAATTATTCCTTGGAAACTCTGGGGTCTTCTAATCTCTCCTCTTTAGTATAAAGAGAAAGGTAATCTTTGTACTGTTTCTCTCAGGTAGGTATGATCTGTGATGATTGTGATGCTAACAATGTTCTATTTTTTAAAATCACAGATCATGATTTGACTGCTACTGAACCCCTCCCTGGTTATATTCTTAAGAGAGCTGGAAAGCACTGGTAAGTAAGCAGGCTGCACACCACAACAGTATCACCAGAACACTGTCCTCCAGTAGGGGCTCATCTGACATCTAATACCAAAACCAGAGGTTAGCTCTTCATTGATGTATCTCATTCTCAAGGGAAAGTTTATTTCTCATTCATTAAAGTATCTCTGTTTCCAAGAACAGCAACATCAAAGAGCCATTCAAAAATTGGCATGTTTGGACTTCTTCCCTGGAAGTTCAGTGGTTAAGACTCCTCGCTTTCACTTCAAGGGTCAAGAGTTTTAATATCTGGTGTGGGAACTAAGATCCCACATGCTGAAACTTATATAATACTGTAAATCAACTATAACTCAAAATTGGGGGTGGGGGAGAAACCAGCATGCTATTATTGTTCAGTCGCTAAGTTGTGTCCTTGTGTCTGACTCTTCTGCGACCCCATGGACTGTAGCCAGCCAGGCTCCTCTGTCCATGGGATTCTCCAGCTAAGAATACTGGAGTGGATTGCCATTTCCTTCTGCTCTCCATTTTCTTCCTGACCCAGGGATCAGATCTGTGTCTCCTGCATTGGCAAGCAGATTCTTTACCACTGAGCCACCAGGGAAGTCCCACATGTTATGAGGACTTGTAACTAATAATCAATGAAAAAATGCATGGAAGTCAAAAAAAGTAAATCATGTTTAATCATTCATTTGCATCCTGAAGTCTTACAGGTCGTTCTATTTTTTTATTATCTCACTTCAAGAGATCAGACTAAAAGGAAGAGTAATTAGCAGTATGCTTATACATTGTTATCATAAAGCAGAATTAGAGATAATTGAAGATTTTAAATATATTTTACATGAGAGAATGTCAGGCTTGGAATTGCTTCAGAATAGTTTAACAGGAGGAGACAAAGATGAAGTTGATAATTGCTGAAACTGGATATTGTGTCCATGGGACTCATTATACTATTTTCTATTGTGCATATATTTGAAATTTTTCATAAGAAAAAGCTTTTAAAAATCCATGTGGATTGAGAAAGTGGACATTCTCTCACACAAAATTAATAAGAGCATAAATTTTCACAACCTTTTAAAAATTAATGTATAAATAACTTTCAAAAATAAAAATTTTATGCAAAGCAAAGGAAGCCACTAACAAAATGAAAAAGCTACCTCCCAAATGGTTTAAAACATTTACAAAAAAAATAGAAAAAAATATAAAGAACTCAAAACCCAATAGCAAAAACAATCCAATTTAAAATGGGCAGGATATCTGGACAGACATTTTTCCAAAGATATACAGATGACAAACAGACATGTGAGAAGATGCTCAACGTCACTAATCATTGGGGAAATGCAAATCAAAACCATGATGAGCTATCACCTCATACCTGTTAGAATGGTTATTATCAAAAAAGATAAGAAATAACAAGTGTTGGAGAGGATGTGGAGAAAAGGGAACCTTCATGTACTGTTGTTGGAAATGTAAATTTGTGTAGCCACTATGGAAAACAGAATGGTGGTGCCTCAAAAACTTTAAAACAGAACTACCATATAATCCACTAGTTCTTTGGAAGGAAAGTTATGACCAACCTAGACAGCATATTAAAAAGCAGAGACATTACTTTGCCAACAAAGGTCCATCTAGACAAGGCTATGGTTTTTCCAGTAGTCATGTATGGATGTGAGAGTTGGATTAATAAGAAAGCCAAGTGCTGAAGAAATGATGCTTCTGAGCTGTGGTGCTGAAGATTCTTGAGAGTCCCTTGGACTGCAAGGAGATCCAACCAGTCCATCCTAAAGGAAATCAGTCCGAATATTCATTGTAAGGACTAATGCTGAAGCTGAAACTCTAATACTTTGGCCACCTGATGGGAAGAACTGACTCATTGGAAAAAACCCTGATGCTGGGAAAGATTGAATGTGGGAGGAGAAGGGGATGACAGAGGATGAGACTCAAAGGACAAGAGTTTGGGTAAACTCCAGGAGTTGATGATGGACAGGGAGGCCTGGCTTGCTGCGGTCCTTGGGGTCGCAAAGAGTCGGACACGTCTGAGCTACTAAACTGAACTGAACTGAACTGAACTATATAATCCAGAAATTCCACTTTGGGGTATTTATCTAAACAAAATAAAAACACCAATTTGAAAAGATACTCCTATGTTTGCTGCAGTATTATTTATGATAATCAAAATATGGAAACAATCTAAGTGTCTATTGATAGATTAATGGAATACTACTCAACCACAGTAAAGGGAAATCTTGCCATCCGTAACAACATGGATGGATTGCGAAGGCATTATGCTAAGTTAAGTCAGACAGAGAAAGACAAATACCATATAATTTCACTTATATGTGGAATCTAAAAAATAAAAGTCATAGATAAACAAACAGTGATAAACAGTGGTTGCCATAAAGGAGGAAGGAGTGGGTAAAATACATAAAGTGAGTCAGTAGCTACACACTTTTGAGTTATAAGTTCTGGGAATGTAATATACAGCATGGTGACTATGGTCAATAATATTGTAGGACATATTTGAAAACTTCTAAAAGTTAACTTTGTATGGTGACAGATAGTCACTAGATTTATTATGATGTCTGCAGTGTATACAAATATCAAATCATTATGTTGTACTGCTGCTGCTGCGAAGTCGCTTCAGTCATGTCTGACTCTGTGCGACCCCATAGACGGAAGCTCACCAGGCTCCCCAGTCCCTGGGATTCTCCAGGCAAGAACACTGGAGTGGGTTGCCATTTCCTTTTCCAATGCATGAAAGTGAAAAGTGAAAGTGAAGTCGCTCAGTCGTGTCCGACTCTTAGCGACCCCATGGACTGGAGCCTACCAGGATCCTCCGTCCATGGGATTTTCCAGGCAAAAGTACTGGGGTGGGGTGCCATTGCCTTCCCCGTTATGTTGTACACCTAAAACCAACATAATGTTATATGTCATTATACTTTCATAAAATATTTTTTAATAGATCAACAGCTAAAAAGATGAAGAAATACTGTAGCTGTCTTTTTCATGAGATAAACTCATATGTACTAACCTAGAAATGGTCAATGTTAGAGCATTAAATAATTTTTTAAATTGAAAATCAATGTTATTGGTATCATGCATGTGTCTATTATATCTCATGTATATAACTTTGGGGAAAAAAAGTTGAAATGAATATAAATGTAGAGGTGCACCTGATGCTAAGAACTGACTCACTGGAAAAGACCCTGATGCTGGGAAAGACTGAAGGCAGGAGGAGAAGGGCACAACAGAGAATGAGACAGTTGGATGGCATCACTGACTCTACAGACATGGGTTCGAGCAACCTCCAGGAATTGATGATGGACAGGGAAGCCGGGTGTACTGCAGGCCATGGGGTCACAAAGAATTGGACATGACTGAGCAACTGAACTGAAAAGAACTGTAGAGGTTAATGCAGCCAAGGTCTGCTTTCATTCTTTACTGGAAATACTTGGTATTTTCTTAAGTAGTGGGATTATAGGTGATTTTTATTTGTTCTACTTAAGATCACGCTTCATGGCAAAGTTGAGCAATATATCCCAGTAGTCTGGCCCCAGAGATCTCACTTTAAACTACTCACTAAATTGTCTTTATGTGGAGCAGTATATAAAATACAAACTAATAATCTCAGAAATATTTTATTTAGTTCTTTCCTTTCATATCCACAGTGACTCTACATTCTTGATTTCAAATATCTCTTACCATCCTTGAATCAAGAGTGGCTTTTGTTTCACATAGTCTTGACCCATAACATTTCAGGCCCTAGTTATTTCCTCGGAGGTCTACTTTACAGAAAAGAAAGAACAAAGAACTACTTAACGGTGTTTTAAAATAAATTGTTGTTAATTGCGGTGCCCTCAAAATTACAACAACTTAGTTTGGGTGTGTAATTAAGCCAATTATCTTGAAAATGCTACTGAAGTGTTCAGTAGCAGCCACTGCTCTGGCCTCCTTTGCCCGGCTTCCCTGCCATTGTTTGATGCTGCTATTGGGGACCGGGAGTGGGAGCAGGGAGGTGGGGAGAGGGGGAGAGAATAAGCATAATAGACTCTTTGTTACAGAGTCACAGGTTAAAAAAAAAAAATCCTCATGCTCAAAGGTGACAGGATCACTTCATCATTAATCCCAGGATGACCCCACCCCACCCTCCAGAAGTGCTTAAGACTAAAAGATTCTCGTGTATATGCCTGTTACAAACAAGTCCTTTTGCCCAGCTCTTGTCTCTCTCATTCTACCTCCTCTGGAATTTTCTTCTTCCTAAGGCACTTTATTTAAGTGAAGACACTCAGTTACATAAAGGAGACAAAGAACATTTTTTTGCCTGCCCAACTAAAAGAGTCCTCCTGAAATGAGTTGAGATAGGATTAGTGAAAAGAGAATATCTTCTGCCAAAGAAAGCAATAAATTGTTGTTAATAGAGTCCAGAATTAATTAGATGGGCAGGTACATTGCTAATTTTTTCCCTATTTCCAGAATCTTTGAAAAGACTATGATTCAGCCAGCATGTTTTCTGGCCAAGATTTTTTTTATGGAATATTTTGCTTTACCTAGACAAAGTACATGAAAGGAATTTAAAGTACATGTAAGATTAAAGAGGTCCCATTTTTTTTTTCCCAAAGCATATTTTTAAATTATCCTGACCATTTTCATTTCTTTTTAACAACCCATTAGTCCAGAAACTAATGCACCAAGTGTGTTTACCAACTTGAATTTGAAAATATTTTTGCTCTTGGAGCTCTGAATAAAACTCCACAACATATATAATGAATTACTTAAGATTTGTTAGTTAGAATAGGAAAACAGAGTCCAAGATGGTGATCAGAGGAAGCAGTGACTAAAAGAACCACACAGAGGGCAAACATAGAAAAGAGAAAACCTGTAAAATAGGGAAACCACAAGCTGGAGTGAAGACTTCCTATGGGAAAATGCACCCAACATGCACCCTTCATGATTAGTCTCAGTATAAGCCCTATTTTAGGGGAAGGCAATGGCATCCCACCCCAGTACTTTTGCCTGGAAAATCCCATGGACGGAGGAGCCTGGTAGGCTCCAGTCCATGGGGTCGCTAAGAGTCGAACATGACTGAGCGACTTCACTTTCTCTTTTACTTTCATGCATTGGGGAAGGAAATGGCAACCCACTCCAGTGTTCTTGCCTGGAGAATCCCAGGGACAGGGGAGCCTGGTGAGCTTCCGTCTATGGGGTCGCACAGAGTTGGACACGACTGAAGCGACTTAGCAGCAGCAGCAAGCCCTATTTTGCATGAAGCAGAACCAATCAGGCTCTAGGGACTGCTTAGGGGAGGGAACAAAGGACATAAAAGGGAAACAGGGATGATGGAGCCACTCCTGCAGGGTTGGTCCAAGAGTATTGCTTGCTGCCTATTTAGTAAATCTTGCCTGCTTGACCTGTCCTGGTATGTCATTTCAATTCTTTGCTGTGACAAGAACCGAGGGAGAAGAAATGACCCAACAGATCGATACTGGCCTTACTTGTGATCTGAAGAATTAACTCAGCAGTAATATACAAATCCCACGTACACCTATATGCAGATGAAATGTAACTATCTTTAATAAAAAAAAATCCTAAAACCATATGCCCCGAGTTAGCACATACAGTGAAACTCTGATGCCCAATAATGCTTGCTGGATTCCTTCATCTACTAAAACTTTTGGGGGCTTTTCTCTCATAGTGAAATAAATAAACAAGCTTTTTTCTGATCTTCATATTAAATAATGAAACTGCCATGGCAGCTGTTCCCCGTAACAGAAGTAGTAGTACAATATTCAAGCTAAAATAAATGACTATATATGTTAATTTATAATAAGTTCCCATTAACAGATACTCTGAAAGGTAGAGAAGATTTGTTATCCTAGCTAAGAAATTTGAGATTCAAGAAATGAATCGCTTTAGTCCATTTGGGCTACTACAATAAAATACCACGGACTGGGTAGCTTATAAACAACAGAAACTTATTTCTCACAGTATGGAGGCTGCAAGAATGAGATCAGGGTGCCAGAATGGGCAGGTGAGGGTTCTCTTCTGGATTCAAGGTTCTTGTTGTATCCTTATAGGGTAGAAGCAGCTAGCGAACTCCATGGGATTTCTTTTATAAAAGCACTAATCCCATTCATGAGGGCTCCACTCCATGACCTAATTATTTCCAACAGACACACCTACTAACAACCATCATATTTGGTGGTAAGGATTTTAACCTTTGAATTTGGGAGGAGGGACACAAACATTCAGACCATAGCACTAACTGAATTTACCCAAGATCACTTAGCTAGTTAAATAACAGAACCAGAATCTGAACCTAGCTTTGTCAGATTCCAAAGCTCATACTTTGCATTAAATGCCCTACACTACAGCCAAATTAAACTACGGCTAGCTTTTCAATATGCCATGCTGGTTCATACTTCCTTGCCTGTGCACATGCTTGGACTGCTCACATCTTACCAGGAAATTTTCTCTCATTTTCTCTCTCTCCAGAGATGATCATTCACTCTTTCCATCACTGCTTTAGCTGAAGCTTGCCTCTTTCATTGCCCTTATTAATAATATTATTAGTATTCCATTAGTATTTCACTGGACTTTAAGTATTTACATTAGTAATTCACTAGACTATAAGTTCTTTGAGGACACATAATTCCATTTCATTTCCTAGTAAAAAAATTATTATGACTTACCAATAATAGGAATTTGCAGAGAAGAGAAAACACTTTATTTTTTTATAGTCTAGATCCAACCAGTCCATTCTGAAGGAGATCAGCCCTGGGATTTCTTTGGAAGGAATGATGCTAAAGCTGAAACTCCAGTATTTTGGCCACCTCATGCGAAGAGTTGACTCATTGGAGAACACTCTGATGCTGGGAGGGATTGGGGGCAGGAGGAGAAGGGGACGACAGAGGATGAGATGGCTGGATGGCATCACTGACTTGATGGATGTGAGTCTGAGTGACCTCCGGGAGTTGGTGATGGACAGGGAGGCCTGGCGTGCTGCGGTTCATGGGGTCGCAAAGAGTCGGACAAGACTGAGCGACTGATCTGATCTGATCTGATTGGTGCTCCATATGAAGGAAAAAAATGAAAATAGTAACTAGTAATAACCTGTCAGGATATTCTGAAAACAAAATCTATTCTAAAATCTGTCTGTATAACAGAATTCCCTAGGGGAATCAGAAAATATAAATAATCAGATTTGATGTCACATCTTCTGACTCATAATTTGTGAATGGGTAGCTCATGAACCTGTATATATCCATATCCCCAGTGCAACTAGATTTTGAAACAACAGATTAAATGTTCTAAACTATATAAACCCTGATGACAATGCCTAGCCTATGGTAAATGCTCAATAAATGTTAGAATTTATATGATAGTACTTTACAAATGCCATCAGTTCAGTCACTCAGTCATATCCAACTCTCTGTGACCCCATGGACTGAAGCCAGGCCTCCCTGTCCATCACCAACTCCTGGAGTTTAATTCAACTCATGTCCATCGAGTTGGTGATGCCATCAACCCATGTCATCCTCTGTCGTCCCCTTTTCCTCCTTCCTTCAATGATTCCCAGGATCAGGGTCTTTTCAGATGAGTCAGTTCTTTGCATCAGATGACCAAAGCACTGGAGTTTCAACTTCAGCACCAATCCTTCCAATGAATATTCAGGACTGATTTCCTTTGGGATTGACTGATTGGATCTCCTTGTTGTCCAAAGGACTCTCAGGAGTCTTCTCCAACACCACAGTTCAAAACCATCAGTTCTTCAGTGCTCAGCTTTCTTTATAGTCTAACTCTCACATCCATACAGGACTACAGGAAAAACCATAGCTTTGACTGGATGAACCTTTGTGGGCAAAATCATGTCTCTGTCTTTTAATATGCTGTCTAGGTTGGTCATTGGAGAAGGCAATGGCACCCCACTCCAGTACTCTTGCCTGGAAAATCCCATGGACGGAGGAGCCTGGTAGACTGCAGTCCATGGGGTCACTAAGAGTCAGACACGATTGAGCAGTTTCACTTTCACTTTTCACTTTCATGCATTGGAGAAGGAAATGGCAACCCACTCCAGTATTCTTGCCTGGAGAATCCCAGGGACGGGGTAGCCTGGTGGGCAGCCGTCTATGGGGTCACACAGAGTCGGACACGACTGAAGCGACCACAGGACAAACCAAAGCCTTGACTAGACGAACCTTTGTTGGCAAAGTAATGTCTCTGCTTTTGAATATTCTATCTAGGTTGGTCATAACTTTCCTTCCAAGGAGTAAGTATCTTTTAATTTCATGGCTGCAGTCACCATCTGCAGTGATTTTGGAGCCCCCAAAATAAAGTCTGTCATTGTTTCCAGTATTTGCCATGAAGTGATGGGACCTGATGCCATGATCTTAGTTTTCTGAATGTTGAGCTTTAAGCCAGACTTTTGACTCTCCTCTTTCACTTTCATCAAGAGGCTCTTTAGTTCTTTGCTTTCTGCCATAAGTGTGGTGTCATCTGCATATCTGAGGTTATTGATATTTCTCCCGACAATCTTGATTCCAGTTTGTGTTTCATCCAGCCCAGCATTTTGCATGATGTACTCTGCATATAAGTTAAATAGGCAAGGTGCCAATATACAGCTTGATGTACTCCTTTTCCTATTTGGAACCAGTCTATTGTTCCATGTCCAGTTCTAACTGTTGCTTCTTGACCTGCATACAAATTTCTCAGGAGGCAGATCAGGTGGTCTGGTATTCCCATCTCTTTCAGAATTTTCCACAGTTTGTTGTGATCCACACAGTCAAAGGCTTTGGCATAGCCAATAAACCAGAAGTAGATGCTTTTCTGGAACTCTCTTGCTTTGTCATACCACCTTAAAATTTATAAAGCACTCACACAAGAATTATTCCATTTGATCTTCAGAACAATACAAGGATCAACATAATTCTCTACTGCCCCACATTATTCAGTGGATTGTAATCACTTAAATGCTGTCTTCTACAAATGGAATGAATTAGAGAGGTGGAAACCTCTTAAAAATAAGGATAAGGTCTTCCATAGTCTGAAAAAATTCCATCTGTTCCTCCAAAAAAAAGTTGTCTACTATGACCCTTCACATTTAGTATTCAGACCTCTAGCCTCTTTCTATATTTTTAGGAATTTGGCATTAGGAACATCTTTTTTTTTTTTTTTTTAAGAGTGCTCATTAGGCAATCAACACTTCTGTTATAAGGAATATTTTTATGGAAAATAAAAACCAACATTTAACAAGAGTGCTAAACCTGTACCTTGCAAGAAGGAAGAGTCTCAAAATGTTGAGAAAAGATGCTGCTAGAAATCTAACACCAAATCATGCAATCCTACTCATTTCCTGGTGCAAGTCCAGAAAGCATTGAACAAATTCTTCCAGATCCTTCCTTCTGGATGGTCCAGCAGGACAGTCTAGAGGTGGTACTGAGAAAGTAAAAAGCATCTGAAGTAGTGAGTGATCTCTGTCAATAAATGACTACAGAAAGTAGTTAATAAGACATTAAAAAATAATACACATGGTATGTTTGGTGTCAAATCAGGTGGTAAAGAGTTTGCTGTAATAGGGAAGCAGAATCTCAGCGACACAGACATGCCAATTAAAATGTGAGATAGAGACTACTAATACAATGCACCAGTCGGCAAAAGAAATGGCATGGGTGTGCAAGTCTCATTACAGTAAAAAATGATCTTAATCCACAGTTTGAGAGGAAATCATCCTTATTGCTCAGGTCTCTTGGAAATTTGTAAATATGTAAAGTTCCCAAATCCTAACCCAGGCATCAACAATGGTGGGCATGCAATATCACATCCCTGATAATCTAGCAAATTAAACGTGCATGATTTAATATGAAATGTTTAAGTGTTGTTAAATTTATGAATTTAATTTTACATACGTAAATAAATTTGACTGATATTAGACTTGTAATTTTGGTTTGAAAATTATAAAATACTTTAGCTTGTTTATCAGAGAAGGCAATGGCACCCCACTCCAGTACTCTCGCCTGGAGACTCCCATGGACGGAGGAGCCTGGTAGGCTGCAGTCCATGGGGTCGCTAAGAGTCAGACAGGACTGAGCGACTTCCCTTTCACTTTTCACTTTCATGCATTGGAGAAGGAAATGGCAACCCACTCCAGTGTTCTTGCCTGCAGAATCCCAGGGACGGGGGAGCCTGGTGGGCTGCCGTCTCTGGGGTCGCAGAATCGGACACGACTGAAGCGACTTAGCAGCAGCAGCAGCAGCTTGTTTATAAATATTATTTCAAATATGAAGAAGATGCAATAACAAACCTCTAAGTTTAAACTTATCAGGTTTTTAAGGAGCATTTAAATGCTCACAAAGATTTGTTGGGTTTGAAAAGCTTTCCTTGATTAGTCGTTTGAAGTACTTGGGAAAATAAAAATGTGAAATTCATGATTATACTTGAAATTTATGACTTCAGTAAATTGGGTGTTCTTTTAAATATAACCACGTGTGAGTATGAAAAAACTCAGACATTAAAAAGCTCAACTAACTAAAGAGTAGGAATATGTCAGTGGTAGGGGTAAGACGAAAATAGAGAAAATAAGCATTAGTCGTAGAAGTGTGTCTACCAATTTGTTCTGGATTCTTTACCACTGAGCCACCTGGGAAACCCAACAAGTTAAAATAGAATAGACTAACAAGGTACAAAAGACAAAGATATTAACTTTTCTAATTAATTTTAAATACCTCTAAAGTATGTTTTGGGGCTTCCCCAGCAGCTGAGTGGTAAAGAATCTGCCCGCAACACAGGAGATGCAGGTTTGATCCCTGGGTTGGGAAGATCCCTGGGAGAAAGAAATGGCAACCCACTCCAGTATTTTTGCCTGGGAAATTCCATGAACAGAGGAAACTGGAGGGGCTACAGTCAATGGAGTCTCAAAAGAGTCAGGCACTGAGAATCTAAACAACAAAGTATGTTTCAATTATGTACTTTATCAAATTTAACTCTATCCTAATACATCTACTGAACTAAAACTTAAATGTGAAAAAAAAAAAAAACCCACAACGTTCTATTACAGTAAATGACTTTTAACTGGATTTAAAATAAATATTTACACGTTTCAGTCTTGCAGACTAGTGCAAACTAGTTACTATTATTGAACACAGGGATAAATATAACAGACTATGCTGTTTGGGGAAGTGGTTTTTAAACGGTCACAATTATTTTAGTTTAAGAACTGCTTTATAAAGTTCAGTTCAATTCAGTCACTCAGTCATGTCCGACTCTGCAACCCCACAAATCGCAGCACGCCATGCCGCCCTGTCCCAGAGGGACAAAACTCCCAGAGTTTACCCAAACTCATGTCCGTCAAGTCAGTGATGCCATCCAGCCATCTCATCCTCTGTCGTCCCCTTCTCCTCCTGCCTTCAATCTTTCCCAGCATCAGGGTCTTTTCCAGTGAGGCAGCTTTTTGCATCAGGTGGCCAAAGTATTGGAGTTTCAGCTTTAATATCAGTCCTTCCTGTGAACACCCAGGACTGATCTCCTTTAGGATGGACTGGTTGGATATCCTTGCAGTCCAAGGGACTCTCAAGAGTCTTCTCCAACACCACAGTTCAAAAGCATCAATTCTTCAGTGCTCAGCTTTCTTCACAGTCCAACTCTCACATCCATACATGACCACAGGAAAAACCATAGCCTTGACTAGATGGACCTTTGTTGGCAAAGTAATGTCTCTGCTTTTGAATATGCTATCTAGATTGGTCATAACTTTCCTTCCAAGGAGTAAGCGTCTTTTAATTTCATGGCTGACATCACCATCTGCAGTGATTCTGGAGCCCAGAAAAATAAAGTCTGACATTGTTTCTACTGTTTCCCCATCTATTTCCCATGAAGTGATGGGACCAGATGCCATGATCTTAGTTTTCTGAATGTTGAGCTTTAAGCCAACTTTTTCATTCTCCTCTTTCACTTTCATCAAGAATGTTTTTAGTTCCTCTTCACTTTCTGCCATAAGGGTGGTGTCATCTGCATATCTGAGGTTATTGATATTTCTCCCAGCAATCTTGATTCCAGCTTGTGCTCCTTCCAGCCTGGCATTTCTCATGATGTACTCTGCATAGAAGTTAAATAAGCAGGGTGACAATATACAGCCTTGACATACTCCTTTTCCTATTTGGAACCAGTCTGTTGTTCCATGACCAGTTCTAACTCTTGCTTCCTGACCTGCATACAAATTTCTCAAGAGGCAGGTCAGGTGGTCTGGTATTCCCATCTCTCTCAGAATTTTCCACAGTTTATTGTGATCCACACAGTCAAAGGCTTTGGCATAGTCAATAAAGCAGAAATAGATGTTTTTCTGGAACTCTCTTGCTTTTTCCATGATCCAACAGATGTTGGCAATTTGATCTCTGGTTCCTCTGCCTTTTCTAAAACCAGCTTGAACATCTGGAAGTTCATGGTTCATGTATTGCTGAAGCCTGGCTTGGAGAATTTTGAGCATTACTTTACTAGCGTGTGAGATGAGTACAATTGTGGGGTAGTTTGAGCATTCTTTGGCATTGCCTTTCTTTGGGATTGGAATGAAAACTGACCTTTTCCAGTCCTGTGACCACTGCTGAGTTTTCCAAATTTGCTGGCATATTGAGTGCAGCACTTTCACAGCATCATCTTTCAGGATTTGAAATAGCTCAACTGGAATTCCACCACTTCCACTAGCTTTGTTTGTAGTGAAGCTTTCTAAGGCCTACTTGACTTCACATTCCAGGTTGTCTGGCTCTAGGTGAGTGATCACACCATCCTGATTATCTGGGTCATGAAGATCTTTTTTGTACAGTTCTTCTGTGTATTCTTGCTACCTCTTCTTAGGCAATTTCAAAAACAAAAATTCTACTAAATCATGGAAATTAAGTCAGAAATTATTAATAGCCTATTAAATGCAATTTTGAGATGCCTTCTATAAAGATTATCACATATAACAGATACAAACAGAAATATCTAAAGTACAAATTACTTAAGAAAATCTCTTATATATTATAAAAAACTTTTCCCACAGTTTATAAGATTCTAAAGGAAACCATTAAATGCATACAAAAAAAATCTCAATGTGAATTCTCCTCACTTTTGAGAACAGAGAATACATTTCAATTTTAAAATGATCTTGTATACTTGTTCTTTTCTAAGAAATTCACCCATTTTCACAAACTGAAGCACATAATTGAGTGAAAAGTATAACTGAGTTTTAAGTCCTCCCTGCAAAAGTTGGTCAGAAGCATTCCAAATACACAAAATTTAAAGGGTAAACATAAAAGGCTAATTCTACTATCTTAAGTATAAAATACAGATGTTACTAGACCAGATTGCAGTCCCTGAGAGTTTTAGACCCACTCTTATTTCCTCTTTCTGTCTGATTCCTTCTTCTGCTTCAATCCTTCAACAACACTGGACCTAGCTATTCTTCAAATACCACCTACCACACTGAACTTGTATTGATTCATTTACACCTTTTGACATCAGGGTTTGTTTTTTTTTCCTCATGCTGTACCATCCCTTTCCTTTCACCCTCTTAATGCTATAGAAATGATTTTCCCATAAACTCTAACCCCAATTTTTGTTCAAGAACAGGTAACACTAAAATTTTTAGCTTACCTTTAGATGTCTCTCAAATAATCCTGTTTTCACTCAAATTCACAGATTTAGTTTGTTTACTGTCAAGCTGAAATACTGGCTGCCTCCTCACTGGCTCTAAAACCTCCAGGCTGCCTCCCACTTTTCAAATCATTCCTCAATCTCTTTTGAGAAAACAATGGCAACGGTGACTATCAGCAAACATATGCTGCCTTCCAGATCTCAGTATTTCTTGTCCCACCCCTGGGACACATGCATGAGTAACACTAGGCTCACACTATTCTGGGTTTCCTACTGCTATCTTTGCTCTTCAAGTCCTTACTTTGTCCTTGGAGAAAGTCTAAAACAGCTTAAATAGGATTGTCAATCTTGCAGGAAACAGTGCCAGTCCACAGAAAGTGAAGTTGCTCAGTCGTGTCCGACTCTTCACGACCCCATGGACTGCAGCCTATCAGGCTCCTCCGTCCATGGGATTTTCCAGGCAAAAATGCTGGAGTGGATTATCATTTCCTTCTCCAGGGGATCTTCCTGACCCAGGGATCAAACCCAGGTTTCCTGCACTGCAGGCAGACACTTTACCGTCTGAGCCACCAGGGAAGCCCCTTAGCCCCTGCCTCTGGCTCTGATTCACATCTGTTGGTTCCTATCCAGTCCAAAAACATACAGGTTTTTTCTATTCAAGGTTACATGATCTGGAGTCCAAACAAAAGCAGACAGTATGAATTATTTTATTGATAAATATCAATAACCTCAGATATGCAGATGACACGACTCTTATGGCAGAAAGTGAAGAGGGGCTAAAAAGCCTCTTGATGAAAGTGAAAGTGGAGAGTGAAAAGGTTGGCTTAAAGCTCAACATTCAGAAAACGAAGATCATGGCATCTGGTCCCATCACTACATGGGAAATAGATGGGGAAACAAACGGTGGAAACAGTGTCAGACTTTGTTTTTCTGGGCTCCAAAATCACTGCAGATGGTGACTGCAGCCATGAAATTAAAAGACGCTTACTCCTTGGAAGGAAGGTTATGGCCAACCTAGATAGCATATTCAAAAGCAGAGACATCACTTTGCCAACAAAGGTTCGCCTAGTCAAGGCTATGGTCTTTCCTGTGGTCATGTATGGATGTGAGAGCTGGACTGTGAAGAAGGCTGAGTGCCGAAGAATTGATGCTTTTGAACTGTGGTGTTGGAGAAGACTCTTGAGAGTCCCTTGGACTGCAAGAAGACCCAACCAGTCCATTCTGAAGGATCAATCCTGGAATTTCTTTGGAAGGAATGATGCTCAAGCTGAAACTCCAGTATTTTGGCCACCTCATGCGAAGAGTTGACTCATTGGAGAAGACTCTGATGCTGGGAGGGATTGAGGGCAGGAGGAGAAGGGGACAACAGAGGATGAGATGGCTGGATGGCATCACTGACTCGATGGGTGTGAGTCTGGGTGACCTCCGGGAGCCGGTGATGGACAGGGAGGCCTGGCGTGCTGCGGTTCATGGGGTTGCAGAGAGTCGGACACGACTGAGCGACTGATCTGATCTGATCTGATCTGATTGATAACAAAGATGAAGCAAGAAGAGCCTATGTGGCAATTTTCAGGGATGATCAAGTATTTTAAGAGGTTCTAGTTATATGTGTTTTCCATCTATTGGTAGTTCTTCATAATGGTTCCATTTCAGATAGGATTTTAAATAGCATTTAATTTAAATGTCTCAAAATCAATTAATCTGCTTCAATTACAATTTCTCACACAAAACCTTACAGCAGGCATTACCAAGATGGTACAGAATTAAGATAGGACATACTGACACCCAGTTTATAAATATTCCTTAATCAGTTTTGTGCTTGACTTTTTTCCTTAAAATCTCAGGGCAGATATGCAACATTTTGGATGTTCAAGGTCTACTCTATTTTTCGAATTATAACATATTTTTATTGCTACCCCTCTTTGTTTAACAGATCTCACTCATAATTCAAAAAGTGTTTAATAATAGTAATTTAATAAAGGTGAATTTGCATTCTTTAAGCTAGTGGGCTGTCATTCTGGTTAGGCAGTTATAATTCTCCTGCTCTTTAAAGCCACATTTCAGCTTTATCACAATTTTTATCTCTAACTCATATAAATCAACTCTAGCGTGAAAGCTAAAATAGTGTGAAAGCTAAAATAGTGTGAAAGCTAAAATAAAATACTTGACAATCAAGGAGATGACTTTATTCAGGCTACTGTAATAGGGAGATCATTTGTTAATCAGGAACATGTCAAGGAAAAGTAAATGGGACTACAGTTTTACAGAGATAAAACAGACTTTAAAAAAAGAATTCACTGAGGGAGGAAGGGGGTTGGGTCTTATCTCGGAGCATGTGACAGCAGGGAAGTCTTATTCTAGCCATTGCTTGGAACACAAAAATGTGGAAAGGAAGGTTCCAGTAACTCAACACTCAGATGAAGTTCAACACTGTTAAGACAATGACAATTGTTCAAGACAAATGAATGTCATTCATCCTGAACAACTCAGAGCTGATTATAAAGTTCTGGAGTGGCAGAAAGCAGTGTATAAAAAAAACAATCTCTCAAGGATAGTTGCTGGCATTCATTATTCCTGAACAGTTCTATGAAGACCTACAAGACCTTTTAGAACTAACACCCAAAAAAGATGTCCTTTTCATTATAGGGGACTGGAATGCAAAAGTAGGAAGTCAAGAAACACCTGGAGTAACAGGCAAATTTGGCCTTGGAACACGGAATGAAGCAGGGCAAAGACTAACAGAGTTTTGCCAAGAAAATGCACTGGTCATAGCAAATACCCTCTTCCAACAACACAAGAGAAGACTCTATACATGGACATCACCAGATGGTCAACACCGAAATCAGATCGATTATATTCTTTGCAGCCAAAGATGGAGAAGCTCTATCCAATCAGCAAAAACAAGACCAGGAGCTGACTGTGGCTCAGACCATGAACTCCTTATTGCCAAATTCAGACTGAAATTGAAGAAAGTAGGGAAAACTACTAGACCATTCAGGTATGACCTAAATCAAATCCCTTATGATTATACAGTGGAAGTGAGAAATAGATTTAAGGGCCTAGATCTGATAGATAGAGTGCCTGATGAACTATGGAATGAGGTTCGTGACATTGTACAGGAGACAGGGATCAAGACCATCCCCATGGAAAAGAAATGCAAAAAAGCAAAATGGCTGTCTGGGGAGGCCTTGCAAATAGCTGTGAAAAGAAGAGAAGCGAAAAGCAAAGGAGAAAAGGAAAGATATAAGCATCTGAATGCAGAGTTCCAAAGAATAGCAAGAAGAGATAAGAAAGCCTTCTTCAGCGATCAATGCAAAGAAATAGAGGAAAACAACAGAATGGGAAAGACTAAGGATCTATTCAAGAAAATCAGAGATACCAAAGGAACATTTCATGCAAAGATGGGCTCGATAAAGGACAGAAATGGTGTGGACCTAACAGAAGCAGAAGATATTAAGAAGAGGTGGCAAGAATACACAGAAGAACTGTACAAAAAAGAGCTTCACGACCCAGATAATCATGATGGTGTGATCACTGACCTAGAGCCAGACATCCTGGAATGTGAAGTCAAGTGGGCCTTAGAAAGCATCACTAGGAACAAAGCTAGTGGAGGTGATGGAATTCCAGTGGAGCTGTTCCAAATCCTGAAAGATGATGCTGTGAAAGTGCTGCACTCAATATGCCAGCAAATTTGGAAAACTCAGCAGTGGCCACAAGATTGGAAAAGGTCAGTTTTCATCCCGATCCCAAAGAAAGGCAATGCCAAAGAGTGCTCAAACTACCGCACAATTGCACTCATCTCACACGCTAGTAAAGTAATGCTCAAAATTCTCCAAGCCAGGCTTCAGCAATATGTGAACTGTGAACTTCCTGATGTTCAAGCTGGATTTAGAAAAGGCAGAGGAACCAGAGATCAAATTGCCAACATCCACTGGATCATGGAAAAAGCAAGAGTTCCAGAAAAACATCTATTTCTGCTTTATTGACTATGCCAAAGCCTTTGACTGTGTAGATCACAATAAACTGTGGAAAATTCTGAGAGAGATGGGAATACCAGACCACCTGATCTGCCTCTTGAGAAATCTGTATGCAGGTCAGGAAGCAACAGTTAGAACTGGTCATGGAACAACAGACTGGTTCCAAATAGGAAAAGGAGTACGTCAAGGCTGTATATTGTCACCATGTTTATTTAACTTATATGCAGAGTACATGATGAGAAATGCTGGACTGGAGGAAACACAAGTTGGAATCAAGATTGCTGGGAGAAATATCAATAACGTCAGATATGCAGATGATACCACCCTTATGGCAGAAAGTGAAGAGGAACTCAAAAGCCTCTTGATGAAAGTGAAAGTGGAGAGTGAAAAGGTTGGCTTAAAGCTCAACATTCAGAAAACGAAGATCATGGCATCTGGTCCCATCACTACATGGGAAATAGATGGAGAAACAGTGGAAACAGTGTCAGACTTTATTTTTCTGGGCTCCAAAATCACTGCAGATGGTGACTGCAGCCATGAAATTAAAAGACGCTTACTCCTTGGAAGGAAGGTTATGGCCAACCTAGATAGCATATTCAAAAGCAGAGACATCACTTTGCCAACAAAGGTTCGCCTAGTCAAGGCTATGGTCTTTCCTGTGGTCATGTATGGATGTGAGAGCTGGACTGTGAAGAAGGCTGAGCGCCGAAGAATTGATGCTTTTGAACTGTGGTGTTGGAGAAGACTCTTGAGAGTCCCTTGGACTGCAAGGAGATCCAACCAGTCCATTCTGAAGATCAGCCCTGGGATTTCTTTGGAAGGAATGATGCTAAAGCTGAAACTCCAGTATTTTGGCCACCTCATGCGAAGAGTTGACTCATTGGAGAAGACTCTGATGCTAGGAGGGATTGAGGGCAGGAGGAGAAGGGGACGACAGAGGATGAGATGGCTGGATGGCATCACTGACTCGATGAATGTGAGTCTGGGTGACCTCCGAGAGCTGGTGATGGATAGGGAGGCCTGGCGTGCTGCAGTTCATGGGGTCGCAAAGAGTCGGACACGACTGAGCGACTGATCTGATCTGATCTGATCAAACATCAATTGTTATAGGGTCCTGTGCCACTCCAGTACTCTTGCCTGGAAAATCCCATGGACAGAGGAGCTTGGTGGGCTGCTGTCTATGGGGTCGCACAAAGTCGGACATGACTGAGTGATTTCACTTTTACTTTTCATTTTCATGCACTGGAGAAGGAAATGGCAATCCACTCCAGTGTTCTTGCCTGGAGAATCCCAGGGACGGGGGAGCCTGGTGGGCTGCCGTCTATGGGGTTGCACAGAGTCAGACATGACTGAAGCGACTTAGCATAGCATAACATAAAACTTTATATTAATAAAGAGTCAACAGTTGAAACTTGAGGGTGACAGGGCCCAGGACAGGCTACCCCCAAATGTGCCTCAATGACATTAATTTGAATTATAGTTACTTAAGAACAAACTGATGCCAGAGGGATACTTTGACCCTCCTCTCTGGCTCCTTGAAAGCAGGAAATAAAACTGTTAATGAAGGTGCACTCTCTGCACTAGAGGTAGAAGGACACTCTTATCACCAGAGTTAGGGAATTCTGTAGAGATTACTGTGTAAACAAGCCTTGTTACTTCTTTTATTTACTATCCCTAAGTCCAAGCTCTGTTTAGATTCTTAACCAAGCACCCAAAGCCCAAGTTTCTTTGTCTTGTCAATTTCTCACAAATTTATTGTTTTTTTGTCTAAAAAATACAAAAGCTGCCTACTTTGACCACTTCTTAGGTGCCATTCTCTGAGACCTACATACACAGGAATTAGAATTTGTTTCTTTTTCTCCTGTTAATCTATCTTGTGTCAATTTTATTATTAGTTCAGCCACAAGAACTCAGAGGGGTAGAGGGAAATTTCCCCCTCCCTAACAAGAGTAACCAGTCCAGGGAATTCCAAGAGGCTGTTAAGGAGTATTTTTTGGTTATTCACCACTACTTGTTCAGTTTCACACTCTCAAGCTAGGACACCAATGTTCTTGGTGATGTTGTTCACAGTCCTGGTTACACCTTACATAATAAGGGCATGTTTAGCCCAAGCATCTCTCTGGACTTTCTTACTGATCCAGACAACAACTTGTTCAGGGAGAAATCTGACCTACACATGGGCTGTTAGCGTGAGTCCTTCAGGGTGTCTATCAGGTCATCAGGATTCAGCTTGCAGGGCGTCTTCTAGCACTCTGGAAAGGGTGGGTTGCAAGGAAGCCTAGTGTCCTGGGGATTTGAGCAGTCAATTTTCAGTTCTTCATGATGTAGAGTCAGGCAGAAGGGAGAGAAACTGGAAATGGTTTGGATGACTACAGTAAGATATTAAAGGATACTTTTAGAAATTAAAATTTGGTAAGAATTGACAATTTCAGCAATGTAATAGAACTGAATCCAACTTACAGGTAGGTACCCAAATTTTTTTTTTCCACAGGGAAGGGGGGAAGTGATTGAAATCTCTGCCAGACAGGATGTAATTTGCATATGTATAGCCTATCTGTAATTTACAAAGAGTATGCAAAGAACTCAAAGCCAGGAATGAGGCTTTCTTCTGGTAGCTGTGAAGCATGTGCTATAACTGAGGCAATTTTCCACTGAAACAAAAAACTTCTTTCTACCCTTAACTACCTTTTGATCGAAACTAATCAAAAAAAATTATTCTTGCTCAAAAAATAAAACTGCTATAAACTATATTTAGCTTGATTATTTGCATAGGTATAGTGATATCAGCAATTTCCTATCTCAGTTCAGTCCAGTCACTGAGTCCTGTGTGACTCTTTGCAATCCCATGGACTGCAGAACCCAAGGCTACCCTGTCCATCACCAACTCCCGGAGTTTGCTCAAACTCATGTCCATCGAGTCAGTGATGCCATCCAACCATCTCATCCTCCGTTGTTCCCTTCTCCTCCTGCCTTAAATCTTTCCCAGCATCAGGGTCTTATCCAGTGAGTTAGCTCTTTGCATCAGGTGGCCAAAGGACTGGAGCTCCAGCTTCAGCATCAGTCCTTCCAATGAATATTCAGGACTGATTTCCTTTAGGATGGACTGGTTGGATCTCCTTGCAGTCCAAGGGACTCTCAAGAGTCTTCTCCAACACCACAGTTCAAAAGCATCAATTCTTTGCTGTTCAGCCTTCTTTATGGTCCAACGCTCACATCCACACATGACTACTGGAAAAACCATAGCTTTGACTAGACACACCATTGTCAGCAAAGTAATGTCTCTACTTTTTAATATGCTGTCTAGGTTGGTCATAGCTTTTTTCCCAAGGAGCAAGCATTTTTTAATTTCATGGCTGCAGTCACCATCCGTAGTGATTTTGGAGCCCAAGAAAATAAAGTCTGCCACTGTTTCCCTTGTTTCCCTATCTATTTGCCATGAAGTGGTGGGACCGGATGCCATGATCTTAGTTTTCTGAATTTTCAGTTTTAAGCCAGCCTTTTTATTCTCCTCTTTCAGTTTCATCATGAGGCTCTTCAGTTCCTCTTAGCTTTCTGCCAGAAGGGTGATGTCATCTGCATATCTGAGGTTATTGATATTTCTCCCAGCAATCTTGATTCCAGCTTGTGTTTCATCAAGCCTGGCATTTCTTATGATGTATTCTGCATATAAGTTAAATAAGCAGGGTGACAATATACAGCCTTGACATACTCCTTTCTCAATTTGGAACCAGTCCATTGTTCCATGCCCATGTCTAACTGTTGCTTCTTGACCTGCATACAGATTTCTCAGGAGGCAGGTAAGGTGGTCTGGTATTCCCATCTCTTTTAAGAATCTTTCAAAGTCTGCTGTTATCCACACAGTCAAAAGCTTTGGCATAATCAATAAAGAAGAAGTAGATGTTTTTCTGGAACTCTCATTTTTTTCTATGATATAAGGGATGTTGGCAATTTGATCTCTGGTTCCTCTCCATTTCTAAATCCAGCTTGAACATATGGAAGTTCTCAGTTCACATATTACTGAAGCCTATTTCAAGAATTTTGAGCATTACCTTGCTAGCATGTGAGATGAGTGCAATTGTGGGGTAGTTTGAACATTAAACAGTGGAAACAGTGTCAGACTTTGTTTTTCTGGGCTCCAAAATCACTGCAGATGGTGACTGCAGCCATGAAATTAAAAGACGCTTACTCCTTGGAAGGAAAGTTATGACCAACCTAGATAGCATATACAAAAGCCGAGACATTACTTTACCAACAAAGGTTTGCCTAGTCAAGGCTATGGTCTTTCCTGTGGTCATGTATGGATGTGAGAGCTGGACTGTGAAGAAGGCTGAACGCCGAAGAATTGATGCTTTTGAACTGTGGTGTTGGAGAAGACTCTTGAGAGTCCCTTGGACTGCAAGAAGACCCAACCGGTCCATTCTGAAGGAGATCAATCCTGGAATTTCTTTAGAAGGAATGATGCTAAAGCTGAAACTCCAGTATTTTGGCCACCTCATGCGAAGAGTTGACTCATTGGAGAAGACTCTGATGCTGGGAGGGATTGAGGGCAGGAGGAGAAGGGGACGACAGAGGATGAGATGGCTGGATGGCATCACTGACTTGATGGGTGTGAGTCTGGGTGACCTCCGGGAGCTGGTGATGGACAGGGAGGCCTGGCGTGCTGCAGTTCATGGGGTCGCAAAGAGTCGGACATGACTGAGCGACTGATCTGATCTGATTGAACATTCCTTGGCATTGCCTTTCCTTAGGATTGAAATGAAAACTGACCTTTTCCAGTCCTGTGGCCACTGCTGAGTTTTCCAAATTTGCTGGCATATTGAGTGCAGCACTTTCACAGCATCATCTTTTAGGATTTGAAATAGTTCAGCTGGAATTCCATCACCTCCACTAGCTTTGTTCATAGTGATGCTTCCTAAAGCCCATTTGACTTCACATTCCAGAATGTCTGGCTCTAGGTGAGTGATCACATCATCATGGTTTTCTAGGTCATGAAGATCTTTTTTTGTATAGTTTTGTGTATTTTTGCCACCTCATCTTAACATCTTCTGTTTTTTGTTAGGTCCATACCATTTCTCTCTTTTATTGTACCCATCTTTGCATGAAATGTTCCCTTGGTAGCTCTAATTTTCTTGAAGAGATCTCTAGTTTTTCCCATACAATTGTTTTCCTTTATTTCTTTACCCTGATCATTGAGGAAGACTTTCTTATCTCTCCTTGCTATTCTTTGGAACTCTGCATTCAAATGGGTATATCTTTCCTTCCCCCTTTGCCTTTAGCTTCTCTTCTTTCCTCAACAATTTGTAAGACCTCTTCAGACAACAATTTTGACTTTTTGCATTTCTTTTTCTTGGGGATGGTCTCAATCACTGCCTCCTATACAATGTCATGAACCTTCATCCATAGTTTTCAGGCATTCTATCAGATCTAATCCCTTGAATCCATTTGTCACTTCCACTGTATAATTGTAAGATATTTGATTTAGGTCATACCTGAATGGTCTAGTGGTTTCCCCTACTTTCTTCAATTCAAATCGGAATTTGGCAATAAGGAGTTCATGATTCAAGCCACAGTCAACTCCCAGTCTTGTTTTTGCTAACTGTATAGAGCTTCCCCATCTTTGGCTGCAAAGAATATAATCAATCTGATTTTGGTGTTGACCATCTGATGATGTCCATGTGTAGAGTCTTCTCTTGTGTTGTTGGAAGAGGGTGTTTGCTATGACCAGTGCATTCTCTTGGCAAAATTCTGTTAGCCTTTGCCCTGTGCCATTTTGTACTCCAAGGCCAAACTTGCCTGTTACTCCAGGTATTTCTTGACTTCCTACTTTTGCATTCCAGTCCCCTATGAGGAAAAGGACATCTTTTGGGGGGTGTTAAGTTTTAGAAGGTCTTGTAGATTATCATAGAACAGTTCAACTTCAGCTTCTTCAGCATTACTGGTTGGGGCATAGACTTGGATTGCTGTGATACTGAATGGTTTAAACAAACAGATCATTCGGTCATTGTTGAGATTGCACCCAAATACTTCATTTCGGATTCTGTTGTTGACTATGAGGGCTACTGCATTTCTTCTAAGGGATTCTTTCCCACAGTAGTAGATATAATGGTCGTCTGAATGAAATTTGCCCACTGCAGCCCATTTTAGTTCACTGATTTCTAAACTCTTGATGTTCATTCTTGCCATCTTTTGTTACCAGGAATGCTACTGAGATTTGGTGGAGTAGAAGGACATGCACTCATCTTTTCAAGCAAGAACTCCAATTGCAACTCACTGCTGAACAACCATCAGCAGAAGAATGTTGGATCCCACCAAAAAAGATATCCCATGTTCAAGGACAAAGAAGCCCCAACAAGATGGTAGAAGGGGCAAAATTGCATTTCGAATCAAATCCCAGACCTACCAGAGACACTCAGAGGGCTCAAACAAAACCTTGTGCACACCAGGACCCAGAGGCTCCACATAGACTGAGCCAGACCTGCCTTTGAGTGTTTGAATGGGTCAGCAGTGGCCTGCCACAGGGCAGGGGCTCTGGCTGCAGCAAACCTGGGTTACGTAGCATTACCCACCATAGAGCTACTGAGGAGACATCTACAAACTGCAGAATAATTATACCAAAGAAATTCTCACACTGTAAAGAAAGTTCTAGGACCCACAACTGATTTCCCAACCTGGGGATCCAGCAAAGGGACTGAGAACCCCCAGCGAATTTAACTTTGGAGACCAGTGGGATTTGATTATAGAACTTCCACAGGACTGAGGAAACAGGCCCACGGAGGGCACAAATATAACCTTGTGCACACCAGGAGCCAGAAGAAAGGAGCAGTGTCCTCACAAGAGACTGAGTCAGACTTGACTGTGAGTGTCCAGGAGTCTCTAGTGGAGGCATGGGTTTGGCCTCAGGCCAATAAACAGGGAGGGAACACAGACCCATCCATCAACAGAAAGCTGGATTAGAGATTTACTAAGCATGACCCCACCCATCAGAACAAGACCCAGTTTCCCCCAGTCTCTGGCATCCTGAAGCTTCTATATAAGCCTCTTATCCTTATTCTCAGAGGGCAGACCAAATGAAAACCACACAGAAAACTAAGCACACTAATCACATGGACCACAGCCGTGTCTAACTCAATGAAATTATGAGCCATGCCATGGAGGGCCACCCAAGATGGACAGGTCATGGTGGAGAGTTCTGACAAAACATGGTCCACTGGAGAAGGGAATGGCAAACCACTTCAGTATTCTTGCCTTGAGAACCCCATGAACAGTATGAAAAGGCAAAAAGATAGGACACTGAAAGATGAACTCTCCAGGTTGGTAGATGCCCAATATGCAACTGGAGAAGAGTGGAGAAATAATGCCAAAGAGAATGCAGAGATGGAGCCAAATCAAAAAGAATGCCCAGCTGTGGATGTGACTGGTAATGGAAGTAAACTCTGATGCTGTAAATAGCAATACTGCATAGGAAACTGGAATGTTAGGTCCATGAATCAAGGTAAATTGGAAAAGGTCAAACAGGAGATGGCAAGAGTGAACACTGACATTTTAGGAATCAGTGAACTAAAATGGAATTTACCATCTAGGCCTTGTTAAATTTGCTTTGCTGGAAAATGTCATATGAAATCTCAGATTAAAGATTTAAAAGTCTCTTGAGGCTAGGAAGCCAAGCCAAGAACTTGCTATGAGATTTCGCCGGCAGAATCTATGAATCTGAGGTAAATCCTTTCTTTTCAATATCCCAGAAATAACCTAATGTATATAGCACAGGGAACTCTACTCAATATTCTGTAATAACCTATATGGGAAAAGAATTTGAAAAAGAATTAATATATACATAAATATAAATAACTGATTCACTTTGCTGTACACCTGACACTAATACAACACTGTGTTAATTATACTCCAACAAAAATTTTTTTTTAACTTAGCAATTTTTTAAAAAAATTTTGAAATATCTTAAGTCTCCTGAGCTTGCCAGGAAGTAACTTCCTTGGTCACTTGTTAGGCAGGCAGAGAACACTGTAGCCAGGGAACAGGCTATTTTTCTCAAGAGGGCTTTATAAGCATTGCTCTATAAAGTCAATCTTAGTTCCTTACAAGTAACTGGTCATACCGACTAAATGATCATCATTTTCAGGCAAGGTCTCAGTTGTATAACCAATGCTTTCAATTATGTTCTTGTAACAAGACAGATTATTTCTGAACCTATGAAAATAACTATATTGTTGTTAAAATAAGAATACTCAATAATAGTTTTCAAGTTCTAGAGAGTCAAACAGGAAGAAAGCCATCATTTACAAATGCTTTGTTTCAAAAATCAGAGTCTACTAAATTGTTATGAGCTATAGATAACTTGTCAGAGAAGGCAATGGCACCCCACTCCAGTACTCTTGCCTGGAAAATCCCACGGACAGAGGAGCCTGGTAGGCTGCAGTCCATGGGGTCGCTAAGAGTCGGACACAACTGAGCGACTTCACTTTCACTTCTCATTTTCATGCATTGGAGAAGGAAATGGCAACCCACTCCAGTGTTCTTGCCTGGAGAATCCCAGGGACAGGGGAGCCTGGTGGGCTGCCGTCTATCGGGTCACACAGACTCGGACACGACTGAAGTGACTTAGCAGTAGCAGCATAGATAACTTAGGAGAAAAGAGAAGGTATTCCTTATATATCATAAAATATGACATGAGAACATTAAAAATACTCCAAATAAACATTACAATCACCTCTCATTTTAGTTCATTTAATTAACACTTACACTACTTGATCTAGGGTTACCAGTCTCAGATGCCCTCAGGTTCTTGATTAGAGTTCTGGAAATCCCGACTCTATCTACTGGTATGGTGTCAAAGTTGTTTAAGCAATGTTACCAGAAGCCTGTACCCAATAATACCTTGCATCATCTTTTTTCCACAAAGCACTGAGACAGTCCTCTGATGCAGTATTCATGCCTGTAGCTGATATTAAAGAGTTTTCAGGGAAGCATGAGAGAAAAACAAAAAATATTTGTATATGACACATTTAAAATGGTTATAGTTAAATTATTACTAATAACTTTCCAAAATAAAACATCAGATGAGAGTTCTTAAGAATAGGGCAACTGACAAAGAAATTTGGTTGTTTCTGTGGAAGGCAATGGCACCCCCACTCCAGTACTCTTGCCTGGAAAATCCCATGGATGGAGGAGCCTGGTAGGCTGCAGTCCATGGGGTCGCTAGGAGTCGGATATGACTCAGCGACTTCACTTTCCCTTTTCGCTTTCATGCATTGGAGAAGGAAATGGCAACCCACTCCAGTGTTCTTGCCTGGAGAATCCCAGGGATGGGGGAGCCTGGTGGGCTGCCGTCTCTGGGGTCGCACAGAGTCGAACACGACTGAAGCGACTTAGCATAGCATAGTAGAGTAAACACATAGGAAGGTAATGAAGCTATTGACAAGAGAAGCAGCAAGTAGAAATCAAGAGAACAGATCAAGAACACTGAAGCACAAGAGGGGATTTAAACTAGACAAAACAGAATTTTCTCAATAGTGAGACCTTCTGCCGAGTATGAATCATTGTGATTCATATAGGAATTAGAGTATTTGAAGATGCCTGTATTTGAAATAGTTGCCAAAGAAAACAGGAAAGAAAAAGAAAACTGTTCAAATAATATAAAAAGGTCTTTCCATTGGCACTCATTCCCTGAGTAATACTGAAGATAAAATATTTCTGGAGGCACCAATCAGTACAATTACGAACCCTTTTCTAGCAGGGTCAAAGAGCCATGGTGCTGGGGTGGAGAAGGCAGACTGTGATTGAGTACAGGAAGACCTAAGATCTGGAGTGGACTCAAGGATCACCAAACTAAGGAGGAATCAAAGGAGGGGAGGATTTGGCGCAGTTAACAGTAGAGTGGTGGAATACCTCGAGATAACTAAAGGAGAGGACCACTTCAGCTCTTAATGTTAACCTAAAACATTACAAACAAGTCACTGTATTATACAACCTCATCCTCACATCAACGCTGTGAGGTAAAGTGGCATATTTCAGAAACCGCAGAATCCCAGACATTGTAGAGAAAAATATTCTTCCTAAAATTTTTTATTACACAAACTCTTGAACCAACATAGATTAGAGGATATTTTGGTAATTAACTGATTTTATTGTAATTCCATAGTAGAGATGGATCTGCTCTCACAGTAAGCTTTTTTGTAGCTAATGATTAGGATAATTTACTCAAATGTGCTTTTTAAAGTTTATTCAGTCCAACAACTGATGAATGCATAAATAAACAATGTGGTATAACCAAGCAATACAGTGCTATTTGATAATTAAAAAGAATGAAATACTGATATACTACAATAAAATCACTGCAGATGGTGATTGCAGCCATGAAATTAAAAGACACTTACTCCTTGGAAGGAAAGTTATGACCAACCTAGAGAGCATATTAAAAAGCAGAGACATTACTTTGCCAACAAAGGTCCGTCTAGTCAAGGCTATCATTTTTCCAGTGGTCATGTATGGATGTGAGAGTTGGACTGTGAAGAAAGCTGAGCACTGAAGAATTGATGCTTTTGAACTGTGGTGTCGGAGAAGACTCTTTAGAGTCCCTTGGACTGCAAGGAGATCCAACCAGTCCATCCTAAAGGAGATCAGTCCTGGGTGTTCACAGGAAGGACTGATATTGAAGCTAAAACTCCAACACTTTGGCCACCTGATGCAAAAAGCTGACTCACTAGAAAAGACCCTGATGCTGGGAAAGAATGAAGGCAGGAGGAGAAGGGGACGACAGAGGATGAGATGGTTGGATGGCATCACCAACTCAATGAACATGGGTTTGGGTGGACTCTGGGAGTTGATGATGGACAGGAAGGCCCGGTGTGCTGTGATTCACGGGGTCACGAAGAGTCGGACACGACTGAGTGACTGAACGGAACAATATGGATAAATTTTTTAAAAAATTGCCTGCTAAGTTAAGAAGCCAGACACAAAAAGCAACATATTGTACAATTCCATTTATACAAAGTGTCCTGAATAGGCAAATTTGTTGAGACAAAAGTAGATTAGCTGTCTTTAGGACTGGAGGAAAGAGGGAAAAGGATGGGAAGTGACAAGTGATGGGTTCAGAGCATTTTTTAGGGCAGAAGAAAAGGTTCTAAAAGTAGATTGTGGTGATGATTGCACAACCCAGTGAATATACTAAAAAAAATACTGAATTGTATACTTTCAATGTTTTAATCATATGAAACGAGAATTATATGTCAATAAAGCTGTTTTTAAAATTTATTCAATCAACGTTCAAGAGAATGAAAATGTACTAACAACTAAGAAACATAGTTGCTAACAATAACATACAATGAAATATTACAGAACCTGTATCTTGTATTAAAAATAATTATTAATCATACCATGAAAAGATGGTAAATCAATTATATACCTAAACTGATTTAGAAGGATTGTTTTTTATTTATTTATTTTTGCTGTGCTGAGTCTTTGTTGCTGTGCAGACTTTTCCCTAGTTGTGGTGAGCAGAAGTTACTCTTCATTGAGGTACACAAGCTCCTTATTGCGGTGGCTTCTCTTCTTGAAGAGCACAGGCTGTAGGCACATGGGTTTCAGTAGTTCAGCACGTGGGCTCAGTAGTTGCAGCACACAGGTTTAGCTGCTCCACGTTGCTCCGTGACATGTGGAATCTTCCCAGACCAAGGATTGAACCCGTGTCCCCTGCATTGCCAGGCGTATTCCTATCCACTGTACCATCAGGGAAATCCAGGAAGATTATTTTTAAAATACTCTGATATTTTTGCATAATACAGTCTGGTCTCTTTTCTTGGAAACATGTTATCATGGAGATTGCCATGCAATGTATTTAATGGTGCTTGTACTTCTATAATTGAAGTGATTTAAAACCAATTGTATTGAATTTTGCTCTAATACTTGCTCTAATACAAGTATAATATTTAGTGCTCTGAAATACTAATACTTTAATGTGACATTAATACTCTAGCCTCTGTTAGAAACAAACTCATAAAATTTTACAGCTATTGCTTATTTTAATTACAAAATACTGCTGAATCATTCATCAAAGACTTAAAATTTTCTTCAGCATGGACTCTAACCATTAACTTCAAAATGTCATTTGGCGAGATCATCTCTTTATTTCCTCAGGGCTTTTTACTACTACATCCTAGGGCCAAAACAGGTTTCCAGTCAACCTTATATTCTTCATAACAGTCTCACTTTTTAATGCATTTATTCATTCATCAAATTTTTACTGAGCAGCTCTTACATGACAGGTGGTGATATATGCAACAGATACTACCTCTAGAAGGTAAGAGTCCAGGAAAAATGTATAACTTAATGAATAATTAAAATAGTGAAGGCACTGTGGGAGCACATAGCAGGGAGACCTCAACAGATAGAGGAGTCAGGCTAAGGCATTTTAAAGAAAGAGATCTCAAAGTTGAGGCTTGAATAATGAACAGAAATAGCGAAGCATTAAGTAGGGTAGTTCAAAGGGAAAAAGTGTATGAAAATGGTCAGAAATGAGGGATACCATCAGGCTTCTCAAAACCAAAAATGTCCCTAATCCTTATAATCATGATTCTTGCAAGCTTTAGCTATTATTTCCAAATTCTTGACATTTTTCTCTCTTGAAAAATATCTATCTCAAAGCAATAATCAGATCTGTTATTTAGCAATCAGCATGCATGGGACTTCTCTTGGTCAAGAGCTTCTAGGTACAACTGGGTCAAGGTCAGAGGAGTAAGAGCAACACTTTTAAAAACTCATTTTATGGGGAGTAGAGGCAAGCTGGTGGAGTACGGGAGTGCAGAGCTGGTGTCTCCTTGCAGGTATATCAGGAGTACACAGGTGCAATTCCCTTAGAGAGCCTGTTGGACACTGGGGGAGGACCTCCAACACTCCAACACCTAGGGTGTATGGGAGGGATCCCCACACAACTAGGCAGGATGTTGTGGGAAAAGGAAAGGGGGAAGGAGAGTGAAAGCAGGATAAAGCCAGCCCCCCTGAGGGAGAGGAGGGGAGGAGAAGTTCCCACACTTGGGGAGGGCAGTCACACTCACATCAAAGGTATCAACAGGGGCAGAGGGGGACCCTCAGAGGACCAGGGCATCAGAGAGGAGCACAGCAGCTGGTGTGTGAAGGGCAGAGTGCAGTGAGAGCTACATGCATGGTATGTGCCACAGCTTTGAGTGCCCCAGCCAGATTTGTGTGTTTCTTGGTGAGGAGGGAGGCTGGGTGCTGGAGAGTGGGGTTGGAGGGTGGACCCAGGGAGGGGACAACTGTTACTGGTGGGGAAGGAGCCTGGGGCAGTGAGGAGAGGCTCCACAGTTGGGAGGATTGGAGGGGGAGCCTGGGCCACCTTAGAGGCAAGGTCCATTGTCAAGTGGCAAGCAAGGCAGGGCCACCATTCTGCACTGGCCCAGCCTCCATGGGCAAAGGCAGGGGCACACTTCTAAGCAGGATCAGCCACCACTCAAACCAGGGTCTGCCTTACCTGCTTAGGCCCTAGGGAGCCTACTAGCACCCTGGGCCTGGGCCCCATTCCTGCCGAAGCCCCTTCTGACCACACGAGTCTTGGGCCTGAGCCCTGCCCCTGCCAGGGACTCCCAGGGCTGCACAGATCATGGTGGCCCACCTGCTGCCCCTGAGAGAGCCATGCCTCAGCCAAGGTCTCCTCTGCTCAGTGAAGAACTGACCCCTTCAAAGCCTCTTCCAATAGAGTCAGCTGCTGCAGACTTGCACATGGGAGCCTCTGCCCCAACTGGCCTGAGCAGTGACATGTGCTCTGGGTCAGCTTCAGAAACACATGCTGGTGAAAGAAACACACCGCAGAAGCAGGGCTGACACAGGGTCCAGAACGAACCTGCAGCCCTTGGAAGGCCTCTTGAAGAGGTTGGGGTTGGGTGTAGCTCCCTGTGGGATCAAGGACATGGACAGTAAAGGCACCAAGGAATTTTGTTTTTATCTTTTATTTTTTACTAATTTCTTTTTTTTTTTTACTGTTATGTTATTGCTGTTTCATTTTTATTTTTTCTATTATATGTTTAATTCTTTTTTTATTATTCTGCTCTTTCTAGTTTGTTGTCTGTTCTTTTTGTTGGTGGTGGTGGTGATGGTGGTGGTGGTGACAGTTTATTCTTTTGATATTTTTGTGTTATTTTGTTTCCTTTTTTTGCTTTTAATCTTTTAAAAATTTTTTAGTTTTGTTTTTATCATTTTTGTGCGCTTATCTTTTGTTCTCAGAGCTTTTGATTTAGTTTGCTTTTTAGATTATGTTTTATTTTTTGTTTTCTGTTTCGGTTACATTTGTTTTTATTACTGGTTTTGGCTTGCGGGCTCTCTTCTTTGGGTGGTGTCTTCTTGGTTGTTTTTTTTTTTTGCTTTCCTTGTTTGTTGCTTGTCTTTGCTTAATGGTTTATTTTTAGTGACTTGGATTTGTTTTTGCTATCTGTCCATTTACATGTGTCTGGTTACATTTGTCTGTTGGTTTTCTTTTCTTTATTATGTTTGTTTTTGTTTGTGTAGCTTTATTTTTATTTGCCTTGGGCTTTGTCTCTTTTTAATTTTGCTTTTATTTTGTTTAAGAATTTCATGGAAAATTATTAAAGAGATGGTAATACCAGACCAGCTGACCTGCTTCCTGACAAATCTGTATGCAGGTCAAGAAGCAACAGCTAGAACTGGCCATGGAGCAACAGACTGGTTCCAAATAGGGAAAGGAGTACATCAAGGCGTATATTGTCACCCTGCTTATTTAACTTATACGCAGAATACATCATGAGAAACACTGGGCTGGAAGAAGCACAAGCTGGAATCAAGATTGCTGGGAGAAATATCAATAACCTCAGATACACAGATGACACCACCCTTATGGCAGAAAGTGAAGAGGAACTAAAGAGTCTCTTGATGAAAGTGAAAGAGGAGAATGAAAAAGCTGCTTAAAACTCAACACTCAGAAAACTAAGATCGTGGCATCTGGTCCCATCACTTCATGGCAAACAGAAGGGGAAACAATGGAAACAGTGTCAGACTTTTTTTTTTTTTTTTGGCTCCAAATTCACTGCAGACAGTGACTGCAGCCATGAAAAAGATACTTCCTCCTTGGAAAAAAAGCTGTGACTAACCTAGACAGCATATTAAAAAGCAGAGATGTTAGTTTGCCAACAAAGGTCTAGTCAAAGCTATGGTTTTTCCAATGGTCATGTATGGATGCGAGAGTTGGACTACAAACAAAGCTGAATGCTGAAGAATTGATGCTTTTGAACTGTGGTGTGGGAGAAGACTCTTGAGAGTCCCTTGGACTGCAAAGCAATCAAACCTGTCGATCCTAAAGGAAATCAATCCTGAATATTCATTGGAAGGACTGATGTTGAAGCTGAAACTGCAATACTTTGGCCATCTGATGCGAAAAACTGACTCATTTGAAAAGACCTTGATGCTGGGAAAGACTGAAGGCAGAAGGGGATGACAGAAGATGATATGGATGGCATCACCAACTCGATGGACATGAGTTTCAGCAAGCTTCAGGAGTTGGTGATGGACAGGGAAGCCTGGTGTGCTGCAGTCCATGGGGTCACAAAGAGTTGGAAATGACTGAGTGACTGAACTGAACTGACTTTTCTTTTTGCCACACCAGGCAGCTTGCAAGGTCTTGGTTCCCAGGCCAGTGGCCTGGCCTGAGCCTGTGGTGGGAGTGCCAAGTCCAAGACCACCAGAGAACGTAAGACCCCAAGGAATATCAATCAGTGTGAGTTCTGCCTGAGGTCCTCATCTCAGTACCAAAACCCAGTTCCACTCAACTGCCTGCAAGCTCCAGTGCTGGACACCTCTGGCCAAACAAACAGTAGCCAGGAACAACAAAAATGAGATGACAGAAATATGTCGCAGGAGCAAGGTAAATACGTTAAAGGAGCAAGGTAAAAACCTATAAGATCAAATAAAGGGAGAGGAAGTAGGCAATCTACCTAAAAAAGAATTCAGAGAAATTATAGTAAATATGATCCAAAATCTTGAAATTAGAATGGATCAAGAAAATGCAAGAAATGTTTAAAAAGGATGTAGGAGAACTAAAGAGCAAACAGTGATAACACCACAATAACTGAAATGAAAAATTTACAAGGAGGAATCAATAGCAGAAAATCAAGGGAGAAGAATGAATAAGTGAGTTGGAAGATAGGATGGTGGAAATAACTGCCAAGGAGCAGAATAAAAAAAAAGAATTAAAAGAAATGAGGACAGCCTCGGAGACATCTCAAAGTGAAAGCAGAAGTCACTCAGTCGTGTCTGACTCTTTTCGACCCCATGGTCACAATATAGTCCATGGAATTCTCTAGACCAGAATACTGGAGTTGGTAGTCTTTCCCTTCTCCAGGGGATCTTCCCAACCCAGGAATCAAACTCAGGTCTCTCGCATTGCAGGCAGTTTCTTTACCAACTGAGCCACAAGGGAAGCCCCAAGGACAACATTAAATGCACCAACATTTGAATTATAGGGGTCCTAGAAAAACAGAAAGAGAAAGGGTCTTGAGAAAACATTTGAAGAGATTATAGTCGCAAATTTCCCTAACATGGGAAACGAAATAGCCACCCAAGCCCAGGAAGTACAGAGAGTCCCATACAGGATAAATCCAAGGATAAACACACTGAGATACATATTAATCAAACTAACAATAACTAAATTCAAGGGGAAAATGTTAAAAGCAGCAAGGGAAAAGCACTAAAAAGCTCGGGAATCCCCATAAGGTTATTAAGTGATTTTTCAGCAGAAAGTACAGAGGCCAGAAGGGAGTGGTAGGGTATATTTAAAGTGATGAAAGAGAAAAACCTAAAACAAAGATTAATCTACCCAGCAAGGATATCATTCAGATTCAATAGAAAAATCAAAAGATTTACACATAAACAAATGCTAAGACAATTCAACAGCACCAAACCAGCTTTTCAACAAATGCTAAAGGGACTTTTTGGGACAAAAGAGAAGAGAAAGACCTACGAAAACAAATCCAAATCAATTAAGAAAATGGTAATAGGAACATATATGTCAATAATTACCTTGAATATAAGTCAAATGCTCTAACCAAAAGACATAGACTAGTTAAACAGACACAAAAATAAGATCCATATGTGTGCTGTTATTTAAGAGATCCACTTCAGACATAGGAACACATAAAGATTAAAAATGATGGGGTGGAAAAAGATATTCCATGTAAATGGAAATCAAAAGAAAGTAGGAGTAGCAATACTCATATCAGACAAAATAAACTTAAAAATAAAGATTGTTATGAGAGACAAGGAAGTACACTACCTAACAATCAAGAAATCAATCTAAGAAGATATGACAATTATAAATACTATGCACCCAACATAGGAGCACCTCCTATACATAAGTATAGGAGTACATAAGACATAATGTGCATAAGACAAATGCTAACAGCCATAAAAGGGGAAATCAACAGTAACACAATAATAGTGGGAGACTTTAACATCCCACTTACACCAATGGACAGATCATTGAGACAGAAAATTAATAAGGAAACAAGAATTAAATGACACATTTGACTGGATAGATTTAATTGATGCTTACAGGACATTCCATCCAAAAGCAGCATAATACATTTTCTTCTCAAGTGCACATGGAACATTCTCCAGGATAGATCACATCTTAGGTCACCAACCAAGCCTCAATAAATTTAAGAAGACTGAAATCTTATCAAGCTTCTTTTCTAGCCACAGCACTATGAAATTAGAAATCAATCATATACCAAAAAAAAAAAAAAAAAAAATCTGTAAAAAACACAAACACATGGAAACCAAACAATATGATACTAAACAACCAAAAGATGACTGAAGAAATCAAAGAATACATGGAAACAAATGACAATGAAAACATGATGACCCAAAACCTATGTGATGCAGCAAAAGCATTTCTAAAGAGAAAGTTATAGCAATACAATCCTACCCTAAGAGACAAAAAAAAATCTCAAATAAGAAACCTAAACTTACACCTAAAGCAACTGGAGAAAGAAGAACAAATAAAACCTAACGTTGGCAGAAGGAAAAAAATCAGAAAAATCAGAGCAGAAATAAATGAAATAGGAATTAAGACACAATAGCTAAGGTCAATGAAACTAAAAGCTGATACTTTCAGAAGATAAGCAAAATTGATAAAACTTTAGAGCAAGATTCATGAAGAAAAAAGGGAGAAGATTCAAACCGATAAAATTAGAAATGAAAAAAGAGAATTTACAACTGACATTCAGAAATATAGAGAATCATAAGAGACTACTACAAGCAAGTACATGCCAATTAAATGGACAATCTGGAAGAAATGGACACATTTTTAGAAAGGTACAACCTTTCAAGACTGAACCAAGAAGAAATAGAAAATATGAGCAGAACAGTGATAAGTAATAAAATTGAAATTGTGATTAAAAATTTTCCAACAAATTCAGAACCAGATGACTTCACAGGTGAATTCTATCAAACATTTAGAGAAGAGCTAATACTAAGTGTTCTCAAACTCTTCCAAAAATTTGCAGAGGAAGGAACATACCCAAGCCCATTCTACAAGGCCACCATCATCCTGACATCAAAGCCAGATAAAGATATCACACACAAAAAAGAAAATTACAGACCAATATCAGTGATGAGTATACACACAAAAATTCTCAACAAAATACTAGCAAACAAAATCCAACAACACATTAAAAGGATCATACACCAAGATCAAGTGAAATATATCCCAGGGATGCAAGGACTTTTCAATATATACAAATCAATCAATGCAATACACCACATTAACAAATTGAAGGGGAAAAAAATGTGATCATGTCATAGATTCAGAAAAAGCTTTTGATAAAATTCAACACCCATTTATGATTAAAAACTCTCTAGAAAGTAGACATTGAGGGAACCTACTTTTTTCACAGAATTATAACAAAAAATTTTACAATTTGTATGGAAACACAGAAGACTGCAAAGAGCCCCAACAATCTTGGGAATGAAAAATGGAGCTGGAAGGGTAAAGCTCTCTGACTTCAGACTACATTATAAAGCTACAGTAATCAAGACAATATGGTCCTGGCACAAAAACAGAAATATAGATCAATGGAACAGGAAAGAAAATCCAGAGATAAACCTATGCATCCCTGGACACCTAATCTATGACAAAGGAGGCAAGAATACATAGGGGAGAAAAGACAGTCTCTTCAATAAGTAGTGCTGGGAAAACTGGACTGCTGCTGCTACTAAGTCGCCTCAGTCGTGTCTGACTCTGTGCGACCCCATAGGCGGCAGCCCACCAGGCTCCCCATCCCTGGGATTCTCCAGGCAAGAACACTGGAGTGGGTTGCCATTTCCTTCTCCAATGCATGAAAGTGAAAAGTGAAAGTGAGGTCGCTCAGTTGTGTCTGACTCTTAGCAACCCCATGGACTGCAGCCTACCAGGCTCCTCTGTCCATCAGATTTTCCAGCCAAGAGTACTGGAGTGGGGTGTCATTGCCTTCTCCAGGAAAACTGGACAGCTACATGCAAAAGAATAAAAGTAGAACTCTCCCTCACACCATACACAAAAATAAACTCAAAATGGATAAACACCTAAATGTAGGTCCAGACACTATACAACTCAGAGAAACATGTAGGCAGAACACTCTGTGACATAAATCACAGCAAGATCTTTTTTGACCCAGCTCCCAGAGTAATGAAAATAAAAACCAAAATATATAAATGGACCTAATTAGACTTCAAAGCTTTTGCATAGCAAAGAGAACCATAAACAAGATGAAAAGACAAAAGAAAAAACAAGAATGGGAGAAAATATCTTCAAATAAAACAACTGACAAGGGATTCAACTTCAAAATGTACAAACAGCTCATGCAACTCAACTCTCATCCAATATAACATCTGTTTCCTAAATTACTGCAATGTCAGTAATGCACTGTAAGCCTCCTAAATGGTCTTCATGATTCTATCCTTCTGTTCATTCTCAATACTGCAGAGTGACACATATAAACACATAAGTCAGATCATATAACTTTTCATAACCAATTTCTCCTATACTTGTCCCTACAATTTCTCCCTATCAGACTCTGTTTAAAAGCCAAAAATTTACAGTGGCCTACAAGGACATACATGACTTGATCTGGTTAACTCTTTTAACTTTTCCAACTTTTCTTCTTGCCAACCATTCTGCTCCCATTACACTGGCCTCCTTGCTGCAGCTGCTGCTCCTGCTCCTGCTGCTGCTGCTGCTGCTGCTGCTAAGTCGCCTCAGTCCCGTCTGACTCTGTGCAACCCCATAGACAGCAGCCCACCAGGCTCCGCCGTCCCTGGGATTCTCCAGGCAAGAACACTGGAGTGGGTTGCCATTTCCTTCTCCAATGCATGCAAGTGAAAAGTGAAAGTGAAGTCACTCAGTCATGTCTGACTCTTAGCAACCCCATGGTCTGCAGCCTACCAGGCTCCCCGTCCTTGGGATTTTCCAGACAAGAGTACTGGAGTGGGGTGCCATTGCCTTCTCTGAATTTTAATGCTTAGGATCTCTTAATAAAATATTGATGTATCTATAATCTTTAAAAGTTAGATAAATCATAGCTGAGAATTCACTTGGTCCAGGTGCCTTTTTTAATGTTAGAGTTTAAATCACCTTTATTGTACTTTTAAGTGATTCCTGTATTTCAGCATGTTGTTAAAACACAGATTATGAGGTTTTCCTAGTGCTCCAGGGGTTAAGAATCTGCCTGCCAGTGCAGGGGACACAGGTTCAATCCCTGGTCCAGGAAGATCCCACATGCTATGGCAACTAAGCGCAGGCACCACAACTACTGAAGCCCATGGTCTTGAACCCTTGCTCTGGAATGAAGGCTAGCACCCACTGTCTGCAACTAGAGAAAGCCTGCACACAGCAATGAAGACCCAGTGCAGCCAAAAATAAATAAATCCTAAACATACACACACAGATTATGAAGTCCTATTCTCCACTCAGTTCAGTCACTCCGTCGTGTCTGACTCTGCAACCCCATGGACAGCAGCATGCCAGGCCTCCCTGTCCATCACCAATTCCCAGAGTTTACTCAAACTTGTCTGTTGAGTCGGTGATGCCATCCAACCATCTCAGCCTCTGTCGTCCCCTTCTCCTCCCGCCTTCAATCTTTCCCAGCATCAGGGTCTTTTCAAATGAGTCAGTTCTTTGCATCAGGTGGCCAAAGTATTGGAGTTTCAGCTTCAGCATCAGTCCTTCCAATGAATATTCAGAGCTGACTTTCTTTAGGACGGTCTGGTTGGATCTCCTTGCAATCCAAGGGCCTCTCAAGAGTCTTTTCCAACACCATGGTTCAAAAGTATCAGTTCTTCAGTGCTCAGCTTTCTTTGTAGTCCAACTCTCACATCCATATATGCCTACTGGAAAAACCATAGCTTTGACTAGATGGACCTTTGTTGGCAAAGTAATGTCTCTGCTTTTTAATATGCTACTCCCAGGGTTTCTGATTTAGGGGGTGTAAGAATTTTACTTCTAACAAGTTTCTTAGTGATACTAATGCTGCTGAATGAAGTTATATTTTAGAACCACTGATATCCATAAATAATCCATTTTTTAAACTTTTCAAATTTATAGTGATAAAGTTTCATGTAATGGTCTAATTTTTCCTTTCTACCTCCTGATCTACAGCAGTAACTCCTTTTCATGTCTAATTGTATATCTTTGCTTTTTTTTCTTTTGCCATGGCCAGTTGGTTTTCATGGCTCATCAAATAAAAGTTTATGGGGTATTTTCCTATCAAATATGTTTTATTACTATTTACTATCAGCTTTTTATTTAATTTCTTTATAAAGTTTTTTCTAATAATTTAATGATGAGTGTGTCAAAGCTGTATTACAAACTTTCTGCAAGGGAAAGCCAATCTAACCTGGTCCCTTGGTAAAAAAAAAATGGCTACAAATAATTGCCTAAATAGTCCACAAAAAAACTTCTGGTATAAAGTCACTACACTCAAATGTGGCAGTTAGCTGAGTAGATTAAATTATTAACTCTCTCTCTCTCTCTCTCTCTCTCTCTATATATATATATACAGAGAGAGAGAGTGCGTGTGAGAGAGAGCTGACTCATTACACTAAATGACTTGACTTTGACTGTGTAGACCACAACCACAATTTTAAGAAGAGAAAATTCTTAAAAAGAAGGGAATACCAGACCACCTTACCTGCCAAAGTGAAAGATGTATGCAGGTCAAGATGTAACAATTCAAACCAGACACGGAACAATGGACTGGTTCAAAATTGGGGAAGAAGTACATCAAGGCTGTATACTGTCACCTTGCTTATTTAACTTACATGCAGAGTAAATCATGCAAAATATCAGACTGGATAAAGCACAAGCTAGAATCCAGATTGCCAGCTGCTACTGCTTCTGCTAAGTCGCTTCAGTCGTGTCCGACTCTGTCCAATCCCATAAACGGCAGCCCACCAGGCTCCTCTGTCCCTGAGATTCTCCAGGCAAGAATAATGGAGTAGGTTGCCATTTCCTTCGATTGCCAGGAGAAACATCAATAACCTCACATATGTACATGATACCACTCTAATGGCAGAAAGTAGTGAGGAACTAAAGAGCCTTTTGATGAGGGTGAAAGAGGAGAGTGAAAAAGCTGGCTTAAAACTCAACATTCAATAAATGAAGATCATGGCATCCAGTCCCATCACTTCATGGGAAATAGATGGGAAAACAATAGAAACAGTGACAGACTTTATTTTATGGGCTCCAAAATTACTGTGGATGGTGACTGCAGCCATGAAATTAAAACACTTGCTTCCTGGAAAATGTTATGACAAACCTAGACAGCATATTAAAAACCTGAGACATTAACATTACTTTGCCTGCAAAGATCCGTCTAGTCAAAGCTATGGTTTTTCCAGTAGTCATGTACAGGTGTGAGAGCTGGACAAAAAAATGGCTGAGCACTGAAGAATGTGGTACTGGAGAAGACTCTTGAGAGTCCCTTGAATTGCAAGGAGATCAAACAAGTCAATCCTAAAGGAAATCAGTCCTAGATATTCATTGGAAAGACCGATGCTGAGGCTGAAACTCCAATTGTTTGGCCACTTCATGCAAAGAGTCAACTCATTGGAAAAGACCTTGCTTCTGGGAAAGATTGAAGGCAGGAGAAGAAGGGGACAACAGAGGACAATATGGTTAGATGGCATCACTGAATCAATGGAAATGAGTTCGAGCAACCTTCAGGAGAGGATGAAGGACAGGGAAGCCAGGCATGTTGCGGTACATGGGGCCACAAAGAGGTGGACACAACTGAGTGACTGAACAACAACAACAATCTACGTAGCTGATGATTCAAGAAGACCCCCAATGAAATTAACAGTAACACAGCAATAGTGGGAGACTTGATTACCCCACTCACTCCTATGGATAGATGAACTAAACAGAAAATTAGCAAGGAAACACAAACTTTAAATGATACAATGGACCAGTTAGACATAATTGATATCTATAGGACATTTCACCCCAAATCAATGAATTTCACCTTTTTCTCAAGTGCACATGGAACCTTCTCCAGGATAGATCACATCCTGGGCCATAAATCTAGCTTTGGTAAATTCAAAAAAATTGAAATCATTTCAAGCATTTTTTCTGATCACAATGTAGTAAGATTAGATGTCAACTACAGGGAAAAAAACTACTAAAAATACAAACATATGGAGGCTAAACCACACTCTTCTGAAAAACCAACAAATCACAGAAGAACTAAAAAAAATAAATAAAAATATGCATAGAAACAAATGACAAAGAAAACACGATAACCCAAAACCTATGGGATTCAGTAAAAGCAGTGCTAAGGGGAAGATTCCAAGCAATACAAGCTTACCTCAAGAAACAAGAGAAATATCAAATAAATAACCTAACTCTACACCTAAGACAGCTAGAAAAAGAAGAAATGAAGAACCCCAGGGTTAGTAGAAGGAAAGAAATCACAAAAATTAGAGCAGAAATAAATGCAAAAGAAACAAAGCTAAAAGCTGGTTCTTTGAGAAGATAAATAAAATAGACAAACTAGTAGCCAGACTCATCAAGAAAAAAAGGGAGAAGAATCAAGTCAATAAAATTAGAAATGAAAATGGAGAGATCACAACAGACAGCAAAGAAATACAAAGGATCATAAGAGACTATCAGCAATGATATGCCAGTAAAATGGACAACTTGGAAGAAATGGACAAATTCTTAGAAAAGTATAATTTTCCAAAACTGAATCAGGATGAAATAGAAAATCTTAACAGACCCATCACAAGCATGGAAATCGAAACTGTAATCAGAAATCTTCCAACAAACAAAAGCCGATGACCAGACAGCTTCACAGCTGAATTCTACCAAAAATTTAGAGAAGAGCTAACACCTATCCTACTCAAACTCTTCCAGAAAATTGCAGAGGAAAGTAACCTTCCAAACTCATTCTATGAGGCCACTATCACCTTAATACCAAAACCTGACAAAGATGCCACAAAAAAAGAAAACTACAGGCCAATATCACTGATGAACATAGATGTGAAAATCCTTAACAAAATTCTAGAAAACAGAATCCAACAACATATTAAAAAGACCACACATCATGACCAAGTGGGCTTTATCACAGGGATGCAAGGATTCTTCAATATTCGCAAAGCAGTCAATGTGATACACCACATTAACAAATTGAAAGATAAAAAACCATATGATTATCTCAACAGATGCAGAGAAAGCCTTTGACAAAATTCAACATCCATTTATGATAAAAACCCTCCAGAAAGCAGGCACAGAAGGAACATATCTCAACATAATAAAAGCCATATATGATAAACCCACAGCAAATATTCTCAATGGTGAAAAATTGAAAGCATTTCCTTTAAAGTCAGGAACAAGACAAGGGTGCCCACTCTCACCACTATTATTCAACATAGTTTTGGAAGTTTTGGCCACAGCAATCAGAGCAGAAAAAGAAATAAAAGGAATCCAAATTGGAAAAGAAGAAGTAAAACTCTCACTGTTTGCAGATGACATGATCCTCTACATAGAAAATCCTAAAGACTCCACCAGAAAATTACTAGAGCTAATCAATGAATATAGTAAAGTTGCAGGATATATAATTAATACACAGAAATCCCTTGCATTCCTATACACTAACAATGAGAAAATAGAAAGAGAAATTAAGGAAACAGTTCCATTTACCATTGCAACGAAAAGAATAAAATACTTAGGAATCAGTTCAGTTCAGTCGCTCAGTCGTGTCTAATTCTTTGCGACCCCATGAATCGCAGCACGCCAGGCCTCCCTGTCCATCATCAACTCTCGGAGTTCACCCAGACTCATGTCCATCGAGTCAGTGATGCCATCCAGCCATCTCATCCTCTCTCGTCCCCTTCTCCTCCTGCCCACAATCCCTCCCAGCATCAGAGTCTTTTCCAATGAGTCAACTCTTCACATGAGGTGGCCAAAGTACTGGAGTTTCAGCTTTAGCATCATTACTTCCAAAGAAATCCCAGGGCTGATCTCCTTCAGAATGGACTGGTTGGATCTCTTTGCAGTCCAAGGGACTCTCAAGAGTCTTCTCCAACACCATAGTTCAAAGGCATCAATTCTTTGGTGCTCAAATCTACCTAAAGAAACAAAAGACCTATATGTAGAAAACTATAAAACACTGATGAAAGAAATCAAAGATGACACAAAGAGATGGAGAAATATACCATGTTCATGGATCGGAAGAATCAGTATAGTGAAAATGAGTATACTACTCAAAGCAATCTATACATTCAATGGAATCCCTATCAAGCTACCAATGGTATTTTTCAGAGAACTAGAACAAATAATTTCACAATTTGTATGGAAATACAAAAAACCTTGAATAGCCAAAGCAATCTGGAGAAAGAAGAATGGAACTGGAAGAATCAGCGTGCCTGACTTCAGGCTATACTACAAAGCTACAGTCAGCAAGACAGTACAGTACTGACACAAAGACAGAAATATAGATCAATGGAAGAAAACAGAAAGCCCAGAGATAAATCCACTCACCTATGGACAACAAAGGAGGTAAGAATATACAATGGAGAAAAGACAATCTCTTTAACAAGTGGTGCTGGGAAAACTAGTCAACCATTTGTAAAGAATGAAACTAGAACACTTTCTAGCACCATACACAAAAAACAAACTAAAAATGGATTAAAGATCTAAATGTAAGATCAGAAACTATAAAACTCTTAGAGGAGAATATAGGCAAAACACTCTCTGACATAAATCACAGCAGGATCCTCTATGAGCTACCTCCCAGAGTAATGGAAATAAAAGCAAAAATAAACAAATGGGACCTAATTAAACTTAAAAAGCTTTTGCACAACAAAGGAAACTATAAGCAAGGTGAAAAGACAGCCTTCAGAATGGGAGAAAATAATAGCAAACAAAGCAACTGATAAAGAAGTAGTCTCAAAAATATACAAGCAGCTCCTGAAGCTCAATTCCAGAAAAATAAACGACCCAATCAAAAAATGGGCCAAATAACAAAAATTTCTCCAAAGAAGTCATACAGATGGCTAACAAACACATGAAAAGATGCCTAACATCACTCATTATCAGAGTAATGCAAATCAAAACCACAATGAGGCACTTTCTCATGCCAGTCAGAATGGCTGCTATCAAAAATTCTACAAATAATAAACGCTGGCGAGGGTGTGAAGAAAAGAGAACCCTCTTACACTGTTGGTGTGAATGCAAACTAGTATGGCCACTATGGAGAACGGTGTGGAGATTCCTTAAAAAACTGGAAATAAAACTGCCATACTAATCAGTGTGTATACTGGACATACACACTGAGGAAACCAGAATTGAAAGAGACACGTGTACCCCAATGTTCATCACAGCACTATTTACAATAGCCAGGACATGGAAGCAACCTAGATGTCCATTGGCAGACGAATGGATAAGAACGCTGTGGTACATATACACAGTGGAATATTACTCAGTTATTACAAAGAATGCTTTTGAATCAGTTCTAATGAGGTGGATTGCTGGGGACCAGCCCCAGATGATCCAGGGAGTTCAAGGTGTAGACGGCGTAGGTGAGAGTCAGGATACAATAGTTATAATTAAGAGATATAAAGAATAATAGTACGAGGATAGCTCAGTAGGGAAATTCAGTGAAGACAAGCGGATGAAATAAAGATAGCTCAGTGAGAACATTTTGTGGAGAGAGAAGGCTGAATAATTCAGCCAGAAGGTAAGAGAAAGAACGACATGGGGAGACCAAGCTTCGGTGAACAAGGCCCCGCACTTTACTTCTCAAAGTAGTTTTTATCTCTTAAGTTATGCATAGAGGATAATGAGGGAAGGGGTGGAGTCATGCAGGGACAGCAGTCCCTGAGCCAGGCTTTCAAACCTATCACACGCAAAAGTTTAGGTGAGTTACATCATCTTCTGGCCCAGAGGCCTATTAACATTTTAAGGAATTTATTTTCTCTAAAGGTGATTATTTTAAAGTCAGGCGCCACCCTCCAAAAACATTGGCATTGCATATCTATAGGGCAAAGTTGTGGTGGGTTGTACTCAAGGGTCCCAGGTTACAAACATTAAGGCTACTACTTACATTTCAATACACTGCCAAGGACACAGTAGGTAAGGGATATGGAGACTTAGCAGCAAACATTGGCCCAACAAGTGAAAAACCCTTCACCAATACAATTTCTAATCAGCCCATTATACTTATGCTAATAGTTTTCTGACTTCTCTAAAGAACCTGTTTTTAGAAGGTTAAGAGCATCTCATGCCTCCCACTGTTTGGAGGCTGTGAGTAATCACATGTGGCTGGACAAGCCTGTCAGGTGGGCTAAAGAACCTTCAGAGGAGTTTGTAGGTTAAAACACTCCTGTCACACCCAGGAATTTTTATTAACTGAAGCTTTAAGTTAACTCTTTTTTCAGAGAGAGGTAGTGGGGGACAGCCCCCCGTAAAGTCAGAGGTGTAGGTGAGAGCACAAGTAGTAAAGCAGGCAGGCTCTGGCTATGGGGGTAGATGCTCGAGAACCTCCAAGGGGCTCCTGAGGCTTGATCTTGTGCCCTTGCGTTATTGCCAAGCCTCCTTCCTCATGACCTTTGTCATGGGCGGAGCGCTAATTCAAACCGGCTCCCAACAGTGGATGAAACTGGAGCCTATTACACAGAGTGAAGTAAGTCAGAAAGTAAAACACTAATACAGTATGTTAACACATATATATGGAATTTAGAAAGATGGTAACGATGACCCTATATGAAAGACAGCAAAAGAGACACAGATGTAAAGAACAGACTTTTGGACTTGGTGGGAGAAGGCAAGGGTGAGATGATTTGAGAGAATGGCATTGAAACATGTATGTTATCATATGTGAAATAGATCACCAGCCCAGGTTCAATGCATGAGACAGGGCACTCAGGGCTGGTGTACTGGGATGACCCTGAGGGATGGGATGGGGAGAGAGGTGGGAGGGGGGTTCAGGATGGGGAACACATGTACACCCATGGCTGATTTATGTCAATGTATGGTGAAAACCACTACAATATTGTAAAGTAATACCTTCTAATTAAAATAAATAAGTTAATTTTTTAAAAAAGAAGACCCCCCCAATCATCCCTGTCTCCTGGTTTTCATACCGTCAGTGTGCTAGGTTAGTCTGTGGGAGAAATGGAATACAGTAGAAGTGATGGCATGTCAGGAATGATATAAGGTTATAAAAGATACTTCCATCATCCTCTTTTTAGATTACTTGCTCTGGTGGATGTTAGCTTCCATGGTCAGGGTCATTAGTAAGTTCTTGAAGTCCCCAAATAACCACATCAGTGAGTTTGGAAGTGGATCCTCCAGTCTTACTTGAGTCTTGCAATGACTGCAGCCCCAGATAGAAACCTGACTGCTATCTCATGACAAATACTGAGCCAGAATCATCTGGCTAAAGTCACTTCCTGATTCCTGGTCCTGAGAAACAATGTGAAAGGATAGATATTTGTTGTTTTAACAAATCCTCCTACTATGTTTGGAGGATAATAGGTGCTATGTGGATAATAGTACAGATATTTAAATTATTGAAGGTTTTCTACCAAGGCTTATGGAATGCATAAAAGTATAATTTGTACCAGCTGGAATAAATAGAAGAGGATGAAAAGTGGAAGATTATTAGAACATTAGAATATTTCGAACGATTGTACATTTTCCTTTGCTGGGATCTAGATACTTGTGCAAGCAAAGGAACAGTAAGATTGTTATAGAAACAACATATATTATATCACCCTCTCTCAAACCCTCTACTATATATAGATGGTTAAGTGGGTTTAAACATCTGAGGGCTTCTTTTTTTTATTTCCTTCTTTCATTTTTTTTTAAAAATTATTATTCGTGTAGAAACTCATCTGGGACTGACTTGGGTCTGGCTTACAATATACAGCAATGCAGAACACTTTCTTTTAATGATGTTCAACAATCTTTGGGGACAGGTCCTAACATATGTGCTACAAACGTTTCCAGGACAATAAAGATAACTATGTCAATTTCAAACAGGAATTGTTAGGAGGAGGCTCTGTGCCAGTATTTGTTGAAAAACTTAAAAAAATCCTGAATCAATGACCAAAGAGATAAGATTTAAGGGAAACTGGCCTGACAAAAAACTAGTATTTCATACCTATTTTTTTTCTTAATAAAGGCACTAAAATTTTTATTTTGAGTTTGTCTTAAACACACCAATGTATTTAAAAAATGAATTTGATAATTCCTACATTTTTAAGGTCATATTGTTTTATAGAAATCACAAGGAAGACAAACACAAAAAACTTTTAAGCATCAAACAGATAAATAATAACTTTACAAAACCTCAGAAGTTCGCAACAGAGTCCCTTGGCCACAAAATCCTGAAATGGAACACAAATATTTTTCAACCACTAGGAATCATTAGACCTAATGTTTTCATTTTCAGGTAAGACCCAAAGTCATATTAATAGTTGATAGGATTTTACTGAAGGCTCATACATGCCAGGGCTTCCCTTGTGGCTCAGCTGGTAAAGAATCCACCTGCACAAATCTTCAAATATAAGATGAATTAAACATGATTTTCTAAATGTTCTTTATGATTAAAAATAGAAATCCATTAGCTAAGAATTTACATATCTTCCTCCCCATTTAATCTCCCCACCAATCTCGAACTCACACCCCCCATCCCCAATTCCAGTTCATGCTCATGATTTTTTCACCTCACCAATATCCCCAAACCATCAGCAAAAAAAAAAAAAAGAATCCACCTGCAATGCGGGAGACCTGGGTTCAATCCCTGGGTTGGAAAGATCCCCTGGAGAAGGGAAAGACTACCCACTCCAGTATTCTGGCCTTTCACTTTCACTTTCATATATGCCAAGCACATTGTTAGTGAAAGTGTTAGTCGCTCAGTCATATCCAACTCTTTGCAACCTCATGGACTGTAGCCTTGGAATTCAATAAAGTAGAAATAGATATTTTTCTGGAAACTTCTTGCTTTTTCCATGATCCAGCAGATATTGGCAATTCGATCTCCGGTTCCTCTGCCTTTTCTAAAACCAGCTTGAACATCAGGAAGTTCACGGTTCACATATTGCTGAAGCCTGGCTTGGAGAATTTTGAGCATTACTTTACTAGCATGTGAGATGAGGGCAATTGTGCGGTAGTTTGAGCATTCTTTGGCATTGCCTTTCTTTGGGATTGGGATGAAAACTGACCTTTTCCAGTCCTGTGGCCACTGCTGAGTTTTCCAAATTTGCTGGCATATTGAGTGCAGCACTTTCACAGCATCATCTTTCAGGATTTGGAATAGCTCCACTGGAATTCTATCACCTCCACTAGCTTTGTTTGTAGTGATGCTTTCTAAGGCCCACTTGACTTCACATTCCAGGATGTCTGGCTCTAGGTAAGTGATCACACCATCATGATTATCTGGGTCATGAAGATCTTTTTTGTACAGCTCTTCTGTGTACTTTTGCCACCTCTTCTTAATATCTTCTGCTTCTGTTAGGTCCATACCATTTCTGTCCTTTATTGAGCCCATCTTTGCATGAAATATTCCCTTGGTATCTCTAATTTTCTTAAAGAGATCTCTAATCTTTCCCATTCTATTGTTTTCCTCTATTTCTTTGCATTGATCACTGAGGAAGGCTTTCTTATCTCTCCTTGCTATTCTTTGGATCTCTGCATTCACATGGGTATAACTTTCCTTTTCTCCTTTGCTTTTCACTTCTCTTCTTTTCACAGCTATTTGTAAGGCCTCCTCAGACAGCCTTTTTGCTTTTTTTGCATTTCTTTTTCTTGGAGATGGTCTTGATTCCTGTCTCCTGTACAATGTCATGAACCTCCGTCCATAGTTCATCAGGCACTCTGTCTATCAGATCTAGTCCCTTAAATCTATTTCTGACTTCCACTGTATAGTCATAGGGATTTGATTTAGGTCATACCTGAATGGTCTAGTGGTTTTTCCCCACTTTCTTCATTGTTCCCTATCTTACAGGAAATATAAAATGTTTTGAGGAATAAAATGCTTTAAAAATGATTCTAATTTTTTTTATATTACTTAGAGCTTCTTTAGCTATGAATACATATTGTGAATTAATTTGTTATTTTAACATATCTTTTATAAGCTGTGACTTTCCTAATTTACAGAAATGAATGAAACAAAATGTCCCTTGCAGAATCAGTTCTTTTATCTCAAAACATTGTCACGTTCACAGTTAACTTCATGATTAGGAACTGGAATTCAGATACAGTAAAGACCTGTTTAATTTGTGACTCATGCTATATAGATTTGGGGTGGCTTGGTGCCTCTGGCAGTTCAGACCTGTAATGACAAATCATTGCTGGAATAATGATTTTTCCCTTCACTTTTGAAATCCTTCATCAAATAAATAAGTACACTTAAATAGTTTCACTTAGGTAGGTTGAATATGGCAAAAACAGATTTGGGATTATGCTGTTTAATACACCTTTCCCAGAATTTTTACTAAGAATTCACATTTAACCAATTACATTTTGATACCTATTTTCCCCCTACAGTTTAATTGCCAAACTCAACCATTAAATAATAAAGATGTTTGTATATCAAATTGTTAAGAGTACATTTGCATATTTTTAAATTATTTCTCACTTAACCCAGTTAAACTTGGTGAGTTTCAGCCTGAGCTCAAGTCCTTCATTCCTTTGTTCCCAAAATGTTTATAGAGTATCCATTTTGAAGAATGCTTCAATAAGCTCTGACATGCAGCTTATAATCTATGAACAGGGACAGAAAATTATATAAGCAATTATACTACAGTGTGATAATGACATCTGATAGGGAAATACTGTATAATTTAAGATCACTAACAATGATTGCAGGAGGGCATCAAAGTCAGTTAGCTAAATAAAGTAGGTCAAGACATCACCAGAATGCAAGGAGCAGTTTTTTAGGGCAAGAGAACAATTTGTGTAAACCTGGAGGGAGAATGGTACACAGGAGGAACTTAAAGTTCAGGATGACTACAGTGAGGATAGGAGGGTCATGGCTAAAGATAACTAGAGAGGAACTCAAAGGTCAAGGGGCAGAACACAGAACCTTGGAGTCATTGTTAAAGATGCATACCTTTTCCTGGAGCAATGGAGAGCCACATAAGTGTGTAAAACATTCCTATCTGCCCTTCCCCCTTTTCTTCGTCAATTTCTACTACAAAGCTAGGACAACCAAGTTCTCATTTTCCAGGCTTCCCTTTTATCTATAGGTAGACATGTGACCCAGTTCTGTTCAATAAACTGATAGGGGCAGTCTTCTGACTGGCTTTCTAATAAGGCGATAAATGAAAAAAAGAGCTTATTGCACTTTTCTTCTTGTGTTTAGAATTGTGCAGTCCTCTGACGTAACGATGATATGTAGATGAAATGCTAGGAATGTTGGAGAAAAAGGAAATCTGAGTCCTTGATGGCAGGGGTTTGAGTGACTAAACCAGCGCCACCAAAGTAGTGGTTTAACAGTTTTATCCGGGGAAGGCAATGGCACCCCACCCCAGTACTTTTGCCTGGAAAATCCCATGGACGGAGGAGCCTGGTAGGCTCCAGTCCATGGGGTCGCTAAGAGTCGGACACGACTGAGTGGCTTCACTTTCACTTTTCGCTTTCATGCATTGGAGAAGGAAATGGCAACCCACTCCAGTGTTCTTGCCTGGAGAATCCCAGGGACAGGGGAGCCTGGTGAGCTTCCGTCTATGGGGTCACACAGAGTCGAACACGACTGAAGCGACTTAGCAGCAGCAACAGTTTTATCATTCTTCTATATTTATTAGCTGTCATTATTTTTACAGAACTAGGCCTTCATTTTCGCGGCACTCCAATGTTTATAAACACCACAGTCAATTTTCTTACCTATAACTGTTTAAAACTTCTGATCTTTTCCTCGGCCCTGAGGATTAAGTACAACGACCTCTAAAGGACTTTAGCCTTTTCCCTCCTTGTCACCACTTTATCTCCTTCACTGGTATATCTGTACTCACTTATTTGTAGCCATCCTTCAGGACTCTGCCATCACTTCTCCCATAGTTATCTCCAACAAATCATAAGAGCCCCTCTACTACCATATACCTTACTTTCACTATCATATCATATTCAGTACTATTTTGCAATTTATGGTTAATTCTCTCACTGACAGATTTTAAGCTACCTAAAGAAATACAAGAATCACATCAGTCTTGTTCATTCTTATATTTCCCAGCACCTCTTATAGTTCTTTGGTACAGGGTAGTGGTTAATAATGATTAATTAAATAAAGTAATGGAAGTTATGTAACAAATACAAATCTATATACATTATAATTTATGACTGACTTATAGAATTTATATGGAGAAGGAAATGGCAACCTACTCCAGTGCTCTTGCCTGGAAAATTCCATGGACTGAGGAGCCTGGTAGGCTACATACAGTCCTTGGGCTCACAAAGAGTTGGGCACGATTGAGCGATTTTTTACTTGTACTTACTAGTATATCAGTATGGAGAAGGAACTGGCAACCCACTCCAGTATTCTTGCCTAGAGAATCCTGTGGATGGTGGAGCCTGGTAGGCTGCTGTACATAGGGTCGCACAGAGTTGTACACAACTAAAGTGACTTAGCGTGCGTATAGAATTTATAAGGATAATTTTAATTTAAAATGGTCCATCACATAATTTGATTACTGAAAGCCTAAGCCATTGGGTAAGATGAATTCCACTCTAAAAATAATATTTACTTGACATTAACTATTGGCCAAGTCTTACCCTAAGCATGAATTATTTCAATTATTTCTATTAATCCATAGAAACCCTCTACTATGAGTACTATTTTCTAGTATGGGTACTTATATAATGGCATCTGGTTCCATCACTTCATGGGAAATAGATGGAGAAACAGTGGAAACAGTGTCAGACTTTATTTTTCTGGGCTCCAAAATCACTGCAGATGGTGACTGCAGCCATGAAATTAAAAGACGCTTACTCCTTGGAAGGAAAGTTATGACCAACCTAGATAGCATATTCAAAAGCAGAGACATTACTTTGCCAACAAAAGTTCGTCTAGTCAAGGCTATGGTTTTTCCAGTGGTCATGTATGGATGTGAGAGCTGGACTGTGAAGAAGGCTGAGCGCCAAGGAATTGATGCTTTTGAACCGTGGTGTTGGAGAAGACTCTTGAGAGTCCCTTGGACTGCAAGGAGATCCAACCAGTCCATTCTGAAGGAGATCAGCCCTGGGATTTTGGAAGGAATGATGCTAAAGCTGAAACTCCCGTACTTTGGCCACCTCATGCAAAGAGTTGACTCATTGGAGAAGACTCTGATGCTGGGAGGGATTGGGGGCAAGAGGAGAAGGGGACGACAGAGGATGAGATGGCTGGATGGCATCACTGACTCTATGGATGTGAGTCTGAGTGAACTCTGGGAGTTGGTGATGGACAGGGAGGCCTGGCATGCTGCGATTAATTGGGTCGCAAAGAGTCGGACACGACTGAGCGACTGATCTGATCTGATCTGAAGTAGAACAGTCCACAGACAACATATAGTGCATAAAAATGTAAAATATTAACACGTAATCTATTCCTAGAACTACGTTTTGACTAAGATCTGGTGGTAAGAAGTCTCCTGCTGCTAAGTCGCTTCAGTCGTGTCCGACTCTGTGCGACCCCATAGACGGAAGCTCACCAGGCTCCCCTGTCCCTGGGATTCTCCAGGCAAGAACACTGGAGTGGGTTGCCATTTCCTTCTCCAACGCATGAAAGTGAAAAGTCAAAGTGAAGTCGCTCAGTCGTGTCCGACTCTTAGTGACCCCACGGACTGGAGCCTACCAGGCTCCTCCGTCCATGGGATTTTCCAGGCAAAATTACTGGGGTGGGGTGCCATTGCCTTCCCCGAGAAGTCTCCTGAATTATGTTAATGTTTATTTAATTTGAAATGGCAAAAGGAAAGAAATAATTTATTTTCTTTTGGAATCTCTTTGTAAAGGCCAATTTAAGAAGAAAAAAATATATGTACAGGATTGATTACAATGATCCAGCCTGACTTAAATCTATTCTGAAGCATAACATCTGTAGATTGTCAGATAAAAAGGACAGCTTCAAGGTAAGAATCACTATAACAAAATGAGATACTGCAAGTACAAATATAGTAACACGTGGACTTGGATGAATGATTTGAATGATTCAAAGTATCAAGCACCATTCTGGCATTGTAGACAACAACAAACAGTGCTAACAAGTGTTGTGAAGAAACTGAACTACACAGTGACAGTGGCAGAAATAGCAACTGTGTATATATTAGTTAGCAATGTGTATATATGAGTGAACTCAAGTTTCCCAGCTGAAAGTATATTGACAATTATAAGACATGAATAAATAGGAAAAAAAAGAAAACCACAGGAAAAAATTAGGTTGAAAAAAAAAAGTAAGGAAAAGATACAACCTAAGATTTGCTCTTTAACAAGAAGTTACTAAAAATGTGCATTATTTAGAGTTTAAATCCAGAAAAGTAATTACAACAGTTAATAAAATATGGCAAGTAATCAACAAAAAGATGAAAAATATTCATTATTTTTAATCCCTTAAATTGTTAACGGTAGTTAGTAGAGGTTTCAAGTTCTAGAAGTCACATTCAAGGATAGTTTCCCCTGGATTTATCCAAAATTATTTGGATTGAGGATCTCTTTGTCAGAATTTCCTAATGTGATATCCGCAGAATACTTGGAGGTCCATGAACCTGAAATTATGTACAATCCATCATGTGCATATACAGTTTTCTGGAAGGCATTCCACAGATTTTTAAAAATCAGGTTCTCAAAAGAGGTTCATTACCATTCCCTGGACCTCCCTAAATTAAGAATGATTAATCTGGGAAAAGAAGTATTTGCTTACAAATAGATAATATTTGTCTGTTTCCTGTTACCAAGGAAGAAAAATCTATTTAGTTTTATGATTTGTCATCTTGTGTTTTCCATTTCATATTGTGTGTGGGAGGTAAGATTACACAAGTTTAAATTTCCATTACTAACCAGGTGTGGTTTACATTTTTAAGATATCAAGTTAAGGGATCCAAGTTTGCAAATCCCATTTTTAATCTTTGTTGCTCTTTCTTATTTTGCTTGGTTTCTTATTCAATTCAAATTTGGAAGGGTTTCTCCTTCCCCAAATTGCTTCATGGTTTCATTTTGGTGAATATAAGGCAAAAACGAATAAAAATTAACTTCCCACAAAGCCTTTCCTCCTATTTGATGAAGAAATTTGAAGATTCCAGCAAACATTTTCACTGAGACCATTTCAAAACTAACAGGTAATTAACAGGATTTTGGCAGATATGGGTTCTATGGTGAAACAGAAACAATAGGATGTGTGTGTATACAGGAAGAGATTTACTGTGAAGGTTTGAGTCACTCGATTTTTGAAGCTGAGTGGTCCCTCTGCAAGCGGGAGGTCCAGGAGAGTCAGTGGTGTTTTTCCAGTCCAAGACTCAAATCTGAAGGCCTGAGAACAGGTTTGAAGGAAAGAAACGATGGATGTACTAGTTCAAGCAGATTGAGCGAGTGGGTATTTCTTCCACCATTTTGTTCTATGCAGACCCTCAATGGACTGGGTGATACCCACCCATATTGCTCCAGGCAATCTTCATTAGTTAGTCTACCAATTCAAATGGTAAGTTCTTCCAGAAAGACCTTCACAGACACACCCAGAAATAATGTTTTACCAGCTATCTCAGCATCCTTAGCCCAGTGAAACTGATGCATAAAATTAACCATCACAATAGCACCTCTACATAAATATTTATTTTAATGTAAAAGGTGAATTCTATCTCCATAGGTACCCTTGATAGTAATTTATTTGTGACATCTTAGTCACTACATTTGAGTAATCCTACTGACAAAATTTTATTTTATGGTCTACATTTTAGACACTATCTTAACTACCATGTTGAATCATAAATAACACTTAAGAAATGATAATGCCTTTCTGTGATTAACTGTATATTTCTAAAGAAGAAGTGTGTTAAATCTCCTTTACATGACTTAGAAAGAATTATATACACTATTGTGGAAAATAATTCTGGAAAAGAAGGCAGAGAGAAAATATGACAACACATAAACAAAACCTATCAAATGTTGACTTTTGGACTCAGTTACTCCAAACTTCAGGTGAACAGGAAATGAGCCAAAGATTTCTAGAGTTTCTGAATCTCAATATTTTGCGTGCTAAGTTGCTTCAGTCGTGTCCAGTTCTTTGCAATCCTATGGACTTTAGCCTGCCAGGCTCCTGTCCATGGGGTTCTCCAGGCAAGAATATTGGAGTGGGTGACATGCCCTCCTCCAGGGGCTCTTACCGACCCAGGGATGGAAACCATGTCTCTTAGGTCTCCTGCATTGGCAGGTAGGTTCTTTACCACTAATGTCACCTGGGAAGCCTTCTCAGTATTTTAAGAAGGGAAAAAAAGGAACATTTTAGTTATAACTGAGAGAATCAATACATTTGAGACAAAAATGTTGGAAAAAGTTGGATATGTTCCAATTATCTATTTCAACATAACAAACCCACCCCCAAATTAGTAGTTAGCCATTTTATTACAGATTACAATTTTGTAGGTCAGAAATTTGGGCCAGGTGTACTCAGTAATTCGAACTTTATAACTTCTTTTTCATTTACTAGTTGAAATACTTTTATAAGTAGCCACTTCCCTTCATCCATTATTTGATTACTCAGTAGAGCCCTTTATAGACAAAGGGCAAGATAAAAGCGTGATTCTTTCCCCATTCTTTTCATGATAATTGTTTCCTTTCATTCTCTAAAGATAAACAGTTGTTTTAAATATCAGAAAAAAACTCATATATTTAAAAACATTTAATGGCTTTCAAATAACTGCAATTTTTAACCATATTGAAGTTCAAATTGTACCATCTTTGACCCTTGGTAAGAGCCTCTTCAAGTTGACTCCTGAAACTTTTTGACATGATGTTAGTGGTCTTTCATAATTTCTTTGCTTTTCGCTTTATAAAATCATTCCAGGTTCATTCTGTCCATTTCCTATCCTGACTGGAAAAAAGTCCTGGTTTTCTTTAATGGTAAATGATATTTCAAGACCACAATCTTGGAGGTAGGGAATAATATAAGCTTTCTTACACCTTTCCAGTGGACACAGATATTATATAGTATGTGTATAGAACCTCATCAGATCAGATCAGTCGCTCAGTCCTGTCCGACTCTTTGTGACCCCATGAACTGCAGCACGCCAGGCCTCCCTATCCATCACCAGCTCTCGGAGGTCACTCAGACTCACATTCATCGAGTCAGTGATGCCATCCAGCCATCTCATCCTCTGTCGTCCCCTTCTCCTCCTGCCCCCAATCCCTCCCAGCATCAGAGTCTTCTCCAATGAGTCAACTCTTCGCATGAGGTGGCCAAAATACTGGAGTTTCAGCTTGAGCATCATTCCTTCCAAAGAAATCCCAGGGCTGATCTCCTTCAGAGTGGACTGGTTGGATCTCCTTGCAGTCCAAGGGACTCTCAAGAATCTTCTCCAACACCACACTTCAAAAGCATCAATTCTTCGGCGCTCAGCCTTCTTCATAGTCCAGCTCTCACATCCATACATGACCACAGGAAAGACCATAGCCTTGACTAGGCGAACCTTTGTTGGCAAAGTGATGTCTCTGCTTTTGAATAGGCTATCTAGGTTGGTCATAACTTTCCTTCCAAGGAGTAAGCGTCTTTTAATTTCATGGCTGCAGTCACCATCTGCAGTGATTTTGGAGCCCAGAAAAATAAAGTCTGACACTGTTTCCACTGTTTCCCCATCTATTTCCCATGAAGTGATGGGACTTTGTTTTCTGAATGTTGAGCTTTAAGCCAACTTTTTCACTCTCCTCTTTCACTTTCATCAAGAGCTTTTAGTTCCTCTTCACTTTCTGCCATAAGGGTGGTGTCGTCTGCATATCTGAGGTTATTGATATTTCTCCTGGCAATCTTGATTCCAGCTTGTGCTTCTTCCAGCCCAGCCTTTCTCATGAGGTACTTTGCATAGAAGTTAAATAAGCAGGGTGACAATATACAGCCTTATGTAGTCCTTTTCCTATTTAGAACCAGTCTATTGTTCCATGTCCAGTGCTAACTGTTGCTTCCTGACATGCATATAGGTTTCTCAAGAGGCAGGTCAGGTGGTCTGGTATTCCCATCTCTTTCAGAATTTTCCACAGTTTATTGTGATCTACACAGTCAAAGACTTTGGCATAGTCAATAAAGCAGAAATAGATGTTTTTCTGGAACTCTCTTGCTTTTTCAATGATCCAGCAGATGCTGGCAATTTGATCTCTGGTTCCTCTGCCTTTTCTAAAACCAGCTTGAACATCTGGAAGTTCACGATTCACGATATTGCTGAAACCTGGCTTGGAGAATTTTGAGCATTACTTTACTAGCATGTGAGATGAGTGCAATTAAGTGACTTCAATTATAATTATGTTGGACCTTCTTTGCTTATCTTTAATATTTATTATTTTGTCTTGAAATATATTTAGCTTTATATTTTTAGTTTTCAAGTTTTAACATTCTTTTCCTCCTCTATTTCTCTTAAGGCATTATCTATTATCTTTGTTTATCTACGTTTTACATCTATTTTAATCTAAGTTTTTTTTTTTTTCTTTTACTTCTCTTTCTTGAGATGTGTCAACTCTTTTCTGAGATTTGTAAGCTCTGGAAAATGTTGTTCTTTATGTTGTTCTTCCATAGCATGCATCATTTTGAAGATTCTCAGCTTATTCTAAAACTTATTTCTGTTTATCTATCTGCTCTGAAATTATATCTAGCTATTTTCACTCAACAAATATTTACGAGTATGTACTTTGCGCAGACAGTCATTGTAATCTGAAGTTGACCTACACTAGACAATCAAGCTTATTGTTTTATTCAACTAATATTTTATATTGGTAATGCAACAAAAAGTTGACTAGTATGCCTTATTTATAATTATTAAGATCTAACTGTGTTTAGTCTGAACAGAATACTTTTACACCATGAATTGGCCATTCTTAAAACCTTCATTTCTTTACCCTATAAGTTGGATTTATGCATTTGGGAACATTTTAAAGAAGATGTATTTCAAAGATATACAACTAAATTTATTTTTGCACAAATGAATAATATTGGGCTTGCCAAAATACTCATTTGGGTTTTTCTGTAATAAATTAATATCTTACCTTTTTGGCCAATCACATACACACACACACACACACACACACACACACACACATGATCTAGAAAATTGCTGAGTCCCAATCCTTTCCTCCACATCTCTGTAGATACTGCAGAATTACCTCAGGCATTTAGTTAAATGAACAAGTGTTTTCTTATTTATTTATTTATTTTTTGTCCCTTTATAGACTCTATAAAGGGGTTTTTTGGTGGGGGGAAAAAAGGCTTGCAAGACTTTTTTATTGTAAATTCTTGAAATTCAAACAAATTCTTTAGGATACTTTTAGTGGATAGTCTCAACATTATAAATCAACTATACTTCAATTATTTCTTTAAAAAAACTTAAAAGTAGAAAACAATAAAAAAAAAATTAGTTGTTACCATAGTCAGTGAGAATGAGCCAAAAGTTTTAGCAAAATTTACAAGTCTAATTAATATTTTATTCCTTAAAATAACCAAATAGGCTTGTTCAAATCATCAAGTGAGTTCTTGGAATAAGGTAGAATGCTTTTAGTACTTGGTTCTCAACATGCTCTGCTCACATGGCTCCAAAATGGCTAACGGTGACTTTCCCCAGGTCTTTTCTGTTGAAGGCCAATTGTGTTTCTAGTGTCTATATCCTTAGACCAATGTGTAGCCAAAAAGTCCCTAGGTCAAAGGGGTGATAAAGTGGCAGGGTGAAAGTAAGTTTGCCAAATACAATACAGGACACCTTGCTAAATTTAAATTTCAGACGAACATGTAACTGTTTAGTATGGACAAGTTCCAAATAGGACATAATTATGCTAAAAAATACCCATTGTTTATCTAAAACTCAAACTTAACAGGGCATACTTTTTCTAAAAACTATGCCAACTCCTAGGTAGTGTCAGACTTGGACATTTCAGGTGGGCGTCCATATGCATGAACACAAGCCCCTAATGGTAGCAAAGATGTCAGTGGTATCATCAACCACAATTAAAAGATGAGGAAACTGAGACTCAGAGATGTTATTTACAATATGACCAAAGTCATCAAGCTAATCGGATCCATTTTCAATGCTCAGATCAGATCAGATCAGTCGCTCAGCCGTGTCCGACTCTCTGCGACCCCATGAACTGCAGCACGCCAGGCCTCCCTATCCATCACCAGCTCTCGATCTTTCTGAATGTAAAGCAAAGATTCATTTTTTTCTATTACACATACAGCACAGTAACTACAGTTAATAATACTGTATTGCATATTTGAAAGTTGCTAAGAGTAGATCTTAAAGCAAATATTTTTCATTAACAAAAAGAATTTACTATTTATAAGTTAATGCATAAATCTAGGGCGTTTCATGGGATATGAAGGATAGGTACAATGGAAATCCCAATTGTTCAGTCATTGATCCTGAATCTTATGGATCCAGAAAATTAATTACAAAATTAATTTTTGTAATTATGGGTTTACGTTACACAATTCAAATTGTGGGTTTAAGTTACAAAACACTGATTTAAAAACAGTGCTAATTTGTTTACAACGACCAATGTATTTGGCAGAAGAATGATGTATAGAAATTCTTCAAGGTAAAGGCCAACCAGGGGATCAAATTACGATTCAAAAACTGTTTATTTTAATGTTGGAGCAAGGAAAGGAAATATTCTTAAGGTAATACTTCTATCAAGATACGTGAATTGTCATATTCCACTCTAGGAATAATCCCACCAACAGTGCAGAGGCAGTTAATATGCTTTTAAATTCAACATACCTCGATTTTCCCTCTTCACTACTTAACATCTGCAGGCCTCAGTTTCCTTGTTTTATAGCTTCTTGAAAGGGATTATACATGATGCCTTTAGAACAACGGTGTTATACTGTTTACATATTATATAAATCTATAGATAATAATGTCAGATACTATATTAAATATTCTTATTAGGCTATTCATTGTCATTGTGTTATTTATTATTCTTCTACTTAACAACTTTCTGGCTAACCTGAAGAGACAGGCCACAAGCGCGCTTCCAAGGGAAAGAGGCGGATACGGGTTACCATGACAACGGCGCGCGCCTAGACATTTTTCCCCTCGCACGTCGCTGGGGAAGAGAAAAGCCTAGGTTGCGTGTTGCGTCATCACTACGCGCTCATTGGGCTTCTCCGTGCTGTTTTAGAAGGTCCCGGCCCGGCTACCGTCGCTGCACGCCAAGAATTATTTTTGCTTTTCAGTCTTTGTTAAGCGCACCGAAGTTGCAAGACTGTAAGTACTAGGGGGAGAGTGATAGAGAGCAAGCGATCGTTGAAAGAGATGCCTCAGCAGTCTGCACTTCTGAATCTTCCCTATGTTTTTTTGATCCTATCAGCTTCCTCTCAGCTGGGCTCGCGCCGCGTCAACTTCCGGGCGGGTGCCCGCCACCACGGCCTCCGCCGCTCCCCTGCTTTGGCCCCTTTGTGTCCCTGCAGTGTCGAGGCACGGGCCCTGGCACGTCCTTTCTCGAGGCAGGAAGCATCTTAGTACAGGGAGTCTCTCACTGTGGGCGGGCGCGCGGCCCGCAGGGGAGTTAGCGTGGGGAACGTGCCCGCGCGTGCTGGGGTAAGAGGAGGTTGTGCGAGGGTCAGCGTGTGGTTCTAGGAAGGAAGGGCGGGGGTGGGGGAGAGAAAGAGTGAAAAAAAGCAATGGAAAAATTTAAAAGGATACCCCTGTCCACCTGATTGTTATGGCCTAACAATGAAGCGCAGCCATAATAGTCATGCCGAGCCACTAGCATGTTTGCGGGCACTTAATTGCCTTGGGAATGAACTGCTGTGGCTTTGTATTTTATATTGTTTTCATGGCCTCTTTTTCTCTTTTTATTTTCTCCCTGCAGATAGTTCATTTAAAGCGCCAAACCCCACGAAGTGGTAGTTTCTATCAATATGAATCTTTTCAATCTGGACCGTTTTCGCTTTGAGAAAAGAAATAAGATTGAGGAAGCGCCCGAAGCAACCCCTCAACCCTCCCAGCCTGGCCCTTCTTCACCAATTTCTCTTAGTGCTGAAGAGGAGAATGCTGAAGGGGAAGTTAGCAGGGCAGGCACCCCTGATTCAGATGTAACTGAAAAAACAGGTGAGTTACAATGTTGGAAATTGATACAGCATCAAGAGAGTTTCGTGTTTTTGTTTTTTAAGAAGAAAAGCAGAAGAGATTCTGATTTTTGTTCTTGATGTCGTACATACTGATGCATTGTCCTTCACCATGCCCTTTTACATACAGCTTTGGGACTGCCATAGGCACCACGTACCTCCAACTGATTATGCATCCATAGTTGTTTCACTTTTGCGTAAGTTCTTAAATACGGCCCAGTAATGGCAGCTAAAATCAGAATTTAGGTCAGAAAGGCAGCTATGGGAAAAAGAACTAGGTGATTCAGTCCTGTGATAGATTTTGAGGCTGTTATTGCCAAACATTTAAATTCATTATAGTATTTCTCCAAAAAAAAATTGATAACCTGCTGTGAGCTAAGACTTTATTCAAGGTGCCTGAAGAAAACGTCTATGAACAAATGAAGAGCAGCTCACATTCAGATTTTCCCAACCACCTGACTTCCAAAGTGCATATGTATAATTTTTTTTCCTTTCCAGAGTTTTTTTTTTTAATATGGACTGTTTTTTTAAATCTATATTGAAGTTGTTACAATATTGCTTCTATGTTTCCATTTATGACCTCAAGGGATCTGGGATCTCAGCTCTCTGACCAGGGATCTGAACCCACATCTCTGCATTGGCATTTGAAATCTAAACCATTGGACAACAGGGGAAGTCCCAATAATTGGTGTTCTTCATGGTGGTTCTTCATTTTTTTAACCTTTTCAGCAAATTGTTACAAACAGTAGGGTTTGAGAAAGCCAAAAATTAGCATTCCCATCTTAATCTGTGTTCTTCTGACAGTTAACTATTAGTATATATTTGAACTACTGCTATGTTTTAGTCATAATGGTGAGTGGTTCATATTCTCTTCTTAAAACAGGCCTACAAGATATTATTCACATTTTGCAGAAATGAGACCTGGTGGATAAAGTTGGGAAGTTGGTAGAACCAGAGCTCAAATCCAAGCAATCTAATTCTTGAACTTAAACTTTTAATCATTTATGTCACTCAGTTTCTTATGAAGGATGAAAGGAATATTAGAAGTTATATTTTAATGTTTATTTCAGTAATACCCTTTTTAGTGTAAAGCTCAGTATTTCATAAGCACCTTTAAATTACAGAATTAGTAATATTTGTCTTTACCCTTGATATCCCCATTTTGTTTGCTGTTCTACTTAAATATAACATTGACAACAGTCCCTACGAGTTATCATTAGAATAACAATTTAAATACTTAGGGGTAATTGGAACTTGATGGAACAGTTTGGTAGATTTGACTAACTGGTAATTACGAATCAAATTTTGAAAGGCTTTGTTTATCTGAAGAATTTTGAACTTAACCTAAATTCAGACCACTGAAAGATTTAAGAACGAGCGACATCCCGGTGTGCATTCTTTCAGCAGATAATTTGGTTTGCATAACATGCTGTCATTAATGTCTAAACATCCAGGTACTTTAATATTTTTAACAGTAAATATTTTAATCTGTTTATTCTGTGGTTAGGGAAGGAAAGGCCAGGGTGTAGGCGTGGGATGTTGAGTCCTTGGGAGCCTCTGCTTCTTAATTTTAGTGAAATGGGACATTGAACAAGTAACTCAGATTATCTGAGATCCACAGTTTTTTCATCTCTAAAATAAAAACACTATGTAAAGTGGAATTTAATGAAATGTTTCAGTTATTTATCAGTAATGTAAAATTTTTAGTTTCTTTTTCTAATCAGAAGGTATTTCTTCTGCTTTCCTTTTTTTCCCCTAAGGAGACTTCACTTCTTTTCTCTTTATTTGGACTTTCCATATGTAAATTCCTTTTAAAACTGAGATTGCCTTTAGAAATTGTGGGGTAAGTCTTACTGACACTTGGGAATTACAAAAATCAGGTTTGTTCCAGGAGTGGTGAGGATTTATCCTACTCGGAAGGGAGAGCTTTGCTTACAGAAAAGATTACTGTAATTCATTCTGTAGATTTTTGAGAATCTTGAAAAGTAAGGCAAAGTTTAGACTTAATATTATAGGTACTCCAGAGGTACTTGTTTAGTGGCTAAGTCGTGTCTGAATATTTGCAGCCCCAGGGACTGTAGCCCACCAGGCTCCTCTGTCTGTGAGATTTCCCAGGCAAAAGTGCTGGAGTGGGTTGTCATTTCCTTCTCTAGGGGATCTTCCTGACCCAAGGATCGAACTCAGGTCTCCTGCATTGGTTTGCAGATTCTCTACCACTGAGTCACCAGGGAAGCCCTAGGGTAAAATAATGAAAGAAACTTGTTTTGTAAAAAAAAAAAAAAAAAATCAGCCTGGCAGTCATGAAGCCTGTGTATTGCTAAGTAGTGTTTAAAGGGAGAGAACTTCTCACCCTACCCCACTCCCATATCCCTCCTAACATCAGCTGTCTTGTTTCATCACTTCTCTGGGGTTCAGTGTGCAGTGAGCAGTTTTTGTGTCAGAAATCCCGTCATAACAAATAGATTTAACAAACTCAACTTACGTAAAGCTACCTGTGTTCTCTTTATATATCTGTAAAAAGATGTCCCTAATTGATTATGTAGTGTAAGACTAGTTGAAGTTAGACCAGAAAGACCATCCGTGAATTAATTATCCTGCCTATGTAGAAGAACAGTAATCACTGAAGAAAACTGATTAGTTGTTACTAGCCAGTTTAACTTATTTGAATCCTCTGTTATTTTATTGCATAATAAACTAGTGAATTAGTTGGAGAAGGCAGTGGCACCCCACTCCAGTACTCTTGCCTGGAAAATCCCATGGACGGAGAAGCCTGGTGGGCTGCAGTCCATGGGGTCGCTAAGAGTCGGACACGACTGAGCGACTTCACTTTCACTTTGACTTTAATCCAAACGGCGGTGGCAGTACAAACAGAAGAACAAGGCTTAAGAGTTTCAGAGTAAGAAAGTACAAGATTTTACATCTGGGTCCTTGTGTAGGAATGAGATAAAATGAATGTTAACAATTTTAGTTTAAGTAATTGGGGGGGATAAAGGTAGTTCTATACATTAGAATAGGTATGAAGTACCCATTGTAAGACCTTGGATATGCCTTTAAAAATTCAAATGAGAATCAAAGGTCCTGCCCTGAGTTTGAAAGTGAGAATGGCTCATGTACAACTCTCTGACCCCTTTGACTATACAGTCTCTGGAATTCTCCAGGCCAAAATACTGGAGTAGGTAGCCTTTCCCTTCTCCAGGGGATCTTCCCAACCAGGGATTGAACCCAGGTCTCCCAGATTGCAGGCAGATTCTTTACCAGCTGAGCCACAAGGGGAGCCTGCCAGTTAAGCAGTAGACCAAAAGCAGCTTAACTTAGCATGAGGGGAGAGGGGTGCTGAATTAAACATCAGGCCTTGGGCCCCTGGCTTCCCAGGTGGCGGTAGTAGTAAAGAACCCTGCCTGCCAGTGCAGGAGACATAAGACACCCTGGTTCGATCCCTGAGTTGGGAAGTTCCCTTGGAGAAGGGAATGGCAACCCACTCCAGTATTCTTGGCTGGAGAATCCCATGGACAGAGGAGTCTGGTAGGCTACAGTCCATGGGGTTCTAAAGAATCAGACACAATCGAGTGTGCGTGCACACGGTCCAGTGGAGAGGTCAACACACTAAAACTGGATTTAAGATCAGACTGAATATGGATATTGGGAAATCAGTGGATATGAATATTGACCTTTCTTTATCATCAACCGGTAATTTACTCTTATTATGTAGAATTAGGCTACATTTGTTTATTTACATCAGTTTTAGGGTCTGAGTCCACTTACAGGATGGAAATTGTATGTGGTTAAAATTACCTGTTAGCACTTTTTCTCAGATAATCCAATTATTTTACCTAAGAGTTAAGATTTTATTTTATACCACTCTCCTTCAGTTACTGTGCCACAGGGACACTGTTCCTTGAATATGCCAAACCCCATTCAATCTTTCCTCCTTCCTATATGCTTTTCCATCTGCCTCCAAGACGCTTTCTGTTGTTATCTGCATGTGACTCTGCTGTTACATTAGGACTTAGTGAAATGTTACCTTTTTTTAAGAAGGTCTTTCCTTGATTACTCTCTAAAGTAGCAACCCTCACCCCCTTTACTGTATTTTTCTGTATAGTATCCATCACTAACTTTGCATTATGTATTTATGTTCCACTTATAAGAATGTAAGATCTGTGAGAGCAAAGACCTGGTTTACCTATCTGTCCATCCCCATTGCTCAGAACAGTGATTGGTGTATAGTAGGCGTTCAAAGTATGTGTTGAAAAAAGGAGTATTGAATGATGAATAGGTGATAATAGTACTTTGTACATATTTTTAAATGTCCCTCTTCTTCTTTATGATCATAAAACAGTGCCATAGCCATCAGTCATCTTTAGCCTTGGATATTTGAAACTACCTTTGATAGAGGACAGGCTCCCTTAATCCAGCCTTTGGCTATGAGGGCATACACTTAACCTGTGGGTCGCCTCCCCGCACCTCGGTTTATTTTACTCTCATTAATGCCTGGAGTTATCAGTCGTTACTACTTACATTTTCTTTTTTATTTTACTTTTCTGGGAGCATAGCAGTTTGGAGAGAATAAAGCAGAGACAAATGAGTGTGAGAGGAGAGAATCTACTGTTTTATGCATAAAGATTAAAACATTGAGCTAATGATCCTCAAGGAGGATCCTCAAGGAGCACCAAGAGGAAAGAACACAAATATATACGGTTAAAATAGCACAGTGTGGTAACTTGTAATAAGGGAAGATATTAAGCAGTGTAGGACCACAGTCTAATTCACAGTGATTAAATTATTCCTTCTTTCTGCAGAGAATCAGGAGAAATCATAGAGAAATGACTGAGTGAACACTAAACGATGACTCATTGCTTATTCAGTGAACAAGGGATAAAAGCATGTTGCCTTGGAATGTGGTATGTGAATGGAATAGGTGAAGTTATCTATGGAAGAGGAGGTGTAGGGCGGTATGCATGAAGCAGAAAAGATTTAGAAACAGAAACTGGTGGGTTTTGAGAGGCCTACTTATATGCTTTCCCAGGGAGAATGGACTTTATTTGGTATACATTATATAGAACATTTCAGTATGGGAGAAACAGCAATGAAATTCTTGCAATAATTGAAGCCTAAATATAGGGAAATGACAGAGGAGGCAGTTTAGAGATGTTTGATATGATATGTATATGATGATATTTGATGATCAGTTAAATGTGGAGGATTTAAAGGTAATGCAAATGTTCCTTGCTTGGACAGCCGTGTGACTAGCACTATCAACTGAATTAGGCCACAGGATTAAGAGGTAGATACAAAAACATGTTGAATTTGAGTTACCACTTCTGTTTTAGTACCAAGGTCTAGTAGAGCGTTGAACATTGGAGTGTAGGGCTCAGAGAATGGTTGGAATATGAGAAATCAACTTTGAAGTCATCCTTGTGGTAGTTACCCGCCCCCCAAAAATGTCCTAAACAAAATAGATAGTAAGAAGCATCAGTATTTAAAAATGGATAAAGGAAGGGAAACCAATGAAAGATATAAAGGATGATAGAATAGTAAGCAAATGGTAATGCCCTGAAAGCAAAAGAAAGGAGAGTTTCCACATTGGTGTTGTATAGTGAACAGTATCAAATGTTGCAGAGAAATCAGTTTGAATGAGATCTGATCAGAGACCACTTTCCTTTGAAATTAAAGTTCCTGTTGGCCCATAGCTGTTTCAATAGAAAACTAAGCAGGTGAAGACTACTATTCCAACATGGGAAAGAGAGAAACAGCTTGATGAGGAAATAATGTCAAGAAAAGATGTCTGAGGAACATTGAAAATTGAGCATATTTTTTAGCTGAGGGAAAGAAGCTAGTGGAGGGGGAAAGAATGAAAGACGGGGTGGAATCTGATGAGAGGCATCAGGGAGGTAGGAGTGCAACCGTAGCTGGACTGTTTAACTTTGAGAAAAAGTGAAGACACATTTTACCCAGGGGAATGGGAGTGAAAGAGAAAAATAGATGATTCATAGGTGGTTCTGAGGTTGGAATGGAGGAAAGCTTTAGTGTATACTTGATGAATTTCTTTTCTTAATGAAATAGTCTTCTAAAGTGGTTGCCATTTTGGTGTGGTCGCCATGTTGAAAGTAACTGTTGTTAATGAGTAAGAGGACAAATTTTTAAATTATACCAGTTCAAAAAAGATTTCCAAGGAGCAATGCTCTGCCACTTATGGATTCTACAATCTTAAGTTATCACTTTGGACTTCACTTGCTTTGTCTATTTGTTCTCTGAAATCAAAATGAATAAGATCATCTGAATGATGAAGCTGCATGTATCATTTTAACCTCATGATTCTTTAACTGTTTAGTGATACTTTAACTATTGAGTCCTCTTAAGTGTGTGTGGCCAAAATGTGAATCCTCATTTTATCTTTGGATAGAAATTCTGGTTTCCTAATGTCTGCTAGTATTAGTTGAAGAGTTGTATCTGTTAAAAAGATTAGTGCTCAGTTGTTCTAATAAAAAGTACTGTGAGTCTAAATGTCTTAAATTCATTTTAAATGTACATTTTTTGTCTTTGTTTTCCTTTTCTACCTTTTTAGTTTTTGTGCTACTTTCTTCAAAATAAAGTGTTATATAAAAAATGATTATAACAGTTGTGTAATGGAGAGACTCTAATGTAATCTTCATTTAGTGTTGGTATTCTTTTCATTTTTTCATTTTTTCCCCTACCTATATGTATTCTAGGTTGTTGGTTTTTTGTTTTGTTTTGTTTTGTTTTTTAGATAAAATAGTATTATGTATATTGTAGTGCAGCTCACTGTTGACTAAAAAGTAGATTTTGGGGGTGGTCCCCCGAATGCCATGCTGGATGTGCTTCGTTGCCCAGTTGGGTATGAACACATGCCTGCTGCAGTGGAAGTGCAGTCTCTTGACCACTGGACTGCCAGGGAAGTCCCCTCAAAGTAGATTTTTTAAATATTTTCCATGCTCATATAAAATATGCTATACTTGAATTGTTTTTAGTGACTACAGTATGTCTTATACACTAATGTATTGTAATTCATGTAGTTCCCTGTTAATAGACGTTGGTTGATTTGGTTTATTTCCTCTTTTTGTTTTAAAGAATGCTGTAGTGACCGTTCTTTTATATTGATGTTTTTGCCTGTGTACAATCTGTGGAAAAATTCTGGGAAATGAAATTGTCATGTTAGAAGGAATATGAATTAATATTTTAGTAATTTCCAAATAACCCATCATAATAGTTTTACCAGTTTGCACTAGACTACAGCCTGGTTTTCAGATGTCTGCTTTTTCATACCAGGCCAGAATATTGCAGACCTTTCTAATCTTTAATAGGCTAATAAACAATTAAATTGCTTTAAGTTTTTTTTTATTCCAGTCTTTTAATTCTGTTTGTTGTTTACAACAGAGAAGTTTTCCATTTTTAAATGGTCAGTTTGTTCATCTTTTTCTTTAAGGCTTATGGTTTTAGGTCCCAATCAGAACTGATAAAAGAAAGCCATTCCCTACCACCACATTATAAATATATCCTTCCATATTTTCTTCTTTCACATCTGTGGGATCTTAGTTCCCTATACAGGGATTGAAACAGGCCCTCACCAGTGAAAACCCAGAGTTCTAACCACTGGACCACTGGGGAATTCCCTGAGCAGTCATATTTTGAAAGCAGTCTTTTTTTTGAGCAGTAGGTATAACAACAGTGGGTTTAAAATACTTAGTAAGCAATGTTATGAACAACTGTTCTGTCATCCAGGCTTTGTTCCATTTATTTACAGAGCATAGGCAGAGTAGATTTAGCATAATTCTTAAGCACCTTAAGATTTTCGGGAATGATAAATTAGTAGTGGTTTCAACTAAAGTCGCCGGCTACATTAGCCCTTAACAGGAGACTCAGCCTATCCTTTTAAGCCAGACATTGACTTCTCCTCTCTAGCTCTGGAGGTCCTAGATGGAACCTTCTTCCATTAGAAGGTTGTTGACGCTGAAACTTTCTTGTTTAGTGTAGCCACTTTCCTTAATTATCTTGGCTAGATCTTCTGGATGTCTTGTTGCAGTTTCTACATCAGCACTTCCTGCTTCATCATGCACTTGTGTGTTATGGAGACGACTACTTTGCTTCAGCATTATGAACTAACTTCTTCAAGCTTCGAACTTTTTTCCTTGCAACTTCCTCACCTCTCTCATCCTTCATAGACAGGAAGAGATAGGGTCTTGCTCTGAATTAGGCTTTGGCTTAAGGAGAAGGCAATGCTACTCCACTCCAGTACTCTTGCCTGGAAAATCCCATGGACGGAGGAGCCTGGTAGGCTGCAGTCCATGGGGTCGCTAAGAGTTGGACATGACTGAGCAACTTCACTTTCTATTTTCACTTTCATGCATTGGAGAAGGAAATGGCAGCCCACTCCAGTGTTCTTGCCTAGAGAATCCCAGGGATGGGGAAGCCTGGTGGGCTGCCGTCTGTGGGGTCACACAGAGTCGGACACGACTGAAGTGACTTACCATAGCATAAGGGAATGCTACTGCACAATTGCACTCATCTCACACGCTAGTAAAGTAATGCTCAAAATTCTCCAAGCCAGTCTTCAGCAATATGTGAACCGTGAACTTCCTGATGTTCAAGCTGGTTTTAGAAGAGGCAGAGGAACCAGAGATCAAATTGCCAACATCCGCTGGATCATGGAAAAAGCAAGAGTTCCAGAAAAACATCTGTTTCTGCTTTATTGACTATGCCAAAGCCTTTGACTGTGTAGATCACAATAAAATGTGGAAAATTCTGAAAGAGATGGGAATACCAGACCACCTGATCTGCCTCTTGAGAAATTTGTATGCAGGTCAGGAAGCAACAGTTACAACTGGACATGGAACAACAGACTGGTTCCAAATAGGAAAAGGAGTTCGTCAAGGTTGTATATTGTCACACTGCTTATTTAACTTATATGCAGAGCACATCATGAAAAACACTGGACTGGAAGAAGCACAAGCTGGAATCAAGATTGCTGGGAGAAATATCAATAACCTCAGATATGCAGATGACACCACCCTTATGGCAGAAAGTGAAGAGGAACTAAAAAGCCTCTTGATGAAAGTGAAAGAGGAGAGTGAAAAAGTTGGCTTAAAGCTCAACATTCAGAAAACGAAGATCATGGCATCTGGTCCCATCACTTCATGGGAAATAGATGGGGAAACAGTGGAAACAGTGTCAGACTTTATTTTTCTGGGCTCCAAAATCACTACAGATGGTGACTGCAGCCATGAAATTAAAAGACGCTTACTCCTTGGAAGGAAAGTTATGACTAACCTAGATAGCATATTCAAAAGCAGAGACATCACTTTGCCAACAAAGGTCCGTCTAGTCAAGGCTATGTTTTTTCCAGTGGTCATGTATGGATAGAGAAAGCTGAATGCTGAAGGATTGATGTTTTTGAACTGTGGTGTTGGAGAAGACTCTTGAGAGTCCCTTGGACTGCAAGGAGATCCAACCAGTCCATTGTGAAGGAGATCAGCCCTGGGATTTCTTTGGAAGGAATGATGCTAAAGCTGAAACTCCAGTACTTTGGCCACCTCATGCGAAGAGTTGACTCATTGGAGAAGACTCTGATGCTGGGAGGGATTGGGGGCAAGAGGAGAAGGGGATGAGAGAGGATGAGATGGCTGGATGGCATCACTGACTCTATGGATGTGAGTCTGAGTGACCTCCGGGAGTTGGTGATGGACAGGGAGGCCTGGCATGCTGCGATTCATGGGGTCGCAAAGAGTCGGACACGACTGAGCATCTCATCTGATCTGATCTGAGGCTGATTAAACCTTTTATCCAGACCACTAAAAGTTTCTCCATATCAGCAATAAAGCTGTTTGGCTTCTTGTTTGTAGATTTACTAGAGTAGAATTTCTAATTTCCTTCCAGAACTTTGCCTTTGCATTCACATCTTGGCTAACTGCTGCAAGAGGCCTAACTTTCAGCCTGTCTTTGCTTTTGACCTGCCTTCTCACTAACCTTAAACATTTCCGTCTTTTTATTTCAAGAGGAATGTGCAACTTTTCCTTTCTCTTGAATACTTAGAGGCCATTGGAGGGTTAGTATCTGACCTAATTTATTGTTGTGTCTTAAGGAATAGAGAAACTGGAAGAGGGGGAAAGTGATGAAGGAAGTGGCAGGTGGGTGGAGCAGTCAAAACACATAAAACGTTTTATCAGTTAAATTTGCCATTTTATATGGGTGCTTTGGGGGCACCTAAAAGAATTACAACAGTAATGTCAAGGATGACTGATGACCGATCACCATAACAAACATCACCATAAGATATTTGAAATGTTAACAAGAATTACTACCAAAATATGGCAGAGAGACGTGAAGTGAGCAAGTGCTGTTGGAAAAAATGTCAGTAACCTTGCTCAACATATGGTGCCATCAACCTTCAATTTGTAGAAAAACAAACACTGTATCTGTGAAATGCAAGAAAAGAGGTATTCCTGTACTGTAGATTTTAATATATTTTTGCTTTTTCTTCTTGGACCTGAAAGTTTAAAGGAGTGGTTTCTTTTGTTTTTCTTGTTTATTTGTTGTTTTAATTTCCAAGTAACTGAAATTTTGCTTCAACATTCTTATTAACATTTACTTCCAATTTTACTTTTTGTGACGAGAGAATGTAGTCTGTAATATTTCATCTTTGATGAATTTACTGAGATACTCTTTTTGGTCTACTAAAGAATTTCTGTAAAAGCTCTGAGTACTTGAAAATGCATAATCTAATTACAGATTTACTTATATGTCAAAAATAATGAGTTATTATTTATATGTTTTCTTCCAAACTGGATTACAAACATGTCATAAAGTCAATTTTTTGGATCCTGGCCGAATGCATATAACTTAATTTTCATCAGATCAGATCAGATCAGTCGCTCAGTCGTGTCCGACTCTTTGCGACCCCATGAACTGCAGCACGCCAGGCCTCCCTGTCCATCACCAACTCCTGGAAGTCACTCAGACTCACATCTATCGAGTCAGTGATGCCATCCAGCCATCTCATCCTCTGTCGTCCCCTTCTCCTCCTGCCCTCAATCCCTCCCAGCATCAGAGTCTTCTCCAATGAGTCAACTCTTCGCATGAGGTGGCCAAAATATTGGAGTTAGTATCATTCCTTCCAAAGAAATCCCAGGGCTGATCTCCTTCAGAATGGACCGGTTGGATCTCCTTGCAGTCCAAGGGACTCTCAAGAGTCTTCTCCAACACCACAGTTCAAAAGCATCAATTCTTTGGCGCTCAGCCTTCTTCACAGTCCAGCTCTCACATCCATACATGATCACAGGAAAGACCATAGCCTTGACTAGGCGAACCTTTGTTGGCAAAGTGATGTCTCTGCTTTTGAATATGCTATCTAGGTTGGTCATAACTTTTCTTGCAAGGAGTAAGCGTCTTTTAATTTCATGGCTGCAGTCACCATCTGCAGTGATTTTGGAGCCCAGAAAAATAAAGTCTGACACTGTTTCCACTGTTTCTCCATCTATTTCCCATGTAGTGATGGGACCAGATGCCATGATCTTCGTTTTCTGAATGTTGAGCTTTAAGCCAACCTTTTCACTCTCCACTTTCACTTTCATCAAGAGGCTTTTGAGTTCCTCTTCACTTTCTGCCATAAGGGTGGTGTCATCTGCATATCTGAGGTTATTGATATTTCTCCCAGCAATCTTGATTCCAACTTGTGTTTCTTCCAGTCCAGCATTTCTCATGATGTACTCTGCATATAAGTTAAATAAACGTGGTGACAATATACAGCCTTGACGTACTCCTTTTCCTATTTGGAACCAGTCTGTTGTTCCATGACCAGTTCTAACTGTTGCTTCCTGACCTGCATACAGATTGCTCAAGAGGCAGATCAGGTGGTCTGGTATTCCCATCTCTTTCAGAATTTTCCACATTTTATTGTGATCCACACAGTCAAAGGCTTTGGCATAGTCAATAAAGCAGAAATAGATGTTTTTCTGGAACTCTCTTGCTTTTTCCATGATCCAGCGGATGTTGGCAATTTGATCTCTGGTTCCTCTGCCTTTTCTAAAACCAGCTTGAACATCAGGAAGTTCATGGTTCACATATTACTGACGCCTGGCCTGGAGAATTTTGAGCATTACTTTACTAGCGTGTGAGATGAGTGCAATTGTGCGGTAGTTTGAGCATTCTTTGGTATTGCCTTTCTTTGGGATTGGGATGAAAACTGACCTTTTCCAATCTTGTGGCCACTGCTGAGTTTTCCAAATTTGCTCACATATTGAGTGCAGCACTTTCACAGCATCATCTTTCAGGATTTGGAATAGCTCCACTGGAATTCCATCACCTCCACTAGCTTTGTTCGTAGTGATGCTTTCTAAGGCCCACTTGACTTCACATTCCAGGATGCCTGGCTCTAGGTCAGTGATCACACCATCATGATTATCTGGGTCGTGAACCTCTTTTTTGTACAGTTCTTCTGTGTATCCTTGCCACCTCTTCTTAATATCTTCTGCTTCTGTTAGGTCCATACCATAGAGTACAACAAATAGAAAATTATCAAAGTGTAACAGTAAAGCCTATGAGACCTTTGTTATATAACTATCTAGTGATCTGTGTGTTTAGGGTCATAATCCATAATGTGTCTCTTACAGTGGGTACCAATCAAAATAGTTTAAGAAATATCTTTTTATATCTTAATTATTTTGGTGCTGCCTTTTCTATTAAGAGTTTAGACAAGACAATTAAAGCCTCATATTTGTCTCTGTTGACTTTTTGCTCTATGTATCCTGCCATGTTTATGCATTTCATTATTAGAATGCATTTGTACATGTCAATTGTTTTTAATGTAGATATAAATTCTGTTATTAAAAAGTACTTTTCAAATTTAACATTTTTACTTTGTCCATTATAAATCACATGACTCTTTCCTTTACATTTTTTCTATTTATCTTTACCTTTTCTTTTGGCTTAAGCCTGAAATGTTTTTTCTTTCTCATTTTAAGCTAGTGTATGAGAAACTGCTATTCAATCTTTTAGTGTATTCTTTGTCTTTTTTGAGAGATTTCATCAGAGATGGTTTGATTTATCTAAGATGCTGAAGATCCCTGTCTACTATGGCATTCAAATTAAGACTGTCCAGATTGTATTTTTTTTTAATTTTTATTGTTGGCTGCACTGGGTCTTCCATTGCCGTGCAGGCTTTTTTGTGATGAGCAGGGCCTTCTTTCTAGCTGTGGTGCACAGGCTTTTCATTGTGGTGGCTGCTCTTGTTGCAGAGCACAGGCTCTAGAGCATACAGGCGTGCAGGCTCCAGAGCACAGGCTCAGTAGTTGGGGCGCACAGGCTTAGTTGCTCCTCGGCATGTGGGATCGAACCCAGGTCTCCTCCACTGACAGGCAGATTCTTTACCACTGAGCCGCCAGGGAAGCCCAAGACTGTCCACAATTTATAATCTGTTTTTTTGGTAATAAACCTTTTAAAGGGTCAGTTGTGTGATGTGCTTCACTAGGAACGGCCTTTAAAGTCAGTTGCCATAATAGAGAATTGAATCATGTAGAACAGTACACAATTAGAATATCAAAATGGCAAAAAGGCACGCTTACATAAGTCTGTGGGACAGAATCAAAGGTTTAAGTGTTTTCATTCTACTTTGGCATCACCTTTATTTGTGGATTAACAAATTGATGTAGACTTTTCTGTGTGAATTCATAATCTCCTAGCAGTGATTTTTTTCTTTTGAATAGTTTTTGATCTCAGATCCCTTGGAAAGGTAGAATCGGTGGCAGGTGTTTAAATCCTTCTTTTGTGTTATGGTAGACTTAGATATGAAAATGAATAAATGTATACTGGAAAATTTTAGGATATAAGTTTGTCTTCTGTTTGCACACCACTAATGAAGAATTGGACTTCCCTGGTTGGCTCAGAGAGTAAAGCGTCTGTCTACAATGTGAGAGACCTGGGTTCGATCCCTGGGTTGGGAAGATTCCCTGGAGAAGGAAACTGGCAACCCACTCCAGTAGTCTTGTCTTGAAAATCCCATGGACAAAGTGCTGCACTCAATATGCCAGCAGATCTGGAAAACTCAGCAGTGGCCACAAGATTGGAAAAGGTCAGTTTTCATCCCAATCCCAAAGAAAGGCAATACCAAAGAATGCTCAAACTACCGCACAATTGTACTCATCTCACATGCTAGTAAAGTAATGCTCAAAATTCTCCAAGCCAGGCGTCAGCAATATGTGAACCGTGAACTTCCTGATGTTCAAGCTGGTTTTAGAAAAGGCAGAGGAACCAGAGATCAAATTGCCAACATCCGCTGGATCATGGAAAAAGCAAGAGAGTTCCAGAAAAACATCTATTTCTGCTTTATTGACTATGCCAAAGCCTTTGACTGTGTGGATCACAATAAAATGTGGAAAATTCTGAAAGAGATGGGAATACCAGACCACCTGATCTGCCTCTTGAGCAATCTGTATGCAGGTCAGGAAGCAACAGTTAGAACTGGTCATGGAACAACAGACTGGTTCCAAATAGGAAAAGGAGTACGTCAAGGCTGTATATTGTCACCACGTTTATTTAACTTATATGCAGAGTTCATCATGAGAAATGCTGGACTGGAAGAAACACAAGTTGGAATCAAGATTGCTGGGAGAAATATCAATAACCTCAGATATGCAGATGACACCACCCTTATGGCAGAAAGTGAAGAGGAACTCAAAAGCCTCTTGATGAAAGTGAAAGTGGAGAGTGAAAAGGTTGGCTTAAAGCTCAACATTCAGAAAACGAAGATCATGGCATCTGGTCCCATCACTACATGGGAAATAGATGGAGAAACAGTGGAAACAGTGTCAGACTTTATTTTTCTGGGCTCCAAAATCACTGCAGATGGTGACTGCAGCCATGAAATTAAGACACTTACTCCTTGGAAGGAAAGTTATGACTAACCTAGATAGCATATTCAAAAGCAGAGACATCACTTTGCCAACAAAGGTTCGCCTAGTCAAGGCTATGGTCTTTCCTGTGGTCATTTATGGATGTGAGAGCTGGACTGTGAAGAAGGCTGAGTGCCGAAGAATTGATGCTTTTGAACTGTGGTGTTGGAGAAGACTCTTGAGAGTCCCTTGGACTGCAAGGAGATCCAACCGGTCCATTCTGAAGGAGATCAGCCCTGGGATTTCTTTGGAAGGAATGATGCTAAAGCTGAAACTCCAATATTTTGGCCACCTCATGCGAAGAGTTGACTCATTGGAGAAGACTCTCATGCTGGGAGGGATTGGGGGCAGGAGGACAAGGGGACGATAGAGGATGAGATGGCTGGATGGCATCACTGACTCGATGGATTCGTGAGTCTGAGCGACCTCCGGGAGTTGGTGATGGACAGGGAGGCCTGGCGTGCTGCAGTTCATGGGGTCGCAATGAGTTGGACAGGACTGAGCGACTGATCTGATCTGATCTGAATGAAGAATTCCGTTTGGACTTATTGCCTTGAACTTTGGAATCTTCTTTCATATGCTAATGATGTAGGTTCCAATTGCCTTTGATAATGGGAAAATACCATCTTCTGTTCCTAAAACAGGATTTTTAAGTTATTTTTACATGAAAGGACAGGCTGTTTTCCCTTACGTTCCTTTAGCATTTTGTTGATTCTTCTCACATGGCACAAATTATGATTCATAACATAGTTATTTATGTATATGGTTATTTAGCTCCTATAATTAGTTTCTTTAGGGCAAGTGGAACTGTAACTTGCCTTTTTTTTTTCTTTAATATCCCCCACCTCCTGGTACAGTGCCTTAAATACAGCAGGCATGCAACATGGTCAGAGTTAAGTCGTAGCCAGTGGTTGTTATAATTGTTTCTAGTTGTCACATTGTTTCCCTCATTTCTATAGTTTTCTTTTTGCTTCCTTCCTGTCTCCTTTGTGCTGCTGCTTAAAAGAGCTTCTTTGCTTGTGTCAGAAAACGTCATTACATCAGGAATATCTCTTTGGCCATTGACTGTTAGCTATTTTTCCTGTTGTTTACTTCTGAAAATAGTCAAACAAATCTAAACACGTCAGCACTATTCTAATTCCAGATTATTGATACTAGAAAGTTGATATTTTATATAAAGCTCTTACTGTATCCCTTTAGTCCTCAAAGTATGACCTGTGAATTTTTGAGTTCCCTCAGACCGAAAAGGGTTAAAACTATTTCATAATAATATTAAGACATTGCTTGCCTTTTTCACTATACTAGTATTTGCACTGATGATGCAAAAGCAGTGGTAGATAAAACTGCTGGTGCCCTAGCGTGAATTGAGGCCAAGATTCCAGGCTGTTCTAAATTGTTATTGTATCCTTAATATTTTTAAATGTCAGTTTCACTTAAGAATGTTCTTGATGAAGCAGTAAAAATAGTTTTTAATAAATCAGCCTTTATCAGTAGGCACCATTTTAATATTTTTTGAAACAAAATGTGAACTCCCCTTTGCTGCATGCTGGAGTGCAGTAGTAGTCTCAGGAGAAAGCATTTGAGCAGTTGCTTTGAGTTTGAGCTGAGCTTGTCATTCTTTCACAGAGTACCATTTTTATTTTAAAAAATGACTGACAAACCTCATTATGTAGACAGGTATTTAACAGAAATTTTTTTCAAAAAAATGAACTGATATCAAGGAAAACAACTGACAGTATTTATGCAAATGATGAAATTCTAGTTTCAAAGAAAATTTTTGAGTTTTGGAAAACATATCTACAAATGTGATTTTGACAGTCTCCAGATATTTAGAGACCAGTGGTGAGATTAATGAATGTCATTTTTGTAAAAAAATATGACGTGTCAACATTTGGAAGATATGCATTAATCAGTGAGTGAACCAATATTTTCCAAAAGATAATGTACACAGTGCTTAAAAAAGATAATGTGTGGGTTCAGATCAGAGATGAGATCAGTCGCTCAGTCGTGTCCGACTCTTTGCGACCCCATGAACTGCAGCACGCCAGGCCTCCCTATCCATCACCAGCTCTTGGAGGTCACTCAGACTTACATTCATCGAGTCAGTGATGCCATCCAGCCATCTCATCCTCTGTCGTCCCCTTCTCCTCCTGCCCTCAATCCCTCCCAGCATCAGAATCTTCTCCAATGAGTCAACTCTTCGCATGAGGTGGTCAAAATACTGGAGTTTCAGCTTTAGCATCATTCCTTCCAAAGAAATCCCAGGGCTGATCTCCTTCAGAATGGACTGGTTGGATCTCCTTGCAGTCCAAGGGACTCTCAAGAGTCTTCTCCAACACCACAGTTCAAAAGCATCAATTCTTTGGCGCTCAGCCTTCTTCACAGTCCAGCTCTCACATCCATACGTGACCACAGGAAAGACCATAGCCTTGACTAGGCGAACCTTTGTTGGCAAAGTGATGTCTCTGCTTTTGATGTGTGTGGGTTAAGGGGCTGTTAAAGTGCAAGATTGACTGGAGGTTTTAATATAACACAATGAAAAGTTCATTCACATCACTTCAGACTCCATATTGCAACAACCTTTAGAAAAACTACCATCTGTCAAATTTGGGTTCAGTGTCAAAAAATACCCACAGTAAAGTAAAAAGGCTATTTTTTATTTTTAAAAAATACTCCTTCCATTACTATATAACTGTAGTGAGGCATGATTTCCTATGTAAACCAAACAAAAACAATATGCCTCAACAGGTAATTGCACAGATATGAGAATCTAGCTGTCTTCTATTAAACCAGGAATCTTTGCAAATTTAAAACAGTGCTACTTGTCTCACTGAATTTGAGGGATGGGGGGAGGAAGGAATATAGTTTTCTTATTAATTTTTTTTTTAAGAAATCCTTTCGTTTTTGTTTTCTTGATGGTTGTGCTGGGACTTCGTTGTTGCACTCAGGCTTTCTCTAGTTGTGCACGGGCCGCTCATTGCAGTGGCTTCTCTTGTTGTGACCCACAGGCTTAGTTGCCCTGCAGCATGTGGAATCTACCTGGACCCAGGGATTTAACTGATGTCCCCAGCATTGACAGGATTTTTAACCACTGGACCTCCAGGGAAGTCCTAAATAAATTCTTAAACATTTTCTTAGTTACTATTTTCTGATGAGGTAAGTATTATAGATATAACCAGTATAAGCAAAGACTCTTGTGGAGCCCTCATTTTTTTTTTTTTAAAGTGAGAAGTTTAAAAGAGGTCCTTAGTTTGAGAAATGCTTTTGTATTATAATCTTCCCTCATTCCCCCATATTATCAAACCATTTTGTTTGCTGTTAGTCACTTGCCAATCAGGCTGTGGGGGTGCCACTTGGTTCAGGGTTGTATACATGTTTAATGTGTATATGTATATGTATTTTTTTCTTCCACAATAGTAAAAGGTGTTTATCACTTTTCACAACCAATAGCCAGACAAAAAATAAAAGAATTACAGTTGCAAGCCATAATGGAAATGTGATTAACCTACCAATATAAAATAATTACATACAATTTGAGGGTTTAAGTAGAGTGATGTGATAAGTGGAAGTGCATACATGCACATGTTTTTATTCATTCAGCCAATCTGTCTTTTGATTGGTGCATTTAATCAATTTACATTTAAGGTAATTATCAATATGTATGGCGAGTTGAGTCCCTGGATTAGGAAGATCCCCTGTAGGAGGGCATGGCAACCTACTCCAGTATTCTTGCCTGGAGAATCCCATGGACAGGGGAGCCTGGTAAGCTTCAGTCAAAAGGGAAAGAGTTGGACAAGACTGAAGCAGCTGAGCGCACGCATGTGCACACATACACACACACACATACAATCCTATTACCATTTTCTTAATTGTTTTGGGTTTATTTTGTGTAGGTTTTTTTCCTTCTCATGCATACTGCTTAGAGAAATTCTTATAGCATTTGTTGTAAAGCTAGTTTGGTGGTGCTGAATTCTCTTAACTTCTGCTTGTTTGGAAAGCTTTTGATTTTTCCACTGAACTTGAACTAGTGTCCTGCTGGGTAGAGTATTCTTGGTTGTGGTTTCTTCCCTTTTCATCACTTTAAATATGTCGTTCCATTCCCTTCTGGCTTGTAGAGTTTCTATTGAAATCAGCTAATATAGCCTGATGAGAGTTCCCTTGTATGTTGTCATCTTTCCCCTTGTTGCTTTTAATATTTTATCTTTCTCTTTAATTTTTGTGATTTTGATTGCTGTGTATCTCGGTGTGTTCCTCCTTGAGTTTATCCTGCTTGGGATTCTCTGTGCTTCCTAGACTTGGTTGACTATTTCCTTTCCCATCTTAGGGAAGTTTTCAGCTATTATCTTTTGAAATATTTCCTCAGGTCCTTTCTCCCTCTCTTCTCTTTCTGGGAATCCTGGAGAAAGCAGTGGCACCCCTCTCCAGTACTCTTGCCTGGAAAATCCCATGGACGGAGGAGCCTGGAAGGCTGCAGTCCATGGAGTCACTGAGGGCTGGACATGACTGAGTGACTTCACCTTCACTTTTCACTTTCATGCATTGGAGAAGGAAATGGCAACCCATTCAAGTGTTCTTGCCTGGAGAGTCCCAGAGACAGGGGAGCCTGGTAGGCTGCCGTCTAAGGGATCACACAGAGTCAGATATGACTGAAGTGACTTAGCAGCAGCAGCAGCAACAGAGGTCTCTTAGGCTGTCTTCATTCTTTTTCATTCTCTTTTCTATATTCTGTTCTGCAACAGTGACTTGTACCAGTCTGTCTTCCAGGTCACTTACCCATTCTTCTGCCTCAGTTATTTTACTATTGCTTCCTTCTAGTGTATTGTTCATCTTTGTTCTTTAGTTCTTCTGGGTCTTTGGTAAGTATTTCTTGCATCTTCTCCATTCTTTTTCCAAGATCCTGGATCATCTTCACTATCATTATTCTGAATTCTTTTTCTGGAAAGTTGCCTATCCCCACTTCATTTAGTTGTTTTTCAGCGGGTTTTATCTAGTCCTTTCATCTGGAACATAACCCTCTGCTTTTTCATTCTGGTTAACTTTCTGTGATGTGGTTTTTGTTCTAGTGCTGCAGGATTGTGGTTCTTCTTGCTTCTTCTGTCTGCCTTCTGGTGCATGAGGCTCAGGCTTGTGTAAGCTTCCTGATATGAGGGACTTGGCATGGGAAGAACTGGGACTTACTGTGGTGGGCAGTAAAACTTTAATCCAATTATCTGCCGGTGTGTGGGGTTGTGCTTCCTCCCTGTTCGTTATTTAGCCTGAGACAACTCAGCCCTGGGGTCTGTGGGCTTTATGGTACGGTTAATGGCAGCCTTCTAGAGGGTTTATCCTAAGGGACACCTTCCAGGACTGCTACTGCCAGTGTCTTCATCCCTGTGGCCATTCATTGCCAACCCACGCTTCCACTGGAGACCCTCCAACAGTAGCAGGTAGGTCTAGTTCAGTCTCCTTTGGGATCACTGCTCCTTGTGCCTGGATCTTGATACTCTCAAGATTTTGTTTGTGCCCTCCAAGAGTGAAGTCTGTTACCTCCAGTCCTGTGGAAGTCCTATAATCAAATCCTGCTGGCCTTCAAAGTCAGAATTCCTGGGGATTCCCAGTCCCTTTACCAGATCCCCAGGTTGGGAAGCCTGACATGGGGCTCAGAACCTTCACAATAGTGGGAGAACTTTTTTGATATTATTGTCCTCCAGATTGTGGGTTACTAACCTGGTGAATATGGGATTTGATTTTATTGTGCTTGCGCCCCTCCTACCATCTCCTTGCAGCTTCTTTGTCTTTGGTCTGGGGTATCTTTTTTTGATGGGCTCCAGCATCTTCCTTTTAATGGTTGTTCAACAGCCAGTTGCAATCTTGGTGCTCTTGCAGGTGGAGATGAACATGTGTCCTTCTACTCTACTCTCTTGAACCAATCTAATGTATATTTTTTGATGGTGAACGTTGCATATCCAGTAAAAGCTCTTAGTAATTCAGTACCTATAAGAGAGTAAAGTGAAAGTCACTTAGTCATGTCTGACTCTTTGCAACCCCTGGAGTATATAGTCCATGGAATTCTCCAGGCCAGAATACTGGAGTGGGTAGCCTTTGCCTTCTCCAAGGGATCTTCCCAACCCAGGGATCAAACCCAGGTCTCCCGCATTGCAGGTGGATTCTTTACCAGCTGAGCCACAAGGGAAGCCCATAAGAAAGCCCAACTTTTTTTTCTACCTTATTAATGAAGCATATTAAATGTTAATTTTAAAATTATATCCTCACCATCTATATTGTATTATAATCTGTATATAATAAGTAGGGCTTCCCTGGTAGCTCAGCTGGTAAAGAATTTGCATGCAATACAGGAGGCCCTGGTTTGATTTCTGGGTTGGAAAGTTCCCCTGGAAAAGGGATAGGCTACCCACTCCAGTGTTCTTGGGCTTCCCTGGTGGCTCAGATAGGAAAGAATCTGCCTGCAATGTGAGAGAGAGGCCTGGATTCGATCCCTGGATTGGGAAGATAAGAGGAGAAGATTAAAGAAAAGATGAATGTATAATCAGTTCAAGAAACTCTAGTGCTCCTACTATTCACTGATAGAATGTTTACCACCTGCCACCCCCCGCCCCCCAAAGAAACAGTAAGACTAGTTTGAAAAGCTTGTTTTTCACTTTGAATAAAGAAGCTTTTTAAAGAAAAGAGGACAATCCAAATGATTTTGTCATAGGCCTTTTCAAAAAGCTGGACAGTGTTGAACTGTTAAAATTATATGCATTCAATTCAGTTTAGCCGCCCAGTCGTATCCGACTTTTTGGGACCCCATGAACACAGCACACCAGGCCTCCCTGTCCATCGCCAAGAGTTTGCTCAAACTCATGTCCATTAAGTCGATGATGCCATCTAACCACCTAATCCTGTTGTCCCCTTCTCCTCCCACCATCAATCTTCTCCCAGCATCAAGATCTTTTCAAATGAGTCAGCTCTTCTCATCAGGTGGCCAAAATATTGGAGTTTCAGCTTCATCATCAGTCCTTCTAATGAACACCCAGGACTGATCTCCTTTAGGATGGACTGGTTGATCTCCTTGCAGTCCAGGGGACTCTCAACAGTCTTCTCCAACACCACAGTTCAGAAGCATCAATTCTTCTGCCCTTAACTTTCTTTAGAGTCCAACTCTCACATCTGTACATGACTACTGGAAAAATCATAGCCTTGACTAGACGGACCTTTGTTGGCAAAGTAATGTCTCTGCTTTTTAATATGCTATCTAGGTTGGTCATAACTTTCCTTCCAAGGAGTAAGCGTCTCTTAATTTCATGGCTGCAATCACCATCTGCAGTGATTTTGGAGCCCTAAAAAATAAAATCAGCCATTGTTTCTACTGTTTCCCCATCTATTTGCCATGAAGTGATGGGACCAGATGCCATAATCTTAGTTTTCTGAATTATATGCATTAAGTTTAGGTTAAATTTATGATGCAATAAAGATCTACATTTTTAGTTTTATTTGTGGTTTGTGATATATCAGGACCACTGTGTAAAAGCAGAGTCCATAGTACCTTTAATACTTATTTGATAAGAATTAGACTATCATTTTATTATTTTACATAGTTATCAGAATTTGTGTCTTCATACAGATGGCAGTTAACATAGCTGAATAAAAATTTTTTTTTTTTTTCAAAGTGATTTTTCACCCCAGACACACTCAACATTTATAAAATTATTCTGTTTGAACAGTTTTGTGATTTGCTTTTCAGTAATGTTGCTAGGGATTTGATTTAGGTCATACCTGAATGGCCTAGTGGTTTTCCCTACTTTCTTTAATTTAAGTCTGAATTTGGCAATAAGGAGTTCATGATCTGAGCCACAGTCAGCTCCTGGTCTTGTTTTTGTTGACTATATAGAGCTTCTCCATCTTTGGCTGCAAAGAATATAATCAATCTGATTTCGGTGTTGACCATCTGGTGATGTCCATGTGTAGAGTCTTCTCTTATGTTGTTGGAAGTGGGTGTTTGCTATGACCAGTGCATTTTCTTGGCAAACCTCTGTTAGTCTTTGCCCTGCTTCATTCCGTATTCCAAGGCCAAATTTGCCTGTTACTCCAGGTGTTTCTTGACTTCTTACTTTTGCATTCCAGTCCCCTATAATGAAAAGGACATCTTTTTTGGGTGTTAGTTCTAAAAGGTCTTATAGGTCTTCATAGAACCGTTCAACTTCAGCTTCTTCAGAGTTACTGGTTGGGGCATAGACTTGGATTACTGTGATATTGGATGGTTTGCTTTGGAAATGAACAGAGATTATTCTGTCGTTTTTGAGATAGCATCCAAGTACTGCATTTTGGACTCTCTTATTGACCATGATGGCTACTCCATTTCTTCTGAGGGATTCCTGTCCACAGAAGTAGATATAATGGTCATCTGAGTTAAATTCACCCATTCCAGTCCATTTTAGTTTGCTGATTCCTAGAATGTTGATGTTCACTCTTGCCATCTCCTGTTTAACCACTTCCAATTTGCCTTGATTCTTAGACCTGACTTTGCAGGTTCCTATTGCAACATTGCTCTTTATAGCATCGGACCTTGCTTCTATCACTAGTCACATCCACAACTGGGTATTGTTTTTGCTTTGACTCCATCCCTTCATTCTTTCTGGAGTTATTTCTCCACTGATCTCCAGTAGCATATTGGGCACCTACTGACCTGGGGAGTTCCTCTTTCAGTATCCTATCATTTTGCCTTTTCATACTGTTCATGGGGTTCTCACGGCAAGAATACTGAAGTGGTTTGCCATTGACTTCTCCAGTGGACCACATTGTGTCAGACCTCTCCACAGTCACAATAAACTGTGGAAAATTCTGAAAGAGATGGGAATACCAGACCACCTGACCTGCCTCTTGAGAAACCTATATGTAGGTCAGGAAGCAACAGTTAGAACTGGACATGGAACAACAGACTGGTTCTAAATAGGAAAAGGAGTACGTCAAGGCTGTATATTGTCACCCTGCTTATTTAACTTATATGCAGAGTACATCATGAGAGATTCCAGGCTGGAAGAAGCACAAGCTGGAATCAAGATTGCCGGGAGAAATATCAATAACCTCAGATATGCTGATGACACCACCCTTATGGCAGAAAGTGAAGAGGAACTAATAAGCCTCTTGATGAAAGTGAAAGAGGAGAGTGAAAAAGTTGGCTTAAAGCTCAACATTCAGAAAACGAAGATCATGGCTTCTGGTCCCATCACTTCATGGGAAATAGATGGGGAAACAGTGGAAACAGTGTCAGACTTTGTTTTTTGGGCTCCAAAATCATTGCAGATGGTGACTGCAGCCATGAAATTAAAAGACGCTTACTCCTTGGAAGAAAAGTTATGACCAACCTAGATAGTATGTTGAAAAGCAGAGACATTACTTTGCCAACAAAGGTTCTTCTAGTCAAGGCTATGGTTTTTCCAGTAGTCATGTATGGATATGAGAGTTCAACTGTGAAGAAAGCTGAGTGCCGAAGAATTGATGCTTTTGAACTGTGGTGTTGGAGAAGACTCTTGAGAGTGCCTTGGACTGCAAGGAGATCCAACCAGTCCATTCTGAAGGAGATCAGCCCTGGGATTTCTTTGGAAGGAATGATGCTAAAGCTGAAACTCCAGTACTTTGGCCACCTCATGTGAAGAGTTGACTCATTGGAAAAGACTCTGATGCTGGGAGGGATTGAGGGCAGGAGGAGAAGGGGACGACAGAGGATGAGATGGCTGGATGGCATCACTGACTCAATGGACGTGAGTCTGAGTTAACTACGGGAGTTGGTGATGGACAGGGAGGCCTGGTGTGCTGCGATTCATTGGGTCTCAAAGAGTTGGATACGACTGAATGACTGAACTGAACTGAATGTTGCTAGGAGTTCATTGCAGGAAGAAAAATGTTTTTTTGTGTCCTCTAAGAGATTGGTTATGTAAGCCTTGGTTAATGTTATTTACAAATATGACTCAGGAGCCTTATGATAGTGATTGGTATCATTTTATGACAGTTAATTGCGGGAAGGTCAAGAATTTTAGTGTACCAGGATTTAGACTCTGGATCTTGGATTTTAGGTCTGATACTTTGCCTTGTAGGTCTTTGGACAAGTTGCTTCCTCTGTATCTAGTTTATCTATAAAATGATGATATAATGTCCCCTTGGTGTTATTGTAAGTATTGAAAATGTGTTTCACTTCTGGACTTGATACTGTATAGTGGCTAATGATAGCTATTGTTTTTTTAATTCGTACTTTTGAATTAAAATTCATGTCATCATTCCTTTTTAAAATGTATCACTAATTGGCCCTCATATCTATGGATTCTCATCTATAGATCAGCTACAATGGAAATATTCAGAAAGAAATTTCCAGGAAGTTCTAAGTAGCAAAGCAAATTTGCCACATACACACTGCAACTATTTGTGTAACTTTCACATGCGTATTTACAACTCTTTACATAGAATTTACACAAATCAGGTATTATAAGTAATATAGCTGTGTGCATGTAATATGAAATTACAGGACCATTTTATTTAAGGGACTTGAACGTTCCCCCATTTTGGGAGTGGGCAGGGAAGTCCTGGAACCAGTCTTCCTAAACCTCACAGATACTGCAGGACAACTGTATTCACTAAACCAAGACACTTTAATATGAATTCCTTAAATCAGGAATTCTTCCTCCTGTATATAAGGGAGAATAATTTTGAACCTCAGCCCTTGGAGAGAGGAGACCACAATAGAATATTATACTCACCTGCTTTGGATAAACAAGTGATGCTGACTTTATTAGTGCTGCTGCTGCTGCTAAGTCGCTTCAGTTGTATCTGACTCTGTGGGACCCCATAGACGGCAAGCCGCCAAACTCCCCCATCCCTGGGATTCTGCAGGCACGAACACTGGAGTGGGTTGCCATTGCCTTCTCTGGACTTTATTAGTGAGGGCTGCCATAACAAAATAACACAGACTGAGTGCCATAAAGAGCAGACTGATTTTCTCCCATATCTAGAGGCTAGAAGTCTAAGATCCAGGTGTCGGTGGGTTTGGTTTCTTGTGAAGGCCTTTCTCCTCAGCCTCCTCCCTGTGTGCCCACGCTGCCTTTCCCCCATGCACACGCATCCTTGGTTCCTCTCTCTCATAGATTTTAAGTTGGTCACTTCTATGAAGGACCTATCTCCAAATACGTTACATTTTGAGGTCATAGGGGTTGGAACTTTAGCATAGGAATTTTGGAGGGGACATAATTTGGCCCGTAACACCAATATTTGCCTAAGAGCTATTGTATGTTGGATATTGACAGTGTGCCAATTTTCCAAATTAAATTTTATGTTCATATTAACCCTGTGATTATTAGCATCTCTATTTTATAGAGGACACTGATACTTAGATTAAGTAACTTGGCTGAGAGATGGGATTGAAATTCAAGTCTTTTGGGCTCTAGTGTCCATGTTCTCTTGGGTAAGAACTGAGTACTAGGAAACAAAAGCACAGAGAAAAGAAGGTTGAAATATACAAACTGCTGTTTTGCATTGTCCACTAAGGTCTTGCTAGTAAGTAACCTCTGAAGTGGAAAATCATTTAATGCCAGCCCTGGTTGACTATTAATTTTTTCTTTAAAAATTAGGAGTTGTTTTGGTTTAAGATGGAAACTTGAATGAAGCTGAAGATTTTTGGCACATGATTGTGCTAAGATAGATTTGCACAAACAAAATTTTTCTTATTTTCAGGTTGCTCAAAATGCCTTTCTGCTTTTTGTCTTTTGCAGAAGATTCTAGTGTTCCAGAAACTCCAGAAAATGACAGAAAAGCAAGTATATCATATTTCAAGAATCAAAGAGGGATTCAATACATTGATTTGTCTTCTGATAGTGAAGATGTTGTTTCCCCAAATTGCTCCAGGACAGTTCAAGAGAAAAAATTCAACAAAGACACGGTGATTATAGTGTAAGCAACTTAATAGGTCCATTATATTTGCATGTATAAACCCCGCCTTTTTTTTTTTTTTTTTTTTAGAAAAAGTTATGTTGAAAATTTTTGATGATTTCCACCCCAGTTTTTTCCTTTTCCTGACTGCATCATGGTCATTTTTTCCTAACGTAGAGACGTAAACACATAAGTGTGTGTATATGTACATGTTTATGTGTATGTGTGTGAGAGAGATTGATTCTGGACTGATTTTCTCTATTATTATTTTTTTGACCTCACAAGTTGGCTTCAGGTTCTTAGTTCCTGAACCAGGGACTGAGCCCAGGACACGGCAGTAAAAGCACTGAATCCTAACTAATGGACCACCAGGGAATTCCCTCAGTTCTGATTTTCAGAAAAAAAGTTCAGTTAGAGTAAATATTTAATCTTTTCATTCTCCATAGATAGGGAATTATTTTAAAAAGTACCTTTGGTCATTTGTAACTACTTCCAGATTTGTTCTTGAATCCGATTGACATTTTTGGACACTTTGGGGACACATTCAGTGAGCTAGTACAGAGCTAGTATGATAGATAGAAATGTAGTAAGTAAATAAAAAATGCGGTATGCCAAATTTAATAAATCTGATGGGCAAAGGGAGGGGGGAGAGGGGATACAGGATTGGGGACCAGGGTTAAGGGCCAAGGGTAAAGTACATGGTTGGAAAAGACTTCATGAAGAAGATGATGCTTGAGCAGAGATGTGAATATGCTGGGAGGGGCATTAGGAATATCCTGCTTAGTGACGTTTAGTGGTTTTATGCCTGTTTAGGGAGAAAGTAGTGGGTCCCATCATCATGGCAGATAGATGGGGAAACAGTGACAGACTTTATTTTGGGGGCTCCAAAATCACTGCAGATGGTGACTACAGCCATGAAATTAAAAGACACTTGCTTCTTGGAAGAAAAGCTATGACCAACCTAGACAGCATATTAAAAAACAGAGACATTGCTTCCCCAGAAAAGGTCCATCTAGTCAAGGCTATGGTTTTTCCAGTAGTCATGTATGGATGTGAGAGCTGGACTATGAAGAAAGCTGAGGGCTGAAGAATTGATGCTTCTGAACTGTGGTGTTGGAGAAGACTCTTGAGAGTCCCTTGGACTGCAAGGAGATCCAACCGGTCCATCCTAAAGGAGATCAGTCTTGGATGTTCATTGGAAGGACTGATGTTGAAGCTGAAACTCCAATACTTTGGCTACCTGACGCGAAAAACTTACTCATTTGAAAAGACCCTGATGCTGGGAAAGATTGAAGGGGACCCTTCACTTTCATCAAGAGGCTTTTTAGCCCCTCTTCACTTTCTGCCATAAGAGTGGTGTCATCTGCATATCTGAGGTTATTGATATTTCTCCCGGCAGTCTTGATTCCAACTTGTGTTTCTTCCAGTCCAGCATTTCTCATGATGTACTCTGCATATAAGTTAAATAAACATGGTGACAATATGCAGCCTTGACGTACTCCTTTTCCTATTTGGAACCAGTCTGTTGTTCCATGACCAGTTCTAACTGTTGCTTCCTGACCTGCATACAGATTTCTCAAGAGGCAGATCAGGTGGTCTGGTATTCCCATCTCTTTCAGAATTTTCCATAGTTTATTGTGATCTACACAGTCAAAGGCTTTGGCATAGTCAGTAAAGCAGAAATAGATGTTTTTCTGGAACTCTCTTGCTTTTTCCGTGATCCAGCGGATGTTGGCAATTTGATCTCTGGTTCCTCTGCCTTTTCTAAAACCAGCTTGAACATCAGGAAGTTCACGGTTCATGTATTGCTGAAGCCTGGCTTGGAGAATTTTGAGCATTACTTTACTAGCATGTGAGATGAGTGCAATTGTTCGGTAGTTTGAGCATTCTTTGGCATTGCCTTTCTTTGGGATTGGGATGAAAACTGACCTTTTCCAATCTTGTGGCCACTGCTGAGTTTTCCAAATTTGCTGGCATATTGAGTGCAGCACTTTCACAGCATCATCTTTCAGGACTTGGAATAGCTCCACTGGAATTCCATCACCTCCACTAGCTTTGTTCGTAGTGATGCTTTCTAAGGCCCACTTGACTTCACATTCCAAGATGTCTGGCTCTAGGTCAGTGATCACATCATCATGATTATCTGGGTCGTGAAGCTCTTTTTTGTACAGTTCTGTGTATTCTTGCCACCTCTTCTTAATATCTTCTGCTTCTGTTAGGTCCATACCATTTCTGTCCTTTATCGTGTCCATCTTTGCATGAAATGTTCCTTTGGTATCTCTGATTTTCTTGAAGAGATCCCTAGTCTTTCCCATTCTGTTGTTTTCCTCTATTTCTTTGCATTGATCGCTGAAGAAGGCTTTCTTATCTCTTCTTGCTATTCTTTGGAACTCTGCATTTAGATGTTTATATCTTTCCTTTTCTCCTTTGCTTTTCGCTTCTCTTCTTTTCACAGCTATTTGTAAGGCCTCCCCAGACAGCCATTTTGCTTTTTTGCATTTCTTTTCCATGGGGATGGTCTTGATCCCTGTCTCCTGTACAATGTCACGAACCTCATTCCATAGTTCATCAGGCACTCTATCTATCAGATCTAGGCCCTTAAATCTATTTCTCACTTCCACTGTATAATCATAAGGGATTTGATTTAGGTCATACCTGAATGGTCTAGTAGTTTTCCCTACTTTCTTCAATTTCAGTCTGAATTTGGCAATAAGGAGTTCATGGTCTGAGCCACAGTCAGCTCCTGGTCTTGTTTTTGCTGATTGTATAGAGCTTCTCCATCTTTGGCTGCAAAGAATATAATCGATCTGATTTCGGTGTTGACCATCTGGTGAGGTCCATGTATAGAGTCTTCTCTTGTGTTGTTGGAAGAGGGTATTTGCTATGACCAGTGCATTTTCTTGGCAAAACTCCGTTAGTCTTTGCCCTGCTTCATTCCGTGTTCCAAGGCCAAATTTGCCTGTTACTCCAGGTGTTTCTTGACATCCTACTTTTGCATTCCAGTCCCCTATAATGAAAAGGACATCTTTTTTGGGTGTTAGTTCTAAAAGGTCTTGTAGGTCTTCATAGAACCGTTCAACTTCAGCTTATTCGGTGTTACTGGTTGGGGCATAGATTTGGATCACTGTGACAATAAATGGTTTGCCTTGGAAACGAACAGAGATCATTCTGTCATTTTTGAGATTGCATCCAAGTACTGCATTTCGGACTCTTGTTGACCATGATGGCCACTGCGTTTCTTCTGAGGGATTCCTGCCCACAGTAGTAGATATAATGGTCATCTGAGTTAAATTCACCCATTCCAGTCCATTTGAGTTTGCTAATTCCTAGAATGTCGACATTCACTCTTTCCATCTCTTGTTTGACCACTTCCAATTTGCCTTGATTCATGGACCTGACATTCCAGGTTCCTATGCAATATTTCTCTTTACAGCATCTGACTTTGCTTCTATCACCAGACACATCCACAGCTGGATATTCTTTTTGCTTTGGCTCCATCCCTTCATTCTTTCTGGAGTTATTTCTCCACTGATCTCCAGTAGCATATTGGGCCCCTACTGACCTGGGGAGTTTCTCTTCACTGACTCTTAATGAACATGAGTTTGAGTAGACTCCAGGAGTTAGTGATAGACAGGGAGGCCTGGCATGCTGCAGTCAATAGGGTTGCAAAGAGTTGAACACAACTGAGCAACTGAACTAGACTGACTGACTGCTAATGCTAGAAAGTGACGGACCCAAGGTCACAAGGTAAGGAGTAGAATAGGGAAAGGACTTTATCAAGTTACTAAGCCCATAGGCTATTTGGCTTTTATTCTGAATGAGAATCAGATCAGATCAGATCAGTCGCTCAGTCGTGTCCGACTCTTCGCGACCCCATGAACCGCAGCACGCCAGGCCTCCCTGTCCGTCACCAGCTCCCGGAGGTCACCCAGACTCACACCCATCAAGTCAGTGATGCCATCCAGCCATCTCATCCTCTGTTGTCCCCTTCTCCTCCTGCCCTCAATCCCTCCCAGCATCAGAGTCTTCTCCAATGAGTCAACTCTTCGCATGAGGTGGCCAAAATACTGGAGTTTCAGCTTTAGCATCATTCCTTCTAAAGAAATTCCAGGATTGATCTCCTTCAGAATGGACTGGTTGGATCTCCTTGCAGTCCAATGGAATGAGAATAAAAGGAGCTAAAGGAGCATACTGAGCGGAGGAGTAAAATGACCTGATTGATATGTTTAAAAGTCTTTAAGGGTATAGGGAAGTGGTAGTAGAATCATGAATACTTTTGTAATAACCAAGACAAAAAAAAAAGGATGGAAGCTTAGACCATTCTAGTACCTATGGGAGTGAATAAGAAGTAGTTAGATCCTGGATATACTCTTAAGGTAGAGCAGAGAGGCTTTATTGATGGATTGCAAATGGAATGGGAGGAAAGGGAGTATGGATGACCCTAAGGTAATTTGACCTGGGCAACTGGAAGGATGGAGTTAACAGTAACTGGGATAAGGAGTACTGTCTTGAGTGTGATAGAGAACAGCGTTAGAAGGAAAGATTGGCAATTAAGTCTTCTTGGACATGCTGTGTTTGAGAAGACTCTTCGGCATCTAAGTGGATGTGTCAGATTGGCAATTTAAATTTGTAACATTAGGTTCTGGAGCAAAATCTAGGTTCCACATCTAAATTTAGGTGTTGTCAGGATGAAAACTGAAGTGTTAGTCGCTCAGTTATGTCTGACCCTTTGCGACCCCATGAACTATAGCCCGCCAGGCTCCTGTGTCCTTGAAATTCTCCAGGCAAGAATACCAGAGTGAGTTACCATTCCTTTCTCCAGGGGATCTTCCCAACCCAGGGATGGAACCTGGGTCTCCTGCATTACAGACCCTTGATATTAAAAGATACGTGATTCGATAAAATCACCAAGAGACACTGTAGTATAGTTGGAAGACAGACAATGCCTTGATTGAAGGACTTAGGCCAGGGGAACTCTTGATTTTAGGAATGGAGCAACATGAGAAGAAACTTGTAGAAGATTCTAAGAAGGAGCAGTCATTGAGGTAAAACTCAAAAGGTTGTGTGATGAGAGGCTAAGTGAGGAAAGTGATGCAAGAGATCAAGACTGTCCTCTGTTAAGATGAGGCTTTCCTCTTAAAATGAATTTCCTTTTGTACATAAGCTTAGGTGAACATGCCTTTGTCCTGAATTTTACTCTGAAATAAAAAATAGTGATGATCCTATGTGGTAGATCCTGAGGTAGATTAGCACTCTAGATTTTACTTTTTATTTTGAAAAGAATTTAAATTTACAGAAAAGTTACAAGAAAAACCAGTTTCCACAATCCTTTTAAAAAGATTCCTCCTTTGTTAACATTTTCCCACATTTTCTTGTCACCTTCATATAATAATAATTATTGTATTTTTATTTATTTTTTTATGACTGCACTGAACTTTCTCTAGTTACAGTGAGTGGGACTACTCCAGTTGTAGTGCTCAGGCTTCTCATTGCATTGACTTCTCTTGTTGCAAAACATGGGCTCTGGGCACTCAGGCTTCAGTGGTTGCAGCTCACAGGCTATAGAGCACAGGCTCAGTAGTTGTGGTGCATGAGCTTAGCTGTCCTACATTACGTGGGATCTTCCTGGACCAAGGATCGAACCTGTTTCCCCTTAAAATATAAATTGATGTACTCATTCCTCCACCAAGAATGTCTTGTAATGAAAAAAAAAAAAAATCAGCTGAACAAAGCTTTGTGCTTAGTAATGTAGTTGTTTTTCCCTCTGGTTTAAGTTCCTTATCTTTTGATGGACAGATAACAAACAGTCTGATTTCAAAGACAGGTGGTTAGTCCATGAATGATATTTTGAGTAGTACTCTATAATAAAATTTTCTCTAGCATCATGCATTGGGTTTAGTTCATCATGTGTCTTCAGTCTCGTTTAATCTGTAATTATCTCAGCCTTTTTTTTTTTTGATTCCCATGATTTTCGTTACTTGTGAAGGTAATAAACCAGGTCTTTTAGGATGTCTCTCACTTTCTACATGGCTTCCCTGTGGCTCAGACAGGAAAGAATCTGCCTGCAATGTGAGAGACCCAGGTTCGATTCCTGGGTCAGGAAGATCCCCTGAAGAAGGGAATGGCACCCCACTCCAGTATTCTTGTCTGGAGAATCCCATTGACAGAGGAGCCTGGCAGACTACAGTCCTTGGGTTTGCAAAGAGTCAAACATGACTGAGTGACTGACACTTTTGATATTTTCAATTTCTACACCCCTAATGCACCCAAGAATTGATGCTTTTGAAGTGTGGTGTTGGAGAAGACTCTTGAGAGTCCCTTGGACTGCAAGAAGATCAAACCAGTCAATCCTAAAGGAAATGAGTCCTGAATATGCATTGGAAGGACTGATGCTGAAGCTGAAGCTCCAGTACATTGGCAACCTGATGTGAAGAACTGATTCATTGGAAGAGACCCTGATGCTGGGAAAGATCAAAGGCAGGAGGAGAAAGGGATGACAGAGGATGAGATGGTTGGATGGCATCACTGACTTGAGGAACATCACTTTGAGTAAGCTCCAGGAGTTGTTGATGGACAGGGAAGCCTGGTGTGCTGAAGTCCATGGGGTTACAAAGAGTCGGAAACGACTAAGCAACTGAACTGAACTAATACCATAGATTAGTTTATCAATTTTTCAACAATGCATAAGCGAGTTTACCCTTCTGTCCGTAGAGTTTCGTTTCTTCTTTTGTTCTCTCCTAATTGATGGGCTAAAGTTGAATTCTCAAGCCTGAAATTAGAATTCACCATTTCTTCAAGTAGCACCTTTTTAAAGGAATGGCATTTGGAAATCTGGGAGTGAGGTGTGTTCTTTCTTTTCTGTTGGGTGAAACGAGATTGTCATTGCTCTTTCAGCAAGAATGGACTAGGATATGAGAGAGAATGTTGTGGGGGTTTTGTTATTGTTGCTTTTAAAATCGTAGGTTTGTGATAATATATTTTATTCTGATCTAATACTGTAAGACTCTTCCTTGCCTCTCCTCTATATTTCCTTCTCTGATAGTGAGAACTCAGCTTCCACCAATATCATTATATTTGCTAATTTGTTCAGTCACCCAGTGTACATACAATAGTTTCAGAATTGCTCTGTCATACTGCTTGACTATAAAGCCCATTAAGAGTTTAAGATTTATTCATAAGTTTTATGTTGTCTTTAGGTGAAGATGTATGGTTACAGTACTTAGATTATTTATTTAAATTTTTCTTTGTTATTCACTTCAAGTGTAGTTCAGTATGTTAATTTTTGTTTGTATTCCTTTTAGGGTTTTTTTTCCTTGTCCCTTAAAAAAAAAAAAAAATTTACCTTCAAATATTTAAAATATTGACATAGTTCCAAAAATCAAAACTCTACATAGAATGTGCTTAGAGAATAATTGAAGTAGCAAATGGCAACCCACTCCAATATTCTTGCCTGGAAAATCCCATGGACAGAGGAGCCTGGCAGGCTGCAGTCTGTGGGTTTGCAAAGAGTCGGACATGACTGAGCGTCTAAGCACAGAGAAGTAGTAACTTCCTGTCCCTTCTCTGCTAGCCTCTTCCTCCTCCCACCTCAGAACTAACCAGTTTGTTTTTTGTCATACGTTGTTTTTCTTTCATGTGTCTTTTTTTCTTCTTTGCTTCACAGAAGTTAGCACTCTAAATCTTGTGCTGTCTATGAATAAATAATGGACAGGGAGGCCTGGCGTGCTGCAGTTCATGGGGTCGCAAAGAGTTGGACACGACTGAGCGACTGATCTGATCTGATCTGATAGATTTATGTATACATTTATTCTTTGTTTATTAACTTCAGTCCAGTCTCTTAGTCATGTCCGACTGTGATCCCATGGACTGCAGCACGCCAGGCTTCCTTGTCCACCAACTCCTGGACCTTGCTTAAACTCATGTCCATTGAGTAGGTGATGCTATCCAACATCTCATCCTCTGTCATAGATGAGATTTATTAACTTAGCAGTATGTATATATATCCTGGAAATCATGTCAGCTCATAAAAATGCTTATTGTTTTTCACAACACTGTTTTCCATAGTTACAATCGGTTACAATCAATGCATGCTGCTAAGTCGCTTCAGTCGTGTCCGACTCTGTGCGACCCCAGAGACAGCAGCCCACCAGGCTCACCCGTCCCTGGGATTCTCCAGGCAAGAACACTGGAGTGGGTTGCCATTTCCTTCTCCAGTGCATGAAAGTGAAAAGTGAAAGGGAAGTTGCTCAGTCGTGTCCGACTCTTAGCGACCCCATGGACTATATAGCCTGCCAGGCTCCTCCATCCATGAGATTTTCCAGGCAAGAGTACTGGAGTAGGGTGACATTGCCTTGGGCCTTTTTAATTATCAGGGTTTCTTAACCTTGATACTGCTGACACTTTGCGCCAGGTAGTTCTTTGTTATGAGGGGCTGCTCTGTATGTTGTAGAATGTTTAACGGAATCCCTGACCTCTACCAGTTAAATGCTAGTAGCATCTCACTAGGCAAGACAATCAAAAATGTCTCCAGCCACTGCCACATGTTCTCTAAGGGCAAAATTGCCTCCCTTTTGAGAACCACGGATAGAGATAATTTTATTTCTTGGGGATGGTCTTGCTCCCTGTCTCCTGTACAGTGTTGCTAACCTCCGTCCATAGTTCATCAGGCATTCTGTCAGATCTAGTCCCTTAAATTATTTCTCACTTCCACTGTATAATCATAAGGGATGTGATTTAGGTTATACCTGAATGGTCTAGTGGTTTTCTAGTGGTATTCAATTTAAGTCTAATTTGGCAATAAGGAGTTCATGATCTGAGCCACAGTCAGCTCCCGGTCTTGTTTTTGCTGACTATATAGAGCTTCTCCATCTTTGGCTGCAAAGGGTATAACCAACCTGATTTCAGTGTTGACTATCTGGCAATGGCCATGTGTAGAGTCTTCTCTTATGTTGTTGGAAGAGGGTGTTTGCTATGTCTAGTGCGTTCTCGGCAAAACTCTATTAGCCTTTGACCTGCTTCATTCTGTACTCCAAGGCCAGATTTGCCTGGTGTTACTCCAGGTATTTCTTGACTTCCTACTTTTGCATAATGAAAAGGCCATGTTTTTGGGGTGTTAGTTCTAGAAGGTCTTGAAGGTCTTCATAGAACCATTCAACTTTAGCTGCTTCAGCATTACTGGTCAGGGCATAGTCTTGGATTGCTGTGTTATTGAATGGTTTGCCTTGGAAACAAACAGAGATCATTCTGTTGTTTCTGAGATTGCATCCAAGTACTGTGTTTCAGACTTGTTGACTATGATGGCTACTTCATTTCTTCTCTAAGGGATTCTTGCCCACAGTAGTAGATATAATGGTCATCTGAGTTATTCACCCATTCCAGTCCATTTTAGTTTGCTGATTCCTAAAATGTCAGTATTCACTCTTGTCATCTCCTGTTTGACCACTTCCAATTTGCCGTAATTCATGAACCTAACATTCCAGGTTCCTATGCAGTATTGTTCTTTTTACAGCATCGGACCTTGCTTCCATCACCAGTTACATCCACAACTGGGTGTTGTTTTTGCTTTGGCTCTGTCTCTTCATTCTTTCTGAAGTTATTTCTTCACTGATATCTAGCAGCATGTTGGGCACCTATCGACCGACCTGGGGAGTTCATCTTTCAGTGTCCTATCTTTTTGCCTTTTCATACTGTTCATGGGGTTCTCAAGGCAAGAATACTGAAGTGGTTTGCCATTCCTTTCTCCTGTGGACCACATTTTATCAGAACTTTCTGCCTTGACCCCTCCATCTTGGGTGGCCCTGCATGGCATGGCTCATAGTTTCATTGAGTTAGACAAGGCTGTAGTCCATGTGATTAGATTGGTTAGTTTTCTGTGATTGTGGTTTTCAGTCTGTCCGCCTTCTTCTGGAGAAGGATAAGAGGCTTATGGAAGCTTCCTGAAAATGGGTCTTTTTCTGATGGACGGGGCCATGCTCAGTAAATCTTTAATGCAATTTTCTGTTCATGGCTGAACCTATGGGATTTAAGGGACTAGATCTGATAGACAGAGTGCCTGATGAACTACAGACGGAGGTTCTTGACATTGCACAGGAGACTGGGTTCAAGACCATCCCCAAGAAAAATGCAAAAAAGTAAAATGGCTGTCTGAGGAGGGCTATAAAAGAAGAGCTGTAAAGAAGAGAAGCGAAAAGCAAAGAGGAAAGGAGAGATATACCCATTTGAATGCAGAGTTCCAGAGAATAGTAAGGAGAGATAAGAAAGCCTTCCTTGGTGATCAGTGCAAAGAAATAGAGGAGCAATAGACTGGGAAAGGCTAGAGATCTCTTCAAGAAAATTAGAGATACCAAGGGAACATTTCATGCAAAGATGTGCTCAATGAAGGACAGAAATGGTATGGACCTAACAGAAGCAAAAGATATTAAGAAGAGGTGGCAACAATACACAAAAGGCGTATGCAAAAAAGATCGTCACAGCCCAGATAATGATAATGGTGTGATTACTCACCTAGAGCCAGACATCCTGGAATGTGAAGTCAAGTGAGCCTTAGGAAGCATCAGTATGAACAAAACGAGTGGCGGTGATGGAATTCCATTTGAGCTATTTCATATCCTAAAAGGTGATGCTGTGAAAGTGCTACACTCAATATGCCAGCAAATTTGGAAAACTCAGCAGTGGCCACAGGACTGGAAAAGGTTTTCATTCCAATCCCAAAGAAAGGCAATGCCAAGGAATGCGCAAACTACCACACAATTGTACTCATCTCACATGCTAGTAAAGTAATGCTCAAAATTCTCCAAGCCAGGCTTCAGAAATACGTGAACTGTGAAATTCCAGATGTTTAAGCTGGTATTAGAAAATACAGAGGAACCAGAGATCAAATTGCCAACATCTGCTGAATCATCGAAAATGCCAGAGTTCCAAAAAAGCATCTATTTCTGCTTTATTAATAGACTATGCCAAACCTTTTGACTGTGTGAATCACAATAAACTGGAAAATTCTGAAAGAGATGGCAATACCAGACCACCTGACTTGCCTCTTGAGAAATCTGTATGCAGGTCAAGAAGCAACAGTTAAAACTGGATATGGAACAATGGACTGGTTCCAAATTGGGAAAGGAGTGCATCAAGGCTGTATATTGTCACCCTGCTTATTTAACTTGTATGCAGAGCACATCATGAGAAACGCTGGGCTGCATGAAGCACAAACTGGAATCAAGATTGCCAGGAGAAATATCAATAACCTCAGATATGCAGATAACACCACCTTTATGGCAGAAAGCAAAAAACTAAAAAGCCTCTTGATAAAAGTGAAAGAGGAGAGTGGAAAAGTTGGCTTAAAGCTCAACATTCAGAAAACGAAGATCATGGCATCTGGTCTCATCACTTCATGGCAAATAGATGGGGAAACAGTGGCAGACTTTATTTTGGGGGGCTCCAAAATCACTGCAAATGGTGACTGCAGCCATGAAATTAAAAGATGCTTACTCCTTGGAAAAAAAGTTATGTCCAACTTAGCATACTAAAAGGCAGAGATATTACTTGGCCAACAAATGTCCATCTAGTCAAGGCTGTGGTTTTTCCAGTAGTCATATATGGATGTGAGAGTTGGAGTGTAAAGAATGCTGAGTGCCAAAGAGTTGATGCTTTTGAATTGTAATATTGAAGAAGACGCTTTGAGATTCTCTTGCAGTTAAAGGAGATCCAACCAGTCTGTCCTAAAGGAAATCAGTTGTGAATATTCTTTGGAAGGACTGATGTTGAAGCTGAAACTTCAATACTTTGGCCACCTGATGCAAAGAGCTGACCTATTTGAAAAGAGCCTGATGCTGGGAAAGATTTAAGGTGGGAGGAGAAGGGGACGACAGAGCATGAGATGGCTGGATGGCATCACCGATCAGTGAACGTGTGTTTGCGTAAACTCCAGGAGTTGATGATGGACAGGGATGCCTGGCATGCTGCGGTTCATGGGGTCACAAAGAGTTGGATACGACTGAGAGACTGAACTGAACTGAACTAAACTGATAGTAGAAACTCTGACAATTGGTGGAAGTATCTCAGGAAACATCAATAGATAATAAGGAGCTGAAGGTAGAATCCTAGGTAATCAGTCAGTTCAGTCACTCAGTTGGATCTTTGTGACCCCATGAACTGCAGCACACCAGGCCTCCCTGTCCATCACCAACTGCCAGAGTCTACCTAAACCCAAGTCCATTGAGTCAGTGGTGCCATCCCACAATCTCATCCGCTGTCGTCCCCTTCTTCTCATGCCCTCAATCTTTCCCAGCATCAGGGTCTTTTCTAATGAGTCAGCTCTTCGCATCAGGTGGCCAAAGTGTTGGAGTTTCAGCTTCAACCATCAGTCCTTCCAATGAACACCTAGGACTGATCTCCTTTAGGATGGACTAGTTGAATCTCCTTGCAGTCCAAGGGACTCTCAAGAGTCTTCTCCATCACCATAGTTCAAAAGCATCAATTCTTCGGTGCTCAGCTTTCCTTATAGTCCAACTCTCACGTCCATACATGACCACTGGAAAAACCATAGTTTTGACTGGATACACATTTGTTGGCAAAGTAATGTCTCTGCTTTTTAATATGCTGTCTAGGTTGGTCATAACTTTTTTCCAAGGAGCAAGTGTCTTTTAATTTCATGGCTGCAGTCACCATCTGCAGTGATTTTGGAGCCTGAAAAAATAAAGTCAGACGCTGTTTCCACTGTTTCCCCATCTATTTGCCATGAAGTGATGGGACTGGATGTCATGATCTTAGTTTTCTGAATGTTGAGCTTTAAGCCAACTTTTTCACTCTCCTCTTTCACTTTCATCAAGAGGCTCTTTAGTTCTTCTTCACTTTTTGCCATAAGGGTGGTGTCATCTGCATATCCGAGGTTATTGACATTTGTCCCTAGGCTCTTGATTCCACCTTGGAATCCTATATAATACTGGAATTCAAAAAGGTAAAAAAAAGGAAGAAAGCCTTCTATACAGATTAAGGACAGGCTAAGAAAATGAAGAGGCATCTGGTCCCATCACTTCATGGGAAATAGATGGGGAAACAGTGGAAACAGTGTCAGACTTTATTTTTTTCAGGCTCCAAAATCACTGCAGATGGTGACTGCAGCCATGAAATTAAAAGACGCTTACTCCTTGGAAGAAAAGTTATGACCAACCTAGATAGCATATTCAAAAGCAGAGACATTACTTTGCCAACAAAGGTCCGTCTAGTCAAGGCTATGGTTTTTCCAGCGGTCATGTATGGATGTGAGAGTTGGACTGTGAAGAAGGCTGAGTGCCGAAGAATTGATGCTTTTGAAGTGTGGTGTTGGAGAAGACTCTTGAGAGTCCCTTGGACTGCAAGGAGATCCAACCAGTCCATTCTGAAGGAGCAGCCCTGGGATTTCTTTGGAAAGAATGATGCTAAAGCTGAAACTCCAGTACTTTGGCCACCTCATGTGAAGGGTTGACTCATTGGAAAAGACCATGATGCTGGGAGGGATTGGGGGCAGGAGGAGAAGGGGACGACAGAGGCTGAGATGGCTGGATGGCATCACTGACTCAATGGACGTGAGTCTGAGTGACCTCCAGGAGTTGGTGATGGACAGGGAGGCCTGGTGTGCTGTGATTCATGGGGTCGCAAAGAGTTGGACACGACTGAGCGACTGAACTGAACTGAACTGAAGAAATAAAGGGAAAATCAGAAGTAATGATACTTTAGAACCCATGGGTGAGGGTTGGGGATGGGGCTGCATTTTCAAAGAACAACAGTATTTGAGACCACAGAAGAACAGATAACTAATGAACAATTTGGGGGTTTTGTTGTTGTTTTAAATCACATTTAACTTTATAGAGAATATTATTGCCCTTAGAACAATTACCCTGAGGTGATGGGGCAGAAGATACATAACAGTAAGTTGAGAACCATAAAAGATATGAAGAAATAAAAATGCAATCTTGAACACATAGGCTTGGAGGGAAGCAGTTAGAGAGATTCAGGGGATAAGATAGTAGACAGTTAATTCCTGTAGACATTAGGCCTGGAATCCCTTAGCCCTGAGTATGTGTGGAAAGGGAAGGAATAAATAACTTGATCTGAGACCAGATAAAAGAACACAAGAGTGGTTATTCTTGTTCTTGTAGATTTTTTTCTTTTATTTTTAAAGCTTTAGTCATATTGGAAAATAATAGATAATGAACATATATATGCCACCTACATTTAACAATTGTTACTATTTTCCCGTTGCATTATTTTCTTTAATTATTATTAGCTGAAGTATTTTAAAGTGAATAATAGATACCCTAACACTCGTCCCCTTACTGCTTGCTCTATATCCCACTTATATAAATACTACTATCAGTGAGCAGTTCTCTACATCGTGTAATTCCCAGTTTATATTTAGGTTTCATGTGTTTTCTAGCTAGTTTTTCAAACCAGAATCCAAATAAGAAACATTTGAGTGTCATGACTCTTGATTAACTATCCTTTGATCTTAAAATAGTACACTCCCTTCCTCTCTTTTTAAAGCATTTTAACTTACTGAAGAAATCGAGTCTTCTAGACAAAATAGACTTTTTCTGGTTGCTTCTTCATGATTTTATTGAATTTATTGCTCTATCTTTTCTATCTCCTATAAATTGGACATTAAGTCCAAGGCTTGGTAAGATTCACTGTCAGCATGAAAACTTCCTACATCAAGAGACGCATGAGTTTGTCCCACAGAATGGTGATGAATCTGATCACTAGTTTAAGGGTGTGATGGTCAGAAGAGTAAGGACATTTAAAGTGGTTATGCAGTGTGAAAATACAAAGGATTCCAATATGAAAGCTTCATTTTCTCAGTGAACTCAGAGGCAAAAACCAGTTAGGAAGTGTGAATGTAGTAAGTCAGGGTGAAAATTTGGAGTTGAATATGTAAGGAATGAGAAATCTGGGTGTAATGGAAAGGAAGATATGTGTAATTGTCTTCATTAAAGGAAGAGATTTATTCAACCTTGTTACTTGAGAGCAGTTTTTCAGAGCAAGAATCAAGAAGTCAACTCAGAAGTTTGTTAAAATATATACTTCTGGTCCTTCACAGTCCAGTTTATATGTTTCAGGAGATTCTTAGGCATAACTGGTACCCTAACAGGTGCAGCTGAACTAAGTAAAGAGAGGTTACTAAAATACAGGTCCTGGATTTGTGTCTAAAAGAGCTGTCCAAAAACAGAATTAGCTGCATAGCAAAGTCTGCATTCTCTAGCACTAGGAATATACTTGACTATATTTCTTTCTCTGATCTCTGTGACTTCTACCTATTTGTTATACTTCTGCTTTCTGATCTTCAGAATGCTTACTGTGGTAGAAAATCAAAATTTCAAAGTGAATTCTATTGTTTGGGAGAAACACTAATGAAATTTGGCTCACAGTGTCTTTTACATAAGATAAACATATGAACTGAAATGTAATGAGATTAAAGTTAGTTGCTGTTGGATGAAGCCTTGTGTAAAGCGAATGCTCCCTGTCTGCTAAAGAAACATTTTGTTCTTGGTAGACAGTCTAATATTGAATGGACCATTTTGATTTTAACACTTTGATTCTGATCACCTAGGTAGACGGTGAAAATCCTTTTTTTATTAGTGTATGCATGATAATTTCTCAGGAACATCATGACAACACCCATCTTTTATTCAGGGTACAGGTGAAAAAAGTAGGAAAGAGAAGGTAGGTATGCAATGGATGAGTATATTAACAAAATGTTTCAAGTTTTTGCTGTTCTTTTCTATCCTACCCTAGAGAATTTGAAATATGTTCAAAGTATGCTGACTTTCGGAATGTAGATTTATATGCACAACTGTACTGAAATGGAAAAAACAACAACTTGTTTTAATCTTTGACAGATACAGATTACTTTTATTATCGAAAAGAACTGCAAATGTATTGTATTATATATGTACAGTTATATACAACTATAATGAGATAACATTAGTAATACATTAAAATACTGTTTTTTTCCCTCCAAAAATACTTTTAGTTCTGAGCCATCTGAAGATGAAGAGTCCCAAGGCCTTCCTACCATGGCCACTAGAAACAATAATGATATTTCAGAATTGGAAGACCTTTCGGAATTGGAAGACCTTAAAGATGCTAAACTTCAGACCTTGAAGGAACTTTTTCCACAAAGAAGTGACAGTGATTTACTTAAGGTTATACCCCTTTCTAGTAATTGGTTATTACAGCTGTAATGATGCTTAAAATGTCTTCTGTATCCAGTGCTGTATTCAGTAGATAGTCATTTTTCTAAAACTATCTTATGTTTGAAGATAATTAATTTAATAATAAAGGCAGATGCCAGAGATTTACTTGATGAATCTTACAGTAGGTGAGGTTTATTCACCTAAAAGTAATATAACTTGAGCGTCTCTGTATCATGTAGGTTGTGAAGTTTTTTGAGTTTGAATGGTTCTGAAATGGCGATAACCCTTTTCTCACTAGAAACATAGAAATATCCAGAGGCTTTTTTTCTTATTTTGCCCATAAAGACAAGGAGTTGCTTTTCACATTTAGTGCCCTGTGACCAGGGATGCTAAACATGCTCCGATACTGAGAACACTCCTGTGTAACAGAAGAGGAGTCCTGCCAAATGGCACCCTTGCTGAGAAATATTGATTGAACTATAGAAACAAAACAAGTGGCTGTAGTTTTACTGTTACAGTTATCTAGCTCTCTTTTTGTGAGAGGAAGTAAAAACTTACCCTTCAATTAAGTTGTAGGTAGAGAATAAACCTCTGAAGAGTAGTAAATAGTTTATCTCTAGCTCTGCCACTTAGCATTTTGAATGAACTTCAGGGAATCATTTAATTACAGGTTCATAGGTTTTTGACCTTTGTTTTTATCATCACCATCCCTAGCATCACTCCCCCAAGCTAAGGCATGGAAGGCACCATATCTCTATGGTCTAGGCAGGTAGCTTTGAAGTGGTGGATATTGGCACATACCCTTTTTAAGAGAGGTAGCTGCTGCTTTGCTTTGATAAGATATGACCATGTGAAATCAGTGACAGCCTGTTTTTATCAGATAATTCAGATTTTCAAATAAAAGGCTGAATTTTTATTTGGTGTTGATCATCAACTTAAGAGCTTTATTGAGATATAGTTTAAATCTGTAAAGATCACCTAATATTTTGGATTTTAGCATATTTACAGAGTTGTACAACCATCACCATAATCTAATTTTAAAACATTTTAATCATTCCAAAAAGAAACCGTTTACCTATTAGCAGTCACTCCCCATCTCCGTTCCCTGGCCAACCACTAATCTCTGTCTCTATAGATTTGCCTCTTCGGGACATTTCATGTCAATGGGAACATATCATACGTGGTTTTTTCTCTTTTTTGATCCTATAGCATTTAGGACCTTTGTTTCCCTAAGGAGGGATTGAACCAGTGCCTCCTGCAGTGGAAGCACAATCTTAACCCCTGGACCACCAGGAAAATCCCAATGTGATCTTTTATAACTGACTTCCTGTGCTTAGCATACAGCTTTGAAGTTCATTCATGTTGTATCATATTTCATTCCTTTTTATAGTAACTAATTTAAAGAAATACAAAACCAAAAATACCATTCAAGTCAAACAAAACATGTCTGAAACAGAAGTAATCTAGGCCTGCTAGTTTGAATTCTTTTAAGTTTATATTATTTCCTTTGTTCTCTGATATATTTAATATGAATCTTTCTTTTTTTCCCCAAATCATTCTGATAACCTTCCTACTGTTAGCTAAATGAAATTTGAATGGTATCTTGAGTCTACTTTTCCCCTGCAAGTAGTGTTACTTGCTTCTGATGGGTTTTTTCCCCATAGGAAAAGAGGGAAAGAATGTAGCCACTAGGAGCAACACTGAAAGTATTAGAAAGAACTTTCAACAGAATAAACATGGTAGAGTATTAAAATCGTCAACATAAATCTCAGTTTAAAAATACTTTAGCTTGAGTGCCAATTTTTCATGTAGCTCGAGGGGATTTATTCCCTATAGAAGCATTTATCTCTAATTTTATAATTACAATGGTAAAGTTGAATTGCTACATGAACTTTATGTATCTGTTTCACTAGTATTTGAAATTTGGGGAATTTAGCATAACACTTGCTCCAAAGCAAAGCACTCCTGGAAGTAATCTGGATTTCAAGTGATCTGCCATCATTTTAAAAGATTTAAAGATAACATTTTTAAATTACTCTTCAGAGGCTTTTAGACCCATATAAAATAATTCAAGGAGCTATGAAATATAAACTTAGTCCTACACTTGATAAGAATATGCTTTGTCTATTTTGAAAATGAGGAAAGGCTTACAAAATATTGGAGGATCCAAGAGGAAGAAAACTAATATAGAAAAGAGCATTACTTTTTTGTTTTGAGACTTTTAATTTAATACAAAAATAGCTCATTTTAAAAATTAAGATCTTTTTAAAACAAATAACTCCTTGGAAGTACAGGAAACTGTGGCAATAGAAAAGTATGGGAGTTCTGAAATGTGAAAGTGTGAATTATGTAAGCCATATATTAATATATTCTTGAGTAAATTCAAGCAATTTAATTTTTAGCAGTTTAGAAATAGAGCATATTTCAAGAGTCCTTTATCCCACTCGAGAAGTACTAGATATAAAAAATAATTCCAGAGTTTATTTTAAATGCCTATCAGTGCCTGTCCTTCATTCCCTCCCTCCCTTCCCTCCCTTCTCCCTCTCTTCCTTTCCCTCCCTTTCTCTTTGTCTCTCTCTCTCTCTCTCTCTCTCACACACACACACACACACACACACCCCCACACCCACCCACCCAGTACCTGGACTCACTCATAGGTAGGAAGTTTTTGAGACTTCAGGGCCCAGTCTTACAATTAAAATAACAAAAACCTTGAGTATACTGTATGTATTTGACTATGTTTTATTTTTTCTTTTATAATGGTGATAAGTAAATCCATTAAATGCATTTTAAGATAGATAGACTTTTTAGACAAACCAGACGGGGAAGGCAATGGCACCCCACCCCAGTACTTTTGCCTGGAAAATCCCATGGACAGAGGATCCTGGTAGGCTCCAATCCATGGGGTCGCTAAGAGTCGGACACGACTGAGCGACTTCACTTTCACTTTTCACTTTCATGCATTGGAGAAGGAAATGGCAACCCACTCCAGTGTTCTTGCCTGGAGAATCCCAGGGACAGGGGAGCCTGGTGAGCTTCCATCTCTGGGGTCGCACAGAGTCGGACACGACTGAAGCGACTTAGCAGCAGCAGCAGCAGCAGACAAACCAGATATTCTAAAAATTTATCATCTGACTTACTGAACTTAAGCTATTATGTAGCTATTTCTCTACTTGTTGTATATTTAATATATTGGTTTATATATTTAATATATTTAAATATTTGGTAAGTTTGTAAAGTAATTCTTAAAGTATTGTTTTTAAAACAATCTTTTCTCATTTTGTTAGTTGATTGACTCAACAAGCACTATGGATGGAGCAATTGCTGCTGCCTTGCTGATGTTCGGTGATGCAGGTATGCCTGACTTAGTTTCAAGCCATGTTGAAGATAATACATATCTTCTCATTTTTATTGCTCATCAGTTTACCAAGCTTCTTCATGAATTCTTACAGGAACTTTAGGAAGTATTAATAGCTTCACTGGTTTTAGATGAAAACAGTGAAGATTAAGAAGGTTTAAAAAAATAAGAAAGTTAAGGTTAACTGACTAACTTACCTGAGGTCTTACTTACCTGGAAACTGAACTTTCTAGGTTCCATTTTCTTGACCTTCCCAAAAAAGGGGAGGGGACAGTTTCACTGGTAATTTTGCTTGTCCTTTACAGATCAGATATCTTAACAATGAAGTTTGGGGAGATATATGTTCTTTAATAAGTGTCCTTTCTAATTCATTGTAGTTTTACTTCTCTAAATGAGAGTCAGAAACTTAAGGAAATCCTAGCTTGTAATTAGCATTCCTTCGTGTACTAAACATTTATGCTATAGTCTGGTTTTAGAATAACAAATAAATAGTTTTATATAAGCACCTCCAATTTTTTTCAGTAAATGCTGCCTAGATTTTGTTTGTGTGTACGTACCGAGTAAGTAAAACTAACCTATAATCCCACTACTAAATAAACTATTTAAGAAATGAAAGCAAGCCTAAATACTATATATAATCATTTGAGTACAAAATATAATTATAATATTGGTTTGCATTTTTAAGAAAAGTCATTTGATCATTTATCTTGGATAACTTGTCATTACAATCAAAATTTATCTAATTACAAAGTACCTCCATAACATTCCTCTGTGACACCAATAGGATTAATTTATTGTTTCTCTACACATAAACATCACCAGATGGTCAATACCAAAGTCAGATTGATTTTATTCTTTTCAGCCAAAGATGGAGAAACTCTACACAGTCAGCAAAAACAAGACCAGGAGCTGACTGTGTCTCAGATCATGAACTTCCTAATGCCAAATTCAGACTTAACTTGAATAAACTAGGGAAAACCACTAGCCCATTCAGGTATGATCTAAATCAAATCCCTTAGGATTATACAGTGGAAGTGACAAATAGATTCAGTGGATTAGATCTGATAGAGTGCCTAAAGAACTATGGATGGAGGTTTGTGACATTGTACAGGAGGCAGTGATCACAACCATCCCCAAGAAAAAGAAGTGCAAAAGGCAAAATAGTTGTCTGAGGAGGACTTACAAATAGCTGAGAAAAGAAGAGAAGCAAAGGAGAAAAGGAAAGCTAAACCCATCTGAATGTAGAGTTCCGAAGAATAGCAGGGAGAGATAAGAAAGCTTTCCTAACTGATCAGTGCAAAGAAATAGAGAAAAAGAATAGAATGGAAAAAACTAGAGATCTGTTCAAGAAAATAGAGAGTACCAAGGGAACATGTTATGCAAAGATGGGCACAATAAAGGACAGAAACGATATGGACCTAACAGAAACAGAAGATACTAAGAAAAGGTGGCAAGAATACAGAGAAGAACTGTACAAAAAGATCTTCACTACTCAGATAATCACGATGGTGTGATCACTCACCTAGAGCCCGACATCCTGGAGTGCAAAGTCAAGTGGGCTTTAGGTAGCATCACTGTGAACAAAGCTAGTGGAGGTGATGGAATTCCACCTGAGCTATTTCACATCCTAAAAGATGATGCTGTGAAAGTGCCACACTCAATATGGCAGCAAAATTGGAGAACTTGTCAGTGGCCACAGGACTGGAAAAGGTCAGTTTTCATTCCAGTACCAAAGAACGGCAGTGCCAAAGATTGTTCCAACTGCTTCACTATTGCATTCACCTCACATGCTAGCAAGATAATGCTCAAAATTCTCCAAGCGAGGCTTCAGCAGTACACGAGCCAAAAACTTCCAGATGTTCAAGCTGGATCTAGAAAAGGCAAAGAATTCAGAGACCAAATTGCCAACATCTGTTGGATCATAGAGAAAACAAAAGAATTTCAGTAAATAGATCAGATCAGATCATTCACTCAGTCATGTCCGACTCTTTGTGACCCCATGAATCGCAGCATGCCAGGCCTCCCTATCCATCACCAACTCCCGGAGGTCAGTGAGACACATCCATTGAGTCAGTGATGCCATCCAGCCATCTCATCCTCTGTCGTCCCTTTCTCCTCCTGCCCTCAATCCCTCCCAGCATCAGAGTCTTTTCCAATGAGTCAACTCTTTGCGTGAGGTGGCCAAAGTACTGGAGTTTCAGCTTTAGCATCATTCCTTCCAAAGAAATCCCAGGGCTGAGCTCCTTCAGAATGGACTGGTTGGATCTCCTTGCAGTCCAAGGGACTCTCAAGAGTCTTCTCCAACACCACAGTTCAAAAGCATCAATTCTTCGGCACTCAGTCTTCTTCACAGTCCAGCTCTCACATCCATACATGACCACAGGAAAGACCATAGCCTTGACTAGGCGAACCTTTGTTGGCAAAGAAATGTCTGTGCTTTTGAATATGCTATCTAGGTTGGTCATAACTTTCCTTCCAAGGAATAAGCGTCTTTTAATTTCATGGCTGCAATCACCATCTGCAGTGATTTTGGAGCCCAGAAAAATAAAGTCTGACACTGTTTCCACTGTTTCCCCATCTATTTCCCATGAAGTGATGGGACCGGATGCCATGATCTTCGTTTTCTGAATGTTGAGCTTTAAGCCACCTTTTTTACTCTCCACTTTCACTTTCATCAAGAGGTTTTTTTAGTTCCTCTTCACTTTCTGCCATAAGGGTGATGTCATCTGCATATCTGAGGTTATTGATATTTCTCCCAGCAAACTTGATTCCAACTTGTGTTTCTTCCAGAAGTAATATATATAATTCTGTTTTATTGACTACACTAAAGCCTTTGTCTGTGTAGATCACAACAAACTCTGAAAAATTCTGAAAGAGATGGGAATCCCAGACCCCCTTACCTGCTTCCTGAGAAATCTGTATGCAGGTCAGGAAGCAACAGTTAAAACCGGATATAGAACAACAGACTGGTTCCAAATTGGGAAAGGAGTATGTCAAGGGTGTATATTGTCATCCTGCTTATTTAACTTATATGCAGAGTATATCATGCAAAATGCCAGGCTGGATGAAGCACAAGCTGAAATCAAGATTGTGGGAAATACCAATAACCTCAGATATGCAGATAACACCACCCTTACGGCAGAAGGCAAAGAGGAACTAAGGAGCCTCTTGATGAAAGTGAAAGAGTAGAGCAAAAAGGCTGGCTTAAAATTCAGCATTCAGAAAACTAAAATCATGGCATTTGGTCCTATCACTTCATGGCAAATAGATGGGGAAACAATGGAAACAGTAAGACTTTTATTTTCCTGGGCTCAAAAATCACTGCAGGTGGTGACTACAGCCTGAAATTAAAAGACACTTGTTCCTTGGAAGAAAAGCTGTGACCAACCTAGACAGCATATTAAAAAGCAGAGAGATTACTTTGTCAACAAAGATCTCTAGTCAAAGCTATGGTTTTTCCATTAGTCATGTAAAGATGTGAGAGTTGAATCATAAAGCTGAGCACCAAAGAATTGATGCTTTTGAACTGTGGTGTTGGAGAAGACTTTTTTTTTTTTTTTAAATTTTATTTTGCTTAACTTTACAATATTGTATTGCTTTTGCCATACATCAAGATGGATCCGCCACAAGTATACATGTGTTCCCCATCGTGAACCCTCCTCCCCTCCCCATACCATCCCTCTGGGTCATCCCAGTGCACCAGCCCCAGGCATCTGTTATCAGGCATCATACCTGGACTGGTGACTCGTTTCAGATATGATATTATACATATTTCAATGCTATTCTCCCAAATCATCCCACCCTCTCCTGTTCCCAGAGTCCAAAAGTCTGTTCTATACATCAGTGTCTCTTTTGCTGTCTCGTATACAGGGTTATTGTTACCATCTTTCTAAATTCCGTATATATGCGTTAGTATACTGTATTTGTGTTTTTCTTTCTGGCTTACTTCACTCTGTATAATAGGCTCCAGTTCCATCCACCTCATTAGAACTGATTCAAATGTATTCTTTTTAATGGCTGAGTAATACTCCATTGTGTATATGTACCACGGCTTTCTTATCCATTCATCTGCTGATGGACATCTAGGTTGCTTCCATATCCTGGCTATTGTAAACAGTGCTGCTATGAACGTTGGGGTACACGTGTCTCTTTCAATTCTGGTTTTCTCAGTGTGTATGCCCAGCAGTGGGATTGCTGGATCATCAGATCAGATCAGATCAGTCGCTCAGTCGTGTCCGACTCTTTGCGACCCCATGAACCGCAGCACGCCAGGCCTCCCTGTCCATCACCAACTCCCGGAGGTCACTCAGACTCACATCCATCGAGTCAGTGATATGCCATCCAGCCATCTCATCCTCTGTCATCCCCTTCTCCTCCTGCCCCCAATCCCTCCCAGCATCAGAGTCTTCTCCAATGAGTCAACTCTTCGCATGAGGTGGCCAAAATTCTGGAGTTTCAGCTTTAGCATCATTCCTTCCAAAGAAATCCCAGGGTTGATCTCCTTCAGAATGGACTGGTTGGATCTCCTTGCAGTCCAAGGGACTCTCAAGAGTCTTCTCCAACACCACAGTTCAAAAGTATCAATTCTTTGGCACTCAGCCTTCTTTACAGTCCAGCTCTCACATCCGTACTGGATCATAAGGCAGTTCTATTCCCAGTTTTTTGAGGAATCTCCATACTGTTTTCCAGAGTGGCTGTACTAGTTTGCCTTCCCACCAACAGTGTAAGAGGGTTCCCTTTTCTCCACACCCTCTCCAGCATTTATTACTTGTGGACTTTTGGATTGCAGCCATTCTGACTGGTGTGAAATGGTACCTCATAGTGGTTTTGATTCGCATTTCTCTGATAATGAGTGATGTTGAGCATCTTTTCATGTGTTTGTTAGCCATCTGTATGTCTTCTTTGGAGAAATGTCTATTTAGTTCTTTGGCCCATTTTTTGATTGGGTCATTTATTTTTCTGGAATTGAGCTGTAGGAGTTGCTTGTATATTTTTGAGATTAGTTGTTTGTCTGTTGCTTCATTTGTTATTATTTTCTCCCATTGGAGAAGACTCTTGAGAGTCCCTTGGACTGCAAGGAGATCCAACCAGTCCATCCTAAAGTTAATCAATCCTGAATATTCATTGCTAAGAATGATGCTGAAGCTCCAATACTTTGGCCACCTGATGCAAAGGACTGACTCATTAGAAAAGACCCTGATGCTGGGAAACATTGAATCAGGAAGGAGAAGGGAACGACAGAGAATGAGATAGTTGAGTGGCATCACCAACTTGATGAACATGAGTTTGAGCAAGCTCCATGAAATGGTGATGGACAGGGAAGCCTGGCGTGTTCCAATCCATGGGGTTGCAAAGAGTCGGACACGACTGAGTGACTGATCTGACTATTAATTAGCATTGATGTTTACATTATTTCACCACTACAGTACAAAAGAAAGTAGCGTTACAAGTAAACCTTTATGGTTGTATTTCTGTAGCCTAAACGTCAAACCAGGATGCTGAGTCAAAGGGTATGTACATTTTGAAATATAATATGTACTTCAGTGTTAATTTTAAAGGTTATGCCAATTTATGATTTCGTTAGCAGTGTGAATATGTACCCATATTCCTAAGTGGATTTTTTAAAAATTATATACAAAAATAGAAAATACCATAATGTGTTTTCATGGGTTTATCTTCTGCAATTATCTACCTCATCTTAACCCCCTGCTTGGATTCCATTGATGATATTACTGTGTTTTTATGGGTCTATTATCTTTCTTCTGCAGTTATCTACCTCATCTTAACCCCTTGCTTGGATTCCATAGATGATACTACTTTATCGACATGAAATTTTTTTAATTTATTTTTTTTGAAGGATAATTGCTTTACAGAATTTTGTTGTTTTCTGCCGAACCACAACATGAATCTGCCATAGGTATACATGTATCCCCCCATTTTGAACCTCCCTACCATATCCCTCCCTATCCCACCCCTCTAGGTTGGTACAAAGCCCCTGTTTGAGTTTCTTAGCCATACAGCCAATTCCTGTTGGCTATTTTACATACGATAATGTAAGTTTCCATGTTACTCTTTCCATACACCTCACCCTCTCCTTCCCTTTCCCCATGTCCATAAGTCTGTTCTTTGTTTCTCCATTGCTGCCCTGTAAGTAAATTCTTCAGTACCATTTTTCTAGATTGCATATATATATGTTGTAGAATACAATACTTAACCTTTCTCTTTCTGCCTTCGTTCTGTGTAATTGGTTCTAGGTTCATCCACCTCATTAGGAGTATCTCACAGGTGTTCCTTTTATGGCAGAGTAATATTCGGTTTTCCACATGAAATATTTTAAATCTCTCTTTCTTACCAGTTTGAGCAAGGGAATGGTATTGTGTGGTGTGTGGCTGCTACCCACAGTGAATATTAAGATTCTTCCTTTTGTTTTGCTTACTAGCTATGTAACCTAGGGCAGTGTTGCCTAAGTTTTCTCTTTCTGTAGTAAAATAGTATATTAATACTAGGAAATTCTTAGGTTGTTAATGAAACAATGATCCTTGTTGCAAATTTCTTGGTATAGTGAATGGCGGATAGTAAGTACGTAGCCCATATTAACGTTTCTGTGCTTAAGGGTCGTCTGATACTAGAAATGGTACAAAGAAAGCTTTGTCTTCATTACTGTATCCTACTGTAAATACTCTGAAAAATTGTAGGCCCTGTTAACATTTGTTGAGTTGCTAAATGGGTTGGGGAGATTTTACATATTCTTTGTTGTCCTCATAATATCTCGTATTTCAGAATCTTTCCAATGAAAACTTTGTTAAGTAACTATTCTACAGCAATGCGTGGTCTTTTTTGTCTTGAGCAATTTGTATTATTCAGCTTTATTTATTAAATAAATACTTAGTGTGTATCTACTGCTGGATGCCAGATGCTATTTTAGGCATGGAGGGTACATGTTGGAATGAAATGGACACAACTTCTGCCTGTATGTAGTTTACAGTACTTATTAAAGTTGAACTTAAGCGGAGTTTTTTTACTTGTCATTGTTGTACTAGACTTTGATTTTATTTCTTTGTTTGGAAGATATAGTCAAATGGCAAATTATAAGAAAAGAAGCAATTAAGGTTTTCTTGTTTGTTTAAACTTCTGTGCTGCTTCTTAGAATGGACAAGATAGTCATATCAATCATCTTCAGTATAGTACACTCTTGAGGTAATGTATAGAATGACAGCTTTGTCTCACTAACAGAGGGTCTTTTTAAATGCCTTGGACAGTTCACAAAGAGTCTCCAAATTCTGATGTTGGACATTGGTTTTACCACAAATTACAGTCTTTTATATGCAGTATCATCCTGCATATTAAACAATAAAGGTATGTTTTTACATTGCCTTCTGAATGTTTTCATTTATGAGTACTAAGTTAATAAAGACAAAAATAGGTATCCAAAGTTTTACCCTACTTTAAATGGTAAAAATATGAATTTAATGATGTCGTCCGGAATCTAGCTGGTTCTTCCACCTCTGTATGTTTGTGCTTAGTCACTCTGTCTGTCCAGCTCTTTGCAACCCCATGGACTGGGAGTCCCCAGGCTCCTCTGTCCATGGGATTTCCCCAAAAATACTGGAATAGGTTGCCATTCCCTTCTCCAGGGTATCTTCCCCACCCTGGATCACACCTGGGTCCGCTGCATTGCAGGCAGATTCTTTACCATCTGAGCTACTAGGGAAGCCCTAGTTCTCTGTATATGTGTCAGTATAAGAGTAGGTAAAAACATTTTTATGTGACTGTGATTCTGTTTTTTTTTTTTTTTTTTTGGCTGTTTTGTAACCATTTTTATTTCTAGAAGTCTACTCACTTCTTTATAACAGTGTATTCTGACTTGTCTGATAGCTTATTGACAGGCACTTAAATGCTTAGGTAAAAATTTTTATGTATGCCTAAGTAATCATTCTCCCTCAGTTTTTTATAAATAAATTCCTGGAAAAAGAATTATTGAACTGAAAGATACACACATCTAAAATTCTGAGGTGTATTATTTAGATTGCCTTCCAGATAGGCTATAACAATTTATAGTGTTCTAACATGACTGCCCACAGTATGCTGTGACTTCCTTTTACTACTCCTTTTAATCTTAAGATGGAAAAAAGGTACTGTGTTTTCCCTGTCTTTAGTTATTAATGATGTTGATCATCTTTTCTCTTTCTTTTTCCCCTATTGAATTGCCTGTTAGTGTTCTTTGTTCATATTTTCTTTTTTGCAGTTTCATGTTTTACTTTTTATGTTTTAAATATGCTTTTCTTTATTTTAAGAAAGGATTAAACATATCTAGGTGACATGGTGTAATCACCTAGTTTGAAACTCTTTTCAGACTTTGAATATTAGAATATTACTAATGGTAGTTATTAGTAATATGCCTAATTACTGGACATGACTGAGCGACTGAACTGAATTGAATGGTAGTCACTTAACCCCAGCAAATACATGGGTGATGATAGAGTGGATGCCAGCAATTAGTTGGTGTATGCAGAATGCACATTTACTTTATGAAATAAAGGGGGAAAAATTTAAGCATGCATACTTAAAGCATGTAATTATTATACATTGAAATGTTGATTGCATTCAATTTGGTTGTAGCCGTATTATGACATTTTCATGCTTACAGCTTAAAAGCTGTTGTGTCTGTACTTATTTTGAATATTCCTACAACTTTTATTTCTAACTGCATAGTTAGGGTACTGATACAGTTAATACTGAAATCTTAAACCTTTGTAAGCTTTCAGCAAATACTTTCTTACAAGTACTGCAGTGTGTCTCTGGAATTTGTTCTCTGAAAGTGAAGGTACTGAAGAAGTATATGAATGTATACAAAGTAAAACAGAAGTAACATAGCTTTTCCAAATCATGTAGATGGAGTTTTTCTATCAGTCGTGACAGAACGTGCACATTTCCTATTACTGTCGTACAGCACTCTGTGCTGTACTCTCTTGTTTTTAGGTTAAAAGCATTGATCTCTTGATTTCTGTTTCTCAGTTCCTCCTAATGGGTAAAATGAGTATATATTTACTTGGTAGATTTGTTGTGGAAAGTAAATGAAACAGCAGTTTATAAAAGCCCACTGCAAAGGTACATAGTGGATACTTAATTATTGACAGTTATTTGATGCTATTCAGATAAGCTGATGGGCTTAATTTTTTTCACTACTGAACATTCAGTCATTGAGGAGAACCTCTTATAAATATGTATAGTCTTACAATGATTTCTACTTTTGAAAGTCTGAAAAGGATCTCTCTTTATTTTTCCTTCAATGCAGTTAACATTTATTGAATGTATGTCATGTAGAAGAAATAATACTGTCCTGATATCAAGACAACTGTCTATTAAGTGTAGTTTGCCCTTTTTAAAAATATATTAATGATTCTTATACTACATCAGTGTGAACTTTGCATGTCCTTGTCTGTTTTAGAAGGTGGTGGACCCAGGAAAAGAAAATTATCTTCTTCTTCAGAGCCATTTGAGGAAGATGAATTTAATGATGATCAATCTATGAAAAAGAAGAGATTGGATCATGTGAGTTACATTTGAATTGCAGCATCAAAATTAGCTACTTAAGCACAGACTATGTTGAATCTGAATTTACAAAAATACACCTCATTGAATCAGTCTTCTCTCTCACAGAAGTATTAATTGCTTATCTCTGAATTATAAAACTGATTTTTAAAATATTCTAGTGGTATAGTAAAGTAACTTTTGGGGAAAATCTACTCTAAATTTTATCTTGTAAAATGTGTATGTATATACATATAATTGTACAGTGCTTACATAAAACAGCTGTTACTAGCACCAGCACTATTTCAAACTCCTCAGTGACAACTACTTATAATTACTATAAATGACTCCTTTGATATTTAACTGCTTATCTAAAAATAATATTAGTTATGCTTTTACTGGGTTATTGTGGTTTTCTCTTAACTTTTACTTTATGAAATAGATCTACTAAGAGGCCTCCCAGTGAATCTAGACATAGTCTTCATGTCTGCGTTCATGACAGCACAATTTCTTTTTGGCGATCAAAGTCAGCCACCCCAATTAGCACAGTAACCCCTTTCTTTGCCTGATTTAGTCTCCACCCTAATTTAATGGGACAGCTGTTGTATCCCTCCATAGAAGTATTCTTCCCTTGGTAGGAAGTAAAAATTCTGAGTTTTAGGTTTGAATAACCACTAGTATAAGAGAGTATGGCACCCCACCCCAGTACTTTTGCCTGGAGAATCCCATGGACGGAGGAGCCTGGTAGGCTCCAGTCCATGGGGTCGCTGAGAGTCGGATATGATTGAGCAACTTCACTTTCACTTTTCACTTTCATGCATTGGAGAAGGAGATGGCAGCCCACTCCAGTATTCTTGCCTGGAGAATCCCAGGGACAGTGGAGCCTGGTGGGCTGCCGTCTGTGGGGTCGCACAGAGTCGGACATGACTGAAGCGACGCAGCAGCAGTAGCAGCAGCAGTATAAGAGAGTAGGCCCACATTTTAGTTTATAAACCTGTGTATAACGGCCATGGAAGAAATTTCATATTTATTGATGGCTGATTCAAAGCATTCACTTTGCTTTTACGTCTGTTGAATAGCATGTTAGCCTTGTGGGGTGTTATCAACAGATTCACATTCTAAATTTTCATTAAGTGATACCACTGCTCTGTAAGTCAGTTGCACCTAGGCATTGAGACGTAAGATCAGTGAAACAAGATCTGCTGATGAACACATGCATCAAAGGATTCAAATCTGAGACAGAAAATGTACTCTAGAATTTAAAGCTTTGAAAAGTACCAGTATTGTCATGTTCAGCATCAACTCCAGATTGAGATTTGAGGCTGAAGCCAGTGGTAGTTTTGTTATTGGTGTTTAGTTGCCAGTTGTGTCAACTCTTTTGCAACCCTGTGGACTGGAGCCCATCATGCTCCTCTGTCCATGAGATTTTCCAGGCAAGAATAGTGGACTGGGTTGCCATTTCCTTCTCCAGGGAATCGTCCCAACCGAGGGATCTAACCCACATCTCTTACACTGGCAGGCAGATTCTTTACCACTGAGCCACCAGGGAAGCCCAGTGATAGTTTATCACTTAACAAATGGAACCTCTTAAGAGAATTGTTCAAGTCAGTCTTGGAGTTCACTATGCTGCTGCTAAGTCATTTCAGTCGTGTCCGACTTTGTGTGACCCCCTAGACGGAAGCCCACCAGGCTCCCCCGTCCCTGGGATTCTCCAGGCAAGAACACTGGAGTGGGTTGCCATTTCCTTTTCCAATGCATGAAAGTGAAAAGTGAAAGTGAAGCGGCTTAGTCATACCAACTCTTAGAGACCCCATGGACTAGCTATAGCAAAAATGGATGGACCAGCCAAATCTGCATTGATGTATTTACTTAATTCTTCTCTGTTATAGAGAATTATTGCAAAAACAGGACCCAAATGAAAATATTTAGCTTTAAAAATTTTTGTAATTCATCAAGCCTGTCCCTCTACAGAAGCTGAACTCAACCCCAGTTTTTTTTTTCTTTAGCCTCCAAAAACCATTCTCTGATACAGCTTTTTAGTAAAAATGTGTTAGCAGCATTTATGACTTACTATTTAAAGTGAGCATTTAAGATACTAATTACTGTAATTAAAGGTGAGGATGCAAATATGGTTTTAGAATTTTGAGAAACTTAACTTTGGACTAGTCATTGCCACCATTTTTAGAAGCCTAGACTGACTACAAAAGAATGTTTGCATTATGTATTGTGGGAAACTTTTCTTCACAGTGACTTGTGATTTTGAAGAACTTGAACCCTCAGAGAAACGTTTTAAACTCACAACAAGTGTTGGTTTAGGAAAACAGATTGGATTTGAGGAGATAGAAAATATTGAAGAGCTAGGGTCCCAACCTGTTTATCTCACCACAAAAGACTTCCTGCTGATACCATGTGGATGTAGATGATGTTGAGGACAGTGACAGTAAAATTCAAAAAGCTAACCATGACAGATTAGCAATGTTAACTGGTGTTTTTAAACGTTATTGAAAACAGTTGTACTGATGTGAAGATACAAATTTGATTTTAATGCTGAACATAGTAGGAGAGTTGTGCATGGCATGCAGTTGAATTTTCAACCTTCCAGGCACTTTTAATATGAGAACAGGAGGCTAGCAAAGTAGCAGAAATTTATTGATTTTATTGATTTGCTTATTTTTAACTTAATGTATGCATTTTCAGCCATACAGTAGGGGTGACACAAGGACAGGGAGGCATGTCTTTCCATTGCTGCTCATTTTCAAATCACTCTTCATCTACTATTTCATAGTAACTCATAAACTATAGCCCTTGCAATGTTCACATTCCAAGCAGACTTGAGTTCATAGTTATTGGAGTATTTGTGCATTTCTTAATCATTTAATGTGTAAAATTGCACTATCCTTCTTTTACGATTTCCTTCTATTTTTTTAATGAGTCACTAATGAAGTAGGAAGTCAAGAAACACCTCTAGTAACAGGCAAATTTGGCCTTGGAATACGGAATGAAGCAGGGCAAAGACTAATGGAGTTTTGCCAAGAAAATGCACTGATCATAGCAAACACCCTCTTCCAACAACACAAGAGAAGACTCTACACATGGACATCACCAGATGGTCAACACCAAAATCGGATTGATTATGTTCTTTGCAGCCAAAGATGGAAAAGCTCTGTACAGTCAGCAAAAACAAGACCAGGAGCTGACTGTAGCTCAGATCATTAACTCCTTATTGCCAAATTCAGACTTAAATTGAAGAAAGTAGGGAAAACCACGAGGCCATTCAGGTATGATCTAAATCAAATCCCTTATGATTATACAGTGGAAGTGAGAAATAGATTTAAGGGCCTAGATCTGATAGATAGAGTGCCTGATGAACTATGGAATGAGGTTCGTGACATTGTACAGGAGACAGGGATCAAGACCATCCCCATGGAAAAGAAATGCAAAAAAGCAAAATGGCTGTCTGGGGAGGCCTTACAAATAGCTGTGAAAAGAAGAGAGGCAAAAAGCAAAGGAGAAAAGGAAAGATATAAGCATCTGAATGCAGAGTTCTGAAGAATAGCAAGAAGAGATAAGAAAGCCTTCCTCAGCAATCAATGCAAAGAAATAGAGAAAAACAACAGAATGGGAAAGACTAGAGATTTCTTCAAGAAAATTAGAGATACCAAGGGAACATTTCATGCAAAGATGGGCTCGATAAAGGACAGAAATGGTATGGACCTAACAGAAGCAGAAGATATTAAGAAGAGGTGGCAAAAGTACACAGAAGAGCTGTACAAAAAAGATCTTCATGACCCGGATAATCACAATGGTGAGATCACTGACCTAGAGCCAGACATCCTGGGTGAAGTCAAGTGGGCCTTAGAAAGCATCACTACGAACAAAGCTGGTGGAGGTGATGGAATTCCAGTTGAGCTCGTTCAAATCCTGAAAGATGATGCTGTGAAAGTGCTGTACTCAGTATGCCAGCAAATTTGGAAAGCTCAGCAGTGGCCACAGGACTGGAAAAGGTCAGTTTTCATTCCAATCCCGAAGAAACGCAATGCCAAAGAATGCTCAAACTACCACACAATTAAACTCATCTCACACGCTAGTAAAGTAATGCTCAAAATTCTCCAAGCCAGGCTTCAGCAATACGTGAACTGTGAACTTCCTAATGTTCAAGCTGGTTTTAGAAAAGGCAGAGGAACCGGAGATCAAATTGCCAACATCCACTGGATCATGGAAAAAGCAAGAGAGTTCCAGAAAAACATCTAGTTCTGCTTTATGGACTGTGCCAAAGCCTTTGACTGTGTGGATCACAATAAACTGTGGAAAATTCTGAAAGAGATGGGAATATCAGACCACCTGACCTGCCTCTTGAGAAATCTATATGCAGGTCAGGAAGCAACAGTTAGAACTGGACATGCAACAACAGACTGGTTCCAAATAGGAAAAGGAATACCTCAAGGCTGTATATTGTCACCCTCCTTATTTAACTTATATGCAAAGTACATCATGATAAACACTGGACTGGAAGAAACACAAGCTGGAATCAAGATTGCTGGGAGAAATATCAATAACCTCAGATATGCAGATGACACCCTTATGGCAGAAAGTGAAGAGGGGCTAAAAAGCCTCTTGATAAAAGTGAAAGAGGAGAATAAAAAGGTTGGGAATAAAATGTTGAGAATAAAGCTCAACATTCAGAAAACGAAGATCATGGCATCTGGTCCCATCACTTCATGGGAAATAGATGGGGAAACAGTGTCAGACTTTATTTTTCTGGGCTCCACAATCACTGCAGATGGTGACTGCAGCCATGAAATTAAAAGACGCTTACTCCTTGGAAGGAAAGTTATGACCAACCTAGATAGCATATTGAAAAGCAGAGACATTACTTTGCCAACAAAGCTCCAGCTAGTCAAGGCTATGGTTTTTCCAGCAGTCATGTATGGATGTGAGAGCTGGACTGTGAAGAAGGCTGAGCGCCGAAGCATTGATGCTTTTGAACTGTGGTGTTGGAGAAGACTTGAGAGTCCCTTGGACTGCAAGGAGATCCAACTAGTCCATTCTGAAGGAGCTCAGCCCTGGGATTTCTTTGGAAGGATGATGCTAAAGCTGAAACTCCAGTACTTTGGCCACCTCATGCGAAGAGTTGACTCATTGGAAAAGACTCTGATGCTGGGAGGGATTGAGGGCAGGAGGAGAAGGGGACAACAGAGGATGAAATGGCTGGATGGCATCACTGACTCGATGGACTTGAGTCTGAGTGAACTCCGGGAGTTGGTGATGGACAGGGAGGCCTGGCGTGCTATGATTCAAGGGGTCGCAAAGAGTTGGACATGACTGAACAACTGAACTGAACTGAATGAATTTCTTGAATGTGATACCTCTAACACAATTTTCCTCAGCCCAGTGGCTTTTTATTTTCATGATTTTTCATGGTGCAATAATTTCTGCAAATGGATATGTCGTGTTATAGTGGAACAGCCTGTAGTTATCAGCAGAAGAGGACATGACCTTTCTTTGAAGCCATATCGGTCTCTGCTGTGATTTTCCTGTTGGGGATTGCCAGAGACTTAATGCAACGTCCTCATGATCCACAGATTCTTTGATAAGCATTGCGTCTGCTTGCTGGTCGCAAAACCCAAGTGGCAATTGCATCCTGGACCTACTCCAAAGCCTTCTCTTAATCTAGGCCCCATTCCTAACAGAGCAGCATACACTGAACTGAACTATACCTTGCCTCCAGCATCCCAAGAGGCCGACTAAAGTGTTGTACCTCTTTCTCAGAGGCAGCAGTGTCCAGCCGTTCATTTGTCTTTTGTTTTTTCTTTTCAGAGTGAAATTTGCAGCATGCTTCACGTTGAACCCTATATAATTAATGAAAGTGGTGGACCTCAGAATTTGAGGGTGGTAGGCTTCTCAGGTGGCGCAATGGTAACAAATCCACCTACCAATTCTGGGAGACGCAAGAGACATGGGTTCAGTACCTGGGTTGGGAAGATCCCCTGGAGTAGGACTTGACAACCTGCTCAGGATTCTTTCCTGAAATATTCAGAGGAGCCTGGAGAGGCTGTAGTCTATGGAGTTGCAAAGAGTCAGACATAACTGAGAAACTGAGCATTCAGCATATTTTCCACTCTAGCATGCATATATCTTACTGCTGCTGCTAAGTCACTTCAGTCGTGTCCGACTCTGTGCGACCCCATAGACAGCAGCCCATCAGGCTCCCCCGTCCCTGGGATTCTCCAGGCAAGAACACTGGAGTGGGTTGCCATTTCCTTCTCCAATGCATGAAAGTGAAAAGTGAAAGTGAAGTCACTCAGTCGTGTCCGACCCTTAGCGACCCCATGGACTGCAGCCAACCAGGCTCCTCCATCCATGGGATTTTCCAGGCAAGAGTACTGGAGTGTGGTGCCATTGCCTTCTCCTTATATCTTACTAAGGCCATCTAAAAACAACCACTACTTCCTGCTTATTAAGTCCAACTTACGTGATGTCTTCAGTGTAAAGGACCAAAGTGATACACTGTAGACTGTGCAAAACTGTCAAAGTCCTTAGGTAGTATTTTTTGAAAGAGAGTTGAGAGTTATAGCTCTGAAAGCATGAAGGTGTATTCATGACTTACCCTGCACCTTCATCACTTACCCTGCCCAGGTGAAAATAGCTTCTTCTTGTCTTCCTTAATTACTGCTAGACTAGTGTATAGTTACATTGATTTTCTCCAGTAGAAATACGTCTAGTATAGCAACTGCATGTGGGGTCATCACCTGTTGTTTGCATATGATAGTCTAAAATAATTCTCTAAGACTCATTTCGCTTTTGTATAAGCCAAGGAGGCACATTACATTGGGATCTGGGATGGTGGTGCCAATCTCTGCAATTCCTTCAGTAATATGGTGTTGCTACTTTGTCAGAGGGACAGTTCTAGGGCCTTAGATTTGGTATTTTAGACAACTAAGGTCCTTACTCCATGGGTCAAGGAGCTGATGTGGAATTTCTGCCAGTGCCAAATATGTCAGTTCCGACTCTGCATTCTGGAACTAGAAGTGTAACTGCAGGATTGACTCATAACTCTTGGGCCCACTGATAAGATTTGAGCCCAGAGTTCATGTGTCACCTGGCTTCTGTGAAGCTCAGAATAACCACTGCACTGCATAGGTATTTTCAGTCATCAGGGATTAGCAGAGCTGACAGAAGAGTGAGGTCTAAGATCAAAGAGCAAATGATAGGCACACAACCTGCTGAATGTTTAATATGTGCTTTAATTATATTTAATTCCCAAAAGATAGTTTAATTCAGTCATTCAGTCATGTCTGATTCTTTGCCACCCCAGGGACTGCTGTATGCCAGGCTTCCCTGTCCATCACCAAGTCCCAGAGCTTATTTGAAACTCGTGTCCATTGAGTTGGTGATGCCATCAACCATCTCATTCTCCGTCATCCCCTTCTCCCACCTTCAGTCATTCCAGTCTTTTCAGATGAGTCAGTTCTTTCCATCAGGTGGCCAGAGTATTGGGAGTTTCAGCTTCAGCATCAGTCCTTCCAATGAATATTTAGCACTGATTTCCTCTAGGATGGACTGGTTACTATTTTCCAAATAACTTTTTTATTTAGATGAGATTCACATAGCATGAAATTAACCATTAAAAATTCAGTGGTATTTAGTAAATTCCCCATGTTTTACAAATATAAATTCTATCTAGTTCCAAAATATTTTATCACCTAGTAATACCATGCTGCTTATCTTAAGCAGTTTCTCCCCATTCTCTCCTCCCCCTAGCCTCTGGCACCACCAGTTGGCTTTTTGTCTTAGGATTTCATATAAATGTAATCATGTGTGACCTTTTGTGTCTAGCTTCTTTTACTTAGGTTAATATTTTTGAGGTTCATCCATGCTGTAGCATGTATAAGTACTTCATTTTCCCCCTCCTTTTTCTTAGGACAGAGTTCTATTCTGTTTTATATGCATATTACGATTTGTTTATCCTTCATCCTTTGATGACATTTGACTTATTTAAAATCATGAATGTGCTGTGGGAATCACTACAGTTTAGGAAACACTTGGTGCTGCTAAGTCACTTCAGTCGTGTCCGACTCTGTGTGACCCCATAGACGGCAGCCCACCAGGCTCCCCCATCCCTGGGATTCTCCAGGCAAGAACACTGGAGTGGGTTGCCATTTCCTTCTCCAATGCATGAAAGTGAAAGTCAAAGCAAAGTCGCTCAGTCATGTCCAACTCTTAGCGACCCCATGAAATGCAGCCTACCAGGCTCCTCCATCCATGAGATTTTCCAGGCAAGAGTACTTGGTAATGCAAAAACACTGATCTAAACACCTAAGTTTCTGTTTGTACCTCAGCTGGTCTTTGTCCATCTGTGATCTTCAAAAGGATTGTTCTTGGAGGTTCAGTGTCTTCATCTGTAAAGCAAGGATGGCAGTATGAATTTTTGATAGCTTTTCAGTGCTTTCTCCAAATATTAGTGTTTCATTATTCCCCTTCTCGGGGAAGGCAATGGCACCCCACCCCAGTACTTTTGCCTGGAAAATCCCATGGATGGAGGATCCTGGTAGGCTCCAGTCCATGGGGTCGCTAAGAGTCGGACACGACTGAGCAACTTCCCTTTCACTTTTCACTTTCATGCATTGGGGAAGGAAATGGCAACCCACTCCAGTGTTCTTGCCTGGAGAATCCCAGGGACGGGGGAGCCTGGTGGGCTGCCGTCTATGGGGTTGCACAGAGTCGGACACGACTGAAGTGACTTAGCAGCATTCCCCTTCTCAAAAATCTCATTCTTTCTGAATGAAGACTGACCTCAGGTTGGCATTCTAGGCCGTAAGCAGTATTAGCTCTGGTTTAATTTTTCAACCTTAGAGCCTTTTTCTTAGTCTCTGTGCTCCAGCCCAAACAGGCCAATTACTATTACAAAAAACATGTCCAGTTTTCTTCTTCCTACTCCTAACTTCCCTAGCATTTTATATCTCTATCTAGTGGAACTTCTTATTCCTGTTTGTGAGGGAGGTATTGCTCACAATTTAGATAGTTCTCTCTTAGATAATGAAAGAAAAAAGCACTGTTGTTGGACAAGAAAGGAGGTAGAAGAGAAAGCATGAAACTACTTTTTTCTCTTTTGTGTGTAGAGCATGTGGTACAGTTCTTAACGTAAATAGATGCTTTTAGATTGACTGAAATACAAGATTTCTCCTATATGTGAACCCAAGAAATCTTGGTGGTTTTTTTTTTTTTTTTTTTTTTTTTTCGTTTAAATGTGGAACTAGTTTCTTCAAATGAAGTTAAGTGACAGAGGAAAGAGATAGTGTATGAGTAGCCAGTTACTCCCAAATTAATGTTTAATTTATATATTATTTAGTTTCATACAAGTTTCTTTGTTACTGTGTCGCTTTTATGTTGTGACTCAGCAGTTAGTATTTATACCTGAATTATTTCAAGTTAGTTTTAGTATCATTCTAGTTGTTTTACCAAATATCTCTCATTTTGATCATTGTATCAATATGAGTGAAGTATGAATTACTGGATATGTAGCCAGGGTCTTTGAGTGATCTTAAACCAGTAATATTTTTATTCTTAAGATGTAAATTTGTCAACTTTCACATGAACAAAAAAAAAAGCATTTTTGAATTCTTGATGGAGTATGAAAGCTTTCAAATCAAGTCAAAATACAAACATGACTGTCTTAAGACTGTTTTTCCTGATGATCTCTTAAATCGGTTCTCTTTACTTTTGTCCCCATAGGGAGAAGAGTCAAATGAATCTGCAGAATCTAGCACTAACTGGGAAAAGCAGGAAAGTATTGTGTTGAAATTGCAAAAGGAATTTCCCAATTTTGATAAAGAGGTGAGTACTCATATATAGGTATTTAATCAGTGTGTGCTGTTTGTACTACAAAATAGATAGTCTTTGAGGTCCACTGCATGAAAAGCTTAGAGTGATTTTGCATTTTTCTAATTATATTTAATTTAACTATTTATCAATATTATAAAACATTTGTATAACTTGTTTACCTTGGTTATTTGCCTTATTTGATACTATAATATCAACATTATAATGATAACATCGTGTAAGCATAACAAATATAACTGTAGTAATAGTTGTCAACTCATATATAAAATGCAAAGTCATCTATAATCCCAAGTAACTTCTTTTAATGATAACATCGTGTAAGCATAACAAATATAACTGTAGTAATAGTTGTCAACTCATATATAAAATGCAAAGTCATCTATAATCCCAAGTAACTTCTTTTAGTTTTCTTCATATTCTCAACCTCTGACTTTTCGTAAAGAATTTTAAAGTGTAATAATCTACTTTAGTGCCTTGATATTCCATAATCTTTGGTTTATTTGCTAGGTAGTAAAAATACTTTCAGAGTCAGTAAAGACCCATGCCAAGCATGTCATTACTGAAAGAGCCTCTGTTTTATCATATTGTACTTGGAAACACATTATTTGTTTCACATTGGGAATACATTTATACCTGTATTGATTTATTCAAGTATACGCATATCTGCTAAATTCTGATGAGCTAAAGGCAAAGTCTTGTTGCTATACTGGTTCTTTACATATGTTCAGATTACATTTTGAAGTTATCAGTTTATGAAAAAGCTTAACTGCAAGTTGAAGTTTAACTGAGCAAACATTTTTTGATACTCTGGTGTTCAGAGTACTCCATAGCAAGAGTAGAAATGCAAAAACTGTCAATCTTCCTTCCCTTTGAAGAAAGACTGTTGTATATTTACAGAAGTAAAACTGTATATACAGAAAGCATTTGTAAAGAGCAACATAAAAGCAAGTGTGAAATCATCAGATATGAATTCTTTTAAGTTTTTAAGTGATTTATTTTTTAAAGTATAAAACTTTTCTTTTCAACAAGTCATTAATTCTAGATTTTTAATAAAAAGATCAATGACTTATTTCTAGGAATTAAGGGAAGTACTCAAGGAACATGAATGGATGTACACAGAGGCTTTAGAATCTTTAAAAGTATTTGCAGAAGACCAAGGTAATTATCTGTTCTATATTATTATAGAAAATTCATACTTCCCAATATATTATATTGTAGTATGTAAGAAAATAGTAAACCTATTAGTTAATAACCAGAGAATGGGCTTGCAAGAGATATTAGAAACCAGTTCCCTGTATTCCTTGTAATCGTTGTAAGATAGATGTCCTCACCTACACTACATGAATATCAAAAGCATCAGTATCAGAAACTTATAAAGTGAGTGTCGCTGGCATGGAAGAAAGTCACTGATCCCATAGTGGAATGTTTTTAACTTTAGGAACTTAAGGGTAGAGAAATAGTGCGGAGAAGTTGAACCACCCATATTTAGTAACATTCTTAAGTAGGAATCAAGTAGACTAGCTCTTCTTAATTACAAAGCCAGTTTTTTAAAATCCCAACACAATGGCTGTAGGTTTTATTAATGAATTATTTTAGGTAATGCTGTACAACAAGTGCTCTTGATGGCACAGAGAATGGTATTGTGTGGAGAAAAGAAAGCCACCAATATCATCAGTTCTGAGTCTGAAATAAGATTCAGAAGAGAAGGATTACAAATGTGAAGAAATTCAATTTATTTTTCTTATTTTTTAATACATGTACAAAAATGAATGTGTGAAAATGTGCAAGTCTCAAAGCTCTTTGAATAAGTAAAGCATTCTAGATAATAAAATAATGATTATAGATTAATTGTTCATATTTCTTACTAGTATGTAAAATAAATGTACCTTCAATCACAGACATCTTAGAAATCCATGGAATATAATAATCAGTGATAAAGTAGTGATGCTTTTTAATAATATAAGTAAATGACTTTTAGTAAAGATGAACCTAGAATAGTGGAGATGGATGATGGGAAAATTAATTATAAAATGGATAGTTTTAATTTAGGATGAGTATTGTTTTTCTAATACCCATCAGTTTTGGCCTGGGGATGGGGCTGCTAAATACCATCATGGGTGTCTTATGTATATGCAGCTGCCATTTACATTCTCAGGATCTTTGATAGAAAATGAGGATTTATATTTAATTCATTTTAAGAAAGAAGTTATCACCTGTTTTTGAAACTAATATTTAAATTCATTGTATAATTTCATATTCTACTTCATTATTTCTCTTTAAGGCAAATCAAGATGTAACAATAAATTGTAATTGAATTCTGTATTGAAAAACACATGAATACTGTTTTAAATATTCTTCTTATATGAAATCTTAAAGTCTTATATCTTTATATTTAATTTATATCTTTCTAATATAGTTATTTTTGTCTTTCTTTGTACTCAGATATGCAATATGCTTCACCGAGTGAGTTTCCAAATGGAAAAGAGGTTTCTTCAAGAAGTCAAAATTCTCCTAAAAATGCAGCTAAAACAAAACTGAAACAGAAATGTTCCATGAAACCACAAAATGGTTTTAACAAGAAACGTAAAAAAAATGTATTTAATCCTAAAAGAGTTATTGAAGACTCTGAATATGATTCAGGTTCTGATGTCGGTAGTTCGCTAGACGAGGACTATAGTAGTGGTGAAGAAGTGATGGAGGATGGCTATAAAGGTAAAATCCTTCACTTCCTTCAAGATGCTTCAATTGGTGAACTTACTTTGATTCCTCAGTGTTCTCAGAAAAAGGCTCAGAAGATAACAGAACTCCGGCCCTTTAATAGTTGGGAAGCTCTGGTAAGGCTACATTTTTTTTCCCCCTGTGTGTGAGTGTGTGTGTTTTCACTGTACCGTTCATAGTCAAGGTGTCTTCAGCCTAGGGAAGCATAGATGGGTGGCCTTATCCTGTGTAGAGTCAAACATTACTTATCATTCTAAGCCAATAGTATTTCAAATAGTGTCATATGACCTAATTTTGAATGAATTAGGGGGTGATTTTCCTGGAAAACCCCAAGCTGATTGGCTGGGCATACTGTCACTCATTTTTTTGCATAGAAACTTGGTTCATTTCACTGCAGAAGAAGAAATTAGAGCTTACCATTAAGGAAGGAGTTGTTTGCTAGCCTGTTCTGATCTGTTACTGCTGAGATACCATGCAAAAAGCAAGAATGTGGCAGAAATTTTACAACAACTACTTGAAGAGCAATAGCAACATCCTGGAGAGCTCCATGATTCAAAATGCCAGCCTAAGTGTTTTATGCTTCACCACAAAAGAAGCAGTTGTTTATTTTCTTTTTCTTTTAAAAGTGACAGCTCAATCTCTAACATGCTTTTCTTGGTTAAACAACGCGGCCATTTTATGGAGTGTAGCACGCTGCAGCGTTTTTAAGTGGAAAGATAGAAAAGTGTGTGGAAGCCTAGAATTCAAGCGTTAGGTGAAGGGAAGGCATAAGCATTGGTAAGTACACTTTGCATGATCATTCTCTGGAATTTCATTTACTGTAAACAAGTTATATCTAAAATACCTGTATTTTGAGTTTTATAAATGTCAACAGTCAGCAAATCTTATTCATACAGAAAAAAGAACTCTCGTCTTTTAAATTTTGCTTTATCTTTTATGAAAATGTGGGCTTTTCAAGCATGAATTCTAAACAAGCCCTGCTGTGAAAGCAATATAGATGATTTTTTTATAGCTTTAGAATATGAAGTAACTCTTGATGCTTTATAAAGTTTTAAGTTTTATTCTCTATCTTAGGGAGTAACATTGCTTTGTGATTAATTTTGTACTTGGTCAAATCTGTGTGAACCTAAGTTCCCTTGATGAGTATCTTGAAGTGGCAGTAAGGGAAGGTCCCTGAACAATGGCTGTAAATAGCATTTTTTAAAAAAGTAAGATATTTGAAAAATAAAGAAACAACATTACTGATATTCTGTGGCTTTGAAAATAAATAAATAAAGACATTCATTTTGCCTAAAGCTTTTGCTTTTACGGAGAACATCTGTCAAAGCAGGCCCTTTCAAAACTTGTTTGGCTTTGCCTGAGTGATTTATTTGGTAAAGTATTTGCTGAAGGGCTTTCTTGTTCTTCTTTTCTTCCTTTTCTTCTTTCTTTTAATCTTGAATGGTCTCCTATGTTGTTGCAGAGTTGGGTTGCTCAGGCTTGTTGGGATTCTGATTTATTTAATAAGGAATGCAGTTATCTGCGCCAGTGTGTTTAGTCACTGTAACCACTTGCCCACATATCTTACAGTAAAAGTAAATTATACCAGAGTGATATATCCCAGATGCTTTGAAAAATATTCAGCAACTTAGCATGCAGAAAGCGTATTTCCCCTACTAATTAATTGGCATAGTTTAAATTAGTCTTGACATGAATTTAGAGATTATCTACTAAACCTCCTAAAGCATCTTGCCCCCTTTCTTAAAGTTGAATACACAGACTGTTTTCACTAGCCGTTCATATTATGTTGATTATTTTATATAGCAGTTAAAAAGCAAACTTGGCCACTTGAGTGTAGCATATACAGTGCTTTAGTTAAAAAAAAAGTAAATGTAACTTTTGGGAAAAGTTAGCAAATGTAAAAGTTAGTAAATGTTAGTAAAAGTTAGTAAATGTAACTTTTGGGAAATCAACAGTTAAAATTAGCAAGTCAGTGTGTATGAGCTTTATGTTTTAATTTGTTTAGGACTTTAAACTTCTCCTTTCAGTTACTTTAGAATTTTGAATGAGACTAGTTTAAAGAGCAGTTTAACGTCTTAAAAGTTATTAAAGGAAAGTCAATATTATGTACATTTTGGAAAAAAAAAGAAAATGCATATGTTATAATTTACTCCTTCCCTATTAATCAGAGAGGCTTGCTAACACACCTGTGAGCTACTTCAAAAAGAAAAGAAATAGCATTTACCTTTGTTTTCATAACTACTATTTTTAGAAATTCCTGTGAGAATTAGTTGAAATTTTAATCATGTCCCTCAGTCATACTTAAGTGAAAATTACAAGGCATTATATATATTAAGAGCAGTATACAAATGTCTAGTAAACTAGACATTATTGTTGAAGCTTATTTTAGTCTTAAGGATTGGAGAATTTGGCAGAACTTTAATAACTCATTAGATATTTTGTTACAGTGCAAACTTAGCCAACAAATCAAATATACACATATATTTTAATTACGATTTTTGCCCAGATGATAGTCTCCATAATGTTGATGAGTTAAATGTAATCAGTTTTTTTTAACAAAATAAGTACATTATGTGAGGGTATTTATGTTTGCAGCTTTATATCCTTTTTAAAAATAAAAATCTAAATATTGTCAAATTTTCCTCATAATTTTTCCATTTCTCTTATTTTTCTGGTTAATAGCAGTAAAGTATGTGCTTATGATGAGAAGCCACATTGTTAAATCATGTAGACTTTGGAAATAGAGCCAGCCAAAATGTTATTAGTTTAAAAACATGTACTGTTAATGTGGTAAAATCGGTGTTTTTATTGCCAGATTTCACACATTTGATGGCACCAGTTGATCCACTGCTTACTGAATTTTTATTTAGCTTTGTGCAAAGTAAAGTGGAGATACTATTATGTCTATGATAATCTTATATGTTGCACTTTTATACTTTAATCAGAACAGTAGTGCATACTAATCAATTGAAGATTCAAGAGTAGCTAACTCTATGTAAATAACTCAGCCTAGAACACATTTACTTCCGTAACATTTAGATCAGTATAAATGCAGTTTTCTTTGACTGTTAACCAAGCAAACAAGGTTTAGCTCACGTGGAAACACTAAGCTCCTGTGGTGCTGCTCCCACCCTCTAGTAACTTACACTGCACGTTTTCTTTTGCCTTGTTTTCCTGGTGGGTATTGTAAAATGTCTGTGAATTTGTCCCTTGATGCATTGTAATGTGTACTACTTCCTGATAGGGTGGCTTCAATAAAATGAAAAAGATTGCTGTATTCAGGCTTTGTTTTCACTTTTTTAAGTTTGATAAATATTTATTTTGAAATTACATATGCATTTGAGTACTTCATAAGCTGCTGTCCCACTTTTTATTTAGGTGGGGAATTAAGTCTGCTTTAAACAGTTTTCCCCTTCCTATAGAAATTCAGTTACTTGTGTTGTAAGAGCGACACATGGTGGCAGGAGATAGGTACTTGAGTTTGTGACTATTTTAAAAACATTAAAGGCCTTAAAGTAATACTTTTTAATCAAAGAGATAGTAATCAGGGCCAGGTGGATGTTCTTTTTTCATGAAATTATCCAGTTACTATTAATTACTTTTTCTTTCCTTCTGAAAGAAATAGCTTTATCATTTTTTTAAAGAATTTGTTTTGTCTACAAAAGTTGAAACAGTACATGCAAGAAGAAAAAAGAAAGTCAAGTTTAGCCAAAATTCTACCAAAGATAGTCGCCACTTAAGATTTACTGAGTATCCATCTGTTTATGTGTATGTTTGTATATTTCACATTATGTAATTAGGGTCATATTTTTATGCTTATCAATAACTTTAGATTTCTTAGTAGATCCTGCTTTTACAGAATACTTTGTATTTCTTAAATCTTGTTTTAGTGAAGCTAAGTAACTTACAGGATTGTTAAAAGCTTTTTGTCTTCAGAGCAATGACATAGCAGTAGTTTTCTTACACCTTTTCTTAAGGGGAGATGCCCATTTCCCCTGCCTCCACACACACTTGATGAAAACATTTTGAAATTAAATGTTGGATTTTTTTAATGTTTATTATTTGTGCATATATTTAGATAAACAGGTTAAATAATTCTACAGCCTTGTTTTCCCTGAAAATCCATATCCATCTGTTTCCAAGCCCATTTCTTATACTGCAAATAATTGTTTCCACATCTTACCTGATTCTTAATTGCCTTTATATCTCTAGGTAATATAAACATAATGCTTTTCCAGATTTTTCAGTTGCAGGGCTTATTTGTTGACATGACGCAGACATCATAGCATTGTGGTAGGATTAGCTCTCTTCTCACCATCTGTCTCACATGCCCATTTCCCAGGCCTAGCAATATGTTAATAATGTGATACTTTTGAAAATCTTTTTTTAGTATCTACTTTGTTAGACTATGCAAATGCCTTTCGTAACTGAACCTAGTAATAAACAACATAATTGTTTTTTTCTCCTTGCTCAGCATTTTGTGTTTTCCCTAATTATTAGCTGTCTTGATTTTTCTCTTTTCTTAGTTTTGTATATATACTTGTTACTTCAATTCTAGACTCTTCCCTAGTTGTCTAAATTTCCCCTCAGTTATTAAACACTTCAGATATTTTATCAGTTTTGTCTTCTTGAAAAAGTCTTCTGGAGTCTTAAGACGTGCTCTGGTTTGGACTGGTTGTTTATAGGCCAAATGATCAGTTGTGACATTGGGGTCTGATTTCCCTGACATCCTGAGGAAACTTGTTTTTCTCTCTTTGTTTCATGCCTCTTTATTTAGTCCCTTGGTTTTATAAATACCTACTAGGAAGTGATTGAATAATAGAGTGGAGCTAAATGGCCTCGTTTTAAATCCCAGTTCTGACATTTTCTAGCAACTTACATGACCTTAAGCAGGTTCTCTCTCTGTTTCTCTATTTCTTCATCTGTAAATGGGCGGTAATTATGGTACCGACCAGCGGAGCAGTCTAAGGATTGTAAAGTAAGTGCCTGTTCAGTTGTCTGTCTCTTGAAAAACGTTAGCTGCAGATACCCACAAAATATTATTAGTGAAATGTTAAGAAACCATTGTAGTTTTCTACTCATCCATCAGTGTCATTTCTAGACATACTGACTCAGACTTTTTTGGATCAAATCGTTTTCCTGTCTTTTTAACCCACTCTGTGCTTTAAAACAGGTTTATGACTGGTGACATTACCCATAGTATATTTAAGACTACTTTTTTTAACCTCCCTTTGGTAATTTGACAAATTCCTGTCCAGTGAGATATAACAGAAGTATACTGATTTTTTAAAGAGTCCTTAAAGGATATCTTCTTCCTGTTGGTGTGATGTTGGGAACCACATGCTGAGGATATTGAAGCAACAAAGTAGAAGTCTTGGTTTTGGGAACCACTGTACCAGATCTGAACTGCTCCCTAGAGTCTTCATTTACATGAGAGAGATGTTTTGTGTTTACTATTACTTATTACTTATCAAAATTCTCCAAGCCAGGCTTCAGCAATATGTGAACTGTGAACTTCCTGATGTTCAAGCTGGTTTTAGAAAAGGCAGAGGAACCAGAGATCAAATTGCCAACATCCGCTGGATCATGGAAAAAGCAGGAGAGTTCCAAAAAAACATCTATTTCTGCTTTATTGACTATGCCAAAGCCTTTGACTGTGTGGATCACAATAAACGGTGGAAAATTCTGAAAGAGATGGGACTACCAGACCAGCTGATCTGCCTTTTGAGAAATTTGTATGCAGGTCAAGAAGCAACAGTTAGAACTGGACATGGAACAACAGACTGGTTCCAAATAGGAAAAGGAGTACGTCAAGGCTGTATATTGTCACCCTGTTTATTTAAGTTATATGCAGAGTACATCATGAGAAACGCTGGGCTGGAGGAAGCACAAGCTGGAATCAAGATTGCTGGGAGAAATATCAATAACCTCAGATATGCAGATGACACCACCCTTATGGCAAAAAGTGAAGAGGAACTCAAAAGCCTCTTGATGAAAGTGAAAGTGGAGAGTGGAAAAGTTGGCTTAAAGCTCAACATTCAGAAAACGAAGATCAGGGCATCTTGTCCCATCACTTCATGGGAAATAGATGGGGAAACAGTGGAAACAGTGTCAGACTTTATTTTGGGGGCTCCAAAATCACTGCAGATGGTGACTGAAGCCATTAAATTAAAAGACACTTACTCCTTGGAAGGAAAGTTGTGACCAACCTAGATAGTATATTAAAAAGCAGAGACATCACTTTGCCAACAAAGCTTCGCCTAGTCAAGGCTATGGTCTTTCCTGTGGTCATTTATGGATGTGAGAGCTGGACTGTGAAGAATGCTGAGCGCCGAAGAATTGATGGTTTTGAACTGTGGTGTTGGAGAAGACTCACGAGAGTCCCTTGGACTGCAAGGAGATCCAACCAGTCCATTCTGAAGGAGATGAGCCCTGGGATTTCTTTGGAAGGAATGATGCTAAAGCTGAAACTCCAGTACTTTGGCCACCTCATGTGAAGAGTTGACTCATTGGAAAAGACTGATGCTGGGAGGGATTCGGGGCAGGAGGAGAAGGGGACGACAGAGGATGAGATGGCTGGATGGCATCACTGACTCGATGGACATGAGTCTGAGTGAACTCCCGGAGTTGGTGATGGACAGGGAGGCCTGGTGTGCTGCAATTCATGGAGCCTCAAAGAGTCGGACACAACTGAGCGACTGATCTGATCTGATTTGATCTGATTACTTATTACTAAAGCTAATATTATCAAATTTATCAGTGAAACTTTTTTCTCTTTCTGATGAGAAATGAAACTGTCTTACATTCATTGACAATGTATCACTACTTAGATCTAAATTCTAAACTAACAGCAATAATTTGGATCATCTCTAATGTTGGTTGTCTTGTATGAAAAGAGGGGTAAAGAGTGTGAGAAGCTTAGGGAGTCAAGCTTTGAAACTTTGACTTCAAAAGTACCCAAAATGTCGAGTTCACTAATTCTCAATCAAACTGTTAAAGCATTGTGAAATGAGTTGCGTTTTGCACACGCCATCATTGCCCCTACAAGAATATCAGACATAAAAATGAGAATAGTGTAGCAAACCTTTGTGTACTCATCGTCAGCTTCATTACCCACTTGAAACTTGTTTCATCTGTCCTCCCCCCGCCACTCCAGTCCTCTATTCCCCATCTCCCCCCACCTTCCTCTGCCTCTCTCCCTCCCTCCTGCCCCAACCCTTCCTGTAATCTTTGGTGAAGAAACTGGATCATTTCTTCTATAGCTTCCCAGTATGGGCTTTTCTGGTTATATTTTCTGTGGAATTAGAAGTAACAAAATTAGATGTTCCCACCAGTACTATTAAACAGTTGGTGATGTGTTCTTTCATCAGGAAGTGGTAGTGTTTGATTAGTTGTTTATGTTTATATCTTACTTCTCTAGGTTCTGACATATTAAATTGATCTTTTTTGAGTCAAAACTGTTCTTTGCGATTTCTGGTCTTATTACTAAGAAAGGACTTCTCGATTATATTATATGCATGAACTTTTGTGTTTTTTCCCTTGTGGAAGTCAGACACAACTTAGCGACTGAACAACAACTTGCAATACCAGTTGTTAACACTTAAAATTGTATGTTGTGTGTCTTTCCCAATGACTGTAAACCCCATGAGAACAGGGACTATGTCTGTATACCAGGTATGTTTACCAGCCAGGGTAGTGATAAAATTGTTATTTAAAAATAAAACGCACAATAAATGGCAATTATTTGCAGAAAAAAAAAGGACTTTTGCTTTTTAAATTTCACAGTTTTAGTTTGTTTTATTTGGGGAGTTATAGTTTTTAGTGAAAAGAGCATAGACTGGAGTCTTTTTATCCTGCTTTGTAACCTTGGGAATTGAGCCTTGATTTATTCATCTGGAATGGTGGACTGATCTTGCAGTTGTTGTGGGGACTTAATGTGTCTTACCTAGCAGTCTCTGGCACATACAGAACACACACTATATGTTCCTTTTTTTTTTTTTTTTTTCCTGGCTACTTGTGTTGGTTCTCTCTCACACATACATATCACAAACACATACCCCATGATAGACATGAGATTGTTTTTTGGGGTTCCATTTAAAAGTAAAAATACTGAAATTAAAAGTTCTAGTAGAACCTTCTTAAAATCTTCAAGGCACTGATTCCTACATATCCCGTTCTTTATGTGTAAATCTTTTCCCTGAAAGTACCAAATGGAAGGTTACATTGTGATTATGAATGTATGTTGTCCTTGTGAAAATATAGTGTGCAAATGACTTCGTATTTCACAGTGCTGTTTTTTGGCATGCTGCATCTTTGTTTTGTTATGTTTTTTATTCCTGCAGTACAGTAATAATATGGCTTTGGGACAGATTAAACATCTCATTTCCTATCAACTAAGTTAGATATTCTCGGAGAAGGCGATTGCACCCCACCCCAGTACTCTTGCCTGGAGAATCCCATGGACGGAGGAGCCTGGTAGGCTGCAGTCCATGGGGTTGCTAGGAGTCGGACACGACTGAGCGACTTACTTTCACTTTTCACTTTCATGCATTGAAGAAGGAAATGGCAACTCACTCCAGTGTTCTTGCCTGGAGAATCCCAGGGACGGGGGAGCCTGGTGGGCTGCCTTCTATGGGGTCGCACAGAGTCGGACACAACTGAAGCTTCTTAGCAGCAAGTTAGATATAAAAAAATGTTTTAATATAAACTATTATTTATAAAATTTTCTCAGTATATCCTCTATTAAATTTCTATTGCTTAAGCTTTTCTGTGAACTTAGAAATATTGTGATAACAGGGATTAGAGTTGTTAATGAGATTCTTGTTACAACTTGAAAAAATATGCCAAGTAAGATGTCATGAGTCAAAATTGTGTGGTTTTATCTTGATAAGATGGTTTTAGTTTAGTTAGCTTTATTCTGTTCTGAATTTTGTTTGTTTTTCTTTTTGTCCAACAAACAGCTTTCAAATAGCTACTGGGATTTTTTCTAATCGTTTACACTAAAAATATTTTTTTACAGTTTTTCAGGGTATATTATTTTTCAGCTCTGTGGAAAAATTCTAATTCTGTTAAAACTTCTACATTGTGAAGTAGTCAATATCTCCTTTAGAAAAATAAATATGAATATATTTTGAAAGAAATTCTGAATTTTCACACAAAACCATTTATCCAAGTCTTGTTTTGAAATTGATATTATTTTTAAGTTTAATCAAACTATCGAATTGGTCACAGTTAACTTTTGATTCAGGCAGTATCTTTCCAAGTATTAGTCTCAGTTTAGGGTAAAATATCAAGGGACAATATCAATAATTGGAGTTTTTGAAAGCTTGAGGGGTTGTACATTGATGCTAGATAGGGAAAAGTATGTTTCAGAAAAATTAATCTTATAGTCATATGACTGTATGTCATATTCATAGGAAGTGACAAAAATAAGAGATCTGGTCTGCAGTTTTTACATTTGGCATTGTTACCTTTAGTAATAGACATGACTGAGTTTTAAAGGCAAAAAAAATGACTGATAGAAGATATTAACAATTACGTTAGATTTTCTCCCATAAGAGAACAGCTACTAGAATCAAAGTAACAAGCTTGGGATTCTGTATTTTGAAGAGAAAGGTGTATTTTATTTCAACATGGTGAGTTTAAGATGGCAGTGAGATTTATCAAAGAGAAATATGATCATGAAAATGCCAGTTGTCTTTGCACTTGATTAAGGAAGGTCATTAATAAAAGTTTAAGAAACTTTTTTCCATCACAGAGAAAGAAATTGAGATTGACTCTCCGTTTGACTCTAGATCTGAACTGTTAAATTATTTTTCTTTTCATGCCATAGTTCACAAAGATGTCCAAAACGAATGGCTTATCAGAAGATTTGATATGGCACTGTAAAACACTGATTCAAGAAAGGGATGTAGTTATAAGGCTTATGAACAAATGTGAAGACATTTCAAATAAACTGACAAAACAAGTTACCATGCTCACTGGAAATGGAGGTGGATGGAACACAGAGCAACCCTCCATTCTAAACCAAAGGTAACACTTGGATGCACCTGTTTATTGTTTTATCTCAGTTGTGTAAGTTTTTTTTTTATTTCTATATTGTGCCTAGAAAACTTAACCATGGAAATGATAGGAAAACTAATGTCAAAAGGGAAAACCAGGGTTTCCTAAAATGGTATATAGATGGTGTGTGAATTCTTTTCCATTGATCTCCTCTCCCCTTCTCCTCAGTCAGGATATTTTCCTCCATTATCACATTGTAAATTAGAGGAAAAAAAATATGGTCTTACATAACCTACATTTTCCTTGTGATAACAGATAATTTTTTACACAGTCACATAACCTGAAAAGGTGGTTTTAGCTACCTCTTTACTTAATTTAGGGCTTTGAAGAGTTGAATTCTATCAATGTAAGAATTTGTCTTAGTTCAATTTCTTTTTAATCATGAATGAAATGATTAAAATATCCTATATATGTCATTAAATGTTTTAAATGCTTTCAGAAGCCCAAATTTTAAAATCTTTTTGAGGTAAAAACACATAAAAAATGAAAAAGACACTTCTATTAAATAGATTATGTAAGGAAAAGTGATTAAAAAAAAAAATACAGGAATATATTCCCCGACCTGCTGCTGTCAGTAAAATACCTTGTCAGAATTCTTGCAAAAAATAAACGCTAAAGTATTTTCACTAAAAAAAATTGTCCAACAACCAGAACATAACTAACACAGCATTTTGTGATTGTGAACATCCCTACTTTGCATGATGTTGGGATATGGTGGGCAGACGGTTGTTTTGAACTCCTTTTAAAAGTTTATTTTTAAGTTGTCTGGAAACCTAAAAGTGTTCAGAATGCTTCCATTTTTAAAAAGGTATAAAATCATTTACTGTGGGAGGGATTGGGGGCAGGAGAAGGGGACGACCGAGGATGAGATGGCTGGATGGCATCACTGACTCGATGGATGTGAGTCTGGATGACCTCCCAGAGCTGGTGATGGATAGGGAGGCCTGGCGTGCTGCAGTTCATGGGGTCGCAAAGAGTCGGACACGACTGAGCGACTGATCTCATCTGATCTGAATAATACATACAGAGGCAGAAACACGGAAACAATCGAGGTTTCTAAGATCAGAGCCTAGTTAGAATTACTTATGCTATATCCATACTCTGCAGTGTTATATAATTTTTTTAATGAATTATTTCTGTTCGGAATATTTCTAGTAAGTATATAATAAGATTAGCACCAGGGCCTCATTAAAATTAATTACCTTCGTTGGTGATTTTATATACTTCTTCTGATACTTTACTAAGTTAATGATCAAAGCATATTTGCTGATCATTGATTAATTAAAAATCAAGATAAGAAAAAAAAATCAGGATATGGTTACTGGCCTTTAATAGTAAGCTACAATCTTTTCTGTGCCCTTCTAGGGTGCTGTGGGATGGTGTAGGGAAACGTGATGCAGTTCCCACAAAGAAGCTCTTTTCTCTGTTGCATAGAAAGAACTATGACCATGTCAGCAAATTCATCTCCTAAAAGTGTAGTTGGAGCTGCTCCTTCTTGTTCTACAGCATTGGATATGGGGAGTTCTTCACTCTACAAGGCTTACCCAGTTGAGTCTACTTTATCATAATTTGGATTTTTAAAAATCAAGTGCTTTATTGCATCACTTAAAAAATTTCTCTCTTAAACCCACATCCACAAAGTCCTGTCACTTGTAAATAGTATGATCAGGGAATAAAACTATCCTTTCCATTAGACTGAAGACTTTTTTATGAAATATTGAACAGATGAGAAAAATAAATTTTTTTTTTTTTTAGGTGCTTATTAGATCTAGTCCAAAGTACAACTTCTGAAAACCTGTACAGATAGTCTAGAGTTTATTTAGATACACTTTTAGGGGGTGAAATTTGTTGTCTTGGCTTTTGTTTTAGCCACTGTAAATTGCACAAGCAACTTGCAGATTTTTACTTGGTATACTGGCCAAGCATAATGGCTGCTTAGTATAGAAACATTTAAAGTACTTTCCTTGCCTTGGGAAAGGATTTATTAACACCAAAGAAAATATTACACAATCCTGATGAATAACCTGTTATGCTTTTGCTTAACAGAATGAATTCTTTATAGTAAAGTTTATTTTGAAGCAAAATTTTGTTAACTATTTTCCTATTATGAATTTATAAGAATTATAACAGAAAAAGAACCTTTTAGAGATAAAAGAAAATATAGACATAGTGTAACTATGACATATTTTTAACCATGTAACCTGTTAAAGTCCTGGCAAGAGAAAAAATTCTCATATGTATCTCAAAACCATTAACATTCATAATCATTTTTTTAAAACATCAAAATTAAAATTGCCTTAAGTTAAAATATAATAATACAGTGAGGGAAAAGTTAAAAAAACAAACCTCAGCATCACTCTTATTTTTTGCCATCTCTCAAGCTTTAGCTGTAATCAGCATTTTATCAGTTTTATACTGTTCTAACTGAAAAGATATCTCACATGTTCAGTGTAAAATAATATTTAATTATGTGTGTCCTGTCTTTTTCTGGGCTAATTCTACTAAGTTCTTCTGATCTTGTTCATCCTCAACTTGACAGGATGATTCCATATCCTTGTTCCTAAACAGTTGCTGTGAAACCATTTGACAGTGACATCAAATGCAAATCTAATTTCAGCATTCATGTTATACTTAAGGAATATAAATTTTTGATCAGCTAGCATCCCTAATCTGTTTCATATGAACTACTGCAAAAAGTTTAGCCCTCTGCTTCTGCATTTTACACTTAAATTTAGCACATTGTATATACTCCAGTTTTCTATTTCAGGCCTTTCTCACCTTTCAAAATAATTTTGAAGCTAGTGTTCTCTGACAGGAAATTTAAACCCGATTAATCAGAGTAACTTATATCTGAAAGGATTTCCCCCCTAACAAAACAAGTAACTTTAAACATGCTGCTTATTTTCTTTCATGACCTCAGAAAATCTTAAAATCACTTTTTTCCTCATTGGGAGGTAAGAAAATCTACTGTGTAGGATAGTTGTGGTCCCTTATTGAGAAGAGTTCACTTACCCACTTCACAAGGTCCTTGGCTATACTTCATAGCATTCAGATAACCCTGAGCAGTTTATATTCTTACCTGTAAACCTGTGGTTAGGGTTCATATGCAGTCAAAAGTTTTTAGAAAATGTTGAAATGTCAAAATTAATGGGAGGTGTAATTGTATAGCAACTAAATATTAGTGACTGACAAAGAGTATAGCTGCCCTGTTTGAAAACTTGTCTTAACAAGTGAATTGAAAAATGTTTACTAAAACTGTATTTTCAGTGATCCTTCTGCTTTCTGAAAAGATTTGTGTTGTGAGCGGCAGTGCTGCAACAGACAGTTGCTTGTAATTTAGCTAATTTAGTTACTTGTAATTTAGATAAATCGAGCAGAAGAGCAAATACACACATACATGTACTCAATAAGGTATTTAGTGTCCTGATCAGAACAACTACTATAGCTGCTTTATGAATGTGAATGAAACAATTGTATTTGAATGGAAAATTCAACGTAGTAGGTGATTCTCAAAATCTCATCACTTTTAAAAATTTTATGTATAGTTAATATTTTAATAGACTCATTTCTCAACATGTGTTAGTGATGCATAGATTCACTCACTTTTGTTTGTTAAAAATATTTTTTGGCTATTTGTGATCAGATTACATTGAGATAGCATATTGGCTCTTGGCATATTTTTATAAGTAATGTAATGTGCCTACCTTATCGAGTTTTTCATCATTTTCATGGAATGTGAACCTTGATCTGTAGGGGATGACTAAGATGTTAGGAATGACTCAGAAAAATAATAGAAAGTTCAATTTAAAAACAGAAAGTCCTGACTGTAGAGTAGGTGGGTCAGAGAGAGAAAACTTTCATATTTGCTGTTTAGTGATTGAAGGCAGAGCTCTGGATCAGACCTGGATTGAATACCAGCTCTACTCTACCAACTGTAGACACAGATTTGGATAACTGTGACCTTAGGCAAGTTAGGCTTAAGCTTCCCTGGTGGCTCAGACGGTAAAGTGCCTGCAGTGCGGGACACCCAGGTTCGATCCCTGGGTTGGGAAGATCCCCTGGAGAAGGAAATGGCAACCCACTCCAGTACTGTTGCCTGGAAAATTCCATGGACTGAGAGGCTCCTCAGAGCCTGGTAGGCTACAGTCCATGGGGTCGCAAAGAGTCAGACACAACTGAGCGACTTCACTCACTCACTCTAGGCAAGTTACTTAACTTCTTTGAATCCCAGGGAGGGTTTCTTATCTGTAAATGGAGATGATTATAGTAATAGTACCTACTTAAAATGTAGGTTAAATAAAGTAATAATGGATGTAAAGCCCACAGTTGAGTGTCTTGAGTCCAGTATTAGCATTTATTCTGACTACCAGTATAGTAGAATTTATTTGGATCTGAAAAATTGAAATACCTTCAATAATATATTCTACTTATTACTTTTCTAATGGCATAGAAATAGTATTGGCCAAGAAGACCAAAGACATTTTAAGAAATGAACTGTAAAGGCTTCAGCAACACTGCTGACTTTTTTCTACCACTACTTTTAATTTTTTCAGAAGAGAAATATTTTGCAGATTGCACACCCCACAGTTGAAGAACAGGTTCTGATTTAAGATGGATACCTTTCTACCTTACCTCTTTGACCCCTGTTCTAGTTAAAGTGTCTGGATTTCAGAATCTGACCCATTTATCATACCCATGGCTGTGTCTAGACACATTCCCTATGTGCAGATAGGATATGTGTAACAGAAATTAAAGTAACAGAATAAAAGCTGTAGAATGAGGAGCATGGCCGTGTCTTAAGTTTTCATGTTAATGTGGAGTTTAAACTGCCCTCGAGAGTATAAGAATATGCTTTTTGAGTGAGAGAGACTTTCTGAGTTAAAATTTTATCCATAAGATTTTGCTGTGTAGTTATGTAGCCTCAGGCAAATTGCTGAGCCTCAGGTTTTTTCATCTGTTAAAATGATAATAGCCTACCTCTATGAGTGAGGTGATACCTGAAAACGATATTTTTGTGTATGTGTGTATATGATAGATGTTCAGTAAATACTAATTTTTAACAACTTGAACTTTCAGAAAAAACTGTTGCTTTCGTCCACAGTAATGCTTCCATGTTAACCTTTCAAGAAAGTTAATCCCAGGGATTAATCTGTTATGTGTTCACAAATTAAATAACATTTTGACACTTGGCTGCTGTTTTCTATTCATTAGTATTTATTGACACCTAGCAAGTTTACATTTATACATAGTTCAAACATAAATATACAATGCATACATGCTCTATAATTATATATACCAGCGACATTAAAGGTGATTGGTATTCATTCAGAAAGTGTTTATTAAATCAGCCTGGCAAAGTAGCAATTTATGCTTATGTTTTTGTTCTGATACTTTTAAGTTCCTTAGTGTGCTAATACTCATTCATATAAATGCATTTTTCTAATATAAATGTTAGCTTTGTAATATGTTACCATAGTTAATAGTCTAATTGTTTATGTAATTAATTTTGTAGCATTACGTTTTAACTGAATATGACAATACCTTTTGTAATTCTTATTGCCAGAAGAAATAAATCAACAAATACAGAATAAAACTTGAGAGACTTTTTAAAACATATTATGTTTTGGGTTCATTTTCCTAAGTGTAAATAGCTTTTATTAATAATTCTAAGTTAAAAGGTAAGACCGCACCTAGATACTTTCCTTTTTGTGTACATTGTAGACCTAAACTGCATCTCAGAAAACTAGTAGAAAAAGTTAATAGAATTACAAATCTGTAACATTCGCTAACTCTCTCTTTACCAGTTTGTCACTCAAGCCCTATCAGAAGGTTGGTTTGAATTGGCTGGCACTGGTACATAAACATGGACTTAATGGCATTTTGGCAGACGAAATGGTAAGTAGTGCTCTATTTCTAGGGTATATTGTTAGTAGGCATCCTTGCTGTCATTTAAAAAAGGAAAATTTCCCTTGACCCTGTTAGTTTACTGCTCTTAGCAAAGTATAAGCCCTCTTACCCTTCTCAGTTTTCTATTGCTTTTGTGAGTTTTAGCCTCCTCACTTCCTCTCAGAAATGAAAATAGGTTTTTTGTCTTTCTCATCAAAATAATAAATATGTATTTTTAAAATTAAATGTTACGTAAAAATACATAGGAAAAAAACCAATATCACACATAATCCTATCACCTTAAAAATAAGTATTTATTTTGCTATATCTTTCCAGATTATTCTGCAGATGTGTTTAAATGCATCATACATATATATACATGTACATATATATTATACTAAAAGAGATTTTAGTGCATGTGCTTTCCTATAGCTGCCTTTAAAATTGATCATAGATACTTGTCTTTGTCAGTCAATCCACACATTTATCATCACCATCATCGCAGCCATTTTACTTTCATTAGAGATCTCTGAGTTTCTGTTCTTTTCCCAATCACATTTTACTTGAAGGTAAGCTTAGGAAGTTCAAGTATTGTCATGTAGAAACTTGACCTTTAATCTAACTTTTACCTTCATTCTGCCAACTAAAGTGTTTATTAAAAATGAATCATGTTCAGTGGAGAAAATGTTTATTGAATATATATGTATTAAGTTGTGGTGGGGGTGGTGTTCACTCTCTTAAATCATGTCCGACTGTCCGTGACACCATGGACTGCAACACACAGGCTTCCCCGTCCTTCACCATCTCCTGGAATTTGCTCAAACTCATGTCTGTTGAGTCAAGGATGCCATCCAACCATCTGATCCTCTGTCTTCAATCTTGCCTAGCATCAGGGTCTTTTCCAGTGAGTCAGCTCTTTTACACTGTGTAGAGTTTCAAAATAAAGATTAACAAAGATAATAATCCTTGTCCTTTATTTCGCTTCTAGTAAAATAATCGTCAGTATTTTAAGACAATTCCTACATGTACCTCATACTTTTCTTAAAACATAGAAATGATTTAGAAAAGTGAATAATATATGCGGGATTTAAAAATAATTAGAAGTCATATATATAGAATATAGAATAGTACAATTGTGGAAACTGGACTTGGAAATCAAATCTGGGTTCTGGGTCTACATTTGTCTTTTATGGGCCGCCTAACTTCTACCAAATGACCTAATCTCTCAAGGCTAAAGTTAATAAAGCATAGGTAATTCCTATATCCTAAGATTATATTTGGTATCGATGAGATATATTATGTGGAACTGTTTTTGTATCCTGTAAAGTACAATATTTATGATAAGGTAGTGTCTGCTAGGGCTTCCCTAACAAAATATTAAAGACAGGGAGATTTAAACAACAGAAATTTCTCTTAGTTCTGGAGACTGGAAGTCTAAAGTCGAAGTATTGGCAGGTTTGGTTTCACCAGAGGCTACCGTCTGGTTTGTAGATAGCCACATTGCTGTGTCCTCACATGGCTTTTCCTGTGGGCACATTCAGTCTCTTCTTAAAGATTACGGTTGGGCCCTACCCTTATGACTCTATATTTAACTTATCTCTTTAAAGGCTTTATCTCCAAAAATCTTAACATTGGGAGTTAGGACTTCAACATGTAAATTTGGGGTTGGGAGTAATTCAGTTCCTAACAGTTGGCAATGTTTAGCTCTCCTGAGGAGCTGTTCTTCCTCTAGCCTTTTTTTGGAGAAGGAAATAGCAACCCACTCCAGTACTCTTGCCTGGAAAATCCCATAGCCGGAGGAGCCTGGTAGGCTACAGTCCATGGGGTCACGAAGAGTTGGACACGACTGAGCGACTTCGCTTTCACTTTTCACTTTCATGCATTGGAGAAGGAAATGGCAACCCACTCCAGTGTTCTTGCCTGGAGAATCCCAGGGACGGGGGAGCCTGGTGGGCTGCCGTCCATGGGGTCGCACAGAGTCGGACACGACTAAAACGACTTAGCAGCAGCAGCCTTTTTTTAATATAGTACTTTATTGATGAGCTACAAATTTTCAACTTAGTGACTTTTCACATGTATGTACACCCATGTGACTGCCTCTCGATCAACATTTCCATCATCCCAGAAAGTTGCCCTGTGCTCTTTTTCAGTCATAAACACCACCATTATTCTGACACCTATCAGTACAATAATTTTTTTTCTGATTTCTATACTTTGTATGAATAGATCCGTACAATATATACTATTTAAATAATTTCTGGTTCATTTGGTACATAATAAAATTACTAAGATTAATCCATGCTCTTACATGTATTAGTGATTTGGTGGTGGTGGTGGTTGCTTTTTATCCACTCTCCTGGCAGTTTAGATTATTGATGGCAATTTAGATTATTTCCAGTGTGTGGTTATTATAATAAAAGTGCATCAGTATTCTTACTCAAGATTTTTCATAGACATATGCTCTCATATCTCTTGAATATATTCTTAGGAGTAAAATTGCTGAGTAATAGGATGCATATATATTCAACTCCAGTTAGTCAGTGGAACACCGTTTCTATCAATCCAGTATGTAGTAACAGTTACCAAATTATATTCTTTACATGCAAGCAGAGGTCTTTCATATTAGTGTGTATCATATATTAACTAGCAGTTAAAATACATCCCACTCTTTAGGTTGTAGTATCACTTGGAGATTATGATCTGTTTTTTGGTTATTGAGAACTGAGAATATAGTAGAGTTACATTGTGGGAAATCATAAATAAATAAAACCGGAAATATTCTTTTTTCTTTCATTTTCCCAGTATTTATTTGAGTCTTTTTTTTGATTTTACATTTAATATGTTTTCTTAAACTTTTATTTTAGGGCCTTGGAAAAACTATTCAAGCCATTGCATTTCTGGCTTACCTTTATCAGGAGGGTAATAAAGGTCCTCATTTGATTGTTGTTCCAGCATCAACTATAGGTTTGTAATACTGTGAACAATTTTACTTGACTAAATAGTGTTTTATATGAAGGGAAGAAAAACGTGTGTGTGTGTGTGTGTGTGTGTGTGTGTGTGTGTGTGTGTGATTTCTTAGTTTGTGGAGGTGGATGTTCATTTTTGTGGTTTCTTTATAACTTTTCTCCCTTTGCATATGTGTGTTGTTATACTGGAAGTCTTTTTAAAGAAAATAACTCCAGTATAAGTAAGTTACTCAGCTTATAAATTATTACAGATCAAGTATCATTTGAAAAGATTGTTTTCATAATACTTTTAAATTGTTTCATGAGTAATTAATTTAAGGGAAGCTAAGTGACTTAAACTTATAATTAAACATTTATTAAGTGAGAAATATGCAATTCATCCCAATTCAAATTACTGTTTCATTCTTTTTCAATTGATTGTAGACTGGAGTCAGAGAATGTATGTATGAACGTACCCCCCACACACACACAAAAAAAGAAACATCAAAATTAGAAATTAATAATAATCTGTAAATATAATGATTGGGCTTCTGCTCTTTATTTTGATGCCACCTGAAAATCTCAGGGATAAAATTGTGAAGAGTCTGTGATTTTTCAAAATCATCTTCTGTTACTTTTTAAAAGAAGAATTTCCTGGTGGAACTTGTTAGACTTTAGTGTTCATTTCATTGCACACATATATCCTGTTGTAGCAGATGCAAGTAATCTCTCTTTTGTCTCATAGATAACTGGTTAAGAGAAGTTAATTTATGGTGCCCCACTTTAAAGGTGCTCTGTTACTATGGTAAGAGTATGTCGTTATTCTCTTAACTTTGGAAACTTCTTTAAAATTTTAATATACAGTTAAGTACAATAAATCAATTTGTTTGTTTCATCTTTAAATTCTAGGTTCTCAAGAAGAACGTAAACAGATTAGATACAACATTCATAGTAGATATGAAGAATACAATGTAATCGTGACCACGTAAGTATTGAGGAAAAAAAAATTCTGTAGGAGACCATGATTAAAAGAATTCATCCAGAATTCATCTTTTCTTAATAAAAGAAACTCCATTTTCATATATAGTCTTGTACTACTAGCTGCTGTTAATTGTTATTTCTTGGATTCACTCTACCAGTTTATTATAATGAATAAGCACAGAACATTATGTTCTTAACAGAAATGTCTGTTATTTTTTTTTCTTACTGCGTCTTAAAATATAACTGTTCATAAAGCAAAGTGTGTGATAATTACAGATCACATATAAATTGTACCCAAATTGGCCTCTTCTAGATGTGTAGAGATTGTCTAATTACAACATATAAATTGTGTTTTTACTGCATATTGCAGCTTTTGTAACTTGGTTACATGTACATCATCCTCCCTGGTAGCTCAGATGGTAAAGTAGCCGCCTGCAGTGCAGGGAACCTGGGTTCGATCCCTAAATCAGGAAGATCCACTGGAGAAAGGAATAGCTACCCACTCTAGTGTTCTTGCTTTGAGAATTCCATGGACAGAGGAGTCTGGCAGGCTATAGTCCATCGGGTCGCAAAGAGTCAGACACAACTAAGTGACTAACATATACACACTTACCTGTACATCAGTAATTATTGGATATAAGTGCATCAGTACTTATTTGAGTACCAGCTATGTTAGGTACTAGCTATTGAAAATATATAAATAAAAATAATTTTTTGAAACATCAATCTCACATGAGTCCATGCTTTTAAAGGTTTATTCTTAGAGACTGATTTTTTCTTTTGGTGACAGGTATAACTGTGCCATCAGCAGTTCTGATGATCGTAGTCTGTTTCGTCGGCTGAAACTGAATTATGCAATTTTTGATGAGGGTCATATGCTGAAGAATATGGGCTCCATCCGCTACCAGCACCTTATGACAATTAATGTAAGAGAATGTTCTCTGAATTTTTCCAAGTATGATAAAATTTCAGATTTTGTGTGCCTGTGTGTATGGTATCTTAAATTAGGGTTTTCTGTATAGGACCAGATAAGTAACTTTTCATGCTCCATGAGCCATTCTACTACGGCTCCATGAGCCATAGCTACTATCACTTGTTTTTTGCTTTTTCTTTTTTTTAAACCCTTTAAAAATGTAAAAACCATTCTTAGCTCATGAACTTCAGTTTGCCAACCTTTGTACTATAGGATAAACTTTATGGATATCAGATGTAATCTATCTTCTTTCATTGCTTCATAGAAAAGTAATGTGGGAACATGAGTTACCCACTTATAAACTATTTTATACATTCTGCCTCTAAGTACAATAGATGATAATTTTTTAGAATTACTTATCTTTCATCACAGAATATTTTATTAATAATAATGATTTTAATTTTTTTCTCCTCCACTGAGGGAGATAACCAAAAAGTATATAGATATTTTTTTCTTTTAAGGCAACACTAATCTAAATTTTATCTTTGTTCATAGGCAAATAACCGTCTGCTGCTCACAGGCACACCTGTGCAAAATAACCTGTTAGAACTCATGTCGCTGTTGAATTTTGTTATGCCTCATATGTTCAGTAGTAGCACCAGTGAAATACGAAGAATGTTTTCTTCTAAGACAGTAAGCATAAATTCATATTTTTTTCTCAAATGTCTTACTTTGTGTTTTATCTGGACCATTTTTTAATTTTGTCTTTTTTCTTGTTTTCGTCAGAGATCTGTGATTATGAAATAAGTTTAAGTGGTTGATATCCCTGTATTTGGATGAGTTGGGAAGTCAGCCAAAATACAATGGGAAATAAACTGGAGGCTTCTATAATCATTGTCTGAAAGTTTTGGTTTTTAATATCCTGATTTTTCTGAATCATTATTTCAAATCAGTGGATAGCTCAGATATTTAATATGTGGAGAAAGTTTGATCATATCATCTTTTTTAAAATTAGATAAATTAGCATTTTTTTAATAGGTAAACTACAAAACCAGGCAAGATAGAATATCCCAAAAATTCATACACTGGGAGATGTTTTGCATTAACATTACTTAAATTAAAAGTCACAATAAATAAATCTTATTTAGAAGAAAATATGGTTAATTTTTTCCCTGTTACTTAGAAAAAGTGAGAGTGTAGTTTTCAGGAACTCTGATTTTCCAGCACAACAATGTTTATATAGGTTCTTGACACTCTCCCAAATCACGTGTATTTTGTGACAATTTTCTGATAATCTTCTACTGCCAGCTGCCTTTCTAATTTCACTAATGTAGTCCCTCCCACTTGGTGGCCTTAGCAGATCATAGGATATGGAGGATTCCTTTAAAATCTTATAATAAAATTCCTCTTCTCCAAAATTAACAGATTTTAGCTAGGAACTACCGTATTTCTGTAGACTAATGATTTGCATCACCTGCACTAGCTTTCTTTGGGGGCCATTTTCCACAAATAGATACAAGTTTCTACTTCTCTCTCTCTTTACCTCCACCCAAACCCCCTTAAATACACACCTATCTTTTTAAGAGAGTTACCTGGGTAATCAGTAATGACTCATCAGTTAATTACTTCTGAACAGTGTCCTAGTGCAGTTTAATTTCATTACCTCCGGAGAGTACATGATTTGTCACAAAACCTGAAAGTACATGTTGAGTATTAAGAACTATGTTTCAGCCCAGAATTCAAGTTCCATCTAGAATGAATTGAATTTCTATGGGAAACAACTCAGAATGTAGTGAGGGAGAGTTACATGTTGTGTAATAACTTTAAAATGTCATGTTCTTACTTTACTTAGAAACCAGCAGATGAGCAAAGTATATATGAAAAGGAGAGAATAGCACATGCAAAACAAATTATAAAACCATTTATTCTCAGAAGAGTAAAAGAAGAGGTAACTCTTATCTGTGTATTTTTATTATGATTGGTTTTAGAATCCTTTTTACTCTTTATTTGAATGATCTGCTTAAACTGTTTTCCTTTCACAGGTTCTCAAGCAGCTGCCCCCCAAAAAAGATCGAATTGAGTTATGTGCAATGTCAGAGAAGCAGGAACAACTCTATATGAATCTGTTCAACAGATTGAAAAAGTCTATCAATAACATGGGTATAACCTTATATTCACAATTTTATGCAAAGAATAATCCTGTACTGGGACTGCTTTTCTGTTTAATCATATGATAGTGGGATTTGCTTTTTTTTTTTTTTAAGTTGAAATTTGAAGAAATAGTTTTAAAACGTTTTGTTTGCATTGAGATGTATTTCAGCAAACAGCCACCAACTTGTTTTTTTTTAATGTGTACTTTTGGATCACAGAAAAAAATACAGAAATGTGCAATGTCATGATGCAATTGAGAAAAATGGCCAATCATCCTTTATTACATCGCCAATATTACACAGCTGAAAAACTCAAGGAAATGTCTCAGCTTATGCTAAAGGTAAGGATTTTGTATGCTAACAGTAAGCTTTATTAGCACTATTAAGCTTTAGATTCATTGTTAGTCTAAAAGTCAGACCATTGAACCTAATAAGGGTATTAACCCTTTAACCAAATATTTAAGAAAAACATTTTTAAGACAAAGTTGAAAACAATTAGGAGACATAAGAGCCAAGAAGGACTGACAGTCTACATCAAGAGTCAGCCAACTATGACCACAAGGCCAAATATGACAGTAGCTATGTTTACAAATAAAGCTTTATTCTAACACAGCCATGTGCTTTTGTTTCCGTGTTCTCTGTAACTGTTTTTATATTAAACTCATGGAAAATTTTAGACATGTACAAGTAGAGAGAATTGTATGACGCAATCTTCTACCTGTGTAACCTTCGCCCATATTCTACAGTTACCATCTGGAATGAGACTGCTCACTCTCGTTTCACCTAGAATCCTCCCCAGGATTATTTTGAACCAAATTCTAGACATTATTTCAACTGTAAATATATCAGTATATTATCTCTAAAACAGTAAGAACTTATCTGTATTATAGCTAAAAAATAATTATTAATTTCCTTTGCCAAATCTGTTGCACTGAAATATCTAGTGATTAAGATATTTTATCTGATCTGAACAATTTTATTAGATTGTTCTAATCATATTATAAATTATCTTCATTTTGAGGTGTATATTGTTTTGTTTTATTTTGAGGAACCTACACATTGTGAGGCTAACCCTGACCTGATCTTTGAAGATATGGAAGTTATGACAGACTTTGAATTACATGTACTTTGTAAACAGTATCGACATATTAATAACTTCCAGTTAGACATGGACTTGATTTTAGATTCTGGAAAATTTCGAGTTTTAGGATGCATCTTGTCTGAATTGAAGCAGAAGGTACTAAAGAAGAATATTTCTCCCTTATATGTTTTCCCAATTCAGCTACTTTAAAATAGTTCTGGCATGATTTGATTTTCTTGAGGTTTTAGCCTATGTTCTGCATTCTTCTAGAAATTAAAATGTTTTGAGCATTTTTTGGATGTATTTGGGCATGTTTTCCGGATTACTTTTCCTCCATCTAATAGAAGTTAGTAGAATATATTTTATATTAATTTTTAAAATAATCTTGTCATTATTTCATAGGTGACATTATATATAATTGCTTCAAAATTAGTATTTTGAAGATACATGGTAACATAAATTAATCCTTATATGTGAGCATTAACATAAATTAATGCAGGTTTACATGTGAAATAGCTTAGATTTGTAAGATCACAATCTAATTAGTATTTTTTGTAGCTATTCCCATTAATTAGTCTTAAAAATCAATTTTAGGTCCAAAGTTTAGAAGATAATTTATATATAATCTAAAATAAGAAATTTATCTTAGCTATGATTACTTGATTATTATTATTAAAGAGGCAGTTTTTCATTAGATAATTATTTTATTTTTTATGTATCTAACTAATATATGTATTTCTACAGGGTGATAGAGTTGTATTATTTAGCCAATTTACCATGATGCTGGATATTTTAGAGGTTCTCTTAAAACATCATCAGCATAGGTACCTCAGATTAGATGGGAAGACTCAGATTTCTGAAAGGTTGGTATACTTTGGTTTCAGAAAATCTCTACCTTACTCTCAAATAAGAGTAAATGTTAGAATTTTAAATGTCTAGAGCTTTTCATGGAATTGTATATTGCTTTGAGTCTTATGTTTGGTTACTTTAGATCATTCATTACCTTAAGATGAGGAGAATTTAATTTTTGTTCTGAACCATAGTCAAATACATTTTGAAACAACTAGTAGAGTTATATGTATGTCAGTGCTTTTCTCTTTGAAAATCATTCCGAGTCTAAAGCACATTGTCTTTAAACCAAGATTGCCTTAAAATCTTGGACTTTTCTTGTTTTGAAAGTAGTTGAGTAAGTTTGGTGTTTTGGTTGTCTTAAAAGCAGTGCTTTTTCTAGTGTGTTTAAACTGCATTATATCTTTGGTTTACTTTTTCATCAATTAGAGTAAATTCTTCTTTGCTGCATTGAGTAGGAAGAGAAGTAATGCTAAAGAGAATAAACCATTAATAGTTTTAATGGTTATAGTTTTAACCATTTTAATCTTGAAATGCATAGTTCATCAGGGATATTGTCTGTGAGTCATAGCTGACTGACTCTAAGAAGGTTAAAGATCACAAAGCCGTATCAGAATTTAGAAAAGCCAAGAGTCTTTTAACAAAAGACCAAATTAATTAGGAATTAATCAAATCTGTATAGTTAAAAGTAAGAATTATTAATAGTAGGGAGATAAATGGTGTAGAAAAGAAAAATAACTAGAGTGCCAAGAGCGTATATTTACATCTTAAAGTTTATTTTCCATGTGATGTGATTGCTTTCAGTTTTCATTGTAAACCTTTTTGTGAGATTTAACCTAATATATTTATCTTATAGGATTCATCTAATTGATGAGTTTAATACCGATATGGATATCTTTGTCTTTCTGCTGTCAACAAAAGCTGGCGGCTTAGGAATAAACCTGACTTCAGCAAATGTTGTTATACTTCATGATATTGACTGTAATCCTTACAATGACAAACAAGCAGAAGATAGATGCCATAGAGTAGGCCAGACGAAGTGAGTGTTTGCAGTTGAAATTTATTTTTAATTAAATGCCAGTTTAACTTCATATTAGAATATGATCTGTCAGATGTCCTCTCTTAGTTTTTTGTTTTTATATTTTCAGCAAAGCAAGGCTTCTCTGGTATTTTGTACCAAGAGTTTTGGATATGAACTCCACTATATAACGTATTCATATTCTAGTAATTAAAGCAGGGAATTCCCTGGAGGTCCAGTGGTTAGGACTAGGCACTTTCACTGCCAGGAGAGCGGGTTCAATCCATGGTTGGGGGACTAGGATCCCACAAGCTACATGGTGCAGCGTAAAAAATAAAACAGAATAACCTCCCACCCCCAGTCCATATCATTCTGCAACTAATGAAAACGAAGTCCTACCAATGGCCCAGCCCCTTTGAAAAAGATTAGTAATTGAAATAACTTCTTGTTAAGCTATGTAAGAGCCAGACACATTTGGTAATGTGATACAGTTGCTACCTTCTTACCTCATAGGAAATAGATTATGTGAGCTGTAGGTATTTTGCTGCTGCTGCTAAATCACTTCAGTCGTGTCCGACTCTGTGTGACCCCATAGACGGCAGCCCACCAGGCTCCCCCGTCCCTGGGATTCTCCAGGCAAGAACACTGGAGTGGGTTGCCATTTCCTTCTCCAATGCATGAAAGTGAAAAGTGAAAGGGAAGTCGCTCAGTCGTGCCCAACTCCCAGCGACCCCATGGACTGGAGCCCTCCAGGCCCCTCCATCCATGGGAATTTCCAGGCAAGAGTACTGGAGAGGGGTGCCATTGCCCTAAGGTTAAATTAGATGTTGCTCACAGGACATAAAGAGGTGAAAATACCCATAATTCAGCACTGTTCTCAATGTAAACAGCAAACAATCAATCTTTGTGGGGTATTTTACTGTATTTCCAAAAGACATTGATAAGTTCATTAGTGAACCAGATATTTATTAGTACTTATTGTAGAACTAAAACCTCCTGTGTAATCTTTGTACTTTACAACACTTCCATACTTTTTGTACTCGATATAACTCTTGGAACCTGATAAGAAAAGCATGTTCTTTGTTAAAATGAAATACCTACCTGAACCCAGAATTGTTTGTTGTAATACAGTTATACCAGCAATTTTTATAGATAGCTTTTTCTTATCCCTTGAATCAGTAAGGATGTTTGAAGGTGACATGCTCAGAAAATGTCAATCTCAAGTAGTGTGAATAAAAGAATTTAAATTTATGGATGTATTAATTAAAACAATTTTCTAATTATTCTTACTGCATTCTTAAGTGATTTATGTATTTCATAGTTTATATATATCAAATAATTTTGTATTAAGTAACCAGTGGACATATCTTGTGTTTTCTTTAGAGAAGTACTAGTTATAAAATTAATAGGCCAAGGGACAATTGAAGAATCCATGCTAAAAATTAATCAACAGAAATTGAAACTAGAACAAGATATGACCACAGTAGATGAAGGTAAGTTTTTTATCAGCATAAAATATGGAAAGGCATCAATTTAGCAGTAGCAGGGAGTAACAAAGATGGTTTGAGTCCTTGATCGGCATGCACATTATGGATAGCACAGGAGAAGATAAGCATACTTGTGTCAAAAGTACTGCAGTAACTAAGATCATTTTGCCAGAAACTGATAAAACCACTTTGATTTTGAAAAATTCTTTCTCTTCCATTCTCAGCCTCTGACACAAAAATATCCCAGAAATAAAATTGGGTCCATAATTTTATCTGCAGTTTTATAATTACTTACTATATTAGAAATACTTATGAATCCAAAGCACATGGCACAATATTAAGTTCTTAAGAACTCTAACATTTATATTAATTTCATTTTGCTAGCAAAATGCTCATTACTCTAGAGTACAGTAAAATGCACTTATTAAAAAATTGAATAATTTCAAATTAAAGAGCAATTGGATATTAGAAACAATCATCAAATAGAACCCTCTCCATTTCCTCCATCTTTTTGAAGAGAATGATTTTTAAAGTTTTAATTTTTTATTTAAAAAAAAGGTAAATAAAGCCACATAGTTCAAGATTCCTAAAATATAAAAGGGCAAATAAAAGCCTCCTTCCCACCCTATCTATCACCCAGCTTCCTCGTAAAGTTTATTTTTTATTGTATGACCAGTTATTTCTGCATCTTACTTTCTTATGTAATGTTAAATTTGGATTTCATGGACTGTTTTCAAGTCTTTGGACAAGTTCAGAGGCAAGCATGTCAGTGAATATCCTGAGAGTTTATACAGTGGTTTGTCACCTTATACATATTTTTTACTGAAAGGAAAAGAGTAGATAAAAGTATTGTCTTACGTTTAGACTCTAGCTGGGGTCTGTATGAGTGACAGAGAAAGAGAGACACCTGGATAAGTGTCTAGATAGTGGGGTCTTCTTTAATTGAAATTTTCTCTAAGTCAGTGACTATATCTTTGGACTGAAAATAAGTTTAGATGAAATTATTTCTGTTTGGTTGGATTTGTGAGTTTTGTCTTTATTTTCACATTCAGATTGTTATATAGATGCTTTTATTTAGTGAACCTGCGGAGTAAATACTATGTAGTCTATAAATAGGATATGATCCAGGCTATCTACATCTGTCTCTTTATATCTTTATCAAATCATAAAGAGAAACTGTAGACTGCTCTGCTGGCAGTGTGAACATGAGCATAGGGGAAGTAGCCCTAATATTATTTGTAGGAATTTGGGAAGGTTTTTAACAGGGAGTAACACTGAATCAAACTGGGCTTTGAAAGATGATTAAGAATTCACCAAAAGTAGAGAAAATTGGAAAGAAGTATGCTTCATAAAACATTTTTATCAAACTTTTAACACCAGTTTCTGACCTGCAGGTGACGAAGGAAGTATGCCAGCAGATATAGCCACATTACTAAAAACATCAATGGGCCTGTGAAATAAGAATTGTTAATTCCGAACTGATGAGGAAATATCAACTTGGTGCACTCAAGGACATTTACATTATGATGACCATGGGGTTTATGAACATTTATAACTTTTTATAATTTCCATATTACATTTCTCATAGTATGGACAACTTTTTTGCCACTAACTGAATTCTCCAGATGCTCACATGTGAAATTTCAAAAAAAGCCACGAATATGTAGTCTTGAAGATGTTAAATAATCATTTTACAAAACAGTTTTCTGAATGGGGATTAGTTGGTGATTGTTTGTAACAAATACGCTAATGCTTTAGAAATGTCAGTATTTTTGTAATTATTTCTACCTCCAAATATATATATATATTGTCTTTCACTGGATAATGTGTGTAGATTTTTACATGTGCCTTATTTGACAATGCTTATGTCTTGTTTTTGCTCGTCTCATTTGAAGTTTTTTTTTTATTATGTTAAAGAATGCAGCTGTATAGATTATATAGCTTTCATTTTATTGCTATTTGAAACAGATGTTCACCACTGTCAACAAGAACTCAACCTGAATTTAAAGGTGGCATTCCATATACTAACCCCCTGCCCAGGTCCTCCCAAGTACTTCTGTTAACACAGATTTGTTTGGCTAGGCACTAAGTTGTTTTCCAGTGAATAGTAACTGAAGAAGCCTTTATCTTACTCCATGAAATAAATCCTGTTCATTTCCCAACTGCACTAACTGTGCTTACTAGTCTACCTATTCTTGTGCATGTTTTCATTATTTTCCCTCTCCTGGCTTTTGCTTCTCTTGAAACTGTTGCCCAGTCATTTCTGCTCCAGTTCTCTTTACATAGTAGTTTATTCCTGCCACATCTCCACATATCAGCAAAATGTTGGTGACATTTTTCTAGTCTGGCAAAACAGATTAGCAGGCTGATTCACTTCAAAGCAAACTGAATATGACTGCATTTTAAGGCAGCATTAGGTACTGCATGGAAATAGGTCATTAACCTTGAATTCTTATCAAAATATAATTTACACTTTGCAGAATTTCCAGTACAGGACCTCCTGAAGAGAGAGCCATTCTTCAATTCCAATTCAGTGTGGGTGACAAAGTGAAATTTAGAAGTAAAGTTGTCTACTTGATATTTAAGTCTATTAAATCTTTCTTTAAATTTTTGCCTGTTGGTCTATATTGCTGTTTTTATTATGCATCAGTTTCTTTGTATAACTTGTGAGTTTCATGTGTTTTGTTTTATTATGTAAATATCATTATAAATAAACTTATTTATAAATCAAAGATTTGTTCATTTTTGAAGATTATAATTTCACAACATCCTGACTTTCTAAGTTTCTAGAGTAATAGAACTCTTCAGTTGAAGGCTAATGAAGCTTTTACAGTGATTTTTCAGAAATTATAGACCCTGAAAACTCATGACTCAGTAGACTTACCCAGTCTTGAAAGATTGAAAGGCTTGCAAATAGTATTACTACCTCCTTCTACATCATGGTACCCAAATCACTTATATTGTTGAGAATGTTACCTTCTAAAAATCTTAAATGGGTTCCTTGTAACTTTCTTGTATTAATGTGTCTTCAGTGATAGGCTGTTTCTTTTGTTGTTGTTTAATCCATATTTTTATGTTTAAATGTAGTTGGGTTCTCCCTGTAAAGCTCTATTACATTTTTGACTTAATAAAAATAATTATGATCATAAGTTGTATTATCATACATTTTGTAGTAGTTTCTGTATTGAGCACAAATGGTATTATGTGCTTAATATTGTCTCTTTCTCAGTAAACTGGAATGATTACTTTGGATGTATTCTTATTAGTCCTGTTATTGAACTGATAGCAGTAAAATTTGAAATCCATATTCAGTAAAGACTATATGAAGCCACAGTTGTTGAAGTAATGTTTGGCCAACTAAAGCACCGTATTTTTTTTTAATACAGGTCACACGGGGATAAAAGACATAATGTGTTTTCATAACTCTTAGTTCTGACCCCACAGTCTTGTAACTTTATACCAATAGATATGTATGTTGAAATATTAATATTGTCCCTCATTGGTGTTATTGTATAATGATTAGATAAGAGTATCAGGAAATTTGGTTTCCATTTGTGTGACCTTAAGATATTTAAATGGTCTATAAAATTAAGGAATTGATTGTTTTAACTTCCCAAAAGGTATGATTTCCTACTACTTATAATATGCAACTCATTTCTGCTGTGATTAATTCATGTACTCTCACCCTTGCTTACTTGCTCAGTGAGATGTTTAAATACAGGATGGGATAATGGAATATGTTGTTCTTTTCAGTGAAAAAAAAGATGACCTAAAGGTTATGATGATGCTGTGATTGAAATATTTCCTTATAAAATCTGCTATGGTTGCATTTTCTGTTGAATCATGATATGTGTAAACAGTGGGACTCTATATTATAGAGTTTTCATAATTTAAATAAATATATTTATCACTAAGTTCTATTTTCAATACAGCTTGTTAGAATGTAATTATGTGGAGGAAAATCAATATACATAAGAGGGAAGAAAAGTTTCTACCTTTATTATCTAGAGTATTATTTGAATTTCTTCTGTGAAGGACAATTTTTTTTCCCTCTAGACTGCCCTGATGATATATATGAGGACTATGCAATGAGAAGTTGCTTACAACCTATTATCATTTCTTAACAGCTGCTAACAGTAAGAAAAGTAATCTGAAGAAGCAAGGTACTTGAGAAATAAATACACTTTGTTTTTCAGTGTAATTCTTTTTTTGTTTGTTTTTTATTTTTTATTGAAGGATAATAGCTTTACAGAATTTTGTTGTTTTCTGTCAAACCTCAGCATGAATCAGCCATAAGTATACATGCATCCCCTCCCTTTTGAGACTCTCTCCTGTCTCCCTCCCATCCCATCCCTCTAGGTTGATACAGAGCCCCTGTTTGAGTTTCCTGAGCCACACAGCAAATTCCCCTTGGCTATCTATTTTACATATGGTAATGCAAGTTTCCATGTTACTGTTTCCATACATCTCACCCTCTCCTCCCCTCTCCCCATGTCCATAAGTCTATTCTCTATGTCTGCTTCTCCATTGTTGCCCTGTAAATAAATACTTAAATACCATTTTTTTAGATTCCGTATATATGTGTTAGAATATGGTATTTATCTTTCTGACTCTCAGTGTAATTCTTAATAATGAGTACAGTTATTTTTTTCCTCAGATTTCATAGAACATTGTTATGAAAAAAGAAGCACCTTAAACAAGATCACAATTAGATGGACTTGCCTTTTCTTCTTTTCTCACACCCTGTCACCACTTTTTGCTTCTCAATTATATTCTTTCTTCTGCCATTCATTTCATGGATATGGCTGTCTGTTTTGTTCATCTGTTTCCTGATATGGCATACTAAGATTAGACAATAATATTAACATGTATATGAACTAAAATGTTATTTTTCAATATAATTATGGTTTAAAATAGATTGCGATAATCCAAATATACAGTTAACTGAAAGATTTCTATGTAAATGGCTTGTTTATATGGGTAGTTCTTCTACAGTTATGTAGAACTATAAAAATGATTCAAGTTGAAAGTGTAAAATAATCTCAGGAAAAATGATTGTTCCATGACCTTTAAAAATTTTGTCAGCATGAAATATATAAGTAAATTAATGAAATAGGAAAACTAATACTTAGTGCACTGTAAAATATTAGAAACATTGAGAAAATTTAATTTTTGTAAAAAATTTATCAAAGTAGTTTTGAACAATACCTTCCTGTAAAACTTGCAGGCAAGAATTTTTTTTTTTTTTAACCTTGGCAAATAGTCATAATCCTAGATTTCAGTCAGCTTCCAACATTTCATTGCTTTTTCAGTGTTATGAAGTAATGCCCCTCAACCCCATTGTTTTTTCTTTTTAAGTAGACTTTAGTAGAGAAGATTTAGGTTCATCGCAAATTAAGCGGGAAGTACAGAGGGTTCCCATGTACCCTTGTCCCCACACAACACAACTTCCCTCCCTATCAACATCTTACACCAAAATGATACATTTGTTACAATCAGTGAACCTACATTGAGACATCATAATCACCAAAAGTCCATGGATTACACTAAGGTTCACTCTTGATGTTGTACAGTGTATGGATTTGACAAATGAACCCATTATAGTATCTTGCAGAATAGTCTTAACTGCTTTAAAAATCCATTTAAGTTTCCTCCATGTCTTTTCATGGCTTGATAGCTCATTTCTTTTTAGCAATGAAAAATGTTCTCTTGTTGGGTATACCACAGTTTTCATATCCATTAACCTACTAATGGATATTTCGGTTGCTTACAAGTTTTGGCAATTATGATGAGGCTACCAGCAATATCAATGTGCTGATTTTCTTGCGGACCTGTTTTCAACTCCCTTGGGTGAATACCAAAGAGTGTGTGTGATTGCTGAATCATACGGTAAGAGTATGTTTAATTTTGTAGGAAATTGCCAAACTCTCTTCCAAAGTATATGTACTATTTTGCATTTATATCAGAAATGAATAAAAGTCCCTGTGGCCCCACATCCTTGCCAGCACTTGGTGTTATATTTTGAATTTTTACCTTTATAATAGGTATGTAATAGTATCTCATTGTTGCAGTCCCCTGGTAACATATAATGTTGAGCATCTTTTCATATGCTTATTTGCCTTCTGTGTATCTTTGATGAAGTGTGTATCCAGATGTTTTTGTCTGGTTTGTAATCAGGTTGTTTATTTTATTGTTGATGTTCTTATGTATTTTGGATACAGTCCTTTTGTAGATATTTTCCTATCTGTGGCTTGGCGTCTCATTCTTTTCATCTTCTGTTCTTTTAATGTGAAGGATTTTTCACCAGTCTCACTTCCTCCAGGATATCTTCATCTTTGTCACAACCACTTTCCTCATTCATGTCAGTATGTTTGCCTTCAGACTGCGTGTGAAGACCGTCTTTCCATTTATGTTCAGTTTGAGTTTCACTCCAGCATTACCACTTTTCTTTACTGCACTTTCATCTTTGTTGGTGAGTTCTCTTTTTCTTTTTTTTTAATACTTTAATTTTATTGGAGTAGAATTGATTTACAATGTTGTTTCACCTGTACATCTAAGTGATTGAGTTATACATACATATATTTTTTAGATTCTTTGGTCATATACAGTACTGAATAGAGTTCCCTGTGCTATATATAGTAGGGGTTCCTTGTTGGTTATCTGTCATTCACTAGTATATGTATGTTCATCCCAAACTCCTAGTTTATTCCCCACTACACACACTTTCATTTTTGGTAACCATAAATTTGTTTTCGATATCTGTAAGTCTGTTTCTGTTTTGTGAATAAATTCATTTGTATCTTTTTTAGATCCCACATATAAGTGATAATCATGATATTTTTCTGGCTTACTTAACATAGCGTGATAATGTCTAGGTCCATCCATGTTGCTGCAAGTGGCATTATTTCATTCTGTTTATGGCTGAATAGTATTCTATTATATATATGTTCCACCTCTTAGCCCTCCTCTGTTGATGGACATTTAGGTTGCTTCAATGCCCTGGCTATTGTAAATAGTGCTGTGATGAACATCAGGGTGCATGTGTCTTTTCAGATTATTGTTTTCTCTGGAAATATGCCCAGGTATATGATTTCTGGATCATATGATGGTTCTAGTTTTAGTTTTTTAAGGAACTTGCATACTATTCTCCATAGTGATTATAACAGTTTACATCCCCACCAACAGTGTAAGAGGGTTGTCTTTTCTCCATACCCTTTCCAGTATTTATTATTTATAGACTTGCTTTTTGATGATGGCCATTTTGACTACTGTGAGGTGATACCTCATTTAAGCAACAGCTTTGATTTGCATTTCTCTGATAATTAGTGATGGTGAGCATCTTTTCATGTGTTTTTTGGCCATTTCGTGTTTTCTTTGGAGAAATGTCTCTTTAGATCTTTTGCCCATGTTTTGATTGTCAGTTTTTTGACAGAGTTGCATGACCTTTTTGTATATTTTGAAGATTTAATCCCTTATCTGTCATTCATTTGCAAGTATTTTCTCCTGAGGGTTGTTTTTTCATTTTGTTAATGGTTTCCTTTGCTGTGGGTGAGTTCCTTTTCTCAGTTATCCATTTTTATAAAATGTCAAGTGGGCTTATCACTGAGAAACAAGCAGGCAGCACAACTACACGCTTTGCTGTCTGTGCGTAAATGACAGATGTGCAGTGACCAGTCACCAATAGACTGTGAAAGAAGTGGCATGATTGGTCATACATCTGTCTGTTATTTACATAGTGACTTGTGGACTGAAGCGCTAGCAGCAGAATTTATACTTGATGCAATTACTCATTAATACACCATGGGAACTGAAATGCAAACCATTTCTTTTTTTGGAAAATATGTAACTAAACCACTGTGACTGAAATTCATGCATGTCAGAACTAGTGCAAAGCATGGCCTGCCTGTATTGTAAACTATTTTCCCTGGTTATAGATAATGTGAAGCTCTTCTGGAGAAAAAAAGATACTGGAAACAAAAGTCTTTTTTTTTTTTTAATCCCCTTTCCTCCTTTTTTTTCTCTTAATGAACAGAATATGACAGAAGTGAAAGTATTGACGGAGTTGAGGGGAGGTGTATGCACACTATGCAGCATGTTGATATAGCTTCTTATCTGATGAGAGTGATGCTGTGAGGAAGAATAAAGGTTGGAGGCGGCCAGCATTACCTAGAGTTTGGTCTGGGGCCTTCGCAGTATCCAGTCAGCAATGGCAGGAATGCTTTGGACTTTCTTCCGTAATGTCACCAGCCTGGGGTGGATGTCCAGCAAATCAGGTTTAAAGACCAAAAGTGTGGTACTGCAGATTTCCCAGTAGAAGTCTGCCCAAGTTATCTTTTAAAGGAAACAAATTTTCATTGGAATATAAAAGGCCTAATTTCTTAATGTTAAAAAAAAAGTTTTTTAATTCAGAATAGTCTGTAATTATAAATTGTGCAGAATGTGTATATGATAGAAAATTATAGATAACACCATACTCCCAAGCCCAGAGGTTACTCATATTAACACTTTGGTATAAGGTGGTTTTTCTATGCATGTGTGTGTATTTTTACTAAAATGAGATATTACAATACATACTCTTTTGTAACTTAATTGAATCTCCACCTTTCTGTGACAGTATATTTTTATGTTATCTAATACCCTATCAATGCTTTTCCATGTGTTTCTCAAATGTCTTTTATAGAACAAACCAGTATCCATTCTGGGACCATGCGTTTCACTTGGTTATATCCTTTAACTCTCAATTCAGAACAGTACCTCCCCTTTTTTATTCCATTATCATTGAATTATTGAAGATTCTACACTAGTTCTGCACAATGTCCTGCCTTCGGGATTTTTATAATTATTTCATGTTTACCTTGTTCCTTTATATGGCAGAGTAAAAAGGAATAGAGTACAAATTATCTTTAGTGAGTACATGGCTTTAAATTAAATACTTTGGCTAATATAACATTACATTGGATCACATCAGAAGACATAACATACGTCTGACCAGTACTGTAACTGGCCACTGTACAGTAGGATGGTGACAGCCTAGCCCTACTCTTGTATACCTTTTTTGTTTGTTTTTAATTTGTACACTTGTTTTGTTCGTTTATGACCAGAAACTAATCTGGATGATGTTACTTTGGCTCCATATAAATGTCAAAGAGCGAAGTTTAAATATGGACTGTTCTTAGTTTTGCTTTTGTGTGGGATTTAACAATGCAGGTTGCTTGTGTTTTATGAACTTGTTCACTAAACATCTGTCAACATTAATAGGACATTTTATTGGTTAGAGGATTCAGAATTCAGTCAACAAATATTTATGAAGTACCTACTATACAGGAACTTAACTGTACAGGTTAAGTGCTGGGATTGACTAGAGAGCAAGATGTGATGCAAGACCCTTCTCTGATAAAGTTCTCACTTTAGAAGCAGGAAGACAATCAGACATGGAAAGTGTGGTGTAGGGGATCGGTCAAGATTGTGGAGTAGAAAGCTCGCCTCCCTGATCTCACCTTCTCTTACAAGTGCACCAAAAATCACAAATGTCTGCAGAACAACCATCGATGAAAAAGACCAGAATCTACCAGAAAAGATCTACAACTAAACACATAAAGAAGGCACTACAGTGAGACAGGTAGGAGGGGCAGATTCATAATATAATTAATCCAGCCCCTTATCCTGCTGGGGACAATTGACAAATTAGAGAATAAACATGCTGCAGAGGTTCTCCCACAGGAGTGACTTCTGAGCCCCAAGTCAGGGCCCCTACCCCAGGGGTCCTGCACCAGGAAGACAAGACACCAGAGTATTTGGCTTTGAAGACCAGCAGGGTTTGATTTTGGAAGTTTTCAAACAACTGGGGGAAATAGAAACTTTACTTTTAAGGGGGCACACAAGGTCTTACACCAGGATCCAGGACAAAATCAGTAATTTGATAGGCCAGATCTATCGGTCTTGAAAAGTCTTCCAAAGAGGCAAGAGGGAAGTTGTGGCTCATGCTTGTCCTCTCTGTTCATACTAGTAACAGAGAAACTGGCAGCAGCCATATATGTGAGCTTTCTACCACATGGACACTGGTAGAAAGTGTTCCCTATATAAAATAAGCTATAAAGAACTATTGTATAACAGGGAATATAACCAATATTATATAATATTATAAATAGAGTGTAAGTTTTAAATTGTGAGTCACTATGTTGTATACCAGTAACATATAATGTTTCACATCAACTGTACTTCAATTAAGAAACAAAAACCAAAATACACGTGAAGTGATAAGGGTAATGAAGATAGAGTGATGAGAGAGGTCCTCAGGTGGTTAGAGAGAAAAGTCCTTTAAGAGGTGACATTTAAGCTAAGGCTTGAATCATAAGATGCAGATGTGCAGTGATTTCGGAATTCAACATTTCAGGCAGAAGGAAGAGCGAGTGTAAAGGCTTTCAGGCAGGAGTATGACTTGTATCTAAGGGAAAAACAAAACACCAGAGTGTTTGGAACATTTGGAGGAAGGGAGAAAGTGCTGAGAGATGGACAGGAGATAGATTATGAAAAAATTTTAATAAAAAGCAGAAGAAAAAATATTTTAAGTTATTAGAAATTGTTCAATCAATAGGGCAGAGAAGGGAACAAAAGACATGGCAAGTTTGCTTCTCTGTCCCTTCAGGACTCAGCCGATAGTGACTAGAGTAAGTCCCAAAGTGTGGCCAAACGCAGTATCTTCTCTCCTAGAATGGTGTCTCGTTGAAGGCAGGCACCCCAACTTAACACAGTTTCTCAATCATATTTAGATTTGAACTTTTTCTTGGCAAGACTACTTCATAGGTGATGATGTGCTCCTCTATTGGCAGGCCCGTAACATCTGGTTCTCTCCCTTTTGTGATATTAACAATTGTTGATAATCAGTGCTTAGGTCCATTGATTCTTCATGGGTTGGAAGATAGCGATGGTTTATTTTAATCTCTCCTTACTTATTAACTAAAAAACTTTTATGAAGACAAACTTCGTCCCATCTTTTTTTTTTTTTTATCTTGAGGTTTAATTGGCATAAGAATGGCAAGATAAATGCTTTATTCAACCCCCCCCACCACCACACACACACACACACACACACACACACACACACTTTTTGTTTTTCAATTTTCTAAATATAGACAGTCTGTCTCTGGCTTACAGTGGATCAGCTTTACAATTTTTTGACTATACCATGGTGCAAAAATGATACATATTCTTTAGAAACCACACTTTGAATTTTGATCTTTTCCCAGGCTAGTGATATGCTACGTAGAACTCTCCTGTGATGCTGGGCCGTGGCAGTGAACCATGTGATCAGGAGGGTAAACAACCGATATACTTAACAACCATTCTGTACCCATACAAACATTCTGTTTTTCACTTTTACTACAGTGTTCAATATTTACATGAGACATTCAGCACTTTATTATAAAGGTTTTGTGTTAGACAGTTTTGCTCATCTTTGGCCAGTGAGAGTGTCTACAAGTTGACTGCTAGGTCCTTTTGACAACAACTCCAATTTTCAGGTTGTTTTTTTTTTTTAATAATTAATTTGGTTCTGGTATAACAAAGTATTCCCAGCTCATGTTTTACATTTCCTGTGCCAAACTGAGAATGAGCTGTTTCTCCAAGAAACTAGTTACTTTTAGAATTTGGAGACAAGGATCTGGGTCCTAGGGTTGCCCAGGACAAGTAAGTTGGTCATTTTTTCAAGAAAAAGACACACAATGCTTTTTCTTTACCCTAAAATAAAGTACATTGTGAACTGAAACTGTTGCTGCTGCTGCTAAGTCACTTCAATGGCAGCCCACCAGGCTCCCCCGTCCCTGGGATTCTCCAGGCAAGAACACTGGGGTGGGTTGCCATTTCCTTCTCCAATGCATGAAAGTGAAAAGAGAAAGTGAAGTCGCTCAGTCGTGTCCGACTGTTCATGACCCCATGGACTCCAGCCTACCAAGGTCCTCCGTCTGTGGAATTTTCCAGAGTACATTCAAGAGTACTGGAGTGGGGTGCCATTGCCTTCTCCAGAACTGAAACTGGTGTATGATTAATATTATTTGCCCTGAGAAAATATTCATAATGAGATGTGTGTAGTCAAATCACTGTGTTTTACCAATGATGATGTTTCTTAAAATAGTTTTTTACTGGTAGAGTACAGAGGTATTTCTCCACATACCCTGTTCACCAATTTGACACAAGTTCATTTGTTTCACTTTGCTCTAGTTTGTCAGTGATAGCTTTTTAAAATGTTTTTGTTATTGTTATATACTTTAGTACGTTTTTCCAAAGTTAACATCACCAAGAAAGGTTTATTCAAAGAAGTTTAGCTTTTGTCCCTCTAACCTACTTCCTACTTCTCTAACCAACTTCTTCCCTATGGATAACACTTTTTTCAATACATTTTTATAGTTTTTGATTTATCCATATATATGTGCATGCATTTTTTAAGATGTAAAACATACTCACAGAGTCACCAATAAGCCACTCGTTTTCCCCTAAGTATGTGTCCAAATTTTGCAGAAGAGGAGGTGCATCACTTGTAAGTAGCTCCTTAAATATCTGATTCTAGGGGAGAAAGGAAAGATCACTCTAAGGATAATAGGAAGAAAAAGAGTTGAAGAGGAAATAGATTACATTTTTGTCATCAGTTCTCATGGTTTTTTCATTTATCATGACTAAATCATTCATCAATAAAATCTTTTCATAGTTTTTAATCCTGATTTTTGTTAGTGAAAATTATTCCATTATGTTTTTACATTTCTAAAATCCCCCACCTTTTTGGGCTCACTCCCTTTAAAGTTAAATAGTGTAACTAAAGATAAATTATTTTCTTGGGTTAGATTCCTCCAGTTTGGCAGTCTTACACTTAACAGAAGTATTATGCTTTTGGGCCTTTTTGAATTTCCTCTCTTTGACTCAACATTGTACCTTAGAGTGAGATTGTCTGCCTTGAATATCATCTATAAAATCCATCATTGAGGTGTCTCCTTTTGATATAATATGTAAGATATTACTACAAAGCAAATAATATCTTTGGGGGAAAAAAATGAACAAATATACCCACTTAAATAATTATCTTGTTTTTACTTAAATCTGTGAAGAACAAATAATTTATTCATGGTGTCTTTCTTGGTAAGAATTGTTTATTTGTTTATATATGAAAACTGGGCTGGTTTGTATTGTGGATATGAAATGTAAACTAAACTCAAAAATAATATAAAATATGCATATATCATCAATATTCATAAATGACCCATAATAAAATTGAGCCTAAAAGTGAAAGTAGAGAGTGAAAAAGTTGGCTTAAAGCTCAACATTCAGAAAACGAAGATCATGACATCTGGTCCCATCACTTCATGGGAAATAGATGGGGAAACAGTGGAAACAGTGTCAGACTTTATCTTTTGGGGCTCCAAAATCACTGCAGATGGTGACTGCAGCCATGAAATTAAAAGGCGCTTACTCCTTGGAAGAAAAGTTATGACCAACCTAGATAGCATATTGAAAAGCAGAGACATTACTTTGCCAACAAAGGTCCATCTAGTCAAGGCTATGGTTTTTCCAGTGGTCATGTATGGATGTGAGAGTTGGACTGTGAAGAGAGCTGAATGCTGAAGAATTGATGCTTTTGAACTGTGGTGTTGGAGAAGACTCTTGAGAGTCCCTTGGACTGCAAGGAGATCCAACCAGTCCATTCTAAAGGAGATCAGCCCTAGGTGTTCTTTGGAAGGACTGATGCTAAGGCTGAAACTCCAGTACTTTGGCCACCTCATGTGAAGAGTTGACTCATTGGAAAAGGCTCTGATGCTGGGAGGGATTGGGGGCAGGAGGAAAAGGGAACAACAGAGGATGAGATGGCTGGATGGCATCACTGACTCGATGGACGTGAGTTTGAGTGAACTCTGGGAGTTGGTGATGGACAGGGAGGCCTGGCGTGCTGCGATTCATGGGGTTGCAAAGAGTCAGACATGACTGAGCAACTGAACTGAATGTCAGATAATGGATAACTCCTTCTTCGATTTGCTGAGTTACTATTATGACTTAGCTAGGTAGTACAGATTATTATAATGCCTTATATTGAGGAGTACAGTTTATAAAAGCTTCATTACACTTTTACATATGTTTGTCACATATTACAAACTGAAGGTTGGAAATCTTGTCATCATTTTGATTTTATATGCTTTCCGCGGCTCTGTACCACCTTTTTATATATGGTTCTCTCTGTATGGTAAATATATTCATGGTTCTAAAAATAATGGGAGTCCTTTAGCCCCTTATACAAAATTTGTGAGCTGAGAGGCAATAGGCCCAGAAATGTGACTTCCCACAACTTAGCTTAGCTCAGCATCAGTTGGGAAGGTAGTAGCCAGCTTGGCTGTCCTGGAATAGCTGGAAACAGGAGGGAGTTCAATGGAACAGGATGTAGATGTTGTACAGCTTTCCAAAAACTCCTGTGTGCTAATTCTGCTACTTTCCCTGCTGTGCACTTCCACTGTGTAAGAGGCACCAGTGCTTTGCATATGCAGTGCCAGATGAAAATCTTATCTCTACACTCTTGACTTCTCCTTTAGCCTGGGTTCTCTTATTGTCTGTGGTGAGAATCATCTCAGTCTAATGAACAGCATAACCATTTGTGTTTTGAGTCATTTTAAAGAATATTCACCAGAATAACCTAAAGAAGATAAAATGTTTTTGTGTGCTGTGCTTAGTCATGCAGTAATGTCCAATTCTTTGTGACCCCATGGACTATAGCCCACCAGGGACCTCTGTCCATGGGGATCCTCCAGGCAAGAATACCTGGAGTGAGTTGACATGCCCTCCTTTAGGGGATCTTTGCCACCCACCCAAGGATCAAACCCAGGTCTCCCATGTTGCAGGCAGCTTCTTTACCATCTGAGCCACCAGGGAAGCCCAAAAATGTTGTTATACATCCTTTTTAAAGAATATTTTCTGATAAACCTTCGATAGCCATTCTTATACTTGATGGACTCAGAAATTTCCTACCTCCTCCGAACTTATAGATTTGTGCACACTGAAAAGTTATTGCTATAGTTTTCTATCAAACGACCTTTACAGGATTTAAGGAGGTTTGTATATTTCTCCAAAGTACCATTTTAAAATCCACACTTAGCAAAATCATTTAGTATTAGAAATGGGCCACTGATGTTCCTTCAGTCCTGCTTACCCTTCATCCCCTACCCACACACCCCTGCCTTGTTCTTCAGGTGAGAAAACTGAAACAAATGCATTGTATAACCATAGAAATTCTAGTGATAGATTCAAGGATTTTCAATGTGACCAATGCACAGAGACAAATTTTGCCTGTAAGTTTAACATTCTTAAATTTTAAATTAGAAATGGAATTTTTATCACCGATACATTTATAATTAAATAAATTTGATAGATTTTGTTTTAAGCACATATAATAAGAGGACTATTTTCACTATCTTGACTGTTTTTCATCTTTACTGTTTTCAGAAGTCTGCTTTTCAAAGTTTTACCTGACCACAAGGTGGCAGCAATGCAACCACTACAGAGAGACTAGGTGACAAGATACGAAAGAACCGTGTTATTTTTCATTGTATTCTGGTCAGGTCCTACTTTACTAATCAGACAATGTGATAGTCTGGCTATTTGCAATAATTCTGCAACACATTGTCCATTCATATGATTTATTCATAAACTTGGATTATGTCCTGCGAATGTTGGGTTTTATTTTGTTTTGTAGTAGGTAGTATGTAAAAGCATTGTTATTCTAATACAAAGGTAAAGTTACTCTCATCATAAATGTTCAAAGACATTTTCCTTTGGGAGATTGCTTCTGTTATGGAGCCTCAGTCACAGAAAGGTACAGAGTAGAGATACAGAGAAAGGCAAGCCAACACAGGACAAAAACCTTTAGATACTTTTTTTTCTAAATTGAGGATTATATATATCTGCTTGTTTCTGCATTTATAAAGATATGTGAAATGTAGATGTCATGTCTGACAAATAAAAGGAAAAATGATGAGCACTGAAGTGTATAATACTACTATTAATAACTAATATTTAGTAAACACTTTCCACCTAGCCATGGATACTTATTCTACTATTTAATCCTCCCAACATACTTCAAGTGGGCTTCCCTGCTGTCTCAGAGGGTAAAGCGTCTGCCTGCAATGTGGGAGACCCAGGTTCAATCTCTGGGTTTGAAAGATCCCCTGGAGAAGGAAGTGGCAACCCACTCCAGTATTCTTGCCTAGAGAATCCCATGGATGGAGAAGCCTGGTAGGCTACAGTTCACAGGGTTGCAAAGAGTCGGACATGACTGAGTGACTAATACTTCAAAGTAGATTGTATGCTATCCCTACTTTACAGACATTGAATATTAAGATTTGATAGGGAGTTAAGTGATAACTGGTAAAAAGAGAATCAGGGTTCAAGCCTGGCAGTCTAACTCCAGAGCCCAAATGTGTTTCTATCATCAAAGCTGAGCCTTTATTTAAGACTTTGCTCTGGTTAGTCAAGTATGTGTGTATATATATGCATGTGTGGGTGTCTCCCACACACCTTATATTTATGTCAAGGAGCCAGTAAATGTGAATACTTTTATGTTCCAAATATCTGTTTAAATCAGAGGGTCCTAATCAAACAGTATTTAGAATAAATGGTGGTGGTGGTGGTTTAGTTGCCAAGTCGTGTCCGACTCTTGTGACCCCATGGATTGTAGCCCAACAGGCTCCTCTGTCCATGGGATTGTCCAGGCAAGAATACTCCAGGATCCTGGAGTGGGTTGCCATTTCCTTCTCCAAGTAAATATGCTTAAGTAAACTAGTGAACTAATAAGACTGCCATTTGTTCTGTGCTATAGCTTTTCTTTGGTGGCTCAGATGGTAAAGAATCTGTGTGCAATGCAGGAGACTGGGTTTCATCCCCAGGTGGGGAAGATCCCCTGGAGAAGGGAATGGCTACCCACTGCAGTATCCTGCCTGGAGAATTCCATGGACGAAGGAGACTGGCGAGCTACAGTCCATGGGGTCACAAATAGTCGGTCACAGCTGAGCGACTAACCCTTTCACTTCACTTAAGCTATAACATGTACATAATAAATACTCCTGCACAGCTGTTTTGAATGGCTGCTGGCCCTGTGACATTACACTCAGTGGTGAAGAACATGGAGCCTGAGCCAGTGTCTGGGATTTGAATTCTACATGTACCACTTACCAGCTAAATAACCTTAGACAAGCTATTTACACTTCTGCTTGAACCTCCATTTCTTCATCTGGAAAATGAGGATAACAGTTTCCAATATTTAAAATGAAGAAGCCTTGATGATAAAAGATATGAATACTGGGGATGTGCCTCAAGTAAACAAAAGAGTAAATAAAAACAGAGGAAAACATCCAGGAAACAGGACTCCAGCTCAAGAGAAAGATATTCCTGGGATGACAGTGAAGGGAAGTCCAGTGGTGAAAGCTATGCAAAAACCTACACAGCTCTACAAAGGAGAATGGCAATCTCTGGCTGGACATCTCCAGGGAAATAATGGAAACCACAGATTATCTGATATCGTTGACTTTGTGGAATACAGTATTGGCAGGCTATTGGGTAGTGTGGGAAGTTTCACCAATAAAAGTGAAAAATAAGCAAATGAAAAAAGGCAATTACTCCTTAGAGGAAAGTGAGAAAGGAAATATAACCAAAGTATACCACAGTGCACAGTTCTGCACACTATTTTCATAGGCATTCTAATGTAATGACTATCGAGTTCACCACACAATTTTAATATTAGGAGTTTGGGAGAAGGGAATCAGAATGACTGCGTAGGAGATAGATTCTCATTAATCTCATAAGTCTATCAAAACTATCTAAAATTTGTGAATCAGAGAAAGCCATATTTACATATCCTATGTGGAGATGTCTAAATCCTAAAGAAACAACTAAAAGTGTTAAAACGAGGGCTGCACCTGAGGAAGGGTTAATACAAAGAGGTAGGGCAGAAATCACTGTAGTACTTTGTTTTAAACTTTTTCCTATAACTTGATATTTTAAAACTAAAGGTATGTTTTACTTTGATAAAAAGGAACTTTTAAAAGCACCTAACATAACATCTGGCAAACGGATATGATTAATAGCAAACTGATCACATTACTTTTATATCTTGTCTTTTCTCTGCCCAAGGAAAACGAGACATGAAATCATCCAGTGTGTCCACGATTGCATCCACTTGACATTGTTCAAGTTCTGTTTTTCCAGCCAAATCTATGGAATAGAGAGAGGACATTTTATGCCCAAGAATATACTCAATTTACCACTGTAAAGCTTTTTTGTAAAAGGCAGCATATTCATATGGTTCAAAAATTCTGAACAGTATACAGTAAAACTATCCAGTGAAAAGTAACTTCCACTTCTGCTCCCATTCACTTCATTTTGTTCCTTACCTACCTATCATATTGGTAACCATTTTCATTCATTTATCTTATATTATTCTATTGTTTCTTAATGAAAATAATATGTATCCCACTCAACATGCACCTCTCCCCATATATCCTAGTTTTTCCTACAAGTTCTTTAAGGGCATCCTTGCCCTTTTTTCAGGCACATAGGATTCCTTTGGAGAAGGCAATGGCACCCCACTCCAGTACTCTTGCCTGGAAAATCCCACGGATGGAGGATCCTGGTAGGCTGCAGTCCATAGGGTCGCTAAGAGTCGGACACGACTGAGCAACTTCACTTTCTCTTTTCACTTTCATGCATTGGAGAAGGAAATGGCAACCCACTCCAGTGTTCTTGCCTGGAGAATCCCAGGGATGGGGGAGCCTGGTGGGCTGCCGTCTGTGGGGTCACACAGAGTCGGACATGACTGAAGTGACTTAGCATAGCATAGCATAGGATTCCTTTAAGAGGAATAACCACTATTTACTTAACTAGCCTCAACTGATTAGGTTTGTTTCCAGTCTTTTGCTAGTACAAGCAATACTATAATAAACAACCTATACATATATTGTCATTTATCTTGTAGAAAGAATTACTCCTACTTGTACAGATAGTTTTTTGTCAAGAGCATGTATTTGCTTTCTAGAAACTAAGTTTAAAATAATAGAGATAGTTTAGTTTTTTTTCCTGCCATTTGATCAACATTTTGCTAAGGAATCATTGGTCTTCCTAAATATATTCTCATTTGTGTCAATTTAAAATGCTTCTGTGTAGAAGCATGGTGAATTGGTTGCATTTCTGCAAAGGAAACATTAACAAAATGAAAAGAACCCACTGAATGGGAGAAAATATTTTCAAATGATATGATCTATAAGGGATTAATACCCAACATATATAAACAGTTCATACAATTCAACATCAACAAGACAATGCAATTAAAGAATGGGCAGAAGAACTGAATAGACATTTTTCCAAGGACGAAATGCAGATGACCAACAGGCACATGAGAAGATGCTCAGCATCACTGAGCATCAGGGAAATGCAAATCAAAACCATGATGAGGTATCACGTCACTCCTGTCTGGATGTCATCAAAAAGAACATAAATAACAAATGTTGGCAAGGATATGGAGAAAAGGGAACCCTCCTACACTGTTGGTGGAAATTGGTGTGGTCACTGTGGAGAGCAGCAAGGAGGTTTCTCAAAAAACTAAAAATAGAACTACCATATGATTCAGCAGTTCCAATCCTGGACATATATCTGGAAAAGATAAAAACTCTTAATTTGAAAAGATACATGTACCCCAGTGTTCATAGCATTATTATTTACAATTGCCAAGATAAGGAAGCAACCTAAGAGTCCATCAAGAGATAAATGGATAATGAAGGTGTGGTGGTTTGGAGAAGCAGGATGTCTCTGGCCAGGTGGTGCATGCTCAGGGGTCTGTTAACACACCGTGCCCTTGAGAAACAACTTGAGTTTGTATATTAATGACATGGTATATTATATGAAATTAAAAGACACTTGCTACTTGGAAGAAAAGCTATAACCAACCTAGACAACATATTAAAAAGCAGAGACATTACTTTGCCAAAAAGGTCCCATCTAGTCAAAGCTGTGGTTTTTCCAGTAGTCATGTACGAATGGGAGAGTTGTACCATAAAGAAAGCTGAGTGCTGAAGAATTGATGCTTTTGAACTGTGATGTTGGATAAGACTGTTGAGAGTCCCTTAGACTGCAAGGAGATCACACCAGTCAATCCTAAAGGAAATGAGTCCTGAATATTCATTGGAAGGACTGATGCTGAAGATGAAACTCCAATACTTTGGCCACCAGATGCGAAGAACTGACTCAATGGAAAAGACCCTGATGCTGGGAAAGATTAAAGATGGGAGGAGAAGGGGATGATATGGTTGGATGGCATCACTGACTTGATGGGTAAGTTTGAGTAAGCTCCAAGTAAATGATGGACAGGGAAGTCTGGCATGCTACAGTCCATGGGCTTGCAAAGAGTCAGACACAACTGAACGACTGAACAGGACTGAACTGATGCCTTGTGTATTTCCTGTTAATTTCTGATAAGATATGCACTGTAGCAAAAGTTTGGGTTCAGATACATCTGTCTAATTTTTCAGCTATATTCCAAGAAGGGATTGAGAACAAGGAGGTGTGGGGCAGGAGAGACTGGGCAATATGAGATAAAATTAATTGTCTAGGGAACTCAGGGAAAATTAAACTGATAGAGCTGGTATATTTATACTAACTTGGCATTTAATCCCATTATCCCTTGCACTGTATAGTTTAATCTCATTCAGTAATAGAGCTGTTAAATGAATAGTAAATATATGCCATGCATTTTTTCAGTTATCAAGAACCTTAAACATAAAGAATATATTACCTGTGTTTCTGGTCAAGTATCTTGCTATTGCTAGACTCTGGTGAAGGTTAAGTCCATCAACTTCCAAAATGGGGATTTTGCCAAATGGAAGAGCTTAAAATAAAATAAACAAATAATCAACTTCCAGAACAAAATCAAGTCAAATACTTTTGTTTTACTGATAATTGTGGAAACAAAGCATGAGAGTAACATTGCAGAATTCTTGAATATTTATTCTGTAAGGGATATTGTTAGTTACTCAGTCATGTCCTACTCTTTGTGACCCCATGGACTGAGCCCGGTGCCAGGCTCCTCTGTCCCTGGAATTCTCTAGGCAAGAATACTAGAGTGGGTTGCATTTCCTTCTCCATGGGAGCATCCCAACCCAGGGATCAAACCGAGGTCTCCTATATTGCAGGCAAATTCTTTACCCTTGGAGCTACCAGGGAGCCTATCTAGTGCAGGGGTCCCCAACCTCTGGGATCTAATCCTGGTGACCTGAGTTTATGTAATAATAATAGAAATAAAGTGCACAATAAATGTAATGCACTCGAAGCACCCCAAAACCATCACCACCCTCACCCTGGTCTATAGAAAAATTGTCTTCCCGAATCTAGTGCCTGGTGCCAAAATCTAGTCCCTGGTTGGGGGTTACTGCTCTAGTGGGATCTTTACATTTCACAAGTTTAAAAAAAAAAAAAACTTGTTAGAAAAAGAAGCTGGCTCACAGATACAGAGGACAAACAGTGGTTACCAGTGGAGAGAGGAAAGGGAACAGGCAATATAGGGGTGGGGAAGTAAGAAGGACAAAGTATTATGTATAAGATGAGCTACAAGGATATATTGTACAAAGTGGGGAATATAGCCAATATTTTATAATAACCATAAATGGACTATAACGTTTAAAAATTGTGAATCACTATATTGTACATCTGCAACTTATATTGTATGGCAACTATACTTCATATTTTTTTGAAAAGGGGGGAAAATGAGTTAGAAGAACTACTATAGAGTTAGTGACAGAACTGGGTCTAAAATTCAGGTTTACATCAATGCTTAGATACATTATCTCACATACTTACTGTGTAACTTTTTTTAAAAAACTTCTCTTTTAAAGTCTCATTAATTTTTCAGTCTTCTGAGATTATATAAATTATTCTTTAAAACCATAGTCTGAGGAATATGGAGTGTTTGATAATTGAGTTATGGTAAGGAATTTAGCCAAACGCTGATTCTGATGTGGGGCTTTGAAGTATATAGTAAGGCAACAAGCATATTTGTACAAATATACAACAGACTCAGAGAAGGTGTATTAATATTTCTCTGTAAACCCTACTTTGTTTTCTTATCGAAACCTATTATATTTTGTCAGAAAGTAATTTTTATTCTTAATTACAGAAACATTCTAAGTTGAAGATAAATACAAATTCTACCACATAATTATAACCATTTTAACATTTTAATTGCTTTCCCATATACATGTAAATTGGAGTAGGAAATGGAAACCCACTCCAGTATTCTTGCCTGGAAAATTCCATGGACAGAGGAGACTGGCAGGCTACAGTTAGTGGGGTTGCAGAGTCGGAAACGACTGAGCAACTAAGTACACATGCATACATATAAATGTATATAATGTGTGTAAACCACTTTTTTTTTTTTCATTAGATGATACCTTTTTTTTTTTTTTTTTTGCTTCTGTTTTTCCCTGCTTGTCTGTACCATGCAGCCTGGGGGAATCTTAGTTCAGCAACCAGGGATCAAGCCTGTATCCCCAGCCATGGAAGCACCAAGTCTTAACCACTGGACTGCCAGGGAGGTCCCTGATAATACCTTTTTAAATCTTTCTAAATCAATAAAACACCATCGTTTGAACAGCATGCACTTTGCCATATGAATTAATCATGACTTTCCCTACCTGTGCCTTGCTTGCTCAGTTGCTTCAGTCATGTCTGATTCTACAACCCTAAGGACTGTAGCCTGCCAGGGTCCTCTGTCCATGGCAGGAATACCGCCAGTGGGATGCCATTTCCTCCTTCTCAACCCAGGGATTAAACCATCGTCTCCTGTAGTGCAGCTGGATTGTTAACCGCTGAGCCACCTTAGATTTGGACATAAAATTATTTTGAAATGAGGGAAAAGAATAAAGTGTCACTTATAATCCCACGACCGTAATTCAACTGCTAGCATCAGCCTTCAGGTGTCTTTCATATGCACTGAATAGTGCAAGATGAACTACAGTTCACGCCGAGAATAAAAACCTCTTTGAATGCTATGCTATGCTAAGTCACTTCAGTCGTGTCCGACTCTGTGCGACCCCACAGACGGCAGCCCACCAGGCTCCCCCGTCCCTGGGATTCTCCAGGCAAGAACACTGGAGTGGGTTGCCATTTCCTTCTCCAATGCATGAAAGTGAAAAGTGAAAGTGAAGGCGGTCAGTCGTTGCCGACCCTCAGCAACCCCATGGACTGCAGCCCTTCAGGCTCCATCCATGGGATTTTCCAGGCAAGAGTACTGGAGTGGGGTGCCATTGACTTACCTAATTAAGCATGCCTCTTACTGTTCTAGATGTTTAAGAGACTGAGTGAGCAAAACAAAGTCCCAAATAAAGCTGACACAAATTGTGATGCATTATATGAAGAATACTATGTGATGAAGAGTAAATAACAGGCCTAGCATTTGGGGAGTTGCTTCCTTTGTGCTGGTCATTGTACTAAATATTGAACATGCCCATTAGGTCTTCAGGTACTTACAACAGCTCTATGAAGTAGGTATTAACTACCATCTCATTTTATAAATGAGGAAAAGTTATACAAAAAGCCCATGTCACATACCTGGTAAAGGTGAGATCCAAACTGAGGTCAGTTGGAACTCAGCTGTTTTTAGTTCTAAGAGCCATGTTTTGAGAAAGATGTTAAAACTCAGAGCAAACCCAGAGGATAGTATCCAAGTTAGAAAGGGGTCTGAAAATCACATTATATGAGGATTGGCTGAAGAACTTCACATCGTTCACTGAAGGAGACAGAACAAACTAAGTGGAACATAAAAGCCATCTCCAGTATGGCACAACTATCAAATGGAAGGGAAAATCTTATTTATTCTAACTATCTCTAAAATGCAAAACCAGGACCAAAAAAAAAATTCTTTTTCCAAAAATAAATTTTTAAAGGGCAGATTTTTAACTCAAGATCAAGAATAATTATTTTACCGTTGAAACTATTAACAGTGGAATGTGTTTTCTTGTGAGATGGTAAGCATTCAGCTACTGGAAGCCTTTGAGCCAAGCTTGGGATGATTGCCAACAGTTGGAATACAGGGCTGCATCTAACAAGAAGAAATTTAAGAAGACAAATACGAAGTCCTTTATTTGGTTCCAGAAAGAAATAATTTCAGGGTGTTGGAGTTGTAACTTAACAGGAACACCTGTCAAAAAGCTTTAAGAGATTTAGTGATGCTGAACATAAAGCCGCAGTGTGCTATAGCTGCCAAAATAGCTACTGTGATCTTGGTAAAATGTCTTAGAAAAATGTCTCAACTTGTGCCAGGAGTGATCGTCCCAGTCTACTGTGTGCTGTTCTTATGCCTGGAACATTGTGTTTCCCCATAGGTGCCACACGTAAAACAGCGTCTAGCAGGAGCCTGTTCTACTAGGGTGGTGAGGAAACCCAAACCAGGGGAAACAAATAAATAAATCTCCTCTTCAGGAAGAGGAGATGATTGTCCCTTGAACCTACATGTGATTGCATATCTCAATCTATAGGAATCACTGTCTAAATGAAGAAGACAAGGCAGGGAAGGTTGGACTTAATTTCACAATGATCAGAGAAACAATCAAGGAAGTTCCAAAAGTTGATATCTGAACAGAGATACACATGCATGAGTTACCTAGGGACTCAGTTCTGGATTCAGCCAAAGACTGTCTTTATCTTCAGAGCATTTTCATTGAACTGACTACACAGCAATGTCTTTTTCTCTATGATGTTTTAAAGATTCTAAATTTCTTCAAATAATTGGATGTGAGAGAAAAAAAAATTTGTTCTCCCTTGTTTAAATGGTAATTCCAAGACCAATATGTGAAAGCCATATGGAGATAATTTCAGTTTTGTATAAGAAAGTTTCTTTTAAAAGTTTTCCTCCCCTCTACTTTCTGTTCTCCCTTCCCAGAATTTCATGGAAATGTTGCACCTCCTAAACTGACTGATGCTCAATTGTCCTTATCTTTTTTTCTCTTATTTTTCATTTTTTCCCTATTGTGTTTCCTGGAGGATTTACTTATTTTTCATCATTTTATTTGTCTGTTTGTATCAGACATTAACTGAAGAAAATTTTGTCCCTGAACATTCCTTTTAGATTGTATAGAGTATCTTCTCTTTTCTCTGAGGATGGTATATTTTTGTAAGTTGTTTTCTTTCTACACTATCTTGACATCTTCAGAGATGAAACGGTTTCCATCCCCTACTTCAGAGATGGACTCGATAGTGCTAAGGTTCTTCCTACCCCTCTTTGCCAGTGATCGGTTCAGAAATGGGCACATGGACCAGCTTGAGCCAGTGAGACATGAGGGGTTTGCTGAGGTCTCCTGGAAAAGTTTTTCTTTGTTGTGGAAACACTTAAGGGAGCAGTGTTAAGTTTTCTCCTATAACCTCTCAAGACTGCTGCTTAACACTGCCAGGCTGGAATTTCAGCAAATATATTGCTACCAGCTTCATGATTCAGCCAACACAGTGAGGGGAAAAATGAATAAAGCCATCCTTGGAAACCTGGCCTTCTGGATTTTCAGTTATGTGATACAATTTATGTCCTTGTTATTTAAGCCATTTGGTTTTCTGTTAAAGCAGCTTATCTGACCCATTGTCCAAATGCTATTGATAGCTGAGCAAGCCCAGTCAATTCCAATGGTCAAAAGTTTAACTTCTGTATTCCTCCATTTCAGCTCTTCTGATGGAGCTTTATGTTCAGTTATTCTGATCTGCCCCCTCTGTCAAGTGTGTGTTTTCACCGCAAATAGGAAATTTTCTGGGTCACATGCTGCTGCTGCTGCTGCTAAGTTGCTTCAGTCGTGTCCGACTCTGTGCGACCCCATAGACGGAAGCTCACCAGGCTCCCCTGCCCCTGGGATTCTCCAGGCAAGAACACTGGAGTGGGTTGCCATTTCCTTCTCCAATGCAGGAAAGTGAAAAGTGAAAGTGAAGTCGCTCAGTCGTGTCCAACTCTTAGCGACCCCATGGACTGGAGCCTACCAGGCTCCTCCATCACATAGCATTTATTTAACTTGCCTGAACTGCTGTTTCTCAATGTAAAGGTACATAAGATCTAAAAACCTTTATATTTTCTTTTCCCCCAAGGAGAGACAAAAGGTTCTAGAAACATTTCCTCTTCATACATTTCCATCAACAATGTTTATGCTACTTACTTGACTTGATTTCAGGCCAATCAGCTTGTTCTATTCTGTGGTCTTCATATTTTATGTCCAAATATGCAAATATGTAACGAATAATTTCTGCTCTCCCCCTCATATTAAAATAAATGAGTTTGTAGTTTGGCATGGTGTGATTCTGGAAAGAGTGAAATAGAGGAATTGTTTTAACAGCTCTCTAGAGATGTTTCAACATTTTTCTTGAAGGACTTTTTGAAAAATTGATGGCATCATTTGAGATAACTGGAGACATTAGAGGATATTTCAAAACCAGAATTAGAAATCATTATCTTAATGACATATGGGGAAGATATGATAGAAATAAGATCCTGACTCTCTTTAAGAACTAGCTGGAACATTTCAGTGAAATAACCAAATCCAGGTTTTATTTAGAAAAAGATATCAGAGAGTACCTATACATCAAACTTTGGAGAATGGAGTCAAAAACTTTGCATTTTAGGATTTTTTTTTTCTTCTGCCTTTAGACACTTGTAATGAATGGTGTTTGACATCTGCTTTGTTGTTTGCTTTGGTGACACAGCTGAGTTTGTGGGGACAGCTGGGTAAGGATTGCAACGGCAGGGCACACACAAGAGGCATGTAAACCAGCATGTCAATATGTCATGCTGTGATTCCCTACCACCACCAACGCCCGCCCGCCCTGTGCTTTTTCCTGAAGGAAGGGAAGACTAGGGCAAATACTGCTCTCTTCTCTCACTGCATCCATGCTGCTGAGTTCTAGTGTGTTGCTTCCACATACAAACAGACCCCATATTGGGAACCTCTGTTGGGATGGGATGATGGTGAGCATATTTCTTTATTCCCTCTGCAGAGGAGCTAAGATGAAAGACACAAATGTTTCTTACATTTCAGGAAGTTTGCTAAAACAGGCTATACTGGTTAGATGGAGGTCGTCATAATTTTGTGAGTTTTTTGTGATTTGTACAATTTCATTTCTATTGTCTATAAACATTTTAAGCACTAATAGTAGAATGTATTGCAATCTTATAATGATTAGGCAACTGAAACATGTTTTCATTTGAAGTTCCATTCTTCCACTTAGTTTCTGTGTGCCTTTGGGTGAGTCGACATAGTAGTATCTGCAAATTTCAAAGTCCACTTTTTAAAAATAGAGATACTAATATAGATTTGGAGATTTAATGAGGTAACACATGTAAAGCGTTTAGCACAAAACTAGACACTGAATTTTTAGCTGTTAATAACTTTGAATTCATTCTACTCAAGAATAAACACCATGATTACAACACACAAAAATTTAATTAAATAAAACTAATAATAGCATTTATTTATTTAAAGTGCTGAGCTTAAATAGTTTATTCTCTACTAAGGAAGTCTTTCAGAGAGATGAATGGAATATTAGATCAAAATTTGGCTGAACTTGGAATGCAAAATTCCATCTGAAATCACTTCACATAAAAGATAAAACACAAATCATAAAAATCTAGATTGCCTAGCTCACGTCTTGAGTACATGTGATCTCAAGTGTCTGTGGGGATGCTGATGGGGAATAACTGTCTGATTGTTTCTCTAGACCCCCTCCAGATCCAGGAAACAATGATGGCAATTCCTAGCAAATCTATTTCTCTAGGCCCAGGTTTTTTCATACCTAGATTCTGTGGAGGTGGCACTCCTTGTAAGAGACAGAGTCACCCTAACAGTCCGCGTCCTGTCCACTTCCATTAACTAGTCAAGTCCCCACCCAAGTGAAATGTGGCACATACCACACATCAGTATGTGAGGGAATGTTCCCTAAATAATTCACTAGAGTAATGAAAATTCCAAGGTTTACAGCCCCAAATTCCTTTGGGATGAAATATGCATATAGGAAATCCACATTTGGGGCACTAAATGAAGTGCCCATCAGAACAATGAGGTTGTTTTCCAAGATTCTTGGAAATATTGAGCTTAGAGAAAATGGAAAATATATGAGAACAACAACAAAAAAATAGTGGATAAAAATGTAAAGCAATACATATCCTTCTGAAAAAAATTTTTACATAATCGAAGGGTTCACTTTTTTGCAGGATACAAAATGTAATTGTTAGGATTCCTTGGTCTGTTTGTTTAAAATCTCAAAAGAACAAAAATAGCTTTATTTTTTTTGTTTGTTTGTTTTTTCTTAATTTTTTTGTTGTTGTTGTTTTTAATTTTATTTTGCTTAACTTTACAATATTGTATTGCCCCTGCCATACATCAAAATGAATCCGCCACAAGTACACATGTGCTCCCCATCCCGAACCCTCCTCCCCGACCCCTCCCCCCCATACCATCCCACTGGGTCGTAGCTTTAGAGTCGAAGTGTTGTTCTTAATTGGAATTTTTATTTGAAAATCATTTCATATTGGGGTCCTTTAATTGGACCAGAACCTGGTGATCCGGAGTCAATGATAAGAAAGTGAAAGAAGGAAAGAGGCTAATATTCCCTGGGTTACACAACCAGGGAATCAGCCAGAAATAGAGAGAGAGAGAGAGAGAAGGACACGGGGACCCAAGTCTCTGGTGAAACAAGGGTGATTTATTGAGCACCCCACCCCAGTACTCTTGCCTGGAAAATCCCATGGACGGAGGAGCCTGGTAGGCTCCAGTCCATGGGGTCGCTAAGAGTCGGACACGACTGAGCGACTTCACTTTCACTTTTCGCTTTCATGCATTGGAGAAGGAAATGGCAACCCACTCCAGTATTCTTGCCTGGAGAATCCCAGGGATGGAGCCTAGTGGGCTGCTGTCTATGGGATCGCACAGAGTCGGACACGACTGAAGCGACTTAGCAGCAGCAGCAGCATATATACTGTATTACAAGGTAGCTTCTTCAGATAAAGATCAAAAGACCAGGTTTTACAAGTTACCAAGGAAACAAGGAGCAATAGAGGCCATAAGGCCAAAAGGCAATCCATATCAAAAGAGGGTCATAGATAATCCCTTTCACCATATGGAAAGGCTAATGTAGGAAATCCTATGCAAACATCCAATTTCTATGATCTCAGTCCGGGGAGTGGCTTGCCACTGCTCTCCTCCTGACAGGAACTCATAAGGAACAGAGGGCTCAAGAGAGATAGGAAACAGCACACAGGAATCCTACAGTTAAACATTCCCTAACAATTTCATGCTATTTTAATCGACTTTTATGCTATTGGTCAATGCTCCTGAGGAAATTATGAATTTCTTATAAACATCATCTGTGTATATAGATTCATATTTGTCCATAGGATCAACATTTTAAATATAATCTTTTCTCATTTGGTCAAATACCACATAATTCTGCATGAAAATGAGGGGGTTGTTGTTAATTCTGCAAAATCAAACTATTTTACATTGTATTTAATTCAAGTAAAGAAGACATTTAAAAATTCCTAGCCTGAATTGGTAGCTGTCTATATTTCTCTGCAAATATATCTTTACATCAAAACTTGGCACAGGCCCATGGACATCTGACAAATGCTTATCTTGCTTTCAAGAACATGCTTTCAACAGTCATAACTCATTAATGAAGCTTTACTTTATCATCACATTTCTGTAGTTACTTGCATAGTTATATTTTCTACCAAGCAAAAGTCTGGTTGTTACAGTTATAAAACTCCAAACTTGAAGACTTTTATTTTTTAAGACATATGTGCACATTTTATAATACAAAACCAGTAAGTACTAAAGATAAAAACTGTTGGAAGCATATACTGACTCTAAAAATCCTTTCTATATTTTATAAGCTTTTGGAAAAAGACTAACAGGAGGAATTCCAAGTAAATGTTTTCATGGCCAATGAAAACATAAGGAAATTTACAATAAAATCTAAAGTAGAAGAACATATTTTTCCCTGATAGCATTTAGCAGTATATCTGTAACAATATACTGTTGATATGCGAGAGGAGCTACCCTGTGTTGGAGGCTGGGGCGGTGGCCAGGAGGAGCTACCTCACACCCTAAGGCCAGGGGCGGCGGCTGGGAGGAGCTACCCCACATCCAAGGGGTGCTGGCTGTGCGGGTACAGGAGGGCCTCGAGGAGCTACTCCACGTTCAAGGTCAGGAGGGGTGGAGGTGAGGAGATACCCCTCATCCAAGGTAAGGAGCAGCAGCTGCGCTTGCTGGAACAGCCATGAAGAGATACCCCACGTCCAAGATAAGGGAAACACAAGTAAGACAGTAGGTGTGCAAGAGGGCATCAGAGGGCAAACACACTGAAACCATAATCACAGTAGGACCACAGCCTTGTCTAACTCAATGAAACTAAGCCATGCCCTGTGGGGCCACCCAAGATGCACAAGTCATGGTGGAGAGTTCTGACAGAATGTGGTCCACTGGAGAAGGGAATGACAAACCACTTCAGTATTCTTGCCTTGAGAACCCCATGAACAGTATGAAAAGGCAAAATGATAGGAGATCAGGGGAGAAAGAACTCCAGAAAGAATGAAGGGATGGAGCCAAAGAAAAAAACAATACCCAGTTGTGAATGTGACTGGTGATAGAAGCAAGGTCTGATGCTGTAAAGAGCAATAATGCATAGGAACCTGGAATGTTAGGTCCATGAATCAAGGCAAATTGGAAGTGGTCAAACAGGAGATGGCAAGATTGAACGTCTACATTCTAGGAATCAGCAAACTAAAATGGACTGGAATGGGTGAATTTAACTCAGATGACCATTATATCTACTACTGCGGGCAGGAATCCCTTAGAAGAAATGGAGGTCAACAAAAGAGTCTGAAATGCAGTACTTGGATGCAATCTCAAAAATAACAGGATGATCTCTGTTCATTTCCAAGGCAAACCATTCAATATCACAGTAATCCAAGTCTATGCCCCAACCAGTAATGCTGAAGAAGTTGAACAGTTCTATGAAGACCTACAAGACCTTTTAGAACTAACACCCAAAAAAGATGTCCTTTTCATTATAGGGGACTGGAATGCAAAAGTAGGAAGTCAAGAAACACCTGGAGTAACAGGCAAATTTGGCCTTGGAATACGGAATGAAGCAGGGCAACGGCTAATAGAATTTTGCCAAGAGAACGCACTTTTGCCAAGATAGGGTCATAGCAAACACCCTTTTCCAACAACACAAGAGAAGACTCTACATATGGACATCACCAGATTGTCAACACCGAAATCAGATTGATTATATTCTTTGCAGCCAAAGATGGAAAAGTTCTATACAGTCAGCAAAAACAAGACTGGGAGCTGACCGTGGCTCAGATCATGAGCTTCTTATTACCAAATTCAGACTTAAATTGAAGAAAGTAGGGAAAACCACTAGACCATTCAGGTATGACCTACATCAAATCCCTTATGATTATACAGTGGAAGTGAGAAATAGATTTAAGGGCCTAGATCTGATAGATAGAGTGCCTGATGAACTATGGACTGAGGTTCATGACATTGTACAGGAGACAGGGATCAAGACCATCCCCATGGAAAAGAAATGCAAAAAAGCAAAATGACTGTCTGAGAATGTCTTACAAATAGCTGTGAAAGAAAAGAAGTGAAAAGCAAAGGAGAAAACGAAAGATATAAGCATCTGAATGCAGAGTTCCAAAGAATAGCAAGAAGAAATAAGAAAGCCTTCCTCAGCGATCAGTGCAAAGAAATAGAGGAAAACAACAGAATTGGAAAGACTAGATGTAATGCCCAAGGTCCGAGTCCCCAAAACTGAGAGAACAATACGCTCACAGCAATGCAAAAGCAGAAAGGGGTTTTATTGCTAGCTCAAGCAAGGGCTCTGGTCTCATCCAGCGCAGTGGAATCTGACGAGAGCCCCAGCTTCGGATCATAGCTGCTTTTATACAGACAAGTCTTTGTCTCTGCATCTGTGTAGCTAGCAGGTGATGATTGGTTCAACTGTGCGCAAACGCGAGTTTTGAATCCCGCATCCCTATCCAGACTGGCTCAAGTTTAGCGCGAATGGGGACCCTCCTGATTGGTTCAGAGGTGTAGTTCCCAGAATTATAACTCAGGTCTATAAGAATCTGGAATTCCAGGCCTAGTGTAGCTAGCTGAGGCTGCCATGGCTCAGGTTAGGCCCTAACACTGCTGCTGCTGCTGCTAAGTCGCTTCAGTCGTGTCCGACTCTGTGCGACACCATAGACGTAAGCTCACCAGGCTCCCCCGTCCCTGGGATTCTCCAGGCAAGAACACTGGAGTGGGTTGCCATTTCCTTCTCCAATGCATGAAAGTGAAAAGTGAAAGTGAAGTCGCTCAGTCGTGTCTGACTCTCAGCGACCCCATGGACTGGAGCCTACCAGGATCCTCCGTCCATGGGATTTTCCAGGCAAAAGTACTGGGGTGGGGTGCCATTGGCCCTAACACTAGAGATCTCTTAAAGAAAATTAGAGATACCAAGGGAACATTTCATGCAAAGATGGGCTCGATAAAGGACAGAAATGGTATGGACCTAACAGAAGCAGAAGATACTAAGAAGTGGCAAGAATACACAGAAAAACTGTACAAAAAAGATCTTCACAACCCAGATACACGATGGTGTAATCACTGACCTAGAGCCAGACATCCTGGAATGTGAAGTCAAGTGGACCTTAGAAAGCATCACTACGAACAAAGCTAGTGGAGGTGATGGAATTCCAGTGGAGCTATTCCAAATCCTAAAAGATGATGCTGTGAAAGTGCTGCACTCAATATGCCAGCAAATTTGGAAAACTCAGCAGTGGCCACAGGACTGGAAAAGGTCCGTTTTCATTCCAATCCCAAAGAAAGGTAATGCCAAAGAATGCTCAAACTACTGCACAATTGCAGTCATCTCACATGCTAGTAAAGTAATGCTCAAAATTCTCTAAGCCAGGCTTCAGCAATACATGAACCGTGAACTTGCAGATGTTCAAGCTGGTTTTGGAAAAGGCAAAGGAACCAGAGATCAAATTGCCAACATTCGCTGGATCATGGAAAAAGCAAGAAAGTTCCAGAAAAACATCTATTTCTGCTTTATTGACTATGCCAAAGCCTTTGACTGTGTGGATCACAATAAACTGTGGAAAATTCTGAAAGAGATGGGAATACCAGACCACCTGACCTGCCTCTTGAGAAACCTATATGCAGGTCAGGAAGCAACAGTTAGAACTGGTCATGGAACAACAGACTGGTTCCAAATAGGAAAAGGAGTACGTCAAGGTTGTATATTGTCACCCTGCTTATTTAACTTCAATGCAGAGTACATCATGAGAAACACTGGGCTGGAAGAAGCACAAGCTGAAATCAAGATTGCTGGGAGAAATATCAATAACCTCAGATATGCAGATGACACCACCCTTATGGCAGAAAGTGAAGAGGAACTAAAAAGCCTCTTGATGAAAGTGTAAGAGGAGAATGAAAAAGTTGGCTTAAAGTTCAACATTCAGAAAACTAAAATCTTGGCATCTGGTCCCATCTGCTATTTCATGTCAAATAGATGGGGAACAGTGGGAACAGTGTCAGACTATCTTTTGGGGCTCCAAAATTCCTGCAGATGGTGACTGCAGCCATGAAATTAAAAGACCCTTACTCCTTGGAAGAAAAGTTATGACCAACCTAGATAGCATATTGAAAAGCAGAGACATTACTTTGTCAACAAAGGTCCATCTAGTCAAGGCTATGGTTTTTCCAGTAGTCATGTATGGATGTGAGAGTTGGACTGTGAAGAAAGCTGAGCGCTGAAGAATTGATGCTTTTGAACTGTGGTGTTGGAGAAGACTCTTGAGAGTCTCTTGGACTGCAAGGAGATCCAACCAGTCCACTCTAAAGGAGATCAGCCCTAGGTGTTCTTTGGAAGGACTGATGCTGAAGCTGAAACTCCAATACTTTGGCCACCTCATACGAAGAGTTGACTCATTGGAAAAGACCCTGGTGCTGGGAAAGATTGAAGGCAGGATGAGAAGGGGATGACAGAGGATGAGATGGCTGGATGGCATCCCGACTCGATGAACGTGAGTTTGAGTGAACTCTGGGAGTTGGTGATAGACAGGGAGGCCTGGCGTGCTGCAATTATGGGGTCGCAAAGAGTCAGACATGACTGAGCGACTGAACTGAAGTGAACTGTAACAATTTTCTCACTTTGCTAAAGCCTTTATTTCATAAGGATAATGAACTAAAAGGATGAACTTAAAACACATCCCTCCCCTCCCCGTCACCACCAAGGGATGCAGTGAAGATCAAGTTCAGGGTAGAGAAGGTGATGGAAGGGAGTGAGTGGTTCTGGAGTGAACCAACCACTTACTATCTGAATGGCCTTGAGCAAGTCAGTGTTTCTGGCTTTACTTTCCTTACCTGTAAGATGGTGATGAAAATACTGTGTGTAAAGTACTAAGGAGATGAAACCAGTTAATCTTAAATCACCTCTGAATACTCATTGGAATTACTGATGCTGAAGCTGAACTCCTATGCTTTGGCCACCTGATGTGAACAGCTGACTTATTGGGAAAGACCCTGATGCTGGGATAGATTGAGGGCAGAGAAGAAGAGAGTGACAGAGAATGAGATGGTTGGATGGCGTCACCGATTCCATGGACAAGAACTTGGGCACACTCTGGGAGATGGTGAGGGACAGGGAAGCCAGGTGTGCTACATGGGGTTTAAAGAGTTGGACACGACTTGGTTACTGAAAACAAAAGTACCACCAATACAGTGCTCAGTGCATAGTATTTATTGAAAGAGAAAAGAAAAAGAGGAGTGTGAGAAGGGGTAGAGAGACAGGGATGGTTCCCCCTAGCAGTGGGGAAGAGTCCAGGTTTGTGTGATTCAATTGGACTCAAATCCTTGAGATTGTGTTCTTTGGTAAAACCTATTCTGCTACAGAGACATAAAAAGTGAAAGCTACATAAAAATAAGATACAAAGTTAGAATCAAGAGTGAGAGAACCTTTGCCTAGACCAAATGAACAGAAATGAAATGCAGTGAGCAGGATCTGAAATTCTGCTAGTGGCATTGGGCAGCCTAGACCTTAGCTTTTTTCAGAAAGAAAAAGTGAATGATTAGTCACTCAGTCGTGTCCGACTCTTTGTGACCCCATGGACTGTAGCCAGCCAGACTCCTCTGTCCATGGAATTCTCCAGGCAGGAATACTGGAGTGGGTTGCCATGCCCTCCTCCAGGGGATCTTCCCCTCAAGGGATAGAACCCAGGTCTCCTGCATTGCAGGCAGATTCTTTACCATTTGAGCCACTGGGAAAGCCCCCAGGATATTTTTCAGAATAAAAGGGAATAAAATCCTCTACACAGGACGGGAGGTTTGAGGAACCTGCTTGAAACGTACGTAAGGAGTGGAAAGGAAGAGACAAAATTGTCCTTTGCAATCAAAGGATTGCCCATTTTCAAAATCCGAGAGACTCTAGAGGTAAACCTGATCCTAAACTTCAAATGGAAATGCAAAGGACTCAAATAGTCCCCTAAAATTTAAGAGAATAGAGGCGAGAACTTGACCTACCAGATAGCAAGACATATAAAAAGCCATGTAATTACAGTAATGTGATGTTTGTTCAGGACTAGATATAGGGATATGCATAGAGTCTGGAGACGGAACCTCAGATATATGACAGACAAGATATTACAGTGGGCTTCATAAAAGGAGTAGGCTAAAATGTTTGGGAGGCAAAAGAGGAAAGATACACATAATTAGACCCTGACTTCACATGATACATAGAAATAACCCGCAGGTGTATTATAGACTTGAATATGATTTAATGGGCCTGTGCAAATTCCAGTGTCATGTTGGTCACTTAGTTCCTGTTAGCTTCATCTCTGAGCCCTGTCGTAGTCATTCTGTGTTAGGGGAAGCTGCATTTATTTCCTGAAATGATTTAGAAACAAGAAGGAAAACGTTTGATCATCCTTAAGGTTCTCCTGTACACCTAGAAACTAACTGCTGCTTTTCTCTCACTCCACACCAAGTCATGAGAAGTTCCTGATTCGGCAGATAAACAAAAAGTTTACTTCAGCTTCTTTTTTAAAAATAAGATATAAAGATTCTTAAAGAACATCGCGGTGGATGACTAATGCCCTGGATAGGTATTAGTTACCCACATAAAAACACATGTGAATGTAGCCATTAAGTGCAAAAGAAAATATAGCTTTTGATATTTGCTAAACTTGTTTAGAAGTTAAATATTTTACATAGAAAATAGTAGTGCTTTTGAAAAATTCTACACTGGGCATTTCTTTCTCCTAGGTTTGTAGCTCTTTTTTACTTTATGTAACACTGATACATTTCAGCCGATTAACAACAAAATACAGAAATGTTTAATCCCAGAAGCAATTTTCATGCAGTCATTGAAAATAAATCCATTTAATTTTAACTAAGTCTTTATTCTAATCTGTATATTGCTGCAAGAGTACAGTAAAACAGAGTCTCAAAAATTCTGTCTCTGCTAGAAAAATGACAACATCCAAATTCAACTCTCCGGCAAAGGAGGCTAAGATTCAAATACTTTGTTAAGCACTTTAAAGATTTAAACAGATTATTTGAAAATGAGAAAGAATTTGGAGAGTAATTTTGACGGATAGAAGCTTACAAATAAAGAATTAACAATTTTACAGTTCAATCTAAAAACAAGGCATAAGACAGACACATACAGAATATGACAGTAATGAAAATAAACCTAAAATGAAAAGTAAAGAGTATATCATTTCTAATCTCTGTATAGTTCAGTCATATCACTTACTTGGGCTGTGTCTCTGTGGAGTTCCTAGTATCTTCTCTGCTCTTGTGTATGACTGCATTTGGGTTTATATGATGAGTAAGATCCAGCCACAGTGATCAAGATCACTGGTCACAAGCCAATGAGAGAAGTGACTTACTTCCATCTAAGTCTCTTCCTTCATTTCTTAGATGAAATGTGCCCGCCTAGAAGTGTAATGTATGGATGTGAGAGTTGGACTGTGAAGAAGGCTGAGCACTGAAGAATTGATGCTTTTGAACTGTGGTGTTGGAGAAGACTCTTGAGAGTCCCTTGGACTGCAAGGAGATCCAACCAGTCCATTCTGAAGGAGATCAGCCCTGGAATTTCTTTGGAAGGACTGATGCTAAAGCTGAAACTCTAGTACTTTGGCCACCTCATGCGAAGAGTTGATTCATTGGAGAAGACTCTGACGCTGGGGGGGATTGAGGGCAGGAGGAAAAGGGGACGACAGAGGATGAGATGGCTGGATGGCATCACTGACTCGATGGACCTGAGTCTCAGTGAACTCCGGGAGTTGGTGATGGACAGGGAGGCCTGGCGTGCTGTGATTCATGGGGTCTCAAAGAGTCGGACATGACTGAGCGACTGATCTGATCTGATCTGAAAGTATAAAGACTTCCAGTTATTCTTGGCATTTTATAGGATCTCTTATAACCTGAGTTATTTGCATGCAGTTAGTAAAGTCAAAGTTATAGCTGTCTATTGTTACATGTTCGTTTATTTTTCAAGTCTTTTTTTTTTTTTTTAAAGAAAAAGAACCATAGGTCCCAAGAGAAAAAGAAAATTTGAGAGTGAGTAAACCCTCTTTACAGATGTATACACAACTTGCTCCTTACCTCACTAGTTCTCCTTGGTGAGTCCTTGGCTGACCACCTCCTCCCTAGAACCCTCCTCAAACAACCTCTTCCTTTACCTGCTCTATGTTTATTCATCACAGTGTCTGACAACACAATGTATTCAACCTGTTTGTATTCATCCTCCCCCGGTGCTATGTAAGCTCCATGAACAGCATGTCACTGGATGAATGTCCCAGTGTATATTTCCCCACAAGTGATTTTTTTTTTTAAATTTTTTTCAAGGTATTTTTTTAAAAAGGCTTTCTAAATTCTCATTGCTGGTACTATCTTTCACTTGCACTGTTACAGGGCTGAAACTAAATCCCCCTAACCAAGGTCCTTGACTGAGTTTGTAATTAATCTCTTGGTTTAAAACTGTATTCCCCTTCTTGTCCCCTCTGACCTCAATATTGTCCTAAAAGAACACTCACCAACCAGAGTCAGATGACTAAGATTGCTGTTGTTGGTAATATTTTTAACATACCAAGATGGCTATTATCACTACCATAGTTCAGTTAAGTTCAGTCGCTCTGTCGTGTCTGACTCTTTGCATCCCCATGGACTGCAGCACGCCAGGCCTCCCTGTCCATCACCAACTCCTGGAGCTTACTCAAACTCATGTCCATTGATTCGGTGATGCCATCCAGCCATCTCATCCTCTGTCATCCTCTTCTCCCACCTTCAATCTTTCCCAGCAGCAGGGTGTTTTCAAATGAGTCAGTTCTTTGCATCAGGTGGCCATGTATTGGAGTTTCAACTTCAGCATCAGTCCTTCCAATGAATATCCAGGACTGATTTCCTGAATATTAGGATGGGCTGACTGGATCTCCTTGCTGTTCAAGGGACTCTCAAGAGTCTTCTCCACACCACAGTTCAAAAGTATCAATTCCTTGGTGCTCAACTTTCTTTACAGTCCAACTCTCACATCCATACATGACTACTGGAAGACCATAGCTTTGACTAGACGAAACTTTGTTGGCAAAGTAATGTCTCAGCTTTTTAATATGCTGTCTAGGTTGGTCATAACTTCTTCCAAGAAGCAAACATCTTTTAATTTCATGGCTGCAGTCACCATCTGCAGCAGTTTTGGAGCCCCCAAAAGTAAAGTCTGTCACTGTTTCCACTGTTTCTCCATCTATTTGCCATGAAGTGATGGGACTGGATGCCATGATTTTAGTTTTCTGAATGTTGAGTTTTAAGCCAACTTTTTCACTCTCCTCTTTCACTTTCATCAAGAGACTCTTTAGTTCTTCTTCACATTCTGCCATAAGTGTGGTGTCATCTGCATATCTGAGGTTATTGATATTTCTCCCGGCAATCTTGATTCCCACCTTGCGCTTCATCCAGTCCAACATTTTTCATGATGTACTCTGAATATAAGTTAAATAAGCTATCATAATTAATCCACAAACCCAAGGGCAAGGTGAGCTAGCAGACCCCAAAGCATGGACCACCTGGCCAGAGACATCCTGTGACTCCCAAAACTTCAATTAAGAAATGTCACAGAAGTGTCACAAACCAATAATTAATCCCAGCCTTTTGGTTCTTTCCCTTAAAAAAATAAAAGCCTAATGAAAGACCAAGCTGGAGTAGATCTGAGGCTTGCCTCCCACTCCCTTGCTTGATGTCCTGCAATAAAGCCTTCCTTTCCTGCAAACTCCCACTGTCAGAGTTTGGCTTTCCGTGCTGTGTGTACATGAGCCTCTGTGCTGTGTGTACATGAGCCCTTCACTTGGTTTGAGGGTCATTTTGTTTAAAGTAAAAGTGGAGGGAAAGATTTCTCTTTGGCAATTGCCGTCTACAGCTACAGGGATTAAGTCATGTGCTGCTGCTGCAGGTGACTTTCAACTCTTCCCCTGAAAGGAACTCAAGCTGGAGAGCAGAAATGAGGCACTTTCTTCTCTGGAAATACTGGCAGAGCAGGTCTTCAGATAGATTCTTTTTATCTCCTCATATCCAGAACAGCACTAACATCCTTCTTGTTGGTAACTACTCCTTGTGAATAGCAGTAAACTTCGCAAGACTAGCAGAAAGTTTCTGCAAAAAATATGTGCTTGATCACATGTACTCTCTCTTCATCAAAATCACATATATGCTGACTTTCCCCCTCTACCTCTTTGGAGTAATTTCCTAGAGCTATCTGTGTCTCCCAGGTTATAGTCCTCACTTTGCCCCAAATAAAACTTCACTCACAACTCTCACATATACATTTTTTTTAAGTCACCACCTATGTCTTGTTGATGAATCTTAAACATATTAGTAACAAATGCCTAAATGCTTTAGAAATTTATTTTTTCAGTCTTTAGTGCAGAAATTAATTCCAGCTACAATATTAGAACAGCTCAGTGAAAAGATACAGCGAAATAAATACTTGTCAGGATATTATTGAACCTGCAGATTATCCATGAGACATTTTAATGACAGTGTAGTTTTTAACTTCCAGAAGGCAACAATAGCAACCTATCAATCATTTAATATTTCCTATTTCTAACTGCTTTAAACTTTGAAAAGTGTTTTCGTATCCATTTATTATAAACATAGAAATGAATATATATATATATATATATATATATATATATGTGCATGCATGCTCAGTCATGTCCAGCTGTTTGTGAACTCAGGGACTGTGACCTGCCAATATATATTAACCTATAAAAAGTCTAATTAAGAAGATACAAGTACAGTACTTCTGTGGTGGTCCAGTGGTTAAGAATCCTCCTTCCAATGCAAAGGTTGCCAGTTGGATCCCTTGTTGGGTAACTAAGATCTCACATGCCTCAAGGCAGCTAAGCCTGTGCACCATACCTAGAGAAGCCTACGTGCCACAAATGAAGAGCCTGTGCATAGCAGCAAAGACCCAGTGCGGCTCCCCCACACCAAAAACACACACACACACACACACACACACACACACACAAGTACAGCCTGTTACTGCCAAAATGATATATGTCACTCAAAATCAAGTGCAATTGTAATGGAAGCAGTTCAAAATTAACACATTGCATTAATTATCTTTCACTGAGTTTTAGCTTACATTTTTAAAAAATCTTTTTTGTCTTCACCTTGATTATTTTTAATCCCCATTTCAGAGATGAAGAAACGGAGATGCAGATAGATTAGATACATTGTCCAGGAATTTGGAATGGGACAAGCTAGAATGAAAGCCTAGGCCTTCTGATGACGCATTTAATATTTTTTCCCTACATAATGCTTCAGTAGAAAAAACAATTAAATATGCAAAAATAATAGCACTTTGCTCATTTTCTGGAACGATTTTTTGCTTTACAACCCATTCTGCTTGGCTGGCATAGCTGGCAGAAAACAAATCATCAGTCAGAGGAGGGGTAGCCATTTGTTCCTTGGTCACTGATCAACACAGGCTGTCCTAGAGGCTGCCCGCTGCCTCTGTGTGTGTAGCGTTCATACTAGTGGCTCCCTGCTGCTTCTCTGCCTCCTTATCCTCATTCTGCCCAAATGTGACAGTTTAGTCACTTACAGTGCCCCCTGAGGTTCCAGCTGCCCACCGACCAACACAATTATCCCTTCAGTGTGGTCTTGCCGCCTCCTGGGCAGCACAACAGCAGCCTAGTGCCCTTCTGCTCAGGAACCACAGATTTCCCCCTCTCTTCTTCTGTCTCCAAGCCAAGTGGGAATACTGCAAAATTCCCTACTACAAACTGTAGGACTTGGGCAAGTTATTAACCTGTCTGTGCCTCAACCCCTTTGTCTTTAGATGGAAATTTACTCTAACAAATATTTATTGAGTACTTAATCTCTGCCAGGTGCTCTTCTGGGTACTAAGAGGTAAAGCGGCAAACAAAAGAAGACAAAAGTCATCATCCTTGCAGAGCATTCTTAGGATATTCATAACTCCCTCATAGGGTTTTGAAAGCATTTAATGAGTACACAGTGCTTCCAAAAGTGCCTGATATATAGAGATCCGTGAGTACTAGCAGTTGTTAATATCATTAGCAAGTGTCTGAAGAGGGGATCAGTTTCCTTCAAGAGTCTATGCTGTGAATTCTTGCATTCTCTGTAGTTAGGTTTTGGAACTAAGAGCCGGGAAGAAAAGCGGTTGCAGGGCAACTTTTATTTTTCATGTTGCTTCAGCCTCTCCTGAGGAGAATGAATACAAAGTCAACTCTCTGTCTGAATAGAGGAAAGGGAAATGTGAGAAATGCAAGATGAAAACCCCGTGTGGATCACTATCTCACAGCTCCCTGCCCCCACTGGGGTGAGTATTTCTTCATGCCAGGTGCCCTTTATGGACACCCTGTGCATCTGGATTGGACTGCATGAGACGTAGCTGTGAATAAATGTGGCAATTTGTTACACTTTGTCCACACAATCATTAGAAGGACTATTATAATTTGTATCTTCCTTTCCTCCATTACTCCCAAGCTGGAAGCCAACTGATAAAAATATCAAGTTCCTAACTGGTGTTCAAAACCCAGTATTAACTCAGAGTCCAGTTTTTTCTTGTTTTCCTTATCCTTCAACCTGCACAGTAGGGTGGTCTTTCAAGGTACTGATGAGACTTCTGGTCTGGAGTACTGCCGGCTGGAGCCCTGGTATTGGAATTCCAGCTCCGCTGCTTTCCAGCTCTGGAATCTTCCAGGCAGATCCTCACCCTCTCTAAACATGTTTCCTCTTCTGTAAAATAAATGGTGATGATAAAAAATTATTCCTATCAGAGTAGAAAGGATTAAACAGGTTAATATGTTCAAGTAACTCTGCATTGCTTGGCAAGTGGTTACTGCTTGTTAAGTTTAAGTGATTATTACATGTTTCTTCAATAATGGAAAAATAAATATAATATTATAAAAATAACTCACATGTTAGTTCCTTATTTTTTTTTTTTTTATTTTGGTAAAGGAGAAGTGGTCAATCAAACCCATTTCTACTTTTCTAGCTGCACTCTTGATGGAAAAAGAAGGAAGTCTCCAGGAGAAGCCCACAGAGCTTCCTTCTCAACTTCTAAAGCTTTCTGGTATATTTTACTTAATCAAACAATTTCCTTTTCGTAGTTATTTGAGAATCTGAAAACCTTTAAAACTGAAGTATTTAAACCTGGGATTAAGAAAGCAGGAAATGAAGAATATGTTTCTTTTTTTGCTCCTAACCTATTTGGGTAATTGAAATGTGCTTGCAAATTTTTAGTATCTGTGTTTTCCCAGATTTTAACAGGGACAGCACTATTTTTCTTACCTGATGCCTTAGGTACTGTGAAGAATAATACAGAAATTATTGCCAAGAATGTGAGTAAGTGTTTTTCTGCCTAGACTTTTGGCTGAAATAGGATTCCCAGATACAAGAAAATAATATAAATAGATAATATTTGTTGATTGCTTCCTGTGGGCCAGGCATTGAACAAAGGGCTTGCCATGTATTATCTCATATAATGCCCACAAGTGACATCATAAATAGTTACATAACTTGAGTGTGGTTACATTACTGACAAAGGCTTGTCATGAAAGCATTTCTTTTTTTTTTTTTATCAAGAATCTCTTTTATTGATTATCAGAAACATTACAAACATCTAATATGAACAAATTGTAACATGACAGTGATTAGTTTGAACAATTAATACATTTCAGATATAATATTATACATATTTCAATGCTATTCTCCTCAATCATCCCACCCTCTCCCGGTCCCAGAGTCCAAAAGTCTGTTCTATACATCAGTGTCTCTTTTGCTGTCTCGTAAATAGGGTTATTTTTACCATCTTTCTAAATTCCATATATATGCGTTAGCATACTATATTTGTGTTTTTGTTTCTGGCTTACTTCACTCTGTATAATAGGTTCCAGTTCCATCCACCTCCTTAGAACTGATTCAAATGTATTCTTTTTAATGGCTGAGTAATACTCCATTGTGTATATGTACCACAGCTTGCTTATCCATTCATCTGTGGATGGACATCTAGGTTGCTTCCACGTTCTGGCTATTGTAAACAGTGCTGCTATGAACATTGGAGTACAGGTGTCTCTTTCAATTCTGGTTTTCTCAGTGTATATGCCCAGCAGTGGGATTGCTGGATCATAAGGCAGTTCTATTCCCAGTTTTTTGAGGAATCTCCATACTGTTCTCCATAGTGGCTGTACTAGTTTGCATTCCCACCAACAGTGTAAGAGGGTTCCCTTCTCTCCACACCCTCTCCAGCATTTATTGCTTGTGGACTTTTGGATAGCAGCCATTCTGACTGGCGTGAAATGGTACCTCATAGTGGTTTTGATTTGCATTTCTCTGATAATGAGTGATGTTGAGCATCTTTTCATGTGTTTGTTAGCCATCTGTATGTCTTCTTTGGAGAAATGTCTATTTAGTTCTTTGGCCCATTTTTTGATTGGGTCATTTATTTTTCTGGAATTGAGCTGTAGAAGTTGTTTGTATATTTTTGAGATTAGTTGTTTGTCAGTTGCTTCGTTTGCTATTATTTTCTCCCATTCTGAAGGCTGTCTTTTCACCTTGCTTATAGTTTCCTTTGTTGTGCAGAAGCTTTTTAAGTTTGATTAGGTCCCATTTGTTCATTTTTTATTTTATTTCCGATATTCTGGGAGGTGGGTCATGGAGGATCCTGCTGTGATGTAAGTCAGAGAGTGTTTTGCCTATGTTTTCCTCTAGGAGTTTTATGGTTTCTGGTCTTACATTTAGCTTTTTAATCCATTTTGAGTTTATTTTTGTGTATGGTGTTAGAAAGTGTTCTAGTTTCATTCTTTTACAAGTGTTTGACCAGTTTTCCCAGCACCACTTGTTAAAGAGATTGCATTTCCTCTAAAGTCAGGAACAAGACAAGGATGCCCACTTTCACCATTACTATTCAACATAGTTTTGGAAGTTTTGGCCACAGCAATCAGAGCAGAAAAAGAAATAAAAGGAATCCAAATTGGAAAAGAAGAAGTAAAACTCACTGTTTGCAGATGACATGATCCTCTACGTAGAAAACCCTAAAGATTCCACCAGAAAATTACTAGAACTGATCAATGAATATAGTAAAGTTGCAGGATATAAAATTAACACACAGAAATCCCAAGCATTCCTGTACACTAATAACGAGAAAATAGAAAAGAGAAATTAAGGAAACAACTCCATTCACCATTGCAATGAAAACAATAAAATACTTAGGAATATATCTTCCTAAAGAATCTAAAGACCTATATATAGAAAACTATAAAACACTGGTGAAAGAAATCAAAGAGGACACTAATAGATGGAGAAATATACCATGTTCATGGATTGGTAGAATCAATATAGTGAAAATGAGTATACTACCCAAAGCAATTTATAGATTCAATGCAATCCCCATCAAGCTACCAACGGTATTCTTCACAGAGCTAGAACAAATAATTTCTCAATTTGTATGGAAATACAAAAAACCTCGAATAGCCAAAGCTATCTTGAGAAAGAAGAATGGAACTGGAGGAATCAACCTGCCTGACTTCAGGCTCTACTACAAAGCCACAGTCATCAAGACAGTATGGTACTGGCACAAAGACAGAAATATAGATCAATGGAACAAAATAGAAAGCCCAGAGATAAATCCACGCACATATGGTCACCTTATCTTTGACAAAGGAGGCAAGAATATACAATGGATTAAAGACAATCTCTTTAACAAGTGGTGCTGGGAAAACTGGTCAAACACTTGTAAAAGAATGAAAGCATTTCTAGATGTAAAATTCCTTAAATATTTGAATCTTATTCATGAGGTTGCATGTTTACTCTTCTATCAAGAATGAGGAAAATAGGCATCAAAACAGAGTAAGTTAATTTGTTTTTCAAGAATTTTCCAAATTCAATTACTGTCCCCTCTGTATCATCACAACACACACTATAGGAGGAAGGACCATGATTAAACCCCACCTCTGCCTTCACCCTGTCCTGTTACCCCAAGTGGCTCATCTCCTCTAAGAATGTCAGTTCTAGGAAAAGAAGAGTTAGCCATGTGACCTCCAAATTCACTTTCTGCTCTGTTATTCAATGATGTAATTTTCCCTGAAGACATTTCCCCTGTCTTACATAAACAGCAAGTCCAAAGGGACACAAAGTTCACGGACTGTAGATTACAAGGGCACAAGCTATTTTGTCCTCAAATTTAGCAACACAGACAAGATACTCAGATCAAAGGAAGGTCACCCTCTCTGATAATCCCAGGTCACAGGATAGGAAGGATTGCCTCTTTAGAGGCCCTGAAGTAATACACACAGGAGTGTAATTTTGAAAGAATGTTTTGGTGAAAGTAACCCTTTTCTAGAACTTAGTATGCAGCAAGCAATCCAAGCTGTATCTATTAAAATGATTTGTATATTTGAGTTGTTAAAATACATTTTAAAAACATTAATGCAAAGAATTGTGTTTTTCCCATGAAATTCAGCAAAATGAAATTTTGGAAAAAAATGTATCCAAAAATTTCCAGGACTCTGTGACAAGCTGACTGATAATAGCAAACGCTGATATTTGTGCTAATCAGTTACCTAGTACTAATGTTTTAATTTGTCAAATTCTCAAAGCAACAGAGCCAGTATTTTAGCCAGTTAATGTGCCTTCAGAGTCTTTATTATTAATCACTGCAATAGATGGTCTCATAAATATAGCACTAGGCTGAATTAAAGAACAAAACTATATTTATGATAAATATATTTCTGTATTATTTAATATAAATATAAGTCTATGTTTCTAATATATTTATATTAATTAAATAAATTTTATAAATATTTATGTGTATCTTACTTATGCATTTGTTTGTTATTTATGGTTTGCTTGTTATTTATATTGCTTACTCTACCAGGCTTCCATCATTTGCTGACACTGTTTCTTAGGATTATTTAACTATACATTAGCCTGGCCATACATATCAAACAAATTTCTGATCTAAATTCTTTCTCCTAAGCATTTTTTTTTTTTTTTTACCATTTCATTCTAGAAACTGATTTTGCATGCCTTGGTATCAAGTGTGTAGGATTTCTAGCAGAATCTTTCAGATCGGCTTATATTGCAAATAGGAAATTGCTTAGAACAAAGGAAATCTTTTTGCTGATACAACGAACATCTGCTGTCCTGTGTCTACAAAGGAAAGAGAGAATTCTCCAGTGAAAGGAGAATTCTAAGTGATGACTACAGAAATTAGATGAAGCTTCAATTCTTGGAATACAGACTTATACAAGAATATGAAAATAAACACCGTTGTTATAAGCAAAGGAGAAGCAGTTTTCATCTACAGCAAATTAACAGATCCAGAAAGCAATGAACAAAGTTATGCTAAAAATTATTTTTCTGGCCTCCAAAATAATTTTGCTACATGAATACTTCAGTCCTTCATGAGCGTGAGCCATATGGAGAGAAAACATCATTGTTTTCATCAAGTTGCTGAATGCTGGGATCTAGCCCACGAAGGCTGGAAATGGTATGTTTCCTGGCAGTATGTATGTCTTGTTAATATAAACAGTTTCAATAGCTCATAGCAAGCTACAGGCTTCAATTAGGATAAACCAGTGTAGTCTGGAGGAAAAGATCCCAAATTGTCCCTAAGGCCTGGGGTTTGTAAGAATTTTTATAAAGGGCTTCCCAGGTGACTCAGTGGTAAAGAATCCGCCTGCCAAGCAAAAGATGTGAGTTCGATCTTGGGTCAGGAAGATCCCCTGGAGAAGGACACAGTAGTCCACTCCAATATCCTTGTCTGGGAAATCACAGGACAGAGGAGCCTGTTGGGCTGCTGTCCATGGAGTCACAAAGAGTCAGACACAACTTAGCAACTAAATAACAACAATATAAATGGTAAAAAAAAATTGGACATCTGTAGATTGGTGTCACAACCAAAAGAAGATAGATAAGTGTAATTCTGAGAAGAATTGACTTCTTCCTAAATATTAAACCATCTCTATGGCTCATGTAAGAATGTCAGATACCACTATGCTGTGATCACAATGTTTTTGTTTAATTGTTTATGGGAGTGGTTTTGACCATTTGGCTATTCACTTCCTTCCTCAAAATCCATCTGTTTTCCTCTCAAAATTCTATTCCTTTCAAAGAGGGCAAGCCTCAATCAAATACTTTTGTTTAATCAAGAAATAAAAAGCACAAAGAAATGAGTAATTAACATGAGATTATTGTCCAGTTAACATTTACACAACCAAAACGTTGGAGACGGCAATGGCAACCCACTCCAGTACTCTTGCCTGGAAAAATCCCATGAACAGAGGAGCCTGGTAGGCTACAGTCCATGGGGTCTCAAAGAGTTGGACACGACTGAGCGACTTCACTTCACTCACTTCACTTCATACTTTATCACTGGACAAGGAAATGGCAATCCACTCCAGTATTCTTGCCTGGAGAATCGCATGGACAGAGGAGCCTGCCGGCCTATGGTCCATGGGGTCACAGAGAGTCAGTCGGACATGACTGAAGTGACTGAGCCCGCATGCGCACAACCAACGTGTATTGAACACTAGTACCAGCACCATGAGATTTCTCTTAGAAAGATACTTTTTTATAACATGTGCTTTTGGGTCTCATAAAAACATTTTAAAAGAAAAAACTTTGTAAGAAAATTTTCAGGTTTCCATCACTATCTTAGATAAAAGATTCTTTGATAGACAGGTGCAAATATTCTCTTTGCATGCAAATTTATCCCCCTACTGCTTATGCTATTTGTTAAAAGGACCCAGTTTTCTGTAACTGATGCAACACTTGGAAAGAAGATTTGCTAAACAACTGACAATAATTTTGTAATTTGTTTGGCAAGTGTATTTTCAGTATGCTCTAATAAATTTATATTTTGGTTTTTGAGTAGTTCATGAAATATTGAGTGACCTAATTCCACTTCCCAAAAGACCAGACTAAGGAGCAAATTTTAGGTTAATGGAGACTTGCTAATTGCAGACATTTGGTAAGGCTCAATTTGAATAGAGAAGCTTTCTTTTCTATAAATAAATAGAAATTCATATGAAACTGTTTGTTATATTGACTTAAACTTCAAGTTAATAGGCTGCTATGTTTTTGTAAGTGTTCAGAATCAAATCTTTGTCTTTTATTTCTTCAAATGTAGCAGTGCTTCTACCTCAATTTTAACATTCTCCTTATTTTCCAATTTAAAAGAGCAGATAAGAGATAAGTGCTCCGGATGACAGCAAAGTCTCTTCAGTTACACAGCTCAAGCAAAATGGGGCCCAGATGAATATCAGCTACCAAGATTAAGTCGGTGTTCATGGTTCATTCTTGCAGTTTTAGAAAACACCAAGTATTCTAGTCTTTTTTTAAAAAGAAAAACCAAAGTCATCTTTTATCTATTACTGAAGTCGAAGACAACTTTTAACACCCTATGAATTTCAAAAAGTGAAGTTTGAACTTAAAGCCAGTTGAGTGTTAAGTTTTAGTTCTCACTCTTTGTATCCTATGCATTAATTCCACCACCACCATAAAAGAAAGAAAATACTTTTTTAAAAAGTGTTGAAGTTTTTTGTGCATTATCTTGAAAGTTGTATGATGGATAGGCTCAAATTAAATGTATTGATTGATCTCCTTTTCAGGAACTGAAAAATCACAATTCTTATACATCCTTTACTTGGAGTTTTAAAAATTGTTTTCTCTTTTTCATTATTCACATCTTTAGTTTGAATCCTATGTTTCAATTTCCAAACTTGTTCTTTCAAGCAGCTGGTTAAGCATGACATAATAGCAACATATGTTTGTATCCCCATACCACACTAAATGAAGGTGGAAGTATACAAAAGGTGTGTTCAGAAAGGACAAAGAGATGAAGGGAGTCAAGCATACAGAAAACATTTCAAAAAATATTTTGGCAGACAAGAAGTAAGTTGGAGGAGTGGCACTTGATTAAATCCATTCCCTCATAGCTCAGTCAGTAAAGAATCCACCTGCAATGCAGGAGACATGGGCTCAATTCCTGGGTAGGGAAGATGCCCTGGAGAAGGCAATGGCAACCCACTCCAGCATTCTTGCCTGGAAAATCCCATGGACAGAGGAGGCTGGTGGGCTACATTTTATGGGGTCGCAAGAGTCAGATACAACTTAGTGACAAAACCATTACCACGAGTCATAGTTACGACCCAAGTTTCCTAAGGGTGGGGAGGAGGACATAGGCTGAGAAGACATCATCCCAATAAAACTGAAGAACCCATAAGGCACTAGGAACACAGAACCCACAAAAGTGTACTTGAGATTCAGGACAGAAAAAAAGGAGATTGGTCAAAAGTCAGCAGGGAAAGCATTAGATTGCTAGTTGCCTTATTCTTTCTCAACCACCAGTGCCCATCAACCAACCCTTCTATCTTTAAAGAAAAAAAAATGGAGGGGAAAAAATGTGGGGAAACAGAGACTATGCAAGGTATGAGATATAAAATCAAGTATTCTAAGAACTGAATTATTTTCTTATATATAACTTTGGAAAATAATTTCCAAAAAATTAAAATGAGAATATTTCAATCAACTGGAGTACTTAGTATGTTTCTTTCATGATAGCAATAGTTGTAGGGCTGTTTAAGGCACATGGCAGATCTATAATGGAGATCTTATAGACCTATTATGCAGATAAGAAAATTAAGCCTTACAGGAATTTATCCAAGCAATTTATCCAAGGTCAAACAGCTATTAGGTAGTGGTCCTAGAACTCAGACTCAGCTCTGTTGATTATAAACCTTATGCTTATTCTGCTATTCCTAAATTCTTTGAAAAATTTTGGTTTGGGGTCACTCTGAACAAAGGGAAGACTCTTTGAGATAAAGAAATAAGTGTAGTGGAATGTCCCCTGTAAATTTTGTTGCTGTTGCTGTTTAGTCACCAAGTACTTAGAAGTTCCAAATTTGCCACCAGGGAAGCCCGCCTGCAAATTTAGAACTTCTAATTGCTTTGTTGTTTAATTAGATTGATGAACTTGAAATGTTAAGACTGGTATAAATACTTATAAGTATTATGTTTTCTCTGAAGCAGCAAATAAATAAAATTAAATTTAGAAATGAAAATTAAGCCGAACCACTTGGGTCAATCCTACCCAGAGTTTCTTATCTTTTTTCTGTTAGTCATTTCCTCTGACGCTTGTTTTTCTCTCTGCCTAGTGAGTTCTAAACTCATCCTCTGATGGAAATTTTCCTGTGATGAACAGTTGAGACCAAAGTACCTAATGTGATTTATACCCATTTAAATATTAGTTTAATATTTGTTTTGCATTCTTTACCAACCTCTGTCAGGTTGTTCAAATATCAATTTGCATATTCATATATTGATTCTGCACAGGAAGAGTTGGGCAAAGCCATCCTTCAGGAGAGCTGAGTTGAGGTGGGGTATGGAAAATTGAGTAGAGTCAGTGAAAACATGGATTTGTGGGCTGATCTGGAAGGAAAATCTTTGCAGCATATCTTTTGTCCATATGCCTCATCCAGCATTTTTAGGCAGGCTGAATAAAACGAAAAGTCTATCCAGAACAATAGTAAACATGGGGGAAATCTGCGTGGTAAAATGCTTTGTGAAGATCATATGCAAATGGAGGAGAGGCAGTGCAGTGCTGCCCACCTGGCGTAAGTCAGGTGAGGCTAAGGATGGGCTGAGGCCCTTGACCTTGTTCCAGCCTTCTTAGCTTGTTCACAGCAACAGGGAAGCTGTTCCTCCACCACCCCACTGCATGCTTGCCCAACTGGGAAGACCTCAGAATTATGAGCCTGGTTGAATTACCTCAGGTCATTTTGTACTGGAAACTTCAGGACAATGTTCAACCATAAATTACACTGAACATCTTTTCCTTCCACTCCAGTTTCATAATGTCTGCTAAACAGACTTCTGATAAAGTGTATCTTTAAGTACTAAGGTTCGCAAGCTCTGGGTAAGAGGCTGTAAAAGTCAACCTTTTCAAAGACCTACAAATGAAACACCAAAAGCTTGTTAAAATGAATTGCCTGATAACCTTTCTCTTTACATTTTTTTCTGCTTTAACTGTATTTTTTATCTCACTTTTTCCTTCCTGTAGAGGTTTTTTTTTTTTTTTTAATGTTTCACAGTAAAAGCACATTTTGGTGCATAAAACACATTCATGTTGGTGGTGGAAATTTGTTACTTTATTGGTAAATTTAATATACTCTGTCACTGTAAATTTGTGGTTTTATGCCATGGATGAAATGATCAATTTAGCTACTCTGCCATGTATATAGTGATAATATTCAGGTAAAAGGAAGAGACCAAAATTTTTTCTTCAATTTGTTTGGCTATTTTTCTTTACTCCAGTAGTAAATATTTTGTACATAATTTTTTGCATGATCTCTTTGTTTATTTTTAGTAGAGGAATTGTTGAGTAACTGGTAATGTGCACTTTAAATGATAATACCAATTGTAGACTGATATCTAGAAAGGTTACACAAACTAATTCTCCAGTTAATAGGACTTAATGCTAATTATTTTATTCTTTTTCACTCTTATGAGTAAAAACATCTCATAGCTATTATTGTTTTGTTTTTTACTTTTAAATATTTTTCTTTTTGTAAAATGAAACATGTACAGAAAACCACACAGAAAAAAATGTGCATCTGAGTGCATTATTATAAGATAATGCAGGCACATTCAGTTGCTCAGTCATGTTCAGTTCTTTGCAACCCCATGGACCATAGCATGCCAGGCTCTTCTGTCCATGGGATTTTCCAGGCAAGGATACTGGACTGTGTTGCCATTTCCTCCTCTAGGAGGTCTTCCTGACCCAGGGATCAAGCCATGACTCCTGCATCTCCAGGACTGGCAGGTGAATTCTTTACCACTGAGCCATCTAGGAGGCCTTTTATAAGGTAAATGTGATCCTAACTTTTTCATACTGTTCACGGGGTTCTTAAGGCAAGAATACTTCTCCAGTGGACCACGTTTTGTCATAACTCTCCACTATGGCCCATCCATCTTGGGTGGCCCTACACAGAATGGCTCACAGCTTCATTGAGTTAGACAAGGCTGTGGTCCATGTGATCAGATTGGTTAGTTTTCTGTGACTGTGGTTTTCATTCTGTCTGCCCTCTGATGGAGAAGGGTAAGAGGCTTATGGAAGCTTCCTGATGGGAGAGACTGACTGAGGGGGAAACTGGGTCTTGTGCTGATGGGCAGGGCCATGTTCAGTAAATCTTTAATCGAATTTTCTGTTGATGGGCGGGGCTGTCTTCCCTCCCTGTTGTTTGACTTGAGGCCAAACTATGGTGGAGATAAGGAAGATAATGTGACCTCTTTCAAAAGGTCCCATGCAGGCACTTCAAAAAGTCCCATGCAACAGCAAAGGAAACTATAAGCAAGGTGAAAAGACAACCCTCAGAATGGGAGAAAATAATAGCAAATGAAACAACTGACAAAGGATTAATTCCCCAAATATACAAGCGGCTCATACAACTCAATACCAGAAAAACAAACAACCCAATCAAAAAGTGGCAAAAAATACCTAAACAGACATTTCTTCAAAGAAGTCATAATAGATGGCTAACAAACATGAAAAGATGCTCAACATCACTCATTATTAGAGAAACGCAAATCAAAACTACAATGAGATATCATCTCACATCAGTCAGAATGGCCCTCATCAAAAAGTCTACAAACAATAAATACTGGAAAGGGTGTGGAGAAAAGGGAACACTCTTGCACTGTGGGTGGGAATGTAAATTGATACAGCCACTGTGGAAGACAGTTTAGAGATTTCTTAAAAAACTAGGAATAAAACCACCATGCTGCTGCTGCTGCTACTAAGGTGCTTCAGTCGTGTTCAACTCTGTGCGACCCCATAGACGGAAGCTCACCAGGCTCCTCCATCCCTGGGATTCTCCAGGCAAGAATACTGGAGTGGGTTGCCATTTCCTTCTCCAATGCATGAAAGTGAAAGTGAAGTCGCTCAGTCGTGTCCGACTCTCAGCGACCCCACGGACTGCAGCCCACCAGACTTCTCCATCCATGGGATTTTCCAGGCAAAAGGACTGGGGTGGGGTGCCATTGCCTTCCCCTAAAACCACCATAAGACCCAGAAATCCCACTCCTAGTCATATACCCCGAGGAAACCAAAATTGAAAGAGAAACATGTATTCATGTTTTGTTACATGCACTGTTCATTGCAGCACTATTTGCAATAGCTAGACTATGGAAGCAATCTAGATGTCCATTGACAGATGAATGGATAAAGAAGTTGTGGTAAATATACACAATGGAATACTGCTGCTGCTAAGTCGCTTCAGTCGTGTCCAACTCTGTGCGACCCCATAGACGGTAGCCCACCAGGCTCCCCTGTCCCTGGGATTCTCCAGGCAAGAACACTGGAGTGGGTTGCTATTTCCTTCTCCAATGCATGAAAGTGAAGTCGCTCAGTCGTGTCTGACTCTCAGTGACCCCATGGACTGCAGCCCACCAGGCTCCTCCGTCCATGGGATTTTCCAGGCAAGAGTACTGGAGTGGGGTGCCATTGCCTTCTCCAAAATGGAATACTATTCAACCATAAAAAGGAACACATTTGAGTCAGTTCTAATGAGGTGGATGAACCTAGAACCTATTATACAGAGTGAAGTGAGTCAGAAAGAGAAAGATAAATACCGTATTCTAACACATATATATGGAGTCTAGAAAATGGTACTGAAGAATTTACTTACAGGGCAACAAGGGAGAAACAGATATAGAGAATAGACTTACGAACATGGGGAGAGGGGAGTAGAGGGTGACATGTATGGAAAGAATAACATGGAAACTTACATTACCATATGTAAAATAGATAGCCAATGAGAATTTTCTGTATAAATTCAAACAGGGGCTCTGTATCAACTTAGAGGGATGAGATGGGGAGGGAGATGGGAGGAAGTTTCAAAAGGGAGGGGATGTATATATACCTATGGCTGATTCATGTTGAGGTTTCACAGAAAACAGCAAAATTCTGTAAAGCAATTATCGTTCAATAAAAAATAAATTAATTAAAAAAAAAGAAAGGTCCCATGCAGGCACTGCTGCACTCAGTGCCCCCAACCCTGAAGCAGGCTACTGCCAACCCACACCTCTACCAGAGACTACTGGACACTCACGGGCAAGTCAGGGTCAGTCTCTTGTGGGGTCACTGCTCCTTTCTCCTGGGTCCTGGCGCACACAAGGTTTTATTTGTGCCCTCAAAGAGTCTGTTTCCCCATTCCTGTGTAAGTTCTGTGGTGGGGTTAAGGCAACCTCCTCCAAGAGGGTTTATGCCATACCCAGGTCTACTGCACCCAGAGCCCCTGCCCTTGCAGCAGTCCACTGCTGACCCGTACCTCTGCAGGAGACACTCAAACACAGTTCTGTCTCAGTCTCTGTAGGGTCTCTGGGTCCTGGGCCGGGGTGGGGGGGCACAAGTTTTGTTTGAGCCCTCTGAGCATCTCTGGTGAGGATGGGGTTTGATTCTAAACAGAATTTCTCCTTTCCTACCATCTTGCTGGGGCTTCTCCTTTGCCCTTGGACATGGGTATCTTTTATTGGTGGGATCAAAAATTCTCCTGTCGACGGTTGTTCAGCAGTGAATTGTAATTTTGGAGTTCTTGCAGGAGAAGATGAGTGCATGTCTTTCTACTCTGCCATCTCCTATGTCCAGATACATGATCCAAGGATGTTTGTGTCAGATATGGCACCCCCATGCCAACTCCCCTGACTCATTTGAAAAGACCATGATGCTGGGAATGATTGAAGGTGGGAGGAGAAGGGGATGACAGAGGATGAGATGGTTGGGTGGCATCACCAACTCTATTGACATGAGTTTAATAAGCTCTGGGAGTTGGTGATGGACAAGGGAAGCTGGCGTGCTGCAGTCCATGGAATTGCAAACAGTTGGACACCACTGAGTGACTGAACTGAACTGATCCTAAGTATGAACCAGATCAAGAAATAGAACTTTATCAGTCATCTCCTGAAATTCCCCCTCAACATACTCATTCCCTTCAAAAGTAACCACTATCCTTAGTTTTTAAACTAATCTGTCTTTGCTTATATTTGTGGCTTTATTATCCAAAGAGGCATGTCTAAGAACTATTGTGTAGTCTTGCCCATTTTTAAAAAACTAACTTTTTTTTGGTTTCAATTTTATTTTACTTATGTTTTATTGAAATAGTTGGTTTATAATATTATATAGGTTTCATGTGGGCAACCTTATATTTCTACCTGTATACACTACTGCATGTTCACCATCAAAAATTTAGTTTCCACCCATTACTATACAGTTGATCCCGTTTACCTATTTTTCTCTCCTCTCAACCCCTTTTCCACTGGTAACTACTACTCTATTCTCTGTATGCAGATGCTTGTGTTTGGTTTGCCTTATTCATTTATACTACACTTATAAATGACATCATACGGTATTTGTCTTTCTCCATCTGACTTACTTCACTTAACATAATAATCAAGATACATTCATGTTGCTAAAAATGACAGAATTTCATCTTTTTTATGACTGAGTAGAATTCCACTGTATATATGTACCACATTTTCTTCACTCTTTCATACATTGATTGACACTTAGATTGTTTCCATATCTTGACTATTGTAAATAATTCTGTAATGAACATAGGGGTGCTTATATCTTTTCAAACTGATGTTTTTATTTTCTTCAGATAAATACTCAGAAGTAGAATAGATGGTTCATATAGTAGTTTGTATTTTTAATTTTTTTAAGAATCTCCATAATGTTTTCCACTGTGGCTATACCAGTTTATACTCTCACCAACAGTGTTTCAGGGTCTCACTTTTTCTCCATCCTCTCCAACTTTGTTATTCCTTGCTTTTTTATAATAGCCAATAGGCATGAGGTGATATCTCACTGTGGTTTTGGTTTGCATCTCCCTAATGATTAGCAGAAATGGATGTTTTTCTGGAACTCTCTTGCTTTTTCCATGATCCAGTGGATGTTGGCAATTTGCCCTCTGGTTCCTGTATCTTTTCTAAAACCAGCTTGAACATCAGGAAGTTCATGGTTCACATATTGCTGAAGCCTGGCTTGGAGAATTTTGAGCATTACTTTACTAGCGTATGAGATGAGTGCAATTGTGCGGTAGTTTGAGCATTCTTTGGCATTGCCTTTCTTTGGGATTGGGATGAAAACTGACCTTTTCCAGTCCTGTGGCCACTGCTGAGTTTTCCAAATTTGCTGGCATATTGAGTGCAGCACTTTCACAGCATCATCTTTCAGGACTTGAAATAGCTCCACTGGAATTCCATCACCTCCACTAGCTTTGTTCGTAGTGAAGCTTTCTAAGGCCCACTTGACTTCACATTCCAGGATGTCTGGCTCTAGGTCAGTGATCACACCATCGTGATTATCTGGGTTGTGAAGATCTTTTTTGTACAGTTCTTCTGTGTATTCCTGCCACCTCTTCTTAGTATGTTCTGCTTCTGTTAGGTCCATACCATTTCTGTCCTTTATCGAGTCCATCTTTGCATGAAATGTTCCCTTGGTATCTCTAACTTTCTTGAAGAGATCCCTAGTCTTTCCCATTCTGTTGTTTTCCTCTATTACTTTGCATTGATCGCGGAGGAAGGCTTTCTTATCTCTTCTTGCTATTCTTTGGAACTCTGCATTCAGATGCTTATACCTTTCCTTTTCTCTTTTGCTTTTCACTTCTCTTCTTTTCACAGCTATTTGTAAGGCCTCTTCAGACAGTCATTTTTTGCTTTATTGACTTTTCTTGCTTTATTGATTTTTCTTGCTTTATTGACTCTTTTTGCTTTTTTGACTATGCCAAAGCCTTTGACTGTGTGGATCACAATAAACTATAGAAAGTTCTGAAAGAGATGGGAATACCAGACTACCTGACCTGCCTCTTGAGAAACCTATATGTAGGCCAGGAAGCAACAGTTAGAACTGGACATGGAACAACAGACTGGTTCCAAATAGGAAAAGGAGTACATCAAGACTGTATATTGTCACCCTGCTTATTTAAATTCTATGCAGAGTACATCATGAAAAATGCTGGGCTGGAAGAAGCACAAGCTGGAATCAAGATTGCCAGGAGAAATATCAATAACCTCAGATATGCAGATGACACCATCCTTATGGCAGAAAGTGAAGAGGAACTAAAGAGCCTCTTGATGAAAGTGAAAGAAGAGAGTGAAAAAGTTGGCTTAAAGCTCCACATTCATAAAACGAAGATCATGGCATCTGGTCCCATCACTTCATGGGAGATAGATGGGGAAACAGTGGAAACAGTATCAGATTTTCTTTTGGGGGCTCCAAAATCACTGCAGATGGTGACTACAGCCATGAAATTAAAAGATACTTACTTCTTGGAAGAAAAGTTATGAGCAACCTAGATAGCATATTCAAAAGCAGAGACATTACTTTGCCAACAAAGGTCCATCTAGTCAAGGCTATGGTTTTTCCAATGGTCATGTATGGATGTGAGAATTGGACGGTGAAGAAAGCTGAGTGCCACAGAATTGATGCTTTTGAAGTGTGGTGTTGGAGAAGACTCTTGAGAGTCCCTTGGACTGCAAGGAGATCCAACCAGTGTATTCTGAAGGAAATCAACCCTGGGTGTTCTTTGGAAAGACTGATGCTAAAGCTGAAATTCCAGTACTTTGGCCACCTCATGCAACGAGTTGATTCATTGGAAAAGACTCTGATGCTGGGAGGGATTGGGGGCAGGAGAAGAAGGGGATGACAGAGGATGAGATGGCTGGATGGCATCACTGACTCGACGGACGTGAGTCTGAGTGAACCCCGGGAGTTGGTGATGGACAGAGAGGCCTGGCGTGCTGCAATTCATGGGATCACAAAGAGTTGGACATGACTGAGTGACTGAACTGAACTGAACTGAACTGAACGATTAACAGTATTGAACATCTTTCATGTGCCTGTTGGTCACCTATATGTCTTCTTTAGAAAAATATCTATTCAGGTCTTCTGCCCAGTTAAAGTTTTTTCTGTTGTTGTTGACTTCTGTGAGTTCTTTATATATTTTGGTTATTAACCCCTTATTGGAAATGTAACTTGCAAATATCTTCTCTTTTTCAGTGATTTTTCTTTTGTTTTTTTTGATGGTTTCCTTTGACATGCAGAAGATTTTTGTGTTCATGTGCTCCTGTGATCTTCCACACATGAACACATATGAATGTAGCCATTAAGTACAAAAGAAAATAAAGCTTTTGATATTTGCTAAACTTGTGCTCCTTGCCTTGCCATTAGTTCATGCCCTGCATAGCCCGTGGTCCCAGAGTGAAAACACAGAAAGCCTAAAGCAAAGCTACTCCAGCTGCCCTGTAGACTTGTGAATCAGGATACTAACATGCTGTTTTAAGCCTCTGAGAATTTGTTATGCAGCATTATGGCAGCATTAGCTGACTATACAGTGCTGTGAGGTTTTTCTCTAAATATCAATGTGTCCTGCAAATTACAAGAGGGGGAGAAATTTTAAAATAAAATAACATGTAGAAAACATACTGCTCTTTTTCAAGAAAAGTATTTCAGGAGCACTTTGCCCATAAATAGTTGCCAAGGTTGGCAAGAGAAATAACAGCTTCCAATAAACCAGCCAATGAAGCAGAGGGCACAAGAGGTAGTCAGAATAATTAGTATTTCTTCAAGAAATATCTAATAGTTACTATATTAGGGTCTATCGAGAAATAGAACCAATAAGATTCATATATATATATATATGTATTTAAAGAGATTTATTAGAAGCAATTGGCTCATGCAATTATACATGTCTGCAAAGTCCAAAATCTTCAGGGTGGGCTGGCAGGCTAGAGACCCAGGAGAGCTGATGCTGCAGTTCCCATTCAGAGGCCATCTGCTGGAGAACCAGGAAGAACCAGTGCTGCACATGAAGTCCAAAGGCCACCTGCTGGAGAATTCTCTTTTGCTCAAGAAAACTGGTCTTTTTTAAAAATTTTTTATTAGACTTTCCACTGATTGAATGAACCCAACGTACTAGGTAAGGTAACTACTTAAAGTTTACCGACATAAATGTTAATCTCATCCAAAACCTCTCAGCTTCACAGAAACCCAGAATAATGTTTATCTAAATATCTAGGCACCCTGTGGCCCAGTTAAACTGACACATAAAATTAACCATTACAGTCATTTTGAGATTAATATTGACCATAGAGCTAAACTTGGTATTTTGAGATCAACATGATTCCAGTGTAACCAGGGTAAACAGCAAGACTAGTCAGATACAAGTGCACTGAAGTCATCCAGAAAAGAGAGACAGAGTCAGTCAGAGTCCAGTCAGACCTCACACCAGTTATTTTAACAGAGAATTTAATAAAAATATTTGCTAGTGATTGAGGGACTGAAAAGGCAAAAATATTACCTTAAAATACCATGGAGTTAGCATATGCAGGAAGTAGTTGCCACCTCTGGCCTGGAGGAATAAAGGGAAAGAGGTTATTTAAACATATAAGCTTGAAGCAAATGCCCATGTTGCTGAAACTCAGACCTTTAAGCCCACAGATCTGGAACATATCAGATCTCTAAGTGAGGGGATGGGGGAGGGGGACTCCAGGGGTTAACACTAGGGTTAGTGTTCTTGAAGGGGCACAGTGAGGCTAGGCCTGTGAGTTAAAAAAAAAAGCTGGGGCCTGGAATCAAGGCCTACTACTGTAATGGACTTCCACTTTGAGGGTGAAGTGTTGCTACAGGACACTCAGAGATACAGCCAACAAGAAGAAACAGAAAAGAGTAAGTCTCTCCTTCCTTTTCCAGCTGAGGTCTCCCTCTAGCACCCTCTCTTGGCAGAGCCTAATAGACGGCTAGTTAACCAAGGAGAAAGGTGATTCAACCAATCCCAGACCACTTCCAGCCTAGTGAAGAAGAGTAGAGCTGTGGGTGGAAGACATTAGCTTAATAACAGGGCACAGAGTTCCTAATGGCTGTGACCTCCAAAGTGGGGTAGATGTACCCAGGAAGATGCATAAGACAATCCATTAGGAAATGGAAAGAAATCTATGTGTATTTTTTATTCTAAAAAAATAAGAAAGAAAAAAAGCTTTATTAATTGTAAAGCTCAGATTGATAGTGAAAGTTATGTTTGAGAACATTAATATGGAGGAAGATGAAAACAAAAAATTTAACCAAGAGGAAAAAACCTAAATAAAACATCAGGAAGGAAACTGGTGTGGCTAAAATGCAGCGTACTTATACTTACTTGTGCAGTGGCAAGGAAGAGGACCTAATCAGTTCAGTTCAGTCACTCAGTCAGGCCCGACTCTTTGCGACCCCATGAAGTGCAGCATGCCAGGCCTCTCTGTCCATCACCATCTCCCGGAGTTCACTCAAACTCATGTCCATCGAGTCGGTGATGCCATCCAGCCATCTCATCCTCTGTCGTCCCCTTCTCCTCCTGCCCCCAATCCTTCCCAGCATCAGAGTCTTTTCCAATGAGTCAACTCTTCACTTGAGGTGGCCAAAGTATTGGAGTTTTAGCTTTAGCATCATTCCTTCCAAAGAACACCCAGGGCTGATCTCCTTTAGAATGGACTGGTTGGATCTCCTTGCAGTCCAAGGGACTCTCAAGAGTCTTCTCCAACACCACACTTCAAAAGCATCAATTCGGCGCTCAGCTTTCTTCACCGTCCAATTCTCACATCCATACATGACCACAGGAAAAACCATAGCCTTGACTAGATGAACCTTTGTTGAAAAAGTAATGTCTCTGCTTTTCAATATGCTATCTAGGTTGGTCATAACTTTTCTTCCAAGGAGTAAGTGTCTTTTAATTTCATGGCTGCAGTCACCATCTGCAGTGATTTTGGAGCCCAAAAAGATAAAGTCTGACACTGTTTCCACTGTTTCCCCATCTATCTCGCATGAAGTGATGGGACCAGATGCCATGATCTTAGTTTTCTGAATGTTGGGCTTTAAGCCAAATTTTTCACTCTCCTCTTTCATTTTCATCAAGAGGCTCTTTAGTTCCTCTTCACTTTCTGCCATAAGGGTGGTATCATCTGCATATCTGAGGTTATTGATATTTCTCCTAGCAATCTTGATTCCAGCTTGTGCTTCTTCCAGCCCAGCATTTCTCAGAAAACTGAAATATACACTATGCCATTATATATACATACAAATATACACTATACTGGGGGAAGGCAATGGCACCCCACCCCAGTGCTCTTGCCTGGAGAATCCCATGGATGGAGGAGCCTGTCCATGGGGCTAGAGGCTCCAGTCCATGGGGTCGCTAAGAGTCGGACACAACTGAGCGACTTCACTTTCACTTTTCACTTTCATGCATTGGAGAAGGAAATGGCAACCCACTCCAGTATTCTTGCCTGGAGAATCCCGGGGATGGAGGAGCCTGGTGGGCTGCCGTCTATGGGATCGCACAGAGTCGGACACGACTGAAGCGACTTAGCAGCATACACTATACCATTATATGTATATTATAGTGTATAGTGTATATATATATAGTGTATACAAATATACACTATGCCATTATACATACATACAAATATACACTATACCATTATATGTATATTATAGTGTATAGTGTATATATATATATATAGTGTATACAAATATACACTATGCCATTATACATACATACAAATATACACTATGCCATTATACATACATACAAATATACACTATACCCAAGATTTTTCAAACACAGAAGCATGAGGACAAGCTCTCTCGTCAAGGGCACCATCATGCTTACATTCTCCCATTGTTTAGCCACAGCAATGAGAATGAAGAGACACTCTCTCAAGTTGCTTATGCCACAGACAGCAGCAACAAGGAAGCCAGATCAGAGGACCTGGAGTAGATTTTTTCTTCTACACAAATATGACACATTTTAAGGATATCTACAAAAAACTGCAGGAGATATATGGAGAGGGAAACTAACAAAATGGTCAGACAATTGATGCACTGAGCCTCTTACATTTTCATAATTAATGCTTATGTGACTCATTTGTACCCTTATGCTGGTGGAATCAAGAGATGTGTGTGAGGGCAGGTGGGGGGTGGGGGTGGGGGGGAGGATTGATTCTTCCATTCTAGAAATATTTCTTGAGTGCCTTCTGTGTGGCCGGCACTATTCCAGAAATCAGTGGTACAGGAATGAACAAGATCAATAAAACCCCGTTCCTCAAAAATTACAGACCTAAGAGACCCTCTGATGTATCAGTGGCCTGGAACTTCAATTTCCTGATACACTTGAGCTCTGTAGATGTTAGAGTTCATGTTATCTAAGAATTTTCAATCTCTATGAACTTGCCTCCAAATTAGATTCAGAGTCAAGATACTCTCACCAAATCTACAGCTAATTCAGTGATATTATAATGCTTGTCCCAAGCTAAGCTCAAAGCACGAAGCTTTTCTCCAACTCAAGGAGTCTTATATTAACTTTATTAATTCTACTGTATGCAGGTTGGGAAGCAACAATTAGAACTGGACATGGAACAACAGACTGGTTCCAAATAGGAAAAGGAGTACGTCAAGGCTGTATATTGTCACCCTGCTTATTTAACTTCTATGCAGAGTACATCATGAGAAGCGCTGGGCTGGAGGAAGCACAGGCTGGAATCAAGATTGCCAGGAGAAATATCAATAACCTCAGATATGCAGATGACACCACCCTTATGGCAGAAAGTGAAGAGGAACTAAAGAGCCTCTTGATGAAAATGAAAGAGGAGAGTGAAAAATTTGGCTTAAAGCTCAACATTCAGAAAACTAAGATCATGGCATCTGGTCCCATCACTTCATGGGAAATGGATGGGGAAACAGTGGAAACAGTGTCAGACTTTATCTTTTTGGGCTCCAAAATCACTGCAGATGGTGACTGCAGCCATGAAATTAAAAGATGCTTGCTCCTTGGAAGGAAAGTTATGACCAACCTAGACAGCATATTAAAAAGCAGAGACGTTACTTTTTCAACAAAGGTCTGTCTAGTCAAGGCTATGGTTTTTCCAGTAGTCATGTATGGATGTGGAGAGTTGAGCTATAAAGAAAGCTGAGCACTGAATAATTGATGCTTTTGAACTGTGGTGTTGGAGAAGACTCTTGAGAGTCCCTTGGACTGCAAGGAGATCCAACAAGTCCATCCTAAAGGAAATCAGCCCTGAATATTCATTGGAAGGACTGATGTTGAAGCTGAAACTCCAATACTTTGGCCACCTGATGCAAAGAGCTGACTCATTTGAAAAGACCCTGATGCTGGGAAAAATTGCGGGCAGGAGGAGAAGGGGATGACGGTGGATGAGATGGTTGGATGGCATCACCGACTCAATGGACATGAATTTGGGTGAACTCTGGGAGTTGGTGATGGACAGCGAGGCCTGGAGTGCTGCAGTTCATGGGGTTGCAAAGAGTCTGACATGACTGAGCAACTGAACTGAACTGAATTGAACTCTATACAGAATACGTAGTGACCAGCTATCATCTTGAAATGAAAGATGTGATTATCTAGCTTGGTAAGAGAGATGGAGACTGAATTCTTCACATCAAGCCATTGGTTTCTCTTTTTCTCAGTTTCTTCAGATGTAGCTTTAAAAAATAGGATTACTATGATAGCAGGTCTAAAAATTATTCAATAAAGTGGAATAGTGATCACTCATGTGCATAATTGATGTTACTATTTTTACACCATGGAATTCTTACACTGCTTGATGTTGGATGAAAATATAATCCAAGGTAACCTTCTACTCATCAGGACAGCTTCACATTTATCCCCAGTAGGACTGTTTCAAGGATTAGAAAACTAAAGATCAGAATGAGCAATGAACAAATTGAATTTGTATGTAAACTCATATGCACATTCTTTTAAGGAACTATGAAGTAATCAAAAGTCTTTTAAAAGACATTTTAGGGAATCCATTTGTAAAAGCCAAACCTGTATATATATTCTAAAGCTACTCATCCTTTAAAATGATGAAAACTTTCTGAAGATGGATGGTGTTGAGGTTGCTCAACAATGTGAATGTACTTATGCCACAGAACTGTACACTTAAACACTGCTAAAATGGTAAATTTTATGTATATATATTTTAATGTAGTAAGAAATACTTTAAAAATTCCTCCTGAATAAAACCAAAGTTGAAAATATTCTCCAAATTGAGTCTGAACTTTCATCACATGTTATTTGGTTTGACTCTTGAGTGGCTACTATACCCGCAGTTCTTAGGTTCCTGCCAAAGTCTTTCTGTGTGTTTTTGGCTTGGTTTTGAAGGATAACATTTATTGGCTACATAAAATATAACTCATGTCCTTATTGATTAATTAAAATAAATGAATAAATACATTGTCCAAATTGAGCTCAGTTTTGAGATTAAAGTTATAGCCTTAGCTCCAAGAAAATGCCTATTGCCTTTCTAGCATATGTATTCAATACTTATGTTTATATTTGCCAAATAATTCCTCCAGAGATACCATGTGACTACTTTTAATTGAAACATGTTGGAGCTCTTTATTTGATGTCCAAATCTTACATAAATATCAGATCAGATCAGATCAGATCAGATCAGTCGCTCAGTCGTGTCCGACTCTTTGCGACCCCATGAATCGCAGCACGCCAGGCCTCCCTGTCCATCACCAGCTCCCGGAGGTCACTCAGACTCGCATCCATCGAGTCAGTGATGCCATCCAGCCATCTCATCCTCCGTCGTCCCCTTCTCCTCCTGCCCTCAATCCCTCCCAGCATCAGAGTCTTCTCCAATGAGTCAACACTTCGCATGAGGTGGCCAAAATACTGGAGTTTCAGCTTTAGCATCATTCCTTCTAAAGAAATTCCAGGATTGATCTCCTTCAGAATGGACTGGTTGGATCTTCTTGCAGTCCAAGGGACTCTCAAGAGTCTTCTCCAACACCACAGTTCAAAAGCATCAATTCTTCGGCGCTCAGCCTTCTTCACAGTCCAGCTCTCACATCCATACATGACCACAGGAAGACCATAGCCTTGACTAGGCGAACCTTTGTTGGTAAAGTAATGTCTCTGCTTTTGGATATGCTATCTAGGTTGGTCATAACTTTCCTTCCAAGGAGTAAGCGTCTTTTAATTTCATGGCTGCAGTCACCATCTGCAGTGATTTTGGAGCCCAGAAAAATAAATTTTGACACTGTTTCCACTGTTTCTCCATCTATTTCCCATGTAGTGATGGGACCAGATGCCATGATCTTCGTTTTCTGAATGTTGAGCTTTAAGCCAACCTTTTCACTCTCCACTTTCACTTTCATCAAGAGGCTTTTTAGCCCCTCTTCACTTTCTGCCATAAGAGTGGTGTCATCTGCATATCTGAGGTTATTGATATTTCTCCCAGCAATCTTGATTCCAACTTGTGTTTCTTCCAGTCCAGCATTTCTCACTTCCAACTAAATTCTAAAAGCTTGTTGCAGAAGTAATGTTTCAATTCCCAGTCAGTAATACTAATCTGAAGGGTTCCTTTTTTATTTTTTTCCAATTATACTCTTCTCTATTGGAGAAGGAAATGGCAACCCGCTCCAGTGTTCTCACCTGGAGAATCCCAGGGATGGTGGAGCCTGGTCGGCTGCCATCTATGGGGTTGCACAGAGTCGGACACTACTGAATCAACTTAGCAGCAGCAGCACCTAGTGTAGCTTATGGCAAACATACAACTAGTGGCATGCTATGCAGAATGCCACTATTAATGATGACTGTGGTCAATATTTCAATCAGATTGAATCTGTGTCTCCTGTATCTCCTGCCCTGGCAGGCAGATTCTTTACTGCTGAGCCACCAGGAAAACCCCACTACTACCTAATGATCTCCTATTAAATAGATTAATTCTTCAGAACACCAAGTTTGGCTTTTTGTTTTGAAATGCAGAGTCTGTATTTTGTGGTTTGATTAAGTTATTGCCCTTTATTTCCTCGTAACATCTATAGCTTGGGCTTCCCAGGTGGCTCAGTGATAAAGAATTCACATGCCAATGCAGAAGATGCAGGATACGCAGTTTTGATCCCTGGTTTGGGAAGATGCCCTGGACAAGGAAACGGCAACCCACTCCAGTATTCTTGCCTGGAGAATTCCATGGACAGAGGAGCCTGGCAGTCTATAGTACACGGGGTCTCAAAAGAATTGGACATGACTTAATGACTAAAACGACAACAAATAACTATAGTTTACATAAATTATTGGCACCAAGCATTTTATAAGCACTTCATATGAATTAATTTATTTAATCCTCACAATATCACTATAGAGTATGTTTTATTAATATGATACCTATTTGATAAGTAAAGAAAATGAGAACTTCTCATATTCTCAGAACTTCTCCATATTCTTACAGCTCATAGTTGAAAGAGTCAGAATTTGAATCCAGGAAATCTGTCTTTAAAAGTATTGCTTTTAATCCCTAAATTATAACACAAGCACATCCTGTTAAATTTTCTGCCTGCATCTAGCTTTCTTTCTTGACTTTTCCTTTTTGTACCTTATTCTCATATATTATAAGAGTAATGGCTGTTTTTGTTTGGTTTGGTTTTGGCCTTTACAATACTTATTTCAGTTAGTGAAAATTGTTTGGCAAAGGGCAGAAGAGTGTCCTTGATTCCGTTGTTTTGCTTTGAGTTGCTGGGTCTTGGTCTTGTCAATTGTGACTGGCAATCAATAAGGATTGCCCAAGTGGCTTTGTAATATGAAAATCAACTTTTGCAGAAATGAATAGGATAAAAGGTATCACAAATGGATTTTTAAAGGACTCTCTGTGGAATTATTGTGATCCCATGTAAATAAAACCTAGATGAACACCTTAATAAAGACAATAAAAGCTGGAGTCCAGCATCATTCATAATTTGTCAATGGTGAGGTGAGACTTGAAAGCAAGGCTGAGAGTAGAGGCTACTACTTCTGACTTCCCATTTAGTACTCTTTCCATTCTGACCACAAGAATTCAGTCTAACTGTGGGTATAGGAAAATAAAAAGAAAGTTACAAGATGGGGAATGTATTAGAGGTGAGCACATGGAAAATGGAATCCAAATGGAGAGACTAGAAAATATTTCCCAAAGGAGATGATATAGAACTTTAGAGCTGACCTGGCAAAGAGAAGAGGAAATGTTCTGAGCAGTGACAACAGTGATATATAAAAATCTCAGGTGTGGCTTCCCTGATAGCTCAGTTGGTAAAGAATCCACCTACAATGCAGGAGACCCTGGTTCAATTCCAGGGTCAGGAATATCTTCTGGAGAAGGGATAGGCTACCAACTCCAGTATTCTTTGGCTTCCCTTGTGCCTCAGCTGGTAAAGAATCCACCTGCAAGGCAGGCGACCTGGGTTTGATCCCTGGGTTGGGAAGATCCCCTGGAGAAGGGAAAGGCTACACACTCCAGTATTCTGGCCTGAAGAATTCCATAGTCCATGGGGTTGCAAAGAGTCAGACATGACTGAATGACTTTCACTTTCAGGTCTGTGAAAGTGGAGGACTTGTTCAGAGATATCTGGGTGAGCTAAAGTGTGGGAAAGAGGAAGCTAGATAAAGAAAGAAGAAAAGTTAAGTGTCCACTATGCCATACTAAAGAATTAACATCCTAGCCAAACTTTTGGGGATGGCATTGAAGGGTTTTATACAAAGAAGTGTTATGATTAGATTTGCATTTTAGAAAGAATACTCTGGCAGGAAAATGTAATAGACTTGGGAGTGGGGAGAGAAGACTGTAAAGACTATTGGCAGAATGCAAAGAGACAAGAGTAACCTTGTGATTCAATAGAGAGAAAAAGGCAAATTCCAGAGACAATGGTGAGGAAATAGTGATACTTTCAAAAACACATGCCATATGTGTCTGCCATATGACACCAAGTCAAAAATGCAGAATGAGGAACACCCTAGAAGGGTTGCCTTGGAGAGGTGTTGACTGGGACATCTGAGTAGAGACATGTAGTTGATATATGCCCTGTGTCCCTGGGGCTCAGAACAGTCAAAAGAGAGCTAAATTGTGATGATGTCCAGTCATCCATTCATTAAATGTCTAGTGAGCCTTTACAAGTTCAAGATACTGTGATAGGCTCTGGAAGTCAGAGGGGTTTTAAATCAAGCCCATCTTCATCTCCCAGGTATTCTGTTTATGGAGAGGACAGGGTACTTGAGAGGAGTTTAGGGAAGGAAAGAACGGTGTCATTGTGTCCAGAGCATAGTAGTCAGTTCTCTCTGCTGCTGCTGCTGCTGCTAAGTCGCGTCAGTTGTGTCCGATTCTGTGTGACCCCATAGATGGCAGCGCACCAGGCTCCCCCATCCCTGGGATTCTCCAGGCAAGAACACTGGAATGAGTTGCCATTTCCTTCTCCAATGCATGAAGTGAAAAGTGTAAGTGACGTCGACTCCTAGCGGCCCCATGTACTACAGCCTACCAGGCTCCTCCGTCCATGGGATTTTCCAGGCAAGAGTACTGGAGTGGGGTGCCTTCTCCTAGGAAATGTTAATTTGGTGTAGTGTTGTGAAGCTATCTTTCCTTTTCTCCTTTGCCTCTCGCTTCTCTTCTATTCACAGCTATTTGTCAGGCCTCCTCAGACAAACATTTTGCCTTTTTGCATTTCTTTTCCTTGGGGACGGTCTTGATCCCTGCCTTCTGTACAATGTCACGAACCTCCATCCAAGTTCTTCAGGCATTCTGTCTATCAGATCTATTCCCTTGAATATATTTGTCACTTCCATTGTATAATCATAAGGGATTTGATGTAGGTCATACCTGAATGGTCCAGTGCTTTTCCCTACTTTCTTCAATTTAAGTCTGAATTTGGCAATAAGGAGTTCATGATCTGAGCCACAGTCAGCTCCTGGTCTTGTTTTTGCTGACTGTACAGAGCTTCTCCATCTTTGGCTGTCAAGAAGATAATCAATCTGATTTTGGTATTGACCATCTGGTGATGTCAATATGTAGAGTCTTCTCTTATGTTATTGGAAGAGGGTGTTTGCTATGACCAGTGCATTCTCTTGACAGAACTCTATTAGCCTTTGCCCTTCTTCATTCTGTACTATAAGGCCAAATTTGCCTGTTACTCCAGGTGTTTCTTGACTTCCTACTTTTGCATTCCAGTCCCTTATAATGAAAAGGACATCTTTTTCGGGTGTTAGTTCTAGAAGGTCTTTCAGGTCTTCATAGAACCATTCAACTTCAGCTTCTTCAGCATTGCTAGTTGGGCATAAACTTGGATTTCTGTGATGTTGAATGGTTTGCCTTGGAAACAAACAGAGATCATCCTGTCATTTTTGAGATTGCATCCAACTACTGGATTTTGGAATCTTTTGTTGACTGTGATGGCTACTCCATTTCTTCTAAGGGATTCTTGCCCACAGTAGTAGATATAATGGTCATTTGAGTTAAATTCACCCATTCCAGTCCATTTTAGTTTGCTGATTCCTAAAATGTCAGTGTTCACTCTTGCCATCTCCTGTTTGACCACTTCCAATTTGCCTTGATTCATGGACTTAACATTCCAGATTCCTATGCAATATTGCACTTTACAGCATTGGACTTCATTCCATCACCAGTTACATCCACAACTGGGTGTTGTTTTTGCTTTGGTTCTGTCTCTCCATTCTTTCTGGAGTTATTTCTCCACTGATCTTCAGTAGCATGTTGGGCACCTACTGACCTGGGGAGTTCATCTTTCAGTGTCCTATCTTTTTGTCTTTGCATACTGTTTTCATGGAGTTCTCAAGGCAAGAATACTGAAGTGGTTTGTCATTCCCTTCTCCAGGGGACCATGTTTTGTCAGAACTCTCCACCATGACCCGTCTGTCTTGGGTGGCCCTGCATGGCATGGCTCATAATTTCATTGAGTTAGACAAGGCTGTGGTCCATGTGATCAGATCAGTTAGTTTCCCGTGTTTGTGGTTTTCAGTCTGTCTGCCCTCTGATGGAGAAGGGTAAGAGGCTTATAGAAGCTTCCTGATGGGAGAGACTGACTGAGGGGGAAATTGGGTCTTGTTCTGATGGATGGGGCCATGTTCAGTGAATCTTTAATCCAATTTTCTGTTGATGGGTGGGCTGTATTCTCCCTGATATTTACCTGGGGTCAGCTATGGTGGAGGTAATGAAGATAATGGTGACTTCCTTCAAAAGGTCCCATGCATGCACTGCTACAGTCAGTGCACCCAGCCCTGCAGCCAGAGACACCTGGACACTAATGGGCAAGTCTGGGGTAGTCTCTTGTGGGATCACTGCTCCTTTCTCCTGGTTCCTGGAGTGCACAAGATTCTGTTTGTGCCTGCCAATAGTCTGTTTCCCAGTCCTGTGTAAGTTCTGGTGGCTCTATGTTGGGCTTAATGGTGATCTCCTCCAAGAGGGCTTATGCCATACCCAGGTCTGCTGCACCCAGAGCCCCTGCCCCTGCAGCAGTCCACTGCTGACCAGTACCTCCACAGGAGACACTCAAACACAGTTCTGTCTCAGTCTCTGTGGGGTCTCTGGGTCCTGATGTGCACAAGGTTTGTTTGAGCCCTCTGAGCCTTTCTGGAGGGTATGGGGTTTGATTCTAAATGTGATTTAGCCCCTCCTACCATCTTGCTGGGGTTTCTCCTTTGGTCTTGGACATGGGTATTTCCTCACAATTGCTGCCACTCCTACTCCTGCTCCCATGCAGTGCAGCTGAAAGGCAAAGGAGAAAGGAAAGATATACCCATTTGAATGCAGAGTTCCAAAGAATAGCTAGGAGAGATAAGAAAGCCTTCCTCATCAATCAATGCAAAGAAATAGACAGAAACAATAGAGTGGAAAAGACTAGACATCTCTTCAAGAAAATTAGAAACACCAAGGGAAAATTTCATGCAAAGATGGGCACAATAAAGGACAGAAACGGTATGGACCTAACAGAAGCAGAAGATATTAAGAAGAGGTGGAAAGAATACACAGAAGAACTGTACAAAAAAGATCTTCATGACCCAGATAATCATGATAGTATGATCACTCATCCAGAGCCAGACATCCTGGAATGTGAAGTCAAGTGTGCCTTAGGAAGCATCACTATGAACAAAGCTAGTGGAGGTGATGGAATTCCAGTTGAGCTATTCCAAATCCTAAAAGATGATGCTGCACCCAGCAAATTTGGAAAACTCAGCAGTGGCCACAGGACTGGAAAAGGTCAGTTTTCATTCCAATCCCAAAGAAAGGCAATGCCAAAGAATGCTCAAACTACACAGTTGCACTCATCTCACACGCTAGTCAAGTAATGTTCAAAATTCTCCAAACCAGGCTTCAGCAATGCATGAACCATGAACTTCCAGATGTTCAAGCTGGTTTTAGAAACGGCAGAGGAACCAGAGACAAAATTGCCAACTTCCACTGGATCATTGAAAAAGCTAGAGTTCCAGAAAAACAAAAGCCAAAGCTTTTGACTGTGTGGATCACAACAAGCTCAGGAAAATTCTGAAACAGATAGGAATACCAGACCACCTGATCTGCCTCCTGAGAAACCTGTATGCAGGTCAGGAAGCAACAGTTAGAACTGGACATGGAACAACAGACTGGTTCCAAAGAGGGAAAGGAGTACATCAAGGCTGTATATTGTCACTCTGATTATTTAACTTCAATGCAGAGTACATCATGAGAAACACTGGGCTGGAAGAAGCACAAGCTGGAATCAAGATTGTGGGGAGAAATATCAATAACCTCAGATATGCAGATGACACCACCCTTATGGCAGAAAGTGAAGAAGAACTAAAGAGCCTCTTGATAAAAGTGAATGAGAAGGGTGAAAAGGTTGGCTTAAACATTCAGAAAACTAAGATCATGGCATCTGGTCCCATCACTTCATGACAAATAGATGGGGTAACAGTGGAAACAGTGACAGACTTTATTTTGGGGGGCTCCAAAATCACTGCAGATGGTGACTGCTGCCCTGAAATTAAAAGACGCTTACTCCTTGGAAGAAAAGTTATAACCAACCTAGACAGCATATTAAAAAGCTGAAACATTACTTTGCCAACAAAGGTCCGTCTAGTCAAAGCTACGGTTTTTCCAGTAGTCATGTATAGATGTGAGAGTTGGACTGTAAAGGAAGCTGAGCACCAAAGAATTGATGCTTTTGAACTGTGGTGTTGGAGAAGACTCTTGAGAGTCCCTTGGACTGCAAGGAGATCCAACCAGTCCATTCTGAAGGAAATCCATCCTGAATATTCATTGGAAGGACTGATACTGAAGCTAAAACTCCAATACTTTGGCCACCTGATGCGAAGAACTGACTCATTTGAAAAGACCCTGATGCTGGGAAAGATTGAAGGCAGGAGGAGAAGGGTACAACAGAGGATGGGATGGTTGGATGGCATCACTGACTCAATGGACATAAGTTTGAGTAAACTCTGGGAGTTGGCAATGGACAGGAAGGCCTGGCGTGCTGCAGTCCGTGGGGTCACAGAGAGTCGGACACCAGTGAGCAACTGAACTGAACTGTGAAGCCATATTCTTAGTCCTTAGAAAAAGAATGTGCATAGATGGTAAAGCACTAACTTGCTCAGAAGCTTTCTTTGGCAATGAGTAATTCTCATTGTGGGTTTGGATAAATTCATGGTGAGTTTATCCAAATTGCTGGAGAAGGAAATGGCAACCCACTGCAGTATTCTTGCCTGGAAAATCCCATGGACGGAGGTCCTCCATCCATGGCGTCGCAAAAAGTCGGACACAACTGAGTGACTTCACTTATCCAAACTACTGTTTCAGGAATAATAACAGTATTGACTATCTACTGCAAAAGTGAGACAATCCAATTGTCTCGGTATTTCAAATGTATTTTCTCATTTAATCCTCTCAATGACCCCAGAAAGTTAGTTTACACGTGACAGGATCAAAGCACAGAAAAAGTCACTTGCCCAACGTTACCGATTAGAAAATGACTGATCCAGAATTCAGGCATGCAGATCCTGTGGCTGCTTATCAGAAAAATAAGTGGCTTTAGCAACATGAATGGACTTAGAGAATGTCATACAGAGTGAATCAATCAGACAAAGAAGGAGAAATATTACATGACATCCCTTATATGTGAATCTAAAAAGAAATGATACAAATGAATTTACTTGCAAAACAGACTCACTGACTTCGAGAACAGGCTTATGGTTGTGGGCAAGGAGGGGAGAGAATGAGGGAAGGGCTAGTTAGAGAGTTTAGGATGAGCATGTACACACGGCTATATTCAAAATAGATAACCAACAAGGACCTCGTGAACAGCACATGAAACTGCTCAATGTTATGTGGCAGCCTGGATAGGAGGAGGGTTTGGGGGAGAATGGATACAAGTACATGTACGACTGAGTCCCTTCACTATTTGCCTGAAACTATCACAATGTTGTTTGTTAATTGGCTATATCCAAATACAAAATAAAAAGGTTTTTAAAAAATAAAAAATAAGTGGCTTCAGAATAGATAACAAAATGCTTTCCTGTCATTAATTATGTCTTAATGTTCACTTTTGTTACTTTCTTCTTTTAAAAAATTATTATGGGACTAATTTTTTTTCAGATGGTTATTATGGTTTTGGCCGAATAAGCACACCATGCCTCTTCCTTTTATTCATGTGGACTGCCAGAATTTGGTAAAGTCCTTAAGTCCTCATGTCTACATAGAGAACTTATAGGATCTCTTAACAAGAAAGACCCTTCACAAATTTAATCAACTTTTTATGAAGAATTGGTTAAAAGATATCAATCCTCTGGATTCAGAAGACCAGTGAATCCAATGAAGAATATATAAAAAGAAATACACTTCCTTAGAACATTCTGGCTGAGAAAAATATCATAATGAAAAAGTTATCATTCATTAAAGAAATATCATTGAGCACTTCCTCCTGGATAAGTACTGTGCTAGGCTCAAGAGATAAAAACACAAATAAGATATGATCTGTCCACATGTTAGAAGGAAATAATGATTAAAGCATTCAACTCTGATTCCCAATAAAGAAAATCTACTCACAGAACACACAGAGAGCATAATCCTTAAAGGGTGAAATAGGGGGGAAAATCATACTTACATTATTTAGCTAATACATACAATAATCACTTCATTTTATTTTCAAAATAAGGGCCACTATTAGATCCTTAAAAGTTTTTTTTAATTTTTATCATTGATTTTCTGGGTAGTTCAGAAATCTTTACTTTATAGCTTCAGTCTTTTGTATAACACACCGTTAGCTTTTAGACCCTGCATCTACGTGTTTGAGTATACTTAATTGATTGAGCATCGTTGACATTGTGTGTGTGTGCATTCTGGAAAGTAAGTTATCTTCTTAGTTTCCTTGGTTGTGCTTGCTTTTGTTCATTCTTAGCCCTTCAAAATCCTTAATGACTAACCAAGAATGTGACCACCCTCGTTGTTACCCTATTAAACATGTTTACTCAAGCCAAGACCTCTTTCACTGGCTCCTTTTTCTTTTATCTTTTTTAAAGAAATCAATTTTAGAGGCATTTCCTTTTAGTATCTTTATTTTCTCTTATCTCTCCACCTCGAACTCTTCTATCAATTTTGGCTTTTCTCCCAGAGAAAAGACAGAGATCCTTAGCAACACACATGGTCTCTGAGCACCATGGCAATAAAAGCAAAGCAAACTTCCATCTCTCATGGGGAAAGGAGCATCATAATGTGGAAGAAGGACCAACACTGTGATGTTGAACATGCATTTATTTACCTTACTGTGATGTTGTGAGGACAAATATGGTAAACTTGTCCTTAATCTCCGGACTTGCAGTGATTTAATCACTAAGTCATGACCAACTCTTGCAATCCCGTGGACTGTAGCCTGCCAGCTCCTCTGTCCATGGAATTCTTCAGGCAAGAATACTGGAGTCAGTTGACATTTCCTTTGCCAGAGGATCTTCCTGACCCAGGAATCGAACTCAGGTCTCCTGCTTTGCAGGATAATTCTTTACCAACTGAGCTATGAGGGAAGCCTAGCTTCACCCTCTCGTAGGTTAAACAAAGTACATCATTTTGTTCTTGCACTATGTTTTTATATGTTTTAGGTTCATAATTGACCATGTGACTCAATGAGCACTTAGTTTGGCAATTTTATTGTATTTTGATATCTTTCTTCTGAGAACTATAAACTGAATAATATATATATAACTTTACTCCCCAAAGACAGAAAATAATTTATAAAAACTATAAAATCCTAACTGGTTCACAAAACATTCCACCTTCACCTTTCTTGAAGTTAACATCTTTAAAATGCGCATGTGTTGATATTTTCAGAGGTGGAGGTAACGATGAGTTAAAAAGAAGAGGGCATGAAAGACAAATGCATTTACACCTTAGTTTTCTCTTCCCAGCACCACCTGTGAGATGGCACAACCACAACAGGCCCTGGTCCTGGCACTGCAGCTTTACTGCAGGTGAGAGCTATGCCCTGCTCATAAATAACTGGTACCAACAAACCAGAACTGTGGATGATTCTATGAAAGGCATGTCTAGACTTCTGAAAACTAGTAAGACAGAAGTCAAAGTCCCACTGTAAAAGTGTGACTCAACAGACAGCCTCAGACTTAAGTCAGCTCTTGATGCTAAACCTCTTGACCTCAGTTTCCATACCTGTGAGATGAGAAAGGCACCAGACCCTGCTTCCTAGAGTTGTGAGGATTAGATGATGCAAGTAAAAGCACATAAGTCAGTGCCTGGCATAAGGTAAACACTCTGTAAATTAGCACTGGCCATTATTACCTGCAATGGCCTTACTTTCTGGCCTGCAAGAGCTATATGAATGATGGGTTACTGCTTCTGTCTGACTAAATAGTGCCAGGCAGTTTAAGATCTCTGAATTTCCTCAGAGGAGAAAAAAATTGAGAATCTCCTGACCTATATCACCTCAAAAGGAACAGTAATAGGAAATCTTGTGAATGAATATGAAACATAGCACATAGAAACAAAAAAAATTACTAAATTTTCTGTAAGGAGTTTCATTCTCTTAGTCTTGACCACAATATACTGGCAAAAGCAATTATAATCTGAAAGTGAAATTAGTATTCAATTAATTGTACTGTTTTCCAGACTTGCTGACAATCAGTTTTTTTAAGTTCTGTTTGAACAGTTGGTCAACTGTTTTTGGCCATGACTCTGAAGCACAATTAATTTTTCAACATAAATTATATGGGGTCATGATTTTTCAAACACAGTTAAAGAAGTTACTTCATTGACGTAACATAACTGATGGAAAAGACATAACTGATGCCAGGAAAGATTGAAGTTGGGAGGAAAAGGGGACAACAGAGGATGAGATGTTTGGATGGCATCATCAACTTGATGGACATGAGTTTGAGTAAGCTCTGGAGTTAGTGATGGACCGGGAAGCCTGGCGTGCTGCAGTCCATGGGGTTGCAAAGAGTCAGACACGACTGAAAACTGAACTGAACTGACTGAACTGGCGATAATTCCAGTTTAACTGCCAATCAGACTTTTTAGGTTTGTTAGAATTACCATCAAGCTATATTTGAAGACACAGAGGAAGCTGTGCTGAACATTAAGTTAGCTCATTAGAAGCCAGTCTTACTGCCTCCAGTATTGCTCCTTCAGATTCATTGTAAATTTTACAATTAATCTTTATAAATAGCAATATAATCACATTACTCTTTGGCTCAAAACCTTTAGGAGTTCTTTATCATCTACAAAAAGGTAAAACAATTTATTATAGCAGTGATCGCCAAGATTTTTTTCACAATTAGCTATGCCTAAAGAGGGGCTTCACAGGTGGCGCTACTGGTAAACAAACTGCCTCTCTATGCAAGAGATAGATGTAAGGGATAAGGGTTCAGTCCCTGGGTTGGGGAGATCCCCTAGTGGAGGACATGGCAACCCACTCTAGGATTCTTGCCTGGAGAATCCCAGGGACAGAGGAGCCTGGTGGGCTACAGTCCATAGGATGGCAAAGAATTGGACATGACTGAAGCAACTTAGCACCCACGCACGCATGCCTAAAGAGAATTAAGCATGTAAATATGTATTTCCTCCATATCAGATCAGATCAGATCAGGTCAGTCGCTCAGTCATGTCTGACTCTTTGCGACCCCATGAATCGCAGCACGCCAGGCCTCTCTGTCCATCACCAACTCCCGGAGTTCACCCAGACTCACGTGCATCGAGTCAGTGATGCCATCCAGCCATCTCATCCTCTGTCGTCCCCTTCTCCTCCTGCCCCCAATCCCTCCCAGCATCAGAGTCTTCTCCAATGAGTCAACTCTTCGCATGAGGTGGCCAAATAATTATCTAATATCTTAAAATATAATTATCTCTTAGAATGGACTTTATCGCTAATCATAACAGCTTAAATTCATGTCTCAAATATGCTTACTGATTGTTTGACTAATTTTATTAGACTACCTCTTTCTCTCATATCCAATTAGAGTATCGTTTGCTTTTTACTCCCTAACATAGTTGTCAAAGAAGGGCAGGAGAAGAGCCAACTTTTTAATTTTCTTTTTGTTTGCCCACACTTGCATTTTAATATTTTTTAATTTATAGTTCCTTTTAGGGAAATCTTTTTATTTAGAATAGTCTAAAATATATAATCCATCCGTTTACATAAACAGGCATACAATGTACAACATGCAAAAACTTTAAGATCAGGTCTCTGAGGTAAAATATCCAACCTTGACTTTTATTTCTGGAAATATGGCAGTGTGAGGCTCAGAGAAACCCTTCCTGGTAGCACAAACCTCACAATATTGTATAAAATATTTTTCAAAAAGGATTACTGATTAATGCTGTCAGAGGAATTAAGTACTCTTTAGAGGCAAAAAACAACAAGAAGGTGGGAAGTGAGCACTGGGTTTTAATGGACTACTCATGCGGTAAAGAGACAAAACTGGGGTCCTGACTAGGGTAGATATTTAGATCTGAGAACTTGGCATGAAATCTGGACACTTAAAAGGCAATATTCTAATTAGGTGGCATAGGAAAAATTAGCCATACTCACAGAGAGATGTACCTGGCACATTCAGTTCTAACAATTCCTAATCTTTGGCCTACACTCATCTTTGTACCCCCCAACACACTCTTAAAAAACGTTTGCTTTAAAGCAGTTCCAGATAGTTGTGCTCTCTGAAGGAAAGGAAATTAAACTTAGTTGTCAAAGAAATCTCACATGTAAAGCTCCAAGGAAAACTGGCTCACAATAAAAAAAAAAAATAGAAATACACATGATAACAAGGTACTATGAATGAGAGTCAAAGAAACAACAAACCACTGTATTCACTTCTTAAAAGCTACAGATATTAGAATTGATAATAAAGGAGAATTAAAATAAGTATGTTTCAAGATATAAAATAATTCAAAGTTTGATTAAAGAACACATGATTACCAAAGTTGATTAAGCAAATTTGTGAAAAGTATCAAAATAAATTTCAAAAAATGAAAATATCCTATTGACATTAGAAATTCAATGTTTTGGGTACATGGCAGACTGGAAATGGCTGAAATAAAATGAGTAAACTGGGAGATGGTAGTGCTAAAGAAATTACAAAAATGTAAACTAGAGACACATCAATATGAAGGAAAAAGATCAGGAATCTGGAAGATAGAGAAAACTCTAAACACATTTAATGAAGGTTCCACACACAGAAAATATATAGAGTGGAGGGATCTTAGAGGTAATGGCTGAAAAATTTTCCAGAAATGATATAAGATATCAATCCTCAGGATTCAGAAGATCAATGAATCCAATGACGAATACATATTAATAAAAAGAAATACACTCCCTGAAAGCATGGTAGTGAAATTTCAGAATACCAAAGGAAAGATCTTAAAAGTAACCAGAATATCTTAACATACAGATCCTCTGAGTTCTCAGCTACAGTAATGGAAGCCAGACGACAGTGAAGTTATATTTGGCTCTCTTCAACTAAGTTAATACTCTATCCGTATGCAGCATTTGAAAATGTAGGGGAGCATTTTCATTGTCATAATCACTGACGTGTGACTGGCAAGTTACTTGTCTTGTGCCTCAATTTCCTTGTTATTATGGGAATGAGACTATTTATCTCATAAGATGATCGTGAAGATTGCGTGTGTTAAATGTATAGAAACCACTTGATAACAATGCTTGGCACATAGTAAGTGCAATGGAAGTGTAACTATTGTAGCACCCTGGAGCTAATATCCTATAATGCAAAAGGGAATTAAGACAATGAAGAATTGTCTGACCCAAATTTCTAAGAAAGTCCTCTATTGAAAAACACTGACCAATCCAACTTCTTCTTAACACTGCTGCTAAGTTGCTTCAGTCGTGTCCGACTCTGTGCGACCCCATAGACGGAAGCCCACCAGGCTCTGCCATCCCTGGGATTCTCCAGGCAAGAACACTGGAGTGGGTTGCCATTTCCTTCTCCAATGCGTGAAAGTGAAAAGTGAAAGGGAAGTCGCTCACTAAGTGTCCGACTCTTAGCGACCCCATAGACTACAGCCTACCAGGCTCCTCCATCCATGGGATTTTCCAAGCAAGAGTACTGGAGTGGGGTGCCATTGCCTTCTCCCTTCTTAACACTAGCCCCATTATTTTCTTCATCTCACCTTCCCAAATCCTATGTTCTGGCTCCTCTTTGAATTCACTTATTCACCCAACTAATAGTTACAGAAAGCAATACTTAGGAGACTAGAACTAATCTTTGTATTGTCTTATGATTATATATTGGGCTTCCCAGGTGGCACTAGTGGTAAAGAACCCACCTGCCAATGGAGGTAGATGCTGTGACGTGAGTTTGATCCCTGGATGGGAACGATCCCCTGGAGGAGGGCATGGTAACCTACTCCATTCTTGCCTGGAGAATCCCATGTACAGAGGAGCCTGGCAGGCTACAGTCCATGGGGTCGCAAAGAGTTGGTTGTGGATTGAAGCAACTTAGCACCCATGCATGCATGATTACATATCACTGCAAATTCCCTGTGTGGCAAGGACTGACCACTAAGTTGCTTCAGTCGTGTCCGACTCTTTGCAACCCCCTGGACTGTAGCCCACCAGTCTCCTCTATCCATGGCATTCTCCAGGCAAGAATACAGGATTAGGTTGCCATTTCCTTCTCCAGGGGAGCTTCCCACCCAGGAATCAAACCTGAGTCTCCTGTGTCTCCTGCATTGGCAGGCGGTTTCTGCCAACAGGCTGAACAGGAAGCCAACAGTTGCCCTGTGGCTCAGTGGTAAAGAGTCTGCCTGCCAATGCAGGAGACCCATGTTAGATCCGGGGGCAGGGGAGATCCCCAGGAGATGAACATGGCAACTGACTCCAGTATTCTTCCCTGGAAAATTCCAAGGACAGAGGAGCCTGGAGGGCTAGAGCCTATGGGGTCGCAAAGAGTCAGACACAAATTAGTGACTAAACAACAACAAGTATGTTAAATGTAGAGGTAGTAAAATATCTTTTTGCCCCAGTTCACAGGAAGTACTGTCTTGGGGGAATGTTAAGTGTTAAAATGTGACAGGGTGCAGCCAAGCACAGCCCTTAGCACCGGGCTGTGGCTGCGCTCCGTTATCCCCCTCCCCCTAACGGCAGCAGTTACCGAAAGCAATTAATTAGTGGCCCTGCTCAGCCATTGGCCCCTGCCACCGTGGCCCCTCCCCCAAGCGACCAACTGTCGACGAGTGACCGTTAGTGGTTGATTTTCAGTCAAGTGTTGGTGGACTGCGGAATGGTGGTCCTCAAGTGGAGAGTCAGGTAAGAGGTGAATCTTGGCCTTCTCCCCCGAGGCACTCCAGCTCACCTGGCCCTGGGTCAGCAGGTGAGCTGGGGGACCCAGGGAACAGGCTGGGGCTGTGTCCCGCAGGGCTCCAGAGCCCTCGCGGAAACTGCCCACTGGCTGGGCCCCTGCCTTGAGGCAGGAGTGAACCTCTCCCCCATCCCTGTCTCTTCGACCTAATAACAGCTGGCAGTCGCCTGGGTAGCAGTCTGCAGGACTAGCTGCCCACGCCTCCATTGTTTGGGTGGCTTGAGGCGCCTGAGGGCCAGTTGGGTTGGGCTTCTCGCTCCCTCAGTGATGACAGCTGGGCAGGTCTGGGGACCTGGCCCTGAGGGAGCCACCAGCTGAGATCTGCCTCCTCTTAGCCCAGACCGGGACCTCTGAGGGGGAAGGTTGTGCCTTGGGACCCTTCCATTTCTTTTCAGAACAGAGAGTAACCTTCATTCGGTAGAGAGTTACAGGAGCATTGTTATCTGACCATGCTGCTGCTGCTGCTGCTAAGTCACTTTAGTCGTGTCCGACTCTGTGCTACCCCATACCCGACCTCAAAAACAAAGGATCTGACACCAGAAAGTGCAACAACTCACCACACCCTTCCCTCACCTTTCCTAGAAAAGGGCTTTGCTGAAAGCTTTCAGGGAGTTTGGGGTTTTTAAGGCATCTCCTTGCAGGGCCCTGCAATAAACACCTCTAAGGCCCTGTAATAAACATTTCTTGGTTCCAAACTGATATTTTGGTACTCTTTGGCCTCACTGTGCATTGGGCTTATGGACTTGAGTTTCAGTAACAAAACCACCTCTGTGAGCAGTAAACTACTGTCAAGTACTTGTTCAGTGGTTTGGAGGAGGTGGGAGGGAAAGAAATGCAAAAGGTAATATGCTAACATGCTCATACCTGGACATTTTCAGACAAACCATTCTTTGTATGTTATGTGCATTATATTTTGCCGTGTATATAGTATACATACAGAGAAGGCACTGGCACCCCACTCCAGTACTCTTGCCTGGAAAATCCCATGGATGGAGGAGCCTGGTAGGCTGCAGCCCATGGGGTCGCTAGGAGTCAGACATGACTGAGCGACTTCACTTTAACTTTTCACTTTCATGCATTGGAGAACGAAATGGCATCCCACTCCAGTATTCTTACCTGGAGAATCCCAGGGACAGGAGAGCCTGGAGCGCTGCCGTCTATGGGGTCACACAGAGTCAGATACGACTGAAGCGACATAGCAGCAGCAGCATAGTGTACATAATGAACAAATGAGTCCAAACTTTGCAACATCTAGTCTCTAGATGTTAAAGAGACTGCTAGGGTGTGAAAAAGTGGTAAAATTAGCACATTTTGTACACGTTGTGTTAAAATTCATAGGAAAGTTTGTCTTCTGTAAATGACTTTTGGATGTGAATTTCTTCAACCACCTCTAAGCATTACACATGCCTATTCTGTCTACTGTAGAGAGAAAAAAGTGAGGGAGGTAGTGGTTCAGGCCAAAATGGTCATATTTAGTAGACACCTCAGATTTCAACCGTTGTTGTTATTTCCTTACTAAGTCATGTCTGACTCTTTGCAAGTCCAGGGACTGTAGCCCACCAGGCTCCTCTGTCCAGGAAAGAATACTGGAGTGAGTTACTATTTCCTTCTCCAGGGAATCTTCCCAACCCAGAGATCAAACCTGGGTCTCCTGCATCACAGGCAGATTCTTTAATGCTGAGCCACCAGGGACACCCATAACCATTGTTACATGTGTGCAATTTTATTTAACAGTGTTTTGTACATATTGGACAAGTAAGTTCTTGTGAAATATCTAGCCTTTCTAGATATTTAAAAGTGCTTGATGTATTTAAAAGTAAAAGTAGCAGAATAATGCCTCTTGTAAATAGCTTTTAAAAATGGATGAGAGGGACACGCCCTGTGCTCCAGTGGTTAAGACTCTGTGCTTCCAGTACAGGGATTGCAGGTTTGACTTCTGGTTGGGGGACTAAGACCCCATATGCTGTGTGGCCAGAAAGAGAAAAAAAAGTTGAGAAATATTGTCTTTGGAAACGGAATAATTAAGCCTCCTCTCTGAGCAATATACTCTGTACTTGTTCATTGGGCTGAGGGAGGTGGGAGGGAAGATTGCAAAAGAGAGTTTACTAGTGAGAACTAGAACATTTCAGCTAATCCATTACTCTATATGTTGCATATATTTCCTTTAACTTTACTGTATATATTGGACAAATGGGTCCTGATTTCATAATATTTAGTCTCTAGATATTAAAAAGGCTGCCAGTGTATGACAAAAGTAATCAGCAAACTAACACATTTTTTTATTCAGTGAAACACCATCTCCTGAAAAGGACATTTGGAAGTTAAATTGTAAATCATATCTAAGTGACATGTGTACCTGTACTTGCCCACTGTTGGATGGATAACAAAGAAGAGGAATTGGGAAAAATGAAGGGTTCTATACTAGAATATTCCTTTGTAGAAGACACTTTCAGATATAACAATTATTACATGTATGTAACACTGTGTATACTACTGTGTTATTCAACACTACTGTGTATATAGTGGACAAACTTAAGTCCTTATTTGAAACTTCTAGTCTTTCCAGCGGAGAAGGCAATGGCACCCCATTCCAGTACTCTTGCCTGGAAAATCCCATGGGCGGAGGAGCCTGGTGGGCTGCAGTCCATAGGGTCACTAAGAGTCGGGCACGACTGAGCGACTTCACTTTCACTTTTCACTTACATGCATTGGAGAAGGAAATGGCAACCCACTCCAGTGTTCTTGCCTGGAGAATCCCAGGGACGGGGGAGCCTGGTGGGCTGCCGTCTATGGGATCGCACAGAGTTGGACACGACTGAAGCGACTTAGCAGCATCAGCAGCAGTCTTTCTAGATGTTTACAAGTACATAAAATATGTTAAAACTAGAGGTAGTGAAATAACATGTTTTGTAGATAAAGCCTTTTATTTAAAAAAAATAAATTTTAATTAGAGGCTAATCACTTTACAATATTGTGGTGGTTTTTCCCATACATTCACATGAATCAGCCATGAGTATACATGTTTTCCCCATCCTGAACCTCCTTCTCATCTCCCTCCCCATCCCATCCCTCAGGGTTATCTCAGTGCACCAGCCCTGAGCACCCTGTCTCATGCATTGAACTTGGACTGGTGATCTGTTTCACATATGATAACATACATGTTTCAATGCTATTCTCTCAAATCATCCCACCCTCACCTTCTCTCACTGAGTCCAAAATTCTGTTCTTTACATCTATGTCTCTTTTGCTGTCTCACACATAGGGTCATCATTACCATCTTCCTAAATTCCATATATATGTGTTAATATACTGTATTGGTGTTTTTATTTCTGGCTTACTTCACTCTGTATAATAGGCTCCAGTTTCATCTACCTCATTAGAACTGATTCAAATGCATCCTTTTTAATAGCTAAGTAATATTCCACTGTGTGTATGTACCATGGCTTTCTTATCCACTTGTCTCCTGATGGATATGTAGGTTGCTTCCATGTCCTGGCTATCATAAACAGTGCTGCAATGAACATTGGGGTACATGTGTCTCTTTCAGTTCTGGTTTCCTCCATGTGTATGCCCAGCAGTGGGATTGCTGGGTTGTACAGCAGTCCTATTTCCAGTTTTTTAAGGAATCTCCACACTGTTCTCCATAGTGGCTGTACTAGTTTGCATTCCTACCAACAGTGTAAGAGGGTTCCCTTTTCTCCACACCCTCTCCAGCATTTATTGTTTGTAGACTTTTTCATAGCAGCCATTCTGACCGGTGTGAGTTGGTACCTTATTGTGGTTTTGATTTGCATTTCTCTGATAATGAGTGATGTTGAACATCTTTTCATGTGTTTGTTAGCCATCTGTATGTCTTCTTTGGAGAAATGTCTGTTTAGTTCTTTGGCCCATTTTTTGATTGTGTCGTTTATTTTTCTGGAATTGAGCTTCAGGACCTGCTTATATATTTTAGAGATTAATTATTTATCAGTTGCTTCATTTGCTTGTATTTTTTCCCATTTGAAGACTGTCTTTTCACCTTGCTTCTAGTTTCCTTTGTTGTGCAGAAGCTTTTGATTTTAATTAGGTTCCTTTTGTTTATTTTTGCTTTTATTTCCTTTACTCTGGGAGGTGGGTCATAGAGGATCCTGCTGTGATGTATGTCTGAGAGTGTTTTGCCTATGTTCTCCTCTAGGAGTTTTATAGTTTCTGGTCTTATGTTTAGATCTTTAATCCATTTTGAGTTTATTTTTGTGTATGGTGTTAGAAAGTATTCTAGTTTCATTCTTTTACAAGTGGTTGACCAGTTTTACCAGCACCACTTGTTAAAGACATTATCTTATCTTTTCTCCATTGTATATTCTTGCCTCCTTTGTCAAAGATAAGTTGTCCATACGTGCATGGATTTATCTCTGGGCTTTCTATTTTGTTCCATGGATCTATAGTTCTGTCTTTGTGCCAGTACCATACTGTCTTGATGACTGTAGCTTTGTAGTATAGTCTGAAGTCAGGCAGGTTGATTCCTCCAGTTCCCTTCTTCTTTTTCAAGATTGCTTTGGTTATTTGAGGGTTTTTGTATTTCCATACAAATTGTGAAATTATTTGTTCTAATTCTCTGAAAAATGCCGTTGGTAGCTTGATAAGGATTGTATTAAATCTATAGATTGTTTCGGGTAGTATACTTTTTCACTATATTGATTCTTCTGATCCATGAACGTGGTATATTTCTCCATCTATTTGTGTCATCTTTGATTTCTTTCATCAGTGTTTTATAGTTTTCTATATATAGGTTTTTTGTTTCTTTAGGTAGATTTATTCCTAAGTATTTTATTCTTTTTCATTGCAATGGTGAATGGAATTGTTTCCTTAATTTCTTTTTCTATTTTCTCATTGTTAGTGTATATGAATGTAAGGGATTTCTGTGTGTTAATTTTATATCCTGAAACTTTACTATATTCATTGATTAGCTCTATTAATTTTCTGGTGGAGTCTTTAGGGTTTTCTATGTAGAGGATCATGTCATCTGCAAACAGAGTTTTACTTCTTCTTTTCTAATCTGAATTCCTTTTATTTCTTTTTCTTCTCCAATTGCTGTGGCTAAAACTTCCAAAACTATGTTGAATAGTAGTGGTGAGAGTGGGTACTCTTGTCTTGTTCCTGACTTTAGGGGAAATACTTTCAGTTTTTCACCATTGAGGATAATGTTTGCTATGTTTTATCATATATGGCTTTTATTATGTTGAGGTATGTTCCTTCTATGCCTGTTTTCTGGAGGGTTTTTATCATAAATGGGGCTTCTCTTGTAGCTCAGCTGGTAAAGAAGCCACCTGCAAGGTGGGAGACCAGGGTTCGATCCCAGGTTGGGAAGATACCCTGGAGAAGGCAAAGGCTACCCACTCCAGTATTCTGGCCTGGAGAATTCCATGGACTGTATAGTCCATGAGGTCACAAAGAGTTGGACACAACTGAGTGACTTTCACTTCACTTTATCATAAATGGATGTTGAATTTTGCCAAAGGCTTTCTCTGCATCTATTGAGATAATCATATGATTTTTATCTTTCAGTTTGTTAATGTGGTTTCACATTTATTGATTTGTGAATATTGAAGAATCCTTGCATCCCTGGAATAAAGCCCACTTGGTCATGGTGTATGATCTTTTTAATATGTTGTTGGATTCTGTCTGCTAGAATTTTGTTAAGGATTTTTGCATCTATGTTAATCAGTGATATTGGCCTGTAGTTTTCTTTTTTTGTGGCATCTTTGTCTGGTTTTGGTATTAGGGTGATGGTGGCCTCATAGAATGAGTTTGGAAGGTTACCTTCCTCTGCAATTTTCTGGAAGATTTTGAGTGGGATAGGTGTTAGCTCTTCTCTAAATTTTTGGTAGACATCAGCTATGTATTCTGTCCTTGGCTTTTGTTTGTTGGAAGATTTCCGATTAGTTTCGATTTCCATGCTTGTGATGGATCTGTTAAGATTTTCTATTTCTTCCTGGTTCAGTTTTGGAAGGTTATACTTTTCTAAGAATTTGTCCATTTCTTCCAAGTTGTCCATTTATTTGGCATATCATTGCTGATAGTAGTCTCTTATGATCCTTTGTATTTCTGTGCTGTCTGTTGTGATTTCTCCATTTTCATTTCTAGTTTTGTTGATGAATCTGGCTAATGATTTGTCCATTTTATTTATCTTCTCAAAGAACCAGCTTTTATCTTCTCAATTAACCAGCTTTTGTTGATTTTGGCTATGGTCTCCTTTGTTTCTTTTGCATTTATTTCTGCCCTAATATTTGTGATTTCTTTCCTTCTGCTAACCCTGGGGTTCTTCATTTCTTCTTTATCTAGTTGCTTTAGGTGTGGAGCAAAGCCTTTGACTGTGTAGATCACAATAAACTGTGGAAAATTCTGAAAGAGATGGGAATACCAGACCACCTGATCTGCCTCTTGAGAAATCTGTATGCAGGTCAGGAAGCAACAGTTAGAACTGGTCATGGAACAACAGACTGGTTCCAAATAGGAAAAGGAGTACGTCAAGGCTGTATATTGTCACCATGTTTATTTAACTTATATGCAGAGTACATCATGAGAAACGCTGGACTGGAAGAAACACAAGCTGGAATCAAGATTGCTGGGAGAAATATCAATAACCTCAGATATGCAGATGACACCACCCTTATGGCAGAAAGTGAAGAGGGGCTAAAAAGCCTCTTGATGAAAGTGAAAGTGGAGAGTGAAAAGGTTGGCTTAAAGCTCAACATTCAGAAAACGAAGATCATGGCATCTGGTCCCATCACTACATGGGAAATAGATGGAGAAACAGTGGAAACAGTGTCAGACTTTCTTTTTCTGGGCTCCAAAATCACTGCAGATGGTGACTGCAGCCATGAAATTAAAACATGCTTACTCCTTGGAAGGAAAGTTATGACCAACCTAGATAGCATATTCAAAAGCAGAGACATCACTTTGCTAACAAAGGTTCGCCTAGTCAAGGCTATGGTCTTTCCTGTGGTCATGTATGGATGTGAGAGCTGGACTGTGAAGAAGGCTGAGCGCCGAAGAATTGATGCTTTTGAAGTGTGGTGTTGGAGAAGACTCTTGAGAGTCCCTTGGACTGCAAGGAGATCCAACCAGTCCATTCTGAAGGAGATCAGCCCTGGGATTTCTTTGGAAGGAATGATGCTAAAGCTGAAACTCCAGTATTTTGGCCACCTCATGCGAAGAGTTGACTCATTGGAGAAGACTCTGATGCTGGGAGGGATTGGGGGCAGGAGGAGAAGGGGACGACAGAGGATGAGATGGCTGGATGGCATCACTGACTCGATGGATGTGAGTCTGGGTGACCTCCGGGAGTTGGTGATGGACAGGGAGGCCTGGCGTGCTGCAGTTCATGGGGTCGCAAAGAGTCAGACACGACTGAGCGACTGATCTGATCTGATCTGATCTAGGTTATCTATTTGACTTTTCTCTTGTTTCTTGAGGTAAGCTTGTATTGCTATGAACTTTCCCTTTAACATTGCTTTTACTGAATCCCGTAGGTTTTAAGTTGTTGCGTTTTCATTTCTATGCATATTTTGATTTCTTTTTTGATTTCTTCTGTGATTTGTTGGTTATTCAGAAGCATATTGTTTAGCCTCCATATGTTTGTATTTTTAATAGTTTTTTTCCTGTAGTTGACATCTAATCTTACCACATTGTGATCAGAAAAGACGCTTGAGATTATCTCAGTCTTTTGACTTTACCAAGGCTAGATTATGGCAGATGTGATCTATCCTGGAGAAGGTTCAGTGTGCACTTGAGAAAAAGGTGAAATTCATTGTTTTGGGATGAAATGTTTTATAGACATCAATTAGGTCTAACTGGTCCATTGTATAATTTAGAACTTGTGCTTCCTTGCTAATTTTCTGTTTAGTTGATCTATCCATAGGTGTGAGTGGGGTATTAAAGTCTCCCACTATTCTTGTGTTACTGTTAAATTCCCCTTTCTTACTTGTTAGCATTTGCATTACATATTGCAGTGCTCCTACGATGGGTGCATGCTGCTGCTGCTAAGTCACTTCAGTCGTGTCCAACTCTGTGTAACCTCATAGACGGCAGCCCACCAGGCTCCCTCGTCCCTGGGACTCTCCAGGCAAGAATACTGGAGTGGGTTGCCATTTCCTTCTCCAATGCATGAAAGTGAAAAGTGAAAGTGAAGTCACTCAGTCGTGTCTGACTCTCTTATATCTATAATTGTTATATCTTCTTCTTGGATTGATCCTTTGATCATTATGTAGTGTCCTTCTTTGTCTCTTTTCATAGCCTTTATTTCAAAGTCTATTTTATCTGATATGAGTATTGCTACTCCTGCTTTCTTTTGGTCTCCATTTCTGTGAAATATCTTTTTCTAGCCCTTGACTTTCAGTCCGTATGTGTCCCTTGTTTTGAGGTGGGTCTCTTGTAGACAGCATATATATGGGTCTTGTTTTTGTATCCATTCAGCCAGTCTTTGTCTTTTGGTTGGGGCATTCAACCCATTTACATTTAAGGTAATTATTGATAAGTATGATCCAATTGCCATTTACTTTGTTGTTTTGGGTTAGAGTTTATAGACCTTTTCTGTGTTTCCTGTCTAGAGAAGATCCTTTAGCATCTGTTGAAGAGCTGGTTTGGTGGTGCTGAATTCTCTCAGCATTTGCTTGTCTGTAAAGCTTTTGATTTCTCCTTCATATTTGAATGAAATCCTTGCTGGGTACAGTAATCTGGGTTGTAGGTTTTTCTCTTTCATCACTTTAAGTATGTCCTGCCATTCTCTTCTGGCTTGAAGAGTTTCTGTTGAAAGATCAGCTGTTATCCTTATGGGAATCCCCCTGTGTCTTATTTGATGTTTTTCCCTTGCTGCTTTTAATATTTGTTCTTTGTGTTTGATCTTTGTTCCTTTGATTAATATGTGTCTTGGGGTGTTTCACCTTGGGTTTATCCTGTTTGGGACTCTCAGGGTTTCTTGGACTTGGGTGGCTGTTTCCTTCCCTGTTTTAGGGAAGTTTTCGACTATTATCTCCTCAAGTATTTCTCATGGCCTTTCTTTTTGTCTTCTTCTGGGACTCCTATGATTCGAATGTTGGGGTGTTTGACATTGTCCCAGAGGTCTCTGAGGTTGTCCTCATTTCTTTTAATTCTTTTTTCCCTTTTTCCTCTCTGCTTCATTTATTTCCACCATTCTGTCTTCCACCTCACTTATCATATCTTCTGCCTCAGTTATTCTACTGTTGGTTCCCTCCAGAGTGCTTTTGATCTCAGTTATTGCATTATTCATTATTGATTTACCCTTTTTTATTTCTTTTAGGTCCTTGTTAAACTTTTCTTGCATCTTCTCAATCCTTGTCTCCAGACTATTTATCTATAACTCCATTTTGTTTTCAAGATTTTAGATCATTTTTACTGTCATTATCCTGAATTCTTTTTCAGATAGACTCCCTATCTCTTCCTCTTTTGTTTGGTTTGGTGGCATTTATCCTGTTCCTTTACATGCTGAGTATTTCTCTGCCTTTTCATCTTGTTTAGATTGCTGTGTTTGGGGTGGCCTTTCTGTATTCTGGCAGTTTGTGATTCCTCTTTATTGTGGAGATTCCTCCCTGTGGGTGGGGTTGGATGAATGGCTTGTCAAAGTTTCCTGGTTAGGGAAGCTTGTGTTCTGGTGGGTGGAGCTGGATCTCTTCTCTCTGGAGTGCAATTAAATGTCCAGTAGTGAGTTTTGAGGTGTCTATGGGTTTGGTGTGACTTTTGGCCACCTGTGTTTTAATGCTGAGGGTTATGTTCCTGTGTGGTTGGAGAATTAGCTTGGTATGTCTTGCTCTGAAACTTGTTGGCTCTTGGGTGGAGCTTGGTTTCAGTGTAGGTATGCAGGCTTTTGGATGAACTCTTGTCAATTAATGTTCCTTGGAGTCAGAAGTTTTCTGGTGTCCTCAAGTTTTGAATTTAAGCCTCATGCCTCTGGACTTCAGTCATATTTTTACTGTAGCCTCAAGACTTCTCCATCCATACAGCACTGATGATGAAACATCTAGGTTAATGGTAAAAAGATTCTTCACAGTGAGGGACACCCAGAGAGGTTCACAGAGTTACATGGAGAATAGAAGAGGGAGGAGGGAGATAGAGGTGACCAGAAGGAAAAGAGGGGGAATCAAAAGGGGAGAGAGCAATCTAGCCAGTAATCAATTCCCTATGTGCTCTCCACAGTCTGGAACACTCAGAGAGGTTTACGGAGTTACATAGAGAAGAGGGAGGAAGGAGATAGAGGTGACCAGAAGGAGAGGAGAGGGAATCAAAAGGAAAGAGACCAATCTAGCCAGTAATCAGTTCCCTTAAGTGTTCTCCACAGCCCAGAACCACCCAAAGAGATTCACAGAGTTAAGTAGAGAAGAGAAGGGGGAGGGAGGAAATAGAGGTGACCTGGGGAGAAAAGGGAGAGTCAAAAGGGGAGAGAACAACCAAGCCAGTAATCACACTCCTAAGTAAAAATGAGTACTCAAGATTGGATTCTTAAAGGTACAAAATTGATAACAAATGCCAAAAAGCAAAGATTAAAAATCTAGAGTAGAGGTTAGACTCTCAAAAATACAATATTAAAAAAAACAAAACAAAATTGCAAGAATTATAAAATATATATATATATATGAAATTTGCTTTAAAAATAGGGTCTTTTTTTTTTTAAATAGGTCTTAAAAATGAAAATTAAAGGCATAATAAAGAACTTAAATATTTAAAAAATTTAAAAGTGATAATAGTAAAATATATCTAGGAATTTCTTTGGTGCTGTTGAAAGCAGTGTAGGGTCATGTCAGTTTCAGATGGTTCCTTGTTTCAGTTTACACTTCTTCTCAAGGTCTATAGGCCCCTTCCAGTGTAGTCAACACTAACTATAGGGTTTTAATCTGTTGCACCTGTCACTTCCAAAGTGGTTCCTTCTTCTTTCTTTATTTTGGCTTCCTCTGTTTGCAAGTCTCTTTATTGTCTAATTTCTGCCCTGACACAAGGAGGCAAAGGTGGTCATTTATTTAGGCTCACTTGTTCAATTGTGCTGTGGGGAGGGAGGAACACTGCAAACAAATATCACTGGCATGTGTGGGGAGTGCTCCCAATGTCTGGGCCACACTGGGTTTGCCCCCACTCATGACGTGTGTGCTTACCTGGTCTACACTGCTCAGGCTCCAGGTTGCTCTGCAGGGGAACTGTCTAAAGCGGGCCCTGGGTTGTGTGTACCTCCCAAGTCTAATCCACTCAGGTTCAGGCATAGACTTGGTTGGCCCTTGTTTTGTGCCCTTCCCAGGTCCAAGCAGTTCAGGTGACCAGGTGCTTGGTGAGAGCACTCTCCTCAGGTAGGCAGTGCGTCTTATCACCTCCCCTGTCCCAGCCGCTTGGTTTCCTGGGTGACCTGGGAGAGCACCGTCTCAGGTGTGCCACGTGTCTCCTCTGGGGGGCTGATCTCTGACTGCAACCCTCCTGGCAGATGTCAACCGTCCAGGATCCCAGGAAGACTTGGTTAGCAACTGGGAGCCTGCTCGCAGTTTGGTGGAGGATGCAGTCTCTGGTGCCAAGATTGCCCCTTGCCTTCTGGCTCTGGCTGTCTCTGCCTGCCTCTCTGCCTCTGATGGGGGGAGGGGCCGGTCCGCAGCCAGCTAGCTCTCCTCTGGTATTCGCTCAGTCCTTTGTTCTGTGAGCGGGTCAGGTTGTGCCTTAGAGCTTTTCATGGGAAATTCCTCTCTCTCTCTCTTTTTCTCTCTCTCTGGCTATCCCAGTTTAGGTTGCTATCTCACATTGTCCTCAGATTGTCCTCAAAGGTCCCTCAGATTGTCCTCAGGGCATTCAGGCCTGGTCCTTACTCTAAGCATGCAGCCCAAGCCTCCCTGTTCAGCCCCCACTCGCTGCTGGTGGACATGAGTGTCCGGGCTACTTCTCCATTGGAAGTTGCAATTAGGTGCATAATCTGTGGGGTTTTTTTTGTTTTTTGTTTTCTCCTGGTTATGTTGCCCTCTGAGATTCCAAAACTCCCCACAGACCTGCCAGTGAGAGGGTTTCCTGGTGTTTGGGAACTTCTCCTTCATAACTCCTTCCCCAGGACAGATCTCTGTCCCTAACTCTTTTGTCTCTCTTTTTATCTTTTATATTTTGTCCTACCACCTTTCAAAGAGAATGGGCTGCCTTTCTGAGTGCCTGGTGTTCTCTGCCAACATTCAGAAGTTGTTTTGTGGAATTTGCTCAGTGTTCAAATGATCTTTCGATGAATTTGTGAGGGAGAATGTGGTCTCCCCATCCCATTCCTTCACCATCTTCGATAAATCCTTTTAAAATTCTAAAAGACAGGAAATAGTCTTTTAGAAATAGAACGATCAAAATGGTCAAACTACATCCCTGAGCAGTACTCGTTGTTTATTTGTGCTGGTTCAGGGAGAAAGGAGAAAGTACAAAGGGCTTTACACCAGTATATTTCTGCTGCTGCTGCTACTAAGTCACTTCAGTCATGTCCGACTCTGTGCAACCCCATAGATGGCAGCCCACCAGGCTCCCCCATCCCTGGTATTTTCCAGGCAAGAACACTGGAGTGGGTTGCCATTTCCTTCTCCAATGCATGAAAGTGAAACGTGAAAGTGATGGCGCTCAGTCGTGTCCGATTCTTCGCGACTCCATGGACTTGCAGCCTACCAGGCTCCTCCGCCCATGGGATTTTCCAGGCAAGAGTACTGGAGTGGGTCGCCATTGCCTTCTCCATTAGCTGTGTATATAGTGTACAAAAAAGACAACCATCCAAATTTACAGCATCTAGTCTTCCTAGATGTGAAAGAGATTGCCAGTGTGTGACAAAAATAGCAAACAAATACATTGTGTACACTCTATATTAAAATACATAAGAAAGACTTATGAAAACTGGAGGAAGTGTTCTCGCCAGAGTGCTCCTGTTTAGAAAACGCTCTGAGATGATAGTTCTTGTGTGCTGTTTATTCAGTGTTACTAGGTGCATATATAGTGTACAAACTTAAGTCCTTATCTGAAACATCTAGCCTTTTTAGATATGTAAAAATACACAAAATATGTTGAAAGTAGAGAGTTAAACTAACATCTTCTGAGTATTTTTTCTAATAATTCATAGAAATTGTTTTGAGAAATTGAATTGTTAAATTTGAGTCTTAGACAGTAAGTTGGCTGGTCACCGGGTGGTGGGGGAGGAGAAGGGAACAGGAAAGAAAGTGAAAAGAGAAGGATTCTGTGTCCATCAGTATTTAGACAAGTTCAGATTTTCTAACCATTTTTCTACTGGTATGTTTTAGTTAAAATTGTTGTATAGTAAAGAATGAGCAAGTCCTAATGCCCAAAGTATATTAAAAGTAGAGATAGTAAAATACTCCCTTAATGTTCTTTCGTTGGTTTTTGGGAAGGGCTGCATCTTGAAGTATCATTACATCTTGGAGCTAGAAATTTGCTTAGTTGCTGAAATGCTAGAGGAGAAGTAAGTAGGGTGAAGAGAAGGGCTCTTAGCTAATATTTCCATATCTATAAGACAGTTTTAGGCTACAACCATAGTTCTATATGTGCGTTTTAGTAAAGTATCTATGTTTTTGGTGGACAAAGTTCATTCTTTATTTTGCAAGATCTAGGCTTTCTAAATGTCCTGAGGTGACACTATGTGAGAAAAAGTAGAGCTAGTGAATTAACCAGTTTGTAAATATCTTTGTTATAATTGCTAAAAAAAGAGAAAAAGCAGCATCTTGGACATGGAATTTTTAAATTGCATCTGACAAATGTACATCAGAACTTATTCATTAGGTTGACACCCGAGAGGGAGAAGGAAGTATGAAAGTAGGGATATATGTGGATATGTTCATATTTATATTTTGATAACCATTGATGTGTATGCATCTTTGGCTATACTGTAGGAATACATTTTTAAGTAATTCAGTGAAACCATACCTCCTTGCTAATACTTTAGTAGTTTAGATCAGATAATGAATCCCGAGAAGCATTATACTTTATGTACTCTATTGCTTCATGTCTCATTTTTAATTGAACATTAAGGGAACATAACATTTTATTTTTTTTTTTTTTTTATTTTTTATTTTTTCACAATCAAGTAATAGATTTTTTTTTTTTTTTTTTTTTTTAAGTCAAACACTGGTCCTTCACAGTTTAATTTACCTTAAGTGGAGGGTTATGACTTTATTATTCTAATTTCTTTTTTTTTTTTTTTTTTTAACCTTTTGTTTATTTATTTATTTATTTTTTTTTTTTTTTGGCTTGTAATCACATTTATTTTATTTTTTTTTTACAATATTGTATTACTTTTACTATACATCGAGATGGATCCGCCACCAGAATACCCGTGCTCCCCATCCTGAACCCTCCTCCCTCCCCCCTCCCACACCATCCCTCCAGGTCATCCCAGTGCTCCAGTCCCAGGCATCTGTTATCGGGCATCGTACCTGGACTGACTCGTTTCAGATATGATATTATACATATTTCAATGCTATTCTCCCCAATCGTCCCACCCTCTGCCAGTCCCAGAGTCCAAAAGTCTATTCTATACATCAGTGTCTCTTTTGCTGTCTCATAAGCAGGGTGATTGTTACCATCTTTCTAAATTCCATATATATGCGTTAGTATACTGTATTTGTGTTTTTCTTTCTGGTTTACTTCACTCTGTATGATAGGCTCCAGTTCCATCCACCTCAATAGAACTGATTCAAATGTATTCTTTTTAATGGCTGAGTAATACTCCATCGTGTATATGTACCACAGCTTGCTTATCCATTCATCTGTGGATGGACATCTAGGTTGCTTCCACGTCCTGGCTATTGTAAACAGTGCTGCTATGAACATTGGGGTACACGTGCCTCTTTCAATTCTGGTTTTCTCAGTGTGTATGCCCAGCAGTGGGATTGCTGGGTCATAAGGCAGTTCTATTCCCAGTTTTTTGAGGAATCTCCATACTGTTCTCCATAATGGCTGTACTAGTTTGCATTCCCACCAACAGTGTAAGAGGGTACCCTTCTCTCCGCACCCTCTCCAGCATTTATTGCTTGTGGATTTTTGGATCGCAGCCATTCTGACTGGCGTGTAATGGTATCTCATAGTGGTTTTGATTTGCATTTCTCTGATAATGAGCGATGTTGAGCATCTTTTCATGTGTTTGTTAGCCATCTGTATGTCTTCTTTGGAGAAATGTCTATTAAGTTCTTTGGCCCATTTTTTGATTGGGTCGTTTATTTTCCTGGAATTGAGCTGTAGAAGTTGCTTGTATATTTTTGAGATTAGTTGTTTGTCTGTTGCTTCATTTGCTATTATTTTCTCCCATTCTGAGGGCTGTCTTTTCAGCTTGCCTATAGTTTCCTTTGTTGTGCAGAAGCTTTTAAGTTTGATTAGGTCCCATTTGTTCATTTTTTATTTTATTTCCGATATTCTGGGAGGTGGGTCATAGAGGATCCTGCTGTGATGTAAGTCAGAGAGTGTTTTGCCTATGTTATCCTCTAGGAGTTTTATGGTTTCTGGTCTTATATTTAGCTCTTTAATCCATTTTGAATTTATTTTTGTGTATGGTGTTAGACAGTGTTCTAGTTTCATTCTTTTACAAGTGTTTAACCAGTTTTCCCAGCACCACTTGTTAAAAAGATTGTCTTTACTTCATTGTATATTCTTGCCGCCTTTGTCAAAGATTAGGTGACCATATGTGCGTGGATTTATCTCTGGACTTTCTATTTTGTTCCATTGATCTATGTTTCTGTCTTTGTGCCAGTACCATACTGTCTTGATGACTGTAGCTTTATAGTAGAGCCTGAAGTCAGGCAGGTTGATTCCTCCAGTTCCGTTCTTCTTTCTCAAGATAGCTTTGGCTATTCGAGGTTTTTTGTATTTCCATACAAATTGAGAAATTATTTGTTCTAGCTCTGTGAAGAATACTGTTGGTAGCTTGATGGGGATTGCATTGAATCTATAAATTGCTTTGGGTAGTATACTCATTTTCACTATATTGATTCTACCAATCCACGAACAAGGAATATTCCTCCATCTATTAGTGTCCTCTTTAATTTCTTTCAGCAGTGTTTTATAGTTTTCTAAATATAGGTCTTTAGATTCTTTAGGAAGATATATTCCTAAGTATTTTATTGTTTTCATTGCAATGGTGAATGGAATTGTTTCTTTAATTTCTCTTTCTATTTTCTCGTTATTAGTGTACAGGAATGCAAGGGATTTCTGTGTGTTAATTTTATATCCTGCAACTTTACTGTATTCATTGATTAGTTCTAGTAATTTTCTGGTGGAATCTTTAGGGTTTTCTACGTAGAGGATCATGTCATCTGCAAACAGTGAGAGTTTTACTTCTTCTTTTCCAATTTGGATTCCTTTTATTTCTTTTTCTGCTCTGATTGCTGTGGCCAGAACTTCCAGAACAATGTTGAATAATAATGGTGAAAGTGGGCATCCTTGTCTTGTTCCTGACTTTAGAGGAAATGCTTTCAGTTTTTCACCATTGAGGATAATGTTTGCTGTGGGTTTGTCGTATATAGCTTTTATTATGTTGAGGTATGTTCCTTCTATTCCTGCTTTCTGGAGAGTTTTTATCATAAATGGATGTTGAACTTTGTCAAAGGCTTTCTCTGCATCTATTGAGATAATCATATGGTTTTTATTCTTCAGTTTGTTAATGTGGTGTATTACGCTGATTGATTTGCGGATATTGAAGAATCCTTGCATCCCTGGGATAAAGCCCACTTGGTCATGGTGTATGATCTTTTTAATGTGTTGTTGGATTCTGATTGCTAGAATTTTGTTAAGGATTTTTGCGTCTATGTTCATCAGTGATATTGGTCTGTAGTTTTCTTTTTTTGTGGGATCTTTGTCAGGTTTTGGAATTAGGGTGATGGTGGCCTCATAAAATGAGTTTGGAAGTTTGCCTTCCTCTGCAATTTTCTGGAACAGTTTGAGTAGGATAGGTGTTAGCTCTTGTCTAAATTTTTGGTAGAATTCAGCTGTGAAGCCGTCTGGGCCTGGGCTTTTGTTTGCTGGGAGATTTCTGATTACAGTTTCAATTTCCGTGCTTGTGATGGGTCTGTTAAGATTTTCTATTTCTTCCTGATCCAGTTTTGGAAAGTTGTACTTTTCTAAGAATTTGTCCATTTCTTCCATATTGTCCATTTTATTGCCATATAATTGCTGATAGTAGTCTCTTATGATCCTTTGTATTTCTGTGCTGTCTGTTGTGATCTCTCCATTTTCTTTTCTAATTTTATTGATTTGATTCTTCTCCCTTTGTTTCTTGATGAGTCTGGCTAGTGGTTTGTCAATTTTATTTACCCTTTCAAAGAACCAGCTTTTGGCTTTGTTAATTTTTGCTATGGTCTCTTTTGTTTCTTTTGCATTTATTTCTGCCCTAATTTTTAAGATTTCTTTCCTTCTACTAATCTTGGGGTGCTTCATTTCTTCCTTTTCCAGTTGCTTTAGGTGTAGAGTTAGGTTATTTATTTGGCTTTTTTCTTGTTTCTTAAGGTATGCCTGAATTGCTATGAACTTTCCCCTTAGGACTGCTTTTACAGTGTCCCACAGGTTTTGGGTTGTTGTGTTTTCATTTTCATTCGTTTCTATGCAGAATTTTATTTCTTTTTTGATTTCTTCTGTGATTTGTTGGTTATTCAGGAGTGTGTTGTTCAGCCTCCATATGTTGGAATTTTTAATAGTTTTTCTCCTGTTATTGAGATTTACTCTTACTGCATTGTGGTCAGAAAAAATGGTTGGAATGATTTCAATTTTTCTGAACTTACCAAGGCTAGATTTATGGCCCAGGATGTGGTCTATCCTGGAGAAGGTTCCGTGTGCACTTGAGAAAAAGGTGAAATTCATTGTTTTGGGATGAAATGTCCTATAGATATCAATTAGTTCTAATTTGTCTATTGTATCATTTAAAGCTTGTGTTTCCTTGTTAATTTTCTGCTTAGTTGATCTATCCATTGGCGTAAGTGGGGTATTAAAGTCTCCCACTATTATTGTGTTATTGTTTATTTCTCCTTTCATACTTGTTAGTATTTGTCTTACATATTGCGGTGCTCCTAAGTTGGGTGCATATATATTTATAATTGTTGTATCTTCTTCTTGGATTGATCCTTTGATCATTATGTAGTGACCTTCTTTGTCTCTTTTCACAGATTTTGTTTTAAAGTCTATTTTATCTGATATGAGTATTGCTACTCCTGCTTTCTTTTGGTCCCTATTTGCATGGAAAATCTTTTTCCAGCCCTTCACTTTCAGTCTGTATGTGTCCCCTGTTTTGAGGTGGGTCTCTTGTAGACAACATATGTATGGGTCTTGTTTTTGTATCCATTCAGCCAGTCTCTGCCTTTTGGTTGGGGCATTCAACCCATTTACATTTAAGGTAATTATGGATAAATATGATCCCGTTGCCATTTACTTTGTTGTTTTGGGTTGAATTTATATATCCTTTTTGTGTTTCCTGTCTAGAGAAGGTCCTTTAGTATTTGTTGGAGAGCTGGTTTGGTGGTGCTGAATTCTCTCAGCTTCTGCTTGTCTGTAAAGGTTTTGATTTCTCCTTCATATTTGAATGAGATCCTTGCTGGGTACAATAATCTGGGCTGTAGGTTCTTTTCTTTCATCACTTTAAGTATGTCTTGCCATTCCCTCCTGGCTTGAAGAGTTTCTATTGAAAGATCAGCTGTTAGCCTTATGGGAATTCCCTTGTGTGTTATTTGTTGTTTTTCCCTTGCTGCTTTTAATATTTGTTCTTTGTGTTTGATCTTTGTTAATTTGATTAATATGTGTCTTGGGGTGTTTCGCCTTGGGTTTATCCTATATGGGACTCTCTGGGTTTCTTGGACTTGAGTGATTATTTCCTTCCCCATTTTAGGGAAGTTTTCAACTATTATCTCCTCTAGTATCTTCTCATGGTCTTTCTTTTTGTCTTCTTCTTCTGGAACTCCTATGATTCGAATATTGTAACGTTTAAGATTGTCCTGGAGGTCTCTGAGATTGTCCTCATTCCTTTTAATTCGTTTTTCTTTTTTCTCCTCTCATTCATTTAATTCTGCCATTCTATCTTCTAATTCAATAATTCTATCTTCTGCCTCTGTAATTCTACTATTTGTTGCCTCCAGAGTGTTTTGGATCTCATTTATTGTATTATTCATTATATATTGACTCTTTTTTATTTCTTCTAGGTCCTTGTTAAAACTTTCTTGCATCTTCTCAATGCTTTTCTCCAGGCTATTTATCCATGATTCCATTTTGCTTTCCAGGCTTTGGATTAATTTCACTATCATTATTCGGAATTCTTTATCAGGTAGGTTCACTATTTCTTCCTCTTTAGTTTGGTTTGGTGGGCATTTATCCTGTTCCTTTACCTGCTGGGAATTCTTCTGTCTCTTCATCTTGTTTAAAATGCTGAGTTTGGGGAGTCCTTACTGTATTCTGGCAGTCTGTGGAGTTCTCTTTATTGTGGGTTTTCTGCCCTATATGTGGGTTTGTACCGGTGGCAAGTCGAGGTTTCTTGTTTATGGAAGCTTGTATCGATGTTCTGGTGGGTGGGGCTGGATTTCTTTTCTCTGGGGTGCGGTGGAGTGTCTAGTGGTGTGTTATGAGATGTCTATGGTTTTGAGGTCGCTTTGTGTAGCCTGTGACTTGGAGCTCAGGGCTGTGTTCTTGTTTTTCTAAAGGTTTTTCTTGGTATGTCTTGCCGTGGAACTTGCTGGTCTTTGTGTGATGCTTGGTTTCAGTGTAGGTATGGAGGCATTTGATGAGCTCCTGTCAATTAATGTTTCGTGGGGTCAGGGTTTGGACTTAAGCCTCCTGCTTCCTGTTATCTGTCTTATTTTTGCAGTAGTCTCATAAAGTTCGTCTTCTATATTGCATTCCACAACTAGACTGTTCAGAGATGTTCACGGAGTTATACGGAGAAGGAGAAAGGGAGGAGGGAGATATAGTTGGTCAGGAGGATAAAAGGAGGGAGTGTCAAGGAGAGAGACAGATCCAGTCAGTAATCAGTAAAGAAAAGAACAAAGGGGAGAAAAAAAGCCAAGGACATAAAGAAAAAAGAGAAGAAAGAAAAAAAAAAAAAAAAAGAAAGAAAGAAAACACACACACAAAAAACCAAAACAGGGTCGCAAAAGTTATATCTAACAGTGGAGATTAAAGAAGTACTAGAGGATAAAAACATAAAAATAAAAGAAACAAAAACAAGAAAAAAAAAAAAACACACACACACACACAAAAAAACCAAAACAGGGTCGCAAAAGTTATATCTAACAGTGGAGATTAAAGAAGTACTAGAGGATAAAAACATAAAAATAAAAGAAACAAAAACAAGAAAGAAAAAAACACACACACACAAAAAAACCAAAACAGGGTCGCAAAAGTTATATCTAACCGTGGAGATTAAAGAAGTACTAGAGGATAAAAACATAAGAATAAAAGAAACAAAAACAAGAAGAAAAAAAAGAAAAAAATTAAAAGGAAAGAGAAAAAAAAAAAAATTTTTTTTTTCTTTTCCCTTTTCTTCCCCTCCCCCTCCTCTTCCTTTCAATAAAAAAATAATAAAATTTTTTTTTAAAAAAACATATATTAAAAAAAAAAAAAAAAAAAGGAAATAATGTTGGTAAAAATAGTAACAATATGTATAAGAGTTTCTCTTTTATTGCTGTGGGTTCAGTTCATTTTCGGCTAGTTCCTTGTTCCGGCTTAAGTTCCTCAAGATCTATAGGCCCCTTTCTCTGTAGTTGGTCTGTATAGTCCTTTGTTCTGTGCGCGGGCCCCGCAGTGTCTTGGGCCTGGGCCGGCCTCTTCTGTGGACGGTGCCGCAGTCTGGTCTGCCAGCCCGACCCACTCCCGGTGGGAACGGCCCGCGCGGCCACGGCTGGCGGGGGAGCGGCGGCGAGGGGATGGTTCGCACAGGAACGGGAACGGTCGGCGGTGGGGGTCGACCCGCGCGGGAGCCCCCCGGCGCAGGGGGCGGGTGTGTGCTATAGTCCCTTGCTCTGTGCGCGGGCCCCGCAGTGTCTTGGGCCCGGGCCGGCCCCTCCTGTGGTCCTCGCCGCAGTCCGGTCTGCCGGCCCAAACCACTCCCGGCAGAAATGGCCCGCGCGGCAACAGCTGGCGGGGGAGCGGCGGTGAGGGGATGGAGTGGTTCGCACGGGAACGGTCGGCGGTGGGGGTCGACCAGCGCGGGAGCCCCCGGCGCAGGGGGCGGGCGTGCGCTATAGTCCCTTGCTCTGTGCGCGGGCCCCGCAGTGTCTTGGGCCCGGGCCGGCCCCTCCTGTGGTCCTCGCCGCAGTCCGGTCTGCCGGCCCAAACCACTCCCGGCAGAAACGGCCCGCGCGGCAACGGCTGGCAGGGGAGCAGCGGTGAGGGGATGGAGTGGTTCGCACGGGAACGGTCGGTGGTGGGGGTCGACCCGCTCGGGAGTCCCGGGCGCAGGGGGCGGGTGCGCGCCCGCGCAGGAGCGGCTGGCGGCAGGGGGGGAGGGGGCGCTCCTCGGGGGTGCTTCCCATGGGGGAGCGGCCGGCGGCGTGGGAGCAGCCCACAGCGTCTCCCCGCCCAGCCCCGGCTTGCTACTGGCGGAAGCGGGTGTTTGCGATGATGCCTTCCTGCCGCGGAAGCTACTGCAGGGCTCGTAGTCTGTGGGTCTTAATTGTTCCTTTGATTTCCTCTCTGTTATGATATCTCCGTGCTTTCTCGGTTGGCACAGACTCTACAGGGAGAGTTTCCCGGTGTTTGGAAACTTCTCTTTCCCTTTCCAGGCTCCCTTCCCCGGACAGAGGTCCGTCCCTCCCTCTTTGTCCCTCTCTGGCTTCTATATTCTTTCCTACCTCCTTTAGAGGGGAGTGAGTTGCTTTTCTCAGTGTCCGATGTTCTCTGCCGACATTCCGAAGCTGTTTGAGGAATTTACTCGGCGTTTAGATGTCCCCTTGATGAATTTGTGGAGGAGAAAGTGTATTCCCCGTCCTAATCCTCCGCCATCTTAACCGGAACCGAAACATAACATTTTAATCATAACTGTGCCAATATCTTTATCTAGAGACCTGTTACTATTTATGTCTTTTCTGAAACTTTTGTTGCCAAGAAAGGCAGGATTACGTTTTTTTCCCTTCCAGATAGAGTTGGTATAGTATATTCTAGCTTTTCAAAATTCTTGCTTCTCATAGCTTTGGGACTTTGAAATGGTAAATATTCATGATGTTGAAAAAGCATGATTCATAGCTATATGATCTTAATGACATAAAAATGGATGAGACCTAGAAGGATGCAACAAATGGTATCCTGCTTGTGATTATGGTGACTTTGTTTCTTCCTTCTTGTGTTTTTTGGTTTCCTATTGTGTACATAGTAAGAAATGATATTTTGTTGTTGTTCAGTCGCTAAGTCCTGTCCAACTCCTTGCAATCCCATGAATTGCCACATGCCAGGAAAATCCCACGGACGGAGGAGCCTGGTGGGCTGCAATCCATGGGGTCACTGAGGGTCAGACACGACTGAGCGACTTCACTTTGACTTTTCACTTTCATACATTGGAGAAGGAAATGGCAACCCACTCCAGTGTTCTTGCCTGGAGAATCCCAGGGACGGGGGAGCCTGGTGGGCTGCCGTCTATGGGGTCGCACAGAGTCGGACACGACTAAAGTGACTTGGCATAGGCTTCCCTGTCCTTCACTGTCTCTCTGAGCTTGCTCAGACTCATGCCCATTGAGTCAATGATGCCATCAACCATCTCATACTCTGTCACCCCTTTCTCTTGCCCTCAATCTTTCCCAGCATCAGGGTCTTTTCCAATGAGTTGGCTCTTCACATCAGGTGGCCAAAGTATTGAAGCTTCAGCATCAGTCCTTCCAATGAATATTCAGGGTTGATTTCCTTTAGGATTGACTGGTTTGATCTCCTTTCTGTCCAAGGGACTCTCAAGAGTCTTTCTAGCACCACAGTTTGAAAGCATCAATTCTTTGGCGCTCAGCCTTCTTTATGGTCCAACACTCATATCCATACATAACTACTGGAAAAACCATAGCGCTGCCTATACGGTCCTTTGTTAGCAAAGTGATATCTCCGTTTTTTTTAATATGCTGACTAAGTTTGCCATTGATTTTTCTTCCAAGGAGCAAGCGTCTTTTAATTTCATGGCTCTAGTCACTGTCTGCAGTGATTTTTGGAACCCCCCAAATAAAATCTATCACTGTTTCCACTTTTCCCCAATCTATCTGCCATGAAGAAATGTTATTTTAAAAACTTTTTTAAAAGAACCTATTGTGTAGCACAGAGAACTCTACTCAGTGCTCTCTGGTAACCTAAATGGGAAGGAAATTCACAAGAAAGGGGATATATGTATACCTATGGCACCCCACTCCAGTACTCTTGCCTGGAAAATCTCATGGACGGAGGAGCCTGGTGGGCCACAGTCTATGGGGTCGCTAAAAGTCGGATATGACTGAGCGTCTTTGCTTTCACTTTTCACTTTCATGCATTGCAGAAGGAAATGGCAACCCACTCCAGTGTTCTTGCCTGGAGAATCCCAGGGACGGGGGAGCCTGGTGGGCTGCCGTCTCTGGGGTCGCACATAGTTGGACGCAACTGAAGTGACTTAGCAGCAGCAGCAGCTGATTCACTTTGCTGTACAGTAGAAACTAACACAACATTGTAAAGCAACTATATTCCAATAACATTTTTTAAAGAGAGAGAAATAAGCTTAGAATAGAGAACAGTCCCTGGTATATATAGATCTGAATAAATATTTGTTAAGACAATGGGAAGTAAGGAAAGAAATAATGTACAAGATAACTTAACCATTTCTTATTTTACCTGAAGTGATTATTCTAATCCATCTGCTGCTGCTAAGTCACTTCAGTCGTGTCTGACTCTGTGTGACCCCATAGATGGCAGCCCACCAAGGCTCCCCCGTCCCTGGGATTCTCCCAGCAAGAACACTGGAGTGGGTTGCCATTTCCTTCTCCAATGCATGAAAGTGAAAAGTGAAAGTGAAGTCGCTCAGTCATGTCTGACTCTCAGCGACCCCACAGACTGCAGCTCACCAGGCTCCTCCGTCCATGGGATTTTCCAGGCAAGAGTACTGGAGTGGGGTGCCATTGCCTTCTCCTCTAATCCATCTACAACTCTTAATTTTACTAGTTATGCTCCTTTTGGGGCTTAAAGAGACTTTTTTCTGCCTCTTATTTATTTTACTTATATTCTAAGGAAATACAAGACCACTTAGTGATAATATGTTTGCCATTCTGTTCAAAATGGATTGAAGTAAGATGGCATATATTTCAGTGGAACATTTGAAACTATTCCTCAGACATCTCCTTTTGGCGTTTCACCCTTGGAGTTAGAATAAAAGCTATTTGGCAGAATAGGATGGAGGCCCTGCTGCTGCTGCTGCTAAGTCGCTTCAGTCGTGTCCGACTCTGTGCGACCCCATAGACGGCAGCCCACTAGGCTCCTCTGCCCCTGGGATTCTCCAGGCAAAAATACTGGAGTGGGTTGCCATTTCCTTCTCCAATGCATGAAAGTGAAAAGTGAAAGTGAAGTCGCTCAGTCGTGTCCAACTCTTAGCAACCCCATGGACAAGCCTACCAGGTTCCTCTGTCCATGGGATTTTCCAGGCAAGAGTACTGGAAAATGGGGAAAGTGGGGTGCCATTGCCTTCCCCGATGGAGGCCCTATATGATGCCAAAGATCTTAGACTTAGCAATGGATATCCTGCAGCCAGATGAGCCTGATAGTGGAACAGGGAGAAGGACAAGTCAGTCTGTTGGAGAGTGGCTTCCTTTCTTGCTTAGCCCTCACCCATCTCTTGCCATAGACTCTGTAGGGAAGTGGTGCTGGGAGAATAGGCAGGAAGAATCTGGCCTCAAGGAAATGCAGGTGGGAGGGAGGAGAGAGAGCAGAAAAAGGTCTCAAGATCAACAGCTGGAAGGAAACGAGAATATCTCTCAGCATTTTAAGGCAGGTTGTCCTATACAAGCCACTATTTATAAGTTAAGCTTAAATACTTTGAGGACCTGCCATACAGGTTTTAATGTTAATATATATGATTAGATTTTTTAATTTAATTTTTACAGTTAAATTTTTTTGAAGGTTTTAAGAAAGGGAAAATAAACCAAGCCCTTCAATTTATATTAAATCTGTTTACATTTGAAAACCATGTATTCATTTATTGTTATTTTTCTTATTTTCTCCAAGATTCCTTTGAAAATAAGCACTGTTGGTAAGCACATGGGTTTATCCAGGGAGACAGTTAGAAACCTAGTTTTAAACATATGGCAAAACAAATACATAAGAGTATTTGAAAATGCATTTTTCCAATCACAAATATTCTTGCCAATGCTTGGGAAAACACAAAAGAAATTTTTATAGTTCTCTGGTGGTGCTTTAAGACAAGAAAATGCTGAAAATTATTTTTCTCCTCAGCACTTTATTTATAACCTTCACTCTTTTCTATAAAGGAAAACATTTTTATGAACTGTAGCTTTTTACTGAAGAAATATCTTTTCTTATATATCACACTATTCAAATCAACCTATATTCTGATTTTTAAGTGCTCTTGGTATCAAACTAATCTTTATAATTTTCCTGGGAACTCTTGACAAACACTTTTTTTTTTTTTAATTTGGTAGAAATGCTGGTGATTGAAAACAAAACACTTTATAATACAAAGATCTTTATACATTTCATAGAATTGTGTTTTCACAAATTTCATATTGTCTTTTTCTGAACTGAAAACTTGAGATCAAGTTTGTAAGGAGTCCATGTGCTCACCACCACATTTTAAGATATAAAGAGATTTCTTTATAAATCTTTCAGAAACCTTGGTTTTAGAATTATGAATATAGATTATGTACTTCAAGACTAACCATTGGAGAATGAGGCTTCCTTGAAGCAAGGTAATACAAGGTGGACAAGAATTAGATTAGAACAATGACATTCAATTTCTAACCCACATGACAGACCATAGGAGGTTTTGAAATTAAGGAGTCTATCAAACATAAACTTTATTGAGAATAAAATGTCTTGCAAGCATATATATTAACAATTCTCAGATTTGTGTAGATGCTCTTAAAAGTAGTAAAATGTCCTAGTTTCACTGAACTCATGGTGATTCTTGCCATTATCTGCCCCCATCAGTTACTTTGAAGTGAAATGTGCATTATACCCTTACCAGACCCTCCTAGAGGAGGAGTTGGTTTGGCTGAGGGTAGAGATGTCCTGGCATGTCCAGAAGTCTCTGTTTTAATTGAAGTAAATAGTCTCTACTAGATATTCTCCATTTATCATTGAGAGTTGTCATTCTTTCCTTCTACAGAGCAACATTATCTTGGTAACAGCTACAGAAGTTGAGTTCTCAGTCAAGTTATAGATTGTTGGTTCAGCTCTACCTATGGATAAGCTTCCCTGATGGTGATAATCTATATCACTTAAATTCTAAATGGCCTTGCTTTAAGCTCTAACAACCTGTTGGGATACCCAAGCACTTCAGTTTGTACTAATGCTCATGTTGATGTTTGCTTGAACTGTATTTGAGGACTGTTGAAATCCCTGGATACAGGCTTTCCTGGAAGAGTAAATCTGTGTTGTCAGCCATTACTGCTGGGGCAAGTTTCTTTGAATCTGTCCTGCTCTGGAGGATGGGTTTATTGCCATCCTTGATTTACTGTCCAGCCAAGCAAATGCCATACAGTGTCATAAAAGTTATAAACATCCAATGAAAATGTTATCTAAAGGGTAATATAGTTATTCACTTAGAAGATGAAAGTCCTTTCCTTTCTGGAGAGCTCATTTGTCTTTTGTTTCATTTGTCTTCTGCTTTAATTGAACTAAGCATTCATCTTGAATATATTACACTGTGACAGGTTTTGTTTTTGTTTTTTTTCCAGATGGGATATTAATGAATCAAGTTGTTTAAATTTTCAGTAATCTATATTGGTAATCTGAAAACTAGGGCAAAGAAAGACTTCTTATGTGGGAGTGAACACAAAAAGTTTTAAGGGCATCAATTTCCTTATTCTCAACTTTCATATGTATTTTTCCTTAAAACTGATCTGCCTCAAGGAATCATGCCAACTTTCCTCTCCCACTTTCCCTTTCACAGTGTAAAAGTGAGGTGAACAGTTCAGCCATACTGAATTTTGCTATGTACATTGTGCCAGGGTGTGAAAATCTTTGACAGTGCCAAATACAGGAAAGGCCCGAAATATTGCTGTCAATGAAGCCTCATTTGAGCAAAGCGCCATAAATCCATAGTAGAAATTTATATATCCTGGTTTTACACATATTTCTATTCATGGTGTTAGAAACAGTGGTTTGGCCCATGTTAGAATGTTCTGAATTTATATATATTGTAGAGTAGAAGTAGATGACTTTTTTGTTTAATGATAATTCCATTTCTCTCCCCTAGTTATAGGCAACAAAAGTATATTTCCTCTGAGGAGCAGTACAGTGAGAATATACAAAGAGAGTATCAGTAATGCATACCAAAGGTGACAGCACCTTATTTCATCCAGTCATTGAATTCATTTTTTTTCTTTTAAAAAAAAAAAAACTCTTCTCCTCCAATGATCTTGTGCTTCACCTTACTTTAGCCATTAACTTTCAGGATCATAGACTAGACCTTGTCATTTCCAGTAACTACAATGTCTCCTACCACCATAGAAATACACCCACCAGTAAATGTAACCATATACTCTGCTTTCTCATCTGACAGTATCGATGGCCATCATGCTATTGTGGAAAACCAATTCTTCCACTTGGACATAGCTCCTATCCTCTGTCTCCCTACTCAAGACCTGAAACTATTAATAGCAATTCCACCCCTTCCCACATCATCCATTTTTCACACTCCACAAAAATCCTTATTATTATCCAAACAAATTAAGGCTTTTTTCTTTTCTTTAAAATACACTCTTTTAACTTCACTTACTCTGAAAACCACTATCCTTGTTTTTTGCTCTTGTTTCTAATAAAACTCTTCTTCAAAAATTGTTTATACTCACTTCCCCTGATTCCTCTTCTCCAATTCTCTCCTTAACCTATGAAGTGCCACAAAGTTAGGTGACACCCAACATTATACCAAAAGCTTATTATAAGGTTCATTAATGACTTTCACAGTTACTGAATCCAATGATCAGTTCTGCTTCATTTTCCTTGATCTATCAGCAGGATTTAATATAGTAGTTGATTAATCTTTCTTCCTTAATATAAATTTTCCTCTTGGCTAAATACAGTCTTGTTGTTCTCTCTCTCTCACTGGTCTCTCTTTTCGTCTCCTTTTTTTTTTCTTCTTCCTTCACTCCAACCTCAAAATGTTGATCTGTCATGTGGTCCAGCTCTGATCTTCAGCTGTTCTCAACACACCCCCTTTGTGATCTCATTCAACTTCATGGCCTTAAATAATATAGTCTATCATATTACCAGTGACTCTTGATTGTGCATTGCCATTTTCTCCTGAACTCCAGACTTGCCTACAAATTTTATGTTGTATATATTTATTTAAATCAAACTCTGAGCCATCCTTTACTCCTTCCTTCCTCTCATGTTGCACATTCAATGCATCTGGCGATCTCGTGACTGCCTTCTAACAAGTCCATTATCAGATCACTTCGCAGTAGCCTTTTCTGAGACACCATCATTTGTCACTTCAGTTGTTCAGTAGCCTTCTTGGAAGTCTCCCCACTTCTACCTTCGCTGTTAGATAGTCTATTCTCAACAAAGTAACCAGAATGATCCTTTAAAAAATTTTTTTAATTTTATTTTAATTGGAGGACAATCATTTCACAACACTGTGGTGGCCCCTGCCACACATCAACATGTGATCCTTTAAAAAATTGTATATCTATATGAGATGATGGGTGTTCTCTAAATTTACTGTGATAACTACTTCATATGTATGTAAGTCAAATTATTATGTAGTACACCTTAAATATATACAGAGCTGTATGTCAATCGTATCTCAGTAAAATAGGAAGAAACAGCGTCATTTAGGTCATGTTATTCCTGTCTTAAAACCCTCTACTGCCCTCTCCCTTCATCTTAACCCAGAGCTAAAACCAGTCCTTATAAAGGCTGTAAAGTCCCTTTAGGATCTGGCCTCCAAATGCTTGAATTCCTCTTCTATTATCCTTGCTCTGACTCCTTACCATATTCCAGAAACACTGGCACCCTTGAACCTGCCCAGCAAGCTCCTATATTAGGGTCTATGCATAAGCTGTTTCCTTTGTCTAGAATGATTTTTCCCTGCTTGGCCAACTTCCCTCTTTTAGTGCATTGTTCAAATCTTATTAATATTACCAACTCCCTAACTCTTTCCTTTACTTTTGTGTTTCTGGCCTCTATTTTTCTCTTTTTTGCATAACACACATCACCTTCATATGTAGTATTTAATTTCTTTGTTATGTTTACTGTTTCTAAACTGTCAGCTCCTTTGAAGGCAGGATCTTGGGTTTTTGTTTACTGATGGATTGTAAAAACATAGAACAACACCTGTCTATAGAACCTGCTCAAAAAATATTTGTTGAATAAATAACTAGAAATCCTTTAGGGGATGTTCAAGCAAACAACTTTTAAAACCATTGCTATGAATGATTTTCTATTTCATAATAGAACTATAAGTTCAAATGAGACATGTATAAATGAGAATCTTGTAACCTCAAATTATGATTTCATTTTTTGATAAGTCAACAGTGTTAAGTTTGAAAACTGTTTTAAGTCATTTTGTGAAATGTAGGTCTGAATGAACTAAGAGACACAGACTACTTTTCAACCCAGAGCAATGAGAAACTGTTACCTAATTCATGATCACCTTAAAACAGAACATTCTCTGTAAGTATGCCTTTGGAATAGAACAGAGAACTTCCATGGAAAATCTCATATTCTGTGGTAACATGTTTTTTAAAGACAAAATCAAGAATTGATTTATTGCCTTGATTTTAAAATACCTGTCTGTAGTATTTTTTGATTAATTGTAAATTCTGTCAGTAAGAGCCAATGCAGTGCCCATCTTTCTAAAAAAGAAAGAGGCTCTTTAGAAATTATAAAGTTAAGGGATTTTTGCCTCTTTTGTCCAAATGCTCCTTAGAAACTGTAAGTTTAAAAAGTTCAACAATCCTTCCCTCCAAAGAGCTAAATCTAATCATTAAAAAATCAATTGGCAAACACCTTAGGAACAAAAGAATAATAAGCAGCACGATTTTGTGGAAAAAAAAAAAAATAGCCTGCGGGACCAATCTAGCTGTTTTGCAGACGAGGATGACCGAACTAGTTAGAATAGGTATAATTTATCTTGACTTGAATAGGATCACTGAGGGAATGGAAATTACGACCCCAGAAAAATACAATCTGGCATGAATGTCAACTCCTTTCAGTGATTTTTCTAGTCAGATTATAAATGTGTTTTCTGCACGTACTGCTTTTTGTGGTTATGGTAAGAATTTTGTTGACAACAGCTTGTAGCCGCGGTTTGGTGGCACACAGCAGGAGTGAGATGCTCCAACAAAACCCTGCTGCACAACAGGCCAGCAACACCAAAGCCAGATAGCAAAAGCTCACAGTGGGCCATTTCTGGTCTGTCCACAGAAGGCAAAGAAAATCATGCTTGAGGAGCAAACTCAGTGCAGCAGTGATGCAGATAACCCCCTAAACGGAATGTGTGTACATCTTGCTCCCGAATATTGCCTAGCAATTATTTTTGTCCAATGGAAATATTTTCCTAAATAAAATAAGAATAGTCCTCAAAGGTACCACTAACCTAGAAGCCAGACATTTTGTAGTGTTTATGTCAACTCTAGTTGTTGTTTTTTCATATTTTATTTGATGATCACCTTTTTAATGGAATATAGAGCATATATTTAAAATCATCAATAATTTCAATTAGAATAATAAGATATTTGCCATGAAAATAAGATATTTTGTCCTGCTAACTGCTAGTTGACTCATTGGAGAAGACTCTGGGAGGGATTGGGAGCAGGAGGAGAAAGGGACGACGGAGGATGAGATGGCTGGATGGCATCACTGACTCGATGGATGTGAGTCTGAGTGACCTCCGGGAGTTGGTGATGGACAGGGAGGCCTGGCGTGCTGCGATTCATGGGGTCGCAAAGAGTCGGACACGACTGAGCGACTGATCTGACCTGATCTGATCTGAACTGCTACTGCTAAGTCGCTTCAGTCGTATCCGATTCTGTGTGATCCCAGAGACGGCAGCCCACCAAGCTTCCCCGTCCCTGATTCTCCAGGCAAGAACACTGGAGTGGGTTGCCATTTCCTTCTCCAATGCATGAAAGTGAAAAGTGAAAGTGAAGTCGCTCAGTCATGTCCGACTCTAGCGACCCCATGGACTGCAGCCCACCAGGCTCCTCTGTCCATGGGATTTTCCAGGCAAAAGTACTGGAGTGGGGTGCCATTGCCTTCTCCGGATATTTTGTCCTAACCAGAAAAAATGGAATTTTGTTTAAAGATTCATATTCATAAAGTGACCCAAATACAGAAGAAGAAAAAAATACACTAAATTTAAGAATGTGTGGCATAGTTAAAAAGAAGATAGTGACCATAGAGAACACAGTGACTAATGAAGTATTAGAATTACATATTATTTTTAAGTGGATATGATACAGGATCTTAAGGGCTTAGTTGTAACAGAGAAAAGACATTGCTCCCAACTCTGGCACATATATTAAAGTGTCTTGTACACATGAAAAACTTTGAATTCACAGACATGAACTAAAATGATTAAAGATCTGCAAATAGGTGACATGAGGACAGATTAAATGAATGGGATCATTATGCAGTAGAAGGGAAGACTATGGAATGACCTCAGCCCTCTAATTTATAAAGGAGTATTATGCACATGGTGAGCAGCTGTTATCCATCTCACTGAGGGCTGAATCAGAGGAAATGGGTCTAAACTTTGGCTTGTGGGATTTAGGTTAAACATGAAGAATAGTTTCCTGACAGCAAAGGCTGTAAAGTACTGAACAAATTCCTGAGAGGCATTATAGAGTCTCCTTCCTTGGATATCTCTTAAGAATATAAAGTGTTTTGCCATCTGCCTGCAGTGAGTGCAGTGAGAACCTGCAGAGAATGTTAAAGAACTCAAAATCCTTAATGAGTCAATACAATCAGATGTATGTTTCCACCCAAGCAGATATCCATGTGTTTTTGTTGCAGGGGGAAGTTTTTGTTTTTGTTTTGTTTTGGTTTTTGAGAAGTAATATCTTAGTAGTTGAGAATTTTACTCATACCAGTACATTTTTCTTATTTCCCTCTACTTCATTTAAAATATATGTGGCTCCTTTTCACTGGTGTCGAAAAACAATTCAGCCTTTTATTTAAGACCTTCTAGACAATTAAATCGGAGAAGGCAATGGCACCCTACGCCAGTACTCTTGCCTAGAAAATCCCATGGATGGAGGAGCCTGGTGGGCTGCAGTCCATGGGGTCGCGAAGAGTCAGACACAACTGAGCGACTTCACTTTCACTTTTCCCTTTCATGCATTGAAGAAGGAAATGGCAACCCACTCCAGTATTCTTGCCTGGAGAATCCCAGGGACGGCGGAGCCTGGTGGGCTGCCATCTATGGGGTTGCACAGAGTCGGACACGACTGAAGCGACTTAGCAGCAGCAGCAGCAGCAGCAGACAATTAAATACTGTTTATTCATCACTCAAAAGGAGATATTTAAAGATCTGACCGTTTTTATCCCAATATTTTTATCACCCTATAGCCAGAGCACTATTTCAAGGAGACCCTAGATCAGTCTATTTTCAGATAGTGAATCTATTGGTTTGGCAAAAAATATGTTGAAAATCCCAAATGAACTTTTTGGCTTATCCAGTATTTCAACTGCCAACCAAACAGGATTGAAAGTGACCACAGTATTCTAAGAACAATGGTGTTTTATCTTCATTTTGCATGTATTTAAGCCTTTATTTATTATTCAAAATAAAAACTTTTTTATGTCCCTGGCATAAGAACTTAGCTCTGACCATCTGCTCTTATATGAGTAAATCAGACAAGGTAAGCATGTATATGTACACAGGGAAAATTAAACATGTAATGTCCAATCCAAATTTCCTAATGAGACAATATACATTGGTTATAGTTGTCACTGTTTTACAAATGAGTTTTTATATTTATGCCTGGTACGCCGCAGTCCATGGGATCGTGAAGAGTCAGACACAACTGAGGGACTTCACTTTCACTTTTCATTTTCATGCATTGGAGAAGGAAATGGCAACCCACTCCAGTGTTCTTGCCTGGAGAATCCTAGGGATGGGGAAGCCTGGTGGGCTGCCTTCTATGGGGTCACACAGAGTCAGACACGACTGAAGTGACTTAGCAGCAGCAGCAGCAGCAGCAGTATGCCATTAATGATGGACATTTTTTGTCTCTGTAAAAATCTCACGTTTAATATTGGCAATTAGAACTTTCCATACCTATTACTTATTAATGTCTTTGAGAACCTAGTAAGTTCCTATTTTATTAAGTGTATTCCAAGTAAGTCAAATAAATCACCCAAGGTCACATGGTTGGTAACTGGAGAAGTCAGAACTACATCTCAGAAACTCTGAGTTTACCTGGAACTCCTTGTCTCAGAGGATATATTCTCTACCCATTAAATTTTATAAAACTTATGCTACTTCTTTCTTCCTCTTCCCTCCTTTTCCTTGTCTCTCTTTCCAATCAGAAGACCATAGTATCAATTCTGTCATAATCCTGCCAAATATGCTATGCTATGCTAAGTCACTTCAGTCGTGTCCGACTCTGTGCGACCCCACATACGGCAGCCCATCAGGCTTCCCCGTCCCTGGGATTCTCCAGGCAAGAACACTGGAGTGGGTTGCCATTTCCTTCTCCAATGCATGAAAGTGAAAAGAGAAAGTGAAGTCGCTCAGTCATGTCCGACTCCTAGCGACCCCATGGACTGCAGCCTACCGGGCTCCTCCGTCCGTGGGATTTTCCAGGCAAGAGTACTGGAGTGGGGTGCCATTGCCTTCTCCCCTACCAAATATACCTGAGTTTAATTACTAGGAAAGACTTTTTATATGCAGGATATTTTACAACATAACTGGCCTTAATATTCACAAGTGTCAATGCCATGAAAGTCAAGGAAAAATTGAGAGTAGCTCCAGATTAAATTGTATTATTTATTTGGCTGTGCTGGGTCTTCATTGTCGTGCACAGATTTTCACTAGTTGCGGCTCGTGTGCTCTAGAATACAGGCTTACTATCTGTACCTAACAGGCTTAGTTGCCCTGAGGTGAGTGGAATCTTCCCAGACCCAGTGACTGAACCCATGTCTTTTGCATTGGCAGGCGGATTCTTAACCACTAGACCAGCTGGGAAGTGCCCAGATTGAAAGAAACTAGAGAGATACAATAACCAATATAATGTATGATTCTGGGCTGCATGTTTTGCTATTAATGACATTATTAAGTTGAAGTGTTTAGATATCTGAAGGGGAAAACAGGTTCTTAGTGAGTATAGATATACCACTAGCACTCAATTATATTTCCTCAGAGATATCTAAATGCCTCTGTTATATGTCACAAGTGGGAGTCAGAATTTAATACAATGTGTATAATATCTATTCTTTTCATGAAAGTTTATATAGTTAATGGCCTTGGGAGATAGAAGTAGGGTTTCTTCTGGAGCAAAGAAAAAGGCATGTTTTCTGCTTATTAAAAAAGATTCAGATTGTTTTCCTGAAACACAATCCATTGCATATGCACATGTCATCGGACCCTCTTTGACTAGTTCTGTCAAGATTGAGGCTCGGGGACCAGCACAAAGCCTGCTAATTCTCTGGCTACTGTTACAGATGTGAACGATAAGCTGCCCTTCATCTCTGATCCCGTGTCTTGTGTTTTCTACCAGCATGGAACTGTCAGGTTAACTTGCAAAGTAGGGAAAATCTCACACCCTTCATAGCTTTTTTACCTCCCCTGTACCTATATAAGCCAATTTGTTAAGTCAACCACCATCAACCATGCCACACAAAACAATAGAGGGAAGGAAGAAAGGGAAAAATGTAATTGGTTATGTATACACACAATATAAACATGATAAGACAAGATGAAATATGGATGACTACTACAACTTTCCATTTCTGCAACTGACCAATGGGCAAAACTTATAAGTTTTTTCCCAATATTCATTTTACATTCTTCTTTCCCTTGGTTGCACTCAGTTGGTCTAAGTTCTTTATTAATCAAATGTGACTCAATAATATATTGTGGTCTATTTATACAATGGAATACATACCTCAAAATTCATGAACCTCATGGATATAAATGTTAATAATAAAGGAAGTCACAGAAGAATGAACATAGTATGGTATCATTTACACCAAACTAAGCATTAAATTTTTACTACTGCACAGCACATAGAACTCTGCTGGGCGTTATGTGATAGCCTGGATGGCATGGGAGTTTGGGGGAGAATACATACACGTATACGGTATGGCTGAGTCCCCTTGCTGTTCACCTGAAACTGTCACAACATTGTTAATTGACTATCAGTTCAGTTCAGTTCAGTTCAGTCGCTCAGTTGTGTCCGACTCTTTGTGACCCCATGAATCGCAGCACGCCAGGCCTCCCTGTCCATCACCAACTCCCGGAGTTCACTCGGACTCACGTCCATTGAGTCAGTGATGCCATCCAAGAATCTCATGCTCTGTCGTCCCCTTCTCCTCCTGCCCTCAATCCCTCCCAGCATCAGAGACTTTTCCAATGAGTGACTCTTCGCATCAGTGACTCTTCGCATGAGGTGGCCAAAGTACTGGAGTTTCAGCTTTAGCATCATTCCTTTCAAAGAAATCCCAGGGCTGATCTCCTTCAGAATGGACTGGTTGGATCTCCTTGCAGTCCAAGGGACTCTCAAGAGTCTTCTCCAACACCACAGTTCAAAAGCATCAATTCTTCAGCTCTCAGCCTTCTTCACAGTCCAACTCTCACATCCATACATGACCACAGGAAAAACCACAGCCTTGACTAGATGGACCTTGGTTGGCAAAGGAATGTCTCTGCTTTTGAATATGCTATCTAGGTGGATCATAACTTTCCTTCCAAGGAGTAAGCATCTTTTAATTTCATGGCTGCAATCACCATCTGCTGTGATTTTGGAGCCCAGAAAAATAAAGTCTGACACTGTTTCCACTGTTTCCCCATCTGTTTCCCATGAAGTGATGGGACCGGATGCCATGATCTTAGTTTTCTGAATGTTGAGCTTTAAGCCAACTTTTTCACTCTCCACTTTCACTTTCATCAAGAGGCTTTTTAGTTCCTCTTCACTTTCTGCCATAATGGTGGTGTCATTTGCATATCTGAGATTATTGATATGTCTCCCGGCAATCTTGATTCCAGCTTGTGTTTCCAGCATTTCTCATGATGTACTCTGCATATAAATTAAATAAGCAGGGTGACAATATACAGCCTTGACATACTCCTTTTCCTATTGGAACTACACCCCAGTACAAAATAAAAAGTTAAAAAAATATTTTAGGGGTAGTATATATGTAGCAAAACTCTAGTGACAAGAAAGGAAATGACAAAAATTATAAACATGCAAATGAGAACATCATTACCTTTGGCAAAAAGAACCTTCACATAACCTTCATGAGCCAGATAATGTTCTTTTTGCTGGGATAGGTGGCATGCATAGATATTTATTTTACAGTATATGTATTTGTTGGACATGTGAGTAATATTCAAAGCCTTTCTTTCTGCCCCTAGCTACAGAAAATCAAGGTAAACCAATAGCTTCTCTTAATGTTCTTGCCATTTTCTTCCCTTCTTCTCTCTTTGACTACATTAATAAAAACATAAAATTAAGTTAAAAAATAATACAATGTCTTCCCTGGTGGTCCAGTGGTTAAGAATCTGCCTTTCAATGCAAGGGACATTGGTTTGATCCCTGGTACAAGAAGAGCTTACATGCCACAGAGCAGCTGAGCCCATGTGCCACAACTACTGAGACCCAGCCCTGGAGCCCACAAGCTGCAACTGTTGAGTCCACCAGGCCATAACTACTGACGTCCACACACCTAGAGCCTGTGCTCCTTAACAAGTGAAATCACTGCAGTAAGCCTGCACACCACTTGTGGAGAGAGTAGCCCCCACTCTCCACAGCTAGAAAAAGCCCACTAGCAGTAACAAAGACCCAATGCAGCCAATAAATACATAAATTTTTTTTATAAAAAATTTTTTAAAGCAACAGTCCAAGCCAACTTCTCATTATATATCTGGAGCACATTTGTTATCTCCTTGAAAGAACTGTTTACCTATTTCAGTGTTTTACTTGTTTGTCCCTTCATGGATAACCTCTTCTTCACCGGATAGTAAACAGCTTTCAGATGATAACTATTAATGTATAAACAAAATAAGTAGAAATGACAGAAAGCTATCTTTTGGTAACCATTAAAATATAAATAGTATAAGAAGTAATGACAGGAACTTGGGTCCAAATCCTAGATTGTACTCTCACAGTTTGTATTTTTGTTTCCTTTTTCCTTTTTTTGACACAGAGCCACCTGCTGGCGGTAGGGTGCTGATGCTGCTACTGCTGCTAAGTCGCTTCAGTCGTGTCCGACTCTGTGTGACCCCATAGACGGCAGCCCACCAGGCTCCGCCGTCCCTGGGATTCTCCAGGCAAGAACACTGGAGTGGGTTGCCATTTCCTTCTCCAATGCATGAAAGGGAAAAGTGAAAGTGAAGTCGCTCAGTTGTGTCTGACTCTTTGTGACCCACTGGACTGCAGCCTACGAGGCTCCTCCGTCCATAGGATTTTCCAGGGTGCTTGTTAACCCTAAAAACTATATTGACAATGCACTTTGATTCCAGCGTGCAGGAAAAGGAAAGTTAATGAGGCTTTACTTCAAAAAGTTCAATAAATTGTACGAATATTAAGACTGTTAGTGATACTGAAATTGGTAATATTAAAATGTGCCATGTATTTGAAGAAAGGGTATTTTTTTTAAGCTGAGAAAGATTAGATCAAATTGAAATGTTGATGAGAAAACCTCATTAAGAGTAGTGGTTGAAGACACAGGTGAAGAGGGAGAATCCGTTCTGTAAGGTTCTTTTATTAAAAATTTTTTTTTTATTTTGACTGCACTGGGTCTTTGTTGCTGCAGCCTGTCTCTAGCTGCGGACAGCAGGGGCTGCTCTCTAGTTGTGGTGCCCAGGCTTTTCATTGCAGTGGCTTCCGTTGCTATGGAGCACAGGCTCCAAGTGCATAGGATTCAGTAGCTGTGACCTGTGGGTTCAGTAGTTGTGGCACAGGCGTTTAGTTGCACCACAGTGAAAGGTTGTTGCTGAACCACAAAAAGACACTGGGATTCTTGGCCTCTGGAGGAGAAGAATTCAATCCGGGGCCAGAGATGAGGCTTGATCACTCAGAGCTTTTGTGTAATAAATTTTTATTAAAATATAAAGGCATCAGAAAGGGGCAGAAAGAGTACCCCTTTGCTAGTGTTAGCCATGGAGTTATATACTCTCTAATTAGTTATTACAGTGAATCAAAAGAATGTCTGGAGGTTGTAAAGACCTCACTAGATCTACTCCCATAATTTACATTTTAAGATATCAGGATTAGCCAGAAGGTTTTTTCCAGAGACTGTCCTCAAGCAGGATACGTTGTTGTTATATAATCGTAGAGAATGTAGAGGGGGAAAAAACTTTGTCCTTTCTTCCTTTTTGAGAATTCCAGACCCCTCTCTCCTTAGGAACCCCTGGACTTCTTATCAATCTGCCTAGGAATTGACTCTCTCAACAGCATGTGAAATCTTCCCAAACCAGTAGCCAAACCCATGTGACCTGCATTCGTATCCACTGTACCACCAGGGGAGTCCCTGTAAGGTTCTTGAAAGGCAAGAAAAGGCAGATTCTTGGACACAGATGGAAACTGGCCAAGAGGAGAGAAAAAAACTCTCCTCAGATGCAACAGGAAAAATGCAGAGAGAGAGGGGCAAGAGTTGGCAGTAACAGGGAGTTGACTATTTTCATACTAGGAGGTGAAAGGGAAGATGGGATAACAGGCATTTAGGAGACTGAGAAATGTGAAATAGTTAAGCAAACATGAAAGCAAGTTGCTTAGTGAAACACGCTAGGATTTCTGGGCCACTCTGAGAGCCCAGTTGAAGATGGTGATCATAAATTTCTGGTGGTACTAATATGTCTTGTGATTTTTTTCCCCCTACAATTGTTCTGTTTTACAGATAAATATATGGAAAAAGTAAAGAGTTGGATCACACCAGAAGGATTTTTTTTCCAGGCAGAAGAGATAAGACAGTTTATGGCATTGGCAAAGTTGATAATTCTTAAAATTATCAACCATGGAAAGTAAACCGAATAGGAAGAAAATGAAGCCTAGAGGGAAAGATACAGATAGAGGGACTGGTCTCTTACTGGAGAGTCCAAAGAGATCAAGGAATTGCCAAGGTGGAAGTAATTGAAGAAGCAAGTCAGAAATATGAGTGATGGGATTGTGATTGCTCTATATCTACGTCATTGATTTGGAATATCAATGATTTTGTTGATTAAAAGATTCAGAGTGTGACCATGTGAAGAGGTAGTTGAGGTGGAGTAGAAAAGGCCATAGAGATGAGGAGAGTAAGGAAATGAAAGGCCAGAGTGTTGAAAGAACACTGAATATTAAATCCACCTACAATGATGGCAGGAACTGGAACTGAAAAAAGAATGTGAGTCTGATGCCAAAGTGTTTGATGAACAATGGAGAATGGTCAAGAGACAGATAACAGTGACAAAATGATCAGGTCATAAAGGCTAAGGGTGTATGCCTCAACGGAGTAGGGTTACTGTGAGACAGGGGGTGGATAATGATCTTGAAGATGTGATGAGGAGAAGAAAGGATTCAAATCTTGCCTCAGTAAAGTTTATAAGGATTGGAAGAATCACATCCGCTGCTCCACCGGGCTGCTAGTGAACACTGGAGTTGCAATAAGTCAGGTGGAGACAAAAGGGTCTGTGCTAATGACAGAGCAGCAGTTTCAGGCTGCATAATTGCAGAGGCAGGAGGTGACGATGGAATGAAGGGCAAATAACTTATGGTCAATAGTCTGCTTAGTCTGCTTAGTGTTCTCATCTTTCCTGAAGGAGTTTCTCAGATTGTAGAACTAAATTGAGACTGTTTCTATTAAGCATTTACTGTTACTGAAATAAGAATGTATTGCTCTCTAGACACTAGTTAGTTCATATGAAGCATAGAAGTCCAGCAAGTCTAGACTACAGTTTCCTTATTTATAAAATGGGACATAATTATTATCCCACAGATATGTAATTCCATCATGTAATGGAATATAATGGCTTCCTTGGTGGCTCAGTCTGTAAAGAGATGACTTGCAATGAAGAAGATGCAGGTTTGATCCCTGGGTTGGGAAAATCCCTTGGAGAAGGAAATGGCAACCTGCTCCAGTATTCTTCCCTAGGAAATCCCCTGGACAGAAGAGCCTGGGCTACAGTCAATGGAGTCACAAGAATCAGACATGACTTAGTAACCGAACCACTACCACCATACATACGCACAAATATAGTATCATTAAAAATAATTGTTCAGTTGCTAAGTTGTGTCCAATTTTTGTGACCCCATGGACAGCAGCATGCTGGGCTTTCCTGTCCTACACTATCTTCTGGAGTTTGCTCAAGTTCACGTCCACTGATTTAGTGATGCTAGCCAACCATCTCATCCTCTGTCCCCTTCTTCTCCTTTTGCCCTCAATCTTTCCCAGCATCAGGGTCTTTTCCAGTGAGTCAGCTCTTCACATCAGGTGGCCAAAGTATTCGATTCGGCCTCAGCTTCAGTCCTTCCAATGAACACTCAGGACTGATCTCCTTTAGGATGGACTGGTTGGATCTTCTTGCAGTCCAAGGGACTCTCAAGACTCTTCTCCCTCACCACATGTCAAAAGCCTCAATTCTTTGCCCCTCAGCCTTCTTTATGGTCCAGTTCTGGCTGGATGGCATCACTGACTCGATGGATGTGAGTCTGAGTGACCTCCGGGAGTTGGTGATGGACAGGGAGGCCTGGCGTGCTGCAGTTCATGGGGTCGCAAAGAGTCGGACACGACTGAGCGACTGATCTGATCTGACTGATCTGATCTCCCATCCATACAGGACCACTGGAAAACTACATCTTTGACTGTACAGGCCTCTGTTGGTAAAGTGATATCCTTGCTTTTCAGTATGCTATCTAGGTTTGTCATAGCTTTCCTTCCAAGAAGCATCTTCTAATTAATTTCATGACTGCAGTCACCATCTGTACTAATTTTGGAGCCCAAGAAAAGAAACTCTTGTCACTGCTTATACCTTTTCCCGTTCTATTTGCCATGAAATGAGGGGACTAGATGCTGTGATCTTGGTTTTTTAAATTTTGAAATCCAGCTTTTTCACTTTTCTCTTTCACTTTGCAAAATCAATTAACATTTTGCAAAAATAATGCATAAAAAGAATATAAAATGAAAAAATTCAAGGCAGGAAAAATTAGGATAGTGAGATGAAGGCACAGATGAAGCTAATTACTGGAAATCTTAAGTTCTTACTCAAATGCTGGAGTTCATCTACAAAATTCCTTGATTTTCTAGAAGTAAATATGATGGATTCAAAATTCAGTGTCCATGAAATTTGAATAGTCTGGTTGATTAGGTCAAGTACAACTTTTCCTAGCACTGGGGGTTAAAATGTCTCTCACAAGATCTTCTTAAACAGAGTATTCATGTAGTTAGAACTTTAAACAATATCCTATCGATCAATGTCATGACAGGAAAACTTTGTATATGATGTTACCATCACATAAGAATTGATTACTAGAAATTAAGTTGCTCCCACAATATAAAGAGAAATACCTTGTTTATGGAACTCAAGCCTTTAGACTAGCTTTCTTCAGTTGTGAGGAAATGATTTTTAGTTTTTTAATAAAAATAGATATTTTAACTTTGAGAAGGAAAGAAATATATATAAAAGAATTGAGGGGGTACATTGAAGGAGTGATAAAGCCACAACACAGTTAAACAATCTCTCATATAGGATTTAAATTTTTCAAAAAACTCATTATTATTTAAAACTAGGAAGTATCCTTCTGAAATTGCATTACATATATATTCTAGTTTAGTCCCCATCCTGGTAGGCTCCAGTCCATGGGGTCGCTAAGAGTCAGACATGACTGAGCGACTTCACTTTCTTTTTTTTTTATTATTATTATTTTTTTTTTTAATTTTTCTTAACTTTACAATATTGTATTACTTTTACTATACATCGAGATGGATCCGCCACCAGAATACACGTGTTCCCCATCCTGAACCCTCCTCCCTCCCCCCTTCCCACACGATCCCTCCAGTTCATCCCAGTGCTCCAGTCCCAGGCGTCTGTTATAGGGCATCGTACCTGGACTGACTCGTTTCAGATATGATATTATACATATTTCAATGCTATTCTCCCCAATCGTCCCACCCTCTCCCAGTCCCAGAGTCCAAAAGTCTGTTCTATACATCAGTGTCTCTTTTGCTGTCTCATAAGCGGGGTGATTGTTACCATCTTTCTAAATTCCATATATATGCGTTAGTATACTGTATTTGTGTTTTTCTTTCTGGCTTACTTCACTCTGTATAATAGGCTCCAGTTCCATCCACCTCATTAGAACTGATTCAAATGATGGCTCAACATCACTCATTATCAGAGAAATGCAAATCAAAACCACTTTGAGGTACCATTACACGCCAGTCAGAATGGCTGTGATCCAAAAATCCACAAGCAATAAATGCTGGAGAGGGTGCAGAGATAAGGGAACCCTCTTACACTGTTGGTGGGAATGCAAACTAATACAGCCACTATGGAGAACAGTATGGAGATTCCTCAAAAAACTGGGAATAGAACTGCCTTATGACCCAGCAATCCCACTGCTGGGCATACACACTGAGAAAACCAGAATTGAAAGAGGCACGTGTACCCCAATGTTCATAGCAGCACTGTTTACAATAGCCAGGACGTGGAAGCAACCTAGATGTCCATCCACAGATGAATGGATAAGCAAGCTGTGGTACATATACACGATGGACTTCACTTTCACTTTTCACTTTCATGCATTGGAGAAGGAAATGGCAACCCACTCCAGTATTCTTGCCTGGAGAATCCCAGGGACGGGGGAGCCTGGTGAGCTTCCGTCTGTGGGTCGCACAGAGTCGGACACGACTGAAGCGACTTAGCAGCAGCAGCAGCAGCAGGAATGCCTATAGGGATCACATGAATATCACCTACTGTTGATTCTCTATCTCTGCTTTCCTGCACATCTTGCAGACTGTTAGCCTGAACAGAAATTTTAACACCTCAGAACAGGCTTGCTTACAATATTAGATCTCTTCCCAGTACCATTTTCTTAATCAGTTTCTTTTGATATTCAGTTCAGCACACACTAATCTGCCTCTTCCTGATGTAGTGAAAGACCAGCTTCTGAAGTAAGAGAGCAGGGAAATTGTATGGTACGTTCCTGTGTGTGTCATGTATTGTGTGTGCGTGTGTCTACGTTGTAGCATGCTGTCTAGCTCATAGGAAGGAGGAGTTCAATACATTAAATAATTGAATTTTAATTTTTAAAGAAATGGAAGTGGTTGAAGACATTTTATTCCTGGTTTAGGAAAACACCTGCATAAATATCTTTGCTGTTTTCTAATTACAAAGAAAATTATTGTGCATGAAAATCTACTAGTTTTCACCCGAACTGTGCTCACTTATGGCTAACCAGAAAATCTTAGAGGCATATATAGAAATATTACAATTGATTTATAGAAATGCTACCTTAGATTGTTACTAGAAAAAAAAAAAAACTTATTTGAGAATCAGAAGATTTTGGTTCTAATGAAAGTTTATCTTAATATTTCTGAATCTGTCTCCTTATCTATAAAATAGAACTTATACTGATTACTTTTGTCAATAGACTTGTAAAAATCAAAACACAAAAATGATTTGCAAGTTCTGGTATGAAGCCTAAATAAAAGGCATAAGGAAAAGCAGTGCTAAAAATGCATTTTCTAAAGCACTTGTCTTTAGGACATTAAAATTTACTTCACTAGTAGAAACTTCATGGGAAATAGATGGGGAAACAGTGGAAACAGTGTCAGACTTTATTTTTCTGGGCTCCAAAATCACTACAGATGGTGACTGCAGCCATGAAATTAAAAGACACTTACTCCTTGAAAGGAAAGTTATGACCAACCTAGATAGCATATTCAAAAGCAGAGACATTCCTTTGCCAACAAAGGTTCACCTAGTCAAGGCTATGGTTTTTCCTGTGGTCACATATGGATGTGAGAGTTGGACTGTGAAGAAGGCTGAGCGCCAAAGAATTGATGCTTTTGAAGTGTGGTGTTGGAGAAGACTCTTGAGAGTCCCTTGGACTGCAAGAAGATCCAACCAGTCCATTCTGAAGGAGATCAGCCCTGGGATTTCTTTGGAAGGAATGATGCTGAAGCTGAAACTCCAGTATTTTGGCCACCTCATGTGAAGAGTTGACTCATTGGAAAAGACTCTGATGCTGGAAGGGATTGGGGGCAGGAGGAAAAGGGGATGACAGAGGATGAGATGGCTGGATGGCATCACTGACTCGATGGATGTGAGTCTGAGTGACCTCCGGGAGTTGGTGATGGACAGGGAGGCCTGGCATGCTGTGATTCATGGGGTAGCAAAGAGTCGGACACGACTGAGCGACTGATCTCTCACTAGTAGAAAAAAGATGAAACAAATTCATTGTAATTAGTTACAAAATAGAATGAAAAAATCAAAAAAATATAAACATTTAAAAACACTAGAAATTGTTTCAGTTCTCTATTTATAATATCTGTCTAGCTACTTAGGACTTACATTCATTCAACAAATATTTATGGAATAGTTACTATTTGAAACTGCAGGGATTTGTAGTTTGAAGTTTGCCTGTCATACCTACAAACAAAAGTTTTATAGAGACATAGTTAAAGAAACATATTACAACCATGTGGCTGCATGGGATCCAAAGCTTAATCTTCATAAAACCAACAAATGCCTTTCTTCAATGCATTACATTAGCTTTTCACTCCTGTAGTTTGTGGTTAGTAACAAGATAAGTATAAATCAATATCAGACTCCTGAACTTACAGCTTTTGGATCATGTTGTGATCCTTATAGTTAGCATCACTTGGCATTTCTTCAGTGTTATGAGTTTCAGTTATATTTCATTATAAAGGTTTAGATATGAAAATCTTCCATTCTTAAACTTAAGTTTAAAAATTCCTTTCTGATGTCTGAATATCCAAGTATTATCTGTATGTTAGCTAAGATTTAGTCTGGAAAACAGTGATTTTATTTTTAATAACAATGGATAATAAATTTATTCTCTTTTCCAAAATGTTATTTAGGTTCATGCTTTGAAGAAAGATTTTTGGTATTAAAAACAGTAAGGAGTTTGGCATTACCATTTAAAACCTACAGTTTCCCTTTTGGATTTAAGCTACATTTGGAGAGAAGAAACTATAAAACAGAAAGCCATTGAGGTTTTTCTATTGTTATTCAGTTGCTAAGTCATGTCTGACTCTTTGTGACCCCATGAACTGCAGCACACCAGGCTTCCCTGTCCTTCACTATCTCCTGGAGTTTGCTCAAACTTGCATTCATTGAGTCAGTGATGCCATCCAACCATCTTATCCTTTGTCACCCCCTTCTCCTGCCCTCAGTCTTTACCAGAATCAGGGTCTTTTCCAATGAGTAAGCTCTTCGTATCGGGTGGCCAAAGTATTGGAGCTTTAGCTTCAGCATCAGTCCATCCAATGAATACTCAGGATTGAGGTTTAGTTATATCATATTACTGGAAAAACATGAAATATATAAGTCTAACTTTGGGCATATTATATTCTATTTTCGTAAGCCTAGTATTATTTTTATTGTTTAAATAATCTCAATGATCCGTCATATATATACATAAACACACACATATATATAAGTTCAGTTCAGTTCAGTTGCTTAGCCATGTCCGATGCTTTGTGACCCCATGAATCGCAGCATGCCAGGCCTCCCTGTCCATCACCAACTCCCAGAGATCACTCAAACTCACATCCATCGAGTAGGTGATGTCATCCAGCCATCTCATCCTCTGTCGTCCCCTTTTCCTCCTGCCCCCAATCCCTTCCAGCATCAGAGTCTTTTCCAATGAGTCAACTCTTCGCATGAGGTGGCCAAAATACTGGAGCCTCAGCTTTAGCATCATTCCTTCCAAAGAACACCGAGGACTGATCTCCTTTAGAATGGATTGGTTGGATCTCCTTGCAGTCCAAGGGACTCTCAAGAGTCTTCTCCAACACCACAGTTCAAAAGCATCAGTTCTTCGGTGCTCAGCTTTCTTCACAGTCCAACTCTCACATCCATATGTGACCACAGGAAAAACCATAGCCTTGACTAGATGGACCTTTGTTGGCAAAGGAATGTCTCTGCTTTTGAACATGCTATCTAGGTTGGTCATAACTTTCCTTCCAAGGAGCAAGCGTCTTTTAATTTCATGGCTGCAGGCACCATCTGCAGTGATTTTGGAGCCCAAAAAAATAAAGTCTGACATCTATTTCCCATGAAGTGATGGGACCAGATGCCATGATCTTAGTTTTCTTAATGATGAGCTTTAAGCCAACTTTTTCACTCTACTCTTTCACCTTCATCAAGAGGCTTTTTAGTTCCTCTTCACTTTCTGCCAAGTAATAGAGTTCTAATCAACAGCATTCACATTTTCATATTCCACAGTAACAAAATAGCAAAATAGAATGGTTTTGACTAAATACACTTCTACTGAATATAAAAATAGACATAAAGTTTAATTTGTATTTCTCTGTCATTTGAAACAAAATCTGTTATAAAAATATTCAAGCAGCTATGTTTTCTATGACCATAAAGATGGAGCTAGCATTTGCTGATCCTTACATGGTATGCCCAATATTACATGTAACATTTTGGATAGAAGACACAGAAATAACATTTTCACATATTCCAGGCACTAACTTTTCCCTTTAATGAACACCCACTCCAATACTCTTGCCTGGAAAATTCCATGGATGGAAGAGCCTGGTGGGCTACAGTCCATGGGGTCGCCAAGAGTCAGACATGACTGAGCAACTTCGCTTTTTCTTGTTCCAAAAAGACACGCTTGATCAGGAGATGTGCTGACTTAGCTGTCTCTGATCTACATCTTGTTATTTGTCCTACAGCTTTGGTGACCCTTTCCAGTCTTCTAGTTTAATGTTGGCAATGGACACAATTATTCTTTTGATTACATCAGGGCCTTTTTAAGGAATGTTGCTGCTGCTGCTTAGACACTTCAGTCATATCCAACTCTGTGCAACCCTATGGACTGCAGCCAGCCAGGCTCCTCTGTCCATGGGATTCTTCTAGACAAGAATACTGGAGTGGGTCTCCCTGTCCTCCTCCAGAGGATCTTCCTGACCAGGGATCGAACCCAGGTCTCCTGCATTGCAGCCACCAGGGAAGCTCTCATAAGGATATTCTGCATCTAATCTGTCATTCTCTTGCAACCAAAGAAGATACAGTTGTTTTATATATGCCTTTAAGAAGATTTATTTTTTCAAGACACTGATTATATTTTTCTTTTTTGAGTTTTCTCACTAAATAAAATCATGAGTATGTCTTTTACTTTCAAAACAAGTGTTGCATTTTTATAAAATAGAATTAAATAAAACTTTACATGTAAATTGAACTAACATGTTTTTCTAATTATCCCTATTAATGGCTTGGCTTGTCCCTCAAAATTCAAAGCTTTTGTAGAAAATCTAATCAAAAAGAAGTGGCAGTAAAAAAATTTTGAAAAGATTTATTAAAATAGCAATAAGATGATACAGACTCTACTTAGTGAGTACTTTGTATAGAATTAGATGAACATGAATAAGAAAGTAGAAAGGCTGTACATTTGCTTCATTATATTATGCTAAAGTTATTAGAAATTTTATTTCTTGCTTCTCTATAGGGAAAGTAATTTATTAGTTTTCACATATTTACATTTCAAAAAGTGGAAATTATGTATCACTAGAATATAATTAGTTTTATCCTGCATAAGATATCAAATCCATAGGAGTGAGCAATATGTATTCTTTACTTGCCAGTACATGCCTTTCTATGACATATTCAAGAAATATTTGTTATATGAATGAATGAAAACCTAGAATATAATTGGCTTTATCCTGCATAAGATATCAAACCCATAGGAGTGAGCAATATGTATTCTTTACTTGCCAGTACATGCATGTCTATGACATATTCAAGAAATATTTGTTATATGAATGAATGAAAAACATAATCCAGAGGCCAACTTGACCTTTTAAAGATTTATAATTGAGATGAATAGAACACATATTCTGTAATTTATAGGATGGTATTCTAAGCCCTAAAGAATGTAAACAGATTTAAACAGGATAATAGATATCCTCTTTCTTCTTAAGTAAGATAAAGTATTAAAACTGAACAATTAATGATTCAGGCTGCAAGGAGGAAAAAAATTCCCTGAATAACAGATATAAGGATGTGCTAATTTTCATTTTTGCTATTGTTTGGTTGCTAAGTCATGTCTGACTCTTTTGCAACCTCAAAGACTATAACCTGCCAGTCTCCTCTGTCCATGGGATTTCCCAGGAAGAGTACTGGAGTGGGTTGCTGTTTCCCACTCCAGGGGTTCTTCCTGACTTAGGGATCAATCCATGTCTCCTGCATTGACAACTGGATTCTTTACCAGTGAGCCACCAGGGAAGCCCCAATTTTCATTTATTTAGAGGTTTGCAATTATTTAGAAGTTTCTATTTAGTAAGTAAGAGAAGATAATTTGCCTTTGCCAGTTTCTAAGTATATATATGATTGGTTAGTTGAAAGTGATAAGCAAGGAGAAGAGAAGTTTGTGAAGAGCCCACTCCTCATTAAATTTATATACAAGCCTAGAACTTAAGACTTTCACTTAAACCCTAACTAACATAAGCTCCATCTGTCATTTCTGGTCATTGCCTCTGTTTTATAAATAGGAAGAAACTAGGACATACCTCATCACTTGCAACCAGGATGGAGTGCTAAGCAATGGAGCTAAACCAGGGGTAGTTAAGTATGTGGTATCTGGGCTCAGTCAGAAAAGGTAAAATGTATTTTAAAATAATGAGCATTATGACCCAGTTATCTGATTTATACAAGGAGAACAAATCATCATATAAGAAGCTGGATTTTTGAGCATTTCAAGATAAATCATTTTTCTCCTCTACTGCAATTCAAGTTATAGGATAAATATTTTTAAAATAAAAATGGGAAACTATTTTTTTCTTAAGAGAGCTTTACTCTTTGTATACTGACTCTGATTTATTCTTACTAGAGTTACACGCATTGGATTTGTCTGTGTTAAAGAAAGTCTCATGTCAGTAGGTCTTGATCATGATTTTGTTAACAGACACTAAGTAATGATTCCAGTATTTTTAGGGCCATTTGCCTTTGCACTCAAGCATACTGTGTAGATGAGAAGGAACAGGGAGATTTTATCTTGGCTATGGACTTATTGGGGAAGGCAATGGCACCCCCACCCCAGTACTTTTGCCTGGAAAATCCCATGGACCGAGGAGCCTGGTAGGCTCCAGTCCGTGGGGTCGCTAAGAGTCGGACACGACTGAGCGACTTCACTTTCACTTTTCACTTTCATACATTGGAGAAGGAAATGGCAACCCACTCCAGTGTTCTTGCCTGGAGAATCCCAGGGACAGGGGAGCCTGGTGAGCTTCCGTCTATGGGGTCGCACAGAGTCGGACACGACTGAAGCGACTTAGCAGCAGTAGCAGCATGGACTTATTTCCCATCAGTAATGAAAAGTTAGAGCATACTTTAAAAAAAAATTATATTTCAACCAGTTTTCCTTCTTTGATCCTTACTTAGCCAATACTTTGGTTAACGGCCTATGTGTTTATCTCTTATTCCCAAAATTGTCAATTGCAGCAAAGCTTAACATTCCTATGTTTTAATTCCATGCTTCTATTTAAGAATATCTAGGAAAAAGGCCATTATTTTTAACTAAGTCCAATCTAGAAGAAGCATAAAATGAGTTTGGCTTTTAAGCTATACCTCTTACTAAAATCAATAATTTGAAAAAAATGTTTAAAAATGCCTTAAATGCCTAAAGTAAATATTCACCCTCTTACAGCATTTGGAACTAAGCATTTGGAGTTTAATTTCAGATTGTTTTGCTTGTTTTCATTTGTATTTAAATAAAACAGTATCTTTAACAATTTGTAATTAAAGATTAAAGTCCCTCTTTTAAAAATTACCCTTAAATAATAAATATATCAAATTAGTCTGCAGCATTCCAGAAGTTTTCCAGAAAATGAAGGTTTTTCTTATTTGTACATATACACAAGAGTAAAGAAGTCAAAGAATTTCAGATAAATTTTAACTGGGGTCATTGTGTTAAATTCCTAGGGATTCCATAGTTTAGTCTGCAGAGAAAAAGACTGAACATTTAGGAAATCAGTAAATGGTTTGAGTGTCGGTTCTGGATCACCTACCCAAAGGAAAAACATATTAGTGTAATCTCTCCTCTTTTATCATTTATTAATTGCAAACAGCTCTTCACTGCAGTGAGACATACCCTTAGAGCGGAATGGTAGGAATATCTCTACATTACTTCTAGGAATACTATTGGAAAGCATTTGTCTTTAGAATCTACTGGTAAATTTTGCATTTGTTACAAGATCTGGTAAGCCTTAAAATCCCCAAGTTTATTTCTGGCCACTCAATCTTCAGCATTCTTTGAACATGGCCTGCTGTTCCTTCTCCAATCCTTCATCATGTACTAAAGAACAAATTCCTCAGGATAATGAATGATGACAGCGGAGTTGATAGAGTAACTGTCAGCTTAGTCTTACGGTCCAACCGACTTTCCATTTTAAACAATAGTGACTACATCTTTTATAAGTAAAATGTGTACTTGGTGAGCAGTAGCTCTTACCTCTTTTTTCTTACTTTTTATTTTGAATAAAAATTTCAAGCATATAAAAAGGTATAAGAGTAGTATAATGAGTCCCATTTTACCCTTCACCTATGACTCACCAGATGCTTGGCCATTTGCCATACTCTGTGTTCTCTGTCTCCTTGTCTCATCCCCTTCAAGCCCCTCTCTACATATATACTTGTTTAGTACTGGTAAATTTAGTACCAGTATTTTTACTGAATCATTCTCTTATATAACCACAATGTAATTATAAAATCAAGGACATTTTGCATTGATAAATTGCTATTATCAAATACGTAATCCATATTCAGATTTTGCCTATTGTCTCAGTTACATTCTTTATAGAAATTTTTTAAAAATCTAAGTTCCAATCCAAGATTACACTTATCATGAATTTTGTATTTTAAAACAATTTTATCCTACCTAAAATTAGAAAATGCAAGTGATGTTGTTTGTAAGGATTGGTAATTTCATCCTTATGGTACCAACAAAACAATATTAAAATTATTAAGGGAAAAATTTAATCAAATTGTCTATGCAACATCAATTAGCTAAAATATTGAAGATTTCAGAAAAGACTTCATGGTTCTTGCTCTCAAATAATTCACAGTATAGATGCTGAAAGTAAAGTCGCTCAGTCATGTCCAACTCCTTGAGACCCCATGGACTGTAACCTACCAGGCTTCTCTGTCCACGGGATTTTCCAGGCAAGATTACTGGAGTGGGTTGCCATTTTCTTCTCCAGGAGATCTTCCCGACCCAGGAATTGAACCTGGATCTCCCGCATTGTAGGCAGACGCTTTACCGGCTAACCCCACCAGGGAAGTCTTATAGATGCTGAAGCAGATCTAATACTCAATTAAAAATTGACTGATAAAGAACTATTGTATCCAGCAGCTTTTGCTTCAACACAAGCTACCCTTAAAAGTAATGATTTAGAACAACAATCATTTTTTTTTTTTTAAACTAGCAGTTCTGAGTTGGCAGTGCCTATTGGCCAGTTCTTCTGTTGGTCTCGCTTGGGTTCAATCACGCAGCTGCAACAAGTTGGTTGGGTTGGTAAGGGGCTGGTGGCTATAGGGCAGTCACACTCATATGTCTGGCAGTTGATACTGGCTTTCAGTTGGTATTAACCTTGAAACAGGGAGCAAGGATGACTGGGGCCACATGTCTCCACCAGGATAGCTCAAGCTCTCTCACATGGCTGGTCTTGGGATTCCAAAGAGCAGCAAGAGAAGGCAAGCCCCAGTGCACAACGTTTTTCAAATGTTTTCTTTCATTGCACTTGCTTACTGCCTCATTGGCCAAATTATCTCAAATGACTAAGTCCAGGGTTATTATATGACAGTCTCTCCAAGGCCACGGATACAAAGAGGCATGGATAAATCAGGGTCATCCCTGCAAAATCTATCCCAAAAGTGTAAAAATTTTATTAGAGTGAAATTGATGAACAATATTATGGAATAAGTGTTATTTTGTAATTGCCTTATTATTTTAAATGTACTAAATGTCAGTCAAAATACACCATAAGAATTATGATACAAAATTATTATGGTTAGAATAGTTTAAGAAGATGTCAAGGATAGAATGACTTATAATGTCTCTCAAAGAATGGAAAAGAATTGGATGCATAGGGAGAAATTTAGGGACAAAGGGTTTGGAGTGGGTAAATGAGAAATATAACAAAGTTGTGGAACTAACAAAGAACATGACATATTTGTCAGATAGTGAACAACAAAAACACTGTAAAACTGCAGATTAACAGCAAAATTAAGCCCACCTATTGTTTTAAGCTGCTAACTGTGAGGTAGTTTTTTTTTGTTTGTTTTTTTGTTTTTGTTTTTTTTTATCAAACTGTTGATAACTGGGATACGTTTTGGTACTAGGAGTTTGCTGTCGGTATAGAGGAGCTATCCCACGTTGAAGGTCAGGAAGGGCAGCGAGAGGACAGACCCCTTGTCCAAGGTAAGGTGCGATGGCTGTGCTTTGCTGGAGCAGGCGTGAAGAGATACCCCACGCCCAAGGTAAGAGAAACCCAAGTAAGACGGTAGGTGTTGCAAGAGGGCATCAGAGGGCAAACACACTGAAACCATACTCACAGAAAACTAGTCAATCTAATCACACCAGGACCACAGCCTTGTCTAACTCAATAAAACTAAGCCATGCCCATGGGGCAACCCAGGATGGGCAAGTCATGGTGGAGAGATCTGACAGGATGTGGTCCGCTGGAGAAGGAAATGGCAAACCACTTCAGTATTCTTGCCTTGAGAACCCCATGAACAGTATGAAAAGGCAAAGTGATAGGATACTTAAAGAGAAATTCCCCAGGTCAGTAGGGGCCCAGTATGCTACTGGAGATCAGTGGAGAAATAACTCCAGAAAGAATGAAGGGATGGAGCCAAAGCAAAAAGAATACCCAGCTGTGGATGTTGTCTGGTGATAGAAGCAAGGTCCGATGCTGTAAAGAGCAATATTGCATAGGAACCTGGAATGTCAGGTCCATGAATCAAGGCAAATTGGAAGTGGTCAAACAAGAGATGGCCAGAGTGAATGTTGACATTCTAGGAATCAGCGAACTCAAATGGACTGGAATGGGTGAATTTAACTGAGATGACCATTATATCTACTACTGCGGGCAGGAATCCCTCAGAAGAAATGGAGTGGTCATCATGGTCAACAAAAGAGTCTGAAATGCAGTACTTGGATGCAATCTCAAAAACAACAGAATGATCTCTGTTCATTTCCAAGGCAAACTATTCAATGTCACAGTAATCCAAGTCTATGCCCCAACGAGTAGCGCTGAAGAAGCTGAAGTTGAACGGTTCTATGAAGACCTACAAGACCTTTTAGAACTAACACCCAAAAAGATGTCCTTTTCATTACAGGGGACTGGAATGCAAAAGTAGGAAGTCAAGAAACACCTGGAGTAACAGGCAAATTTGGCCTTGGAATACGGAATGAAGCAGGGCAAAGACTAATAGAGTTTTGCCAAGACAATGCACTAGTCATAACAAACACCCTTTTCCAACAACACAAGAGAAGACTTTACACATGGACATCACCAGATGGTCAACACTGAAATCAGATCGATTATATTCTTTGCAACCAAAGATGGAGAAGCTCTGTACAGTCAGCAAAAACAAGACCAGGAGCTGACTGTGGCTCGGACCATGAACTCCTTATTGCCAAATTCAGACTGAAATTGAAGAAAATAGGGAAAACCACTAGACCATTCAGGTATGACCTCAATCAAATCCCTTATGATTATACAGTGGAAGTGAGAAATAGATTTAAGGGCCTAGATCTGATAGAGTGCCTGATGAACTATGGACTGAGGTTCGTGACATTGTACAGGAGACAGGGATCAAGACCATCCCCATGGAAAAAAAATGCAAAAAAGCAAAAGGGCTGTCTGGGGAGGCCTTACAAATAGCTGTGAAAAGAAGAGAAGCAAAAAGCAAAGGAGAAAAGGAAAGATATAAGCATCTGAATGCAGAGTTCCAAAGAATAGCAAGAAGAGATAAGAAAGCTTTCTTCAGTGATCAATGCAAAGAAATAGAGGAAAACAACAGAATGGGAAAGACTAGGGATCTCTTCAAGAAAATCAGAGATACCAAAGGAACATTTCATGCAAAAATGGGCTCGATAAAGGACAGAAATGATATGGACCTAACAGAAGCAGAAGATATTAAGAAGAGGTGGCAAGAATACACAGAAGAACTGTACAAAAAATATCCTCATGACCCAGATAATCACGATGGTGTGATCACTGACCTAGAGCCAGACATCCTGGAATGTGAAGTCAAGTGGGCCTTAGAAAGCATCACTACGAACAAATCTAGTGGAGGTGATGGAATTCCAGTGGAGCTATTCCAAATCCTGAAAGATAATGCTGTGAAAGTGCTGCACTCAATATGCCAGCAAATTTGGAAAACTCAGCAGTGGCCACAGGACTGGAAAAGGTCAGTTTTCATTCCAATCCCAAAGAAAGGCAATGCCAAAGAATGCTCAAACTACTGCACAGTTGCACTCATCTCACACACTAGTAAAGTAATGCTCAAAATTCTCCAAGCCAGGCTTCAGCAATATGTGAACCGTGAACTTCCTGATGTTTAAGCTGGTTTTGGAAAAGGCAGAGGAACCAGAGATCAAATTGCCAACATCCACTGGATCATGGAAAAAGCAAGAGAGTTCCAGAAAAACATCTATTTCTGCTTTATTGACTATGTCAAAGCCTTTGACTGTCTGGATCACAATAAATGCTGGACTGGAAGAAACACAAGCTGGAATCAAGATTGCCGGGAGAAATATCAATAACCTCAGATATGCAGATGATACCACCCTTATGGCAGAAAGTGAAGAGGAACTCAAAATCCTCTTGATGAAAATGAAAGTGGAGAGTGAAAAGGTTGGCTTAAAGCTCAACATTCAGAAAACGAAGATCATGGCATCTGGTCCCATCACTACATGGGAAATAGATGGAAAAACAGTGGAAACAGTGTCAGACTTTGTTTTTCTGGGCTCCAAAATCACTGCAGATGGTGACTGCAGCCATGAAATTAAAAGACGCTTACTCCTTGGAAGGAAAGTTATGACCAACCTAGATAGCATATTCAAAAGCAGAGACATTACTTTGCCAACAAAGGTCCATCTAGTCAAGGCTATGGTTTTTCCAGTTGTCATGTATGGATGTGAGAGTTGGACTGTGAAGAAGGCTGAGCACCGAAGAATTGATGCTTTTGAAGTGTGGTGTTGGAGAAGACTCTTGAGAGTCCCTTGGACTGCAAGGAGATCCAACCAGTCCATTCTGAAGGAGATCAGCCCTGGGATTTCTTTGGAAGGAATGATGCTAAAGCTGAAACTCCAGTATTTTGGCCACTTCATGCGAAGAGTTGACTCATTGGAGAAGACTCTGGTGCTGGGAGGGATTGAGGGCAAGTGGAGAAGGGGACAACAGAGGATGAGATGGCTGGATGGCATCACTGACTCGATGGATGTGAGTCTGAGTGACCTCCGGGAGTTGGTGATGGACAGGGAGGCCTGGCGTGCTGCGATTCATGGGGTCGCAAAGAGTTGGACACGACTGAGCGACTGATCTGATCCAATCTGAAGGAACAAACTTGAGTACAGAAATAATAGAAAATAAGACCTAGGTGAATTCAGCATATACTATGAATGGGGGCATTGAAAGCCGTAATTTAGAATTGCTGTAGTTCCATTACATCAAAATATTTTAAGAAGAAATGCTTAGTAACAACATTAAGATGGGTGAGGTCAGGGCGTGCTATAAAAATGAGATACATGTTTATTATAATAATCCAAATTAGGGGCTTCCCTGGTGGCTCAGTGGTAAAGACTCCACCTGCCAATGCAGGAGACACAGATTGGATTCCTGATCCAGGAAGATCTCACGTACTGCAGAGCAGCTAAGCCCCTGAACCACAACTATTGAGCCTATGCCCTAGAGCCCACAAGCTGCAACTGCTGAGCCCCTGTGCCGCAGCTACTGAAGCCCACATGCCCTAGAGCTGGGCACCACAATAAGAGAAGCCCTGACAATGAGAGGCCTACGCACCGCAACTTTAGAGAAGCCCGCCCAGCCACAAGGACCTAGCAAAGCCCAAAAGAAAATAAATTATAAAAATCAATCCAAATTAAAGTAATAACATTGAGAATAAGGAGACTGGGACAAATCTACGAGACTTGTTAAATGAGAAGAAAGAAAAGTATGAATTTGAGACATATTTTATTTAGAAAACAGTGGGACTTTTAAGCTATAGATTTAGACTCTATATCTCTTTCCTTTCCCATTCCCCTTTCTTCTATACTGTAGTCTTACATATATTTAAAATTAGCTAAAATATCTTTAATATTTTGCCCCACTTTGTCCAACTGTTCTCAGTACAACTTCCAAAGTTTCCTGCTTCTGACAACTCTGTGGTTAAGTTGACATCATTAAACTTTGATATCCAGAAAAGAGCACAGTATCTCATATATACCTGCCCAGGACAGAGAACAATATTGATATGAATATCAAACTTTATATTAATGCAATTAATGTCTTCATTGGTTATTTTTCCTGTGATATCATATGATCTGTTCATACTTATCCTATAAAATCAACTAAGTTCTTCAGAAATTTTATATGAGATCATTCAAAGTCATGTTATCTTCTAAATCAATATTTTTACAGGTATGCTAAAAAATAGTCTTAATTAAAAAAAAGTTATGCCTATTAAAATTAGAAGAGACTCATTCTACAGATTGGCAAACTTTAAAAAATCCTTAGGAATAATTTTAAACTTTAAGAGTACCTTTCATCAGTATTATCTGACTGCCTTTACATAGTTCTGTAACATGTGGGTCCACAATCAAATGCAATGCTGAGTGTAAATTATATCCTTTTACTTATGTTATAGGAATTTACTGAACATGGTTATAGAAACATTTATTAAGTGAAGAGGAATTAAAGAGCCTCTTGATGATGCTGAAAGAGGAGAGTAAAAAAAACTGGCTTAAAACTCAACACTCAAAAGATTCAACTAAGATCATGGCATCCAGTCCCATCATTTCATGGCAAATAGAAAAGGAAGAAGTGGAAGCAGTGACAGATTTTATTCTCCTGGGCTCCAAAATCACTGCATTAATGAAGTTAAAAGATGGAAGAAAAGCTATGATAAACCTAGGCAACATATTAAGAAGCAGTCACATCACTTGCTGACAAAGGTCTGTATAGTCAAAGCTATGGTTTTCCAGTAGTCATGTATGGAATGTGAGAGTTGGATCTTAAAGAAGGCTGAAGAATTGATGCTTTAGAATTGTGGTGCTGGAGAGAACTCTTGAGAGTCCTTTGGACAGCAAAGAGATCCAACCAGTCCATCCTAAAGGAAATCAGTCCTGAATATTCATAGGAAGGACTGATGCTGAAGTTGAAGCTCCAATACTTTGGCCACCTGACATGAAGAACTGACTCACTGGAAAAGACCGTGGTGCTGGGAAAGATTGAAGGCGGGAGGAGAAGGGACAGCAGAGGATGAGATGGTTAGACAGCATCACTGACTCAATGGACATGAATTTTAGCTTGCCCCAGGAGATAGAGGAAGACAGAAGATCCTGGCCTGCTGTAGTCCACGGGGTCGCAAACAGTCGGACATGACTTAGTGACTGAACAGCAACAACAATAAGACCTCCATTTCTGTTCTTAATAAACAACTTTATCCCTAGAGAGCAAGGAATCTGAAATCATAAAGTATAAATGTACTAGGAGGTTGTATGTTTTCTGGATACTCATGCATGAGACAATATGCTCACTACTAAGTATGGCATTAGGGTGACAATTAGTCCTATAATGTCCTTTTATTGACCTGGAAAAGCAGTGAAAACTATTGACAATGGCTTATAGCCTTTTGTCTTCTTACAAGCAAAGCCACAAGTTAATATAACAGTTTAAGAACATGTTTAAATAGAGATACAGCTAGGACTGTGTCCTCATTCTCCCCCATTACACATAAACGTGCATCAATTTTTGTAACACTGGCATCCTCTCCATTATAACTTTCTTTTAAAAATTTTTGCTAAATGCTGAAAATCATCTCAGTGACCAGTGAGTCAAATATGTAAGATCAAAGAGTTGCTTTTCTAGTAAATAAAACATTATTACTCTTTGGCTTTATTGTAAAAAAAAAAATTCATATTTGTACATCAGTATCAGTTCAGTCACTCAGTGTCTGACTCTTTGCAACCCCATGGGCTGCAGCATGCCAGGCTTCCCTGTCCATACCAACTCCTGGAGCTTGCTCAAACTCACATCTATCAAGTTAGTGATGCCATCCAACTATCTTGTCCTCTGTCGTCCCCTTCTCTTCCTGCCTTCAATCTTTCCCAACATCAGGGTCATTTCTAATGTGTCAGTTGTTTGCATCAGGTGGCCAAAGTACTGGAGCTTCAGCTTCAGCATCAGTCCTTCCAATGAATATTCAGGACTGATTTCCTTTCGGATTGACTGGTTGGATCTCTTGCAGTCCAAAGGCCTCTCAAGAGTCTTCTCCAACACCACAGTTCAAAGGCATCTATTCTTCAGCGCTCAGCTTTCTTTATGGCACTCAGCTTTCTTTCTATATGTTTGTCATATCCTCTCCTATATTAAAAGTTTCTTCAGGGTAAGGATTATCTCATACTTTTTATGAATAATTTTTTGTGTGTAAATTGTTTTGTAGTAGGTATTCAAGATATGTTTTTTGTTAAATGCAGAAATTTATGAGAGCAACAGCAAAACCCAACTATATATATATGAATATATACGTGTGCCTTTAACCTGGGGAGATAAAATCTCTTAGGATTTGAAGATGCGAATGGCAATAGATTACAAACTTCTTTTTTCTAACTTTACGGTTTTTTTTTTTTTTTTTTTTGAGGTGCTTTGAATAAGAGGAAACTGGAAACTTCTTAGCAAAGTGTTTAGGGTACTTGAGGTGAAAGAGAGTGCGAGAACCACTAACCACTAGAGGGCGGTAGCCACCTCGCTTGCCATAACTAGCGTCACTTGAGCCTCTTAGACCTGTGTGTGGTGTGTATGCGCAGTCACTCAGTCATGTTTGACTCTGCAACCCTATGGACTATAGCCTATATAGTCCATATAGACTATAATCCATATAGTCTCTGTGGGCCATGGGAGCCTCCGTCTATGCAATTTTTTAGGCAAGAATACTGGAGTAGATTGCTATTTCCTTCTCCAGGGGATCTTCCTGACCCAGAGATTGAACCTGCATCTCCTGCGTCTCCTGCATTGGCAGGCGGATGCTTTACCATTGTGCCGCCTGGAAAACCCCAACTCTTATACCGATAGCAGTTTAATATTTCTTCTAGCTAGTGCTTTATCATTTTTTACCTCTTACAGCAAATAGGTGTTATCTAGCTTCACTAACTTTAAAGTACCAGTGATTGAGAGGTATATAATACCTGAAATCTGTTGGTTTTGTTATTATTTTGGTCCAATAACTTAGAAATAAGGTGGCATCTTGGATTTGGGAGAGAAATCACTTCTTACACTAAGCTTTATTCTTACAAGTAAAATTTAGTCTGTGGCATGTAGAATGCTGGTTAAGGTTGCTTTTCCTCAAGATTTGCTTTGCTCTTTCTTTTATCATACAGGCAGCTGCAGCAAGAAAACTCCTTTGCCAAAAATATCTCTCCACCAGCCTGTCTACCTGAAATCCATTAAGACTGTATCCTAACCTTTTCACAGTGAAGGTCCTTTACGAGCAAAATTTCATTGACCCCTATGTGACACTTCTTAAACTCTTAAGATCAGTAGATTAAACAAATATATACGTATGTTGTTGTTGTCATTGTTGTTTAGTTGCTAAGTCATGTCCAGTGCTTTTGTGACCTCATGGATGGTAGCCCACCAGGCTCCTCTGTCCAAGGTATTTCCCTCGCAAGAATACTGGAATGGGTTGCCATTTCCTTCTCCAGGGGATCTTTCTGACCCAGGGATTGAACCATGTCTCCTGCACTGGCAGGTGGTTTCTTTACCTCTTAGCCACTAATGTTGTTAGTACCTTTTGACAAATTAAGATTATATTAGCCTCAATAGTGGCTAATAGTACATTTAACAGATAGCATTACAAATACATAAAACATATTATTTAATCAGCCAACAGCTAAGACTCTTTGCCTAAACAAGTTCATGAACCTCTCGAAGGAAATTCACAGTGTATCCCTCACCTACAGCATAAAGTCTGTGATCTGAAAGAAAAGAATCATTGAATTTATGTGTTATCCTGCTAAACCTCCACTTTTAAGCTGGAATATCATACTTTCTGGTTAGAATTGTTTTAACCTTACCAACTCCTAGAAATGGACAATGTGTATCTTCCTAGATACAATTAAGAAATTCCTCAATTCCTGGCATTCATCAGTTAAGACACCTGACATACGTGTGTCTGTAGCTCCCTACATGTGTTATCCCTGTGAAGATTTGTTAAGATTAAAGTTTTTAAAATATCAATGGCATTTTGATCTCTCAAAGACGTCAGTTCCAAATACAGTTTGTTTGTGTGACCCAAGCAACTTTTTTGGTGTCCTACTGAGTACATAGCCTACATTCTGAGCTCAACTGTCTTGTGAGTTTTGACATCATAGATGAGGTATCTCCTGGCAGTGTGAAAAGAGTATCTGGCATGTAGCTAGCCGTGCAGACTGCCAAGGTTCTACAGCTCATGTTAGCTGACAGTGAAACTCCACCAGTCATTTCTGGCAAAAGTCAAATTACATCTTTTATAAAGGTGCTGCTCCTGTTTCTCATTGAAATCTCTTACTCAAAGGACATTTTAATCAAATCAGTTATGTACTCACACATTTATGTTTGTTTAATTATCATCAGGGAGAGAAACCAAATATAATAAAGATCATATATGGTACTTAATTAAAGAAAACAAACTTACTCAAACAATATCAGTCAATTCCTACTACAATGATTAAGCCATCATATAATATGGGAGAGCTTAATTATACTTTTCTATGCCTCAAGGTTATTTTACTGTAAAACAGAAGTGATTATTCTTAACTCTTGTCAAATATTCTTACTCTTGTCAAATATAGAGAAAGGGGTCTATGTGTTAAAAGCTAAGAGAGAAAGAAGCTTGTTCAAAACTATGACAGTGTTTTCCTCCGTTTTCAAAAGTACTCTTTGGAGACAGTAACCAGAATCTTTCACATGTGGTAGTGTACTTAGACAATTCTGGGGTGCACATGCATTTGTGGGCCCTTAGCAGTAGATAGGACATTCTGGAATTTGAGGCCGATAGGTTGGGAAATACTGATCTTGGATTACCTTCATTTCTGAAGTCCAAAGAGATTAACCAATTTGTACAAAATGACACAATTAACTAAAGCTAGAACTTGAGAGCTAAAATACAAATCTTTCTATCTTTGTCTCATACAATTTCCACCATCCTGGAGCTACAGAGGAAAGTAAAGTTATGAAAGAAGATTCCTATGATAATTCAGAGATCTGTATTTTCAGGCAAATCTACCAGCCAAGTGCCAAGAGCACTACTATAGTTTATATCTGGAAACTCAGAAGGGTGCTCAGGAAACTTATAAATAGAATGGTTACAAATGGTTTGATGTCAGCCTTAAGACATAAATAATGTTTAGCAGGTGTCAAACCAAAGCTTTGTTCCATTTGATATTTTCATCAGTGACCTAGATAAGACATTGGCAATCCAGACAGCCAAAATCTCTCAAAAGAATTTTACATTTTAGGAAGCCTTCTAGTGTCTCCTGCCCACAAATTATTACTTCTTCTCTTCTCCCATAATCAATTCCCATTTCACTCCCATGGCTCAATTGATCTCACCTAGGGGTTAGATTATTGCATTAATTACTACCAAACTATGAACAACTACTATAACAGCTCTTCTAAATGTCTCAGAGATCTTTAATTTTTAAAAAACGAGTTTATTAAGTCAGCAGAATACTAGTAGTATTCTAATAGTAGTGGTGGGTAGAGATAAACATCTCTGTGCTGTGTACTGGCTAGAACATTTCTCCTTGCCAAATATAACCATAATTCCTCTAAACTTAAGAGTTTTGAGAAAATTCTTGAAGATTTCCCAATCAGAACACTTTCTCTTGTTGAGCCTGAACTAAACCTCTAAACCATTCTTAATGTGATTCTCTCCATAGCAAGTGATCAATGACCATGATAAACACATGCAAGTAAACTTAGCTGCCATTTCTGATCTATATAATGTGAGTATATTCCTGGTAGAGAATGGTATTTTATACTTGTCTAAAACCCTCATCCCTATAGCTCATTTTAAAAATAAATCCTTTTTTTGTTTGTTTTGTTTATGCTCTCCAGTTCTTGTTACTTACAGTGCTGAAGATTAAAGAAAAATAACATGGCAGCAGCTTTGGTTTGTATTAAAGAGGAGGCAGATCCTTCTTCAGGGCCACTGAAATCTAAAAATTATTCCTAGAAGTAACCAAAATGCTTGCAGTGGTGTGAAATCATGTAAAATGAAGTTTTAGCCATATATAGTGCATCCCTAATGAATACGCTACTACTACTATTTTTTTAGATGACACCAGTTTGAGGGGAAATAGTCCACAAACAAGTGTTTACAAATGAGGCTACTTAGGAGCAAACACAAGTATCTGACAGGTCACGAAAGTAAACTGTCTCATACAGGGTTTGCTGTTAAAAATATTTCAGTGATGTATTTTTACAAGCAGGCGAGGGAAAATGTCCATAAATAGCACTAGGAAGTTCAGCCAAGAACTTAAGTTGCCAACAAAAGTATTAAATTGACTATCATTAGAAATACTTCAAATTTAGTTCATACTTAAAAGGCAAATATAGTAAGACACTGAATTATTGCAGTTTTTAAGTTTGCAGTATTACCTGATCTGTTATATTGTATTATTCTAATTTTTCCATTTTTCCCCCATTTTCACATTCTATGATTTTCTTCGTCCCAAATTCTATTTTCATTCAGCTCTGAATTAGTTGCTTTATTTCTTTTCTGTTCCAAAGTATAGATTTTTTTTTAAAACCTTATGCCACTAACTTTCCCTTCTGCATTTCAAATCTTCACTGCCAGTCAATTTCTTTTTAAGGAAAAACTCTTAAATGAGTGTGGTGGTTTAGGAGGCAGAACTTCACCTTTCTGACACTGTCAATCCATATCAATAAGATGCCCTTCATCCTGACTCCACTGAGTGTCAAAAGTGTTGGCACTTGACCATGAACTATGACTTGGCTGCTATGATCTCTAATTGTAACTCAGGTTTGTGAAGTTTCACAATTTTTTCCCTTGAGAACAGCCAATGCTGAGCTGGCACAATACAAGCAAGCACAGATCTTTGAAGAGCACGCTACTTAAGTCCATATAAGGAATACGGTCCTTGGTTACGGCAGCTTCTCCTAATTCAGTAGCAACCATGGGAGCGAGGGAGAGGCTTTGGAACCTCTCTCTGAGAGCCTTCTCTCACCTCAGTTTGAGAAAAAGCTAAAAGGGAAACATCTCAGACATTTCCGACATTTCTGAAAGATAGTCTGATTCTTGGTGACTTCTCACTTACTAAAAATGAGAAACATTTATATACACAAAGAACCAATTAATTGAACAGTTACCTTCCTGGCTATAAGTTTACGAATTAGAAAATTTCTTCAATCAAAATCTTAGGCGTTCCAGCTCCCTCCTGTGATGAATTTAGAAGAATTTAAATTCAAACGTAAATTAAATTCAAACTTCAGCCCTTCATTAATGCTTGGGCTTACGAATAAAACAAGGAACAGGTAAAAGAACGGAGTTGAAGCTCAGAATCAGGATCAGGGCTTCACTTGAACCAGCTTCCTAGGCTTTTAGATTTTTAAAAGCTACTTCATGTAGATTTTCTTTAGATACAGACAATATTTCCGCATGTCTAAAACTGTACATTCTTGTCCTTACTAACGTAATCTTTAACATATTAAACTTGCAGTTTCTCGCTTACATTTCTCCAGGAGGAGATGTGCCTCCTGGGTGCCTCCATCCTCACATTTCTTTACTAGTCACTTAGCTAATAATTTTAGGGAATACATTAAATTTTAATGTAAAAACAGCCTTCTCCAAATTCTTCCTACAAATAACTGGTGTCGTTTCTTCTGATGCTCTACCACTGAAAGCTACAATAGAGGTTAAGTGTTGATCAAAGGCCCCTTTTCCTGTTTTCCTCACAGTTATTGAAGTTTCTAATTCTTCCTGGGAATTTCAGTGTAAACAACAAAGAGTTTGCAGGGATTTTCATAACATGTTCCTTGAAACCTTGCAGTCGCATAAACATCTCTAGGGTTATGTAGAGGGATGCAGAATGATCACAGCTGGATTTAATTTATTCTCCTTTTTTTTCCCTGTAGCCTAACTTAACAGGATTGAGGCTTAGGGACACTGAAAATGAGCCTTATGATTTAGCAACACTGCTCAAATGACTGAAACTCGGTGGAAGATCATTTCACGACTCACTGCCAGTTGCTTTGGGGCACAGTTGCTATCTTAGAGTGAGTTACGTGAATCTTTAAAACACAGTAAGGACAAGTAACTGGTTTGCTTTTGGCAAAGCTTAATCATTTATTACAGACGACAGAAGTGAAACTAGTGAGGCTCCTCAGTGTTGCTTCTGTTCTTTATGTTTGCCTTTGGCAAATATATCAAAGGTTAATTTTAATTAATCCTTTGGAATTTTAATTTCCCTTAAAGGTACTACCAGTTGATTAGAAAATGGTATTATCGGGTGTGAATGCTGCTTGTTTCACACGCAAAACATGTCTGGCAAACAATACTGGGAACTGAGCCAAGAAATGTCACTTCTCTCACTTTATGCTTCCATAATAAGTCTCCATCCCCAAATGCTTTCCCTGGTTCCATCCTCTGACTAATCCACCCACTCCAAATCTTTCCTGTTTACACTGTGGAAGAATGGTATTTTTAAGAAATACGCCTTAGCAAAACAACCCAACAGAGCTTTGCACATAGGGACACATAATAAATGTCATTTTGAAAATCTTTTGGAATGGATATTCTTTTATGAATGTCATAGATCATGGAAAGAAATAACTCAAGGCTAAACCCAGCAACTGACTCTCCATTATGAAATTGCTACTCTCAGAGATCTGGAACTCTAGTGTAAGATTTAAACGCTTGAAGATTTTACCTTAACTAACACACAGGTTACTGAATCCTAGGTTACACTGAAGCATTACCAACACTTCAGAAAAGCTGGTCCTGATTCGCCAGAAACTTTGACTTAGTTTGTGGAATTGATCCTCCCCCAATCTAGATTACTGAACTCCATAGGAGACATTATTAGGCATGAGCAGGAGTTTATAAAAAGTAAATATTCACTCACAGAGTAGTTGGCAACCATTTCCTTTATTTAAAAAAAAAAAAAAAAAAGAACTGCCTTGCAATGGCACTGCACTCCAGTACTCTTGCCTGGAAAATCCCATGGATGGAGGAACCTGGTGGGCTGCAGTTCTTGGGGTCGCTAAGAGTCGGACACGACTGAGAGACTTCACTTTCACTTTTCACTTTCATGAACTGGAGAAGGAAATGGCAGCCCACTCTAGTGTTCTTGCCTGGAGAATCCCAGGGACTGGAGAGCCTGGTGGGCTGTCATCTATGGGGTCGCACAGAGTCGGACACGACTGAAGAGACTTAGCAGCAGTAGCAGCAGCAGCAGCAGCAGCCTTCAACTAAGAAGTCCAGAAATATCTTTATGTGATAGTATCTGAAAAAGAGTCAATTTAGAGTTAATTTTACTTTCTTCCCTTTATGGAAATTTTAGAAACCATTATACCTTTTTAAAACCATCATACCTTTTTAAAACCATCATGTAGGTCTTCATAAATCAGGACTTGTTTGGATGTTTCTTTAGAGGCATTTATGTGATTGTTTTCATTTTCTCCCTACTGAGGAAGCAGTTTTCATCCTGTGGTTTCAGCAAACATTTAGAGAGACTCAAATAACTTGTCTTGTTCTCCATCTCCAGCATAACTCCAATACAGCAAGATGTTACCATATCTGAAGCAAGCTGACCTTGGCAAACACAAACTTGGTTACATTAGTGTCAGTACCCACCAAATCTAATACTCCATCATCGTATTTGATAGTTCTGTGACTGTCCTGATGTTATCCCATAACGAGACCTCAAAGTCACTGTAACTGTCCCAATTATATTTTGCCTCTCTTACCTTTGTGGTTGCCACAGTCTGTTGGTTCTCTTTATAGGCATCTCTTTGACTGGGAGCAGTTACTTTTACAAGCCTTTGTAATTCACCAGTTAACTACTATAATCTCTTGCCCCTCGGCTTCTCTCCCCTTTAATTACCCTGAATGCTACTTGTCTCATAGTAATATGTAAGAAAACAATTTCATGTATTAAGTAATTAGCATCAGCTAACCTTTGTTCTTACTCTCTGACACTCAAACACCAGGGGCCAGGGGTTGGCTGGTAAGGTCTGAGCACATCTGTTTCATCCCAGGCTGTTCACCCCAGAGAAGGAGCCATAGGAGGAAAATGGTTTCTGGGGTCACGCCAGAGGTGGCTCAGTCAGCAGCATGGATGAGTGACAGTGCTGGGCCAGGAGGGAGTATGGCCATGAGCCTGCTCAAAGAAATGAGGGGACAAATGCAATTAGAGTAAGGTCTCAAAACTTGAGCTCAGGCTCCAGCAAAATCAAACACTAGGATGAAACAAGGGGTGAACTAAAAGCAGAAAAAGATGGGGTGAAGTTTAAAAGAACAGCCAGCTACCCATATTAATATCCTGCACTTTATAGCAACTCTAGACTTTGGGTCACTACCATCCACTAACCCAGGATACTTACCCCAAGGAATTTTGTTCCTCTCCCCACCTCTTTCTTTCCCCCTCTCCCTCCTCTTTATTATGCTGACCTACCCCCTTGTCTGCATTTTTTTTTTTTAACTTTCTGTTTGCTTTACTCATTCTCCTTACTGTATATAAACAAACCCCAAATTCAGTTTTGCCAACAGGTTAGCTCTTCTGAGATGGAGAGGAGAGAAGGCTGGGAATCCTTGTTCCCCTCTAATAGCATGAGGAATTCTTGTCCCCATTGTATTATAATAATGTCTAGGATTATTTTCTATCTCTTTATTAATTTATTAAGTCACATTTATTAACTTATTTCAATTGGGATAAGATTATTTGAGAAAAATGAACATATTTTACTCTTCTTACTTTTCTTTGTGTTCTCTTGATGGCAGTTAATAACCACTCCATGCTGGTTAATCAATATATGTATAAGATATATTCATATTATGATTGTGTTAAAACCTTTTAACGTAAGTTTTATTATATGTGCTACTGAACACTTAGAAAAATGGGTGAAGCAAGTGAAAACTATGGGTTTGTGTATGAAACTGAAAAAAATCAAGTAGAAAAGGAAAAATATGCAAAGCAATGATTTTTAAGAATTTTGTTTCAGTGAATTTTGTGTGATATAGTGTATTATTGGTGAGTTCCTACTATGTGTAGTTATTCTTCTAGGTATTTTACATGTGAAATCTCATTTCATTTAATCTTTACAACAATAAAAACAGTAGAAGTAAGGACTTAAGTTATTATCCCTAATTTGCTAATCAAAAATCAGAAGCACTTAGCATTGGCTTGTCCAGGGTCACCCAGGGAATAAGTCTGGAGACAGGATTCTGACACAGGCACTTTGGCACTTAGGCCATGTTCATAACTTTCCATGGGACCATAATCACGTGAACCATTCCTTTTTGATAAACACACCCACACACACACCTTAATAGTTCTGTTTGTCTGAGGAACCCTGATTAACACAATACTGCATCTATGTGTTTCTGTGAAGAACTGAGGTTCTTTTTTTGAGATCCTTGGATTTTCTCATGAGGAAACTATTTCATAACTATTCCTTTAAAATGTAAAGACATTATTTACATTACCTTTATGATATTACTTAATGCTTGAGATGAAAGGTCTTAGATGTTCACAGAAACAATGTCTTTGAACTTGTTTTCAAGTTGTCAACCTCAATACTTAGCAGTTGAGCAATGGATGTTCATGTTTCAATTTAGTCTCATAATGTATACTCTGGAAACCCAATTTTAGTACTTATCTGTTGTGACCTAAATCTACTAAAATAAAGAAATAATTTAGGGTCTTTAGCTACCAATATACACAGTCCATTTTAAAAGGGAAAGTTCTCTTTTCATTTACTATGTCCTTCCTCTAAAATGGTTCATCTATTTGTCTGTATTTTGAGTTTGCTCCTTGTCCCAAATGGAAATATTGCACTCAGTTTTTTCCTTCTTGTGCAAGTTTCAACTATTCCCACCCACTTTGCAGTTTTTATTTCCAGGCTTGATTGCCACATGAATTTTGTAGTTAAAATTTTTCAAATTAGATATCTTTTACTTGGGAGTTGTGCATTCATACAGGTAATTAATCAAAAATACAATCCCAGAAATACAATTGTACTGATAATTGATCAATACAATACAACTGGAAATAGCATCTCCAATTTCAACAACCTATGATTTATTTCTTTTTGTAGTTATTTCAAGGTAATCAGCTCCTTCTACTGATAAGGAAGCTTTGACATGGAATTTGTTCTTCCATGGAGAGCATTCTGAAGTCCAAATTAAATAAAAGATATGTTATTTCCTTTACATTATGGCCTATTAAAGATTGCTGTTTGAAACATAATGACTAGATAAACCCCAACCAAAAAATTAAAAAATGGAACTCTTCAAGAATTTAAGATAATATATTTACGGTTTCCTAAAGTTTTTATTTCTCTAAAATAATAGTCGATTTGGTCGATCTCTAAAACAACAATTGAATGGATCTTTGAACTGTGGTGCTGGAGAAGACCCTTGAGAGTCCCTTGGACTGCAAGGAGATCAAACCAGTCAATCCTAAAGGAAATCAGTTCTGAATAGTCACTGGAAAGATTGATGCTGAAGCTGAAACTCCAATACTTTGGCCACCTGATGTGAAGAACTGACTCACTGGAAACGACCCTGATGTGGGAAAGAGTGAAGGCAGGAAGAAAAGGGGGCGACAGAGGATGAGATGGTTGGATGGCATCACTGACTCAATGGACATGAGTTTGAGCAAGCTCCAAGAGTTGGTGATGGACAGGGAACCCTGGTGTGCTGCAATCCATGGGGTCGCAAAGACTTGAACATGACTGAATGACTGAACTGAACTGAAAACAATAATACTCATAAATAGGGAAACTCATTAGCTCTGTTTACTCTCATTTTTGTGTTTTTTAAATGAAATAAAATAGATTTTGAAAAGTTTAGATCTCCTCTCATAACAGAATGTATTCAAAGTGAAAGAATTGCTTGACAGTATAAAGTAGAGATTAAAGCAATTAGACTCAGTCAATAGAATTATTTTAATTTCTTTAATGCCTGAAAATGTAGAAAGAAATAAAATCTTGTTTCTATGCTGCTAAATAGCAACATCCAGGGTGGTTGGTCCCATCTTGGACTGGTGAGTTTTTTTACTCTTGTACTCACCTATCTGAACTATCTTATAAAATTATAAACATATACAACTGTTTAATTGATATTTGAAAATAGATGAGCTCTATTTCAATAAAAATATAATTATTAAAATTTAAAAATCTACTTAACTGATTTATATAAATGAGTCCACAGTTATTTGGGGAAGGAGTATCTTATTCAGCCTTGCTAATTATCATGTACTACAAAGGAATCCAAATTACATAATTTTCTATTGTTACTAGTTGATTAATTTAGCATTTCAGTCTCTCCATATGGGAGTTGTAGAAAATTTGAGTTCAATATCTAGGATATAATTTTCAGTGTGCTCTTTCTTTCTTTCTGTAATATACTTTTATAATATATATTACAAAATGTATATATTTATGTATATACATATTATATATATTTAATATGTATAACAAATATATTTCTGTAATATATATCCATGTGATTCCTTTATAATTTATTCATATTCTCTCATTTTCTCCCTCCAACCTCTTTCCTCCCAATCCCTGAAAAGAAAAAGGTCACATCCTGAACTTAACCTTATCTACAAAGCATATCTTTTCAAAGCTGTGTTTTCCTTTTGGTGTGATATGTTTACTTTATAACCTATGCAACTAAATTGTTTTTCACTTGTAAGTCCCAAGGAATAGTTAGATAAAAAACTTATAACAACATTTAAAAGCACTTATGTGCATGTATGTGTGTGCCAACTATAAGGCTGTAATTTTTCTTCTAAGTTGTCTTTTGTGGTGTTCAGTATGAGTAAGAAAGTGGCTTACATAATTACTCTAGTTCATTAGCTTAGAATTTGATGTCTCTTCTAGTTACTGAGGAATGGATCCAATATTGAAAATGAAATGAGCCTTTTACTATATAATTAAGAGAAACACACAGATGCTTGATATTACAAAAGCATTTTTAAAATGTGGGACCAGAGGCCTAGACACAAAGCTCAATTGGTGAGAGAGTTTAGAAAAATATTAGGACCGCTTAAACTCTAATTTGGAGCTTTCAAACATCCGATAGGATTTTAATCTTAAACACAAGGTGCTTTGGCATACCATTTGTAAGATAAGACACATTAGTAGCAATGTAACTTAAAGGGGGAGGCAAAGAAAAAAACACTCTTCTCTCTGGTTATCTCTTCTCTGCCAAGATTAGGAGGGCCTTTGGGGGCTTAAATTATCCTCTGCCTTGAACCACAAGTCAGATTGCAAACCACAGGATTATGAATATATATGAATTTTCCTGTTTATTTTAAAATTGATAATATCTAGGGGTTTCTATGGAAAGGAGGATTTTATTTCTTTACGTTATTAATGACTCATCTAAAATTAACCCTGTTATAATTTGTGTAGTAAATATTCTTGTATATCTTCAGTAAGTAATGATTGATTAATAAAAACATTTTAAACTACAATTGCTCTTTGTATGTGCTAAGTCGTTATAGTTGTGTCTGACTCTTTGGGACACCATGGACTGTAGCTCACCAGGCACCTCTGTCCATGGGATTCTCCAGGCAAGAATACTGGAGTGGTCTTCCCCACCCAGGGATCGAATTTGCGTCTCTTACGTCTCCTGCATTGGTAAGTGGGTTCTTTACCATGAGCACCACCTTGGAAGCCCACAATTACTCTCAAGTGATGGCATGTCTGAGGTATAATAGATCGCTTTTTAAGCAAGATAAATTCTCCCCAAAATCAGTATCTAACATGAGGGATTTTGTTTTTATTTTCTTGCTCACATAAAGTCAAAAAAGGAATTTCTGAGGTGAATAACTTTACTGCAAGTGCTAATTCAGTTCCTTCCTTCCTATGGCTTTGCCATCTTCCATATGTGACTTTCAGGGACACCCCAGTAGATGGAAAAACACAGTGGGTTGTGTATGGGAAGTTTGCCTGACCTGGGCCTAGTAATGGTACTTACCTCTTCCTCCCATTTTCTACTGGCAAACAGGGACATGTAACTTGAAGGAGGCTGAGAAATAGTCTAATCATATGATCAGAAGAAAGAAAAAAGACCAGGTTTGGTGCTATGGCTTGGTATTCTGGAGATGAGCACTATAGAAATGGAAACAGCTATTGGGTAATGAAAAACTATTAACCATTTGCACAGTTAAGTCACCATTGTCCCTTTCTTAAAAATTTTTATTGGAGTATAGTTGATTTAAAGTCTCCTGTTAGTTTCTACCGTATAGAAAAGTGAATCAGATTATTTTCCCATGTAGACCATTACAGAGTATTGAGAAGAGCCCCCTGTGCTGTACAGTAGGTCCTTATCAGTTATCTATTTTATGTTATATAGCAGCATGTATATATCAGTCCCAGTCTCCCAGCTTATCCCTTTCTCCCCTTTTCCTCCTGGTATTGGAGAAGACTCTTGAGAGTGCCTTGGACTGCAAGAAGATCCAACCAGTCCATTCTGAAGGAGATCAATCCTGGAATTTCTTTGGAAGGAATGATGCTAAAGCTGAAACTCCAGTATTTTGGCCACCTCATGCGAAGAGTTGACTCATTGGAGAAGACTCTGATGCTGGGAGGGATTGAGGGCAGGAGGAGAAGGGGACGACAGAGGATGAGATGGCTGGATGGCATCACTGACTCGATGGATGCGAGTCTGAGTGACCTCCGGGAGCTTGTGATGGACAGGGAGGCCTGGCGTGCTGCGGTTCATGGGGTCGCAAAGAGTCGGACACGACTGAGCGACTGATCTGATCTGATCTGATCTGAACCATAAGTCACCATTATCTTGGATTCTCTTTACTTATTCTTGTTAATGTTCTCATCTTTTGAAGCACTTAATTTTTGCTTTTTAAACACTAAGAGGGAACCACATACTAATTTCAAAATAATGAAATGCACAAGGGCCATGCATATGTGTGCAGGCTTGTATATTTGAGTTTTTCAGAGTTTCACAAAGAGTATAAAGACCTGTTTTGTATTTTATCTTCGTAGGTTTTATTTTATAGCCAAAAAAGGATGCATGGGATTTAGGCTTCTTAATATGATGGAGTAACAGGGACCAAATTTACTTTCCATCATAACTAAGAAATGAACACTCTATATGAAACAATGCCTTTCAACACTGGACAACTGGCAGAGTAACATTGTCATCTTTTATAGAGGAAAACAAACAAAGAGAGCTCTATAACTGCCCCAGACTAAGGTCTGAAAGAATTTTCCAAACCGTAGCCCAGGGAATGAGACCCAAGGAGAGCCCAGAGTTCTCAATTCATTGAAGAGACAGGGATCAGAGCTCTGGGAGGTCAAGGCACTTAAATTTACGAGACAGGAGTCAGCTGCACAGAGGAAGAGAGAGCTCCAGACATATGCAGAAAGCTCTCCTGAACTTTGTGGCTGGGTACTGGTCTGCACATGTGTGAGAGATACTAATTACTCATAGCTTGAGACAGAACCATCAGGAGGCAGCAAACTAAATAATTCCTGTGATTTAGAAAGAGTTGGGTATAGTTTGTGTTCCCACCAGCCAGAGCAGAAAAACCTTTTAGTATGTAGACACTGGAGAGAGTGATTGGAAAGATATCACCTTAGGCGTGAGATAACTCAGAACACAGACTAAAGGCTGCTCTGGACACATCCTAACAAGTTTTTAAAGCAAGCTTGAAAAGATTAAATTAATTCCCAGAAATTTAACTGAGTCTCAGAGCAAATTACTATTTAAAAGAATTCAACTACATTTAAGTCCCATCAGTGTAAAATTCTCAGTGTTCAGAATTCAATAAAAAATTACTAGGCATGCAAAAAGGCAGGAAAAAGAGACCTATAACCAGACCAGACCTATAACCAGGAGAAAATTCAGTCAATAGAAACAGGCCGGAAATAACAGAGGTGATGGAATTAGGAGATAAGAAAATTGTTCAAGGAGGTAAAAGAAAACATGAACATGATGCAGAGAGAAGTGGAAGATATTTTTAAAGATCCATATGAAATTTCTAGAGGTGAAATATATAATATATAAGTAGAATTTATACTAGATGTGATTAAAAGGAAATTAGACCCTGCAGGAAAAAATTTGCAAACTTGAAGACACAGCAATAGAAATTACCCAAAATGACAAAGACAGAGAGGAAAAAAGATCAGAAAATAATGAACAGAGCAACATGACAGGAAGGACAGTATCAAGTGTTCTGACATACATGTATGTGGAGTGCCAGAGTGGGTAGAGAAGCACAAAAAACCTGAAGAAGCAAGGGCTGAGACATTTCCAAAGTTCATTAAAAATATAAATGCTTGGATTGAAGAATATAAACAAAACCTAAGTAAAATAAACATGAAGAAAACCACTCCAAAACACATCATAAATGCCTAGAGGACAAGACTGATGAAGATAAAAATCAAAGGCAGCCTGAGAGAGGGGGGTGGAAAAAGAAAATTCAGGACGACAATAAAAAAGGACTGCAGGAACTTATTGTCAGAAACTATGCAAACCAGAAGACATGGAACAACATCTTTAAAATACTGAAAAAGCAAAAAACAAAACCCTGCCAACCTGGAGTTGATACTCAGTGAAAGCCTCTTTCAAAAATAAAGGTGAAATGCAGACAAATAAAAACTTAAAATTCATTATCAGTAGACCTACTCTACAAAAGAAATGTTACAGAACAAAGGGAAAATAATACCAAATAGAAATGTGGACCTACACAAAAAATAAAGATGCCCAGACACGGGCAAAAAATGTGAAATTATGAAAGGTATTTTTCTTATATTTTAAAATCCCTTCTGAAGACTGTTGACTGTTTAAAGCAAAAAATAATAATAGTGCATTGTAGAGTATATAATATATATAAAAGTAAGGTATATGACAAAAATGGCACAAAAGAGGAGGGGAAATGGAAGAATACTATTAATTACTTATGTGTGAAAGGATATATTATTATTGAAATGAGCACTGTGATGTTTCAAAATATGCATATTGTAGATACTTTGAGAAACCATGAGAGAATAAAGAAGAAAGCTTAGGCTAATAAACCAATAGATCAGTTCAGTTATTCGCTCAATCATGTCTGACTCTTTGCGACCCCGTGGACTGCAGCACACCAGGCCTCCCTGTCCATCACCAACTCCCAGAGTTTACTCATACTCATGGCCATTGAGTAGGTGATGACATCCAACCATTTCATCCTCTGTCGTCCCCTTCTCCTCCTGCCTTCAATCTCTCCCAGCATCCAGGACCTTTCAAATAAGTCCGCTCTTCACAAGACATAGCCAAAGTATTGGAATTTCAACTTCAACATCAGTCCTTCCAATGAACACCCAGGACTGGTCTCTTTAGGATGGACTGGTTGGATCTCCATGCAGTCCAAGGGATTCTCAAGAGTCTTCTCCAACACCACAGTTCAAAAGCATCAATTCTTTGGCACTCAGCTTTCTTCTCAGTCCAACTCTCACATCCATACATGACCACTGGAAAAACCATAGCCTTGACTAGATGGACCTTTGTTGGCAAAGTAATGTCACTGCTTTTTAATATGCTGTCTAGGTTGGACATAACTTTCCTTCCAAGGAGTAAGTGTCTTTTAATTTCATTGCTGCAGTCACCATCTGCAGTGATTTTGGAGACTCTTCAAAATAAAGTCTGCCTCTGTTTCCACTGTTTCTCCATCTATTTGCCACGAAGTGATGGGACTGGATGCCATGATCTTTGTTTTCTGAATGTTGAGCTTTAAGCCAGCTTTTTCACTCTCTTCTTCCACTTTCATCGAAAGGCTCTTTAGTTCTTCTTCACTTTCTGCCATAAGGTTGGTGTCATCTGCATATCTGAGGTTACTGATATTTCTCCCAGCAATCTTGATTCCAACTTGTGTTTCTTCCAGTCCAGCGTTTCTCATGATGTATTCTGCATAGAAGTTAAATAAACAGGGTGACAATATACAGCCTTGACGTACTCCTTTTCCTATTTGGAACCAGTCTGTTGTTCCATGTCCAGTTCCAACTGTTGCTTCTTGACCTACATACAAATTTCTCAAGAGGCAGATCAGGTGGTCTGGTATTCCCATCTCTTTCAGAATTTTCCACAGTTTATTGTGATCTACACGGTCAAAGGCTTTGACATAGTCAATAAAGCAGAAATAGAGGTTTTTCTGGAACTCTCTTGCTTTTTCAATGATCCAGTGGATGTTGGCAATTTGATCTCTGGTTCCTCTGCTTTTTCTAAAACCAGCTTAAAACATCCGGAAGTTCATGGTTCACGTACTGTTGAAGCCTGGTTTGGAGAATTTTGAGCATTACTTTGTTTTTGTGTGACATGAGTGCAATTGTGTGGTAGTTTGAGCATTCTTTGGCATTCTTTGGGATTGGAATGAAAACAGACCTTTTCCAGTCCCATGGCCACTGCTGAGTTTTCCAAATTTGCTGGCTTATTGAGTGCAACACTTTCACAGCATCATCTTTCAGGATTTGAAATAACTGGAATTTTGTCACCTCTACTAGCTTTGTTCGTAATAATGCTTCCTAAGGCCCACTTGGGGCATCACATTCCAGGATGTCTGGCTCTAGGTGAGTGATCACACCATCATGATTATCTGGGTCATGAAGATCTTTTTTGTATAGTTCTTCTGTGTATTTTTGCCACCTCTTCTTAATATCTTTTACATCTGTTAGGTCCATATTATTTCTGTCTTGTATTGTGCCCATCTTTGCATGAAATGTTCCCTTGGTATCTCTAATTTTCTTGAAGAGATCTCTAGTCTTTCCCACTCTATTGTTTACCTTTATTTATTGCATTGATTGCTGAGGAAAGCTTTTTTATCTTTCCTTGCTATTCTTTGGAACTCTGCATTCAAATGGATATATCTTTCCTTTTCTCCTTTACTTTTTGCTTCTCTTCTTTTCACAGCTATTTGTAAGGCCTCCCCAGACAGCTAGTTTGCTTTTTTGCATTTCTTTTTCTTGGGGATGGTCTTGATCCCTGTCTCCTGCACAATGTCATGAATCTCCGTTGATAGTTCATCAGGCACTCTCTTTATCAGATATAGTCCCCTAAATCTATTTCTCACTTCTGCTGTATAATTGTAAGGGATTTGATTTAGGTCATACCTGAACAGTCTAGTGGTTTTCCTTACTTTCTTTAATTTAAGGCTGAATTTAGCAATAAGGAGTTCATGATCTGAGCCACAGCCAGCTCCTGGTCTTGTTTTTGTGACTGTATAGAGCTTCTCCATCTTTGGCTACAAAGAATATAATCAATCTGATTTTGATGTTGACCATCTGGTGATGTCCACATGCGAGTATTCTCTTGTGTTGTTGGAATGACCAGTGCATTCTCTTGGCAAAACTCTATTAGCCTTTGCTTTGCTTCATTCTGTACTTCAGCACCAAATTTGCCTCTTACTCCAGGTGTTTCTTGAATTCCTACTTTTGCATTCTAGTCCCCTATAACAAAAAAGATATCTTTTGGGGGGTGTTAGTTCTATAAGGTCTTGTAGGTCTTCATAGAACTGTTCAACTTCAGCTTCTTCAGCATTACTGGTTGGGGCATAGACTTGGATTACCGTGATATTGAATGCTTTGCCTTGGAAATGAACAGAGATCATTCTGTCATTTTTGAGATTGCATCCAAGTACTGCATTTCAGACTCTCTTGTTGCCTATGATGGCTACTCCATTTCTTCTAAGGGATTCTTCCCACAGTAGTAGATATAATGGTCATCTGAGTTAAATTCACCCATTCCAGTCCATTAGTTTGCTGATTCCTAAAGTGTCAATGTTCACTCTTGCCATCTCCTGTTTGACCACTTCCAGTTTGCCTTGATTCATGGACGTAATATTCCAGGTTCCTATGCAGTATTGCACTTTACAGCTTTGGACTTTACTTCCATCACCAGTTACATCCACAACTGGGTATTGTTTTTGCTTTGGTTCTGTCTCTCCTTTATTTCTGGAGTTATTTCTCCACTGATCTCCAGTAACATGTTGGGCACCGACTGACCTGGGGAATTCATCTTTCAGTGTCCTATCTTTTTGCCTTTTCATACTGTTCACGGAGTTTTCAAACCAGTAGTTGAGACAAAATGGAACGCTAAAAATAATTACTCCAAAAGGATTCAGAATAAGGGCAGAGGATGGGGTGAAAGAGCTGGAAACACATGGACACAATAAAAAACAAATAGTAAGGTGTAGATTAGTAATAGCAGATAGTAATAGTAGACTTAAATCCAACTCTCAGCAACCCTACTTCTTGGTATCTACCCAAATGAAGTAAAATATATATGCACACAAAAATCTGTAAGCACCTTTTTGTAAGTTTATATAAGCCAAACAACTCAAATACCCATCAACTTGTGAATGAATGAATAGAATATAGTATATCCATATAATGAGATATAGCAATAAAAAGGAGCAAATGACTGAAATTATGCAAAGACATGGATGAATCTTAACATATTATGCTAAGAGAAAGAAGTCATCCACAAAAACACTATACACTGTATGATTCCACTTATATGAAGTTCTAGAAAAGGCAAAAATATAGTAACAGAAAGCAGACTAGTGGTTGCCAGAAGCTGGAAGGTCAGGAAGAGGAATGACTGCAAAAGGCCACTGGTGAACCTTTTGGAGAGTGCTGGAGTTGATTACAGCTTGACTGTGATGAAGATTTCACAACTGTGTACGTTTATCAAGAGTTTTTGAATTGTACTCTCATAATCACCCCTCAATAAAGCTGACATTAAAGTGAATTAATGATTTGATGATCTAATTTTAAAAATAGCAAGTTGACATTATAAGTGAGCTAGTGAACGCCCTTGAAATAAGACCCCACTGTGGAGAGAAGGATAATTCATTGGAAGAATGTGAGGGGAGAAGATCAGTAGAATAGCCCATATTCCAGGAATCCTGGGACTGAGTGTATTAATAGAGACTCTAATCCTTTCTCTATAGGAGTCTGTTAAAATCAACCTGAGAGCTTTGGCTACTTTCTTATCTAAACAGAAAGAATGACTTCATGACAGCTACTATTCTAACTGATTTCATGTCAGAAGCATCAGGTAATATGGCAAGTTGGAAAACTCTTGTATTTGCTACCTAGCTTCAAAGAGCAAACAAACAGGCTTCATTTGACTAATCGAGGGCAACTGGTTTTGGTCTTAAGCAGGCACTGGATTAGGACAGATGACAAATGCTTTTGAGATAGATGCATATAAGCCATTTTAGAGCCTGAGGCAGGGCATATCATGCTACAAGTGGAGCAGCACGAGGCATAGCTGGGGAAAGAAAGCAAACTTTAAACTAAGAGCAAGTTGATGTTGATGCCAAATGTCACGTTAGAGGAGAGGGCCAGAGATGCACCTGTCTGCTTCTAAGGCTCATTAAAGATTTTAGAGGTTGGATAGTTTTAAAATCTCTCTAAGCAGCTAAATGCTATTGATTTTTCATTCTGTTTACTATATAATCTCTCTTTTAACTACTTAATTCTTACTGACATATTCAAACTTTTAAAATAAAAGTAATACATGAACAAGATTTTTTAAAAAGCCTTGAACAAGCACAGAAATGCACTTTTTTAAAAATGGAAGCATCTCTTCCCAATACCCAAGTCCATTCCCTTCTAGAAACATCAGATCAGATCAGATCAGTCGCTCAGTGGTGTCCGACATAAGTACGGTTAAAATCTCCTAATTTTTGTGTAAATCTGATCTTTATGCTGTGGCACTTAGGAGTTTGAGATTTCTTTTTTCTAATACTTATACATATTTATATCATCAATCTAACTCTGATTTTCCCTTAAAAACCTTTGATCTTCCATTTACCTTGATCTGACTCTACACCTCATTTAACAGTCTTCTCATTCAAGGCAAAAATATAAGATCCCTCTTTATTCCTTTTTATCTTAAACATTACACTCCAGGTACTTCCCTGGCCGTTCAGTGGTTAAGACTTCATGCTCACAATGCAGGGGCCATAAGTTTGATGCAAGAGTACTGAAGTGGGTTGATCCCTGTCAGGGAACTAAAATTTGGCATACTGAAAAATATGGCCTAAATAAAAAATCACATTCCATATTTAAGCCACTAGCAAATATCTTCATATCCACTTCTAAGTTATTGTAGTCTTTCGCAACTTCTCACTTTATCTACCATTACCACATCTAGATTCAAGCCACCATCCTCTCCTAACTAGTTTCCCTGAGTCTTACTTTTACCTTTTAAAGTCTGGGCGATTTATGGAATTATGTCCTACCCCTAATAGGAACCCTCCAATGACATTGTGGACACTGGAATGAAATCTAGACTTCGTGGGCTACAAAGCCTGCCAACTTGCCTTTGGCTACTTCCCTGATCTCACCTGTCTCCCTCTAGTACACTTCACTCCAGTAAAACCCGCTTCCTTGCTGATTTGAAAACAAATTCAATGCATTTTGTTCTTAAGGTCTTTTTGTTTGTTTTCTGCCTTTAATTTCACCTGAAATGCTCTTCCTCATATTCTTGTGTGGCTCATTCAACATTCTGCTTAAATATCACCTCCTCCAAAAGCTCTTATCCTGAAACACCATCCCATTCCATCATGTCATTACTCACTTATCCTTACCTGCTTTATCAGTCTTTATGGCATTTATCACCACTTGAAATAATATCTATACCTATTTCATTGCCTATCAGACACACTAAAATATTAACTCTAGAAGGAAACAGACTTAGTTTATTTTTAACAATAGTTACATCCCTCCAGAGAATGGTGTCTGTCATAGAACAAACAATAAATGTTTTTTGAGTGAATGAACCCTCAGCATTTTAGCTATCTAGATAGTTTTATGAAGTGCTTCCTGCTCCATTAATCTATAGTCATTACTGTGATCACCAAGCACAGATCAATTCAAAGTATGTCTCTTTTTCTATTTGAAAGGCAAAAAAAAAAAAAAAGCTAACTAAAAAAATGAACCAAGTCCCTTGCTAGTTCTTTTTTTTAATATATGATCAATAATCAAACACATTAGACTGGAGATTAGTTACATCTTCAGAATCTTTGCTTCCAGGTAAAGAAAAAAATTTAAAAATAGTGTTAACATTTGTGTATTTCAGAGATTAGTTATTTGATCTTTTCTTTATAGAACTACATCTCATTCCTCAAGAAATCTCGACAGATGTCACCCAGTGAAGGTTGGATCCATCAGCATCAATCATACATTCATTTGCTGTAGACACTATTTTGGCTTTCACAAGTCTTCAGGGTTGCAGTGTTCTATATTAAGCTGTATCATTCTGATCCAGCTGATTTCTGGAATACTGCCAACGTGAGGGACATCTTCAAAGGCCTTTTAAATTAATTATTTATTTGGCTGCACCAGGTATTAGTTGTGGCATGCAGGATCTCTTAGTAGTGGCATGCAAACTCTTAGTTTTGGCATGTAGGATCTAGTTCCCTGACCAGGGTTCAAACTTAGGCCCCCTGCCCTGGAAGCACAAAGTCTCAACCAACTGGACCACCAGGGAAGTCCCTTCAAAGGCCTTTTTAAAATTTCATAGTAGAACTGTGTTTTCTAAGAGTACATGTTCTTTATGATGGAGGTGATGCTCTTTCCCAGCTTTGAACAATCTTGTCAGTATATGGTTTTCTTGTATTTATATCTACAAGAATACAAAACACAGCTAAGAAAGAAAAATTTGAACCACTATTCTCTCAGTTTAAGCAAATGAGATATGAGAGTCAAAGCACCTCCAATTTGCTCCCTGGAATATGTATTAATAACAATTTAATCCATTTCTCTGGTCCCATCATACATTAGGGACTTCTCTGGTGGCTCAGATGGTAAAGCGCCTACTTACAATGCAGGAGACCTGGGTTCGATCCCTGGGTCGAGAAGATCTCCTGGAGAAGGAAATGGCAACCCACTCCAGAATTCTTGCATGGAAAATCCCATGGATGGAGGGACCTGGTAGGCTATGGGGTTGCAAAGAGTCAGACACGACTGAGCGACTTCACTTTCACTTTCATCATACATTTGACAAGAGAGTATCTAGTAATCAAGTAAAAAAAGCCAGTTAAGGGGAAAATTTTACTCTGTTCATGGTTTCTAGTGAAACATAGATTATATTAAAATAAATTTAGAGTATCAGTCTAAAATGTCACTGTCTGCCTTAATGAAAACATGTCTTGATTTGAATGTTGTTTGTAGGTTTCACACACTCCAGTGGTCCTCAATAAGGAAAATAATGTAAGTCTCAATATGCTAGTAATTTAATCTAGTAATCACTTATTGACATAAATCTATGATAGTTGAAATCCTTAGGAAGTGACTAGAACAGAAAGAATGGACTTACCAAAAACTGGATTGTAAAACTTGAATTTAAAATGTGATGAAATCTGTCTAAAGTGGTGAAGGTGATGATAGTAATGGGAAAAAAGGGGGACACAGTTGAAAAATTCATGGGGATTCCTCATAATAGGCTTAAAAATTAATGTAAAAATACCAGAATATTTCCCAGATATAATTGTTATGGTCTTCCCAGGTGGCGCTACTGGTAAAGAACCAGCCTACCAATGCAGGAGACATAGGAGATGCGGGTTTGATCCCTGAGTTGGGAAGATCGTCTGGAAAAGGAAATGGCAGCGCACTCCAATATTCTTGCCTGGAGAATCCCATGGACAGATAAGCCTGGTGGCTACAGTCCATAGGTTAACAAAGAGTCAGACATAACTGAAGAGACTTAGCACACATGCATGCATATATAGTTGCTATATTTTGGAATTGTCAACTGATCCAAGTAATAATAGGTTTTATTAGAGCTAAGTTCTTTTTACTTCTTTAGTCCTTGCATTTGTAATGAGGTCAGCTTGGATGTTTTCTTTAATCCTTCTTTCTCTTTGTAGCAACATATGCAGACTGTTCTTTAACTGGGAAAAGACTCTAGGGTTTGATGAAACTGTAATAAAACTAAGGGCATCTCCCTGAGCTAAGCATGCAATAGGCACTCGGTGAATCAAACTTCCTTTCATTTTTATATGCCATCTTGTCTAATTTCTAAAATGATGCTTGCTTTCAGGTTTGGATTGTGTATTGTATTGACATATTATTTAATAGTTGCTAGACAGGACTATGAAATAAATAGAACATATAGAAAATCTTTTACCTTTGAGTATCTGTTACTGCACATACAGCCTTTATTTAGAACTTGATTATACTTTTCAAGGGAAATCAAAGGAAAAATGTGAGTTGTGGAGTGGTAGAGTTATAATTAAAGGGTTGTTGGCAGTACTATTTTGAAGAATAAAAATAATTCCAAACCAAAATAAGGAATAATTTCATACAGAAAAACCCTCTTGCTACTTTCCACTATCGAGCACATTACCTCTCTTTCAACAAGATTATACTTGTTGATATCCCTTGATATCAAGATTATATCTCAAGGAATCTCACAGTTTACAAAGATCAAGTTGTGGGTACCACTTGGAATTCTTGGGCAGATCCCCAAAAAAGGAATCAGTCTGAAGGATAAAGAAAACTTTGATTGTATTTACTATTGTTTATTTAGGAACCTATGGGCAAACATGAAATCTGCTTCTTCTGTGTAAATGTAATTGCACTATAAACTAATTTTTATAAATCAGTCACCATTTATGTATTTCGATATATAACTGTTAAAAAATATACAACACGGTACTTCCCTGGCTATCCAGTGGTTGCGACTCTGTACTACCAACGCAACGGGCAATCCCTGGTTGAGGAACTAAGATCCCACATGCCTTGCTTCATGATCAAGAAAATGTAAAACAAAACACAACACTTTCCTTGGTTCCTAATTGCCTTCTTGGTTCTCCTTATAACCTCATATCTTGTTACTTTCTTTCCTATCTTTGCCCTCTCAGGAAAAAACAAAAAGGAAAAATATTTATATTTTTGAGGAAATTCAGATACCAGTTTATTTGTTTATTGTGAGGAGTTTTTACCTTACCTTTTAATCAAAGAAATGGATTGAGGGTGGACAGGAACAGTAGTGCTCTAAGTCTGAGGGAGTTAGGACATCAATTACGGAATCACACATACCTGGATTGGAATCCCATCTCTACTATTTACAAACATTTACCATAGATAATAGATGGGGAAACAGTGGAAACAGTGTCAGACTTTATCTTTTTGGGCTCCAAAATCACTGTAGATGGTGACTGCAGCCATGAAATTAAAAGACGCTTACTCCTTAGAAGGAAAGTTATGACCAACCTAGATAGCATATTCAAAAGCAGAGACATTACTTTGCCAACAAAAGTCCGTTTAGTCAAGGCTATGGTTTTTCCAGTGGTCATGTACGGATGTGAGAGTTGGACTGTGAAGAAGGCTGAGTGCCAAAGAATTGATGCTTTTTAACTGTGGTGTTGGGGAAGACTCCTGAGAGTCCCTTGGACTGCAAGGAGGTACAACTAGTCCATTCTAAAGGAGATCAGTCCTGGGTGTTCACTGGAGGGACTGATGCTAAAGCTGAAACTCCAGTACTTTGGCCACCTCATGCAAAGAGTTGACTCAATGGAAAAGGCTCTGATGCTGGGAGGGATTGGGGGCAGGAGGAAAAGGGGACGACAGAGGATGAGATGGCTGGATGGCATCGCCGACTCAATGGACGTGAGTCTGAGTGAACTCCGGGAGATGGTGATGGACAGGGAGGCCTGGTGTACTGTGATTCATGGGGTCGCAAAGAGTCGGACATGACTGAGTGACTGAACTGAACTGAACTGAACCATAGATAAACTGAACCGTAGATAACCTCTCTGATCCTTGGATTTTTCATCTATAAAGTGGAGAAAATAATAGCATCAGAAAGTAATAACATGGGGACGAGAAAATTAAATGATGTAATAAATATAAAAACTCTTGGCACAAGGCCCTACATGTTGTAATACATGATAAATGCTAGTTAGCAGTTTTTCTGTTATCCACAATGGTTCCTATTCTTCTCTTCCTTACCAACATCTTATTGCAAAAATTTTCAAATATATAGAAAAACAAAAAATTTTACAGCGAACACCCATACATGTCCACCTTTATGCTGCAATTAATATTTTACCATACTTGCTTTATCACATGTCTATTTATTTCTCCAGTGAAAGTGAAGTTGCTCAGTTGTGTCCGACTCTTTGTGACCCCATGGATTGTGGCCTGCCAGGCTCCTCCATTCATGGGATTCTCCAGGCAAGAATACTGGAGTGGGTTGCCCTTTCCTTCTCCAGGGGATCTTCCCAACCCAGAGACTGAACCTGGGTCTCCCACACTGGAGGCAAATACTTTAACCTCTGAGCCACCAGGGAAGCCTTATTTCTCCAGGGCTCTATCCATTTAGCAATCCATCTGTTCTGGTTACTGTTGCATAATAAACTCTCTAAAGTTTAATGACTTACAATAACAGTCATTTTGTTATACTCATGGATTCTGTGACTTAGGAATTCAGACAGGGCATTGTGGGGTTGGCCTGTCATTGCTCTACCATGTCTGAGGCCTCAGCTAGGAAGGCTTGATGGCTGGAGGCTGAAATCATCTGGAAGTACCTGCACTTACAAGTCTGGGGGTTGCCAGATATTATTTTTTTAATTTATTTTTTTATTGAAGTATATTTGATTTACAATAGTGTTTTAGTTTCTGATGTACAGCAAAGTGATTCATATATATATATATAAATATATGAAACTGAATCCTTTTTCATATCCTTTTCCATTGTGGCTTATTATAGGATATTAATGTAGTTCCCTATGCTATACAGTAGGATATTGTTGCTTATCCATTCTACACATAATAGTTTGCCTCTGCTAACCCAAAAATCCCAATCTGTCCCATGCCCATTGGCAACCCCAAGTCTGTTCTCTGTGTCTCTGAGCCTGTTTCATAAATAAGTTCATTTGTGTCATATTTTAGATTCCATGTATAATTAATATCATATGGTATTTGTCTTTCTCTTTTTGACTTACTTCACTTAGTATGATAATCTCTGCTGCTGCTGCTGCTGCTAAGTCTCTTCAGTTGTGTCCGACTCTGTGCAACCCCATAGACGGCAGCCCACCAGACTCCCCTGCCCCTGGGATTCTCCAGGCAAGGACACTGGGGTGGGCTGTCATTTCCTTCTCCAATGGATGAAAGTGAAAAGTGAAAGTGAAGTCGCTCAGTCGTGTCCAACTCTTCACGACTCCATGGACTGCAGCCTACCAGGCTCCTCCATCCATGGGATTTTCCAGGCAAGAGTACTGGAGTGGGGTGCCATTGCCTTCTCCGACGATAATCTCTAGGCCCATTCATGTGGCTGCAAACAGCATTATTTCATTTTTTTTAAATTATGGCTGAGTAGTATTCCATTGTATATGTATACATCTTTCAGATACCATTTTGAGTAGTTATGTTTGTAATACATGGACATGTGAATGCAATATTGGGAATCTTTTAGACTTATAGACATAAAAGCCAATGTTCTACAATCAGGATTTGTTAAATGAGAATCAAAGTGGAAAAATCTGACAATAAATAATTATTAGGGGAAGTGGGCATTTCCCTTTCCCACGTCCCCCTGGTGCTGGTATAATGTTAATGAAAAAACAGGAGATAAATCAATTATATTTTAATAAAAAACAAACAAACAAACAAAAGACAGAAGTAGAAATTAGTCTTTGGAGAAAAAGCATAATATTTTCTTTGCATTTTTATTTCCTAAATTCATATATCAGCCAAATTTCAACCAGTAGCTGGGTAACCTTGGACAAGATACTTAATCTTTCTAAACTTCTGTGTCCTCATGAGAGGTGGTTTAAAATTGTTGCTACCTCATACGGTTGTTGTGAGAATATGCACACAAAATACTTAACCTAGCGCATTGTGAACAGTAGCACAGAAGAAAGAGGACAGTATTATGTGTTATTCTTCTTAAGTTAGATAAACAAAACTTCATGTAGTTATTCAGAGAAACACGCTTTTCCCCTTTCTATTGCTCCATCCCGTGAGAGAAAGTCACTAACTATATAAATATTTATTGAACACCTACTCTGTGCCAATCCCTGTGATAGGTGCTAGGGATATATTAGTGCTTAAGACAAATTCTACCCTCATGGTGCTTATGGTCTGGAAGGCAATATTGACCTTAAATAGTGATTACTCAAATTACTGTGTAACTACTGTCATAACAAGGGCTTTGAGGGGGAAGTGCTGATGCTTTACCCCCCTTTTTTTTAAACTTTACTGTATAAAGTATTTATTTACTGTATAAATGCAGTATGCAGAGGTGGATAACTTACTCTGAAGAGTCAGAAGGCTGACCCAGGAAAGTGACTTCTATGGTGAGATCTAGTCACCAAGACAGATTTGTAGGGTTGGCACTCACAGAAAACAGTGAAGTCATTCAAATGTATAAGTAAAGTCACAAAAAGATCTCCGTCCAGCTGAAGATTTTTTATTTAAAAGTGATAGAAGAAATTTCCTGAGGGTTCTTACAGTTAGAAACTATTATTATGGGATACTACTAGATTATTAGACTCAATATAAATATTAAGAACATTTTATTTAGTAAAATACATTTAAGTGGATTAATGTGTTACAAAGTCAGGTGTTGTGTATTAAAAAGCTAGAATTTTAAAAATGAATCAAAAGTTTGGCAAGATGCAGGATGGCAGTGGATAAGGTTTTATTTGCCTTGGGGAGTTATTTTATTTGTTTGTATTTTTAGGCATCGTGAAGTGGAAAGAACTTTGACGTCAGGAGGCCTGGGTTTTATTTCTGACACTTGCTCACTGGGGAGCCATAGGCAAGGCATTTAAACTACAGTTTCCCCTTTTGTAAAAGGAGATATTAGTTACAAAAGCATGACGGAAGCTTAGCAGAGGAGCGCTGCTAGCCTAGGAGATGATGTGTTGGTATGGACTGGGGTCAAAAGGTTCCTGAAACCCTGTTCTTCTTTCACCTAAACATATGTTAGCTTCTTTTTTTCTGGCTTTGTGACGGGAGAGGGTCAGGTGTCTCATTACCTTAAGATTGAAAGGAAAGAGAGAGATAGGATTAGCAGCTTTTGGTAACAGTATTGGAACGAATAACTAATAAGAGCAAAAGTTAAGAGTAAAGAGAACATGATGGGAATTGAAAATTTATCACTGCAGCTACATGGGAGTCTTTTAACTTCTGAGTGGTGCTTGGAGTAGAAGTAATCACACTACCATGAGAACCAACCAAACTATTCTTATTCTCTCAGAATGCTTTCTTCTCCATCTTGCTTTTCTTCCTAAGCAACTTTCTGCCTTTCCTTATCCTACATTTTCTTTTTCAGTTCCATTATCACTTTTGTTTTCTTTGCTTTCTCTCTTATACTCTTTTCCCTACTCCTACTTTCCCCTTTCTATTGTTTCATCCCACAAAAACATAATCAATGAAAACTCAGTGAAACAAAAACGCATTTTAATAAAAACCTTAAAAATTATAATCAGTTGTTATAACTACATGAAAGCGAAAGTGTTAGTCGTGCAGTCGTGTTAGACTCTGCGACTCCATAGACTGTAGCCCACTGGGCTCCTCTGTCCGTGGAATTCTCCAGGCTGGAATACTGGAGTGGGTTGACATGCACTCCTCCAGGGGATCTTTCTGGCCCAGGGATTGAACCTGGGGCTCCCAACATGGCAGGCAGATTCTTTACCATCTAAGTCACCAGGGAAGCCCTTACAAGTGCATATTGTCAAACAAATAACATTGAAAGGCCATTCCTCAAGTAGCCCAGTACACCTGCAAGTCTCCATTTGAAACATAGTATCCTTGCACTCAGAGCTTCCCAGGTGACTCAGTGGTAAAGAATCCACCTGAATGCAGGAGACACAGGAGATGCAGTTCAGTCCCTGGGGTGGGAAGAGCCCCTGCAGGAGAGCATGGCAACTAGTTTCAGGAAATCCTATAGACAGAGGAGCCTGGCAGGGGTTGGGGGAGGCTACAGTCCATGGAGTCACAAAGAGTCAGACACACGTAATGACTGAGCACGCAGGCATCCTCCCAGTCACACGGTGGCACTGACACGTTTTTTAAGGGGAAAAAATGTGACGAGTAAGCACTGCATTTATGCCCAGTGTGTAGGCCTCTCTGAGTTGAATATATTATGCTCTGACATTGTCAGATAATGTTATTGTCATTTTGCAGATGGGCCCTCCAAAGAAATTATTTGTCAATCCAATCCAAAGAGTGGTTATAGTTATATAGTCTGACTCTTTGCTTTCCCATGGACTGTAATCTACCAGGCTTCTCTGTCCATGGGATTTTCCAGGCAAGAGTACCGAGTGGGTTGCCATTTCCTTCTCCAGGGGATCTTCCTGACCCAGGGATCAAACCCAGGTCTGCATTGCAGGCAGACGCTTTACCCTCTGAGCCACCAGGGAAGCCCATAGATAAAATAAACACAGGCAAATCTGACGGAAAAATAAAAAAAAAAGAGTAGATTGCTTTAAATTTTATAGAACTCACCAGGGTATTTTTTATCTTCAAAAACCAAGAAGCAAATTAGTTTTGGTGAAATAAATTATATACAATATTACATTTATTGATACATAAAAGTAACCAAATGTCATTATTTTGGAAATGGTACTGCTACAGCCCAGAAAATTCCTCAGCATCTCCGCCATTAATTACTACAGGGTCTACTAGCCAACTGTTTTGGAACAGATTGGCAGAGAAGGAAACTGCTCTTTTAAAATACCAGAGTCCTTACAGGTACAATGGCGTGCTCTCCAGTATTATTCTTTGGGCTGGAATTGATTTTGAAAAATTCTTGTCAGTAGATAGGCTGTTTGATCGAGTCAAATTCTTACAGATTGCCTAGGGTTGGGTTAGAAAGGAAGCCACTTAGAACAAATGAAAGAAGTCCAAAACTTGTGGCTCTGTTAACTAAAGTGTCTCATTTGTAACTTAATATGAGAGAGAAAGAGAGCTAAAGAAACAAAAATTCCAAACTGGGAGCTCTTCAAATCACTTCGATTCTCAACCCTTTGATAATGACCCCATAGATGGCAGCCCACCAGGCTCCTCTGTCCTGGGATTCTCCAGGCAAGAACACTGGAGTGGGTTGCCATTTCCTTCTCCAATGCATGAAAGTGAAAAGTGAAAGTGAAGTCGCTCAGTCGTGCCCGACTCTTAGCGACCTCATGGACTGGAGCCTACCAGGCTCTTCTGTCCGTGGGATTTTCCAGGCAAGAGTACTGGAGTGGGGTGCCATTGCCTTCTCCACGGAAAAGTTAAGGTAGTAACAATAAACTTGTAGCATGTGCATGTACAAAGCAGAAACAAAAAGTATGTTTTATTACTCTTAGAAATAAATATTAAAAGAATCAGCATTCTTGCAAAAAGATGAGAAAAAAAATTTGTGTGTGTGTGTTTATGGGTTGAAAATGTAAGCAGAACTTTCATTCTTAAGGGAGCCATCCTCTAGAGACTGGATTATAGGACAGTTTTTCTTTAACAATCCCAGAAAAAGCCAGAAACCTTTCTTTGGAAGCTGGAAAAACAGGAAAAATCTGTATTTGTGTTTTGCCAGTAGTGAGGTCTAAATGACCTGAGGGATGGCAGATAGCTCACCCAGGAGTCAGTACTTTCCAAGTAGACTGCTTCCTAAACGTCAGGAAGACCTTAATTTAAAATGCTCCTCAAGTAGGTAAAATAGAAGCTTAGAAATTCAGTATCTTCAGAGTGAAGTGTTTTAGTAATGGGGAAAAAGTGGAAATTAGGCACTTAAATGAGGAAAAGTTTGAAGGCAAATCCTTGTTAGTACTCTCCCACCCTGTGCTGGGGAAGATGTGTTACGAGCATCCTAACTGACCCACTGAAGTAGTCCCCAGCAAAAGTCCATCTGGTTACTCCAATAGGGTGAGTTTCTCTTTAACTTCATCCACCTCATCTTACTTTTATCCTATTCTTGTTCACCAATTTCTAACCTAACCTTTATTTTTTCAATTAGTCTTTTCTGGAAGTGAAATGCCCTGAAGCTTTCAGATTGCTTCACAAGTATACTTTATTTTAAATTGATAAATTGAACATCTGTGTTTTTCATTAGCTTCTAGTGAGCTTTAGTATTGAGTGTATCCTGAAAGTCTGTTCATTCTTTTGCTGTGCTCAGTTTCTCAGCCGTATCTGAACCTTTGTGGCCCTATGGACTATAGCCTGCCAGGCTACTCTGTCTGTGGGATTTTCCAGGGAAGAATAGTGGAGTGGGTTGACATTTCCTACTCCAGAGGATCCAACTCACATCTCTTATGTCTCCTGCATTGGCAGGTGGTTTCTTTACCACTGGTGCCACCTGGGAAGCCCTATATTCATTTTGCAGTTGGTCTAATAAAAGTGAACTTCTGAACATGTGTTTGGTTTTCACTGATGGTGATCTCATAAAGATTTATTTACCCTGAGAATTTAAATCTGAAAAAACCTGTCAATTGTTTTCTAACTCTTTAAGGGTTAGAACATAGGTGAACTAAAACCCACATTCCTTCACTGAACCTGGAAAATAGTTTGTGAAATCTTGCCACTGGCTTCCCCCGTGGCTCAGTGATAAAAAAAAATCTGCCTGCAGTACAGGATACCGGAATTCAGTCCCTGGATCAAGAAGATCCCCAGACGAGGAAATGGCTACCACTGTAGTATTCTTGCCTGGCGAATCCCATGGACAGAGGAGCCTGGTGGGCTACAGTCTATAGGGTCGCAAAGAGTCTGACATGACTGAAGCAACCGAGCATGCAGGCATGTCATGTATAAAACTTATTTTTTGTTTAAAATTATGGTTTAAACTTTAAAATTACATTATTGATGATGATCATTGAGACTGGGTAATGGATCCATTGGGAGTTCATTAACTTATTCAATTTTGTGTATATATAAAAATTCTATAATAAATATTAAAACAGAAACAAGCAAAAAGACATATCAGGAGATTTAAAATTCATCTTCAAAGAACTTTCTGGAATTGAGGTAATGTGATTTGTTCACTGCCTGGATTTCCAGTGTATTTGTCTCCACAACAAGCAAAACTTGAGCTCAGGTTGCTGGGGCAATGCTATCAGGTGTCTACCAGCTCTGCCTCTGCTGTTTCTTTGCCAGAAGGTACTATATTTGGATCTATGTGTAACACTTGACACTTTGGTTCAAGTTGTAATGAACCAACTCATTTCTTTCCTAAGAGGGTTTGGATACTTGTTTGCTCCTGTTGAACATATTGAAATATCTGTGAAATAGTCAAGATTTTGATTTTCCTAGGCATGTTTCTGCTTTCTTTGAAAATAATAGACGTCCTCCTTGTACTCTAAGGCTTCATGTTCCCTTATATACCAGCAGGATCTCTTGTTCAAAATTGATACATGCTTTTGTCTTTACCAGAAACATATAAGTGTTTCAGAAACTAAGTTCTGAAATAATGACACTAATTATTATGGTGAATATATGAATTATTTGTAATTCATATATCATATAATATAATATCAATTTAGTATAAATAAAATTTAAAATATTATAAATTTAATAAATAGTATAAATATTTTATAAGTATTATAAAATTATATAAAATATAACAATAAGGCTATAGGAAGTCTTCAAGTAATCTGAACAGATAGAAAACTAGAAATGCCTTGTTTATTTCCCTTAAAGATTAAATCCTACATAGAAAGGCTTTATCAGCCTAATACATTTCATTAAAGGAGATATTCAGTTGATGTTAATTTGGAAAATTTGCCTCATTTATCTCACTGATGTATTCATTTTGCCTATGTTTTTGTAGTACTTTTTGTCATTTACTTTAATAATACAATATGTTGAATGTCTTTGTTTAAAAAAATTAGCAATATTTTCCTTTAATGATTTATGTAGCTTTGATTAAGACTATTCTTTTAAAATTGATTAAGGAGTATTTATATCAAATTTGGAAAACTCAGCAGTGGCCACAGGACTGGAAAAGGTCACTTTTCATCCCAGGCCCAAAGAAAGTCAATGCCAAAGAATGTTCAGACTACCACACAATCGCGCTCATCTGGCATGCTGGTAAAGTAATGCTCAAAATTCTCCAAGCCAGGCTTCAGCAATACGTGAACCATGAAATTCCAGATGTTCAAGCTGGTTTTAGAAAAGGCAGAGGAACCAGAGATCAAACTGCCAACATCTGCTGGATCATGGAAAAAGCAAGAAAGTTCCAGAAAAACATCTACTTCTGCTTTATTGACTATGCCAAAGCCATTGACTGTGTGGATCACAATAAACTATAGAAAATTCTGAAAGAGGTAGGAATATCAGACCACCTGACCTGCTTCTCGAGAAATATGTATGCAGGTCAAGAAGCAACAGTTAGAACTGGACATGGAGCAACAGACTGGTTCCAAATAGGAAAAGGAGTACATCAAGGCTGCATATTGTCACCCCGCTTATTTAACTTATATGCAGAGTACATCATGAGAAGCTCTGGGCTGGAAGAAGCACAAACTGGAATCAAGATTGCCAGGAGAAATATCAAGAACCTCAGATATGCAGATGACACCACCCTTATGGCAGAAAGTGAAGAGGAACTAAAAAGCCTCTTGATGAAAGTGAAAGTGGAGAGTGAAAAAGTTGGCTTAAAGCTCAACATTCAGAAAACTAAGATCATGGCATCTGGTCCCATCACTGCATGGGAAATAGATGGGGAAACAATGGAAACAGTGGCTGACTTTATTTTGGGAGGGCTCCAAAATCACTGCAGATAGTGACTGCAGCCATGAAATTAAAAGAAGCTTACTCCTTGGAAGGAAAGTTATGACCAACCTAGATAGCATATTTAAAAAGCAGAGACATTACTTTGCCAACAAAGATTTGCCTAGTCAAGGCTATGATCTTTCCTGTGGTCATGTATGGATGTGAGAGTTGGACTGTGAAGAAAGCTGAGTGCCGAAGAATTGATGCTTTTGAATTGTGGTGTTGGAGAAAACTCTTGAGAGTCCCTTGGACTGCAAGGAGATCCAACCAGTCCATCCTAAAGGAAGTTAGTCCTGAGTGTTCATTGGAAGGACTGATATTGAAGCTGAAACTCTAATACTCTTGGCCACCTGATGTGAAGAGCTGACTCGTTTGAAAAGACCCTGATGATGGGAAAGATTGAAGGCAGGAGGAGAAGGGGATGACAGAGGATGAGATGGTTGGATGGCATCACGGACTCAATGGACATGAGTTTGGGTGGACTCCAGTAGTTGGTGATGGACAGGGAGGCCTGGTGTTCCACAATCCATGGGGTCACAAAGAGTCAGACGTGACTGAGTGAAATGAACTGAACTGATATCAAGTACCTTGGTTAAATAAAAAATTAAATATTAAAAATATCTAACAGTTTCGCTTTATCTAAATCAAATCTGTGAATATTTTGTTTTTCAGATTTAATTTGGATGTTTGAATTTGTATTGATGAAATAACCATATCAGAGATCAGATCAGTCGCTCAGTCGTGTCCGACTCTTTGCGACCCCATGAACCGCAGCACGCCAGGCCTCCCTGTCCATCACCAGCTCCCGGAGGTCACTCAGACTCGCATCCATCGAGTCAGTGATGCCATCCAGCCATCTCATCCTCTGTCGTCCCCTTCTCCTCCTGCCCTCAATCCCTCCCAGCATCAGAGTCTTCTCCAATGAGTCAACTCTTCGCATGAGGTGGCCAAAATACTGGAGTTTCAGCTTTAGCATCATTCCTTCTAAAGAAATTCCAGGATTGATCTCCTTCAGAATGGACTGGTTGGATCTTCTTGCAGTCCAAGGGACTCTCAAGAGTCTTCTCCAACACCACAGTTCAAAAGCATCAATTCTTCGGCGCTCAGCCTTCTTCACAGTCCAGCTCTCACATCCATACATGACCACAGGAAAGACCATAGCCTTGACTAGGCGAACCTTTGTTGGTAAAGTAATGTCTCTGCTTTTGAATATGCTATCTAGGTTGGTCATAACTTTCCTTCCAAGGAGCAAGCGTCTTTTAATTTCATGGCTGCAGTCACCATCTGCAGTGATCTTGGAGCCCAGAAAAACAAAGTCTGACACTGTTTCCACTGTTTCCCCATCTATTTCCCATGCAGTGATGGGGCCAGATGCCATGATCTTCGTTTTCTGAATGTTGAGCTTTAAGCCAACCTTTTCACTCTCCACTTTCACTTTCATCAAGAGGCTTTTTAGCCCCTCTTCACTTTCTGCCATAAGGGTGGTGTCATCTGCATATCTGAGGTTATTGATATTTCTCCCGGCAATCTTGATTCCAACTTGTGTTTCTTCCAGTCCAGCATTTCTCATGATGTACTCTGCATAGAAGTTAAATAAACATGGTGACAATATACAGCCTTGACGTACTCCTTTTCCTATTTGGAACCAGTCTGTTGTTCCATGACCAGTTCTAACTGTTGCTTCCTGACCTGCATACAGATTTCTTAAGAGGCAGATCAGGTGGTCTGGTATTCCCATCTCTTTCAGAATTTTCCATAGTTTATTGTGATCCACACAGTCAAAGGCTTTGGCATAGTCAATAAAGCAGAAATAGATGTTTTTCTGGAACTCTCTTGCTTTTTCCATGATCCAGCGGATGTTGGCAATTTGATCTCTGGTTCCTCTGCCTTTTCTAAAACCAGCTTGAACGTCAGGAAGTTCACGGTTCACATATTGCTGAAGCCTGGCTTGGAGAATTTTGAGCATTACTTTACTAGCGTGTGAGATGAGTGCAATTGTTCGGTAGTTTGAGCACTGCTTGGCATTGCCTTTCTTTGGGATTGGGATGAAAACTGACCTTTTCCAATCTTGTGGCCACTGCTGAGTTTTCCAAATTTGCTGGCATATTGAGTGTAGCACTTTCACAGCATCATCATTCAGGATTTGGAATAGCTCCACTGGAATTCCATCACCTCCACTAGCTTTGTTCGTAGTGATGCTTTCTAAGGCCCATTTGACTTCACATTCCAAGATGTCTGGCTCTAGGTCAGTGATCACATCATCATGATTATCTGGGTCTTGAAGCTCTTTTTTGTACAGTTCTTCTGTGTATTCTTGCCACCTCTTCTTGATATCTTCTGCTTCTGTTAGATCCACACCATCTCTGTCCTTTATTGTGCCCATCTTTGCATGAAATGTTCCTTTGGTATATCTGATTTTCTTGAAGAGATCCCTAGTCTTTCCCATTCTGTTGTTTTCCTCTATTTCTTTGCATTGATCACTGAAGAAGGCTTTCTTATCTCTTCTTGCTATTCTTTGGAACTCTGCATTCAGATGTCTATATTTTTCCTTTTCTCCTTTGCTTTTCGCTTCTCTTCTTTTCACAGCTATTTGTAAGGCCTCCCCAGACAGCCATTTTGCTTTTTTGCATTTCTTTTCCATGGGGATGGTCTTGATCCCTGTCTCCTGTACAATGTCACGAACCTCATTCCATAGTTCATCAGGCACTCTATCTATCATATCTAGGCCCTTAAATCTATTTCTCAGTTCCACTGTATAATCATAAGGGATTTGATTTAGGTCATACCTGAATGGTCTAGTAGTTTTCTCTACTTTCTTCAATTTCAGTCTGAATTTGGCAATAAGGAGTTCATGGTCTGAGCCACAGTCAGCTCCTGGTCTTGTTTTTGCTGATTGTATAGAGCTTCTCCATCTTTGGCTGCAAAGAATATACTCGAATATAATCGCCATTTAAGAGCGACCTCGCCTGCCCGCGACCGGCGCGCCATTTAAGAGCGACCTCGCCTGCCCGCGACCGGCGCGCCATTTAAGAGCGACCTCGCCTGCCCGCGACCGGCGCGCCATTTAAGAGCGACCTCGCCTGCCCGCGACCGGCGCGCCATTTAAGAGCGCCCCGCCGGCTGCGTCGCGCACTAAGAGCGCCCCGCCGGCTGCGTCGCGCACTAAGAGCGCCCCGCCGGCTGCGTCGCGCACTAAGAGCGCCCCGCCGGCTGCGTCGCGCACTAAGAGCGCCCCGCCGGCTGCGTCGCGCACTAAGAGCGCCCCGCCGGCTGCGTCGCGCACTAAGAGCGCCCCGCCGGCTGCGTCGCGCACTAAGAGCGCCCCGCCGGCTGCGTCGCGCACTAAGAGCGCGGCCGAGAGGAGCTACCCCCACGACCGAGGAAGGACGGCGGTGAGGGCCAGTGCACTAAGCACGGCCGAGAAGAGCTACCCCACGACCGAGGTCAGGAAGGGCGGCGGTGAGGAGAGACCCCCTCGTCCAAGGTAAGGTGCGATGGCTGTGCTTTGCTGGCCGGGAGCAGCCAGGAGCAGCCGGGATGAGATACCCCACGCCCAAGGTAAGAGAAACCCGAGTAAGACAGTAGGTCTTGAAAGAGGGCATCAGAGGGCAAATACACTAAAACCATTCTCACAGATAACTAGTCAGTCTAATCACACAAGGACCACACCCTTGTCTAACTCAATGAGATTAAGCCATGCCCGAGGGGCAACTTGGGATGGGCGGGTCATGATGGAGAGATATGACAGGGTGTGGTCCGCTGGAGAAGGGAATGGCAAACCACTTCAGTATTCTTGCCTTGAGAACCCCATGAACAGTATGAAAAGACAAAATGATAGGATACTGAAAGAGAAACTCCCCAGGTCAGTAGGGGCCCAATATGCTACTGGAGATCAGTGGAGAAATAACTCCAGAAAGAATGAAAGGATGGAGCCAAAACAAAAAGAATACCCAGCTGTGGATGTGTCTGGTGATAGAAGCAAAGTCCGATGCTGCAAAGAGCAATATTGCATAGGAACCTGGAATGTTAGGTCCATGAATCAAGGCAAATTGGAAGTGGTCAAACAAGAGATGGCAAGAGTGAATGTCGACATTCTAGGAATTAGCGAACTAAAATGGACTGGAATGGGTGAATTTAACTCGGATGACCATTATATCTACTACTGTGGACAGGAATCCCTCAGAAGAAATGGAGTAGCCATCATGGTCAACAAAAGAGTCCGAAATGCAGTACTTGGATGCAATCTCAAAAACGATAGAATGATCTCTGTTCGTTTCCAAGGCAAACCATTCAATGTCACAGTAATCCAAGTCTATGCCCCAACCAGTAACGCCGAAGAAGCTGAAGTTGAAAGGTTCTATGAAGACCTACAAGACCTTTTAGAACTAACACCCAAAAAAGATGTCCTTTTCATTATAGGGGACTGGAATGCAAAAGTAGGAAGTCAAGAAACACCTGGAGTAACAGGCAAATTTGGCCTTGGAATACGGAATGAAGCAGGGCAAAGACTAATAGAGTTTTGCCAAGAAAATGCACTGGTCATAGCAAATACCCTCTTCCAACAACACAAGAGAAGACTCTATACATGGACATCACCAGATGGTCAACACTGAAATCAGATCGATTATATTCTTTGCAGCCAAAGATGGAGAAGCTCTATACAATCAGCAAATAACCATATACATGTTCTCAAATTTTCCTTCCAAGTAGATTTTCATAGAGAAGACCAAATATTCTGATGCAATTTTAATTTGATTTTTTCTCTATTTTTCACATACTGAAAGATATATTATTATTATGAGACCCTTTTCTGTAGAGAAAGCTATGACTCAATAGAAATAATGGTTTCAGACTAAAATATTTGAAGAACATTTTTCCTATGATCAAATTTAAAGGTTTATCTCTTAATCCTGAAGTGTTTTTTATTTCAATCAATCTTTTTATTTTATTTTAGCTTATTTACCTAATTCTCAGTTATACAAAGACATAAAAATCATCAAGTTTACAATTTGAATTAGACCCATATTGAGCTGAATTGGACTTGCTTGAAAAGAAATTTTCAGAGATACAAATTATCACAATATACTCTGTAAAAGTACCCACTTATTTTAGTTAAGTACATGTGCTCTATAGCCAAAGTTTTGGTCTCAAAATTTAGCTCTGCTCTGAGGATGAAATATGTAAAAAAGATTCAGAAGAGTATCTAGCCACTGGAATTGAAAGTTGCTCAGACATGTCTGACTCTTTGTAACCCCAAGGATTCTCCAGGCCAGAATACTGGAGTGGGTAGCCTTTCCCTTCTCCAGGGGATCTTCCCAACTCAGAGATTGAACCCAGGCTTCCCTCATTTCAGGCGGATTCTTTACCAGCTGAGCCACCAGGGAAGCCCAAGAACACTGGAGTGGGTAGCCTATCCCTTCTCCAGGGGATCTTCCCAACCCAGGAATTGAACCTGGGTCTCCTGCATTGCAGGCAGATTCTTTACCAACTGAGCTATGAGGGAAGCCCATATAGCTACTAGTAAGTATTTTATAAGTAATTATTACTCATAATTTAAATATTTTTGAAAGACATTTGTTCCTGGAGAAGGAAATGACAACCCACTCCAGTATTCTTGCCTGGGAAATCCCATGGACAGAGGAGCCTCGAGGGCTACAGACCACGGGATCACAAAGAGTCTCAGTGACTAAACAACAACCTGTACAAGAAAAAAAAAAAGAAAGACATTTGTTATGTATATATAACAAATGTATGTGACAATGTTATATGTATTAACACAATGTTTCTATACTTATAACAATGTGTATGAACAATGTGTATTAATGTATATGTCAGTGTTATGTATGCTACTGCTACTGCTAAGTCATTTCAGTCGTGTCCGACTCTGTGCGACCCCATAGATGGCAGCCCACCAGGCTCCCCCGTCCCTGGGATTCTCCAGGCAAGAACACTGGAGTGGGTTGCTATTTCCTTCTCCAATGCATGAAAGTGAAAAGTGAAAGTGAAGTCGCTCAGTCGTGTCCTTGTCTCAGCGCCAGGCAAGAGTAGTATATAATAATGTATATAAAAATCATTACTCTTAATTTCAGTTTATTTTAGAAGTGTTAGTTGCTCAGTCATGTCCAAATTTTTGCCACCCCATGGACTGTTGCCTGCCAGGCTCCTCTGTCCATGGGATTCTCCAGGCAAGAATACTGACTTGGGTAGCCATTCCCTTCTCCAGGGTTGAACCTGGGTCTCTGGCACTGCAGGCAGATTCTTTACCATCTGAGCCACTAGGAAAGCCTTTAATATAAATGTAAAATGTTTTCAGAAAAGAATTTAAAAGTACAAAAATGAATATAAGTAAAATAAAATTATAAAGAGTTTCACTACTCAGAGGTAACCATTGTTACCTCTGCTAACCATAAGGTAGCATAAGGTAACCCAGTGATAGCATTCACATCTAGACTTTTTCTATAAATTTTAAAATGTAAGATTTAATGTCTAAGGTAATAATATTCAAGTAAAATGGATGGATTTTGTTATTATCAAAAAACTACAGTTGTTTTGTTAAAGTTTTTAAATTGTGAGAAGGAGCAGGCATCAAACTTTGGCTAAAGAATAATTTAAAAATATGCTGTCATATGAAATAATGAGATTATGAAAATATTTAAAGATTCAATTTTCACATCTCATAGATTAAAAAAATACATCTTGTTCACTTTCTTCATTAGTTAACCTTTTCACAGCTGGCAGAAAATGGCTTTGAGGAATTTCCCAGAATTAGTTTAATGAAATTAAATGCCAATAAATGTATGCACATTACATGCTGGCTGAATTTAATGTGATGTATATTACACCTACGGTAGAGTTAAGTATAGTTTTGGTTTATGTTATTGATCCATATTTGTTTCTTCATATCTTTATATATCTTAAAATTAATTCTAAGCTATAATCAGATTTTTGATGAATTGATTCATCATTCTTTTCAGCATCTCTTACACTTTGGCTAGGAATGACATGCCTTAATACATTCCACTATGACTACACATGTGGATATCTTCCAATGAAAATATTAGTTTCTTTGCTTTTCCCAGAGTATGTAAATGAATTTTAAAAACATTTAGTGGAGGTACTGTCTTTTGGGTGGAGAGATTTTACTGTAAATAAAGCTTGTTAGAATTAGATTTTCCCCAAGGATCTTTCCAATCCAAATACCATTTGCTTAAATGACCTTATTTGTACACTAGTCTTGTTAATAATTATGTCTTCATAGCTCTACCATTGATGGAGAGACACATGGAAAAGCCTGAGAAATTCTAAACCCAGATAATGTGAAAAACTACTTAAAGGCTAAGTTAAGATTACATCGGTGGATTGGGACAAAACCACACTTAAAGAAATTGAGATTTATAAACCCATTAAATTTAAATTAATTTGAGGTAAGCTTATATTTTATGGTGAACTTGGTCAATTCATGTAGTTTTGTAAAAACATATATGAGTTGCCTTATTCTCACTGCTGTTGCTGCTGCTAAGTCACGTCAGTCGTGTCCGACTCTGTGCGACCCCATAGATGGCAGCCCACCAGGCTCGCCCATCCCTGGGATTCTCCAGGCAAGAATGCTGGAGTGGGTTGCCATTTCCTTCTCCAATGCATGAAAGTGAAAAGTGAAAGTGAAGTCGCTCAGTCATGTCCGACTCTTAGCGATCCCATGGACTGCAGCCCACCAGGCTCCTCTGTCCATGGGATTTTCCAGGCAAGAGTACTGGAGTGGGTTGCCATTGCCTTCTCCACTTATTCTCACTATGTATGTATTAAATGTTCTCTAAAAATCTGAAATTTAGAAAATTTAAGGAAAAAAATTAATAGCCTCATAATCTCATCTCCTAAAGATAACCAATGTATATACTTTACTATATATACATAGACAAAATCTTGATTTAATAAGGATTTTATTTGTGATAAATAATTGTGATTGTTACTAGCTCTTTTACTGATTACAAAATTGACAATATACAAATAAAATATTAATTTCCAGATTTTAAGTGACTGTGAGTCATCACACAACATTTTAATCTAATGGGAATGGTTCTAAAAAACAGAAAATGCCTAATTCAAAAAGTAATCACTTAAAAAAATCCCAAAACCAAATCTAGTATTTTCCCCCAAATGAGTTTGCTTTTAAAATCACTTATATCAGCAGAATATGGGACATGGTAAATGGTCAAGAAATAAGCATGCATAGCATTTTAATGATTTATCCAGGGTGGGTGATGATAAAAATCACCAGCAACATATCAGTCAGGACCCTGAGAAAAAACAAATTGTACCCTCAAAGGTATTTAATTTAAAATAATTTAATAAAGGGGCTCTGTATAGAGGTGTAAACATACTGTATTCTCCAAAAATGACCTAATATATTTTATAAATAAAATCTAAATTTTCTTTCTTCACATTTTCCTTAACTTTTTAGTATAAAACTGTGAAATGTTTTTACATGGATAGCTGACCATTTTAAAATTTCTCCCTTTTTGGTTTCCTAACACACTGCGTTTTAATTGTTTTTACATGAATGTAAATTTGGAAACAGGAAAATGAATAAGGTCTTGCCTCCCAGGCTGGGAAGATTGTTTTCTTGGCACTACCAACTAATTGGGAAGCTATGCTCCAGGCCCATTTCTTACTTCCTTGACTTTCTTCAAATAATGTTTTCTTCAGACACCAAGTTTGTTTTGTTGTTGTTGTTGTTGTTTTTAATTTTGGCTGCATTGGCTCTTAGTTGCACTATGTGGGCTCTTTTAGTTGCAGCACGCGGGATTAGTTGCTCTGTGGCATGTGGGATCTTACCTCCTCTGCTGCTGCTGCTGCTGCTGCTGCTGCTAAGTCGCTTCAGTCGTGTCTGACTCTGTGCGACCCCATAGACGGCAGCCCAACAGGCCCCCCGTCCCTGGGATTCTCCAGGCAAGAACACTGGAGTGAGTTGCCATTTCCTTCTCCAATGCATGAAAGTGAAAAGTGAAAGTGAAGTCGCTCATTCCTGTCCGACTTTTCGCGACTCCATGCCAGGAATCAAACCTGCACCACCTGCCTTGGATGGCAGATTCTTAACCACTGGACAACCAGGGACATCCCCAGACATTAAGTTATCTCAGTGATTGACCTACATGTTTTTTTCTCATTTATCTCCAAATCACATATTGGTTTATCTTTCTGACTACTCCAGACTCCTGAAAGAATTGATTTTCTCTGGGCAAAACCTCAGACTAGCTAAACCTGGATCTGATCATGAGGACTATTCCTCCCCTTTTGAAATCTCAAACTTGGAGCTCCTGAGTACTTTTTTCAGTATCCATACTATCTCCTCTTCTTATTGATACCCTTCACTAACCAATTGGATCTTTTTGCCTACGGCAAATTGTCAGTGAAATGCATAGTCACTTCACAAACTTGGCCACTCTTACTTCATTAATCAGTAAGTTATTAATCCTACCCCCCAAACCCAGACTTGAAACTTGGGAGCTATTTTTAAAAAGTTTAAACTTCTTTACAACATCTTCCTCAAGCGCACGTTTACCCAGTTACCTAAACTTCATGGATATTAGAGTTCTTAGAGTCCTTCTCATCCATTAACTTCTTTCCACTCTCTGTGGCTATTTTAGTTCTGGCTCTTCTCCCAGGACTCGGTAGTAAGCTTTAGAATGACAGTATGCCTCTCTCCCTAGATTACCCAATGTTTCTTTAGGTATTAGAATAGTTAATACTTCCTCTCCATCCCAGATTTTAAACATTAAATAGTCATACCTATGAGTGGTTTATTTACCTTTCAGAATTAGGACTTAGAAGATAAATTGACTTAGAGTAATATAGGAACTTTTTAAATACTGGCACTTTATAGTTTATTGGGTGCAACTGTAAAAACTCATCACGGCCATGTCATCTTGTAATTTAAAGTTTGTGTTATTTTTGAAGTACTGCAAGAGGAATTCTGAGTCATATATTGGATAATTAAAATGTTAGAGCAAACATTTATACATGGAGGTAAATACTGTGTTGAGATGGAATATTCTTAAAAACTCTTCCTGCTAAATTAATCTTTTGATCTAATTTCCTTTTCTAATTTTAGCTTTTTGTGTACTGGTTTTGAAAGAGTGAGGCTGTTAATATGGTTTTATTATTTTTTTTTTTGTGGTGAGTGCTTCATTGCTTAGCCCATAGTTTTAATGCGGTTAAGGACATTGGTCTGATTTCCCAACGGTTCAGTAGTCTTCCTGTAGTCTGTAGTTACGGACTGTCCTCCAAACCATGACCAACCATTTCATAGATGTTAGTCATGAGGGTGACCGAAAAGGGGAGTCAGGATGGCTCAGTGTCAATTCATTCTAAAACAAATTAAGGCACATGCCCTACCAGACGCGGTTCAGGAGTTTTGCCTTCTTTTATTTAAAAGTAATTCAGCCTTTATTCAGGGCTTCCCAGGTGGCGCTACCATAATTTGCTACAGATTAGGCCTCTATGGCCCTCAACAGTGTTAGTTGCTATAGTTTTCCATCTTCTTTCTCTGGTCTTTAAGTTGGATGGTTTACTGAATTTACTGAGATGCAGTGTGTTGAGATGAAAAGGATGTAGTTTTTCAAGTCAGACCCCTCTGCTCTACTTCTATCACTAATTAGTTGTGTACCCTTGGTTAAATTTCTGAATCTCCAACTTTCTTTCCTTGAAAATTAAGTATTAAATAATATACATAAGTCAAGAAATAGTATATGCATAATAAATGCTAAAGTTCTCTATCTTTTGTGATACATAAAATCTAATTAGTCAGGAAAGTTTTATATGGTTACATTATTTAACACTTTCTTGATGCCAAGCATACTGTATATATATGTAGTTTGTATATGTGTGTATGTAGTTTATATATGTGTGTATGTAGTTTATATATATAATATGTATATGTAGTATATATATAATCTCTACTTCTCATGATAACTTCAAAAGGTAATTTATAATTATTTCTTTTAAAATGAAGAAACTGAGATGAGTTGCTATCTGGGGTGCATGGTTATCACCAAAGCACAGTTTACAGTAAATTGGGTGTACAGGGATATTTCTAGGGAAGTGATTTTTAAGTATTATAGTTGAATGACTACCTGGATATGAAAAAAAAAAAAACATCCAGGTAATCATTTCACAAAAAATTTTTTGTTTGTGAAAAAAGCAGACTCTTGGGGCCCACTGGCAAGGATCCTGGGTCTGGAGGCCAGTTTTAACAAGCTGTCTGTGCCATTTTGATGCAGTTGGCACTTTGGAGAACACTTGGATAAATATCAGCCTATGTATTCTACTTGAATTTGGTTCATTTCCCCAACACCCCAGACTTTAAACTGTGGTAGAAGGAGGACAGAGGAGCCTGCTGGGCTACAGTCCATGGGGTCGGGAAGAGTCGGACACGACTGAGCGAATTCACTTTCCCTTTTCACTTTCATGTATTGGAGAAGGAAATGGCAACCCACTCCAGTGTTCCTGCCTGGAGAATCCCAGGGACGGGGGAGCCTGGTGGGCTGCGGTCCATGGGGTCACACAGAGTCGGACACAACTGCAGCGACTTAGCAGTAGCAGTAGCAGCAGCGTATGGTAGGTGTTTGTAAGTGGCAGCTATTGTTACTATTTATTTATGTATATATTTTGGGAAGGAGATGTCAAACATGACAACAAATATTAAAGCACTCTGTAAACCAGTTCACACTAGGAAACCCTTCCCTTCAATATAATCTTTCAGAGAATGCGATGAAAACTATGGACTAGTGCTGTCCAATGAAAATATAATAATGTCAGTCAACATTGGTAATTCAAAATATCTAAGTTTAATTGCATGTTTAACAAATATAAAAATTTTACCACTTCAACATGTAATCAACATAAAATTATTAATGACATTTTATATTATATTTGTCATAATAAGTCTTCAAAATCCATTTCCATTGTAGCACAATTTGGACATGACGTTTTCAGTAATAAAGAGAAATGTACTCCTATCCAAACACCAAAGTTGTTTTTAACGGAGCCATGTAACCCTACTTCAGTTTTTAAATTTAAACTACATAAAACAAAAAATTCAGTGCTTCAGTCGCAGTAAATAAATTTCAAATATCAGTAGCTACATGTGATAAGTGTTTACCGGTTTGGACAGAGCAGTTTTGGGTGTTCTCTAGAATTTTGTTTGCACTTCTTGGGGACCCACGGACTCCATAAGCCTTGCTTTACAAGTTCCATGGTTAAGAACTGTTCTTTTCACATGTTTTAAACCAATTTACAGTTCAAAACAAGCCTAAAAGTTACTTTCTCTTATGTTCACTGAACGTTATTCAAATTTGCTCATGAATAAATCCCTTGGGCTAAATCAAGCATCTTTATAGAAACTGGAAAGTGGACTATTGATCTGGACTTAGAAAAATAAGCTGAGGTTATAATGGCTGAACCACCTTTGGCCGCTGCTCTTTAACACGGTCTTCTGGTTTGACTAGAGGATTTAACTTCTAGATACTAAAGTTGCTGATTTTCCCTTTCCTAACAGGTCACCTTTAAAGTCTTCACTTCTCCGGGCACATAAAGCTTGCTCAAAAAACCAGGCAGTGGCCGCTGAACTTGCATAGATAGGGATTTATCCAAAGCCCTCTCCTATTTTTAGCCAAAGCAACTGCTTGCCAATTCAGTTTCTGGAGAGAAAAATGCATCCACGACAAAACAAACAGGCAGAGCGGACCTTTGTCAGGTACTGCTCAAAACCTCCCAAGACTGGTCCCACCGAAACTCCGTACTGCAATTCCGAAACTCCGTACTGCAATTGTCTTCCGCAGCGGTTTCCGCTCGCTGCAGTTAGCCCTCGGCTAGGTTCACCCGCAGCCTTCTCTCAGCTCCCCGCAGCCCTGCAGGTCCGGGGCGCGGCCAGGAGCGGGGGGGCGTGTCCTGGTTCGGGGGCGGGGCCGGTGTGTGTGTTGGGGCCGGAGGGGGGCGGGGCGGGAGCCAGGAGGCGGAAGTTCCCGCGGGCCGTGGGGAAGGCGCAAGCACCGCGAGTCACTTGTCAGCGCTCGTCTGATTCGGAGGCATCGCGGCGCCGGACCCGAGGTGAGTGACCGCCTGCAGGGGCTGCGCGTCTCGGAACCCGGGTAGGGAGGAGGGAAAGAAGGAATCGCCGTGCACTGAGAGCATGGTGAGAAGTCCTGCTTAGGGAGAGACGGTGGTGCGCCTAGCGCTGGGAAGCTTCTCAGGTGTTTGCTGGACGCGGATCTGCGGAGGTGGAGAGTGGTGTGGAAAGAGGACTACAGGGAAACGGCGGTGGGGAAGCGAGCTCCAGGCCAGAGAACGGGCACTGGAGCGGGGACGGGCTGGGACTAGCACGGCTGAGGCAGGGGCGCAGGAGTCGGGCGAGGGGGGCCACCATCCGGGTGCCGAGCGCCTCTGGGTACCCACCTTAGAGTCTGGGGATACTCGCGTCCTGCGCAGTCTCCTGAAAGTGTGGCGAGGAAGCGGGGCTAACTTTTATTTACGCTCACTCTACTGAGAAGCATTTATTTCACTCTCCACCCCTCCAACATTTAGGATTGTGTAACCTGTTAGAGGAATAAAGTTTGTTTAAAAAAACAGATCTGCGTCCAGGAATAAAGCTTGTTTAAAAAACAGATCTGTCGTAAACGCCAAATTTATTAATGCTTGCGTACTTGTTGGGGCTTTTTAAGGCTGTGCCTCTAATTCGTTTGACAATAAGTGGAAAAAGGAAGGGCGTATGGATAGGGCAGAGCTTGGAAAGAAAATTGGTGGCTGCGCTGGGCAGGGCAGGTCTAGGGTGTGATCGCCAGATCCTATCCCAAGTCCGCCTTCCTGACCACGAGGACGTTGGAACCCGCCTGCCTCGGAAACAGCCGGCTCGGGAACCTTATTTGGCAAACAGGACTAGGCGTGAACCTCTCTGCTGGGAAACTGTCTCGTCGGCTACTTTCATCCGCTGCTGTGGCTTTATTTCATCCACTCTACCTCCACAGTCTCTCAATCTGGGGAGAAAAAGAATCTCAAGACACATCTTTAATTTCAGATCCATCTCTGAGCAATTCTTCACGAATTCTTTCCAGTCTCCCCATTCACTGAATAAGTTAGAAGTGTGGGAAATACCAAGCTTCCTAGAGCGAAGACATTGTTTGGACTTTCCCTAAAAGAAAATCCAACACTATACAGAAGTTCCAACATTTCCTACTTATTTGAAAGAAGAAAGGCTGCTCAATATTTCCTGCCTCCTTGGTAATTTAGGAAGAGTTTGGGCACTAGTAACCAGACCTGGAAAAGGCCAATAATATAACTGTTGCTTTGATTTCTGACTCTTTCAAGTCGCATGAAACTAGCAAAGGGAGGGAAACGGCACCGACTGGAAATGAACTGACACTGGTTTTATAGTGTGGGTGTGAACTTGCCAGTTCTAGAGATTTTAATAACAAATGGGGGAAAGCAGGAAAGGAACTCCCAAGTAAAGAGAGTTGCAGGTACATGGGTTAATATATGAATTAAATACATTTTTTTGTAGGGAACAATGGGATTAGGAAAGTTGAGCCTAACTTTCATGTTCTTTTGACGAAAAGTTAAAGATTAAAAAAGAAGGATGGGCATATTGCCTGTGAAATATCTGTTGGCTTTATACACTTTTGATAAATATTGTGTGCCATCATCCAAATAGTCCTTCTCTACAAGTTCTCAGAAACGCTTTTATTATAGGGAGAAGGCAATTAAATTATGTGTATTGGGTGGTTTAGTCGCTAAGTCCTGTCGTGTGCGGCTCTTGAGACCCCATGGATTGTGGCTCCTTTCTTGCCTCCTTAATGTTCATTTTTCACCTGTGTCTAATGGTTTGATGTCTGGTTTTTCGTCCTTTTTTCACCTGTGTCTAATGGTTTGATGTCTGCCTTTTCGTCCTTTCGTTGCCTGTTACATCAGTCCTAGTTCTGTTGCCCGGTAGTTCAGTGAACTACTGATCCTGGGGAGAAGCTTTCTCTTTTTTTCTGGTAGATGTAGTGCAGATTTTCACTGAATTTTCTTTAAGAACTTAGACTTATTTGAAAATCTTGCCTCGTTTTCCCAATAGGAGAAGATGGAATCTGCCTGCTTTTAATACACTCAGTTGTTCACATATCTATATCTGCCACTATTAATTGATGTATGGAGTAGAAATTTTGAATATGTTAAAAAAGTGAAATATTTTAGGGAAGGTAATGATTTGGTTAAACAACACAGATTTTTCCAAGGAAGTGGGTCTTAAAGCAGCTTTTTTTTTTTAAGTGTGGTTTTAATTTATTGTTATATTATTAATATTTTAAAGAAGAAAATAGTACATTTCTTAGTATTACATTTTTGAAAATCCCTATTCCTCCTAATTTCTCCCACATAATCACCATAACAACCAGTACCAAGCTCTGAATCATGCTTTTTTTTCCTTTAGTTTTTCTTTGTTATATAAAAGTACATGGTACCATGAGAGTCATTTTGAGCTCCCTTTGAGCAAAACATAGAAAAAAGAAAGCATCAAAGCACTGGTTCTTTTCTAAAGCTCTAATTCCCTTTCATGCAATAAGATTACCCCTATATTCGTATCATATTTAGTCAGTCTTATACAGCGTGTGGTAAATGCTCACTCCACTTTGCCTGATGAGGTGTGTATGTAAAACAAAAAGCAGGTTCTGACTCGAATATCACTGTGCTAGAATATTGTCACCCACTCCAGTATTCTTGCCTGGAGAACGCTGTGGATAGAGGAGTCTGGCAGGCTACACACAGTCCATGGGATTGCAAAAGAGTTGGACATGACTTAGCAACTAAACCACCACCACCAGCGTATCACCTATCATTGCCTGTCTGAAGGAAAAGTGAATAATTGAAGTGTGGAAAATACCATGTCCCTATGTGAGAAAATGCAAGTTGTAGTTTATGATTAGAGAAAATAGTTTTTATGCATCAAGAAACAACTTCTCATTTTAAAGAATTTATTGTTTGGAAAGCAGGAATGAGAGTCTATCATTTGCAGTTCTCTTCATAAGTTAAAATAACTTAGAATTTAGGTAAGTGAAATGGACTCTTGGCCAATTGCAGGCAAAAGAGGTTGGGGAAAATCATTTTGAGTTAAACCTGAAATACAATTTTGTTCTTTTTTTCATATAAAACAAAGTATTGTAAGGTACCCTGAATGAAAGTTTGTATGTAAGAAGCCACAAATTGTATTCTATCAAGAAGGATTGTAAGATTGATCAAATGTCTAGAAATATACTCTGATATGGAATTTTTAGACTATGGAAATTGGCATAAGTTTAGAGATTGCATATTAGCTCATAGATTCCTTTTCCTAGACTGAAATGAGAACTTAATATAAACTTACTCTGCATATCCCCTCTTTCCCCCCAAACAAAATATTGAAGATAATTTAGTTGGGTTTATATTCAATACATTTAAATATGTAATAGCTTTTCAGATAAACATCTTTGTTAACCATCTGGTTTTCTTTCAGTTTCTTTCATTTTGAGGGACTGGATTTTGCGTCTTTAGAACCATGAGCAACTACAGTGTGTCCTTGGTTGGCCCAGCTCCCTGGGGTTTCCGGCTGCAAGGTGGCAAGGATTTCAACATGCCTTTGACAATCTCAAGTGTAAGTAAACTATAGATTTTGTTGTAGATGTTCACTCAATGCATAATCCTAGAAACATCACAGCTGATTTGTTGAAATCTCTGAATGTCCTGTGCTCTACTTAATAGAATTGCTTTTGGAATATGATCTGAGCAGATTTAGTTAATTGTTGTAAAGGATCTGCTGGGGAAGGAAATTGGATAATTGATTTCAATTAAGCATATTTTCCTCCCTCTTAAAACAAGAAATGGAAAGTGTTTAACTGGGGGACAGACTCCAAATCTTTGAACTGTCACTGATCTGGACCTTAGATTCTTCATATGTAATAGAAGGTTGTAACTGTGAGGTGTTCACTGTCACCTTCAGCTCCAAAAGCTGTTTCTTAGAAACTGTTGATCAGTATTGGGTAAAATAACTGTTTTGGTGTTATTTCCTCAACTTGCTCTCTGATGAAGGTGATAGCCTACAGTGAAATGGCCAAAAGCTACTTACCTTTGAAGAGGAAATGAAGGGCTTGAATCTCCAACTATTGGGTTGGCCAAAATTTTCGTTGGGGGTTTTCCATGAGATGGTACAGAATAGATAGTCAATCTTTGAATAATTGTGATTTGACTGTTTACCTCATTATGGATTTAGTTTGAGTATATTCTGTATATATACTTTAAAGATACGTTTGATGATGCTAATGATACTTACGAGGGGAATAATCATAGCTTTCATTTATTGAGGCTGGACTGGGTATCACGCGCTATTTCACTTTCATCTCCAACTAGGTAATTTTTGCTATTAATTAGTTGTATGACATTGACATTTAAAGGACTTTTTTGTATATTCAAATAAATATGAATATCTGTTCCCTTTTTATTTGCATGGTAGCATAATATACACACTGTTCCACACATTCCTTTTTTCCTCAACAGCTTACCGTGGAGAATTTTCCTGATTAATATGTAGAGTCTTTCTTTTTATTTTTAACAGATGTATAGAATTCTTTTGTAGGGAAGTAACATTTATTTAGGCAATCCGCTATTGAAGTGCATTTGTAATGTTTTTAGTATTACTTTTACAAGTAATGCTGCAGTAGATATCATATATACATAATTATATATGTAATTTTTGATAGGTTGTGGCAATTTGCATTTTTGTGCAATACATGAACAAACCTATCCCCCAAACAACATTACCAGCAAACTTTTGGACTTTTGCCAAATTCTTTACCTTCCTCATCTTAGGTAATTCTCACACCAGGCTGTGACATAGTGGTATTATTCTCATTATACAGAACTGTGCTGTGAGCTCCCATGGCTAATGTGGAAGAGCTGGCTTTCAAGCAGGTATACTCTGCTGCCTGCTCAATAAGCTTTATCATAAATTTAGGTAGGTTCTTTCTCTAGTTAGATATTTAGAGGGTTACTTTTTGGTTTAATATATGTTTAATATATGTTAATATATATATGTTTAATATATATTTATGTTCATTTCAGTTCAGTCGCTCAGTTGTGTCCAATTCTTTGTGACCCCATGAATCGCAGCACGCATACTTGGGTATAAATACACACTGTATATATATATACACACTCCTTCTTAACAGTGTTATATACTACTTGATTTTGAAAGATTGAAAATAAGTTTGTAACAGTTATGTATCTCAACTAAAATGCTTAATCCAGTTTACTTATGAAGTTTTCCTTGTTTTTTTGGCTTTGAATTTTTAAATAGCTATCTTTATCTCCAAATTCTGTCTTGATTTCAGCTACTCAGGTTTTACAAGGAAACATATGTATGTAATCCAGTTTGCAAGTTTTAAGGCTTTGCATGATTGGATGAAATTTTAACTGTAAAACATCCTTGTGAAAATTTGTCTTGTGATTTATTCCTGTTTGAGGGGAGCAGTGTCTTTTTGCCTCCTACCAAAGAGCTATTATGCAGAAAGGAACAATATTTGAATATGGTCTTTTTTCACATTCTGTTAACATCATTTTATATTACTTTTGAATATCCTCGGTTGTGATAACGGACTAAAGAAAATTGTGGTTTAAATACTCCCATTTTTCGCTAAAAAAATCCAGAGACAAATGAACACCTAGTGGAACATACTTTGTTGTTTGATTATGGAAATGCAAATGGAGTATGTAGATATTGTGGTGCCATACCTTTGAAACAGTTGTCTGTGCTTGTTTTCTGGCAGACAGTCTGAGCTCCATGTTGTGATGCTGATATAACAGAACGCTGTGTACATACATATGTGCCCTCTCTTGGCACAGAAGAAATGCTTTCCTTGTGTAGACAGAGTGCTAATTAAAGGGTTTTGAACATACTGATTAAGAGAGACTATGGTAACAAAGCTGCTGAGTTATTTCTGTTCTCTTACAAAAGTCTCTGCCATCTCCTGTGACCTTTTTGGGTCTTGTGCAGTGGGGCATGCAGTTCGTTCTGGACTGGAGAGGATGGAGGGGGGAGGAGGAGAGGGAATGTTGGCGCAACTTTGCTGTTAGGCTGTTGGCCTTACATTGTAGTTATTTTTAACCCCTTGTGTGGATCAGTTTAAACATGCAGTAACATTGCCTAATAAACATGGGTGCCTAATAACTAATTTATATTGTGGTAGTAAGATGATTAATGTTATTATACCTCATCTTAATTAGTTCTCTGGTTATATTTATTCTGTCTTCATTATGTAAAATTATTGGGATATATTTCAGTAGTCACCAGATTATTTAATTAATACTATCAAGAAGCAATTAAAACGTGAAAGCATGCCTTAAAACATATGTTTAGTGATTCTCTTATTTTGATAATGTGTATGGAATTCTTAACAAGGTCTGGCATGATAATTGCTCAGTTATCTTTTACAATAATATGAAATTAAAAAGAAAAAATTATTTAGAGACTTGAAACATCACATCCCCCCTGATTGTAGGGAACAGTTGCATATTTGTAAATTTACTGTCTGTTGAAATTGAAAAAGGAAAAAAAATGTACAAGTTTGTGCTTAGCTAGGAACCTGCATCTATATAGAGTTCAAAAGTATACAGTTTTTCCTCTGGTCCTTGTGTTGTACTTCAAAGTGCTATTTATGGTTTCCTTACACTGTTGGAACTCAGATATCAAATGTATTTGAGATAAAGAAGTCATTGGCTGGGACTTGAACATTCTGTTTTCTTAAGGTTTTGTTGTTATCAGCGTAGGAATATATTGACTATGACTTGTTTCTTAAAGCATACAAACTAAAAAATTTTAGCATTATGCTCAGATTTTGTTTTCCATCTCTTTTGTATGAGTTTTATATACTTCTTTAGTTGGTAGGTTTCTAAGGTAAGATTGGTAATTCTTGCAAACTTTTTTTAAAAGATCCTCAAATTGCTGTAACTGCCTGATTACATATCATTGTCTTCAATTTCCTATCCTTAAAGTGGTGTGTCGGCTACTGGAGTTTGTAGGCTGTCTTTTTATGACCCTATATTTATGAAATTGCCTTGAAGCCATGGAATGTAGGGATGGTTTCATTGTAGCAGTGTGGGTTTGTTGGTCTTTGCCAATATATTTTATAAGAAGAAATAGGAGACTTGTTGCACAATTCAAGGCTGTATTTTGGCAAGTTGATGACCCTCACCATGGAATTAAAAGGAGGATAGTGTATTTGTGAATAACATTTTAACTACAGCATCCTAAAATTCAAACACTCTGCTTATGTTATTTTCTGATATATGATATTAGAATTTTCCCTTAACTCTCAATATTTGGATTTCCTGAAGGTTATCTCCCAATTCTTTATAAACACATCTATGGTGTTTCTTTAGCAGATAAAATGAGGTCAGACATTTCAATACTCAAATAATAGAGATTTTGATTCCAAGAGTTAGGGGAGGATCAGTTGTCACCAGGTCAGACAGGATTTTAGTTGGTTTTGAAAAGCAGAAGAAATGTATCATTTCTTGGAGTATGGAGCCCTGTTTGGGAGTATTATTGATACATAGAACAGAGAAAGAACAGTGAAGATGCTTTGTTGTGAATTCATTCAATAGTTAAAGGGACATTTCATGGAAGACATTAGAGGAAGAGACAAAATATTGGGGAATACAAAGGTTGGAGAGAAAAATAGAGTACTAGACAATGTCATAAGACCTGTCACAAGACAGTATTTGATGAAATGACAGAGATACAGATAAGCATTTCTTGGTTTCATTGGACACAGACCTTTTGTGTTTGTTTAGGGTAGAGAAATTACCTACAGGAGAAATTAATTGAATTGGTCCTTGAAGGATGAACTTTGAACACCTCAGAGTAAGTGTTTCTCTGTGTTGGTTTTCAGTGCCAGTGAAAATGAAGACTTATTTTGCTATTGCTTGACTCTGGGTGAAACTGTGAATAAAGCTGAGTGATTCTCCAGACAGGCCAGCTGCAGAGTTCCCTTCAAGAGGCGGGTAGAAAGAGACTTTCAGTCCTCAAGCTGAAACAAGAGAACCATCCTACCTTGAATAAATGGGTCCATTGTTAATTTTAAGCTGTTGAGTATTTTCTTTTACATTCCCTTCCAACTACCCTGTCATTATGCCAAGTTAGAAAGTTAATAATTTAGCTTGCTTAACTGCATAATGTATATTTCACATGTATGTTCATCCTTTGCTTTAAAATATTAATTACCTTATGTGGAAGACTCAGAGACTTGCCTTTACTACATGGCAGTTTTCTGCCATTGGTGATTGCGAGGGTCAAGAATCTCAAGATAATTCTGAAGATTTTTTCTGGTCTGTTATTTGCAAAAAAATAAAAATCTTAAATCAGTTTTATTGTTAAGTTAGTAGTTACAGAAAAAAGGCTTTTTTTTTTTTTAGTTTTTAATGAATATTGGGCATTTTAGAAAGTTGTTTGTTAACATAGGAATTTTACTGCTATGCAGGATTTTTGTATCTGATGGAAGAAACAATACTGTAGAGATTGAATTAAGTAAGGATAGCACTTTAGACCTAAGTAAAGGAGATTTTCATACAAAATACTCATTTTCTTGTGAGTTAGGGCGAATATTTACTTACTTAAACTGAGAGTAATCAAAGCCTATAGACTCATTTTCAGTCATTTTTGAGAATTTTCAATGCAGAGAGCTTGTCTTTATGATGGTTGCTGATTAGGCTGCAGTGTGAATATACAGTTAACCAGATATCTTTGTCTGAAACATCCTGTTTGTAGTAGCTCTTACCCAGATTCCCGTGTACTGCAAGGCCCTTCATGACCTTTCCCCACAGCTACAACTTCACAGAAGAGAAATCTGATATGACTTTATTAATCTAGAAACACCCATCGCTCTGGCTGACATGGGATTGCTTCTTTGGCATCTTAGAAGAGATAATTGCATTTCAGCTTTAGGAGGTGAGACTCCAGGCCTTTGAATTTTTAAGATGAAGAAATACTGAGTATATGATATAAAACTTCACAAAACAAGATCCTCACATGTGAAATATTAATATACGTGTGGATTTGCAAATAAATGACATAATAATGGGACTGAAAAGAAAACACCAGTTTAAGAAAGTAATGAGCAGTGACCATGGTGGTCCCTCATTTGGGTATTCTGGGTACAGGGTCACTGTATAGTCCTGCTGGGAATTCAGATTTGTGTTTTAATTACAGAGTAGGAAAATCACTTTTGTAGCACAGACTTTTTTTTTTTTAAAGTAATAAAATATTTCACTATGGACGGAACAGACAATATTGAGTGAGTGTTTAAAGTCAGATTTGGAAGAATTTTTTACGGTATTAAAATGGAGTCTCTCAAATCATCAGTTCCCTATTTTCTGTCACCTTTTTATCTTTTCTTTCTTGTGGCTTAATTGGAGTTATCTTTCCTCTGTCAATACTCAGTTTTCTTTTGCAGCTTAGATTGTTACCCGTTTTGTGTGATAATTACTGGAACGAAGTTCCTCAACCCCACTGGCACTGCGTCCACCCAGTAGAGTTTAAGCAGGTGCAGCAGGTGTCCCTGTCCAGCTTAAATGCAGGGGAGTGAAATGAACTGGGAAACTTGATGGGACAAAATGAAAGAGAACAAGTCAGATGGAAAGTGCAAAGAAAGAGGCAGTTTTAAAAAGGTTACAGTGGGAACAGTTATTTACTGGATCAAATGTGGTACTCAAGAAATCTTAACCCTTCACTCTTTCCTCCCTTTTAAAGTTTAATGAATTTATGCTTTTCTTTAGGTAAGACATTGATATGAGTTGAAAGTCAAATGGCTGATTAGAGTTTAGAGGAGAGAGCGCCGGTTGCCCTGTCGTTGGCTCCCTTTGTCTGCAAGCGGCCAGTGTTTGCAGTTTCTTGTGTGTAGTGTCAGGGGTAATCTATGAAGATATGTGAAAGTACGTATATATCCTCTCTACCCTCCTTGTCAACACAAGTAGTGTCTTTTTTTTATTTGGCATTTTGCCTTTTTTAACTTAACCCCAAATTAGTAAATATGTCTTCATTCTTTTTGTATAGCTGTATTGTATTTGGATTTATCATAATTTATTTAGCCAGTTCCTATGGATGGACAATTCAGTTGTTTCTGATCTTTTTCTTTTAGTAATACTGTGGTGTAATTTTTGTATCTGTATCTGTATCTATTTATTTTAGGCACATATATGAGTACATCTGTGAGATAGATTCCTAGAAATGGGATTGCTGAGTCAAAGGGTTGTCTACATTTTCACTGATACTGCCAAATATCTCTGTGGAGACACTCCTACCCACAATATGAGAATGCCAGTTTCCTCATACCTGTGCTAGCACATGTTTTGACAGACTTTGATCTTTTCCAATCAGATGGGCCTATTTCCATCTTTCTCCTTTTTTACAGAACTTAATCACCAGTGTTCTACAGAGGATTCTGTATGTTTTTTAAAGTGGCTCATTTTCCCCCCCATTTGTGTGAGAATATACAGAATGAAAATGTGCTGATTTTCTTTAAATTATTTCATTGACTTTGGAGGGATGCTGTTTATTTGAATTTTTTCATTTAGAGCTCGGATGAATAATTATCCTCTTATCATTTGCTTCCTATTTCCAAATGAATTTCCTCTCTCTGTTAACATATTACTTCCAAATATATGGTGAAATAATTTTTTGTCTTTTGTGAAATAGTTTTTGGCATAGTGCCCTGTGATAAACTTTCTAAAAAATTAAGCAAATTACATTTAATAGATTACAGGTTGTTACTTTGGAGTTTTTCCAGTGGCTTGATATATTGTGTAATATCAAATCCTGCTGCTGCTGCTAAGTAGCTTTAGTCATGTCCGACTCTGTGCGACCCCAGAGATGGCAGCCCACCAGTCTCCCCCATCATCCCCTGGGATTCTCCAGGCAAGAACACTGGAGTGGGTTGCCATTTCCTTCTCCAATGCATGAAAGTGAAAAGGGAAAGTGAAGTCACTCAGTCATGTCTGACTCTTAGCGACCCCATGGATTGCAGCCCACCAGGCTCCCCCGTCCCTGGGATTCTCCAGGCAAGAACACTGGAGTGGGTTGCCATTTCCTTCTCCAGTGCATGAAAGTGAAAAGTGAAAGTGAAGGCGCTCAGTCGTGTTTGACTCTTAGCGACCCCATGGACTGCAGCCTACCAGGCTCCTTCGTCCTTTGGATTTTCCAGGCAAAGAGTAGTGGAGTGGGGTGCCATTGCCTTCTCCGAATATCAAATCCTATTCTTCTCTATCTCCCTTCAAAGGATGTGACAGAGAGACTGACCATAATGAGGTATTTGGCCTGGTCCTTGGACATAGTAAAATTCAGCCTTAGGACCCTCACTGTTTCATATCAACCATTATGAGCCAGTGGAGTATAACAAGTCCCAACAGTTTCTAATGTTTCGTAGTCTAGTGAGTCAGGCATTGTGAAGGCATTCTAGCATGTGGCACAGTGTGTTTTCTTTGTTTTACCTGAGTGAAGCAGCAGAGAATGTAAGTGTTGGTAACCTTGATGGCAAGAAGGGTCGGGATGCCAGGGCTGTTTGTATTTTATATGCTTAAAGTTTAGGGAAGTAGGAATTTCCTTTTAGTCTGTTGCTGCAGAATTTTAAATATGATGAGAAGGATTTGGAACTACAGAAGAATGTGCACCATTGGTTATTTGAATTCTGCGACTTGTTAACCGTTTCCCTAGGATTCAGAAATTGATTTAACAGTGATCACTGCTCTTCATGATAATTATCTTGGGTGAAATTTGATTGACCAAAAGAAAGTGTGTGTGTGTGTGTTTTTTTTTAATGGTATTAATAACTGAATTCCATTTACTGTTGATTCTGTCAGGGTCTTAAGTGTTGTGATTGGTTCCATTAAGTATCCAGTTGTTAGACCAGTATTTCTCTAATGATTTCTGAGATATTAACTTTTAGAGATGGTAAAATTTAAAAGTTTAGTCAGGTTGTAAAATGCTAGCTAGAGGAGGTTGTACATATATTCTGAAAGTATTTTCTTCTTAAGATACTGGAGGACAAATATCCTTTAGAAAGCAAATGCATTATTCCTTAACTAGCAACCCTTAGAGATAGATGTTCTGGAGAGAGAAATTCGTATATAAATACAAGCATTGTTACACATGTAATTTTCATGACTGTGGACATTCTCCCGAAGTATCTCCATGGTGCTGACTTCCAAAATATTCTAGGAATGGTTCTTTTGGTCTTTTTAAGTTAGACATTTCTGTTTATATGTACCTTTATTCATTCTGGAAGACTCTAGTTAGTTGATATCCAGTTCTCAGAGTGGCACTTTGATAGTTTCTCAGACAAAGGTGTTTCTAAACTTCATCACTGGCTTGTTCCCGCCTAGGCTCGTTCCTCATCTTCAGGCTGGCGAAATCCTGCATTTAATGTATCACTGCCCTATTTAAGAAGGCAATGGCACCCCACCCCAGTACTTTTGCCTGGAGAATCCCATGGACAGAGGATCCTGGTAGGCTCCAGTCCATGGGGTCGCTAAGAGTCAGACATGACTGAGCGACCTCACTTTCACTTTTCACTTTCATGCATTGGAGAAGGAAATGGCAACCCACTCCAGTATTCTTGCCTGGAGAATCCCAGGGACAGGGGAGCCTGGTGGGCTTCTGTCTATGGGGTCGCACAGAGTCGGGCACGACTGCAGCGACTTAGCAGCAGCAGCAGCCCTATTTAAGAACCACCGGGCTTCCTGTTACTTATTGCTTAGCTCCTCTGCCTGCCATTCAGGCTGCGTGTCAGTGGGCCCATTTAACAGAAGTGAGTTTATAGTACAGAATGTTTTAAACCCTGAAGTCCTTAGTCTCTTTATTCTTCATGCACAATACCTTTGTTTCTGAGCTCTGAAGCCCTGCCCATCCATTAAGGCACATTTGTATACCAGGTGCTGTTCGGAATGTTTGACTGCTCCAACTCACTGGGTCTCCTTTCTTTCCTCTATTAAATAATAATGAATATGCATTAACATTATGGAGCTTGTGTTATTGTCTAGGCCTTGCTCTAGATATTTTGCATATGTTTGATTATTTAATCCTCTTAACAACCCTCTGTGGAAGTATAATTTAAAATCTCTGCTCTTCGGATGAGGAAATAAAAGTTAAATAACATGCCCAAAGTAGCACAGCTAGTAATTGGTTAGGATTAGGATTTGGAACCAGATACACTGAGTAGAAGTAGTACTGTGATGGTTTTAACCAGCGTACTCTGTTTTCTGGGGGTAGATAACAGTTTTCAGTACTGACAGCCAACTTTGTGTGTATATCTCTTAAAGAGAGAATACATGCTATAAAATCAAAGACTTGTATAAATGGGAGTAACAGATTATATTTTAAAAATAGGATTATTTTCTAAACTGATCATTAGTATCATCAGTGAGGCTTTAAATGTAGCTTCTAGACCCAGACTTTGGATTCAGGATGTTTAGGGATTCTCAAATGCTTTACGGATGTTTCTCACGTACCATCAAATCACATTTTGTACACTCATGTTTGGGAACCAAATGTAGCTTTTATTTTATTTTTTTAAATATTTTTAGTATGGATCTTTTGTTATTTAGATCACTTCAGCAAAAAGATTAAGGCTAAATTGCAGTGAAATTGCCACCAACTAAATAATGTGACAGATCTGCTTGTCTCCAAATCATAGTCTTCACTTTTTTTTCAGAGTTCAGTCACCATAGGTCAAATCCTTTTTTGGAAATAAATGTCAGTTTTAATAATACATGATATCAGGTTTTAGTTCTGTTTATGATAGTGAAAGTATCTTTGTGACAAAAAGGTTTGGAGTACCTTGAAATTGGCACATTACTTATAATATTTTAATACCATACAGTTTAATAATGAATGTTAAATTTACCAAAGACTTATGGAGGAATCTTTGGTAAATTTCACCAAGTGTGTAACAAGTATACTTGATTTTTTTCATGCCTCATTGTTAAGCTAAAGTGGTAACATTTGAAGTTAAAGGAATTGAGGATAGTCTTTTTAAGGCCAAGAGCCAGAGATCAGTTGTCATGTTATGTTTCATAACAATACAGTTCAAGTATATATATATAGGTCATATACTTTGTTAAGTTGTGAACCCTCTCACCCTGAAAAAAAAAAAAATCGTACAACTCTGAGTCTTAATTACTCAAAATCATGTTAAAATTCCCAGTATGTGTTCCGTGATTGTTGACTGATGATTATAATGATGATGGGGACAAATGGAAAGCCTAGTTGCAATTACAGTCATTTCTTCTAGAATTGTTTAGTTAATGAATATGATTGATAGTTATTATTAACTGGTGAGACATTTTGGTTTTCTTTGTTTTTAATCCTACTCAGGTTTTGTTCCTATAAAATGCCCCAGAGGTTCCTTAATGTAGTAGCCCTCTGCCTCCCTGTAGCGTCTTCCTGTGTGTCAGCCTGTATTTGTTTTCTCTGTATTTGACCCAGTGGTTCTATTTCTGTCCCTTGGTGTCATGTGCAACAAAGGAAAACCCTTGCTCACATTACAGCCTTCTAGGTGACTGAGTTATATTTCCCTTTAAGTCTTGTGGATATTCCGTTGGAAACCATTTCTCCAAACGTTTCTTTCTTGACAGTTGCCTTGCTTCACAACCCTGAGCATTTGCCTTTAAAAGTAGTTCAGGTTTTAGATGTCTCTTATATGTGAATCCCAGAACTGAACCCCACACCTAAGATATAGTAAGACAAATGCAAAAGTATAGTTATTAAGTAAGGAAACTGATTTTTATGACTGAAGGCAATGGCAACCCACTCCAGTACTCTTGCCTGGAAAATCCCATGGGTGTCAAAAAGTCCATGGGGTCACGAAGAGTTGGACACAACTGAGCTACTTCACTTTCACTTTTCACTTTCATGCATTGGAGAAGGAAATGGCAACCCACTCCAGTGTTCTTGCCTGGAGAATCCCAGGGACGATGGAGCCTGGTGGACTGCCGTCTATGGGGTCACACAGAGTTGGACACGACTAAAGCGACTTAGCAGCAGCAGCAGTGCAGAGTTTAGAACTGCTTTGGGCAGTGGGCTTGATAGAATTTTCACTATTTTCTCCATATACTTTTGTACTGTTTGAAATGTATTCATGTCTTTTGTCTAAAAAGTGAAAGAAAGGTAAATTGGCCTATAGTTTGGTGTCGTGCAAACTCAGACTTGCCTGGACTTATATGGAGCTTAGGAGAGCCTAAAAAGGAGCAGGTGTGTATGTATGTATGTGTATGCATGTGCTGTCTACATGAAAGACCAAGGGACTTCATGGGAGGGAATTCAAGAAACATGTATTTGAGGCATATTTAAAGCTTAGTCCTTGGAGATTTTATTATTATTATTTTTTTTTTTAGGAGAGATGGGTAAATTTATGGTAAACCAGAGTGAAGTCCTCTTGGTATTATCTTCTGGTGCTGCCTTTTTCCTGAATGACTCATGCCAGAACCCTAAGAGGAGAAGGTGTTAATTAACACATATTTATTGATCTCCTACAGTGTACCAGGCCGGAGTTGAGAGGGTGGTTCTCTATTTCCTGACAGAAAGGTGCATAGAATAAGATACTGAATATATGAAGAAGCTTGGAAGTAGAAGAGGACATATATGGAATGAAACTTGGGAAAGGACCATGATAATATGTGTGTTGACCATACAGCCTAGTCAGGATAGCAGGGTTCTGGATTAGGATCTGTAGAATCCCTAGAGGAGACAGAAGTAGCAGCAGTAGTCAGAATTTGCTATCCTACCTCGAGGCATGGAGCCATTTATTCAGTATCATTATTGAACACCTAACATATGCTCAGTACTGGTCTGGGAGCTGAAAGTACACAAACAGAGTCATTATTGTTAGGAACCTTGTAGGCTAGTAAAAGAGACTGTTAATTCTCAAGTGTATAGATAAATGAGCAATGTGACTTAATAAGGTGGTGTGCTAGGGAATAAGTGAAAGTGAAAGTCACTCAGTCGTGTCCAACTCTTTGCAACCCCATGGACTATACAGTCCATGGAATTCCCCAGGTCAGAATACTGGAGTGGGTAGCCTTTCCTTTCCCCAGGGAATCTTCCCAACCCAGGGATTGAACCCAGATCTCCCACATTGCAGGTGGATTCTTTACCAGCTGAGCCATGAGGGAAGCCCAGGGAATAATTGGGGGAATGGTATAAGGGGAACGGGTCTTACTTTAAGTTCAGCAGTCAAGGCAGGCTCTCCTGCCTGAGGAAGCAGCATTGACTTAAGAGTAAGAAGCCAGTCATGGGAAGACGAAGGAGAACAGCTTTGCAGGCATAGAGAACAGTAAGTGCAAAGGCCTGGAGACAGGAAGGATGTTGGTGTGTTCAAGAAGAAAAGGAGGCCAGTGTGGCAGGAGTGCAGTGAGCAAGGAGGCAAGGGGAATGAGATGGGGGTGGGGAGGGGAGCCTAGTGTCAGAATGAGAGATAAGAAGGTTTAACATAGTGCGGAGGGATGACACGGGGGGGGGGGGGAGGTGATGGGCCAGCAGGGATTTGAGAGGGATTCTGATTCCTCTGCATTGGTGCTGAGCTAGGGAGAGTGGGCTCCTGTAACTGTGACTGTATCATATCTGCAAACTAGTGAGTGTGTCTTTAAACTGGTTTTGATAGAAATTTCAGGGGAAAATTCCAAAGATTTTTTTAAGCAAAGGAATAACTATATAACCTTCCAAGGTGGTTACTTGGAAATATCTTATGTTTTACTATGTTCATTTGGGAAAGTTATTTATGTTATAACAAATACATTATTGTTTTCTCATTGTTATTTGCACACTGATGACAGTTTTCCTATTTTGTGCTCTTTTATTATTATTACTGTAAGAAGCAGCTTGTTTCCCAGATGGCTTCTGTTTTCATTTCCTTGTGATGTTATGACCTCTTCTATTTTAATAAGGAAATGTTGCATACTGATTCAGGAGTTGTTTACAAATTATGCTGGTAACACTTTTGTTAGAGTCTGCCTCAAAGATAAAGTGAGTGTTAGAGTATTTATTCTAAGACAGATATGTTGAGCTGAGAAAGATTTTAATAGTGTCTATTTTTAAAAAGAATATTTTAGTCTGTTGGTTAATGTGCCCAATGCCAAAAATTATGTTTTGTAGCCCTTTTATTATTTCAAGTGGAGGGAGTTTATGGAAGTTAATGTTTTTCATTTCTGAACCTTTTGGAGAGGTCGCATGACAGGATTAACATCTCCTAAGAGAAGGGTGACAGTTGATACCTAACTAAATTCTGATTTTCATGTCTTAAATGCATTGTTAATGGATAAAAGTGCTGTCACCATCATGTAGCTATAGGTCTGCATTGATCATAATGTCTTAGCAAATGATGAAACTTCGTACTTCATATTTAAGGTCAACTTTTTGTAAATTCAGGAGAAAATAAGCCTTGTTATGAGTTTTGGGGTATATTTGCAAAATAATACTTTACAACCAACTTAAATTTGTGTTACATTAGGTATAACAAAATAACATACTAATGTAAATATCATTTTAGATATAGTTTTCTTAATGATTTTATCTTAAGATTGAAAGTAATCTAATAGTAATTAGAGGCAGAGGAACCAGAGATCAAATTGCCAGCATTTTTTGGATCATAGAGAAAGCAAAGGAACTCCAGAAAAACTTCTGCTCCTTTGACGGTGAGAAAGCGTTTAACTGTATGAGTCACAACAAACTATGGAAAGTTCTTAAAGAAATGGGAATACCAGACCACCTACCTGTCTCCTGAGAAACTTGTATGTGGATCAAGATGCAACAGTTAGAACCTTACGTGGAACAACTGACTGGGTCAAATTGTGAAAGGAGTACCACAGGACTATGTATTGTCACCCTGTTTATTTAACTTAGTTACAGAGTACATCATATGAAATGCCAGGCTGGATGAGTCACAAGCTGGAATCAAGATTGCAGGGGAGAGATATCAATAACTTCAGATGTGCAGATGACACCACTCTGATGACAGAAGGCGAAGAGGAACTAAAGAGCCTCTTGATGAGGGTGAAAGAGGAGAGTGAAAAAGCCGGCATAAAACTCAGCATTCAAAAACTAATATTATGGCATCTGGTCCCATTCTTGGAAAATAGAAGGGGAAAAAGTAAAAGCAGTGACGTATTTTCTTTTCTTGAACTTCACTGTCAATGCAGATGGTGACTGTAGCCATGGAATTAGAAGATGCTTGCTTCTTGAAGGCTATGAGGAACCTTGACAGCATATTAAAAAGAAGACACATCATTTTGCCTACAAAGGTCCATATAGGCAAAGCTATGGTTTTTCCAGTAGAGCACTGAAGAATTGATTCCTTCAAAGTGTGGTGCTAGAGAAGACTCCTGAGAGTCCCTTGAACTTCAAGGAAATCAAACCAGTCAATCCTAAAGGAGATCAGTCCTGAATATTCATTGGAAGGACTGATGCTGAAGCTCCAATATTTTGGCCACCTGATGTGAAGAGGTGACTTATTGGAAAAGACTTTGATGCTGGGAAGGACTGAAGGCAAAAGGAGAAAAGGGCAGCAGAGGATGAGATGGTTAGATAGTATCACTGACTCAAAGGACATGAACTTGAGCAAAATATGGGAGACAGTAGAGGACAGGGAAGTCTGATGTGCTACAGTCCATGGAGTCTCAGGGAGTCAGACATGACTTAGCCACTGAACAACAGCGACAACAGTAGTAATTAATTTCCAGCCTTACAAGAACACTAGAGGCAGTTGTGATTATATTGTGATGCTTGGTCAAGCATCCATGACTATTTTATTACCAAAGCTAATGGAGTAGTATTTTTTTTTTTTTTTTTAACTGCAGTCCTTTGGGGTTTGGGCTTCCCTGGTGGCTTAGACTTTAAAGAATCTGCCTACAATACTGGAGACCTGGGTTCAATCCCTGGGTTGGGAAGATCCCCTGGAGAAGAGCATGGCTACCTACTCTAGTATTCCTGCCTGGAGAATTCCATGGACAGAGGAGCCAGGTGAACTGCAGTCCTTGGGATTGCAAAGAGTCGGACACAACCGAGCGACCAATCCACGCTTGGGTGTTTATATGTTCTCCCAAAATATAATTTTTTAATTTTAGTGGACAATGTTGTACATACTGTTTTGTGTAGTTAATACCAGTGCAGGTTCTGGAGCACAATGCTTGGCTTTGAATTCTGGCTCTGTAATTTACCAGCTGTACACATCTGGACAAATTACTTGACTGTGTTCCAGGTCCTAACTGTCAAATAGGGGAAAAGTAATATTTACATCATAGGGTTGTTGAATTGAATAAATTAATACCTATAAAGTGCCTGGCACATAGTAAGAACTCAGTGAAGTTTATGTAATAATAACAAAGATTATCTTATATTAATAACTATTTACTAGTAATATCTGGTTGAAGCAGTTTTGGCACTATTATTGAAATAATGTTTCTAGATCCATCACTTCTTAGATAATATCATCTTCCAAATCAATTCTGGTTTTCTTTTTCATAGATTTTTATAGAAGATTCTTTAGAAGCATTCTTCTCAGTGCACACACACACACACACACACACACACACACACACAGACATGCTTTGAATTATTTCATGAAACATTTTTTATAGAAGGTTCATAATAAATATTAGTTGAATGAATAGCCCATTTCCTTCTTCCTTCTGTTATGGTCTGCCATACGCTGTCAGAGATCTGAAGGGATGGTTAGCACCAGTAATAACCTCCAATTAGACGTTCTTCCCTTAGTGATTGCCTTTCACTATGGCTTTTTTTTTTCTTTTAAAGAGACATGATAAGCTATATTGCTGATGAGATACAGTTACTCTAAAGAATAATGTTCTCTCCAGTAAAGGATGTTGTTTACTTGCTAAGTTGTGTCCAACACATTGACTTTAGCCCTCCAAGCTCCTCTGTCAGTGGGATTTCCCAGGGAAGAACACTGGAGTGGGTTACCATTTCCTTTTCGAGGGGATCTTCCTTTTCAAGGGACTGAACCATGACTTCTGTGCTGGCAGGCAGATTCCGAACCCCTGAGCCTCTAGGGAAGCCCTCCAGTGAAGGACGGATTTGATTATAAGAGAGAATATGTGGTGGAATGTAGACAAGATACGCTTAGCAATGGTTCTGCCGTTTGTACCATCAAGAGTGCTGGCGTATCATCAGCCTTTGTGTATTGGTCTCTGTGCTCCTTACCTGGCCCTCCTGCTTTTCTGACTATAGCTAGCTGGACCTGGGTTGGGTGCCTGACCATCTATATATAGGTGATATAGCCATCTAATAGACAAAGTTGGATGATTTATATGTGGTCATACTATTTACAAGCCTTATGACTTTTATGAAATGTAAAATTAACTATTCTGAAATTCAGCCATATAGATAAATGTAAATCATTGCTATTCATTAACTTATTTACCTACTCCATAAATATTTATTGAACATTGTTATATGCCAAGCACTATCCTAGACCTATATGCCTTCTAGGCACCTATATCCCTTCCTGCATGCTAGGCACTGGGGATACAGTGCTATGAATAAAGCAGAGTCTGCCCTCCCAGACTGATGTTTTAGGGAAGTGAAGAAGAGACAATAAATAAAAATAGTTGGTGATAAATAGTATGGGGCCAAGCAAAGGAGTACAGGGAAAAGGAGTGATGGTTGAATGCGGGTTACTGATTATAGAAGATGAGTAAATAAGGCTTCATAGATAAGGTGACATTCAACAGAGACTTGGATGAAGTAGGGGGAAGAGCATTTTGGACAAAGGGTAAAGGTCACAACATGAACATTTGCTTTGCATGTTTCAGAAACAGCAGTATTTGAGTGGCTGGAGTAGACTGAGGGGGAGAGTGGTAGAAGATGATTTTAGAGAGTTGAAGGTAGTTATTTTCTAAGATCAATTGGTATTAAAATCTACAGCAGGTTAGTTGATAGGACAGTGGCATTTTGCTGCTAGTTTAAAATAAGACCTTGTCAACAAAATGAAAGCTTTTTTTTTTTTTTTGGTTTGGTTTTGGAACATACTAATGTGGTACACAGTAAATATTTTCTCTGAATTCTGATTGCAGTGTTATTTTATTCAGGACTGATACTAATTTTAATGCTATTTAAGGTTTAAAAGGTTATAAATATTGATATTTGTGTCCTTAGTACTACTGTATATGTGTCTGCTTAGTCGCTAAGTCCTGTTTGACTGTCTGTGACCCCCATGGACTGTAGCCTGTCAGTCTTCTCTGTCCATGGGATTTTTCAGGCAAGAATACTGGAGTGGTTTGCCACTTCCTCCTCCAGGGGATCTTTCCAAACCCAGGGATTGAACCCGTCTCCTGTTTCTCCTGCATTGTCAGGCAGATTCTTTACCACTGAGGCACGTAGTTATAAACAAGAATTAGGGTCATATTTCATATATAGTTCAGTGATAGTAACTTTTGTCAAATGGTGATTGCTCATTAATTTCATTGCCTTCACTCTTACAAGAATACTTAGTTGGAAAGATAAGGTGAAACAAAAAATTATTTTTGTCTTTTTTCTCCAAGATTTTCTTTTTACCCTTATTTTTCAGCTTTATAATAGAGATTGAGAAATGTTGGTATCTGTTGGGTAATCACTAACAGGCCAGTTATTAAAGGCATATTAGTATGTAAAATGATTCAGTCTACTTAGGGATTTGTCAAATAATATTTGAAATCGCCTTTTAAGTTTTACTTTCAGAAACATTTCCTGGGAAGCTTTGGTCTCATTACAATGGATGATCATTAAAACATTTCATTTGCTCATGGCAGGAATGACCTTTTGAAGTTAGCTAGCTCCCAGGTGTGTGGCTAATCATTGGCTAGTTGTCTTCATGTCTATTATAGTCACTAGACTGTGTTCCTATTGAAATTTAAAACAAAAATAGTTAAATATTTTCTTGGGGAAGGTCTGTTTTCACACAGGTGCTTTATCATCATCACTGTTAGCCTTCATTTTTTTTAAGACTTAAGTTTTATTATTGTAGACAGTTACTTGTTACCCCAGTTAAAAACCAAGTTAAAAATTTTGTAATCAGTTGTTTTACCTTTTTTATCATTGAAGCCCCACTTTTTTTTAGTTTGTCTAAAGGAGGTGCAAGAAATGTTCTAAACAGAAAATTTCCAAGAAGATTGTTGTATTAAAGGACAGGTTTATTCTAATAGAGAGCTGCATTCTAAACTAAAAAGCCCCAGATTAATCCAGGTAATTTATTTTTCTAGAGTTGGTACAATTTAAGGCTGATTTCTCTGTGACTTTGTGAAACAAGTGTTTTCTTCAGCAACATTTGGAAGTTGATTTAGCAGGTTGTTTAGATAATTGAGTCTTGTGCTTGTCTGGTTCACATTTTTGCAAATGCAGTAGATTTGAGTTTCATGGTCAGATATGGCCTTCACCAGAAATTGTTATTTGTATTGATGTTAACTTTATATAACCTCAATAAAATCATAGTCTTTCTTTGAAGGGGAAGACAAAAATTAAAGAATGGTGGTTAAAGGGGTTAGAGGGAGAGAGAGATGGGGAGTTGTTCAATGGGTGTAGAGTTTCATTTTTGCAACTTGAAAAAGTCATGGAGATCTTGAGAGTTTGTTTGGATGTTCTAGTCAGGTAGTTAGCACAGCTACGCTTGACCGAAGACCAGTCCTCCTCTATCAGGATGGTTGTCTCTTCGACCGAGCACACGGCTTCAGGAGGAATGCACGTGGAGGGGTGAGGGAAGAGGGGTACTTGCCTAGCCAGGCAGATCAGCTGAATCAGCCCTGGTGATCAGTGGGGTGACAGGTCTTGCAACCAGATCACCCTCACATTCAGTTTGGAGATATATTGTACAACAATATGAATATTATGACTTTTATTTGATACATAAAAAATACTATTATATAAGCCCTTGCTAGTTCTTATAAGTACAATATTACAAATACACATTTTAAAAGAAAAATATTTTTGTCCTTGAAGTGCCAAAGAAATAGTAATTAGCATTTAGATAGGAATGAGTCGGAGAAGGCAACGGCACCCCACTCCAGTACTCTTGCCTGGAAAATCCCACGGACGGAGGAGCCTGGCAGGCTGCAGTCCATGGGGTCGCTAAGAGTCGGACATGACTGAGCGATTTCACTTTCTCTTTTCACTTTCATGCATTGGAGAAGGAAATGGCAACCCACTCCAGTGTTCTTGCCTGGAGAATCCCAGGGACGGGGAGGCTTGGTGGGCTGCCGTCTCTGGGATCACACAGAGTCGGACATGACTGAAGTGACTTAGCATAGCATAGCATAGCATAGCATAGCATAGCATAGGAATGAGTAGATAGCAAATTATCACTAACTTTTACTTGAAATTGTGAGAACTAAAATTTAACTTCGGGTATTAGTGTGTTACAGTAACATGATTTCTTAACAAAATTGAACAGATTTACCAGGGAATAGCCTCTATATTTAAGGAGAGTGAAAAGTTTATCCAAATTTGCAAACCACCTCCCAGTTTAGTAACTCTAAGGCAATTCCTTTCTGCCTTTTTTTTAAACACATGTATATACCACAAATATTATATATATCTAGTTCCCAGGTCTTTTAAACTATTAAATAGTAACTTAAAGTTGCATCATAACTAAAACAAAATGTGTTGTAAATATGCCTATGTATCTCCTGAGTAAGAATGTGTTTGATATTTTAGTATTAACTGATTAACGTTTTGGTGCAAATACACCAAATAATGTAAAAGCTTACATACACCTGAGGAAGTGAGTGTCCTGTTTTAGCTCTGGTGGTCTGGAATCATTCCCCTTGTTTCCTTTATAGTTTTGTAGCACATGTTATTTTTGATTTGATATTATTTGTAATTCTGATATTTTGAATATTTTAGTGTAGTGGATAAGAGCGTCATTTTGTATTTTAGGTAACTCAAACCACTTCCCACTTCTTACTGACTAAAAATATAGTCTGGGGAATTGTTGTGATGAATTGTTATATTTTAATTAAAGGTTGTTCTCTGTCATTGTCTCTTTTATTTGTAGAGAATAATTTATCATAGTCTGAGTTTCAAGAGGAAAAATTTTTGTTTACTTTTGATTATAAAAATTATATATATACATTGTAGTTAAAAAATGCATAGTTAATGAAGAAAAAGCCAAAACCAAAACACCTCACCAAACTTGAAAGCCAGCTACCTAGAAAACTGTGAACATTTTCATAAGTATTCTTTTTTTTTTTTTACAGGATCATGACTGTAGTTCTGTGCTGTACAGTATGACCTTGTTGTTTATTGATCCTATACTTATTTTTTTTTTTTTTTGCTACTCCAGCTTTATTTTGCTTCCTATTTGCATAGAATATATTTTTCCATCCTCTCACTTTCAGTCTATATGTGTCTTTAGGTCTGAAGTGGGTTTCTTGTAGACAGCGTATATATGGATCTTGTTTTTGTATCCACTCAGCCAGTTTGTGGCATTCAGTTGGAACATTTAATCTGTTTACATTTAAGTAATTGATATATGTTCCTATTGCCATTTTCTTTTTCTTTTTTTTTATTTTTGCAGGGGAAAATGGACAAAGGAAAGGATCAATGAGGGTGGGAAGGAAATGGGAAGAAAGAAGGGGAGTAATGGTGGGGAGGAGTATATGTAATTTCTTAACCAATGGCTTTCTGTTTTTAATCACAAAGAACACTTAAAAAAATCATGTTGAATTCATCCTATATTAGGAGGTTTGTTCTCGAAATGAAAAGTTCAGGAAACAAAAAGTCCAGTTTGGGTGTCCTCATCTTAGGCACATCTTGGTATTTTGTATTGGTAGGTCTATCTTTACCACAATATATTATTTAGGACAGGATCACATTTGTCACCTCTTCCTCCCTACTACCCAAAGTGGTACCAAATCCATAAAATAGTCAATAAACCTTTACAGAGTGAACAAATAAGTCTTTTTTTTTTTTTAAACTCTCCTGAGTGAACTGAATTTTTTGAGGCTCATAAGTGAATATGTTTTGCTCTTTACTTTGTCTATTACAGCCAGATTATATGAGTGGGGTATTAAAGTCTCCCACTATTATTGTATTGCTGCATATTTCTTCTATCATATTAATTAATGTTTGTCTTAGATATATCAGTGCTCCAATGTTGGGTGCATATATATTTATAATTGTTATAACTTCTTTTTGGATTGTTCCTTTAAGTCGTTATGTATAACCTTGATTGTCTCCTTTTCAGGATCTTTAAAGTCAATTTTATCTGATATAAGTATTGCTACTCCTGTTTTCTTATGGTCCATATTTGCATAGAAAATCTTTTTCCAGCCCTTCATTTTCAGTCAGTATATATCCCGTATTTTAAGGTGGTTCTCTTGTAGACAACATATATAGGGGTCTAGTTTTTGTATCCATTTGACCCATTTTAGTCTTTTGGTTGTCTCTTGTAGACAAGGTATGTAGGGGTCTTGTTTTTGTGTAGATTCAGCCAGTCTTTGTCTGTTGATTAGGGCATTCAGCCCATAAACATTTAAAGCAATTATTGATAAATAAGATTTACTTTATTGTTTTGGGTTCGAATTTATATACCCTTTTAGTGATTCCTATCTAGAGAATGTCCTTTAGTTTTTGTTGGAGAAATGGTTTAGTGGTGCAAAATTCTCTCAACTTTTGCTTATCTGTGAAGCTTTTGATTTCTCCTTCATATCTGAATGAGATCCTTGCTGGATACAATAATCTAGGCTGTAAGTTATTTTCTTTCATCACTTTAATTACGTCTTGCCATTCCCTCCTGGCTTGGAGAGTTTCTATTGAAAGATCAGCTGTTATCCTTATGGGAATTCCCTTGTGAGTTATTTGATGTTTTTCCCTAGCTGCTTTTAATATTTGTTCTTTGTATTTAATCTTTGTTAATTTGATTAATATGTGTCTTGGGGTGTTTCGCCTTGGGTTTATCCTGTTAGGGACTCTCTGGATTTCTTGAACTTGAGTGGTAATTTCCTTCTCCATTTTAGGGAAGTTTTCAACTATTATCTCCTCAAGCATTTCCTCATAGTCTTTCTTTTTATCTTCTTCTTCTGGAACTCCTATGATTCGAATGTTGTAGCGTTTGATGTTATCCTGGAGGTTTCTGAAATTGTCCTCATTTCTTTTGATGCGTTTTTCTTTTTTCTCTTCTGATTCATTTATTTCTAGGATTCTATCTTCTAATTCACTAATCCTATCTTCCGCCTCTGTTATTCTACTATTTGTTGCCTCCAGGGTGTTTTGGATCTCATTTATTGCATTATTCATTATGTGTTGACTCTTTTTTATTTCTTCTAGGTCCTTGTTAAACCTTTCTTGCATCTTCTCAATCCTTGTCTCCAGACTCTTTAACTGTGATTCCATTTTGATTTTGAGATTTTGGATTAATTTCGCTATCATTATTTGGAATTCTTTATCAGGTAGATTCCCTATCTCTTCCTCTTTGGTTTGGTTTGGTGGGCATCTGTCCTGTTCCTTTAGCTGCTGGGTATTCTTTTGTCTCTTCATTTTGTTAAAATTGCCAAGTTTAGAGTGTCCTTACTATATTCTGGTAGTTTGTTGAATTCTCTTTATTGAGGCGGTTTACAGGTCTTTTCAATATCTGATCTCTGCCCAGTTACAGAGGGGGCGGAGATGAACACCCAAATCTAAACCGGCCAGGTTCAGGCACTCGGATAATCCTCAGAAGCACAGACTTGGTTGAGTCTGCATTTTATGCCCTTCCCAGATCCGAGTAGTGCAGGTGATGAAATGTTCAGCGAGCGCAGCTGCTGCGACTTATCGCCTCTCTGCCACTCAGTTTTCTGGGTATACAAACAGCGCACTTTCTCAGGCAGATATTGACTATCCAGAGCCCCAAGAAGCGTGAGTCAGCACAGAAACCTACTCACAGTTCTGTAGACAGTGTCTCTCTAGGGCTGTAATTGCCCGCCTCCGGCCCTGGCTGCCCGTCACCGGAGTGGGACAGCCTGCAGCCGGCCAACTCTGTGCAGCCCTTTATTCCGTAGGTAGTCCTGGAGGTGTCTTAAGTTAGGGCTGGCTTTTGATGTAGTAGATAACCGACAGTCTGGTTATTTCGCTCAGATAGCGCCCGAGATAGCCAGGCCAAATCCTTTCTCAAAGCAATGGAGGCCTCGCCGCTCCTCCTAGCCCAGCCCCCACTTGCCAATAGCAAATGCTGGTGTCTGCGCCACTTCTCCGCAAAAGGAGTTACCGCAGGGCTCATTTTCTCGTTTTGAAGACAATGAGTTGTCTTTCTAAGTGCCTGATGTCCTCTGCCGGCATTCAGAAGTTGTTTTATAGAATTTATTCAGCATTCAAATGTTCTTTTAATGGATTTGTGGAGGAGAAAGTATTCTCCCCGTCTTACTCGTCTGCCATCTTAGCTCCTCCCTCATAAGTATTCTTAAAAACAGACACTTTTACCAACATTCTTCATGAACAGTCCATCTCTGATCTTCTTCCACCATCAATATATAAAGACTTATCATTGCGTTTAGTTGTATCCTGTTTGAGTGCCATACTTAAACAGTTTGGGTTTTTATGTTGCTAATTTAAAAGATGCAGTGAGGGTAGGGAGAAACAGGACAGCCTGGGTGTGCAACAGTATGGACTCTGGAGCCTGTCCTTATGTGTTTGAATCCCAGTACTTAACATTTTCTGCTGTGTGACCTTGAGCAAATCACAAAGCTTCTCTGAGTTTCTCCTTTCTCATTTGTAAACTGAGATTATTAAGAGTGTACTTACGTTATTAGATTAGTGTGAAGATTGGGTTCATGGTTTTTAAGTAGTTGAAAGTGAAAATGAAGGTCACTCAGTCGTGTCTGACTCTTTGTGACCCCACATCCATGGAATTCTCTAGGCCAGAATACTGGAGTGGGTAGCCTTTCCCTTCTCCAGGGGATCTTCCCAACCCAGGGATTGAACCCAGGTCTTCTACATTGCCAGCAGATTCTTTACCAGCAGAGCCACAGGTACTTGAAATACCTGACAAAGAGTGCATGCAATATAAATATAAACTATTTTTGCTACTGGTAGGGATATTATGGTTGTTAAATTTTAGGGAGAGGTAGATTTCAAATGGTTTTAGATCTTTAGGCATCAGCACATATCCTCTCGCCAGTTCCCTATCTCTTCAAAAGTCTGTGCATGGTATATTATTAGATATCTGTTGGATAGAGGAGGATGAGGGGAGGGTGTTAGAAAGGAGGTTTTGAGTTTCAGAGACCTGGATAGAATTATTGTTGGCAGTTATCCATGCTTTTCTAGCATACTGCCTTTATCTTGGGTGGCCTTTGACTAGAGCTTCTCAAGGTAGAGCCAGCTGTACTTGCTGTATCTTGGAATCTAGGGAATAGTTTGAGATTCTCAACCCAGAGCCAGTAAAAAGCAACTTAAGTTAATATGAGTTAGTGAATTTTGGCATGTAGTCTAGCCTGGAGGTGCACTTACTGACCATTTTCTTTATTTTTTGTGTTTAAGTCTTCTTAAAGCAGCTTCCCTGGTGGCTCAAACAGTAAATAATCTACCTGTAATGTGGGAGACGTGGGTTGGGAAGATCCCCTGGAGGAGGGCATGGCAACCCATTCCAGTATTCTTGCCTGGAGCATCCCCATGGACAGAGGAGCCTGGTGGGCTACAGTCCACGGGGTCGCAAAGAGTCACACGACTAAACTAAGCACAACACACAGCACATTCTTTTTTTTTTTTTTTACTTTACAGTATTGTATTGGTTTTGCCATATATCAACATGAATCTGCCACGGGTGTACACGTGTTCCCCATTCTGACCCCCACTTCTACCTCCTTCTCCATACCATCCCTCTGGGTCATCCCAGTGCACCAGCCCCGAGCATCCTGTATCCTGCATCGAACCTGGACTGGCGATTCGTTTCACGTATGATATTATACATGTTTCAGTGCCATTCTCCAAAATCATCCCCCCACTCCCTCTCCCACAGAGTCCAAAAGACTGCTCTATACATCTGTGTCTCTTTTGCTGTCTCTGATACAGGGTTATCCTGACCATCTTTCTAAATTCCATATATATGCGTTAGTGTACTGTATTGGAGTTTTTTTTTTCTGGCTTGCTTCACTCTGTATAATAGGCTCCAGTTTCATCCACCTCATTAGAACTGATTCAAATGTATTCTTTTTAATGGCTGAGTAATACTCCATTGTGTATATGTACCACAGCTTTCTTATCCATTCGTCTGCTGATAGACATCTAGGTTGCTTCCATGTCCTGGCTATTATAAACAGTGCTGCGATGAACATTGGGGTACATGTGTATCTTTCAATTCTGGTTTTCTCAGTGTGTATGCCCAGCAGTGGGATTGCTGGGTCATATGGCAGTGCTATTTCCAGTTTTTTAAGGAATCTCCACACTGTTCTCCATAGTGACTGTACTAGTTTGCATTCCCACCAACAGTGTAAGGAGGTTCCCTTTTCTCCACACCCTCTCCAGCATTTATTGCTTGCAGACTTTTGGATAGCAGCCATTCTAACTGGCGTGAAATGGTACCTCATAGTGGTTTTGATTTGCATTTCTCTGATAATGAGTGATGTTGAGCATCTTCTCATGTGTTAGTCATCTGTATATCTTCTTTGGAGAAATGTCTGTTTAGTTCTTTGGCCCACTTTTTGATTGGGTCATTTATTTTTCTGGAATTGAGCTGCAGGAGTTGTTTGTATATTTTTGAGATTAATTCTTCGTCTGTTGCTTCATTTGCTATTATTTTCTCCCATCCTGAAGGCTGTCTTTTCACCTGGCTTATAGTTTCCTTTGTTGTGCAGAAGCTTTTTAATTTTAATTAGGTCCCATGTTTATTTTTGCTTTTATTTCCATTACTCTGGGAAGTGGGTCATAGAGGATCCTGCTGTGATGTATGTTGGAGAGTGTTTTGCCTATGTTCTCCTCTAGGAGTTTTATAGTTTCTGGTCTTAAGTTTAGATCTTTAAACCATTTTGAGTTTATTTTTGTGTATGGTGTTAGAAAATGTTGTAGTTTCATTCTTTTACAAGTGGTTGACCAGTTTTCCCAGCACCACTTGTTAAAGAGATTGTCTTTTCTCCGTTGTATATTCTTGCCTCCTTTGTCAAAGATTAGGTGTCCATAGGTGTGTAGATTTATCTCTGAGCTTTCTATTTTGTTCCATTGATCTATATTTCTGTCTTTGCACATAGTACATTCTTAAAGCATTAAAATGCCAGGTGTTACTTGAAAGACTCTTCTTTTGGAATTTGCCTTTTGATTTCCCCATTATGTAATTTTTTTTAAGGTTGAAATTGGAGAAAAAGAGTGAAACTGAAATTTCTGTTCAGTAGTTTTCCATATTAAAAAGGTTTTTATAAATGACCTGGAATAGATGAAATGTAATGAAACAAAAAATTTAAGAAAATTTGGCCTATGGGTTCATGGATTTATAAACTTTTAGTGTAGTCTTCTATGAACCTCCTTAAAATCAATGAAAAGTTATTAATCAAATGATCATTTTTTGTGGTAAGTATACATTTAAAATAATACTTGATTTATGACTACTAATTTTTATGTATATTTCACTTTGATAGCAAGTCAGGCACATAAGAAGTTAAAGAAACTAACTGGGACCTGTAGAATATGGGTTAGTGTAGTATTACAATTAGTTAGTGTAGTCAGCCCTCATATCTGGGGATTCCATATTTGCAAGTTCTGTGGGTTCTACCAACTGTGAATTGAAAATATTTGAAAAAAAATTCCAGTAAGTTCCAAAAAGCAAAACTTGAATTTGCCATATTGGCAGCTATTTATATGGCATTTACATTGTATTTACATAGCATTTACTTTATATTAGGTGTTATAAGTAGGTGATTATTATAAGTAATCTAGAGATGATTTAAATTATATGGAACATGTATGGTAAGTTATATGCAAATACTATACTATATATATTATATGCAAATACTACTATAAGGAACTCAAGGATCCTTGAATTTTATATTTGCAGGGGCTCCTGGAGCCAATCTCAACCCCCTTCTTACTAATGAATGATGATTATACCTGGTGACAGCGAAGCTCAGTCTGGCTGGCTGACTAGAAGTGTTCGGCTATGAGCAGGAATATTAGGGCACTGGTTGAGATTTATAATATCAGTGATTTCTAGAGACAGTGAGATCTTTTATTCTGTAAAACACACCCAAACCACTCTTTGAATAAATTTTTTTTTGTTGTTATACTTTTCTTACTCAATTTCCTTCCCATTATTGGTTAGTCAGAATGGCCCTTTAAAAAGTTTGATGAGGATGTCTTTGTATATTGGATTGTTTTCAAGGTAAACCATGGTGAGAAGTGAAACTGTTCTTAGATTATCTTATATTAAGATATCAGTTCAGTTCAGTTCAGTCACTCAGTTGTGTCCGACTCTTTGTGACCCCATGAATTCCAGCACGCCAGGCCTCCCTGTCCATCACCAACTTCCAGAGTTCACTCAGACTCAAGTCCATCGAGTCAGTGATGCCATCCAGCCATCTCATCCTCTGTCGTCCCCTTCTCCTCCTGCCCCCAATCCCTCCCAGCATCAGAGTCTTTTCCAATGAGTCAACTCTTCGCATGAGGTGGCCAAAGTACTGGAGTTTCAGCTTTAGCATCATTCCTTCCAAAGAAATCCCAGGGCTGATCTCCTTTAGAATAGACTGGTTGGATCTCCTTGCAGTCCAAGGGACTCCCAAGAGTCTTCTCCAGCACCACAGTTCAAAAGCATCAATTCTTCGGCACTCAGCTTTCTTCACAGTCCAACTCTCTGCATCCATACGTGACCACTGGAAAAACCATAGCCTTGATTAGACGGACCTTTGTTGGCAAAGTAATATCTCTGCTTTTGAATATGCTATCTAGATTGGTCATAACTTTCCTTCCAAGGAGTAAGCGTCTTTTAATTTCATGGCTACACTCACCATCTGCAGTGATTTGGAGCCCAGAAAAATAAAGTCTGACACTGTTTCCACTATTTCCCCATCTATTTCCCATGAAGTGATGGGACCAGATGCCATGATCTTTGTTTTCTGAATGTTGAGCTTTAAGCCAACCTTTTCACTCTCCACTTTCACTCTCATCAAGAGGCTTTTTAGCCCCTCTTCACTTTCTGCCATAAGAGTGGTGTCATCTGCATATCTGAGGTTATTGATATTTCTCCTGGCAATCTTGATTCCAGCTTGTGCTTCTTCCAGCCCAGTGTTTCTCATGGAAAAGGTATAAATAAAATATTCTATCATATCTTGTGATGTTTTTCACATACAAGCTATTTATCTACTCATGTATATATCATCATCAATTTATGGTATTTGTGTTTGCTTTTATTCTGATTTTTTAGTTTTGGCAGAAATATGGCGACAGAGTTGTTATCAGTCTAATTTTCAAGCTTCTGAATAAAACTTCCCACTGCCTTTCACCAGCTTTTGCATTTTTCTTCTTCCTGGAGAAAATGTCATTAAGAGGAAGGGGAAGAAGGAAAAAGTTAAGAATTTGAGAGGAGGCTAGAGCTAAAGATTACTCCATAGTGCATTACTAAATCAGAAACCATCTTTTTATTTAATTCTTTCTTTAAAACACTACTTCTTTTATTTAATGTGATGACTTTTTAGGTAAATGTGGGCCACAGAGGATATACCTTAGTGTTAGAATCATTAGTGTTGAGTAATTTTGGATTGTGGGTAATTTATAATCTCAGTTTTTTGGTTTAATTTTTTTTTTCTTTCTAAAAAGTAAGCATTACTTGTTACATTGAAAGGTCTTGATTTTAGGAACCAAATGAGTCAGAGTGCACTTAGGAAAATAAAAACACTCTGCTGCTGCTGCTGCTGCTAAGTCGCTTTAGTCGTGTCCGACTCTGTGCGACCCCATAGACGGAAGCTCACCAGGCTCCCCTGTCCCTGGGATTCTCCAGGCAAGAACACTGGAGTGGGTTGCCATTTCCTTCTCCAATGCATGAAAGTGAAAAGTGAAAAGTGAAAGTGAAGTCGCTCAGTCGTGTCCGACTCTTAGCGACCCCACGGACTGGAGCCCACCAGTCCTTTATTATGTTGCTTTATTATGTTGGCAGCTTGGCATGTGGAATCTTAGTTCCTGACCAGGGATTGAAGCTGTGCCCACTGCAGGGGAAATGTGGTGTTCTAACCACTGGACTGCCAGGGAATTCCCACTATAGGAATTTTGAACAGGAAATTTTATTTCATGGAATTGGTAAATCGGTTTTGGTAGAGTAGAGAAGCCAAACACTATGGTGGGGAATTCTAGAGATGAGCAACAGCAGGAAACCATTGGCGTCTTTCGAACAGAGAGAGACAGTAGGAAGATGCAGTGTCACCAAGCCGGCCTGGATGTTGGGACCGTGTCAGATCAGATCAGTCGCTCAGTCGTGTCCGACTCTTTGCGACCCCATGAACCGCAGCACGCCAGGCCTCCCTGTCCATCACAAGCTCCCGGAGGTCACCCAGACTCGCATCCATCGAGTCAGTGATGCCATCCAGCCATCTCATCCTCTGTCGTCCCCTTCTCCTCCTGCCCTCAATCCCTCCCAGCATCAGAGTCTTCTCCAATGAGTCAACTCTTCGCGTGAGGTGGCCAAAATACTGGAGTTTCAGCTTTAGCATCATTCCTTCTAAAGAAATTCCAGGATTGATCTCCTTCAGAATGGACTGGTTGGACCTTCTTGCAGTCCAAGGGACTCTCAAGAGTCTTCTCCAACACCACAGTTCAAAAGCATCAATTCTTCGGCGCTCAGCCTTCTTCATAGTCCAGCTCTCACATCCATACATGACCACAGGAAAGACCATAGCCTTGACTAGGCGAACCTTTGTTGGCAAAGTAATGTCTCTGCTTTTGAATATGCTATCTAGGTTGGTCATAACTTTCCTTCCAAGGAGTAAGCGTCTTTTAATTTCATGGCTGCAGTCACCATCTGCAGTGATTTTGGAGCCCAGAAAAACAAAGTCTGACACTGTTTCCACTGTTTCCCCATCTATTTCCCATGCAGTGATGGGACCAGATGCCATGATCTTCGTTTTCTGAATGTTGAGCTTTAAGCCAACCTTTTCACTCTCCACTTTCACTTTCATCAAGAGGCTTTTTAGCCCCTCTTCACTTTCTGCCATAAGAGTGGTGTCATCTGCATATCTGAGGTTATTGATATTTCTCCCGGCAATCTTGATTCCAACTTGTGTTTCTTCCAGTCCAGCATTTCTCATGATGTACTCTGCATATAAGTTAAATAAACATGGTGACAATATGCAGCCTTGACGTACTCCTTTTCCTATTTGGAACCAGTCTGTTGTTCCATGACCAGTTCTAACTGTTGCTTCCTGACCTGCATACAGATTTCTCAAGAGGCAGATCAGGTGGTCTGGTATTCCCATCTCCTTCAGAATTTTCCATAGTTTATTGTGATCCACACAGTCAAAGGCTTTGGCATAGTCAATAAAGCAGAAATAGATGTTTTTCTGGAACTCTCTTGCTTTTTCCATGATCCAGCAGATGTTGGCAATTTGATCTCTGGTTCCTCTGCCTTTTCTAAAACCAGCTTGAACATCAGGAAGTTCACGGTTCACATATTGCTGAAGCCTGGCTTGGAGACCGTGGGACCGTGTGGCACGGGTTAAAAACCCCGAAGAGGGCTCAAGCCCAGAGCTGGGACCACAGAGCCTGGGGCCACAGAACTGGAGTTGGAACCATAGCGTGGGTGTAGAAAGAGGAGAAATACCAAGGCTTCTCCTCTGCCCTCCAGGCCTCTGCCTTTGCCTCTCCTATTGGTGGATTCTATCCAGAAGCCAGAGCAAGGGAGCCGGGGACTGCAGTTCCCTGTCATACAGAGGGGGACAAAGAAGGACAGGACATTGGTTTGAGAACAAAGAGACAAATTATCAGTGGAGATTATACCAAAAAATGTATTCTCCCCCCTGCCCCCAAATGCTGTGAGTGCTTTTCATATTCTGAGACACTGCGCCTCCTCTGTGGCCCAGGATCCTTGTACTATAAGATGGATATAATTACAATGTATATGGTGTCAATTTTCAGGAACCATTTATATTTAGTTGTATTAAACTGTTAATTACATTTGCTGCATATATTTCTGCCAGTCTCTTTTCATTTTTGTTGTACATGTGTATGAGACAGAAATTTATCATTTTCATTTGTTCGTATCTTTTCCTTTTTTCTTTTTCAAAGAGTAGGCAGTTAGTTCCCTTGAGATATTTAATAAATATTCTATCCTGTCATCTGCTTTTTCTAGGTTTTCAACATTTTAAAACTATGTAATCCATCTGGAATTAATTTTTGTATGGGGTTGATATTTATTTTAATGTCATTTAAGATAGTTGTTTCATTTTTAAAGATTACCTGTGCTTGGAGAGCCTTGATATTTTCTCTTTAAATTGTCTTGTTTATGTTGGCTTTCTTTAAATTTGGTAGATACTGATCTACAGTTGTATTCTAGATTTTATTTGAAGTGTCATCCTTGCTAATTTTTAAATTTATTGACTGTAAAATGTATGTCTATGTTTAATCATCTTTTAAGTGGCTAGCCAAAGACTTTTTACCTCCTTTGTAAATTAAAAAAAAATCTTAAGGTGTCATGTTGAGATTGGTCTTTTAATTGAGCTTAGTCACTCAGTTCTGTCTTGATTCTTTGTGATCCCATGGACTGTAGTCCACCAGGCTCCTCTATCCATGGGATTTTTCAGGGAGGAAATACTGGAGTGGGTTGCCATTTCCTTCTCTAGGGGGGCTTCCCGTCACAGGGATTGAATCCAAGTTCTTTTAATGTTAACTGACAAATAGGTACAAGTTCAGTATTGATTCGTGCATCTTCGTTAATTGCTTTTTATGTGCAGGTCCATAGAAGACTGTCATAATTTTCACTTTTTATTTAGTTTAGTCATGGGAGAGTAAAGCGACTGCCTCAAGTAATAATTGTCTCAAGTGTCTTGAACTTGGCTTTTTACAATTAATTGCTGTAATCATATCAATGTGGTATTTGTGGTATGGAACATTGTCTAAATTTAGTAGATAGGGAAGTAAAAGTATGAAGTGAGAGGAAGGGTAGGTTACTTAATTATTAACTCCTTACCTTTTTTCTAGATAAATTACTTATGATGAGGATATTGGAACTCTGGAAATCTCTAAGTAGAGACATCATTAGTTATTTTATCTGCTTCTGAAATGTAGTATATTATTATTAAGTATTTGTGTAGTGACAGAATGGTTAACTTAGCATTAAAAAAAATGAGTTATAAGGGAGGGTGAATGAGGAGAGAGAATATGTTTAAAATGTATTATTTCTTCAGAATAGATTCTGAAAAACAAAACCCTCATGTTTGATTTTGAAGTAAGAGGTTTTTGCTTTCAATTACTTTATGATCACAGTTTTACATTTTGGTGTAATTGGTATTAATCAAAAACTTATATAAATGTGAATTTTTAATGTGGAGATTTTCAACTTTATAAATAAACAATATCATGAGCCTACTCTGTCACCGAGGTTCAGCTAAGCCTGCAGTCAATTTCATTTTATCTGTATTCTCATTGACTTCAACTAAGCATGTAGTCAATTTCATTTTATCTATATTCTCATTGACTTCTCCCCTTCCAGATTCTTTTGAATCAAATCCTAATTATATCATTTCATCCAAATATTTCAGTATGTATTTCAAAAAGTAAGAACTTTTGAAAAAACATAACCAACAATATCTTTATGATACCTGAAAAATTGACAGTGATTTCCCTTTATCAGCAAAGCTTTTATTTCCCTGATTGTCATCCACAAGTATATATGTGTGTCTGTATAGTAATTATTATTTTTTTTAACAATCTGTTTGAATCAAGATCCAGATAAGGTCCATTCTTTGAGATTGTTTTTGTATGTTTCTTATATCTACTTTAATCTGTACACTCCTCTTTCATACTCTTTTTTTTTTTTTGCTTTCAATTTTATGCTAAAAAAAACTGAATCATTTGTCTTATATAAAACATTTTTTTGAGAGAAACTTTACTGTAGAAAAGTAGAGCTGGTTCAACATGTTTCCCAGATTTGTCTTTAGTGTACCTACCACGTTGATGATTTTTTGCTATATTCCGAGTTTACTTGTCTTCTCTGGTGGCTCAGATGGTAAAGAATCTGCCTGCAATGCAGGAGACCCGGGTTTGATCCTTGGGTCAGGAAGATCCCCTGGAGGAGGGAATGGCAAACCACTCCAGTATTCTTGCCTGGAGAATCCCATGGACAGAGGAGGCTGACTGGTAGGCTACAGTCCATGGGGTTGCAAAGAGTTGGACACGACTGAAGTGACTTGGCATGCACAGGTTTTCACGATTGTTGCCCTGCTTTTAAAACCAGAATTCATAATTTATTCTTATTCTAATTATTCACATTTATGGAATCATGGTTTTAATGTCTGTTATATTTTAAAATACTTGTTAAGGTCAGCGTTATTATGGATAAAACTCTTCATTCATATATCATAAAAAATCATGTTAAAAAAAATCATGTTGAATACCACAATTTAGGAAACATCGCTTTAATACTGTTTTTCTCCTATTCCCTCCACTCACTTTCTGGGTTGACATCTAGGTTACCCCAGGAGGGACCAGTTTGAAACCTTAGATACGTTTCCTGCCTGTGTCCAGAGACAAGGTACATTCTGTGCAAAGTGTGATTTTACTAGCGTGCTGCTAGTGAGTTGTGTTACCAATTTGAGATCATGGTCTAGACAGCTCAGCATTTTCTGGTTCAAATTCCCTTATGTGTGAGCTATAATTTTACAGAGGAAGGCAAAAAAATAAAATGCAGGAACCTGATTCTGGATTTTCATTGAAATCTTCAGTTTATTACTGATAAATGGAATTAGGTGATGGCTGAAAACATTTTTCTTTCTCTTGAATAGGATTTAACTTTTAGGGAAAGTTAAATTTGAGTATCATAAATTAAGAAGAAAGCTCAGTGATAATTTTTTTTTTAAGTTTCTAAAAAATTTGTGGAGAAGGCATTGTAATAAAATAATTTGTATATATTAGCCTTGGGAAAAATAGAATTTATTAATTTGTGTAGATTGCTACATTTAACTCTTCTGTATTTAAAGATTATCCTTATTTATGTGTCAAAATAATGAGGTACAAATAACTTGCAAAGCTTTTTCATTCATATCCTTAGTTGTATCTCATGTTACCTTACAACGAGTTATTTAACAGACTGGGAAGTTGAGGGACACCCAGAGAAATCATGTGATTTGCCCTTAGACACACAGCTGGTCAGAGTACACACTGAGAACCCTGTGAAGATCTGTCTTATACCATAATGAAAGGCTACAGGATTTGAAATCATGTTCTGGATCTTGTACTGTTTATAAGCTAAATTATATAGACGTGGATAATTTCAAATCACTAAGTAACATTCTAATTATCAGTTGGGATAATTTGCTGTAGAACTTTCTTGAGAACAAAGTTGAAAAATATGTAATTTTTTACATATTGCATTACATTACATATTACATTAAAAAGCAATATAAAATTTTTTAATTTACAAAATGTTTTGAGTTCTTTATAATGACATTTCCATCTTAGTAATATAATCTTTAATAAGTACTTAGAAATATGGATTTGTTGCCTTTTTTAAAAGTTTTCATAGAAGTCTAAGTAATAAAACAATAACCAGAAGGCATTCACATATGTTTTATAATACAATTTATTTCCTCTGGATTTCCTTTTTCTATAATTGGTAAATTCAGTATACATTTCATTCGTTTCATGAATTTTGAAAGGCTATGGGGATACAAAAATATGTAAGATATTTCTTTTCACAGTGATGTGAGGGATACATACTTAAGAAAACAAGTGAATTTCAGCAGAGCATAAAAATGCTTTATTAAAAGATGAAAGAGTGCCATGAAAGTTTGGGGGAGGGATTAGTTATAATTATATGATATTATGTACAGGACAAGACTTATATCTCTGTTATTTATCTAGGCACAAGGAGTTTATGCCCATAGGGAGCTGTTGGACAATAAATTATAATGAGTAGCTTTGTTGAAACCTCATGTGATTAGTCAGATGAAGACTTTCCCCTGCCCCAACCAGGAGTACCTCTGCTATTAAGAGGAGGGGTATCATGAAGGAAGGAAGTGGAAAGGGAAAAAGAAGCTGATGTTTTGAGAACAGAATCACAAGGCCAGTACATGCCTTAATGGGTATCTCCAACTTGATAGATGGACAGAAGAAGGTACAAATCTGTGCTTCTGTCTGTTTGAACATGGCCAAATTCAGTTTCTCTCTTGTTCATCTGTCTTTGCTAGTTTCCAGGTTTATTTCTCTTAATCTTAACCGTTTAGTCATGATAGCACTGTAGGATTACATCCATAATATGTCTCCTTTTGGTTATATATTATTATTGTGCTAGGACTGTGTCATCAAGTGATGTAATAAAATATTCTATAAACAAGCATTTGTTTCACACACTGCATGACCAATATAATATATGTGCAATTGGGAAATTATGTGATTAAAGTGAGGTGAACTAGTGCATACCCCTTATGCTTAAGGAATGATATAACCTCTTCTGTCTCTTAAAAGGGCTTCCCTAGTGGCTCAGATGGTAAAGAATCTGCCTGCAATGCAGAAGACCCAGGTTTGATCTCTGGGTCGGGAAGATCCCCTGGAGAAGGGTATGGCTATCCACTCCAGTATTCTTGCCTGGAGAATCCCATGGATAGAAGAGCCTGGAGGGCTCCAGTCCATTGGGTAGCAAAGAATCATAAGCCATGTGATAGCTGTGTGATAAATAGTGAATAGATTACAAATCTGGGCTAAGGATGGTAGGAGGTCTCAAAGGTCTTCCTCACAGTCAGGAAGGCAGAATTGGGGAGTCATTGTGCTTCTCTAGATGGCTTAGATTGACCTCTCAGGTGAATTCTATACATTTAAGTTCTGCCACCTTGGTGTTAGTTCTTATGCTCCAGCCATTCAGGGCAGATCTGTAGGTTACTACCTAAGTATCTAGCTTAGCACTAGCATTTCTTTCCTTAAAAATAATTTTAATTTAAAATTTTTTGTGTATTTGGAAATATAACCAAATAATAAAGGGTACTATTCAGTAAGGATCCTTTTGCTTTTGATAAATTAGGTAAAGCTTGCATGGCATTTCCAGATAAAAACACTATACTTGTAGCATTAAGGTTGTAAGAGATAAAGATCTTTTGTGAGTAGGATAGGCTGGTATGTTAGACCTCATGTTAAGCTGTGAGATGACTTTTCTCATAAGAAACTTTTGGATAATACATACCGCCATTTGCCTGTTTACTACTTTTCATCAACACTTTTCCATACCATAAATGCTTTTTGGGGTAGCAGTGTACCCAGCTCAGAGATTGCTCTCTGTGGACTCATTGCAGCTGAGTCTCAGTGGATGTTTGTTAGAGTACGTTTCCATTTGCCTGAGTGAGATGCCCTCCATTCCCCACTGATTTTCTTCTTCTCACCCGAAAAGTGGACATGGTGCTTCGGCTTGCTTGCTGTTATTTGTAGCAGTTAAAAAGTAGATGCAGTCTGTGTACGTGGGTGGCTGAGGAGAAAGCAAGCCTTTATTTTCTTGGGCTCCAGAATCACTGCAGATGGTGACTGCAGCCATGAAATTAAAAGATACTTCCTCCTTGGAAGAAAAGCTATGACCAACATAGACAGCATATTAAAAAGCAGAGACATTACTCTGCCGACAAAGGCCCATCTAGTTAAAGCTATGGTTTTTCCAGCAGTCATGTATGGATGTGAGAGTTGGACTATAAAGAAAGCTGAGCACCAAAGAATTGATGCTTTTGAACTGTGGTGTTGGAGAAGACTCTTGAGAGTCCCTTGGACTGTAAGGAGATCCAACCAGTCCATTCTGAAGATCAGCCCAGGGATTTCTTTGGAAGGAATGATGCTAAAGCTGAAACTCCAATACTTTGGTCTCCTGATGAGAAGAACTAACTCACTGGAAAAGACCCTGATGCTGGGAAAGATTGAAGGCGGGAGCAGAAGGGGACTTCAGAGGATGAGATGGTTGGATGGTATCACCGACTCGATGGGATATGAGTTTGAGCAAGCTCCAAGAGTTGGTGATGGACTGGGAGGCCTGGTGTGCTGCAGTCTATGGGGTCGCAAAGAGTCGAACATAATTGAGCAACTGAACTGAACTGAGGAGAAAGAATGGGAGCCTAGGGCAGTGGTGGTTTTGGATTCCCACCTTTATACTTCTCTTTTGTTGTTGTTTAATTCCTAAGTCGAGTCTGACTCTGTGACCTGTGGACTGTAGCCCGTCAGGCTCTTCTGTTCATAGAATTCTCCAAGCAAGAATACTGGAGAGAGCTGCCATTTTCTTCTCCAATACTTCTCTTTACATGAAGAAAATAACTATTTCCTTTTTATTGAAACCACTGTAGAAGTATTTTCTGGTCTGTGCTGCGGAATATAATCCTAACTTTGCAGCATAAACATTTTGTTTTACTTTTATACCAGGACCTTTGTTGCTAAAAGCTGTTAGTACCTGCCAGATACAGATTTTGTCAGTGAGCTTCAACTAGAGTAGAATTTGACTAGCTAGGATGGAGAGGTTATGAGAAAAAAAGCATGTATTTCAATGTAGTTTGAAATTACTATTTCATCAAGAGTCATGTGATTCAAGACCATTCTCCTTCTGAATAGGATGTTGAAAATTTTGAATCGGGGCGAGTTCTTGCGGTTTGTTTTTTGTAAGTTGTTTGCAGCTTTCTTACCTCTTGCAGCCTGGCCATTCCTTAAAAGATAGAGCCTCTAAGATGATGGCACATGAACATACCCCAAAAGTGGCTGTTTCTTCTTGCTGATTTTAGGCTGTCAGTACTCTTTTAAAACTTCTTTAGGAATGGAGACTTTATCATGCTTCAGATGGTCAGGAATCGCACATCATACACTGTGAATAACACGAGTTATTCCCGTAGTGTGGTGGGAGTATTTAGATTTTCCTTTGGGTACTTGAGGATGGCTGTACGTTTCTTAAACCACATACAGAGAGTGTAGTGGAGTCTCTGGAACAGTGTTTCTTGGCCCACCTGTATCAGAATTACCTGAAGCTGTTGATAAAAGTACACATTTCTGTGCCTCACTGTAGACTTACTGAGTTAAAATCTGTGGGAGTAGAGAGTAGGAATTTGTGTTTTTAATGAGCAGTATGATTTCAGGATGCAGATATTTGAAAGATACTATTTTCAAGACTTCCTGGATTTCTCCAACCCACTCCAGTGTTCTTGCCTGGAGAATCCCAGGGACGGGGGAGCCTGGTGGGCTGCCGTCTATGGGGTCACACAGAGTCAGATACAACTGAAGCAACTTAGCAGCAGCAGCAGATTCCCCCAACCTTCTGTAACAAGTCCCTTGATTTGTGTGTTTGTATTAAGCTGAATTAACCTGTTCCTTGGTGAATGCATCTTTCACTTTGGGCATTTGTTGTCGATGCCTTCCAGCTTGTGGGATGGTGGCTCTCCCATCTGTGTGAAATCAAGTTTTCCTTTGGTTTTTCCTGAGTGTTTAATGTTTGACAAAACATACCTTTGTCTTGGAGCAATTGATACTATTCTTGAATTGAAACCAACTTTTGTCTACAAATAGCCAGGGAGCTGTTTTCCCTTTAATGGTGTTTATCTGACTTGCAAGACTTCCCTGGTGGCTCAGACAGTAAAGAATCTGCCTGCTATGCAGGAGACTTGGGTTCAATCCCTGGGTTGGGAAGAGCCTCCAGAAGAGGGCATGGCAACACACTCCAGTATTCTTGCCTGAAGAATCCCTATGGACAGAGGAGCCTGGCAGTCCATGGAGTCGCAAAGAGTTGGACACAGCTGAGCAACTGAGTGCAGCCCGCACATCTGACTTGCAAGATTCCTGTTCAATCAGAATGAATTTTTCCAGAAATTCCTATTACCTTCATTTTATGGAGGCAACCTTTGTTTTCTTTTCTTTCTTAGGTGTTAATTTTTTAGTCACTCTTGCCCAAAGTCCTTTAGAAATGGAAATTTTTAACAATTGGTGCCATCCTTAAAAAACTTACTTATACCCTTGAATTGTTTTGAAAAATGGCAGTGTCCGTTCTTAATCATATTTTGGCTATTAAATGCATAAGTAGCCATGAAAAAAAGTCTTATTTTTTTTGTACAAAAATTTCACTTCCAGGTAAAATTTATAAGCAAGCAAAACTTTTCCCTAAACTTGAATCTATAAACCACTTAACACCATTTAAAGTGTTTGTACTTTTTGAGTTGGTTCCTTAGCCAGGGCAAGTTCACTTTAGCTAGTAGGTGTTTTTGAGACCTCCTGTTTGAGCGTGTGCTTTGCATTCCCCCTTACCAACTCCTTCCTTATTGAGCTGTTTCAGTTGTCATAAAAGGCTTTACCCTTTGCTGAAGCAAATGCCATAAATGATTTGCCTCAGGGGCAATTATTTCTCCATGAGTTAAGGTAGAGTAAGAGTACTAAGGAAGTGAAGTAAACAGTACAGCTTATCTCCTTTTATGGAAAGCAGTTTTGCAGGAAGAATTACTTTGTACACCACCCACGGAGGGTGAGGCAGTTCAGAAGATGCCTCTTTTGGAATGGTCATGAACTTTGTGTTTTCTTCTGTTCATGAAATGCAAGTAGCCTAGAAGATTTGGCAGTTCTTCAGTCTCAGATAGTATGTGGGCTCTTTTTAGTCCTGGGGGAATAGAATGGTCGATGGAAAGTAGTTATCCTAGCAGCTGTGAGGCAGGCACACGTCAGTCTGGGACGCTCTGTTCCTGGTTCTAGAATTTTACAGGCCGATTGGGAATGTTTGATCATCTTAGGTTACGTGACATGCAGTTCCTATGAATGCATATGCATGTAAGTTAAACATACTTTAGGTAGACACTTGTGTATGAATGGTAAATATCACATAAATGGTGAAGTCAGTCTACAGTTTGATTACCAGGTAGTTAAAATTTACTGCTTTTGTGGTTTTCATCATGATATGAACCTTACTAATTAGGTGTAGAGTGTCAAGAATGTTGACTAGTATTTGGTAACATCTTTTAAAACATGTATTGTTATCTAAAAGTTAAAGTTTAATGTCGTTTGTAAAATATTCAAATAATATAAAGGTATACAGGGTATAAAGTAAAATTTCCTGTGTCTTATATCCTCCGTTCTTCCCAGGTGTAATCTTTCTGGCTTTTTACTCTTTTTTTTTCTATGTTCTAATGTTCATCACCTTCCTCCACTAATACACATTGCTATGCAACTTTCCTTTTTTCTTTAACACATATCATGGATATGTTTCCAGGCTAGTACATATAGATATTTATTATTGATGTTCATGATTTATACATCATTGTTTTTGAATTGTTTTTATATACAGATTTTTAAAATAAATGTTTGTTTATTTTCACCTGATACATATCTTTATGTGGCTGTTAATAACAGAAAAAATTAAATATAAAGAGTATATAATCTTACTGATGAGTGTTACGATGAGTTTTATGAAGATTTCCCATTAAAATTAATTAAACAATTGGAAAATGACCTAAACATTTTTGTCAACAAGGAAACTATAAAATATTGTAAACTCTGTTTATGAATATTTTTCTGTATATTCTGTGTAAAACAGTACTGTGTAAAATGATTTTTAGATTTTTTTAAAAAAATCTTTGAAACTTTGGCATCTTCTAATATGCATTCCATTCAGTTTTTCTCAAAAATATGTAACTAATGTGTTGTATCTCTGAAAATGTTTATTTAAAGATTTATAAATAAAGTAGCTAGAATTACAGTCCATATGCTGTGTATTATTTATCCATAGTGCTTAAAATTCCTGACCATATCCTTCCATATAACAGTGGATAAAAAGTTAGTGAGACGACCCAGAGGCGTAAATGGTCAAAATTATTTTGTATATTGCATATATTGTCTTTCTAGAATTTCTCTTTAGTTTGATATTTATAATTCTACTTTATGGAGGCTGCTATTTAAATAAGTCAGTGTTTCTGATAATTGTGCAAATGGTAAGTGGCAGCAGAAGCCAATTTAGGATTGAAAAAAAATATGGTCCAAATGTGAAAATCTGAGAGATGATTCCTGATGATGCAGGTAGGTAAATGATTCTTTTAGACTAGCATTTTACTGAATAGCCAACGTTGCAGTGTTAAATAATTCAGTAAGTTAATTTGGTTCTATGTGGAAGAAGGTAGGAGTGGATTCTAAGTATACTTTTCAGTTCTGTGTTTGGTTCTTTTTGTATTATTTGTGAAAATAAATTTTGTACTAGAATATTAAATGACCATATACCATTGTTTTTTATACAACTTTATCTTTTAGGAGCTCTGTATTCTCCATCTCTGTCACAAAGCAGAACTATCTATTCCTAGTGGGAATTTTTATACACTAGTGTAAACTTTGCTTGTGTTCACTAAAAGAGATTCTTGACATTTTGATCTAAGGGTGTGGCCACATGCTCATTGTGGAAAATGCAGTGATCATCACCTTATTTGGAATAAAAGCTAGAAATGGATTCTGACCTTGGTTTAATTGGCATCTAATATTGGCATTTGAGACGAAAAACAACCCTCTCTCAAGCTCTTTAGCTCATTGGACGTTTGATTAGATCTTCTTTCTGACAGGTCAATATTTTTCTTCCTTGGTTCTTGTTTCATCGCAACAAAAATTTGCAACAGCGGACTAAAGAGTTTAAAACGACAAACAAGTTACAGCTCAATTCAGCTCAAGCAGACAGATCTTTTATTGGACACTCCCAAGACATGGGAGCAGGCTAATCCCAAAGGACTCATTGTCCTTCTAGTCCCTCTTGGTTTCTTCCTTTTTATACTTCTTATCTCTTCCTTTTGGTTGTACCCTGTGCAAAATAGGGCTTGTACCCACCCCCAGTCAAAAAAGGGAAATGCAAATGGGCATATGCTCAAGGTCGATTGACAATTACAAGTTACAGAACAACAGGCTCTGTTGTATATGTCTTCCCATAATATAGTTTGTTATAATCAGATGTATATATGTGTAGATTATATATGAACCATTAATGGGCTCCTAGCTGCCTAAGGTTGCTTGGAGAAGCCCCTGTAGTTGGTTTGCATCCACTGTGTGCCTATGGTGCATGTGCAGGAGTTGAAAAAGTCTCTGTGGTTATTTTTGTAGTGAATCTGTGAGCTTTCTTGCTCATGCCTAACTTCCTCCCTAACAATTCCATATCTTTTAAATTCTGACATTGATTTTGACATTTTAGGGTTAGTATGATCATATTAAAGTCCTGGGACTGGTTCATACTGAAGTCCTGGGACAATTTCCTTTTGTTTTGGACTGAGAACAAACTGGATATTGAATAGTCTCTCCAGAATGTATTTTCAATGTTTGGCTGACCTGCAGAATACATCACTTGCACATTATATTGCTATTCCTTTATGCCTTTGGAAGTTTTCAGTGACAACCAGGGGTCATAATCTTTACAACTGAGATGTATAAACTGTGCTTTACTCTTTCATAGCATCAATAAGATGAAAATCCATTTCATTATCTCTATCTCATTTAAGTTAGAGGTTTCTCATGCTGGAATCAGATAAGAGAAAGAAAGTAATTTTTACAGTATGATATAGAACTTTAACCTACTTTTAAAATATGCTCTAAAATAATTACAAAATTGTAAATATTGATGTACTTTTTTCAGCTTTAAGATCCTGAACTAATTCCAGAGGAGCTATTTAGTTTTAAGAGTTGCTTCCCCCTCCCCCATTTCCCATTGGCAGAGTACATGATGAGAAACGCTGGGCTGGAAGAATCACAAGCTGGAATCAAGATTGCTGGGAGAAATATCAATAACCTCAGATATGCAGATGACACCACCCTTATGGCAGAAAGTGAAGAGGAAGTAAAAAGCCTCTTGATGAAAGTGAAAAGAGGAGAGTGAAAAGTTGGCTTAAAGCTCAACATTCAGAAAACGAAGATCATGACATCTGGTCTCATCACTTCATGGGAAATAGATGGGGAAACAGTGGAAACAGTTACTGACTTTATTTTTCTGGGCTCCAAAATCACTGCAGGTGGTGAGTACAGCCATGAAATTAAAAGACACTTACTCCTTGGAAGGAGAGTTATGACCAACCTAGATAGCATATTGAAAAGCAGAGACATCACTTTCTCAACAAAGATCCATCTAGTCAAGGCTCTGGTTTTTCCAGTGGTCATCTTAGCAGTGTATAAATATGTCCAAAGTTATTAAATTTTACACTTTAAATATGAGCAGTATATTGCATGCCAACTAAATATCAATAAACCTAAAAATTTAGGCTACAATATCAGTTTTCATCCCAATCCCAAAGAAAGGCAATGCCAAAGAGTGCTCAAACTACCACACAATTGCACTCATCTCACACGCTAGTAAAGTAATGCTCAAAATTCTCCAAGACAGGCTTCAGCAATATGTGAACCGTGAACTTCCTGATGTTCAAGCTGGTTTTAGAAAAGGCAGAGGAACCAGAGATCAAATTGCCAACATCCGCTGGATCATGGAAAAAGCAAGAGAGTTCCAGAAAAACATCTATTTCTGCTTTATTGACTATGCCAAAGCCTTTGACTGTGTAGATCACAATAAACTGTGGAAAATTCTGAAAGTGATGGGAATACCAGACCACCTGATCTGCCTCTTGAGAAATCTGTATGCAGGTCAGGAAGCAACAGTTAGAACTGGTCATGGAACAACAGACTGGTTCCAAATAGGAAAAGGAGTACGTCAAGGCTGCATATTGTCACCCATGTTTATTTAACTTATATACAGAGTAAATCATGAGAAATGCTGGACTGGAAGAAACACAAGTTGGAATCAAGATTGCTGGGAGAAATATCAATCACCTCAGATATGCAGATGACACCACCCTTATGGCAGAAAGTGAAGAGGAACTCAAAAGCCTCTTGATGAAAGTGAAAGTGGAGAGTGAAAAGGTTGGCTTAAAGCTCAACATTCAGAAAACGAAGATCATGGCATCTGGTCCCATCACTACATGGGAAATAGATGGGGAAACAGTGTCAGACTTTATTTTTCTGGGCTCCAAAATCACTGCAGATGGTGACTGCAGCCATGAAATTAAAAGACGCTTACTCCTTGGAAGGAGAGTTATGACCAACCTAGATAGCATATTCAAAAGCAGAGACATCACTTTGCCAACAAAGGTTCGCCTAGTCAAGGCTATGGTCTTTCCTGTGGTCATGTATGGATGTGAGAGCTGGACTGTGAAGAAGGCTGAGCACCGAAGAATTGATGCTTTTGAACTGTGGTGTTGGAGAAGATTCTTGAGAGTCCCTTGGACTGCAAGGAGATCCAACCAGTCCATTCTGAAGGAGATCAGCCCTGGGATTTCTTTGGAAGGAATGATGCTAAAGCTGAAACTCCAGTATTTTGGCCACCTCATGTGAAGAGTTGACTCATTGGAGAAGACTCTGATGCTGGGAGGGATTGAGGGCAGGAGGAGAAGGGGACGACAGAGGATGAGATGGCTGGATGGCATCACTGACTCGATGGATGTGAGTCTGAGTGACCTCCGAGAGCTGGTGATGGATAGGGAGGCCTGGCGTGCTGCGGTTCATGGGGTCGCAAAGAGTCGGACACGACTGAGCGACTGATCTGATCTGATCTCATCTGGTACACCGCTAAAACTACTGTCACCACAATCAAGAGAATGAACACAGTATATTGATCACTCCTATATATTTCTTGGAAGCTCTGTGGTCCCTTGCCTCCACTTCCCCCAGCCTTATCTCCTCATCCCAAGCAACCGCTGGTGTGCTTTCCATCACTATAGATTAGTTTGTGTTTTCTATAATTTATATAAATAGAACTATATAGAAAACATTTTTTTGGTGTGAACTTTTTCACTCAGCATGATAATTTTGGGGATTCATGCATGCTGTAGCTAACAGTAGCTCATTACCTTATATTACTGAGTAGTATATATTTGTGTAGATACAGTATTGTTTGTTTATTTGCCTGTTGTTGGATGTTTGGATTATTTCCCAATTTCTGTTTATTTACAAAGAAAGCCTCAGTGAGCATTCATCTACAAGTCGTGGTAAAGATGTGTGCTCTCATTTTTCTTGGTTAAGTACCTAGCAGTGAAATGGTAGATTATCTGGAAGGTATATGTTTAACTTTTTAAGAAGTTTCCAAACAGTTTTCCTAAGTGGTTGTACCATTTTACATTTCCATTAGCAGTGTATGAGCGTTTTGTTTTTGTGCATCCTACCAACACTTTGGTATGATCAGTATTTTTAATTTTAGCCATTCTAATAGGTATGTAGTATCTTTTTGTTAAATCAAGGATGAATTGTTAGAGTCTTCAACATGTGGTGTACTCTTTAAGTCTTTTTTTTTTTTTAACTGAAATGAAATCACTTAACAAAAGTAACCATGTTAAGGTGAAAAATTCAGTTGCAGTTTAGGACATTCACAGTATTGTGTAACTACCACCTTTATCTAGTTTCAAAACTTTCCATTATCCCAAGAGGAAATCCCATCCCCATTAATTAGTTACTCCCCACTTCCCTTCCCCCTCAGCCCTTGGGATCTACCAGTATGCTTTCTGTTTCTTACATTTACCTAGTCTGAATATTTCATATGAATGGAATGATATGATATGTGATCTTTGCTGTTCAACTTCTTGAAACTTACTATAGTGTTTTTGAGGTTCCTCCATATTAGCAGATATTAGTACTTCATTCCTTTTTATTTTGGAATAGTCTGTTGTATGGCTGTATCACCTATTTTTTATCCATTCATCAGTTGATGGATATTTAGGTTGTTTTTAATTTTTGGGTATTGTGAATGTAGATGCTGTAAACATTCATGTACACATTTTTTGTGTGGACATATGTTTTCATTGCTTTGGGTGTATACCTGTGAGTGGAATTACTGGGTCATATGGTAGATCTATGTTTAACCATTAGGAACGGTGAGACTTTTTTCCAAAGAGGCTGCACAGTTTTATTTCCTAACAGCTGAGTTATAAGGATTCCGCTTCTGCACATTCTGTTCAGCACTTGTTACTGTCTGTAGTCATCTAAAGTGGGTATGAACCGGTGTCACTGTTGTGTTGATCCGCATTTCCTTGATGGATAGTGCTTTATGGACATTTGAAGCACAAGTGTTTTTAATCTTGATGAAGTCCAGTTTATATATTTTTTCTTTTGTTGCACCTTAAGTGTGACATCTAAGAAAGCTTTGCCAAATTCAGTCTTAAAAGATTTACTCCAGTATTTTCTTCCAAGAGTTTCATTGTTTTAGCTACTGCATTTAAGTTGAATGCAAATATAATTGGCATATAACATGTAGGTTTAAAGTGTGCAATCTATATTAAAGTATATAATGTATATATTTTGAAATGATCACCACGATAAATTTAATTAACACATCCATCACTTCACCTAATTTTTTTTTTTGTAGTGAGAACATTTAAATTCTACTGCCCTAGCAACTTTCAAGTATATAATACAGTATTGTTAACTGTAGTCACCATGATGTATATTAGATCCCCAGAGCCATTTCATCTTATAACTGTGTTGAGTATCTTTTGTTTGCTTTTTTGCCATCTGTGTATTTTCTTTAGTGATATATCTTTTACTTTTTTCATTTAATATGTCATGGACTGAAATCTAAGTATATAAATCATTCAGTCATTGACATAGAGACAGATCTAATTTCATAATCCTTTTATTGATGGAATAGTATTTAATTTCATGAATATATTATGATTTTTAAACCTTATACCATGAGGGTGGTTATTTACTATTAAAAAAGCTATTACCCTGTACTCTTATTTGACAGAAGTAAGTACTTAGAAGTAAGTACTTAGGCTTCCCCTGGTAGCTTGGACGGTAAAGCGTCTGCTTACAATGCGGGAGACCCGGGTTCGATCCCTCGGTCGGGAAGATCCCCTGGAGAAGGAAATGGCTACCCACTCCAGTATTCATGCCTGGAACATCCCATGGACTGAGGAGCCCAGTGGGCTCACAAAGAGTCGGACACGACTGAGTGACTTCTGTATATCTATAAAGTACTTAGAAGTCTAAGTACTGGAGCCAAAAGTATGTGTTCTTAAGATTTTTGATAACTATTGCTAAATTCAAGAAAGATCATACTCCAATAGTGGGAGCGTTTGAAAGGGTTAGAAAAACCTGTGGAAGCATAGATCTTGACTAGATCACACTTATTTCTTGACTAACTTTCATGTCTCTGAGAACATTGTAGCTTTTTTTCCCTTCTGATTCATATTTCTTAATATTGCTGAGATGTAGAGCTGCATTACTTAGTGCATTTCTGCTCTGTGTATCTGTAAATCCCACATCTTTTAAGGCTGAAGCTAATGTGGCTGGCCCTCCTCAATGAAATCTTCCAGCACCAGAGTGTAAATTTATTCTAAGCATGCACTGCTGCTGCTAAGTCACTTCAGTCGTTTCCGACTCTGTGTGACCCCATAGACAGCAGCCCACCAGGCTCTCCCATCCCTGGGATTCTCCAAGCAAGAACACTGGAGTGGGTTGACATTTTATATATCCATCTTCGAATTACAGAACCTCCCACTGTGCCTGGCCTCAGTCAGATCAGATCAGTCGCTCAGTTGTGTCCGACTCTTTGCGACCCCATGAACCGCAGCACGCCAGGCCTCCCTGTCCATCACCAGCTCCCGGAGGTCACTCAGACTCGCATCCATCGAGTCAGTGATGCCATCCAGCCATCTCATCCTCTGTCATCCCCTTCTCCTCCTGCCCTCAATCCCTCCCAGCATCAGAGTCTTCTCCAATGAGTCAACTCTTCGCATGAGGTGGCCAAAATATTGGAGTTTCAGCTTTAGCATCATTCCTTCTAAAGAAATTCCAGGATTGATCTCCTTCAGAATGGACTGGTTGGATCTCCTTGCAGTCCAAGGGACTCTCAAGAGTCTTCTCCAACACCACACTTCAAAAGCATCAATTCTTCGGCGCTCAGCCTTCTTCACAGTCCAACTCTCACATCCATACATGACCACAGGAAAGACCATAGCCTTGACTAGGCGAACCTTTGTTGGTAAAGTAATGTCTCCGCTTTTGAATATGCTATCTAGGTTGGTCATAACTTTCCTTCCAAGGAGCAAGCGTCTTTTAATTTCATGGCTGCAGTCACCATCTGCAGTGATTTTGGAGCCCAGAAAAACAAAGTCTGACACTGTTTCCACTGTTTCCCCATCTATTTCCCATGCAGTGATGGGACCAGATGCCATGATCTTCGTTTTCTGAATGTTGAGCTTTAAGCCAACCTTTTCACTCTCCACTTTCACTTTCATCAGGAGGCTTTTTAGCCCCTCTTCACTTTCTGCCATAAGAGTGGTGTCATCTGCATATCTGAGGTTATTGACATTTCTCCCGGCAATCTTGATTCCAACTTGTGTTTCTTCCAGTCCAGCATTTCTCATGATGTACTCTGCATATAAGTTAAATAAACATGGTGACAATATGCAGCCCTGACGTACTTCTTTTCCTATTTGGAACCAGTCTGTTGTTCCATGACCAGTTCTAACTGTTGCTTCCTGACCTGCATACAGATTTCTTAAGAGGCAGATCAGGTGGTCTGGTATTCCCATCTCTTTCAGAATTTTCCATAGTTTATTGTGATCCACACAAAGGCTTTGGCATAGTCAATAAAGCAGAAATAGATGTTTTTCTGGAACTCTCTTGCTTTTTCCATGATCCAGCGGATGTTGGCAATTTGATCTCTGGTTCCTCTGCCTTTTCTAAAACCAGCTTGAACATCAGGAAGTTCACGGTTCACATATTGCTGAAGCCTGGCTTGGAGAATTTTGAGCATTACTTTACTAGCGTGTGAGATGAGTGCAATTGTTCGGTAGTTTGAGCACTCCTTGGCATTGCCTTTCTTTGGGATTGGGATGAAAACTGACCTTTTCCAATCTTGTGGCCACTGCTGAGTTTTCCAAATTTGCTGGCATATTGAGTGTAGCACTTTCACAGCACCATCATTCAGGACTTGGAATAGCTCCACTGGAATTCCATCACCTCCACTAGCTTTGTTTGTAGTGATGCTTTCTAAGGCCCATTTGACTTCACATTCCAAGATGTCTGGCTCTAGGTCAGTGATCACATCATCATGATTATCTAGGTCTTGAAGCTCTTTTTTGTACAGTTCTTCTGTGTATTCTTGCCACCTCTTCTTAATATCTTCTGCTTCTGTTAGGTCCACACCATCTCTGTCCTTTATTGTGCCCATCTTTGCATGAAATGTTCCTTTGGTATCTCTGATTTTCTTGAAGAGATCCCTAGTCTTTCCCATTCTGTTGTTTTCCTCTATTTCTTTGCATTGATCACTGAAGAAGGCTTTCTTATCTCTTCTTGCTATTCTTTGGAACTCTGCATTTAGATGTTTATATCTTTCCTTTTCTCCTTTGCTTTTCGCTTCTCTTCTTTTCACAGCTATTTGTAAGGCCTCCCCAGACAGCCATTTTGCTTTTTTGCATTTCTTTTCCATGGGGATGGTCTTGATCCCTGTCTCCTGTACAATGTCACGAACCTCATTCCATAGTTCATCAGGCACTCTATCTATCAGATCTAGGCCCTTAAATCTATTTCTCACTGGCCTCAGTACTGACTAGTTAAATTATCCATGGATCAAATCAGATTTCTTGTCTGTGTTATATTCTATAGTGTATTTTTCATATTAATGCTAGTTTCAATTTAAATAGTTTATTGGTCTGATTATATCCCTAACTTCTAGCATTAAATGAGAGATCCAAGTTGTGTCTGAAATCTAGATGTCATCAACACATATGTTAAAATAACTTTTTGCGTCTTTCACAATTTTGTGATCTCAAATGCACAACTATATAAGCCTGATTGTTTTTAATGTCTAGAATTACAGAATGAAATATTTTATTAAACTTTAGCTCAAGATTTTTAAAAAAAGACTTTCCATTAAGTTGCAGTTTCCATTAAGTTGCAGTAACTGTTAAGTATGGTTCAATTAAGATTGTGTTATAGGTTGACTTTAACAGCATCTATTAGGTAGCCGGCCAAAATTAAAATGGAACTTTTTTTTTTTTTTCAAAAATAGTTTATCTGTTCCCTTTAGACTTACAGATTTGTCCATCAAACAGTGAAGACATGTTTTATATAGCCAGATATCTAGGAAATTTTAAAAAATTAGAATCTTCTTAAAGAGTTGGACACAACTGAATGACTGAACTGAACTAATGTTAAATTGAAATTAGTAAGTAAATGTATTACTTACTTTTATGTAAAAGCAGAAATGACTATTCTACTGCCAGTTTTAGAATTCTTGTAGTAGTCCTACAGAATTGATGAATATGTAAGAGGACATTTTTATGAAGATCAGTGCAGGCTGTTTTTCAAAGAATGTCTGGGGAAGTATTTTTGCAACTTGAACAGCACTAATGCAGCAATTTGAGCTATTTGGGGGCTTGGCCAGCACACTGATGCCCAGAAAATGTCTGGGCTGACTCCTTGCCAGATGCACATTTGACCTAATAAAGGAGAAACTAAAGTGACTGACCATTCACTGCCAATTTCAGTTTCCGTTGGACTTAATTCTAAAAACTAGAGCATAAATAGATAACAGTCTACAAATTCAATTAGTTAGAGAAAATGCAGATTTATCTAAAATAGTATAGTTCTTCTGTAAATTTTTATTGATGGTAGTAAATGAAAAGGCATTAATGTTTAGAGCATTAAAGACTCAAAAGTCTTTCTGATTTCAGAAGGTTTATGCCCAGCAGGTGTGACACTTTCAAGCTCACACCAAATGAGTGAGCTGTGACTTAAGAATTGCCTAAGACTGTCCTCCTGCATAGGTTTCTGTCTTGGAAGACCACTTTATAGACCCACTATGAAGGGATAGTGTGGTCAGTGACTCAGTTGTGTCCTACTCTTTGTGGTCTGATGGATTGTAGCCCACCAGGCTCCTCTGCCTATGGAATTTTCCAGGAAAGAATACTGGAGTGGGGTGCCATTCCCTACTACAGCAATCTAACTTGCTAGATAGCCTGAGAGGAGAAACTACGTTCATTGTCTGTTATTGGAGAATCCTTGGACAACTGTTTGCCACTGCTTAGTGAAACCTAGATGTTCAGCCAGTAATCCAAGTGAGGAGTGACCTGGCCTTTGAGGTCAGGGCTAAGCACTGAGAAATCAAATGCGTGTGTGCTTTAAAAAGCAGGCTCATTTGGAATTGTACCTGCAGAAAGATATTATAGTTACCTTTATTCCTCACTCAAATTCAGTCACAAAATTTAAAATTGAGTACTCCAGTGAGTGATTTCAGAGGTCTTTTTGCTCATGACTAAAAATGAAAATAAAATATATTTATCAGATGATTTTGTGTTTTCATATTTTCATTGATTTTTTTTTATTATTGTGGTAAAATATTATATATGTAGTTAACTATTGTGTATGTCTTCCCAGCCCAGGATCTTCACTCGTACTGGTCACTTCTTGGCATTCTTTCTGCCTAGTTCTTAAGAGGCATATCAGGTGGTCTGGTATTCCCATCTCTTTCAGAATTTTCCATAGTTTATTGTGATCCACACAGTCAAAGGCTTTGGCATAGTCAATAAAGCAGAAATAGATGCTTTTCTGGAACTCTCTTGCTTTTTCCATGATCCAGCGGATGTATGCAGGTCAGGAAGCAACAGTTAGAACTGGTCATGGAACAACAGACTGGTTCCAAATAGGAAAAGGAGTACGTCAAGGCTGCATATTGTCACCATGTTTATTTAACTTATATGCAGAGTACATCATGAGAAATGCTGGACTGGAAGAAACACAAGTTGGAATCAAGATTGCTGGGAGAAATATCAATAACCTCAGATATGCAGATGACACCACTCTTATGGCAGAAAGTGAAGAGGGGCTAAAAAGCCTCTTGATGAAAGTGAAAGTGGAGAGTGAAAAGGTTGGCTTAAAGCTCAACATTCAGAAAACGAAGATCATGGCATCTGGTCCCATCACTGCATGGGAAATAGATAGGGAAACAGTGGAAACAGTGTCAGACTTTGTTTTTCTGGGCTCCAAAATCACTGCAGATGGTGACTGCAGCCATGAAATTAAAAGACGCTTGCTCCTTGGAAGGAAAGTTATGACCAACCTAGATAGCATATTCAAAAGCAGAGACATTACTTTGCCAACAAAGGTTCGCCTAGTCAAGGCTATGGTCTTTCCTGTGGTCATGTATGGATGTGAGAGCTGGACTGTGAAGAAGGCTGAGCGCCGAAGAATTGATGCTTTTGAAGTGTGGTGTTGGAGAAGACTCTTGAGAGTCCCTTGGACTGCAAGGAGATCCAACCAGTCCATTCTGAAGGAGATCAATCCTGGAATTTCTTTGGAAGGAATGATGCTAAAGCTGAAACTCCAGTATTTTGGCCACCTCATGCGAAGAGTTGACTCATTGGAGAAGACTCTGATGCTGGGAGGGATTGAGGGCAGGAGGAGAAGGGGACGACAGAGGATGAGATGGCTGGATGGCATCACTGACTTGATGGGTGTGAGTCTGAGTGACCTCCGGGAGCTGGTGATGGACAGGGAGGCCTGGCGTGCTGTGGTTCATGGGGTCGCGAAGAGTCAGACACGACTGAGCGACTGATCTGATCTGCCTAGTTAACCCCCTGGGCTTTCTGAGTCACCTAGTTGACCCCTAGACTGGTGGAGATACCTGTACTATTCTCTGTCATAATGCCTTGCTTTAAAAAGAGGTAGGACACTTATGAGAATTATATTTAAGTACTGTAGTTATGATAATGATTTAACTAGTGTCTACTTTCTATGCTAAGTTCACCAAGGCAGATACTGTGTTTTTCCTGTTCACTGCGGTATTGCCTATTTCCCACTGCATTCTTGCTGTATAAATGGATATGTACAGAATAGATGAATATATGGCTTGCATCTATTGCAAGATGAGGAAGGGGAAACTGAAGCAGGAGGGAAGATTTCTGAATAATACATCAAGTTTTAAGTGTTTTTTTCCCCCTCTTCAGCTATTTTGGAAATAGGTTCTTCACACTTAGTGTGTTACTTGTCACAAAATGGTTATGTTTTGATCAAAGCTCTTTTCACTTAATTATGTGATCTTATGATTATAACTGTCTAATATTTTACTCTCATTTAGCAGTTAGCTAAAACAACAACTGTAAAAGCTGTTAATGGTATAAATACTGAGGGAAGAAACTTTACTCATAGGTTTTTAATTGCAATTTATTTCATGGAATTGTTTAGGATTGAGCACTGTGGTTTACTTGAGTAGGTAAAGGAATTTTATTCATATAAATGAGAGCTTGAACACTGTAAAAATGATTTGAGGTAAGATTGATTAGAACAAATGTTAACCAAAATGTATATAATAGATGTTTCTGGAAAAAGTGAAGCTATATCTATAGAAGATAAAAAGGTAGAAATGATGTTTTGGATACTCAGGCTTTTATATGCCATAAAATAAGTTATGAAATTATATTTATTTTAAAATTTTTTTATTTGCTTATACTAATTTTGAAAATATAAAGTATAAAGAAAAAAAATCATGAAGTTGCTCATGGTCACTTCTAATCCCTCTTGGTAATTTCTGTTGACACTTAGAAAAACATATTTTCTAAATTTGTTTAAAAATTTTTAATTCTTTCAGATATCATAATATTTAAGACACAAAAATTGGCCTTTGATGTTCTAATACAGTATTATTCAAAGTGTTGTTCTAGAGAGTTGTCAGTTTGTGGTAATGTAAGTTCAGAAATTGAGAGTATTTAGAAATTTTTATAGCATTTTGAATTAGTAATTTTATGTCTATTGGATCTAACAATAAAAATTTGGTGCTTATATTTTATATATTTTAAAAATTATTTTTCTGATAATTTGTTGTATTTTTATGAAAGTATTGATCTGAAACAGATTGTAGGTTTTAAAAAACTGGCTCTTTGCAAATCTTTTGAGGAGCCATGCTCTACGTTAGTTTACTGATCATTTATATTTCATTGATCAGTCATATTCCTGTCTTACTAGCCTCCTTAGAGAGAAAGTCCAGTCATCATTTATCAAGGGCTCCCAAGACAATCATACCAAAATTAAAATGTTGGGAGGAAGCAGGATATTCCCCTGTCTTGGAAGGCAGGAACTGGGCAGTCTACTCCTCTGCTCCTCAGATGAGCCTATGAGTTGGACTCTGGAGTGAGCTTGGTTCAGTAGGAGAACTGCAGGGGTTTTAAAATGAAAGGAAATTGGGGGCCAGGGAGGTGGTGGTGATCCTGTGTTTTCTGCCACTTTGCCTCTCTTCCTTTACTTCCTCTTTCCTACTTCTCTTCTTTTTTCTTCCTGCTTCCTCATCTTCTACTTCCTTTGTCTTCCTTCCTTTTTGGTCTGGATGGCTAGAAATTTTGATGGAGGAGTGTGTGTGTGTGTGTGTGTGTGTGTGTGTGTGTGTGTGTGTGTGTGTGTGTGTGATGTATGGATGCCTGTTGAATATGTGTGTGTTTGTGTGCGATGTATTGTTGGTTACCAGGGTAGCAATTTAGAGCTAAGCTTTAAGGGAGAGAGATTTCCCTCCTGCTTTATCTGGTCTAGTTTATCTGAATAGTAGGGACAGATAGATGGGATTTAGGAAGTACTCCGAGAGTGCAACATGTGAATTTGGCTGGAGTGTGCCATGTGTTATCTCAGGAGAGAGAGTGACAGACGATGTGCCAGGTGGGAGGGCAGCCCAGCAGGGTCACAGGATGGACTTTGGAATCACACTGCCTGGGTTCCCGCCTCAGCACTGTGACCTCCTAGCTCTGTGACCTTAGACTAGTAACTTAAGCTCTCTGTGTCTTAGTTTCCTCACTTATAAAGAATGCTAGTACTTTATCGCATCTTTGTGAGACTAAATAAATGAGTGCCATTTAACTCTGCAACGTTGGTTCCCCTTTCCTCCTACTCCTCTTGTGTATTGTTAGCATCAAGCCTGTACCAGGCAACATGTTGCAATAGATTTCTGTGGGTGTTGCCGCTGGTGCAGGATGGGCACATAGTCAGATTTCTTCCTTCGTAGTTTACCATTTTGAAAGTTTTGTTGTTGATTTTTAAATCAACAGACAGAAATTTGTGATAGTGACTATCTTTGTGTTTTCAAGATTGGAGGTATTAGATGTTAGATATTTCTGAAATTATTTTCTGTATCTCCATGGAACCAATAGTCACAAAACAATCATATGAAGATGTATAGTTAGAGTGGCAAGACACCTTACCTTATACAATTCAAACTCTCTCCTCTCCCCTACCACTTATTTTAAATAGTTCAACAGATTCGAGACAGATGTGCTCAGTGTGGGTGTACTCGTTTTGAAAATAACTTTCTTGAATGTTAATTCAGTATTTAAATTATTACTACAAGAGGATTCCTTAACCTTTCTTTAGCCAGTAGAATTTTTAATTAAGATCGCTATTTTCCACTGATCTCTCCCCAAATAATATTGTATTATAATAGCCTTCCATCATGTATCAATAGAAGGAAGATGTTTTTGATGGTACAATTTCACCCTGCAACAAAAATAGCGGTAATATTATCCAGGTTATATGTGAATATATTTTAGAGATCTGCCAAGTTTCTCCTCTAGGTATTTGTATCTGTCACTTGGCCACCAGAAGGAATTTTTTTCTTACCAATTAAACCACTCAAACTCTGATGATAATCCTGTTTTAAGAGGCCCAAACATCTGATTACATGTACCTGTTTCAATATCTGAGACTTGCTTCTCATCTGTCAAACCCTTGAGGAAAGTTATTAAAACAGCTAACTCCAGACTGCTTGGTATTCTCCCCCTTTTTTCTTTTACTCTTTTGTTTGTTTCTGTGAGCTCCTAAGCTGCAGGTTGTGACTTTGGCTGTCTAACATCTAATTACTTAATATGAGAGTTTATATTTATTGTATATGGAATGATAGGAAGTTAGCTGCATTTAGCTCACACAGCGTCTCTTTATTCCTATTTGAAGTGATTACTGTTACATCATTAGGGGACAATTTAAATATCCATGTAGGGATGATATACAGTCCCCTGTATATCAGTCATTTCTTTTTGGCCTAAGAGACCTCCTCCACTCTTGGTTCTTCCATTTACCAGTATTATCACAGTTTAACAGAAAGTTATTTTACTTCTTTTTGAAATTATTTTGAAGCTATGATTACTATTTATTTTAATAATATATCAATAAATTCAGTTTCTTTGAACTCTAGCTAGATTGAAACTCATATATCATTTAGCATCTTCTGTGGTAACACAAAAAAATGTTTGCAATCTGATTGAGATGACTGATGTGTAATGAGAACCAGAACTTCATGATTAGATTACGCTCATGGACAAAGACCATTTACAATGTGTGACTAAAATTGTATAATGGTTTCTTGCATCTATTTCCTCACCAGTAATTTATTGTGTACTTTGCTTCTCCTTTTCAGATTCATCTCTTGTGTAGTACCCATGGCATGTGGCTATCTACCTTATGCTTAGATATACCCGGGAATAGAAATTTTATTACTTTGCAAGGAAATCATCTTATTCTGGAATGTTCTGAATGTTTTTAGGTCCTTATCTGTGCTGAGAACTGAAATTTCTCTTTTTGGAACATGTACCTGTAGACTCTTGTTCCTGCCTAGAGGATTTTTAGATTCTTGGGTCATCACTCAGACCTTATAAATCAGAATCTCTTGTAATAAGTCTCTATAACCTACACTTTAAAAAAGTGCCCTGAGAGATTTTGATCAGCCAAAGGTAGGGGTCACTGCTTTGTAAAACACAGTAATTCTAGTATACTATTATATACACCCAATCTTTTCAATACTATCCATTTTTTTCATAAGTAATTCCTGGTATGATGTAACTTCTGGATCTTGTACTTTTCTGACTGTGGGTATTTCTCTATTTTTGAACTATACATAATATTCCTTATACCATCTAAACATACAAAGTATAATAGGTCTAACACTTTCCCTATAGTGGATAGTAATTTTTTTGTTATGCAGTCCAAGATTATGTCCATCCTAATGGCAGAAAGTGAAGAGGAACTAAGGAGCATCTTGACAAAGGAGAAAGAGGAGGGTGAAAAAGCTGGCTTAAAAGTCAGCTTCAAAAACTAAGATTGTGACATCAGGTCCCATCACTTCATGACGAATAGATGGGGAAAAAATGGAAACAGTGACAGACTTTATTTTCTTGGGTTCCAAAATTGCAGTGGATGATGACTGCAGCTATGAAATTAAAAGACGCTTGCTCCTTGGAAGAAAAGCTATGACAAACCTAGGAAGCGTATTAAAAAGCAGAGACATTACTCTGCTGACAAAGGTCTGTCTAGTCAAAGCTATGCTTTTTCCAGTAATCATGTACGGATGTGAGAGTTGGACCATTAAGAAGGCTGAGCACCAGAGAATTCATGCTTTTGAGCTGTGGTGTTGGAGAAGACTCTTGAGAGTCCCTTGGACTGCAAGGAGATCAAACCAGTCCATCCTAAAGGAGATTAGTCCTGAATATTCATTGGAAGGACTGATGCTGAAGCTGAATCTTCAGTAATTTGGCCACTTGATGCAAAGAGCTGACTCATTGGAAAAGACCCTGATGCTGGCAAAGATTGAGGGCAGGAGGAGAAGGGGGCAACAGAGGATGAGATGGTTGGATGGCATCATCAACTCAATGGACAACTCAATCAATGAACATGCTGCTGCTCCTGCTAAGTTGCTTCGGTTGTGTCCAACTCTGTACGACCCCATAGATGGCAGCCCACCAGGCTCCTCTGTTCCTAGGATTCTCCAGGCAAGAATAGTGGAGTTGGTTGCCATTTCCTTCTCCCTCAATAGACATGAGTTTGAGTAAGCTCTGAGAGATGGTGAAGGGCAAGGAAGCCTGGAGTGCCACAGTCTGTGGGGTTGTAGAGAGTCAGAGATGACTGAGCAACTGAAGAGCAACCAAGACTATGTTACTACTTAAAAATAATAAAACCCCTAACAAACTGTGACTTTGTTGACTCAAAGTTGTCACATGGCCTTCTAAAATCTCACTGCTTTTATTTTTGTGAGCTCCTTGTTAAGCCTTCCAAATTCTATTGAATTTCCCTTAGAATTTTTTTTTCTGCTTTTGAATACTGGGTTATAGATTTATTCTTGCACATTTCTGTATCTTCACGTTATGAAGGCTTTTAAGTCTTCTTTCCACAATCCAGCATACTACTCTTCATTCTACCTGTGTTTTTTTAAACATTTATGAATTGGTATACATACATATTGGGAGAAGGCAATGGCACCCCACTCCAGTACTCTTGCCTGGAAAATCCCATGGATGGAGGAGCCTGGTAGGCTGCAGGCCATGGGGTGGCGAAGAGTTGGACACGACTGAGCGACTTCCCTTTCACTTTTCACTTTCATGCATTGGAGAAGGAAATGGCAACCCACTCCAGTGTTCTTGCCTGGAGAATCCCAGGGACGGGGGAGCCTGGTGGGCTGCCATCTATGGGGTCGCACAGAGTCGTACACGACTGAAGTGACTTAGCAGCATACATTCATATTAAGTCTATAAAAGGTTGCTAGAAACAAATATTCAGTTGGCTCTAAGAAATGGAGCTAGTGTTATTGATTCTTTTACATTTTTATTGAGTTTAGTTGATTTGCCATTTGTTAGTTTCAGGTGTACAGCAAAGTGAATCAGTGGTGCATATTCATATATCTACTTGTTTTTAGATTTTTTCCCCCATATAGGCCGTTAAAGAGTATTGAGCAGAGTTCCCTGTGCTCTACAATAGTTCCTTATTAGTTATCCATTTTGTATCTAGCAGTGTGTTTATGTTAATCCCAGTCTCCCAGTTTATCCCTGCCCCTTCCTTATCCCCTGGTAACCATAAGCTTGTTTTCTACATATTGATTCTTTTTTTATTTGAAGTAGGGTTGACTTACAATGTTACATTAGTGTCAGTTGTGCAGCATAGTGATTTGATATTTTTGTAAGTATTACATTAATACTTAAGAAGTTTGAGCAAGCGCTAGGAGATGGCGAAAGACAGGGAAAACTGGCATGCTGCAGCCCATGTGTCACAAAGAGTCGGGCACAACTGAGTGAACAACTGCAACAGCTTCACATGCCATGCAAAGTTAGGACTGTTATCATAAACTGTGTCCCCTATCCTGTACATTACATCCTCATGACTTACTTCTTCTATAACTGGTATTTTGTACCTTGTAGTCGCCATCAGCCGTTTTGCCCATCTTCCTACACCCTTCCCCTCTTGCAGTGACTAGTTTATTCTCTGTATTTATGAGTCTGTTTCAGTCTTATTATATTTGTTCACTAGTTTTGTTTTTTAGATTCCACATAGAAGTGAAAACACATGTACAGTATTTGGCTTTCTCTGTTTAACTTATTCACTGCGCACAGTACCCTCTTGGTTCATCCATATTGTCGCAAATGGAAAGTAATAATCTATTTTATGTACACACACACACAACACCCCACTTCTCCTTTATCCATTAATCTATTGATGGACATATTTTGGCTACTGTAAACAGTGCTGCAGTGAACATGGGGATGCATATATGTTTTCAAATCAGTGTTTTCATTTTCCTTGAATAAATAGTCAAAGTGGAATTACTGGATTGTGTAATAGTTATGTTCTTAATGCTTTGAGAAGCCTCCATACTATTCTCCATTGCACGTTTACCACTTTATTTACATTCCCACCAGCAGTGCATGAGGATTACCTTTTCTTCACATCCCCACTAATAATACCTGTCCTTTTCAAACTACTCCAACAAATTGTTGCTGACATTTTTTATGATTGTGGAGTAATTATCAAGTGAAAATCAGAAAGAGTTCATTCATTTCATCAAATACCTAAATATAGTTGTAGATTCTGAGTGAAGAAAATAATTATAATTGTTTCAACTAGGTCTGGGTCATGTCTTCCAGTTTTTAGTGTTTTTGTGTGTTTTATATGCTTTAAGGAGGAACATTTTTGGTTTGAGAATTGCTTTGATAGGGCAGAATGCCTAGTGTCTCTCCATCACTTGTTGCTTCCATACAAAATAAAATATAACAAAAAAACCTCCACTTATTCAAAATATCTTTACTCTTGAAACTTGCTGTAACTCTTAAGAGAATTCTCAGTAAAAAATTGTTTCCATCCCATTGTTTTTTTGCCAGATCCATTTTTAGTCCATGAAGTGTGCCTTTGATTGAAGAATCTGTTGCAAGGAATATGTTTCTTACCTGAGTGTTTCCGAGTTATTAGACATCACATGTGAGCACATTGGTTTCTAGTTTAAGTCTATAATGTTGAGTAGTGTTGCTGGGGAACTTAGCGGACTAGTTTATAGGTTTTTGCTCCTGGAGGAAGAATTTTCTAACTCAAATAATATTGTAACATAGTGTGCTATTTTCCATCTTGCTTGGAAGTTGGGGACATGACTTACAGTAATTGCCAGTGAAGAAGAATAACTAACCAAGGGGTTGCCAGATAGATTTTCTTGGAAATGTATTCTTAATATTTAACTTTTTGAGTGGATATTTACATATATGGAGGTAGTGAAAGTGAAGTTGCTCAGTCACGTCTGACTCTTTGCGACCCCATGGACTATAGGCTCCTCTGTCCATGGGATTTTCCAAGCAATGGTACTGGAGTGGATTGCCATTTCCTTCTCCAGGGTATATGGAGGTAATGTTAAGGCAAATGTGTTTTGGAAGAGATGGAAGAGCAAATGTTGCTTTTTTCATTTGCTGTCTTTGTCGTTTTGCATGTGGAATGGAAACTTCTGTAAAACTTGTGGGAAAAGTGCCTAGCATAGTGCCTGGCATGTGGTGAATAGTCAATAAATGGTAGTCTTGTAAGTATTGTGTTAATTACACATAATTTTAACAATTAATGATATAACTCTGTTACCTCCCCTTTCCTGTCCCCTCTCCTCCACATAGTTTCTCTCTGTCACACGCATCTCACACACACACACACACACACAGAGGCATGCATGCAAGGTATCTTACGTCCTGGTATATATCATGTACTCACTATTTGCTGCAAGAATGGAATTTTTGTGAATTCTTGTTAATAATCTAACTCAAAGTCTTTTAAGTAATACATTGATCTTCTATCATTCAATAGTGGTAGTATTGATATTTTTGATTTATACAAGAAAAACTCTGTACAGATTTTTAACCTCTACCTCCACCTTTCTAGATTTACCAGAAAATTCTTCCTTTCTTTAACAATAATGGCTCAGTCTTAATCCTTATGTTTAGTGACCCTGGGCTCTTACTCTGAAGTCCTAATGTAGTATTCAGGAAACAGGTGAAGATGGCATGGCAGACAGTGTGCTTGAGGCGTATTCTACAGGCAGACCAGACCTTAGTCCCTTCCACTCGCTCTCACCCACCTCTGTGCAGACTGCACCACTGGGAACAGTGGCACTGCTTAATAGACTTTCCCTGACTGCTGTCAACACTATACCCCCTGCCAAGTCGCAGCCAGAGCTAAGACACAAATAGTATTTCAGTTGCAATGGAACAAGAATCCTTCAGTGTTGCTGTAATTTCTTTTACTCTTAGTTTAAAAAAGGAAAAAAAAAAATAGTGGTGCTGACATGAGAACATTTCCTTTCCATGTCTAGCTGCTGTTTGTGATCATGTGTTTGCTTTCTGTGGAGGGAATAAAACATCTAGGGTAAATCAGTATTTTGTGGCTACAGACCTGCTAGAAGTGATATACCATCACATGGTGCTATCTCCATAGAAGCCAACTGTGCAGGCTGGATAGCTGGGCTGGAAAAATAAATCTGGGATGGTAGGAAAAGGCACAGGAGACCCATAAAGAGGTGTTGATGGTAGTTCTGACCTAAACAAAGTGAGATGGAAGGAAAGGATTCCCAGGATTTTTTGTTTCCCTCAACAAATCCCAAGAAGGGTAAATAAAATAATTCCATGTACAGAAATGTTAAATCCCTGGGTCTAAGCATTGATGAGTCTTAGTTCTGAAAGGCTACAACTGTACAAAGGAAGCTGAGATTGCACTTTCAGAGATGGAAATGGGGTGATGCCTTACCCATCCTCTTTGAGGGATGACGTAAAGTGCATGGTAGAAAAAGTCCAGAAAGGAACTAGGAGTTGACAGGCATGGATTTCTTGGAAACAGCACGGAATCCAGGAGTGATAGTTGTAAATGTAAGCAATCTTCTAAGAAGACCCACATGAGTTGATGTGGAAGCAACTTGTAGGCTTCAATTCTTCTGAAGTTATTTATCGTCACATACTGTTCCGTCTATTGTATGCCTGACATTTGCTTAGTTTATCTGCATGTTTATATGTTGATTTTCTCTTTCCTGTTGACTGAAGTGAAGTTCCATGAGGGCAAGGACTCGTTTTGTTTGTTGTATCACCATGTCTAGAATGGCCTGGCCACAGTAGATACCTGATGAGTATTTGTTAAATGATGGAATAAATGAGTATTTGCTTTCCCCATTAATCTAATAACTTATTCTTGTTGTCATTAGCATCTGCTCCATACGTCCTCACTCAGTAGATGGATGATGAATGACTGAAGGCATAATTCAGCATTAAATGCCAGAGGGCTCAACTGCTACCAGTGGGAAGAAGATTCTTGTTGAGGCTAATTCATTCTAAAAGAAAAACTCATTTGGGATCTGAAAAAGTAGATAAAACTAGACTCTCTTCTCTCCTAATTAGCTCCAAAATCGAGCCTTTTGAGTTTTTGTTGTTGACACAGTTTCAGGTTTTTGAAAAGCACCCATGTTTGCCATTCTACTGTTTTATAATAGAGAAATAAGAGTAAAGAATAATATGTATGAAGTAATTGGAGAAAAGCACAAAATTTATTTTAGTGCCTGAGTAATGGATACTAATTGTAATGACTTTAGACTAATGAGAGGTTGTAAAGTCTTTGTAAATATTTATTATGATTTATAGTTGAAAGGGACCCTAGAACATTTGATCCAACTCTCTTTACAGCTGAGCAGAATGAGGCCAGAGGGGTAAGTGATTTGGCAAAGGTCACAGGGTTTTTTAGTAGTAGAATTAGAATTACCCTCAGGTTTCTGTAACAAAACCAAGGATTGCAAGGGTGTGGATAATGGACACTATCATACAAAGTTTGCAGAATTGTAAATGTTTGCAAATATTCTTGCTGCCAGTCTAGAGTCATGGATCAAACATCTTAATGTGCATACCTTTTTAGAAATAATTCCTAAAGAAAAAGTCAGATAAGTGTGCCAAAATAAAAGTACAGTATTATTCATCACTTTAACATGAGCCCCCAAAGTAGAAGTAGGTTGAATTATTAAAATAATAACCTATTTACAGAATACCTTTAATTTCCTGTGTGGTGACTCATCAGATATTTATTGTGTGCTATGTTTAAGTCTTGGTATGATGAACTTAAAAAGAAATAAAAGATATAGTCCTTGCCTAGAAGGAGCATCCTTGCTGATCTGCTCACCTGCCATCAGTTATAGACTGAAATGAAATAAGGTTAGAAATGAAGAGTAAGTATCTAGGAACTGTCATAGTTGGACAGAGCAATTTTATGTCTGTTGAGTCTGATGATAAATAATTTTGTCTTTTATTTTTAGTGATTTCTTTGAGTTTGTTTTTTCAGTACTTTATTGTAGATTACAGAAGAATTGGTAAAGGCAAATGTGGGTGGGAGGGGACTTCCCCATAAGTGGTATCCTCCACCACAGACGGTTCGAGGAGCACTGCTTTCTGGAGAGCTGCATACCGGTGGGAAAAGTGAAATAATAGAAACCAGTAGATGAGGGGAAGGGCCATGCCTGTTCTCAGAATTCAATATTGAAGGTAGTGCCTCATTGAAATAGACCCTTATTAAATGCTAGTGATTTATGCTATGAAGATTTTAAAAGTTTAAAAGCGAGTCCCCATTTTTTTAAAGCTATACTTACCTGCCATTTAGATTTCCCTGGTGGCTGAGGCAGTAAAGAATCCGCCTGCAAAATGGGAGACCTGGGTTTGATCCTTGAGTCAGGAAGATCCCCTGAAAAAGGAAATGGCTACCCATTCCAGTATGTATGTCTGGGAAATACCCATGAACAAAGGAGACTGGCAGGCTACAGTCCATGGGATCTCAAGAGTTGGACACAATGCAGTGACTAACTCTTTAACTTACTTGCCATTAGCACATGAAATCATAATTTTGCACCACTTTGCTTAAATATTAATAATTCTGTTCTGAGTTATTACATTTTCTTGATGCTGACAGATTTTTTTGTTTTGTTTTGAAACATGTTTAGCTTGTGGGTTTTGAAAGCTTGTGATTTGTTTCCCCTGTCATTGAAATATGCTAACACTGGTGGTTTAGGAACCACACTTTGAGAAACACTGTTCTAAGGTTTCATTAAATCATTAGTTCTTAACATTTGGTCATAGATGCCTTTGAGAAATTTGGGGAAAACTGTGGACCAAGTCAGTGGAAAATACATGTATACGTGCACACAGTTTGCATACAATTTTGAGGGGGATTCATCTCATCATTGAAAAGAACCTTATGAAAAGGGAGGGTTGAAATGTGTGAATTTCAGTTAATCTGTTTTCAGGTAAATTTACAGTTGACTAAAATGGTTTTGAACCTTTATGGCTGTCTGTGACATTTCTTATCATGTTCCTTATTATTGTAGAGTGGACTACATAGAAACATTAATTTCTCTGTAAGTAACAAATTTGTTTGATTTTGAGATGTTTGTGGATGTACTCTTTTAACAAACCACCATGCTTTTCACATTTCTGGTAGAATTATATTCACACGTTAACTACAAAGCACAGAACTTTTTAAAATACATATGGATTAGCTGTAAAATGAAAATGCTTTGTGGCATATTAATAGTGAATTACAGTTTAAGAAGGCATGTTTCTGTTCTGTTAGGTCACTCTGTAGAGAATAATAAAGATATTATTTCCATTAAGAAGGAATCATTGTGGACATATGTTTAGACTGCTAAAACAAACATGTTCGAACTAGGTGGCTCAGTGGCTACATAAGGAAAGAGGTGTAATCACTTCCTTTCTTCCGTTTGGTTTTGTAAGACATAATGACACATACTTTGAGGTATTCTCTTCATTGCTACCATATAAGGTGGATTCTCAGACTTTTGGGTGAAATTGATTACAGTTTGACTCATAAGCCAAAATAAAGTCCATGGTTAAAATAACCAGTGCTCACAGAGTCAGGATTTTCTAGACTTAAGAGAGACATCAGTGATTGCTTGCTTTATTTCTAACCTGCAGAAAGCAAAATCATTTTATTGCAAACAAAAGATGTTAAAGTGAATTCAAAGTAACCGCCAGTTTTAAAGGGGTATGTTCATATTACACGTTGAGGCTGGAGATTGACATTTTTTATGTTGTTGAGTTGCATTTGTAGTCTGGTTGAGGCGCCAGCACTGTAACAATAAACAGTGCAAGACAGAACATCTTTGAGTGCTGAGTAATGTTGAGCAGATTAGCAAGACTGGAGTGGTAGTGAGTAAACTGGGATTTGAAAAAAAAAAAAAAAAGTACTTCTCAAATGTTCTGCTCGCTTGAGTGGCTGAAAACTCTGACCATTTTTGTTTATTTGTGATATTTCTTGGTGATTGAGTAGCATTCATGATTTGGCAGGAAAGCAAGTTCTGCGAATTCTCATTTGGAGTTGTGTTCATTTTGTCTTAGGTTTTTATGGGGTATGGTAGTGTAAAGAATCACATTCTCAGTATTCCGGGAAGCATGTGGGAGATAAATACCTGGGTACTTTCAACCATAGGTTTCTATCTGGATTCAGATTATTTATTCTACAGTTGGTACTACCAGAAAATAAAGTTTAAAACAAAATTAAGTATTGTCCATTAGTTAGGTATTTTTTAAAATGAGACTTTTCTCTGTGCTTCCTTCTGTCTCATGAAGATCCTTTGGTCAGACTGATAGATAATTTTTTCTTAGTGTATGTATTTCTCTGAATTTTGGTAATGGCACTTAGAAAAACAATAGCTTTTATTTTCCCAGGATTTAGTTCCCATGGCTTTTGGACATGGGAAATTTCTGTTAGTGTTTCTTTCTCTAGCTGCCATATTTATGTTCCTTTTTTTTACATTTACTTGCCTGATGGCATTCCTGCCATACCCATGGTTTTAAGGTCACATATTTCCAAACATTCTGTATTTGTTGAAAATATGCAGAAGGTTGAAATTGGCACATTGGTGATAACTCATTACATAGGTACCTATTTCCTACTTATAACCTGTAGCATGTAATAGAATCAATACCAAAGTAAATTTCTTTTGAACCAGCATAAATTGTTGTCAGTAAACAATGGACTTATGTTATCTATGTTGTAAAATGATCTTTGTAATATTCTTGGGCACATATATTTTCAAAAAGTCATTTTTATTGCTGGCACCTATTTTCTGAGGTTTGTAACTAACTGACTTATTTTCAAGGGAAGACAAGTAAGAGTCTTTTTTGTATATATTGAGAATTCCCTATGATTTGGAAGGATACTTTTCATTAGAGAATTCTAAAGTAGTACTGGAGTCACTGCTTTACTTATACATTTTGCCTTTTTATGAAAAATCTTTGTGCAATATAGCAGCTGTATTAAATGTGCATTTTATAGAGCAACCTTCAGATCAGATCAGATCAGTCGCTCAGTCGTGTCTGACTCTTTGCGACCCCATGAACCGCAGCACGCCAGGCCTCCCTGTCCATCACCAGCTCCCGGAGATCACCCAGACTCATACTCATCGAGTCAGTGATGCCATCCAGCCATCTCATCCTCTGTCGTCCCCTTCTCCTCCTGCCCTCAATCCCTCCCAGCATCAGAGTCTTCTCCAATGAGTCAACTCTTCACATGAGGTGGCCAAAATACTGGAGTTTCAGCTTTAGCATCATTCCTTCTAAAGAAATTCCAGGATTGATCTCCTTCAGAATGGACTGGTTGGATCTTCTTGCAGTCCAGGGGACTCTCAAGAGTGAGCAACCTTAGGTAGATTTATTTAAAATGTTATCTGCCATCTTGGCTTCTAATTTTTAAAAATGAAAGCTCTATAATGCTTTTTTTGATTTTGTTTTTTTTTTACTATGAATTCAATGATTGGTTTGTTTCTATGATGTACTCTTAAGAGGTGATAGCTATGGGGAAGGATTAGTTTAACAGGTATGTCTATAACACCTAAGAATCCCAAGTAGTTTACTGCTCTGTGGATAAAACAGATTTTCTCTTCAGTGCATCTTGGAGGTTCTCATCTAAGTGATATGTTCTCTTGAGATCATATTTAATTTTGATGCGGTTTTCTAAGGATGTGGTGCTACTTTCTTCTGTTAAAAAGTTTAAAGAAGAAATACTTTTGGAACTACAAATTTATATAGAGGCTAAGCATTTGGGAGAAGTTTAGTTGTAAATTTTACTTGAGTCCAATAAAGTTAATGACACGTTTAATGACATACATAAATATTACTCTGAGTTAATTGGCTCTGCATCATAGTTATTAATTATAGTCGTGTAGGTTATTTTATCATAATTGTTCAAATCAAAGTATAAGACCTTCTTGCTTCTTTAATTAATTACTATTTTGCTGTTGTATTCAATCTGCATATTATTTTGTACAAATGCAGTGATGTACAGCACTCAGAAAGAAGGCCTGGACCCCAGACCTGGGACGTCTCATAACTGTCTCCGTCCATGCCCTTGGTGCTTTGTTCTGCCTTCTTCCCAGTGCACTCCCTTGTTATGCGTTCTTTTGTTTTCTTTCCTTCCTCTCCTTCCCTGACCCCTAACTCAAGATTTCTTCACCAGTATCACCTTATGGATTCTTGTTCTTTGGCCTTTTGGTACAGTGCCAGACTGTCCTGGGTGCTGATCATGAGGCCACCATCCTGTGGGAATAGAGTTTGAAAAATTCAGACTTGAATAGTAGTAAGCAGGGAGGGAGGGCCTGTGAGCTGGGGTTCTGATTCGGCATTGTATCAAGCTCTTTGGCCAAGTGAAGAGAAAATTTAGGCTTAGAGGAGCAGAGGGAAGAGAAGAGGGGTGTTTGGTCTTCCTTTAAGTAGGAAATGAAAAAATAAGCCTGACTGATCAGCTTGAAAAGTGTCTTTTCTGCCCTGTAGGTCCTTGAAGTAGGTGTCCAGCATATGTGAACTGATGGCATATTATGACAATGACAGTGAGCATGTACTGTGTGTGTGTGTGTGTGTTAGTTGCTCAGTTGTGTCTGACCCATTGCCACCGCATGGACTGTAGCCCACCAGGCTTGCTTGTCCCTGGGATTCTCCAGGCAAGAATACTGGAGTGGGTAGCTGTTCTCTTCTCCAGGGGATCCTCTCGACCCAGGAATTGAACCTTCATCTCCTGCATCACAGGCAGATTCTTTACCATCTTAGCCACCAGGGAAACCCATGTGCTGTGCTGGTGCTTCATTTAATCTGCTCAGTAGCTCTGTGAGGCAAGTGAAATCCTAGTCCCCATTTTCAGGAAGAAATACCTGAAGCCTAGAGAAGCCTGGTAAACTCATGGTGCACACTTAAGAGACGACCAAGCATAGTATGAACTTAGGTTTGCTTAACTTCAGAATCTTTTCTTGAAACTGTGTTCTTGCTGTGGAGTTCCCTTTTCCCATCTGCTGAGCAGAGTAAAACCACCTGATATTGGTGAGGGATGATGATGGGTCTTCCAGGATCCTTCACTTACTGTTGGTGCTCAGTAAATAGTTTTATTTACTTTTTCTGGGTCATCTCTTTCTCAGGACAGAAAGAGACTATGTGAGAGGAGCTATCCATCTAAAATAGCTGAAGAAAATTTACTTTTGGGTATTTCCCAGTCACAGCAAGATGCTGCTGCTGCTAAATCGCTTCAGTCGTGTCCAACTCTGTGCGACCCCATAGATGGCAGCCCACCAGGCTCCCCCATTCCTGGGATTCTCCAGGCAAGAACACTGGAGTGGGTTGCCGTTTCCTCCTCCAATGCATGAAAGTGAAAAGTCAAAGTGAAGTCGCTCAGTCGTGTCTGACTCTTAGCAACCTCATGGACTGTAGCCCACCAGGCTCCTCCGTCCATGGGATTTTCCAGGCAAGAGTACTGGAGTGGGGTGACATTGCCTTCTCTGACAGCAAGATGAGGGAGGCCCAAGTCTGTGATGCTATTTTCTCTTATATCTTCCCCCCCACGTCACACACACATGGATTCACATGAACACACAGACACACAATCACACATACACACACAGTCTATCCATCTGCTTACTGAAGACTGGGCTGTCTTTCAAGAGAGGACTTCTCATAATCCATAATTAAAAGGGTTAAAGTGTAGCCCTAGGGCTGAGGTTTAGATCCAAGTGCAGGTGATCCATATTAGATCCTTTCTTATCTGAATTAATGGGGAAGCTCAGTAAAGATCCCATTCTCTCTTCAAGAGCAGGTAGTTATCCTGCTTTCTACATCAATAAACCGAAGCTCAGAGGTTGTTCCAACATCTGCAACCATGTCTGCTTGCAACTTAAGTGAGACCACAAAGCAGTGTTTTTAAAGAAGCATACAGCTACAATTAAGTTTATGGAAAATTGGACAACAGTACTGAAAAATGTATTTAAAGATCAAAAGAGAAGCATTTGTTTGTGATTAATTTGATTTATTCTGGACTGGACCCAGGAGTCTCCCTTGACTGCTTCCTTCCTACACATTGTGCATTTATGAAATACACACATACTTATAGCTGTCATACAATATGGACAAAATTTATTGGTGACAGAAAGTTGTTACTGATTGCCTCGAACAAATGCAAGCTATTTAGACTTGCCACAACAAAGAAGAAATGAACTATGCAAATAACAAGTGACCTTGTAGTCTTTTCTTGCTGCTGCTGCTGCTAAGTCGCTTCATTCGTGTCCAACTCTGTGCAACCCCATAGACGGCAGCCCAACAGGCTCCCCCGTCCCTGGGATTCTCCAGGCAAGAACACTGGAATGGGTTGCCATTTCCTTCTCCAATGCATGAAAGTGAAAAGTGAAAGTGAAGTCGCTCAGTTGTGTCCGACTAGCTGCTCACAATTTATAATAGTGATACATCCTACCCAATTAAGGGGGAAATTTCATCTTTCTGTTGAATGGCTGCCTTGAGGAAGTAGTTCTGGGTATAAATAGAAGGTTATAGGAGTTTTCAATGAGATGCCATCTTTAACAAGTTTTACATTTGTTCCTATGCATTGGGCCTTTTCCACTGGCATTAGTTTAGGCTCTTTCTGCTCTTTAGTTTAAATTAGTGAGTAGAAAGCCTAAATATTGAATAATAAAGATGGTTAGAGATTTAGAAAATACATTCATGTCAGAAACTCAAAATAATATTACTAAGCTCAAAAAAAAACTGTAGACAAAAAAGGAGTTTGACAGTTTAAATAACATGAAAAATACAAATGACAATGGACATTTGTTTACATTTCTGATAATTGAGAAAGGTTTGAGATTAAATACAATTAAATTCTTTCTAAGCTGAAACTCCATTACTTTGGCCACCTGATGTGAAGTGCCGACTCATTGGAAAATTTCCTGATGCTGGGAAAGATTGAGGACGAGAGAAGGGAGCGGCAGAGGATGAAATGAATGGATGGCATCACTGACTCAATAGACATGAGTTTGAACAAACTCCAGAAAATAGTGAACAGGGAAGCTAGTGTACTGCAGTTCACGGGATCACAAAGAGTCGGACACAGCTTAGCGATCATACAACAACACTTAAAGTTACTAAAGGCAGTTGTGACATCTCTTTGGAAATTCTAGGGAAAATATATTAGCTATGTATCTGAAATGTGTTTACTTGGTTCTGTTGGAAACGTAGTTTGATTTTTGACTTTTCTTAGGTTAGCTCAGCCTAATGTGCAACTGAAGATTCTCATTTTCAGATTAAAATTATTTTTTTCTCTTTGATGAATTAAGTATATTTCGTCAGAATTTAGCATATTAATCTGATGGATGGATTTATTGATTCCTTATTTACTATGGTTTAATCAGATATTTTTCTAATACTTACAATATTCAAGCCTCTTGAGAAGACATAGTGTAAAATATGATCCCTGAGGAGCTTGTTTTGAAGTTGTAAACAGGTTGACTACAGAATATAAATTGCTTGTATATCAGGCTTCAACTTTATTCTCCACTGTAGGAAGCTGAAAATATTTGAAGCCTTTTCACCCTCATTTTATAAATAGTTAACACGATGGAACTCTTCAGTGTGAGATGGTAGTTGGGCCACCATTATGGAAATAAGATGAAGGAAATGGCACAGAATTTGGAGAGTTTGGCAGTAGGGAGGTCTTTAGAAAACTCTTGCTTTAGGCAGCAGGCAAGATGAAGGTGACAGACGACCAGGGTATATGGACTGGCATGAGAGGGGAAAGAAAGAATCAACAAAATTTAGCAATTTCCCTGGATGTGGTACCCAAGGAAAAGGCAGAATACACAAGGGCTATACGATTTCTATGCTGCATGTTTTAAAAAGAAGGGTGGCAGAGTAAAAGCAGTCCTAAAAAGACAGGTAATTCTGAGATATTGGATCTGAACATCTTGCGATCATAATATCTCAGAATCTAGTAGGCTACTGAATAAAAGGAGTGAGAAAAATGTTATCCAGTGTGTGACATTAGATCAAATTATTTACTTATTGTTCATTACCTGTATATTACTATTGGACTGGGGATATTTAAATTGCTTTTGTTGGGTACATTTTGAACAAATGCCCATAGGTTTCAGTCTTTCTGTTTTAAGGCTACATCTTATGTTAGGAATTGTAGGTAATTTAGCTATGTTCTATTTGTGGTTAAAAAAAATTTGTTTTTAATGCTTACTCTTCTTGGTTAGAACATCTAGGATAAATAATGTAAACATAATTGTTTCCATAATTTTGCCTCTTTATCCGGATTCAAATTTCAGTTCATTTATTTTAGTAGGGAATAGATGTTCCTTTGTCCTGCCAACAAAATTGTTCAGATATGACTTTTGTTTTAGGATTAGAGTTATACTTTTGTACAGATAGTTCACAGATAGATAACCGTTTAAGACTAGAAGGAACCATAAAAGGCCTTTAACATCATCTAGTACAGCCTCTACATTTCTTGGGTTAGTCATCTGAGATCAAGAGAAAATAATAACAGATAACATTTATTAAGGTATTATCTCACATAATCTTTATAAAACCCTACAAGTAAGTCCCATGGAAAGCAGTGGCATCGCTATTATAGCTTTAGAAATTATTTTCTTAGTAAATGTCCTTCACAATTTAAACAGTTTAGTTCTGTGTAGGAGAGAGTAACAGTATTTGTTATTTAATTAAATAATTAATAAATACTGATTATTAAAAGACATTTTACATCTATTATTCAATACGGTAAAGCTGTAGTATTTAATGTAGGTATTATTATTTTTAAAGACTTTTTCTTACTCTTGACACATACACATTTTAATAAATGTTTCTGTCTATACAGTATTTTAAAATATATTTAATAAAATTCTATCTTAATTTTTTTCCTCTTGATCCTGTGATCCTGGAATTCAAATTAGGTTCATTTAATTTTTATTGAATTTTGGTATTACTTTGCCAGTCATATAGTATATAATAAAATGTGTGTCTATATGTGTGTGTATATATATATGTATGTATATAATATAGCTATGTTGATAAATTAGATATGTGTTAAATTTTAGTGTTTTGCTATTCTGGAAATTTTATTTATTGTCTGCATTTCATTAATTTTTGTTACCTTTAAATATCTGGGCATCTGAGAGGAGTTGTTTCTTTACATTAGTACAATGATGAAAACAAAATCACTGCAGTTGACCCCTGAACTCTTAGAGATTAAGGGCACTGACCCTCTGTGAAATTGAAAATCTGCCTGTTATTTATAGTCTGTCCTCTGTGTATACAGTTAGATTCCTCCATATCTATGATTCTGCATCCCTGGATTCAACCAACCATGGATTGTGTAGTACTGTTGTATTTACTATTGAAAAAAGTCCACATGTAAGCAGACCCATGCAGTTCAAACTCATGTTGACCAAGTGTCAACTCTATGTACTACATTTATATTATAATAGAGAATATTTCATTGAAAGGCTTGAAATCTTTTTTTATACTTTGTATCTGTTGGATTTTATATGTGTGCTGTGTGTGGTAAGTTGGTGCAGTCATGTCCCATCTTTGAGACTCCATGGACTCTAGCCTGCCAGGCTCCTCTGTCCATGGAATTCTGCAGGCAAGAATACTGGAGTGGGTTGCCATTTCCTACGCTAGGGGATTTTCCTGACCCAGGGATTGAACCTGAGTCTCTTAACTCCCGCATTGTCAGGCAGGTTCTTTGCCATTAGCACCATCTGGGCAGCCTAGACTTTACATATCCTGGCGCAAATAGATATTTTTTCGTACTAATTTCAAGAGCTTTGTTCATCATTTGATAGTTATATGTTAAATGAAATAGATTTCAAATTGAAAATTTTAGTTCTTCCTGACTTCACAATTTATAACAAACGATAGATTTTGCCCGTGTTAGATGACAAACGCCATCCATTCATTCAGCATAAATTTTATGAAGGTCTGTAGTGTCAGGCACACTTCTAGCTTTAGGGCAGTGGGAGAGAAACACAGGCATGGGCCTACCTGGATGGATCTAATAGTCAATACTGTTTCCTTGATTTTAGATCCAAATAGTTGTTCTTGTACACTAGGATTTATCTGCCTTGATCATTATTTTTAAGGAAAGAATTAGAGAATTGATGGTAATCAAAACCTACGGAACATACAATACTCATTTGTATTATTGCTTTGCTTCCAAATTATGAATTCCAGCACTCAGCCATTGTTCAGTTTGCTGAAGGACGTTTTTCTTTGAATCGAATAGTAATTTTAGTAAAATGTGCTCTAAAACATTTAGTTTTTAAAAAGTTATGGTAAAATATACTTACCATAAAAGACATTTTAGCCATTTTTAAAGTGCACAATTCATTAACTGCTTTTACAGTGTTGTGTTCGTACAGAACCCACCTGCTAATGCAGGAAATGTAAGAGACACGGGTTTGATCCCTGGGTTGGGAAAATTCTCTGGAGGAGGGCATGTCAACCCACTCCAGTATTCTTGCCTGGAGAATCCAGGAGGACAGAGGAGCCTGATGGACTATAGTCCACTGGGTCGCAAAGAGTCGGACACGACTGAGCGACTTCACTCACTCCAGTATTGGCTGGTAACTCCCATGGACAGAGGAGCCTGACGGGCTATAGTCTGTGAGGTCACAAAGAGTCAGACATGATTTAGCAACTAAACAACAACAACATTAGAGAAATTACAACAACATTAGAGAAATACTGCTTATTTTCTTCCTTTTTCGGGTCTAGCTTCAAGAATATGAGTTCTTGTATTTAACTGAATTCTGAACTGTCATTTTAATTAGAATGGTTCCTTTTGATTTGTACTTGTTCCTTATTTCTGAATATCTATTAAAAATGCATCATCTTCCATTTTACTGTCATTTTATATTTGTTTGCTCCTTTTGGAGCAATGAAATAGATCCACATGAAGTTTAAAGGAGATCAAACTAAATGTAAACATGTACAACGTTTCGTAAGGAAGGGAAGAAAGATTGGGAATTAAAGACTGTGGTACATGATAAAGTCTGACAGTCTCAGACACAACGGTTTTCTTCCCCTCCTGCTAAATGCCTGGAACAAGAAGCCCATCCAACATAAGAGATATTTGTGCCTGTGATCTAAAAGATAAAAGAGTTCAGTCCCTCCAACACTGGTCATGAGTTGGACTCAACAGGAAGGATTATTAGTACATCCTCCATCTGTATTAATCTTTGTGCTGAAACAAAAATACAGCTGTTTAAAAGAGTTTTTAAAATTATTTCTGAAAGAGTATTAAATACCCTATTCACATTACCTTTTTTTCCCTAAAATGGGATTTCCTTGGCTACTTCTCTTCCTCATTTGTAACAATCACACACTCCTGTTAAATGGAAAAATACCAAAAACTCTTTCTCAGACGATTAGAGTTTTAGACAGCAAATAAAAATTTAAGAAAATAAGTATGAAAGTCATTTGAATTTTTACTTTACCTGTTAATTAAGAAAATTTGTATTATTTTGTCTGGTAGTATATGAATATATTTTTCTTTTGATATGACAACAGTATAATTTTCATTTGTGTTTATTTTTAAAGAATGACAGTCCTAATGAAATATATTTTTTACAGCTAAAAGATGGTGGAAAAGCATCCCAGGCAAACGTAAGAATAGGCGATGTTGTTCTCAGCATTGATGGAATAAGTGCCCATGGCATGACTCATCTGGAAGCCCAGAACAAGATTAAGGGTTGTACAGGCTCTTTGAATATGACTCTTCAAAGGTAAATTTTTTTTCATTTGGTTCTGATAGAGAAAACAACTCTGATGAATGTGTTTTCGTGTGTCTGATTCATGGTGTTAAGTAAGAAGCATTTTCTACTGCCATTGTTTCAGGTAGATAAATAAGAAATAGAATGACTTTTAAATTGGGTATTGAGCAGTATGAGAACTGGTGAAAGCTTTGGTTATAAGGCATGTATTCACATACTCATAACTATTGTGTGTACGGTTTCAGAGAGTTTAAGAATTTCTGCAATTTCTCAGTAGAATGCAGCCTAAGGATTTTTGTTACAGAGTAAAACTCTTGACCTTAATATTCTAGGCAGAGTATTAGAAGGTATTCTTTTAAAATATTTGGCTTTTCTTTTACTATAAGTGTGTTTTTTGCCTTTTTACCCTGGATAGAAAAATAAAATTTTAATGTATTTATTTGAGGTCCAGATTTTCTGAACTTAGTTTGGCTTCAATTTTAAAATAGCTAAACATCTTATTGATTATATTATATCAGTTCTTTTCAGCATCCCAACATTTGAACTGTATTGAGATCACTTGGATTGCTTCTTAAAAATACTGCTAGGAAACTTGTACTATGGAGAACAGTGTGGAGATTTCTTTAAAAAGTGGAAATAGAAGTGCCATATGACCCAGCAATCCTACTGCTGGGCATACACACCGAGGAAACCAGAATTGAAAGAGACACGTGTACCCCAGTGTTCATCGCAGCACTGTTTATAATAGCCAGGACATGGAAGCAACCTAGATGTCCATCAGCAGATGAGTGGATAAGAAAGCTGTGGTACATATACACAATGGAATGTTACTTAGCTATTAAAGAGGATGCATTTGAATCAGTTCTAATGAGGTGGATGAAACTGGAGCCTATTATACAGAGTGAAGTAAGTCAGAAAGAAAAGCACCAATACAGTATATTAACGCATACATATGGAATTTAGAAAGATGGTAATGATGACCTTATATGTGAGACAGCAGAAGAGACACAGATGTAAAGAACAGATTTTTGGACTCTGTGGGAGAAGGCGAGAGTGGGATGATTTGAGGGAATAGCATTGAAACATGTATATTATCATATGTGAAATAGATCACCAGTCCAGGTTTGATGCATGAGAGAGGGTGCTCAGGGCTGGTGCACTGGGATGACCCTGAGGGATGGGATGGGGAGGGAGGTTCAGGATGGGGAACTCATGTATACCCATGGCTGATTCATGTCAATGTATGGCAAAAACCACTACAATATTGTAAAGTAATTAGCCTCCAATTAAAATAATTAAAAAGAAAAATATTACTGCTAGGAATCAGACTATCTGGAAGTAAGGACCAAGAATTATATATTAATCAGTTTTATGTGATTATTATTAAATACAAAGTTAGAACTACTTCAGTGTCTTAGGTTGAGAGGAAGGTAGAAGAAAGACAGAATGGAAGGAGTGTTCTTGAATAATGACTGTTAACTTATAGATTTATAAGGAAGGTAGTCATGAAATTAAAAGATGCTTACTTCTTGGAAGGAAAGTTACGACCAACCTAGATAGCATATTCAAAAGCAGAGACATTACTTGGCCAACAAAGGTCCGTCTAGTCAAGGCTATGGTCTTTCCTGTGGTCATGGATGGATGTGAGAGCTGGACTGTGAAGAAAGCTGAGCACCAAAGAATTGATGCTTTTGAACTGTGGTGTTGGAGAAGACTCTTGAGAGTCCTTTGGACTGCAAGGAAATCCAACCAGTCCATCTTAAAGGAGATCAGTCCTGGTGTTCTTTGGAAGGAATGATGCTAAAGCTGAAACTCCAGTACTTTGGCCACCTCATGCGAAGAGTTAACTCGTTGGAAAAGACTCTGATGCTGGGAGGGATTGGGGGCAGGAGAAGGCGATGACAGAGGATGAGATGTCTGGATGGCATCACAGACTCGATGGGCGTGAGTTTGAGTGAACTCCGGGAGTTGGTGATGGACAGGGAGGCCTGGTGTGCTGCGATTCATGGGGTCGCAAAGAGTTGGACATGACTGAGCGACTGAACTGAACTGAGCTACTGTTTACCAGGTGGTCATGAAGGGTTTTAAGCAAGTCTTCCTTTTGATAATTATATTAATGGAAGGGTTCTCTGTTCTATAAAATTTGGAAAATGCCGTTTCCCCCCAAAACATCTCACGTCGTTGTCATTGTTTAGTTGGTAAGTCATGTCCAACCCTCTTGTGACTCCATGGACTGTGCCAACCAGGCTACCCTGTCCATGGGATTTCCCAGGCAAAAATACTGGAGTGGGTTGCCATTTCTTTCTCCAAAATACCTCATAGTCTTCCATAAATTGTTGTTTTTATTATGAGTCTTTATGAGGGGAATAATGTATGCTATATCTTCCTATTATTTTTAACTATGAAACCTTTTTATTCTTCGAGTCTCTCCTAGGAGTATTTAAAGGATATATACAGGGTAAATTATATGTAATTTTTTGGAGGAGTATCAATTTTATCTTAAAAGTGAATAGGAGACATCTAGAAAAACTTACAGTGGAGATTTACTCCACTGTATCATGACTTTCTGACCAGTACCCGTTTGGGGGCAGGTGTGTGTCTGTCTGTATGTCTTTGTGTGTTTCTATGTGTGGAATTCCTTTCAGTGGGACTGTTGAATCAAAGTTAATGTGTATTTAAATTTTGAAAGCTAGTAGCTGTACATTTCATGGGATACAAAAGTAATCAATGAGAAAAAATAACCTTGCTGAAAAGTTGTATTTTGATAGTCTCTGTTCTATATATTGAGACATGTAACACAAAAATTGTTACTAATTAAGAGAAAATAGGCATTTTTAATGACAGGCATTTTTACTAAGTATGAATTTTGAAAGGGAACCAAGAAGTTAAGAAGCTTAATGTGTCATGAGATATCAACACAACAAAACAAGTATGTTGTTACGTTATTTCTCCTATTCACAAGTGAAAGTTTATGTGTGGTATAAACTTTTTTTTCTGGGCTGTATATGGCTTCTTTCATAGTAGCCTACTTGTTTTCATAGTGTGCTCCTATTTTATGACCTAGTACAGTATCTTATTTTCTGTTGAAAAGATTCTAGGTTCCATGAGAGTAGATGAAAACCAGATATTACCCTGTTTGGATGGGTTTCTAGTTTGAGTAATCTGCTACTGATTTTAATATAGATTCTTTTAAGCTACTTAAATGCAGAATCTCACAAGCCAACTTGTTGCAAATACTTGGAGATACTACTTAATCTTATCTTCATATATCTGAGAATGGATATTCAGAGACCCACAATATGAGAGAGAATTTTAGAGTCCTGTTTTTCATTGTTATTGTACTCAACTTTTCGAACACCTCTTGTGTTAGGTTATGTCAGCCTGAAAGAGATTTGCATTTAAGAGAATTCATGGTATAACCTTCACAATGCTACCGAAGAAATACTTTTTGCCTTTTTATGAAAAAAATAAAACTTTGAAGAGTTATCTTTAATCTTTCCCTATACTAAGGCCATTTTCTTCCTAAGTTCTCTTTCTTATATCAAAGCAAAATTTTTTCCCACTCATTTATGAATTTGAACAACAACATCCTTACTAGGCTTCCAGTCACCTTGCCCTCTTTATTCCATCTCTCACCAACTAGTCTGCTCAGGATTCTCCTTCCAAATTGAATAACCTACAAGATTGCTTTCTCTGTTTTCTTCATGACTATCTAGAACTCTCCTTTACAGACTTGTCTTTAGTCTGGTTTCCCTAGAAGCAGAACCCAAGATGGGATTTATGTACGAGTGATTTATCAAGAGAGTTGTTTCATATGTTACTTACAAGGGAGTGGATGAAGCAGGACTGGGAAGCAGTAACTGAGATGAGCAAGGATATGGTTTCAGGGGATATCTATCTTCAGCTTGCCCCAGGAGAGAACTTGGGAACAACACTGTACCATGGAGTGAGTCTTGTCTTGAGGGAACTGGGTTTTTATCCCCTCTCCCCTGCATTTGTTAGTCATTGGCCACCGTTGTCCTGGAAGTGTGTGTATGCATGTGTGTGTGTGTGTGTGTGTGTATACAAGGGAGGGCTAGGAGCTTCTGTGGCATTAGCAGCAATATAGGGAGCACCTTGGAGCTGTATGTACCAAATCAGTAAACTGGTTCCAGAGGACCCACGCTGGGTGCCAGCATCATGTGCTGTGAGATTGCATATAGACTGAAGACCTTTGCTCAGAGGGTTAGGCTCTCTGTGACCCAGGCCCAATCCGGTTGTCCTCCTCAGATCATCACTACTCATCAGCAGATACCATCTTTCCATTTAAGACAGGTTTCTTACTGACCCTCACATGCCTTTTTGTCCTCTTACAAACTTGGCTTCATATGGAATGCCTTCCCATATCTTCACTGCCAGTGAGTGCCTCCGCATCCTCAGACCTCATTTTGAAGCTCATCATCCCCCCGTAGTCTTTTCTAACTTGCAATTTGTTCATTTCCCCCCTCTGAACTCCTGTGACATGTTTATACTGTTTGACTTAGCATTTAATTATATACTAGATATAACCAGGACTGTCAAGACAGATTCCATGAATCATGTACAATTAAGCCTAATTGGTTAATAGTCATACTTTATACTGCCTATGTAATTAATTGATTACTTCATATATATTAGTTCTATTTCACCAACTAGACTCCTTGAAAGCAAAGACCATATTTATTTGGACTGTCAGTGTTTGACAACATCTTGTATAGTTTGGTATTTTCAGTGTCATTTGATTGGTACCAGAATTATTTCTCAAACTTGGCATTATTTATTCCACAAGTAGATTTTGAGCCATTACTATATGCCAGGCACTGTTACAGATGCTAAGAACATTGCGCAGTGAGCAAAACAAGCAAAAATCCCTGTTATCATTGTGCTGATTTTTAGTGAGCAGAGACAGACAATAAACAAGTAAAAGTGCGTAATATGTTACATGATGATATTCTATGTCATGGAGAAAAGCAAAGCATGTAAGAGGCATAGGGAAGACAGGAGCGGAAGATTGCAATTTAAAATAGAGGTGGTCAGGAGAGCCTCAGGGAGAAAATTATTGGATACCTGGATCAGGAGTGCCCCAGGCAGAGGGCAAGTTGGTGCAGTGGCCCTGTCAGGAGGCCAGAGGGCTTGGAGAGAGGGAATGAAGGCAGAAGAGTCAGAAGTGAGGTCAGGGAGGTAGTAGGATGTTCATGGAGATGAGACAGGACTTGGAGGCTCCATGGGTCACTCTAATGTTTGTAATCAAGTTTAAGTTTTCCAGAGGTCTCAAACAAACCTTGTGCGTACCAGGACCCAGACCTCACAGAGACTGAGACAGAACTGTGTTTGAGTGTCTCCTGCAGAGGTACGGGTCAGCAGTGGACTGCTGCAGGGGCAGGGGCTCTGGGTGCAGTAGACCTGGATATGGCATAAGCCCTCTTGGAGGAGGTGGCCATTAATCCCACCATAGAGCCACCAGAACTTACACAGGACTGGGGAAACAGACTCTTGGAGGGTACAAACAAAGCTTGTGCACACCAGGACCCAGGAGAAAGGAGCAGTGACCTCACAAGAGACTGACCCAGACTTGCCCATGAGTGTCCAGGAGTCTCCGGCAGAGGTGTAGGTCAGCGGCGGCCTGCTGCAGGGCTGGGGGCACTGAGTGCAGCAGTGTGTGCATGGGACCTTTTGAGAGAGAAGGTCTATCTTCTTTGCCTCCACCATAGTTTGTTTTGCCTTGGGTCAAATAACAGGGAGGGAACACAGCCCCACCCATCAACAGAAAGTTGGATTAACGATTTATTGAGCATGGCCCTGCTCATCAGAACAAGACCCCAGTTTCCCCCTAAGTCAATCTCTCCCATCAGGAAGCTTCCATAAACCTCTTCCTTCTCCGTCCGAGGGCAGACAGACTGAAAACCACAATCACAGGAAACTAACCAATCTGATCACATGGATCACAGCCTTGTGTAACTCAATGAAGCTATGAGCCGTGCCGTGTAGGGCCACCCAGGACAGACGGGTCATAGTGGAGAGTTCCCTTGCTGTCCAAGGGACTCTCAAGAGTCTTCTCCAACACACAGTTCAAAAGCATTAATTCTTCGACACGGTAATAAAGCTCATATACTATTTCCATTGATATCCTAAAATAATAAGATGACTCATTATATTCTAGTATCTAATGAATATAGAGGTGTGAAAGATTTCATTTCGATTTGTTTTTTACCTTTGCATAGGATTAGAAAATATTTTTCCCCCCAAAACTGACACTGAGTCTAAGAGCACTAGAAACTAGACAATGAAAAATTATATTTCAAATTATTTCTCCTCTTGTCAGAATCAGGCAAATTTTATTGTGCTGTTTTTAACCATCAAGTGCTTTTTGCCTATGTGTTTGATTCACATCAAAGTGGATCATTTAAAAAATTATGTTATTTTAGCTAATAAAAAAAAAAAAACTATTTTCTGAAGCTTTGATGTCAAATAACTCTATGAGCTATATTAGAGTTGGAGCCTATGAATACAATTTTTAACTATTTCATTTGATTTCAGTAATTCTTTGCATAACATAGATAAACTTGCTACTGACTTACTGTGTGAATTGGGATAAATTGCTAAATTCCTGGACCTTAATTTTCTTGACAATAAAATGAGATCATGAGTATTTCTGTGTTCCCTAAATTCTGTTTCTTGTTCTGGTTTTTCAACTGTAAATGGTAAAGTCCCTAGAGCTTGCTATTAGATCAAACTAACTTAAGTTTGCTTGTTTTGGCTGAGAGAATCGGGAAATTGGACTTTCTTCTTTGGAGTTATCTTAAACTGTGCCAGGTTAGCAAAGTCACTTGTACTACCCTGCCGACTTTAAGGTGAAAGGTAGGTCAGATGGATATTCAAACAGCACTTAATCATAAAAAAGTACTTATACACATGTTTCCCTCTTTTATATTTTAAAATTAATCCTCTCAGAGTCACAGAAAATATATGTAACTTTTCTCATCTTCCTTGTTTTTTTTGTTTTTACATTATTAGTAGTGGCATGTCTGTGGGTTTGTTTACTAATTTACTTTTGTTCCTTAGACTTCATTTAGTATATAGCTTGTTATGATTGGAAGTGAGAGATCTAGAAGGACTGAGTATTGAAAAATATTGATGTACTCTCTTACTGTCTCTTTTTCCTCATCCTTCAAACAACAAAAAAATTGTCAGGCGTCCAGTAACTACTACTAATGAATGACACATTGGAATAATTTAATAGACACATTGAATTACAAGAAAAAAGAAGTAGCGAAGTAGCTTTGGTACCACACTGAAGCTGTTGGCCATCTTTTGTTTCATTTTAATGGGTTGCTTAACATCCTGTTACTGTTAAATTTAATGAGTTCCCCTCTGTTCTTTCACTGTGAGCATAGAGACAAGATTTTAAAAAGTTTTTTTTTAATCCAAGTTTTCAGTTCTCTCAGATATTTCAATTCATGTGAATTAAAAGGCATTTAGTTTGATCATCTTTTCTTTTAGTTGAAGTTGCGCAGTATCCCACCCACCTCGGGTTCCTTTTTTACCTTTGGTGTTGCACATGCTTTTTGTTTATTTCTTTGATTTTGGCTGTGCTGGGTCTTTGTTTTTGCAGGGGCTTTTCTCTAGTTGCAGAGACCAGGGGCTACTCTTCATCGCAGTACCCAGGTTTCTCATTGCTGTGGCTTGTCTTTTTGCGGAGCTCGTAGTTTCGACTCCCGGACTCTACAGAGCTCGGGCTCTGTAGTTGTGGTGAATGGGCTTAGTTGCTCGTCGGTATGTGGGATTTTCCTGGACCAGGGATGGAACCCCTGTCCTCTACATTGGCAGGTGAATTCTTGACCACTGAGCCACCAGGGAAGCCCTTCATATGCTTTTTGAGTGTGTTTTCTGCAATTTAGATTTTGCTGTTTGTATGGTCATTTATTTCTCCCGGCAATCTTGATTCCAACTTCTGTTTCTTCCAGTCCAGCATTTCTCATGATGTACTCTGCATATAAGTTAAATAAACATGGTGACAATATGCAGCCTTGACGTACTCCTTTTCCTATTTGGAACCAGTCTGTTGTTCCATGACCAGTTCTAACTGTTGCTTCCTGACCTGCATACAGATTTCTTAAGAGGCAGATCAGGTGGTCTGGTATTCCCATCTCTTTCAGAATTTTCCATAGTTTATTGTGATCCACACAGTCAAAGGCTTTGGCATAGTCAATAAAGCAGAAATAGATGTTTTTCTGGAACTCTCTTGCTTTTTCCATGATCCAGCAGATGTTGGCAATTTGATCTCTGGTTCCTCTGCCTTTTCTAAAACCAGCTTGAACATCAGGAAGTTCACGGTTCACATATTGCTGAAGCCTGGCTTGGAGAATTTTGAGCATTACTTTACTAGCGTGTGAGATGAGTGCAATTGTTCGGTAGTTAGAGCACTCCTTGGCATTGCCTTTCTTTGGGATTGGGATGAAAACTGACCTTTTCCAATCTTGTGGCCACTGCTGAATTTTCCAAATTTGCTGGCATATTGAGTGCAGCACTTTCACAGCATCATCATTCAGGACTTGGAATAGCTCCACTGGAATTCCATCACCTCCACTAGCTTTGTTCGTAGTGATGCTTTCTAAGGCCCATTTGACTTCACATTCCAAGATGTCTGGCTCTAGGTCAGTGATCACATCATCATGATTATCTAGGTCTTGAAGCTCTTTTTTGTACAGTTCTTCTGTGTATTCTTGCCACCTCTTCTTAATATCTTCTGCTTCTGTTAGGTCCACACCATCTCTGTCCTTTATCGAGCCCATCTTTGCATGAAATGTTCCTTTGGTATCTCTGATTTTCTTGAAGAGATCCCTAGTCTTTCCCATTCTGTTGTTTTCCTCTATTTCTTTGCATTGATCACTGAAGAAGGCTTTCTTATCCCTTCTTGCTATTCTTTGGAACTCTGCATTTAGATGTTTATATCTTTCCTTTTCTCCTTTGCTTTTCGCTTCTCTTCTTTTCACAGCTATTTGTATGGCCTCCCCAGACAGCCATTTTGCTTTTTTGCATGGGAAATAGATGGGGAAACAGTGTCAGACTTTGTTTTTCTGGGCTCCAAAATCACTGCAGATGGTGACTGCAGCCATGAAATTAAAAGACGCTTGCTCCTTGGAAGGAAAGTTATGACCAACCTAGATAGCATATTCAAAAGCAGAGACATTACTTTACCAACAAAGGTTCGCCTAGTCAAGGCTATGGTCTTTCCTGTGGTCATGTATGGATGTGAGAGCTGGACTGTGAAGAAGGCTGAGCGCCGAAGAATTGATGCTTTTGAACTGTGGTGTTGGAGAAGACTCTTGAGAGTCCCTTGGACTGCAAGAAGATCCAACCAGTCCATTCTGAAGGAGATCAATCCTGGAATTTCTTTAGAAGGAATGATGCTAAAGCTGAAACTCCAGTATTTTGGCCACCTCATGCGAAGAGTTGACTCATTGGAGAAGACTCTGATGCTGGGAGGGATTGAGGGCAGGAGGAGAAGGGGACGACGGAGGATGAGATGGCTGGATGGCATCACTGACTTGATGGATGCAAGTCTGAGTGACCTCCGGGAGCTGGTGATGGACAGGGAGGCCTGGCGTGCTGCGGTTCATGGGGTCGCAAAGAGTCGGACACGACTGAGCGACTGATCTGATCTGATGGTCATTTATATTGGTTTTAGGTTCTTTTTTAAATTTTGTTTGGAGTATAACATTTGCAGGACTGTGATTAAACTTTCCTCCACCTCATCTTTAAAATTAGAAGTGCTGCTTAGGAAAGAGGGTGAAGGCAAGCAAACCACTGACATCTCTTTTGCGAAATCTTTTCACATATATCCTTAAATCCCCCCATCCGTCCACTGAAGAGTGAGTTAACATACCCATTTTCCAGATGATTTATTTTGTGGTATCAAGAGTTTATGTGACTCGCCTAACAAACTTAGGTCATGTCAAAGACTGTGCCCTCTCTGCTTTTTTTATACTAGGACTTAGTGACTATGGTCACCTAATAAAATGTAATAAGATAGGGTTCAATTGGGTAACTCTTTGACTCTCTTAATTGAAAACAACAGTGTCCCTTTTCACTCTCACCTTTTTGTGTTCTGTTGTAAATATTATGCATAAAGTATTTCCTATATGCTTTATAGATCCTATATGGTAGAACAAAACTAAAAGAGATAAAGGAGGCTAAATAGGTTGGTGGGTCACTAGACAGGAACGTTCATTTGGGTACTGATTTGTATCTGTAAGTTGCCTGTCCTAAATAAGAATACCATCTTTCTTTTTCTCTTTCAAGTTTATCAGCCTGTTGACTATATTTGCTAAATTATTTATGTATTAATACCTCTTCAACAGGCTTCTGTATGTATCCCATGAATAACTCAGGGTTCAGGAATTTTTTTAAAAAATATGTTTTAAAGACTTTTTGCTCAGTCTGATACTGACAGGAAAAGATACCATAACTGTCAACAAATCCATCAGCAGACATGAAAGAGAGGTATTTCTCTTTTCTTCATTTCAGTAGGGATAAAGACTGTTGAAAATGAACTTGAAGTCTTAACTTAGTGCATGTCTTTTGATAGTAGCAATTTTACAGTAGCAGATTTGGTAAATATGAGTTCATCAGGGTGTACTTTGAATTTTGAAATTCTTACCTGAACTTTGCCTCTTGAAAGCATGCAGTTATTTTTAAGCATAAAAGTCTTATTTACTTTCTGAAGGAAAAAAAAATGTAAGTAATAATTCTAGGAAATAATACATTAAAAGACCTGTTTAAAGCTTTATTGTAAGTTTTTAATTTATAGAATATTTCATATGCGCAGAGTTTTAAAACAAGGCCATGAAGTAGAGATATAAAGAAGGGGACTGGTAATAAAACTGGCTTTGGTATAAACCTTGATCCCACCACTTCATAGCTGTGTGACCTTAGGCATATTACTGAGTTCAGTTCACCATTTATAAATGGGCATAGCATTGTAATAACTGCCTTCTGCTGGTGCTGCTGCTGCTAAGTCGCTTCAGTTGTATCCAACTCTGTGTGACCCCATAGACAGCAGCCCACGAGGCTCCCCCGTCCCTGGGATTCTCCAGGCAAGAACACTGGAGTGGGTTTCTATTTCCTTTTCCAATGACTGCCTTCTAGAGCTCTTATAACTAGAGAAGGAAATGGCAACCCACTCCACTGTTCTTGCCTGGAGAATCCCAGGGATGGGGGAGCCCTGGTGGGCTGCTGTCTATGGGGTCGCACAGAGTTGGACACGACTGACGTGACTTAGCAGCAGCAGCAGAGCTCGTATAAAGATTAGATGAAAAACACATGTAAAGAACCTAGAACATGACAGAGATAAGTTTTGTCTCCTTTCTTCCTGTTTCTTGATTCAGTGTAACTATTAATACAGTATCCATTGTAAGGTTACTTCCAGGAGGTCATATTTATTTTGTTTCTTAGCAACAAAATGGGTGTGACTAGAGGGAAATAGGGAGAAAATGAGAGGGCAGTCGGGTAAGTAGTTATCATTGAAAGTCAGAAAGATGATGATGCCAAGTGTTAGAAGAAAGGATTCTTTAGTTAAGTGAGTGGTTTTTGATCATACAGCTGTAATTAAAGCTTTTTAAAAGCATGAGGGTATATAAACATTATGCTGAGTGCCAAGTAACTACTGCTTTGGCTAAAAAATTGTCTCAACCAATAATTTATGGCAGCAAAGAGAAATCAGTATACACCTAGACTTGTATTTGGCTAATTCCTCTTGTTATCCTTATAGGAACAATGCAGGTGTAATTCCTTTTTATTGTGAGTTAACACAGAAAGACAAGCAAAATAAATTTTTTTTTCTGTCACTCAACCAAATTCATGTGTATTTCCTTTAATTTCCTGAGTAACATTAAAATCAAGTTAAATTACAAACTTTTGGACTGTGTTTTTATGATACTTGAAATAATTTTCTAAGTTTTCATCAACACTATCATTACTTAAGTTTAGTTGGAAAATTTCATAATGTTCCAAATTTTTGAAAATTGTACTTTTCTGTATTTACCTTATGACCAGAAGCCATAAAGGGTAGATATAAAGAAAATGATTTATGATTTCTGCCTTTAAAGAATTTGTATCTATTCATTAAGACATTCATTGAGATAGGAAGAGACAGAGGTGCTACATAGATTCAAAGAGGGCAAGACCCAATTGAAATGAAAAGGCTTCCTGGAGGTGCTGAATCCTGGGCAAGACCTTGATGAGAAGGCCATCTCATAGAGGTGGCCAGTCCCCAGACATCTGTTGGGAGGAGCGCGTGGGCCACTTTGCAGTGGAGATAGAAATAGAAGTTAGATTTGAATAGTGCTTTGTAGATTTTTAGACATTGAGATATTAACAGTTTTGTTTAGAAAAGTGACAGTTTCCAAGTGAGACCGCTTGGAAAAAGATGGAGAGAGAAACAGGGGGTCTGATTAGGCAATGTTGCAGTAATGTGGCTACTTGAGGGCTTGGAATGGAAAACAGGAGAAATGTAAGAAATGAGAACTTGTGAACAGTAATTCTGAAAGCCACAGTAACAGTGTGGATGTGAAGAAAGCGGGGAGAACCAAAGACTGCTCAGGTGTCCAGCCTGCTTTACCCAGGCTCCATTCTCCTTTCACCTTCTCCTTTTTCCTCTCCTCTCTGGAGTCTGCTTCTGCTGCTGTCAGGTCTCTGAAACTATGTTCTCACAGGTTCCTCAGACTCAAAACTGAGCTCTGTACTCTATACTTCTCAGCAATTAGCATCTCCTGCCACTTAAATTGATGAAGGGCCTGCCATTCTCCCCATTACCCAGCTCAGAAAGACTAATTCCTTGTCTGAACCTCCCACATTCTACTCTGTTCAGTGCGGTTTATATAGGTCTCAAAACAGGGAAGATAACTTCCCTGTTATCTTCTGTTGGTAAAGAATCTGCCTGCAGTGCAGGAAACCCTGGTTCAATTCCTTGGTTGGGAAGATCTGCTGGAGAAGGAATGGGCTACCCACTCCAGTATTCTTGGACTTCCCTTGTGGCTCAGCTGGTTAAGAATCTGCTTGCAATGTGGGAGTCCTGGGTTCGATCCCTAGATCGGGAAGATCCCCTGGAGAAGGGAATGGCAACCCACTCTAGTATTTGTGCCTGGAGAATCCTGTGGCCAGAGGAGCCCGGTGGGCTACAGTTCATGGTGTCAGAAAGAGTCAGACAGGACTGAGTGACTAACAACCGACCAAAACAGACTATGAATAGAATAAATTTGCATAGCCACAGGGTGTGGTGGTGAAGAGAGGTTCAGCTCCTAGTCACAATGCCTGTATCTTAAACAGAAAGTTTAATATCCATCTATTTGGTATATACTAATCGAACATTTGCTGTGCTGATCACTGTGAATAGAAAGGAAGTCTTTACACCTGCCCTCAAGGAGTTCATAGAGTGGAGCACTGATTTCTAACCTTAAATAAAGACCTATTTTTTCATTGTCAAATATTTCTTGGGTAATCCTTCCCTCACCACGTTAAGGTAATAATTGTAAACTGCACATTTTTAAATATTGTATTGCGGTTTTAAATGAACAGGAAGGTTTTTTAATTTTATGTTCAAGCATCTACATTTCTTTAAAAATCCAAATATATACATGATTTAAACAGATTAAGCAGACTTTAAACAGTGTTTAGTACCAGAAAATTTCATGAATCATTTGTGAAAACTTAGAATTGCATGCCCTTTACCTCCAGCTGCTTCGCGTGTGATTCACACATTGTGAACCACTGGTCAAGAAACATTTAAGCCATCTGGAAGTAGAGAAAGAGGAGCAGAGACATCCACAGGGAAGGCGAGATTTAGACAACATGAGGCTGGGGAGGGAAACAAAGACAGACAAACACAGACAGCAGGAGCACTGAAGGAGTGGAGTAACAGGAGACGATTTTCCTGGTCACATCGACTTCTCGGAGAGTAAAAAAAGACCATGGTTCCGCAGCATTGGATTCTACCACATGTACCTTCATTTTCATTTTAAGAAAAAAGCTAATTTCAGAGTTTAAAAGGAGGAAGCATATTATACTTCCTTGTGTAGAAAGAAAATAGCTAAGAAAGATGTGACATGCACCTTAAGTGGCAAGAATATATCACACCCAACTTTTGAAGGGAAGAAATAATGTTCTCTTTTTACACCCTCCAGTGCCTATCACCATGACTTGGACATAGAAGATGTCCAAGTAACTCAGTAAACAGTTACTGCCATGAATTGTACAGATTGCTGCTTTTAAAATTATAATGTTTTTTTTTTGCTACTTTTGCCTGGTAAATTTAGAAATAATTCCTAAAGTTTTATTAGTGAGACAGAGAGACTAACTGCTCATTCTTGTGTTTTGATGGCAGTAGTCTCTTTGGAATTCCAAATAAACATTGCCTTCCACAGCATTGAGAGCTTTTGAAAGGACTGAAATTCAAGTCATTCCCAACTGTCTCCATTGGCTGTTGTTGCTATTTAAGGGCTCAAAGGCTGAAATAGCTTTAGGCTTTATATGAGTTGGAAAGTAAATGGGAGTGATGGACTGTGCAGAACACAAGCAAAGAGTATTTATACTGTTCAGCTTTGCAGCTTACTTTTTCTTTCTTGTATTTCAAAGGCTATATTGTCCTAGTAAACTAGCTTTATAAATAGATTTCTAAATGTTGCTAGACCTAATAATTTATCAGCTACGCTCCCTAGTAGCAGTCTTTTTCTGAAATTTAAAGCATATAAAGATAATCTTTCATTCACCTATTTTTTTGTGTGTATGAATTTTAATAAATTGTGTAATATAGTAAGAATTATTTTCTGTACTACAATAAAAATCCATAGACGATAATCTTGAATTCAGTGACCTCTCTTACAATTGAATCTGCCTTTATCTTGACTCCTTTGGCTGAAGTTTATAGCACTCTTTTCCTGTGTAATTCATCCTGTTACAATGAGTACAAGGGGCTTTCCAGGTTCTTTTGTTTTACTGGAATTTTGTTATATAGACTGTGTTTTGAAATAATGGATTATTTATTTGTCCAGAATGTTTTTGTTATCCTGAAGATGTATCTGATTACTAAGTGATTCTTAAAACTAAGAGAAGTATTTTTGTATGAAAGATAAGCTATTTAACTGCCTCTTTCAAACTGGATTTTAATCTCTTTGACACATTGAAATATAGAACAATAGAAATATCTCTTTTCCAGATTCCATAGATTCTATAAGGTTTATGTAGATTTCATTTTCTAATGAGAAACTTGTTCGCTTAGTAAGGCAAAGAATTATCTCTGAAGGATCAAAGTAAATTGTTTCTTTATTGAAACTTTCAAACTTTACTGCGATATTATTGATTTGTACATGTAATTTTTGTTGCTATATAATTTTAACAGTTGTATTATACAGAAAAGTATTTATTTTTAATAATCGATTATATTGGTTATAGCAATATTTATGTTTCCAAGGACTTTAGATAATAGCTTTTCTTCTGAATTAGTTGATGGAAAAAGTGTTAAAGTTGCTATGGATGCCATTGTTAATAGCAGTATTATTTACAGTTGCCAGGGTATAGAACCAATCTAAGTGTCCATCGACAGATAAATGGATAAAGAAGATGTGGCATGTGTACACAGTGGAATACTACTCAGACACAAAAAAAGAATGAAATTTTTGCCATTTGCAGCAACATGGATGGACTTGGAGAACATTATGCTAAGCTAAATAAGTCCAAGAAAGATAGACACTGTATGATATCACTTACATGTGGAATAAAAAAAAAAAATGAACTAATGAACTAGTGAAAAAAACAAAAAAGAAGTAGGCACACAAATACAGAGACAAACTGATGCTTACTAGTGGGAGAAGAAAAGGCAGAGCGACAGTATACAGTAGGGGATGACAAAAGGATTGTTATGGATTATATGAAATCACGTATGTGAAACTTTTGAAAACTGTAAAGCATTATAGTATGAGAAAGTAAAATAAAATACCAAACACTTAAAAAAAAAGTTCCTAGGTATGCAATTACAGTCTTATTTCTTCGTACATAGTAAGAATTTAGTAAGTAAAGCATATTTAAAAAAAAGAAACTGAGATTTTAAATTCTTACTCCAGCAAGTTACTGAGCTAGGAACTTTATATATTTTAGTCATTTAATTGTCACAGCTGTTATTGTGGCAGATATTGATATTAACCCTCCACTTTACAGGAAAATAAAAACTTCAAAGTCATACAAGTTGTAAGTAAGCCAGAAGTCAAGCTCAAATCTGTTTTCCTCCTAATATAATGATTTTTCTACATTGTCACAGACTCTTTAAACAAAGGAATTAAAAAATATTTTTAATTGTATAGTTATTGTAGTACCTGTTGTCTCAAAGTTCAAACACAACACAATAAAAATTTTTGCCATTAAATTTGTTCCATAGGAGGTGCAGAAACAGGCAATGATGGAGACATTTATTAAATATTCCAGTAAATTTCAAATCCCATTGAAAATACTAGCAAGTAGTCAATGCTTTCTGAAAAATTTGCTTTCTAGAAGCTCACAAAATAGTCTAGCAGTAATACTACCTCATCCATTTCTTTAGCAGTTCCAATGTATACATGTTCTGGGTAAATTAAAGTAGCATTAATAATAAGGCTGTAGAACAGTTTTTCAGTTGGAATTAAAATGCATGGCTAAGTTCAAGTATAGAGACAGACTTCATAGATTCATAGCATTTTAAGAGTTTGAAGCAGCTACAGCTGTCAACCTGTGGAGCTCTTAGTCCACCTACACCATTTGTCTGTATTTGTACTTGAAAATTTCTTTGTGATCTGTAAAAAAATACCTATAGTGATCACTCTTTGACACTGGATTGGATTAGTGCAGCAGAGGAGGGTCACAGAGGCCAGCCTGTGAGCTGAATCTTCTCACTCCAACACTTTTCACGCGGCTCTACTCTTTCCTCCTTCTGTTTTGTGGTCTTAACTATTCAATACAATGTTCTTCTGGTATCTCATCAGTACCCTAACCCAATGTGGGAAATATGCTGGATTTTATCTCATCAGTATCTTAACCCAGGTATGGGAAGTATGTTGGATTTAGTAGTAAAGTGTTTCTAGGAAATACCATAACTGTTAAAGAAGCCAACATGTTTTGTCTTTTCTCCTACTTTAAGTTGCTCATCTTCCTGCATTTCTTTCTTTAGAGCCTTAAAATCCCTCCTCTTGACTCTGAGGGGTCCAGATGTTCTCCCTGAATTATCCATGTCTGAAGCATGAATAATCCATATGCAATTAAATTACAGAAATAAGAAAACTGTTTATGTTAGTTTCGCTGGACATAGAGACCTTAAAAATACTAAAACACAGCTGCCTCCCCCACCCTATCACTCACTCCCCTGCAACACACACACACACGCACACAATCACAGGTGGGATGACTGGTGATGGCAGGAAGGAGCAGAGTAGCATTGTTCCATCACCTGAAGTTTTGAATTCTGAAAAGGAAGAATTGTTTAGACTGAGGGCAGTCAAAGAGTTCGCGGGGATATCCCAGAGAAGAGAGATCCTAGTTCAGAGTGATTCCACGATTAGAATACCGGGCGAGTTATAGGTTGGTGCAGAAAGAACTTCGTTTTCCCAAGAATCAAATGAGATGGGCTGTCCTTAATAGCCCTGTAAACACTTCAGCAAGATGTGAATGCGTGACAAGATGAACCGAGCTTTTCTGTAACTTGTACATACGCACGTGTATCTAGATATAATATAGAATTCATAGCCCCAATTCCTTTGTAGTGTGGAAAACTGCATGTGTACTTTAGGCTGCTGACTGAATGTTTTGGCTGAAGAAGACTTTAATGGAGAATGGAGAAATGTCAGGGAAGATTGGGGCCCCTGAGGCCAAGATGTATGGGAGAGAAGGCACCCTCTTTTTCTCCCTCCCTTTCTCCCTTTCTTCTGAAGGCATGTTTAACTATAGTTAAAAGTATGAGCAATGACTGTGCTAGAATCAGGGACTGGGTAGAGGAAAAAAATGGACCTCTTAGTTCAAGAAGCCCCTAATGGAAAGGAACAGAATAGAGTTAGAGGGTTCAGATTATTCTAAAAGGTTCCCAGTTGTCATAAATCACATTTTGAATTTTGGTTCTTAGTTAATGGGAAACTGTGGAAGAGTTCCTTGGGAATAACAGGTTTTAAAACAATACTTACTGAGCAGATACTGTGTGTCAGGGCATTCTTTTAAATGCTTTATGTGTAATCCGTTTACTCCTGTCAAGATTTCTGTGAGACATGGATGCAGTTCTTCTTCTATCAGATATAAGGAAACGGAGGGAAACTATGCCTGCAATCAACTATGGGGTCAGGGCCTAGGTACTGGGGCCGTGTGTAGTGTGTGTAAGGCCTGGGGAGGAGACAAGGTTGGAGACTGCTTCACAGGTGTACATGTAGGTGGCAGCTAGTGAAAGCCCAGTGGTGAGAGTTCTTTTGATGGTAAAGCCAGAAAGTTCCAGAACTGGTTGGGTAAGTTTCTGGTGAGCAGCCTTGCTGATTCCGGTCTTCCTGCTTCCTTGCTCTTGCTTCTGTCTCCCATTTAGGATTCATTCTGTTGCTTTTGTTTTGGTTTTCTTCTCTCCCATTAATAATGCTTATTTACTCATAATTTTAACAAATATTTGTCAGTTTTTTAGTTGGTGTGAGGCTACATTAATTACTGTGCAGTTACAGAAAAGAAAAAAAAAAAATAGAGAAACATAGTCCCTATCTTAACTGGCTGTATACAGATCAGACGGGGAAGGCAATGGCACCCCACCCCAGTACTTTTGCCTGGAAAATCCCATAGGCGGAGGAGCCTGGTAGGCTCCAGTCCATGGGGTCGCTAAGAGTTGGACACGACTGAGCGACTTCACTTTGACTTTTCACTTTCATGCATTGGAGAAGGAAATGGCAACCCACTCTAGTGTTCTTGCCTGGAGAATCCTAGGGACAGGGGAGCCTGGTGAGCTTCCGTCTATGGGGTCGCACAGAGTCGGACACGACTGAAGCGACTTAGCAGCAGCATACAGATCAGATAAGTGCAGAACTTGTAATTCAAGTCAGTGTGAGAGAGGCCATGAGAATGACACAGACTTCTGGTCAGACATGTTCATGTGTATACTTCATCTTCCATTTGTATTTCTCAAGTGATTTCAGAGAGCTTCATCTGGTCTGGCGAGATCTGCAGCTCCCTGGCATCTCAAAGGTCAGAGCTGGGCCCCTCACAGGGCCATTACGTAGTCTGTTTTTAGAGGTATAATCTACTTACTGTCCCTGACAAACACAAGCCCTTCGCAACTTTCCCGATATTTTGGCCTTAGAGAAAAAAAAATCCTCATTCATGTAAAACCTCATTCTTATCTGCGCCTGGACTGTGAGTTCGTAAGGGCAGAGGCCAGGCCTCTCTTATTTGTAATACTTACGTTCTGACCTTCCTTGTATAGAATTGGCCCATGATGTGTGCTGAAATATTTGTTGAATACTGCATCTGAGGGTGAAGCTTTTGCCAAGAATTAGGAAAATTCTGCCCCTTTACCTCTATCCTTAGGTGTGACAGGTATCCTGGGCAGAGGAGAGGATTGCTGTCCTCCACTACCTTGCTAAGTGAATGGAGTCAAGGAGGTAGTGTTTGGAGTCTTAATGGGGTCTTGCATTTTTAAAGGGTTTACATTTACTTCTCATTTTGTTCACCAAGTCTTTGTAGGCCATGGCCTTGCAGAGGAGGGAGGTTTCAGTGATACATGTACCTTGTAGGTGAGGGAAGGTTTGGGGGCCCAGTGCATTTCATGGTCTATTTAAGTGACTGTGTGTCTTTTCTAGTTGGAAGTCATTGTATTTAACATCGATACACTGACTGAAGCAGTATTTCACTTGTTGGGCAATGAATAGTTCTCCTTTTCTTTGTTAAACTATTCACTCTGTTTTTATAATTCCGTCTATTCCCAATGAATTCAGATTCCTTTTATTTCATCTAATAGATTGGGAGTGAATAGCATGTTATCAAGGCTACTGGTAAATTTAGCTTTAGCCTAAGTTAGTGATATAAATGAGAAAATCATTTAAAAGTTACTTGTCTTTCCTTGAAACAGAGCTTAACGATTACAGTTGCTAATTTTAAAAAATATATTTAGTGGGGTACCAAGTACACATTGGCAATTCGTTTCACAGTGAGAAAAGAAATTTGTGATGTTTTTCTGGAAAACATCAAACATCCCTGGAAAAATTCAAAACAGATATTTGCATGTAGAATAGCTATCTTTCATATATATTCATTCATTAATAGTAATCACTAATATTTACTGTATACTTACAGATTAAATATTAGTGCTTATAAAAAAAGGTGCTTTGAATACACTCACTCATCAGATCTTTTCAGCAGTCTTTTTTGGTCCTGTATTTAATAGTTTCTGGTAGCTGATATAACAGATTACCAAAAACTGAGTGGCTTAAAACAACAGAAATGTATTCTGTTACTGTTTTGGAGGCTGGGAGTCTGAAATCAAAGTGGCAGAAGGACTGTGATCCCTTTGGAAGCTCCAGGGGAGAATCGTTCCTTGCTTCTTCCACCTTCAAGTGGCTGTTTGCATTCCTTATGGCTGCATCACTCCAGTCCCTGCCTCCATGGTCATTTTCTCTCCTCCTCTGCATGTCTGTGTCTTCTGCTTTTCTGTCTCTTACAGGAGATTTGCCGTTGGATAGAGGGTCTACTTGGGTAGTACAGGATGATCTCATAGCAAGATCTTTAGCTTAATTACATCTGAAAAGACCCCTTTTCTAAATATGCAGCATTCACAGGGTCTTGGGTGTTTGTGTATGGACTTATCTTTTTGAGGACCACCATTCAATCCATTACAGTTACATACTCTTATTCCCCAAATTTTCCAGGGAGGCACTGATTGAGCGGGGGTTAATCTGTTGTGACCAGAAGCTGTGCCTTTCCACCACCACGCTGAGCTGTCATTGCTAATTTATTCTGCTTAGTCTGTAGATAGTCTGTTTTGAGGCATTACCTGTATGATAGCTGGTCATTTGTTTCATTAGGAATTAATCGTTAAATTTTTAATTATATTTTAATTTTAAATTATTTAATTAGGAACAATTTTTTTCTATTTGTTGCATAGTGTCTGTTCTGGGATATATATGCATAAGATTCATTGATAAATTCTCTTGAAAAAGATGGGAGTTACCGTGCCATGGTTAACTCCAGCAGAACAAAAGCAGCATAGACTACCTTTTCTGATTCAATGAGACCAGTCAGAAACATCAGAGTTCTAATCCTGACTTCATTGCTTCCTAACTTCAGGACTATGAGCAAGTTACTTCAGTTCTTAAAGCCTCAGTTTATTTACTCATAAATAAGGAACCTCTATTTTGTAGAGTAGTTAGATTAGTTGAAAAATTAAACCTCAGTATTTAATAAGTAGTTTGCCAAATCAGGGCTTCCCCATGGCTCAAACGGTAAAGAATCTGCCTGCAATGCAAGAGACCTGGGTTCAATCCCTGGGTTGGGAAGATCTCCTGAAGAAAGAAATGGGAACCCACTCCAGTATTCTTGCCTGGGAAATTCCATGGACAGAGGAGCCTGAGGGCTACAGTCCACGGGGTTGGACACAGCTGAGTGACTGTATTTCATTTCATTTCATTCCCAAATCAACTATACTTCAATTAAAATTAGTTTACCTACATTAAGCATATAAATTTTTAAAAACTATAATTGCAGTGTATATGAATGTTTTATTTAATCCTCTTTTAATAAAAGTCATGGTTTTTGTTTTTATTTATTTTCATAGATTTTTAAAAAATTAATTCTTGTTGGAGTAGAGCTGTGTTACAAGTGTGTGTTGGTTTCTGCCATACAGCAAAGTGAATCAGTTATACATATATCCACTCCTTTTTTAGATTCTCTTCCCATTGAGGTCACCACAGAGTGTTGAGTAGAGTTCCCTGTGGTATACAGTAGATTCTCATTAGTTATCTACTTTATAGTAGTATATATATATCAATCCTAATTTCCCAATTCATCCCACTCCCCCTTCCTCCCATTGTTAACCATAAGTTTGTTTTCTACATCTGTGTCTCTCTTCCTGCTTTGCAGATAAGTTCATCCATACCATTTTTCTAGATTGCACACGTATGTGTTAAATGATTTGTTTTTCTTTTTATGACTTACTTCACTCTGTATGACTATCTCTAGTCCATCCATGTTGCTGTAAATGGCATTATTCCATTCTTTTTTATGATTGAATAATATCCCATTGTATATATGGACCACATCTTCTTTATCCATTCTGTTGATGGACGTTTAGGTTGCTTCCATGCCCTGGCTGTTGTATATAGTGCTACAGTGAACATTGGGGAGCATGTGTCTTTTGGAATTATCATTTTCTCTGGATATATGAAGAAGACTGAGTGCCGAAGAATTTATGCTTCCAAACTGTGGTGTTGGAGAAGACTCTTGAGAGTCCCTTGGACAGCAAGGAGATCAAACCAGTCAATCCTAAAATCAATCCTGAATATTCATTGCAAGGACTGATGCTGAAGCTGAAACTCCAATACTTTGGCTACCTGATGTGAAGAGCCAACTCATTGGAAAAGACCCTGATGCTGAGGGAGCTAGAAGGCAGGAGAAGGGGATGACAGAGGATAAAATGGTTGGGTGGCATCACTGACTGAATGGACATGAGTTTGAGCAAGCTCTGGGCATGGTGAAGGACAGGGAAGCCTGGTGTGCTGCAGTCCATGGGGTCACAAAGAGTCTGACATGACTGAGCAACTGAACAACACCTGGATATATGCCCAGGAATGGGATTGCTGGGTCATGTTAGTTCTATGTTTAGTTTCTTAAGGAACGTGCATACTCTTCTGCATAGTAGCTGTACCAATTTACTTTCTCACCAATAGCGTGGGAAGATTCCATTTTCTCCACATCCTATTCAGCATTTATTGTTTGTTGACTTTTTGATGGTGGCCATTCTGACTGGAGTGAGACGATACTCATTGTAGTTTTGGTTTGCATTTCTCTAATAATTAGTGATGTTGAGCATCTTTCCATGTGTGTTTTGGCCATCTGTATGTCTTCTTTGCAGAAATGTCTATTTAGGTCTTCCGTCCATTTTTTGATTGAGTTGTTTGTTGATGTTGAGCTGCTTGAGTTGTTTGTGTATTTTGGATATTAATCCCTTGTCAGTTGCTTCGTTTGCAAATACTTTCTCCCATTCTGTGGGTTGTCTTTTTATTCTGTTTATGGTTTCCTTTGCTCTGCAAAACCTTTTAAGTTTAATTAGGTCCCATTGTTTGTTTTCATTTTTATTTTCATTAGTCTAGGCAGTGGATCGAAGGTGGTCTTCCTGTGATTTATGTTGAAAAGTTGTTCTGCCTATGTTTGCCATCAAGAGTTTTATAATATCTGGCCTTACCTTTAGGTCTTTAAGCCATTTTGAGTTTATTTTTGTGTATGGTTTTAAGGAGTGTCCTAATTTCATTCTTTTACATGTAGTTGTCCAGTTTTCCCAGCACCACTTATTGGAGAGACTGTTTTTTTCTCCATTGTATATTCTTGCCTCCTTTGTCATAGATTAGGTGGCCAAAAGCTATACTTTTAAAATAGTTCTCTATATTACAAATGATGGAGCTTGCCTTTAAAAAAAATTTTTTTTTTTTTGGCTGTACCCTGTGTCTTTTGAGATTTTAGTTTCTCAACCAGGGATTGAACCCCAGCTCTCAGCAGTAAAAGCAACGCATCAGCATCTTTGATTATCCATGTACATATGTGGTATATTTTTAAAAGCCTAGATCATATTTGCTTTGCCTATTTGTGGTATCTCCCTCAGTACACTTTGGTTTTATTGTTTATGCTTTTTTTAAAAGATCGTTCCTCTTACTCTGTTCCTGACACACATACCAAAAAGGGAAGAATTCTAAGAAAGAATGGTCCTGAGATCACAATATTGGATTATTGTACTCTCAGCATTTTGTGAGTGCTAGCTTCTTCCTAAGAAAACATTCTTGTTAAGGTTGGAGGTCAGTGTTTTTTTTAAGAGTCTTTAATGTTCCAATTCTAAACAATTCCTAGATGGGAAACATGGCCATCTTTTAATTATTGCCCTTTTTAAGTAGATGTTTATTGAGAATACGGGATGCTGAATAAAACAAGCAGCCCTAGTCTCGTTGTTCTTATTCTTGTTTTTCACAGTTGCATAAGCCTGTTTGATAAGAAGGTCCAGTTGTGCAGATATATTTTTAATCTATTTTTCTGATGAAAAGACTGACTTTTTTCAGTCTTTTCAATATTGTCTTCTCTTACCCTACTAAATTCCTGACAACTGAGGCATTTTCAAAAATACATGTTTTGGAAAACAGCATTTTATGAAATATGTCTTGTTTTTGATGTTTTATAAAAACTTGTTAGACTGTAGTCTTAACATAATCTGTCTTGAATAGAACTGTTATTTAGAGAATGCAAAACCCTGTGAAGTTGTAGGCCCAGTTGAGTCGTATTTGTAAATATTTGTTTTCCACTTTTGTGCAAATAATAATATGTGCAAACAATAATAGATGCAAAGTTTTTGACCATTGGTATTTATGATGCTTGCTTCCAGAAGAGTATATTATCACAGAATTGAATGGAGTGATGGGTTTTTAAAAATTCTGACCCAAATGATACTGCATTACTCATGCTGCTCTTGCTGTTAATCTTTTCCTGGGGTAGAACATGGTTTGTTCCTAGCACAGCCCATTTAAAGATGCTCACCAGCTCCTTCTCACATAGGTGTACACACATCCATGTGCACACACCCATGTTTCTTTCCAAAGCAGAATGGTTTCAAGGTGAAGTAGCAATGTAGAAAAAGAAGTTCCACTTAGAGAAGTATATGTAAGTAGCAGTTCCCCTTTGCACTTAATTCTTTTTTAAATTGATATGAACAAAAGCTACAGGCATGCCTTGGAAATACCATCAGTTTGGCTCTACAGCACCACGGTAAAGTGAGTATCACAATAAAGTGAGGAACATGAAGTTTTCGATTTCTCAGTGAATATAAAATTTATATTCACACTATTTTGTGGTCTGTTAAGTGTGCAACAGCATTATGTCAAGAAAGCAATGTACATACCTTAATTAAAAAGTATTTTATTGCCAAAATATGGAAACTTTCATGTGAGGTTTCGGGGAATCATAGTAGTAACATTAAAGTTCATGGATCACCATGACAAATATAATAATAATGAAGAAGTTTGGAATATTGTGAGAATTGCCAAAATGTGATGCAGAGACTTGAAAGGGGCAAATGCTGTTGGAAAAATGTACCAACAGGCTTAATGGATGCAGGGTTGTGACAAACAAATGCGAGAGGACAGGATCTGCCTATATTTGGAAGTCTTGTGGAGTTTACTCTGAAAAGGTTCCAGGTGTATTGTTTTTCTGTACTTTTACTCTTAGGAAATACATTAATGTGTTTAATATTTGTCTGATATTAAGTATAAATGAAAACTTCTGTTATCAATAGAAAATGTCTGAAACATATGTGTTCTTGATTTTTTTTTTTAGCATCTCATCTATAATTTGAAGTAACTTTTGAAGTATAAAGCTAAATTTAATCTATGGAAATAAGTATGAAAGCATCAGGCATGTAAAAATTTTTAACTATAATGTTTTAGGATCTATTATACATACATAATATATATATAACTTACAATATTTACTTAATTATATTCAACCCTAGCATTCCTTTTGGCAATAGGTCATTCCTTTTTCAAATCTAAATATGTAATGGATTTAACATATTTGAAATTGCATTTGGGTTATATTGGGGTTATCTCAATTAGCATCATAACATAAAGTTTTATAGTAACTTAGTAATTTTAAACTTAAGGAAGAAAAGCATTTTTCTATAGTTAGTGGTAAACTTAAGTTATCCCTAAAACCTCAAGGCATAGCTAATTCTGAATAACTGGATTTTCTAGATACATTGACATTAAATAGCTCAATTCTTTAAAATGTTTACGGTAAAATTTTCATAAAAGTCTTTCAAAATGATTTCTTTGTGTATTAGTTTCTTATTGCGGCTATAACAAACTACCACAAGCATAGTGGCTTAAAAAAAGTCACAGGTGTATTGTCTTACAGTTCTGGAGGTCAGAAGTCCCAGTGGGTCTCCCTGAGCTGAAATCAGAGTGTTGGCAGGGTTGCCGGGTTTCTGGAGGCTCTAGGAGCGAATCTGTTCTCTTGTTTTCAGTCTTCTGGGGGTTGCCTCCTTTCTTTGGCTCCCATTATTTCCATCTTTCAAGGCAGCAGACACTACAGAGCCTCCTACCTCACATCTAGCACTGACTCTTCAGCCTTCCTCTTCCATATTTAAGGACCCTTGTCATTACATCCAGCCCCCTGGATAATCTCCCTATTTTGACATCAGCTGATGAACAGTTTACACTTCACCTTTCGAGTACCTTAATTCCCATTGCCATGTAATTTAGCATTGTTAACAGGGGACACCCTTGGATTGTCCATTTGGGCCATTATTCTGCCTACCACATTTTGCTTTCTTCAGTTCAGCTGCTCAGTCATGTCTGACACTTTGCAACCCCATGAACTACATCATGCCAGGCTTCCCTGTCTATCCCCAACTCCCGAAGCTTGCTCAAACTCACATCCATTGAGTCGGTGATGCCATCCAATCATCTCCTCCTGTGTCATCCCCATCTCCTCCTGCCTTCAGTCTTTCCCAGCATCAGGGTCTTTTCCAATGAGTCAGTTCTTTGCATCAGATGGCCAAAGTGTTGGAGTTTCAGCTTCAATATCAGTCCTTGCAATGAATATTCAGGACTGATTTTCTTTAGGATGGACTGGTTGGATCTCCTTGCAGTCCAAGGGACTCTCAAGAGTCTTCTCCAACACCACAGTTCAAAAGCATCAATTCTTCGGCACTCTGCCTTCACAGTCCAACTCTCACATCCGTACATGACCACAGGAAAAACCATAGCCTTGAGTAGACGGACCTTTGTTGGCAAAGTAATGTCTCTGCTTTTTAATATGCTGTTGGTCTTAGCTTTTCTTAGGTTGGTCATAGCTTTTCTTCCAAGGAGCAAGTGTCTTTTAATTTAGTCTTTAGTGTCTTTTAAAATAATCTGCCACTGTTTGTATTGTTTCCTGCCTATTTGCCATGAAGTGATGGGACCAGATGCCATGATGTTAATTTTCTGAATGTTGAGTTTTAAGCCAACTTTCTCACTCTCCTCTTTCACTTTCATCAAGAGACTCTTTAGTTCTTTGCTTTCTGCCGTAAGTGTGGTGTCATCTGCATATCTGAGGTTATTGATATTTCTCCCAGCAATCTTGATTCCAAATTGTGCTTCATCCAGCCTGGCATTTCACATGATATATGATATAAGAAGGCATTTTTGCCTTCTTAAAGTGTTGAATAATGTGTGGGGAGTTGACTAATTATGTAGATTGCATGAGATAGGAGGTCTGACTGATTTATCTTATCACCATCTACTGCCTTAGAGTGATTAAAAGTTGCTTCCAGGCTTCCTCAGCTTGGTTATAGGGCCTTCTCTGTGGTTCACTGGTACGTTTTGTAGGTTGACTGTACATCTGCAAACATGGTCGGGGTTTTTCTACCAGAGTCACTAAGGGGTACTGTTGGGATATAGATCAGTGTTTGTTGGGATACTGATCCGTGTTTGGACACCCTTTCTTGCTCCTGGGAGTAACAATGGTATTAAATAATCTTTCATTTATTCACTCTTTATTTTACTGAAAAGCCCATTCCCATCCTTATTGTCACATCTCTCAACATTACCCTACTTGATGTATTTGACGTCTGGTGTCTTAGCATGCCAGTTTTTTAAGATGTCTGATCTTTATTAGATTCTAGTCTTACCCTGGTCTTTTTGCTGTCCGCTGCACCCTTTGTTCTTCATATTTTTTCCCTTTGTATACAAGAATACATTTTTTTTTTTTTTTAAGTTGAAATGGAAGTTTGAGTAACTTGCATAAGGTTACACATCAGTGGCTGATTAAGGATTTGACCCTAAGGTTACTTAGTCCAGGAGAGCCCAGACTTATGGCTTCACTGATTTGCTATCCCACATTCATTCCAAACCCTCAGCTTTTTCTTTTGAAATCCATTTATCATGACTTTTTAACAAAGAAAGTCTCCCAACTGGAAAAGAGAACGTTAATAATTTCATTTATCACCAGGAAGATAGAAATAAGATGGACTGATACTTTCACTCTGCCTTATCCCTTTTGAAGGCTGAAATATGAAATCTAAGGTATGATGCCTATATTTTAGTAGATTCAGTAGAAACAGTTCATATACCCCCAGTTCTCAACTTGGGAAGAGATAAGGAATTGGGCTGTTTTTGTGACAGCCTTATAAGGGAAGATAAGAGAGGAAATAAAGGGGTGAACCAAAAGACATCAGATATGAAGTGCCTGTTTACTCCCTGTGAGTCACTCACATTATTCTAGTTAAAAACATGTTAGGAATTCATCTAATCTTCTTCAGGGCACACCCACTTCCCTCTAAGCCCAGTAGAGTTCACAGATAAATTGGTCTTTCTCAGCTCACCACTTTTTGCTATGCAGTTACCTTGCCAGCGGAGATTTGACGTCCTGCAGCTGGCCAAACTTCCTATTCTCAGTTGCTTCCTTATATAAATGAGTACCTGACTAACAAATACTTTATCTAATCCTAAATGTTCCATTGCCTTGGCAGGATTTCTGTAAGTTGAAAAAGCCAACTAAGGTATTAAGTACATAGTGATGGTCACTTTGTCCTCTAATCCATGTTTTGCTTTATTTGATTACTCTTATTATTTCCTACCTCCTTGGTTTCCACAGGGGATTATTTGCAGAAAGCATCCATTTTATGCATATCCGCTCTCTGTCCTAAAGTTTAGGATACTATATGCAGAGTTAATTTTCCTTCATTTGCATGCCTATCCTCTGGGCCAAAATAATGCCTGAAGTTTCATATTAGGAGATTCTATACAGAGTATATTCGGAGAAGGCAATGACACCCCACTCCAGTACTCTTGGAAAATCCCACGGACGGAGGAACCTGGTAGGCTGCAGTCCATGGGGTCGCTGAGAGTCGGACATGACTGAGCGACTTCACTTTCTCTTTTCACGTTCATGCATTGGAGAAGGAAATGGCAACCCACTCCAGTGTTCTTGCCTGGAGAATCCCAGGGACGGGGAAGCCTGGTGGGCTGCCGTCTATGGGGTCACACAGAGTCGGACACGACTGAAGTGACTTAGCATAGCATAGCATACAGAGTATATTAAAGAAGTGAAAGAAAAATGAAAGTGTTAGTCAGTCAGTTGTGTCCGACTCTTTGCGACCACATGGACTGTAGCCCACCCGGCTCCTCTGTCCACGGAATTCTCCAGGTAAGAATACTGGAATGGTTAGCCATTCACTTCTCCAAAGGATCTTCCTGACTTAGGAATCAGACCCAGGTTTCCTACATTGCAGGTGGATTATTTACCATCTGAGCCACTAGGGAAGCCCAAAGAGTATATAGTTAGTTGCTACATGACTTCTGTACTCCTTAATTTCTTCCTTCTTTCCTTCCCCCTTCTCTCTCCTTAATTTCTGTCTTATTTTATGCATTCTTTTCTCTTGTTAGATTACCTGTTTGTATGCATTCCCAGAAAAGGCCCTTGATGGACATGACCTCTGACGGTTGGAATTTATATTTTAACATATTTATATTTCTTTAGTTTTGAATTTTTCTTTTAGAGGGAGAGAATGCATAATAATTATTCTCTATATTGAAAAATGTACTAGAAATCAGGATCCATAATTGGAGACTGTACTAGAAATAAGGATTCATGCTGTTTGCTTCTATTGTCAACTTGGCAGATCTAGAAATCTTTTATGCCTTATTGATTAAACCATAAGAATGTTTGGAGTTACTTAAAGAGATTTGGCATCTCAATAGCTCAAAATATTTAAGTCATTATTCTTGAAAGTAACTACTACCTCTAGAAAAAATGTTTAAAGCTATATATATGATAATTTGGAGCTGGGAATGTTCAGTTAAAATGTCTTGGCTATAACAAATTACTACTATCTGAATCTCCTGGATAAATGAGTTATTCTCTCTATCTGAGTGTCAGAGCTGAAGTTTATCTGGATAGCATTTACTTGATTTCTGTATTAGAAAATGCATGATTTGGCTTTTCTAGATCAGAATGTTTTTATAAACAGCATTTATTGTAAGGGACCAAAGATGCCATTGTAAGTAGTGACATGCTGTAATAAAAAAAGTTATTATTATTAAAAAAAAAAAAAAAAAGACTAGCATAGGAGAAAGGGTTTCCCCGATAGCTCAGTTGGTACAGAATCTGCCTGCAATGCAGGGGACCCCAGTTCCATTCCTGGGTCGGAAAGATCTGCTGGAGAAGGGATAGTATTCTTGGGCTTCCCTTGTGGCTCAGCTGGTAAAGAATCTGCCTGCAATGTGGGAGACCTGGGTTCGATCCCTGGGTTGGGAAGATACCCTGGAGAAGAGAAAGATTACCCACTCCAGTATTGTGGCCTGGAGAATGCCATGGACTGTAGTCCATGAGGTCGCAAAGAATCGGACATGCCTGACCGACTCTACTCACTCACTCACTCACTCACTCTCACTTAGCAGAGTAGAAAGCAGCACTCTCTTGTCCTCCTGCTCTTCTGTGTCATGGAGTATGAGAGACCATCCCTGACAAGAGGAAGAATTCTAGCTGACCTTTATTTATTCCAGTGCTTCCAAGTTTTCCTCAGGCCTCATGAAGACGTTGCATCATCTTCTGTCTTTGACATTTGACCATATCACAAAGATCTTGAGCGTTTTTTCTTTCTTCTTTATAAACAGAAGTTTATATGAAGTTCGAACTGAATTCTCTAGTTTGAACTGAATTCTGAGTATTAGGCTCATTAACCTTCTGTAATACTCTAAGAGTTTTGTATTTTATCTGTATGACAGATTAGTTCTTGAATGAACTTTTCTAATAGCATTCACCTTGCTACTGGGTGCATAGGAAATGGTGACAATCAGAACAAGAGCCAGGTATGAGAACACCTGTCACATAATTAATAGTATCTAAATCATTGTTCTACTGATTTATGTATATTAACTCATATAACATTCACAGCAGCTTTCCTGTGAAGTACATGGTAGTCTTATTCAGTACTTAATGTAGCCAAGTAAAGCGCAGAAGGATTAGGTAACTTGCCTGAAACCATCCTTTTAGTAAATGGCAGCGCCATGGTGGGTCTCCTTCTGTTGTATCCTACCCTTAGTTTAACAGATACATCTTTAGTGTGACATTTTGGTGCTCTTGGGGACTGGTGAAATCTAAATGACTGTCAGCTTAGCTCCCTCCTGTCACCTATCTCTACTCACCCCTTCCTTCACACACACACATCCCTCACACCCTGCAAAAATAACCTATGGCCAAAGTGTTAACTGTGCTACTAAATTTAGATTGTACTTTGACTCGCTGTTGTATTTTCTGATTCTTTTCTCTGAAGTCAGCATTGTATAAAAGCTGTAAACCAAAAGCACACCCTCTCTTTTGGCACAACGAACGAAGCAGTCACTTTCCTCAGCCACATGTACTTGCTCTGTTAGTCAGAAGTGGCTTCTTTATTACTGAAGAAGGGGTGTTTTGCCAGCTTCTTTCTTCATTTATTCTTAACCACTTATTAGGCATCCCTGGGCCAAGTTCTTTACAACTGTTAGGAGAATGGAGATTGGTGAATTATAGCATGATCAGAGGCTTGGAGTCTAGAATACCATGATTCTAAAATTCTTCAGTAAATCTTCAGGAAAATGATAATGATACTGGTGCTAGTGGTAAAGAACCCAGCTGCCAACGCAGGAGACATAAGAGACACGGGTTCAATCCCTGGGGTAGGAAGATCCCCTGGAGGAGGGCATAGCAATGCACTCCAGTATTCTTGCCTGGAGAACCCCCATGGACAGAGGCGCCCGGTGGGCTACAATTCATAGGATCACAAAGAGCTGGACACAACTAAAGTGACTTAGCATGTACACACCAGTACCTCATGTCTTTAAAATGGTTTGCAGAATATAAAGTTTCTATTTATATGCTTCCTTGCTGAAGACAGTGATACAATATCTGGCATATACACAAATATGCTTGTAATAATTTTATAATAATAGAGTATTATAAAATTATATAATGATTGAATAGAATTATCATCTGAACACATTTTCTTAATTTGCTTATTTACAAGATTTGATTTAAGACATCTCTAATCTTAAATATCATTTTTGTCCTAATCTGTGATTATATATGAATTATATTTCTATATGAAATATATTTTATTCTCACCTTCTGGATTCAAAACTACAACATTTCAGAAAGATTTATGTATTATCTATTTAGTAGAAACCTTTCAATCACTTTCTAGTATATACAGACTAAATGAATCACAGAAGATAAGGAATTTGAAAGACTTGTTAGTAATCATTTAACATGTGCAGTTGTCCTTGTAAACTCATTTTAAGCTCTATTTGTTTTCACACACTGAAGGATGAAGGGAACAATGTGGCTTTGGCTGGAGCTTATCACTGCTCAGAATAACTTTGGTGTATTATCTTTAGTGGCATTTTAGCTTCGTTGGCCCACTTCAAAATGTCCATCAGAGACACCAAAGATTGACTTAAACTTTGAAGACTTGTGGCTCCATACAAATCTAATTTTGGAACCCTCAAAGTTTGGAATTTGGAAACTCTAATTTTGAAATTCTGCCATATCTGACAACAGTTGTTTCTATTTGAGGGGCAAAGGGGAATAGTTCTGATATTTGTAATTAATTACCTCTCTTATTGAAAATTACCCACCAAAAATATTTGGGCATCTTATTTGTACAAGAATTACTAGAAAAAAGTCCATGAAAATAGTGTGTAACCTTTCTTGAAAATACATTCTACCTGAACTATGAAATCAAGATCTTTATCAGAATAAAATTAAATATAAAACGAACTAAGAGAAGAAATGCCAACAAAAGCAGAAAGAATAGAAACTCGAACTTTAAACACGCCTATTTAAAAATTCAAATGAAAGAGCAAATAGCTGAGATACTTGAGTTTAGAAAATTTTAAAGAACTAAGGGAGAGGTTGCCCTACAGTAAATCACAATGTAAAGACAAGTGCAGTGAGGCTGCAAAGTCATTTTAATTTTTTAAAAAATTGTTCTCAGCTTCTGCTGGAAAAGGTCATTCTCATCTCACACTTTTATGGCTAGTCTGTCTCTGGGTCAGTTAAATCCACAAGTCCCCCCTGCCATTAAACTATTTCATTTATTAATTAGCATTTATTTAGTAAATTTATTGTATACCTGTTTCATGTCAACCATTCTGCCAAAATCTAAGGAGAGAAAAAAATGGTAATCTGAGTGACGGCTAGTGGATTTACTGTTTGCACAGGGCCCCATAAGCTGCTTGTACTCAAGGTGGCCTAGTGAATTTATGAGTGTGCAGTATATCAAAGGGTAACCTTTAGCTCTTCCAAAATTAAGGTCCTGAAACTTATTAAACTCGTTGAACTTAAAAAGCTCGAGGCACACAAAAGTAAACTCAAAATGTATTAAAGATCTAAACGTAAGACCAGAAACTGTAAAACTACTAGAGGAGAACATAGGCAAAACATTCTCTGACATACATCACAGAAGGATCCTCTATGACCCACCTCCCAGAATATTGTGAATAAAATCAAAAATAAACAAATGGGACCTAATTAAACTTAAAAAGCTTCTGCACAACAAAGGAAACTATAACCAAGGTGAAAAGACAGCCTTCAGAATGGGAGAAAATAATAGCAAATGAAGCAACAAACAAACAACTAATCTCAAAAATATACAAGCAACTCCTACAGCTCAATTCCAGAAAAATAAATGACCCAATCAAAAAATGGGCCAAGAACTAAATAGACATTTCTCCAAAGAAGACATACAGATGGCTAACAAACACATGAGAAGATGCTCAACATCACTCATTATCAGAGAAATGCAAATCAAAACCACTATGAGGTACCATTTCACGCCAGTCAGAATGGCTCCAATACAAAAGTCTACAAGCAATAAATGCTGGAGAGGGTGTGGAGAAAAGGGAACCCTCTTACACTGTAGGTGGGAATGCAAACTAGTACAGCCACTATGGAGAACAGTGTGGAGATTCCTCAAAAAACTGGGAATAGAACTGCCTTATGATCCAGCAATCCCACTGCTGGGCATACACACTGAGAAAACCAGACTTGAAAGAGACACGTGTACCCCAATGTTCATCACAGCACTGTTTATAATAGCCAGGATATGGAAGCAACCTAGATGTCCATCAGCAGATGAATGGATAAGAAAGTGGTGGTACATATACACAATGGAGTATTACTCAGCCATTAAAAAGAATACATTTGAATCAGTTCTGATGAGGTGGATGAAACTGGAGCCTATTATACAGAGTGAAGTAAGCCAGAAAGAAAAACACCAATACAGTATATTAACACATATATATGGAATTTAGAAAGATGGTGACAATAACCATGTATATGAGACAGCAAAAGAGACACAGATGTATAGAACAGTCTTTTGGACTCTGGGAGATGGAGAGGGTGGGATGATTTGGGAGAATGGCATTGAAATATGTATAATACCATATATGAAACAAGTTGCCAGTCCATGTTCGATGCACGATACTGGATACTTGAGGCTGGTGCACTGGGACGACCCAGAGGGATGGTACAGGGAGGGAGGAGGGAGGAGGGTTCAGGATGGGGAACACATGTGTACCTGTGGCAGATTCATTTTGATATATGGCAAAACCAATACAATATTGTAAAGTTAAATAAAATTAAATTAAATTAAAAAAAAAAAAAGCTCGAGGCAGATTACTGGGTTCCATCCCCAGAGATTTTGATGCTAGAATGAAGTTTCTCTCCTTCCAGAGCCCATGTAGTTAACTTCTGGCCCTTACTGCTGTGTTTATTTATCTCCCCCAGTAAATGTAAATTTATCTCCCCCAGTAAGATCCTTGAAAAAGAATTCATTTCTTATTCAGCTCCATAATATCTCCTACAGACCTGTGGTTGTCACTAAGTCATGTCCAACTCTTGGGACCCCGTGGCTCTTCTGTCCACGGGATTATCCAGGCAAGAACACTGGAGTGGGTTGCCATTCTCTTCTCCAGGGGATCTTCTTACCAACCCAGGGATCAAACTCATGTCTTCTACATCGGCTAATGGATTACCGCTGAGCCACTAGGAAAGCCTGTTCACTAGGAACAGGATTGTGTACAGGTTTGTGTACAGGTTTGTACACAAGAGGTTTGTACAGGTTTGTGTACAGGTTTGTACACAAGAGGTGCTAAAATATGCATAAGCATGAGGAATCCAGGTAGTGGTTTACCTAACCAGCCTCTATGTCCAGTATATGACCCATAAAGGAAAAACTAAAAACAACTGAGGTCAATCCAGAAAGGAAAGTCTTCCAGTGCAGCTGCAGTATAAATTGTTCTCTAAGAGGATGTGGAGGAGTGGAAGAAACTTCCTTTCTTTTTGCTTTAGGAAATGACATTCATTCTCTGAAGAAGGACTGATTGACTTTTTTTTTTTTTTAACCAATGTATGGACTGATTATTTCTTGTATATTAAATAGGCAAAGGTGTTGTAAAGTTCACTTAAATAAGGTAGATTTTTTTGGCTCTGCCAAATGATTTTAAAGCTTGCTAAAGCAATCCTTAGGAGCTGCCTGTTGGCTCATAAGAATATGCTTCGCTAGCTGAGATGACATGGGCATGGATGTGTGTTTGTTTTACTGCTGTGAAAAACACATACTTTGGAGATTCTTTTCTATGTATTATCACAGTTCACTATTTTCAGAATCTGAGGACTTCAGTATCCTTTATAAGTCATATATTCCATTTAGTGGCAACTGTTCCATGAGAGTGTAAGATATATTCTAGTATAATTTAAAGATACCACAAGTTGTCAGGTTGAGTGGCTGAGAGATTTGTTTAAAGAAATGTGGACAGCGTTCTTGTGGTTCGGAAAAAATAGGGAGAAAATTAAATTATTGTTTAAAAGCTGTTTTTAAAGCTCTATTATGAAATGGATTATATCTGAGACTTGAGTCTGTTTTTGAAATAAAAATTAGAACAGACTACATTCTTTTTTTGAGCTTTATGATATTTTATTTTATTTTTTAAGCCTTTTATTTTATATTGGAGTCTAGCCAGTTAACTCGGAGAAGGCAATGACACCCCACTCCAGTACTCTTGCCTGGAAAATCTCATGGACGAAGGAGCCTGGTGGGCTGCAGTCCATGGGGTCGCGAAGAGTCGGACACGACTGAGCAACTTCACTTTGACTTTTCACTTTTGTGCATTGGAGAAGGAAATGGCAACCCACTCCATTGTTCTTGCCTGGAGAATCCCAGGGATGACAGAGCCTGGTGGGCTACCGTCTATGGGGTCGCAGAGTCGGACACGACTGAAGCGACTTAGCACACAACTGAGTGACCTCATTTTGACTTTTCACTCTCATGCATTGGAGAAGGAAATGGCAACCCACTCCAGTGTTCTTGCCTGGAGAATCCCAGGGACGGGAAGCCTGGTGGGCTGCCGTCTATGGGGTCACACAGAGTCGGACACAACTGAAGCAACATAGCAGTAGCAGTAGCAGCAGCAGGGAAACTTTAGGCCCATCAGTGACACAGTCATAGTATCTGGAAGGGGCAGGGCAGCACTGGGTAACTTTGGGTCATCTGGTTTACCTAGTGCTTCGGGAGCAGGAGAGTAGCTGAAAATGTAGTGAAGGTATGTATATTGTTAGATATGGGTTTCTTTTTGTTTTTTAGTAAACAGTTTTCTTATGTGATATTTGAAAGTATTAGGCATAAATTCACTCTTTATATATATTCCTAATGTTTCTACCTTATTTTGCATTTTGAATCACCAAATGTATTTTTAAAACTTTATTTTTAATAAAAATGTTTTATGCAAATAGTATAAGAATTTAAAAGGCTTATTTACAGAAAAACTTTCCAGTGGTCCCTTTTTTGCACCTCCACCTATCTGTTCTCTTGTATCAGAGGCAATCAATTATTTCTTTTGGTATTTACCTTTGTATTTCTAAATAATCTTCAAATGCTGGCTCTTGAATCATCAGTTTTAATTATTATTCACTAACTTCTTTCAGTAAGTAAGAATTTTACCTTACTTCTAGCTCTATTTTTCTAGCTGATTTGTCAGTATCATTATTTTGGGAAGATTATTGAGAAATGTATTTTAAAAAATCTATATCCAGTCTTTTCATTCATGAAATATAAATGCTCAGTTTTGGAGAATTCAGTGTATCAATTCAACAAGAGCTCCAATGTTGTCCCACAGAGACCACTTTCAGGTATTGTGGGTGCTAAAGAGGCATGTGAAGTATGGCCCTCCCACACTGTGAGTTAGCCTGGTGTGCTGGGCCAGTGACTTCAGGCTCTGCATTTCCATATATATACACATACACACATTTAGCATTTCAGAGAGTATATATAGATGTGGCATTGGAGGATAAATGGATGAAGTAAGTTTGTGGGAAATGGGAAAATATTTTCAGAAAACAATTTTCTAAAAAAAAAAATACACCCTTCTTTCACATTATATATTTATTTATATTGTTCCACAGGTTATCTCCACAGATAATGTCTTTGCAATCACATTCTCTTTGCTAGAGATGAGACATTCATCTTCCTTTTTATTATTGGACTTAGCATCTTTCTATCATCTTTATACAGTTTTTACCATTTGCTTACCTAGTTAATTGCTTTTGTGTGTCCCTTTATGTGGGTACATGATGTGTCATCATAGAAGAAGAGTCCATCTTCTATTAAGAGATTACAAAGTCATTTGAGTTTAAGTGGCTTTCAAATTAGTGCTGGTGTGTTCCTTGTTCTCTGTTATCTTTTATTTCAAGCACTTTTCTCTTTAAGAAAGTATTTAGTGGCTTCTTCCTATTTCTAAAATAGTTACACCTTTCTTGAAAATCATTTGGAAGATGCAGAAAATGAGAAACTTATGTGCCATCTAAAGAAGACAAGCATATTTGGTATGTGCTCCTCCAGTCAGACTGTATGCACACACAGATAATGCCTTCTCTCAACACATACTTCAGGAATATAGAGGTGAACAAGATACATATGGTACCCGCCACCATGGACCTGCTACCCTGGCTAATAAAATAATCAACATATATTAACATAATTCTTTAATTGTAATTTTGACAAATGCACATGGTATAGGAACACAGTTTTTTAAAAATGAAGTATAGTTGACTTATCATATTATATTAATGTTGGGTATATAGCATAGTGATTCAGAGAACACAGTTTTAAGAAAGGGCATAGCATTATCAAATTTGTGAGCAAGTTTTGTCATTAAAAAAATTTGTCACAATATGTAATTAAATGCCTCTGTAACATGCCACATTATATATATTTAGTCTCCAGTGTTTGTAAATTTGTCAAATGTTACTTCTGTTTAGGAGATATTATAGAAGAATATTAGTGTGAAGAATCCTTCTGCTTTTTACTTTTCCTTTCATATAATAATCTTTTTCATTTGAATCTTTTATTTCAGTCACTGCTGAAGTGCCAGGGTAGTGAGATACACTGCTTACACTGAATCTGCCTATGGAAGTATCAGATAATAATGGTGAAGTAGATTCATTTTATAAATACATGGAAATGCCATACAAATTCTAGACTGTTTTATTTGCTGGCTACGAGTTATAGGTATCGTGCTAGTTTACATCACTTAATCCTCCTTCTTGTAACGATCTCAACTGGACCTTCTTTTTAGTGCAAGTCTGCTCTACCTCGATGAATGTGCCTTCTAAAAAACTGGTTTCTTATAACCATATGCATCAGTGTTCCAGCACATTTAACTGCTAGTCTCTTTTCTTCAGAACTAACATTAAGACACATAATTTGACTAGAAGGTGCAGTGAGTCATGCTGTATCTTGTTTTCATAGGAGTACCAAAGCATAAGCATACGCCCTATCTGCTTTGGTGTAGGTTACCTAGAAAACGGGAGATTGGTGAGGTGCTAAATTGCAATTTTATGTGACAGATAAAAACAAGGCCATGTGTGAGAGCAGGCAAACTCTTAGATTTTGTGCATGTCAAAATGGGAACAAAGATTAAAATGAAAGTTTTAATTTCCTTAAATATGGATCCCAACATTAATTGAGGTATGCAGCTCACACACAGCCTTGGGTGTGGCCCCTGAACACAGCTGCAAACTCTGATCTCTAATTTTTATTTATTTTTTGTCCTGTATGATGGGGCCTTTGGGTTTGTAACCCTTGATGCAAATGAAAGAGAAGAACACATACAGCAACATACATATTTTTTGGCTTTGGTGTTTGTGTCATCAGAAATTTTTTGTTCGTAGAACCTTAGTACTTGGTAGCACTTGTGGAGAAGGTTTAATATGCTGGACTTTTTTCTTGGGGATTGGGAGCAGAGCATGCTCTCTGGCCGGTCTGTGGTAGTTTCTTATCTGTGCAGATCCATTGCTGATCACGGTGATGATTTCAGAGGCATCCAAGGCCTGCACTGTCCCCCTTACATGACCTCTGCAGGCAGGTGCACATAATCACCTGCCGTGGTGAGCCTCAGGAGTGTACCTTGTGTTCAGGTAAGTATGTGAGGTGGCTGCAGAAAAGGAGAATCATTGACCTCACCTTTCTCCTCCATCTAGCTTTATAAGAACCAATGTATCATCACCAAGCCCTGCATTGTTGTCAGCTGAAAGAACTGTTTAGAAAATCAGTAGACCTTAGTTTCATTATGGGATTTAGGGATGACTGTATATTATGGATGATTTGGAAGTGAGTTCTCTCTCCCATTGCCAGAACTCCTCCAATACTTTCTCATTCTTACGGCAGCCAAGAATGGACATTTTCTCAAATGGGACCTGTGAACTGGCTTTCACAAAACTATATTGTGTTTAATGTTAGACTCTTACAAAATCCTAGAGCCTGGAAGATTACAAAATTTATGTTCAGCTTTCATGTCATGGAGAATGAGAAATATCATGGCTGACACTATAAGAGTGTGGATTTGTGGGGCAAGCACTATTCTGAATATCTTACAGACATTTTTCCTTTAGTTTTCACAAAGCCCTATGAGATGGATTAGTATTGTTATTATTAACTTATATGTGAAGAAACTAAAAGAGAGTGCCTAAATAACTTGTTGTAGTTCAAATAACTAGTGAATGGAGGAATTAGTGTTACTTGAAAACCAGGTTTTCCTCTTGGTCAAGCCAAAGACACAAGCAAGCCAAAGATCTGGAGAAGGAAGGATTTATGACTCGCAACAAATAAGGAGAACACTGGGGATCTTTATCAAAGAAGTGTCTCCCTGAACAGCAAAATCGGGGACCTTTTAAGCTAAGCATGCATGCAGATTCATGAAGGGGGTCTGAACAGAGGAGAATTCAGCATAGAATTGGGGCAGCAGTTGCCAAGCTTTAGTTGACTGAAGTCATGAGGGTCAGAAAAGGTCCACACCACCCTCCCTTAGGTTCTCACCGGTCTGGGGTTTTAGCATCTGTACCTGGGTTAGGGCCTTGGTTCCTGCAGAACTCAAAGATATGTTATCAGATGATTATGCACTTTGGAGAAGGAAATGGCAACCCACTCCAGTATTCTTTCCTGGAGAATGCTGTGGACAGAGGAGCCTGGTGGGCTGCTGTCCATGGGGTCACATGGAGTCGGACACGACTGAAGCGACTTTGCATGCACGCATGCATTGGAGAGGGAAATGGCAACCCACTCCAGTATTCTTGCCTGGAGAATCCCAGGGGCGGAGGAGCCTGGTGGGCTGCCGTCTATGAGGTCGCACAGAGTTGGACACGACTGAAGCGACACAGCAGCAGCATTCACATCTCTTGAGAAGGAACTAGGACATTGTTTTATCATTGAACTAGTGTTTCTTGACAGCTTTTCATTTCTTCCTGAATTCCCTTAATTCCTTTACTTTAATTACTTTAATTAATTACTTAATTAATTACTGAGATCTTTCAAGGCAAGCATTGTGGCCAGGCTGAGATCACAAAACAGCTTGGGCCAAAAATGGCTTCTCTTATGTCAAGAAAACCATGCCTTTTTCTCTTTCTGGGGACTCCCTACCATATCTACTAATGCTAAGATTTGATTCTGGGATATCTACTTTCAACTCTGTGAGATACTGGACATTCTAGGGACTACATTGCTTATTAAAGTGACCAGGCTAAGAATTTTAAAAATTTACTTATAGTTTGCTTGTCTTTGAGGCTGGTATTAATGTTGGGCTTATTTGCCAGTCTATCCTGAGTCTCACATCTTGTTATAAGTAATAAGTGCTTAAGAGAAATGAAAGAATTAGCTAATGTAGACAGTTTTTCTGAAAGAAAAAGAACACTGTATGATGCAAGCTGTGTTACAGAGGTGTTCATGTTCCCCTGAGCTTGAAGGCACCTTGTAGGCAATTGGCCTCTTCTCCTACTAAAGGACCCCTGTAAGAGTGTCACAGGTCCTGTGTGAACATCACCACTGGACAGCCCTTTCCAGTTAGACAGCTCAAATTAAGAGAAAGTCCTTTTCACTAAAAGCTCATGATCAGTATTTAGCAAGAGAATTTTAGAAAAGCAGCCAAAAGAATTAAATATCAGAATAGTTATGGAAGAAGAGAAGCATTGTTGTCTTGAAAGGAATTAGGAACTTTGGTATCAGTTACAAAAATGCATTTTGCTTTATTGTAAATGATTTTCTAAGGATCACAGTAGAGCACATTGTGCATTTGTTTCTGAATTGGTTCTAATCTTTTGTGAGGTCTCAGGTCCTTCTGTCAATCTTTGAAAAGAGAAAGTAAATACGACAGGAATCTCCTATTTCTATTCTCTAGAGATTTTTTTAGGGGATGCTTAACATTGTGTGTGCATGGTAAGTCACTTCAGTCATGTCCGTGACCCTGTGGACTATAGCGTGCCAGGCTCCTCTGTCCGTGGTATTCTCCAGGCAAGAATACTGGAGTGGGTTGCCATTTCCTACTCCAGGGGATGTTCCTGACCCAAGAGTTAAACTTGCGTCTCTTCTCTCTCTTTAACTGGCAGACTGGTTCTTCACCACTGACACCACCTGGGAAGCCCTATGCTTAACACCGGTGTAAGGGAAACAGTGAGGATGGATTTTTCTCTCACTAAAAAGCCAAGTACATTTCAAGTTGCTTGTCCTGAGAGTTAAGTATTGGTGTTTGGCTTCTTTAAATTTTCACACATTTTCAAACAGGGAAAATGTTCATCATCCAGTCAAGTTTTTAAGTCCTTGCTAGAAGATGTCGTTGTTGGAACAGTATAATACATATGGTAGCCCATGGTCCGGGGAAGGCAATGGCACCCCACCCCAGTACTTTTGCCTGGAGAATCCCATGGACGGAAAATCTCAGTCCATGGGGTTGCTGAGAGTTGGACACGACTGAGCTACTTCACTTTCACTTTTCACTTTCATACACTGGAGAAGGAAATGGCAACCCACTCCACTGTTCTTGCCTGGAAAATCCCAGGGACAGGGGAGCCTGGTGAGCTTCCGGCTATGGGGTCGCACAGAGTCGGACACGACTGAAGCGACTTAGCAGCAGCAGCAGCAGCCCATGGTCAGCAGTTCTGCTCTTCTCAGTATTGTAATTGTGTCAAAAGCACATTTGGTGAGATGGAGCTTTAAGACATGTCCGAGCCAGACTCATGTTAATTGTTGTTGCTACATCTGTTTATTTTGTGCCTTTAAGGACATTATTGAATGCAATACTCTCTGCAAGTTAGAACTAGCCTAATATTGTTTTGTGAATTGGCTGTTTCAGTTCAATGAGTATTTTTGTCGGGCCTCTGTTAGGCAACCATCATGTTTATTATCAAGCTTCCAAACCCTTCTGAGTTCTCTGCCCTCCTTCCCCTTCCCCTCCCCCACCTGCCCCTAGTCAAGAGATTCAAAATATGTTCATCAAACTGAGGCTCATAAGCATTCAGTTTGTGTCAGGGCCAGCATTTCCCCTCCTCCTTTTTTGTTTTGTAAATAAAATGGACTACAACAGAATATATAATAATGGATTGCATGTGAAACTACGTGTTTTTATTGGTTCAGATTTGTACCAGTTAGGTCATGAAATAAAGTATACTTTTCACTGTGTATTGTGATGAAAGGTTTGAAAACAGTGGTCTACTTTGGCACTACTCAATTTGCAGCCCCTGGACACTGGTGCCAGGTCGTTTGTTCCTGGTCTGCAATGGGATATGCACTGAAATTGAGAAGAAGCATTTACAAGTTTTTGTAGCAATTTGACATTGCCAGTTTTCAAGGTTTTGATCAGTGGATTTGTCCCATTGAAAGGTGTAGACCAGTTTGGGTGTTGTCGAACTTGCATGGTGAGACACATATATTTTGAGCTGTTTGCTGTTAATAAGCACTATTTGAGGATATTTTTATATGTGAGATTCACAGCATGGTGGAGAGAATGAATTGTCTCAGGATAATAAGCTTATTACCTTTTGGTAACATAGGCTGAATGTGCTTCTAATTTGCTAGAGTTTCAAATTTTCTTCCTGTAATGACAGAGGAATTAGAGAATATACAATGTTTTATAATCTTTTTGCTTAAAAAAAAACTTTGTTACACTGGAAAACTTTGAAATTCTAATATAGAATAGTTTAAATTTTACAACAATATCCATTAAATCATCAATCAGAAATATATGTAATATATCCTTGTTTTATAAGCAAAGTTTAGTTTCTATAAACAGAAATAAAGTTTCTGGAATAAAAGAAACAACTGACTGTGTACCAGTCCTTTCTTTGTAATAGAATAATTGTGAAGTTAATCACAAATAAGAATTTTAAAAGATGAACAAATATTTGAACACTTAGCAGCTTTAAATTTTCCTTTTTTCAGATTTAGATATTATCATATAGACTACTTTGAATTAATTTAATAAGATTCAGTGATGAGGATGATTGTACTTCTGAACTGATAAGTGTGAAATTTGGGGCTCATCTTAAAGTTATTAAGGATAGATCTCGCTTATCTACAACTGAAATAGCCGCATTTGATCATTAATTTTTAAATTCCTAGACTCTGAGTACTCCAGATTTTTAAGAAACCTAAATCCACCCCAAGTTATTTTTTAAGTGTTAAATAAATGGAAAAACCTAAGTTTAGACTATAAAGAATGAAAGGTTTTCATTTCTGTGCTTTCCACGAGACAGCAGCCTGACTTTGTTTTCCTAATAAGGCTGTGCTAAATGTTGGAATGCTTATCCCCTTGAATTTTACTGAAATACCTAAAAATACTCACTTTACCGAAAAATTTCACAATTTAATTTGTTTAGCCTAGACAAGAATAGAAAAAGTGATGTATTTGGAAAAAGTTAGGGGCAAAATTGTGCCTCCAGTATTAACATAGGGCAAGAGAGCATATAGAAGTCAGCCTCCAAGAGCATTATCTTACGCTTTGGATGTTTGAAGAACAAATTAGTTATTTTGTTCTTTTCCATCTGTATTCTGTTTGTCTTTATATATTTAAGATCTGGGGCAAGATCTAGCTCATATAGTTCAAGCATACTCATGGGCTACTTTATTGCTTGGCACTGTGTTGAGATTTACTCTTCTTTGATGTGAGATTTGGATTTAGCTTTCTTACAAAACGAAGTACTATATTTAGGAATACGTTTTCATCTGACTTAGAGGGTAAAAAGACAAGGTCCTTATAGTGGTGTGAAATAGCTTATGTGTTCTGCCTCCTCATTGGCTGTCTGGCTTTCTCCCACTGCTCTTTCTGTTTTTACTCTCATTCCAGCCCATCGGCACATTCCTGCCTCCAGGATTTAACACTTGCTATATTATGGTCTGCCTGGAATCCTCTGCTTCAGGTCTTTGCTCAGATTTCATCTTACAGAGACCTTCTCTGGCTCCTTCATATAAAATAATGTATCCCCGCCCCTGTTTTTGGAGAAGGGAATGGCAACCCACTCCAGTATTCTTGCCTGGAGAAACCCATGGACAGAGAGCCTGGCGGGATACAGTCCGCAGGGTCGCAAAGAGTTGAACACAACCAAGGTGACTTAGCATGCCCCTGTTTTGCTTTACTGTACTGCATTACATCATTGCCATGTGACATACCTTGCTTCCTTTATGTTTAGCCTGCTTCTTCCAAGTAGAACATAAGCAACTTCAGAGTAGGGATCTTGTCTGTATTATTCATAGCTGTTGTGCCATCTCCTACAGCAGAACCTGCTCTTTAGGGGCTCAATAAATATTTGGGGAATTAATTAATCAATGAAATGATCAAGGAAAAGATATAACACGGGTATTGCCCTGCACTTGAAGTGACATTAGGTGTAATACATATAGGTCAGGAAAGAGAAGGTGCTAGGTTAAAGTAATTTATGGTAATAGAGAAGCCCATAGTAATTACAACAGATCGGTAGGGTAAACAGAAGTTAGGTTCTGACCATAACATAAGGGTATGTGTTTGTTTATAAAAGTATAGGCTGATTCAAAAAGAATTGAACACTATTAAAAATGTATTACTCAGTGACTAGGAATATATGAATATATGTTCAGTTCAGTCGCTCAGTAGTGTCCGACTCTTTGCAACCGCATAGACTGCAGTATGCCAGGCTTCCCTGTCCATCACCAACTCTCAGAGCTTGCTCAAATTCATGTCTATTGAGTCTGTGATGCCATCCAACTATCTCATCCTCTGTTGTCCCTTTCTCCTCCTGGCTTCAATCTTTCCTATCATCAGGGTCTTTTCCAGTGAGTCAGTTCTTTGCATCAGGTGGCCAAAGTATTGGAGTTTCAGCTTCAGCATCAGTCCTTGCAATGAATATTCAGGACTGATTTCCTTTACGATTGACTGGTTGGATCTCTTTGCAGTCCAAGAGACTCTCAAGAGTCTTCTCCAACAGATCAGATCAGATCAGTTGCTCAGTCGTGTCCAACTCTTTGCGACCCCATGAACTGCAGCATGCCAGGTCTCCCTATCCATCACCAGCTCTCGGAGGTCACTCAGACTCATATTCATTGAGTCAGTGATGCCATCCAGCCATCTCATCCTCTGTCGTCCCCTTCTCCTCCTGCCCTCAATCCCTCCCAGCATCAGAGTCTTCTCCAATGAGGCAACTCTTCGCATGAGGTGGCCAAAATACTGGAGTTTCAGCTTTAGCATCATTCCTTCCAAAGAAATCCCAGGGCTGATCTCCTTCAGAATGGACTGGTTGGATCTCCTTGCAGTCCAAGGGACTCTCAAGAGTCTTCTCCAACACCACAGTTCAAAAGCATCAATTCTTCAGCACTCAGCCTTCTTCACAGTCCAGCTCTCACATCCATACATGACCACAGGAAAGACCATAGCCTTGACTAGGCGAACCTTTGTTGGCAAAGTGATGTCTCTGCTTTTGAATATGCTATCTAGGTTGGTCATAACTTTCCTTCCAAGGAGTAAGCGTCTTTTAATTTCATGGCTTCTTCTCCAACACCACAGTTCAAAAGCATTAATTATTAGATACTCAGCCGTCTTTATAGTCAACTCTCCCATCCATACATGACTACTGGAAAAACCATAGCTTTGACTAGATGGACCTTTGTTGGCAAAGCAATGTCTCTGCTTTTTAATATGCTGTCTAGGTTTGTCATAGCTTTTCTTCCAAGGAGCAAGTGTCTTTTAATTTCATGGCTGCTGTCACCATCTACAATGATTTTGGAGCCCCCCAAAATAAAGTCTGTCACTGTTTCCATTGTTTCCCCATCTGTTTGCCATGAATGTATGTAGCTAAACCAAATTGAAAAGGAGGCATCGTAATTATTTCTGTAATCTTGTATGTGCATCACAGGACACTCGTCAGACTGGCAGTCTTACTCATTCAGGGCCACTGGTAGCATATCATCATCAGTGGTGTAATGGGGACTATGATGCCAGTCCTTTATTTTCTCAAGTTCACCAGGAAGAAGAGCTAGAAATGTAAGGTTCTTGACACATACCCACAAGAAGAAATATATCTTGAGATCTGCATGGCCACTGACCCAGAAGCCAGCTGCTATTTTAATCAGAAACCCAGTTTAGTTTAGTACCCAGGTTAGTGATGTTTATTAAGGAACCTCCAGCTCCATCCTGCTGGGAAATGAAGTTATTAGAGAATTCCTATGAGAAAAATAGTCCTCTTTCTCTGGAAGAATATGGAAGAATGGACTGAAGGTGCTTGTTTCTTTGTTTTTGCATGTTTATAAACCCTTAACTGGGAATCTTCTGAAGAACTTAAACTTTTTTTTTTAATGTGTATATTGTTCACGCTGTAAAATGCGTACTTTCTATAGATCAAGAATCAGATAGGTAGGTAGATATCTGTATATATATCATCTACCTCTGTGTATCTGTATGTTAACTGAATGTCCATACATATATGTGTGGTTTACCATGAGTAACTTCTGTTTTTATATGAATTAAAACAAAGATGACATTCTGTAAATAACATGATTGAAAATAGAATAGTTTGTAGGTAGTAGAAAATTAATAGTTATTCATTGTTTGAAAGCATTTCTCTCTGTAGTTTTTCACCAAAGTTACTTTTGTAGCTTTCACTTTGATATTATTCCTAGAAGGCAGACTGTTGGAGTTGCATTTAAAGCATCTGGAAGCATCTTGGGTTCAAATCTTGGCTCTACCATTTAAAAATTCTAAGTTATGGTCAAATTATTGAATCTAGTTGAGTTGCTTCTTCCTGTAATTAAAATGAGAACAATATTATTTTCTTATAAAAAATAAATGAGGTAATTTATGTAATTGGAAAAATGAAATTATTGGCATTTGGTATGTATTCACTTAAGTGATATTTTCTTATTAATTTCTAGTTTGTTGTTGTTTTCTCTTGAAACATACCCTGGTAGATAATTTGGCTTGGCTCTGACAGTATATAATCCAAAGGGAATAATTTCCAGAAATCCAGGCTCATATTTTCTGCATGAGGGGTAGGAAATTAATGCCTGTCACTGCTTACTTTGTGCCACTCGCTGCTAGGTGTGTTACATGCATGATCTCATTCCACCCTCAGAACAGTTTTATAGGGGAAGAATTACTGTCCTTGTGCTAACAAAGAAACTATAGCTATTTAATTTTGTTGGTGGCACAGACTTACAACCTTTATTTAGTGTTTCACTTGTTTTTCAAAGTATTCCTCTATCAATGAAGAGCTTGATAAGAGAAAAGGCTGAGTATGAAAGATAGAAGGATCTCTCTGTCTCTTTAAGGCCCTAAGCTTTTCCTAAAAGGAAGGAAAAAAAAAAAATAGGTAGACAGACATCAGGGTATGAACTATTCCTGCTTATGCTGCTGAACTCCAATACTTTGGTCACCTGATGTGAAGACCTGACTCATTGGAAAAGACCCTGATGCTAGGAAAGATTGAAGGTGGGAGGAGAAGGGCACGACAGAGGATGAGATGGTTGGATGGCGTCACTGATTTGATGGACATGAGTTTGAGCAAGCTCTGAGAGTTGGTGATGGACAGGGAAGCCTGGCATGCTGCAGTCCATGGGTCTGCAAAGAGTCGGACATGACTGAGCTCTTGAACTGAACTGAACTGATGCTGCTTTTATCCTGTTCTTTAGCATCTGACCCTTATGTATTGCCAGATGTATGTGAAAACCCATGTGTGCATATGATTTGTTATTGATTCCTTCTCTCTTAATGAATTTTAAGAGATTTTTAAGAGAATTCCTTCTCTAAATGGGCTTAATGAATTTTAAGCGCATTTGTTAAGGGTATTAATAATGACATGAAAAAGCCAAGAATAAATGGAATAAATGTATAAATGGAATTCCTAATGTTTCACAGGTGGGTTATTTGCTTTGCAAATCCTATTAGTTCCTTATTAGTAATGAAGTACGTACTATTATGATAAAAATTTGTTTTCTCTACTGGATTAGAGCTGGAAGAGAAGGTATATTGAACAAAAGTAATTACCATTGTGCCATAAGGAAGATAGAGACCCAGTAGGTTTTGAGTGAATGAAACTCTGCTACAGATTGCTTGTTTATATCAGTCCTAAAAGTATTATAATCATGTCTGATATGAAATAATATACGGAATTTTGGTGAAAAATTGGAAAAGAAGGAAACTATACTTTTCAGCTTCTCTCACAGAAAGCATGGGGCACCTTTTTTTTTTTTTTTTAAAGAATGAAAAAAAAAAACACACCATTACATCACCTAAACAATTGCATTTGTAATACATAGAAGTAGAAGGTGAAAGAGGTCTTTAGTAGACTTTATCATGTATTAGCAAAGGAACCGAGGTGCAGAGTTAAAAATAATACTTAAAATGTCACCCTTAATTCAAGAATATTAAACCTGTCCCTTCTCCAAGCTTCAGGAGTGCCCTGTGGTATGAATTTTATTTGAATGGGTGGTTAGGAAGTTTAGATGGATCATTCAGTGGCAAGTAGTATGAAGGTTTGAAGTAGAGGAATTCAGAGGGATTGAAGGGTGGTATCTTGCAGAAAGAATAATGAGAGGCTCAACTGTCATATCTTATGCCAGTCAGTGTCTGAACAGATTGTAATTCGAGGTTTCCCTTTATACAAAATGATCATGAGGTTTAGACTCCGAAAGAGCCATGGTCATGTAGGATTATTTCCTAGAATGTTTGTTATAGTCAAAACCATGAAATAATCTAAACTAGGGGTTAGCGAGCTATGGCCTACAGTCTATCCCCCTACTGTTGTTATAAATGAAGTTTTATTGGAACACAGTCATGCTCACTCACATTTTGTCTGAATCATCTTTCTTGCTATAACGGCAGAACAGAGTAGTTGAATCTGTATCCTGTGGCTCACAAAGTTTAAAATATTGACTGTCTCACCCTTTCCAGAAAAGTTTGCTGTTTTTAAACAATGGGGCGTACAAAATAGCATCCTTGTATTATATAAACCCTTTATTGAAATAGTATTTTTACTTGATAAAGATTTTATTTTTAATAAGAATGAATTATCCTGAACACTGAAATGCCTTTTATTAAAACTTGAACATACCTGTGATGTAATGTAATCTCTTCAACTTTCTTGTTTATAGAAATCATTTTATAAACATTAGTTAGAAAAGTGCATTTTCCCCCGTAAATGATGCTGAAATTATTTGGAGTGTGGACATGAGGCACAATAAACAGATAAAACTTTCTTCCCTAATAAAAATGCTTTTGTGGAAATAAATATAGTGTTAAAAAAATAAATTTTTTCCGTCTAGAATCAAGTAGAATAATGGGAAAATTTGCATTTATCACTATGTGAAACTCTTATTTATTGGCTTATTATATACCTCTACCAGCTCAAAATTATTGAAGGCTGAGCAGGTGAAAGGGTGATTTCAAGTGAAGGATATCAAGTAATATATAAAACTCTCACCAAACTAGTTATTCAAACTGATCAGTATTCAGTTTGCAATTCTTAAGATCTTAATAGCATTAAATTGGTGAACTTCAACCATAGAAAATAAAGCAGCCCATCATGAGGTGAAGAAATATTTGTCAATTTGCTGATTCCTGCTATGTGAGATGGATATATCAGAGGAAGGATAATGTAGATACTGGCATTAAACTTTTAGTGATCCAAGTTCTTTAACATTTGTAGACTTTATTTATGAAACTTAAGCAATACATTGTGTATAAGGCCTTTAATTTACTGTGGAGTTCCTAGTAAGACCCCGATAAATGTAACGTTGACCATGATCCTCTCATTGTTTGTATAACAGGAAATTATGTTGTCATTTTAAGTTCAGCCTAATACTCCTTTCTCTCACAAGCCCCTTATATTCCTTTTTGAAAACGCTGTAACTGATCTGGTCAGGGAAGTTCAGTAGAAGTCCTTTCCTTCCCTTCCTTACTCCCTCAGTCCCTCCCTGTCTCCTTCATGGCTTGATTTAGAACTTGGTTGCTGAAAATAATTCTTCTCAAGCCCCATCAACTCTTTTAACAACCTGAAAAGAATTTTTACAACAAAAGCCATTTCCTTACACAGAGAGGTAATTATTAATATCAAGTGGTTAATTGCCTGTTGTGAATTTCTCAGTGCCCCTCGAGCCAAGCCTCAGCAGAGGAGGCCCCAGGTACTCAGAGGGCTTCTAGCAATTCCACTGCTTCTCTCTTTTCCTTCTTTGTCTACTAAGTCTGTTGGACTTTGGGTTATTATTTCTGTCTCTCTATATTTAGTACTCATAGTAATAGAGAGGGGCTTCCCTGGTGGTTCAGATGGTAATAGAGAAAATGCAAAGAGAGAGAAAGAAACTGAGACTATGTGTATGAAAATGGATACATGTGTATGTGGTGAGTATAATCTTTTATAAGCTGAACAGTATTGTGTTAATAATATGCCGCATGCGTGCATGCTCAGTTGTATCTGATTCTTTGTAACCCCATGGACTGTAGCTGGCCAGGCTCTTCTGTCCATAAAATTTTCCAGACAGGAATACCAGAGGGGGTTGCCATTTCCTCCTCCTGGGGATCTTTGCAACCCAGGGATTGAACCTGAGTCTCCTCCATAGGCAGGTGGACTCTTTACCACGGAGCTGCCTGGGAAGCCCTGATGTATAACTACTACTGTGTATACAGCACACTGATTGATATATAGCTATTTTGTACTTTTGTTTGTAGAAAAAATAATCCTTACATGTTCTCAAATCATTTCGGAAAAAAACCACTGATGCATTGCCGTGATTTAAATGTTTAAGGTTTGAATTTTAGGAAAGCCGACTAACAAGAAGTACAATTAAATATGGGAAAATGGTTTAAAGAGACATCCCTCTACACACTTGAGTGCTCACTTTTTTCCCCTCTGGAGTTGCTTTGTTATTGCAAATTGACAACTTTGCAATTAAAGTGATTAATGATGTGCCCTAGTGTTTATGGGTCCTGAGGTCAGTGAGCCCAAAGATGGCTATGCTGTGGGAAACTTAGATAGAGCTCATCTCACGGAAGATGAACTGAAATTCCTTCTCTTTTCTGTATGATTGTTTATGAATTAAGTGTATTAGATATGGTTGAAGGCATCACCAAGACATAATAAGTAATGTGAGTAATCTTTATCAGTCTAGTTCTGTTGCATAATTCCTTATTTTTAAACACTAATGTGAACATTCATTGGTGACTTTTATTAGCTAAAAAAGTTTTACTTTATACAGCAGTATGAGAAAATTCATTGAGTGTTCATACAGTGAAGTTTTTAATGATCCCTTTGATTTAATCTTTATTAGATCTATCGATTATTTTTGTTATTATTTTTCCTATACATTATTTTAACCAGGGCATCAAAATTGTGATTTCAAATACAACGTTGTAACTTGGAACTCCTTTCAACCATTCAGCCAGAAGTTCTGAAACTGGTTGTAATGCTTCAGGGATTTTTATTTTGGATACTGCACTTATAAAAATCAATCAGCTTTCGAAACAGATTGTTCTAACCACACTGTGGGCTTTGTTCTTTGGATTGCACGAGCTGAGCATAGTACAGGGCCAAGGACTAGCCTCTCTCCCCATCGTGGCTTACTGCCCTACAGAAGTGTCGCACCAAGGGAAGAGAGAACAATAAGTGGATTGTTCGGTCTGTGGCACCGAGCCATTGCCAGGGTCTCTGCTGGTTTCAGACACACACACTGCACAAAAGTGACTTGTGACGATCACTGTGGTTGAACGGGAGATCTATATATTACACATTGCTTATTTCCCAGGATTTGAGCAGAAAAAATGTAGAAATAATTATTAGCAGTTATACATCAGTTTTTAAAACTTTGTCTTTACAAAATTGTTTGCTTATATGTAATCTATAACATTTCTAAAGGAGCAGATTCTCAGTATAATATTGTTCTTGAAAGAAAGGCAACTATAAAAATTTTAATTTGGGGAAGTAATCTCCTTATTCGTTTTTCAGGATTTCCCATATTCTCCTCAGGGAATATGGGAAATGTATATTTCAGTTTGGTGGAAAAAATGAGATTTTCTCCTTAACATTGATTAAATTATGCTCAGAGTATTTGGGTATCTTACTTAACAAGGTTCAAGAAAGCTCCAGCTTGTCAAGAAACATACTTTGTATAACAAAAGGTTTTGAGGGGGTTGTGGATTGTAATGTTTCTTTCTCTTAATTTTAGCCACCTGAAGGAGACTTAAGAAAACTTTTCAGACTGACAGAGATTTACTCTTTTTATTTAAAATAACATTTCTCAGAGGGTTTTTCCCTTTCATAATTACAACTTTGAGAAAGGTTTCCTAAGTAAATGAATATACTAAACATGAGTTCCAGAAATGAGTATTTCAAGCTCATGGGTATGGACCATGATCCACAGTGTTTTCTTCTTTAGACATTTAACGGCTTTGAATAGTCCCATGGTTACAATACTTATGTAACTTTAAATTTTCCAACTTTCTCTGATAATAGAACCTTTTTTGGGGGGAGGGTGTTTTGAAAAGTAGTTTTCTGTGAAGCCTGTCTTGAGAAATAGCCTTATCATAAGAAGTAGAACATGTACAGTGCATAAAATGTGGAAAATACAAAAAAGGAGAAAACATAGCATTCATCAGATCAGATCAGTCGCTCAGTCGTGTCCGACTCTGCGACCCCATGAACCGCAGCACGCCAGGCCTCCCTGTCCATCACCAGCTCCCGGAGGTCACTCAGACTCACATCCATCAAGTCAGTGATGCCATCCAGCCATCTTATCCTCTGTCGTCCATCCTCTTCTCCAATGAGTCAACTCTTTGCATGAGGTGGCCAAAATACTGGAGTTTCAGCTTTAGCATCATTCCTTCCAAAGAAATCCCAGGGCTGATCTCCTTCAGAATGGACTGGTTGGATCTTCTTGCAGTCCAGAGAACTTCTGCTAAAATGTTGGTGTGTTTCCAGTTTTTTCCATGTGTTAATCATGCTCCATATAGGCTATTTTATATTTTTCTTTTTTTCACTTAATATCATAAAGTAAGCATGTTAACATATAATTCAGAATTCTTTCTAAAAATTATTTTAATTGTTGTATAGTGTTTCATCATTTGGTTATACAACAGCCATTTCCTCATTGTATATTTAATTAGTTGTTTCCTAGTTTTCACTGTTGTAAGTTACACTGTTCAGTTCAGTTCAGTTGCTCGGTCATGTCTGACTCTTTGTGACCCCATGAACTGCAGCATGCCAGGCTTCCCTGTACATCACCAAATCCCAGAGCTTGCTCAAACTCATGTCATTCGAATCAGTGATTCCATCCATCCATCTCATCCTCTGTCATCCCCTTCTCCTGCCCCCAATCCCTCCCAGCATCAGGATCTTTTCCAATGAGTCAGTTCTTAGCATCAGGTGGCCAAAGTATTGGAGTTTCAGCTTCAGCATCAGTCCTTGCAATGAATATTCAGGACTGATCTCCTTTAGGATGGACTGGGTGGATCTCCTTGCAGTCCAAGGGACTCTCAAGAGTCTTTTCCAACACCGCAGTTCAAAAGCATCAATTCTTCGGTGCTCAGCTTTCTTTATAGTCCAACTCTCACATCCATACATGACTACTGGAAAAACCATAGCTTTGACTAGACTGACTTTGTTGGCAAAGTAATGTCTCTGCTTTTTAATATGCTGTCTAGGTTGGTCATGACTTTTCTTCCAAGGAGCAAGTGTCTTTTAATTTCCTGGCTGCAATCACCATCTGCAGTGATTCTCGAGCCCCCAAAATAAAGTTTTTCACTGTTTCCATTGTTTTCCCATCCATTTGCCATAAAGTGATGGGACTGGATGTCATTATCTTAGTTTTCTGGATGTTGAGTTTTAAGCCAACTTTTCCACTCTCCTCTTTCACTTTCATCAAGAGGCTCTTTAGTTTTTCTTTGCTTTCTGTCATAAGGGAGGTGTCGTCTGCATATCTGAGGTTATGGATATTTCTCCTGGCAATCTTGATTCCACCTTGTGTTCATCCAGTCTGACATTTCCCATGATGTACCCTGATAGCTCAGTTGGTAAAAAATCTGCCTGCAATGCAGGAGACCCTGGTTCTATTCCTAGGTTGGGAAGATCCACTGCAGAAGGGATAGGCTACCCACTCCAGTATTCTTGGGCTTCCCTTGTTGCTCAGCTGGTAAAGAATCCACCTGCAATGCGGGAGACCTGGGTTTGATTCCTGGGTTGGGAAGATCCTCTGGAGAAGGAAAAGGCTACCCATTTCAGTATTCTGGCCTGGAGAATTCTGTAGACTGTGTAGTCTATTGGGTTGCAAAGAGTCGGATACGACTGAGCGACTTTCACTTTCACTCTGCATATAAGTTAAATAAGCAGGGTGACAATATACAGCCTTGACATATTCCTTTCCCAATTTGGAACCAGTCTGTTGTTCCATGTCCAGTTCTAACTGTTGCTTCCTGACTTGCATACATATTTCTAAGGAGGCAGGTCAGGTGGTCTGGTAGGGCCATCTCTTTCAGAGTTTTCCACAGCTATTGTGATCCACACAGTCAAGGGCTTTGGCATAGTCAATAAAGCAGAAGTAGATGTTTTTCTGGAACTCTCTTGCTTTCTCAGTGATCCAACAGATGTTGGCAATTTGATCTTTGATTCCTCTGCCTTTTCTAAATCCAGCTTAACATCTGGAAATTTTTGGTTCAGGTTCTGTTGAAGCCTAGCTTGGAGAATTTTGTGCATTTCTTTGCTAGCGTCTGAGATGAGTTCAATTGTACAGTAGTTTGAATATTTTTTGGCATTGCCTTTCTTTGGGATTGGGATGAAAACTGACCTTTTCCATCCTGTGGCCACTACTGAGTTTTCCAAACTTGCTGGCATGTTGAGTGCCGCACTTTCACAGCATCATCTTTTAGGATTTGAAATAGCTCAACTGGAATTCCGTCACATCCACTAGCTTTGTTCATAGTGATACTTTCTAAGGCCTTCTTGACTTTGTTTTTCAGGATGTCTCGTTCTAGGTGAGTGATCACACCATTGTGGTTATCCGCGTCATGAAGTTCTTTTTTGTACAGTTCTTCTGTGTATTCTTACAACCTCTTCTCAATATCTTCTGCTTCTATTAGGTCTATACCATTTCTGTCCTTTATTGTGCCCATGTTTGCATGAAATGTTTCCTTTGTATGTCTAATTTTCTTGAAGAGATCTCTAGTCTTTCCCATTCTGTTGTTTTCCTCTATTTCTTTGCATTGATCACTGAGGAAGGCTTTCTTATCTCTCCTTGCTGTTCTTTGGAACTCTGCATTCAAGTGGGTGTTACATTTCTCATTTGCCTTTTGCTTCTCTTCTTTTCTCAGCTATTTGTAAGGCCTCCTCAAATGGCCATTTGTTCATTTTGCACTTCATTTTCTTGGGGAAGGTCTTGATCACTGCCTCCTATACAAAATAGGGAATGAATATATTTATCCATAAAGTCATTTTCTTATTTTAGATTAGTTCCTTATGATAGACTCAAAGAAATTGATTTAATAAGTCAAGAGGCCTGAGATTTCTTTAAGCCTTTTTATAAATAAATGCCAAATTATTTTCCATAAGAGCTGTAATATTATATCATCCTTCCAACAAAATACAGAGTATCCTCACAATCATTATGTATTAATATGTTTAAAAATCTTGACACTATTGAAAATAAAAGATATTGTAACTTTTTATTTGGCTATTTTGTTATAGTGAAGTTTGATTTTTTTAAAAAACTGATGTTATTGCTATTCATGAATTTTTCAGATTTCATTTGTCATGCTTTCAAAATCTCCAAAACCACAATAGTTTTTGTGTTGTAAGAGTGTGTAATCACACTTAAATGTAAGATTTATGTACTCTATTGACCTTTAAAAATATAACTTATGTATGTTACAGATTTTATATATGTATTCTGTGCATTAAAAATGGTTTTCCTAATATTTTTAATGTGGGCAAGTTGACTTGTTCTGTTTATTAAAAAATAATATACTAAAATGAAGGCCATTTTAACAGAAATATTCAAAAATTACATGGCTTAAACTGTGAGCTCCTGTAAATATTCAAACAGAGGTCAAACATATATCTTATTGGCATGTGATAGAGTAACTCTAAGGCTTCCTTGATAGATGAGTTGATAAAGAATCTGCCTGCAATGCAGGAGACCCCTGTTCAATTCCTGGGTCAGGAAGATCCTCTGGAGAAGGGATAGTCTGCCCACTCCAGTATTCTTGGGCTTCCCTTGTGGATCATCTGGTAAAGAATCCACCTGTAATCCAGGAGACCTGGGTGTGATCCCTAGGTCGGGAAGATTCCTGGAGAAGGGAAAGGCTACCCACTCCAGTATTCTAGCCTGGAGAATTCCATGGACTATATAGTCCGTGGGTTTGCAAGGAGTTGGACATGACTAAGCGACTTACACTTCACTTCAAGGAACCTTCTAAGTTTCAATGATTCTATGATTCATTTAGTAGTTATTTAAGTATTTAAACCAGCGTAACTAATTTTTATTGCATGTAGTGTCAGCTCTTTCGTTTGATATTTAATTATAAGCCAGTCTTTTTTTTTCCACCTACAACATAACGCTTGTGATTTTTCATGTGTAATGGACTCGATCCTGGAATTTTGAGGACAGGTTTTCCTCTTTTCTTTGATTGCTTTTCTTCTTTCATGTCATTGTACTTGTGGGCCTTTATCAGAAGGTGAATAGGCCAGATATTAAAGATTCAGTTTAAATTTTTTTGTGAATCCTATATTTTAAGAAATAGTTTTATAGAACTTTCAGTCCATAAAATACGGTAAGACTCGTTGTTCTTTAAGTTCTGAACAGATTAAGAGGGTGGACTTCACAAAGTTAGTGAAAACTAACCATTCTGGGATTTTTGTTGTTGTTTCTAATGCTATTCAAGTAAGAACTAACACCCAGAAAAAACAAAGGTTTGTTTTCATAGACATGGGATATATACATTTTATTCTTCTTGGAAACCACTTTATTCTGTTCAGGTTAAACATCATTTTTTGTTTATATTGTTTTTGTGTTACAAGAAGAGCTCCATATATACCTTTAAGTGTCCAGATGAAGAAGAATTCTGTTCTCTCTGTTACGGCAAAATTTCAATTGTGTCTTGGGTGGTTTTAATAAGTAGATCGTTTGTGATTGCATCTTACTGTGAAATTTCTGTGAAAGAAAGATTCCACTGTTCTGTTCTTGAACTTGTTTCCTTTGCTTGTTATAATAACCCTACAAGCTAAAAGAGAAATTGTCTGATTGATAGCACACATGGAAAGTTGTGCAATTGCAGAGTGTAATTATCCATAGCAGTAACCGAATGTTAGCATCCATTGTTGTCTCTCATTATGTTGGTCAATTATTCAGTCCGTGCTTGCCCTGGCTAACCAAATTAGTTGTTATTGGAAAATTCAGTTGCTCCTAAAAATGTTGATCAGAGTTCATTACTAGGTTCTGACTGTAGAGACCAAATATCCTATGTTAGCTTCTCTGTAAGTAAAATGATCTCATGATTTGCAGCTTAAAATTTATCACTTACTATTTACCTACTGTGGTTACATTTCTTGAATTCTGCACTTGCTGTCGTATTCTCAGGCTTGTGTGATATAAGAGGAGTTAGACTGCTTCTGACATTATTAAACCTAATGTATACGTTCAGTTCAGTTCAGTTCAGTCACTCAGTCGTGTCCCTTAATGCTGGGAAAGTAGCTTTAAGTCATTAGGAGCTCTCCAATCATTTACTGTCCTTGACTGCAGCCAGTGTATTGTAATACATAAGGATGGTTGGCTTTAGCTCCATTCTAGAAGTAATTTACTTTAACTCTGAAGTTCCTCCTGTGAAGAATGGGGATAATGATTGCTGCTGCTTTGGTTTATTTGTCATGATTATAAGAGATAATTGCTCCAAATCATTTATCGTTACTATTAGTCCATGCTAACCAAACTGACAGTAATAATACAAAAAAGTATAGATTAAAAATAATGAATTTGTATATGAGAATAGTTTTGTGCATGGATTTTTGTCCTCTTTTCCTTTTTGTCTTCTTTGTATGCTCAGTACTGATAACCTGTTATTAATACATGCCAGGCTGTGCTGATATAGAGACTCAAGTAGGCCATGATCATTGCCTTCACTGAAATTGTAGCCTAGTGGAAGAACCTACAGTTTGGTTTTAGCAGAACAGATCCATTAACCTGCATTTAAAATATAAATACAAAATTAATACTCAGTGAGCCAGTTCAACCAGAATTTATTTAGTATCTTCACACAAAGATCCACATGTTCTTTGGGCATATTCATGGATAATAAGAGAGAAGGCAGATACTGTTGGCCACAGAGATCAGTTATTTGTTTCAGGAACTACTGAAAGTCATGTTTATTTTACTTTACCCTTTTTGGTGAGGGATAGCCAGGGACGGGGGAGCCTGGTGGGCTGCCGTCTATGGCGTCGCACAGAGTTGGACACGGCTCAAGCAACTTAGCAGCAGCAGCAGCAGTAGCAGCAGCCTTAATTTAAGGGTTAATCATGGGTTAATTAGCAAACAGGATTGATGTTTGTCTTTCCTTATTTGAATGTGTAGAGAACTGTTGAATACTTAGTGTATGAGTTATTGGATCTTACAGCATTTGAGTTTCATGAACTAATTAGTAGATTGTGAATAGTTAAAAGCATGAATTATGAAACTATAAATTCTGATGATTTAGTATGTTAAGGTACATAATAATAAAAATTTCATTAATAAGTTTGCAAAAATTCATGTTTTCTTCCTTTCTCTGTTTTTTCCTCAGAGCATCTGCTACACCCAAGATTGAGCCAGTTCCTGTTCAAAAGGTGTGTTTCTAATCCAGCATTACTGGGGTAATATTTGATTGTCCCTCCTGAATCAACTCTAACTTCCATTCCTGTCTCTGACCATACTGACAATTTATAGTTCTCATACAGTTTTTCCTCACAGTTCTTTAAAGATGATGAGGGATAGTGAAAATCAACACATAACAGAATTATCGTGTAATTATTCCTTACTATTTAAACAATGTAATTATTCCTTATTATTTAAATAGTATTTCCAGTGTCATATATTATCGGTAACTCATATCCAGATGTCTTACCTTCACTTTTAATTTGTCTCTTTATTCAAATAATCTAAACCGATTAAATAAGTGGTTACAAAAATGAATGTCACAGTAAGTCTTTAATGACAGTTTACTGGTAATATTAAATTATATTTAAAATTATATTTTCAGAGTATTCTTGGATTAGGTTTTTGGCAAGTACCCATCTTCAAATTGTCCCAAACCATTGTTCATTTACATCTGGTTTTGTGCTTTGGGGGGTTTTCTCCTTAATTTTACTTGTGCCTTTTCAGTGAATTTGCTCATATTGATTCCCTGAGGCATTAAGTTACTTTATCCCCCTCAGCTTTATTATTTCTGTAAGATTAGATTACTTTTTCTTCCTTTAAATTAAACATAATAGAGCTACCATTATGTACTTTTTAAAGAATTTGATTGTTTTCTTTTGAGATGATAAGAACTTATTCTTGAATATCATAGAAGATTAAGCTGTGTTTATTTTTAAATTCACACTTACTTTGCGATAGGGGTTTGCAAACACAAATTCTGTTAATTTTAGGTGGAATTGATCTTAGTTATTTTTTTCTTTGATGTCTGTGAAGAAACATTTAAGATCTTTTTTTTTCCTCATATTGCTTTTGAATATTTATTTTGGAAAAGGGAAGAATTTTATTCCATCTTTAGCAATATCTCAAAACATTCCAGAGAGAGAAATAGGTGGACTGTAGAAAAGGGAAAGGATTGATTTTGTTTCATTTGTTTTGTGTTTTATTTTTAAGGAGCAATTTCTTGAATCAGAGTAATTAGAATGTTCACATTTCTGAATTAGATGGAAATGAACATTCCTTCTTTTTTTTTTGATTGAAGAATTAGAAATGTCCAGCTGCTTCTGCATGAATCAAATAATTGTACTCTGGAGAGTAATTAAACATGTTTAAAAGATGGAATTGTAGTTGAAACTCTGGATATTTTAAAATAAATGTTTTGATTAGTGATGTTTTGGTTACTGTGGGGTATTAAAAAAATTTTCCTTTGGAATATGTCTAAATTGACACTTATGTTGGCCTTTAGGCTTTTTGATAACTTTCCTAATCTACTTCCTAAATATTTTGAACTCCTTTCATTTTTTAAAAAACATTTATTTACTCAGTATGTGCATCTGTGTTATGCATGTTGAGACCAGTTAGCATGCATGCTAATATTTTATCAGCTCATTATTTTTATCTGGAAACGTGTAAAGTTTGGCCTGCTAACATAATTGTGTTTGTCTTTTTACAAACTAGCTGTGTGTTCTTTTCAGTGGATCTATTTTGCATGTCTTTGCCGTGTTTTGTGTATGTTTATTTTTATTTTACATAGGGAGAACCTAAAGAAGTAGTTAAACCTGTGCCCATTCCATCTCCTGCTGTGTCCAAAGTCACTTCCACAACCAACATGGCCTACAATAAGGCCCCGCGGCCCTTTGGTTCTGTGTCTTCACCAAAAGCCACATCCATCCCATCACCATCGTCTGCCTTCACCCCAGCCCACGCGACCACTTCATCACATGCTTCCCCTCCACCCGTGGCCGCTGTCACTTCTCCCCCATTTGCTGCATCTGGACCGCATGCTAATACCAATGTTAGTGCTGACCAGCGGTCATCTGCACTGAGCGCTGGTAAACCTGCAGTTAATGTCCCACGGCAGCCCACAGTCACCAGCGTGTGTGCCGAGACTGCCCAGGAGCTAGCGGAGGGACAGAGAAGAGGATCCCAGGGTGACAGTAAACAGCAAAATGGGTAGGTGGCCGAGGGTGCTTTCTGCTCTTATCAAACTCTTCTTTCAGGTAATTTCCAGGCAACATTTTATCTCCACCCACCCCTAAATCAGCTGTTCTCTTGAGAGAAGGGAAATGAAGTTTAATTTGCTTCATTAACATGTAATGTAGCTTTATGTTATATACAATACAGCATTCTCTGCAAGGCAATTATAGGTTGATCCAAACCTAATTATGCATCTTGACCTGTTATGAATCATGTAACGGACTCTGTAACTCTTTTTCTCCAAGTCTGGAACAACGTGGAGCAGCTGGCCCTTATAATGCAAGGCAAATCTTGAATCTTTCTTTCTCAATTTTTCCATTCTTTTATGAGTCACCAGAAGTTGAAATAGAATGGTTGCAGTTGTGTCAGCTTATGTATCTCATGCTAAAGAGAGAGGAAATGAGAAGCTTGTAAGAAGCTTTTTTCTAGGAAGTATTCTGAAGACAGAAAACAAATTTAGTTTTGACTCATGTCTATGTATGATGTATTAGCTTAGGTCAGCTAGCTAAGCCACATTCTTTTCAGATAAACTTACACTGAAATTTAGTCTTTAAAAAGCAAACAGTAATGAGGGGACAGTAACATTAATGGATGCTTAAAAACATCAGAAGCAAATTAGAGAATGCTTTCATTGTAAATATTTTTCTAAAATGAATAGATTTAAAGCAGTGGACACTAAATATATAATGTTATAATAACTTTCTGAGAATCCATTCCTTATAATTTTCCTCTTTTTTTGTGGCACAGATTTTTTAAAAATTGAAGTCTGTTTTCAGTAGCCATCATTTATAGATGGTTATTTTATTTTTTGGAATCCAGTGACTAGCCTTTAAACCAAAGTCATTTCTGTAAAGTAATTTTGATCAGATTTATTGTGACAAAAGTGTCTTTTAAAAGGAAATAATCTGCATGTGTGATTGTTTTTAACCAATGTCAGTTCCCAGGAAAATATAATTAAAATAATTGTGTAGTTAGGTCCTTTCTGAGATAATCCCTTCTGAATGTTAATTCATGTAATGAAGGGGCTGTGCTTTCATAGGACTGCTCCCATGGCAACTTGGGGGCTTTGAAAAAGAAGGTGGCAGGGTTCCAGGCTGCTGCTGAGAGAAAGGAACAAGTCTAGAAGGACAGCTCCTGGGTGCTATGTGTGGTTTTGTGGTTGTGGGTGACTTTTGAAAGTTTTGATGTATATACTGAGGAAAACTAGTGGCTTTCAAAGAAAGTTATTTCTCTCTTATGAGGAAGATAAATACTATGTAGTGTTGAGGTGCATTTGGTTGTCATTTTTCTGATTTGTCTATTTTAAGATAATAGATTTTAGAGTAATCAAAGTAGATATCTTGAAAAGACAGATGTGTGTGTGCTGAATTGTGTCTAACTCTTTGCAACCCTGTGGACTGTAGCCCACCAGGTTCCTCTGTCCATGGGATTTCCCAGGCAAGAATACTGGAGAGGGTTGCCATTCCCTTCTCCAGGGGATCTTCCCAACATAGGGATCGAGCCTGTGTCTCTTGCATTGCAGGCGGATTCTTTACTGCTGACCCATCTGGGAAGCCCCCTGAAAAGACAGATGCTGCCTATCAAGTGCTAGTCTCATGGAAGACTAAAAGCAGAAGTTGGTTTTGTTTGTTAAATTCCAGGTTAAGTAGGAAAAAAATACTTCTTTTGAAGGAAGTGTTTAAGTTAAAATCTTTTCTCCTTCCTAACATTTCATAAAATTTTATAAGGAAGGCTTCTTAATAGAAAATTCTAGAGATAAAAGCAAAACTGAGGTTACAGAAAACTATTATATTGAAAACACCAAGCTGAAACTTTGTGTTTTATGGGTATAGCTTTGGTGATTCCTGAAATGACTTATTATTTTTGACTTTGTAGGCAGTGATATAGTTACCGGGACTTTAGAGTGGTTTCTTAGTCAGTTGACACGTAGCTATTGAGCACATGTCTGGTGTCCCGCACTGTCCAAGATTCAGGACAAAAGGGACTATTATATATTTTGCATCATTAACAAGCAAGTTACTGCTTTGCATTTGTAAATTGATTGCATTTAAAAGTAGCTTAATTTCAGGTGTTGACCCGATGTGTTAGCACAATGAAAACTTGATTACTATGAAAATAAAAGTGTGGTGTTTGTGAAATTCTATAGACAAATTTGCAGTGCTCTTTCTGCTGTTTCTCTTACTACATTTAGATCAGAGAAATCAAAAAATAAATCTCACATTTTACTATTTACTAGTCAGTGATGTCATTTTGAAAAGCAGGTGTTTTGTGGTATTAATGAATATAGTTCCTGCATCAGGTGTCAAACTGTTTTCCTGAAATCACTGTCAGCCTTTTTACTAAATGTGTGATTATTGAATTTTCCATATTTTTATAGTGTTACAAATAATTGCAACAAATGTCTTTCACAGTTGAGAGTTGTTATTTTTTATTACTCTTTATTTTAAAACCTAATTGCCAGTAACCAAAAATTTAGGAGTTTACAAGGATGTAAAGTTAAATGGATAGATGATGTTTTTATTCAAAGCAGGAGGACTATTAGTTTTTATAGGTGTCCCACTCAAATTTATTTAGTTTTATAATAAATATGAGACACAACAAGTGCTTACGAATTATGCATCATTACTGAGAAATAGTTAATCCTAATAGTATGAAATCTAACAACTATGTTGATATTTTTAGAATATTAATAATACTATGCTAGCATTCCTGTTCGTTCTTACAAGTAATAATGGAACGAGGTACTTTTTAGAAATTTTTAGTCCATCTTCTTCATAGATGAATTTGTAATCTTGGCTTACTATTTTCTTTACTACTCTCTACTTTGAGGGAAAGCCGCAGCTTCCCTGGTGACTCAGAGGTTAAAGCGTCTGCCTGCAATGCGGGAAATGATCCCTGGGTTGGGAAGATACCCTGGAGAAGGAAATGGCAACCCACTCCAGTACTCTTGCCTGGAGAATCCCATGGAGGGAAGAGCCTGGTAGGCTACAGTCCACGGGGTCGCAAAGAGTCAGACCCAACTGAGCTACTTCACTTTTCACTTACTCTACTTAGAGCAAAATGGAGTTTTATATTCTAAACTGGAAGGGAATCTATTTTGCATCAAGTAGTTTAAGTGATTTACCTTTTTCCTTTCCATATGCTCTTGCATTATAATGTGCCACTGCTTTCAAGAGGTAAGTCTTTCATACATTCTTTATTAATTTTAATTTCATTGGACTGCAATCTCTTCTAACAGTTCGTATGTGGTATTTTGATGAACCTGGCCTTGAAAGATACAAAATATGATATGGTAGTAATATTTTTAAATGCTTTTCTCTTTGCAGAAAACAAAAGTGACAAAGTTAGTATCCACATTACTGGAGAGGAAATATGGTGATTTATATATGAGTAAACAGCATGAATGCCCGATTTTTGCAAAATTAAGTTAAATTTTGCAAAAGAGCTGTAATTTAGAATAACCACATTTAGTCTTTTCAATAAGTTTTGTTTGCATTGCTATGTTATGGTGAATTGCTTTATGGTAATAAATAATAATGTTTAACTTTTGTCATGAAGTATATGTGGGGTTTGCTGTGTAACAGTTTAAAAGAGGTTATGTTGCAGGTAATCTGTAGCAGTCAAGACTGTTAGATGAGAAAGACAGAAGAGAAAGCATAAATACACGTGCCACTAGTGAATAGTCTATATTATAAAACTGAGTTGACTTCCAAATTCATATCAAAACCCAGTATTTCCCTGGTAAAATCTCTAAGAGCCTTTTTGATTTTTCAGCCAGGGTTGCTGAAAGACGTAGAACTCTATGTATGCAGTCGTGTGTCATTGGCTGATAGAAAGTCTGTACACCTTTGCAGTTAGTTAAGTGTCACAGGTAGTTTGTAGACATTGGAAATCACCATGTCAAAACTTTGTGTCTGTTGGTATTGATGACAAACTAGTGATTACTAGGTTTAAAGTTGATACAAATCACATTAGACAAGAACTTAATTTTGTGTTATGATTATTCTGAGCATATGCTGAAATTTCCTTATCATACTCTAGAGTAGAATTTAAAATATGGAATATCTTAGACACACTTGAGGGAATTAGCTATTGAATAATTATTATTATTATTAAATTAGAGAACTTTATTCCAGTGTGGTTATGATCTGACTAATTGAATAGGACTTCCCTTGTGGCTCAGCTAGTAAAGAATCCGCCTGCAATGTGGGAGACCTGGGTTTGATCCCTGGGCTGGGAAGATCCCCTGGAGAAGGGAAAGGTACCCACTCCAGTATTTTGGCCTGGAGAATTCCATGGACTGTATAGTCCGTGGGGTCGCAAAGAGTTGGACATGACTGAGCGACTTTCACTTCACTTCAAGGAACGTGTTACAGTCATATAAGAATATTATACACCAGTGCACTAGAGAAACATCCCCAAACCCTGATTTATTGATTGTCTACTTAAATTCTTGTTACACGAAGACTTTCACTAGTTATAAGATTCCAGTATAATAATTTGACTTGTAACGGGGGAAAATGGGACTTGAAAAAATAACCAAATGTATATTTTTTAAAATTCAAGGATAGTATTCATTAAATTACTGAATATTACTATGCATTGTGCTATATGTTTTTAACTGCAGTATATGATTGAATTCTCATTTAAACTTTGAACCTTGAGAAGTTACTTAATTTTCTAAGCATGCAGCTTGAAAGTGATAGAGCTAAGATTAGAGCCTAGGGATTTTTGAAGCCAAATTTTGGTGTGTCTTACTCTGTCACCTGTTTGTGACCTGAACTTATTTCTGTTACTTTGAGTTGGTATTTGTTTTTAATGGTTATAGTCTTGATAAATTGAGTGAATTGACACTACATGAATGAATAATGTGCATAAACTACAGTTGGGTTTAACGGTACTTTTTTTATATAGAGCAGCTGGAGGATCTATTCTAACAACAAATTTGTATTTGTATAGTTATCAAAGTGCTTTCAAGAGCACGTAAACATATGCCCCTACAGGAAGTCTGAAAGATAGAGCAGTATCCATTGGATAGACATATGTCTATCCAAAGATAGAGAATGTAGTCTGGTTCATTGTTGAGGGAAAGGAAACTCCTGGGGGGTGCAGCTTGTCCAGGCATAGAGGGGAGTGGGCAGCATAGTCAGGGTGAAAAGCCATGTCAGTCTGACTGCCCCATTGGCACACATGCCACTGTGTTGTATGATGGGCTATTCCACTTGAACACACTTTTAAAATTCATGAAAATACCTTTTCAGTATTTTAAAATTGACATCTTTAGACTTTAACCAATCAACCTTCTTCTGCTTACCCCTCATCACATCATAGAATACCTCCACTCCCACAACTTCATTTTGACATAAAACTTCTTTCTCAAACTTTGCAATGTTCAAATATATTTCTAAGATTTTATTCTGGTCAGAGGAGGTTATTTTGCAGAACTGTTTCTCTGCTATTTGAAGTGTCAAGGCAGAGGAGAGAGTACTTTTCATTGAATAATAAGGCTTAGAGAAGAGTAAATACCCATAAATTACTGAGATTAACTTAATCCCGTGTCTCACCCCCCACTCAGCAAAACTTTAGCCCTCTATTGAGTTTATGACACTGACTTTGATGTGGAAATACAGCGTAGCTTCACTGTACAGTCTTAGCATTCAAAGTGGTAGGCACTTTTTCTTACTACATTTATAATGAATTTTTACTTACTCTTGACTAAACTTTATTGTAGTAGAATTGATTCAACAATGTGTTGAGAAATTATATAGAATTAGTACTTGTCTTCTTTATATATAATGGAATGTGAATATATTTGTTTTTAATGATCCAATACTTAATAGGCTATGTGAATGAATTTTATTTTCCCTCTTTAGATGTTATTAACCTAGTTCTTTTACCATATATCAGAGATGTCTTTCTGGGCAGTAATTATGCTGCTGCTAATATAGTACTCTGGAGTTCCTACCAATCACTTCTAAACTTCCTGGGATTTGCTTGTGCATGAGGGCTGTGGTAATAACAGACAGAGGAGAGTATGAAAATTGAGTAATAGCCCATTATTAGTGACCCACTGCTTCATATGTTTTCCATCACAATCACTACATTTTAAAAAATAAGAGGAAATTTTCAAAAGTGTATCATTCCCTTGTAATGTATGGTTCAGAATAATTCATCTGAGAAGACTATACTTGTTAATATATACTTGTTATATTATGTGAGAATGAAAGATTTTCTTAGTCTGCTCTAATTTTTAAAGTGATTTTAAAATGATCTATTTCTACATCTGACATCTAATTTATATTTTAATCTCTGACTTTTGTTAGCCACATTGTAGGATAAAATACATTTTATAGAAACCTAGAAAAAAATATTTGAGGCTTCCTGGTAGCTCAGTGGTAGAGCATCTGCCTGCAGTGCAGGAGACGCAGGTTTGATCCCTGGGTCAGCAAAATCCCCTGGAGAAGGAAATGGCACCCCACTCCAGTATTCTTGCCTGGGAAATCCCATGGACTGAGGAGCCTGGCAGGCCACAGTCCATGGGGTTGCCAAAGACTCAGACACGACTTAGCAACTAAACAACAACAACAAAGAAAATATTTTAAATATTAGATCTTTCTCTCTTGGTATTGGTAACTTGAGGCTTGCTGCTGCTGCTGCTAAGTCGCTTCAGTCATGTCCGACTCTGTGTGACCCCATAGACAGCAGCCCACCAGGCTCCCCTGTCCCTGAGATTCTCCAGGCAAGAACACTGGAGTGGGTTGCCATTTCCTTCTCCAATTCATGAAAGTGAAAAGTCAAAGTGAAGTTGCTCAGTCGTGTCCGACTCTTAGTGACCTCATGGACTGCAGCCTGCCAGGCCCCTCCGTCCATGGGATTTTCCAGGCAAGAGTACTGGAGTGGGGTGCCATTGCTTGATCTAGCATCAATACACAAATTATTTTTCAGTGTTGTTGGAAACAAGCAGCAGAGATAAAACTGTTATCCAAATAATAACAATGTAATAGAATTTCAACTAACACTTGTTCATTTTTGTTTGTCTGCCTTTTACATAATTATTTTGAAGCATGATGTTTGGTGTAACATCTTAATTTTCATGTAAATTCAGTGTTTTGAATTTTGTTATTTCATTTTTTTCTTCTTTTTTTGGCCTCATCTATGTTTTCCATCATCCTGGGAACTTCAATGTCTTTTCCCCTCTATCTCATCTTTTTTTGTGTGTATTATTCCTCCTTCAGTAACCCTGGCACCGTGTAAGTACCTAATCAGTGGTTTCTTTCTAATTTTCATCATTGTCTCTGTAACTTTTCATCTGGCTTTCAACTTAACACCATCAGCAAATTTTATTAGTGTCTTCTCATTGCTTAGCATTTTCAGATATGCTGAAGAAACTAGGAAACTTGTTTTCCACGTCAGAGAACTTCATATGAATTAGTGGGTGTGTTTAGAAAACCCACACTTCTGCAGTGGAAAAACTTGTCTTCAGTAAGATGGATAGGTATTATAGATAGCAGATACTGGAGTCAGAGATGTAGGTGGGGCCTCCCTTGTTTAATATTTTTTAAAAAATTTGAATAAACTTGCTACTTTTAATGTCTATTTTGAAATAAATTATTTGCTCTTGATAGTATGTTCTATCCAAAATGAATTTTAAAAATAAAATTCATATTATTCCCTTATTTAATCATAATCATAAGAGTCTAGAGTGTCAAAGCCAGTAAATGTTTAGAAACTTTCTATCACTTGACATAGAAGTTAAGCTGTGGTGAATGTCACAGAGTCTGAGATGTGCTATACTTTTTCAAGTGTGTCGTAGCTAAAAAATGTTCTTAAGTCGTGTCATTTTATTAATCTTAGTGTCCTAGTTAGACATTTTTTTCTTCTGTATTTTTATAATCCAAACCTTTTATAGAGGATAAAATAGCTGCAACTGGCACCATTTAAGAGTAAACAACACTTACTGATTATAGAGAAGTTTAAAACTATAAGTTTAGTAGCTTAAAAATAGTTTTTCAAATAATTGCATAAGATAAAGTGTTGTCTGTTTAGGAATCTGTCAAAGACAATGTATTTATGAAATAATGTTATTTTCTAATTTAAAAAATTATTTATAAAAGAACTAGGAGATTTTATTCACTATTAGTAAAAGGTGTTTCAGGTATTTCACTTCCAGGTTATTGAAATTTTATCATAAATAATTTGAATTACTATTAAACTTCATTAAATATTAATAGTATTAAATGCTATTATTAGTATTATATACAAATACTATTCTGTTATATATATAGGTGATTTATATACATCTGTAAATATATATATTCCTATAGCCCACCAGGCTACTCTGTCCACAGAATTCTCCAGGCAAGAATGTTGGAATGGGTAGCCATTCCCTTCCCAACCCAGGGATGGAACCAGGATCTCCTGCATTGCAGGCAGATTCTTTACTGTCTGAGCCACCAGGGAAGCCCTAGATGATTTATAGTCTTAGAATATGCATTGCAGATAATTTTTCTAGTAATCATAATGAACACCATTATGTGATTACTTTTTGTTACCTACTCCGGGAAACATTTTACCTGCTTTAACCTATCTTATTATTTCTCAAAACAACCCTTTAAAGTGGATAAAATCCCCATTTCTTAGAAGGGAAATATTGAAACTTGGAGAAGTTAAATGACTTACATAAAATGTACACTGAGTAGAAGATTATGCTTAGAACTATTGTCTGACTGCACAGCTAGTGTTAATGTTAATTCTGTCGTGTCACTGGGACAGAAATGTGTACTGTGACAGGTTTTGATTGTATCCCTGTTAAAATGACAGCAGTCGTGTGGCGTTCTGATAGCAGTAGGATTTTCTAGCAGTGAGTTAATCTAACAGGTGTTTCCATGCATATCTAACACTCTGAGGGCACTTTCTCTGCTTGGATCTTGTGCTAGTCCATACTCAGATTCCTATTTCTCTTTTGAATTGAAACTCGAAATTCATTAGTATTTATCCTATTTTGCCTGGAGATGTTGAGAAGGGAGAGTATTTATAAAGTTGCCTAGATCTTAAAGTGTTATAATAATGTACATTGTAAATTCCTTAATATCTATGCTTTCTTAATAGAAAAATGAATATTCTTAGCAAACTCAAGGTTCTTGAACTCTGTAGTTTGCAAATCCCTTTCATTTATATTATTTCATTTAACCCTGAAGACAGTGCTACTTTGTTCATATTTTTATTTTATAAATGAAAAAATTGAGCCTCAGTGAGATTAACTTGTCCAAAATTATGTATTTGAAAAGTCACAGAGCCACGATTTGTATCTTGGTCTTCTGATAAATATTTCATTGTTTCCATTTCATCTGTGTAACACTACATCTCTTCACATTGATGATCCTGCACCTAACTTTGTTTAGGATGAGGGATATCTGTACACATAAATGAGAATACTATAGAAAATAACAGTTCTGACCCTTCTCAAAATTGTGTTTGGAATTGCTGATTTGGCCTGTACTAAATTATTCCTGGCTCTTGGGCCTAGTGATGAAATGATCATTTAATTTTGTGAAAGCCAACACATTTTGGCAGCATAGGGGTATTTAACCATGCTTGGGAATATAATTCACATCTGTTTTGTTAGCCAGGAGATGAATAATACAAGTAATTTTGAATTGTTTGATTTTAATTACTGTGAACTTTGCAATTTCTTATTATTTTCCTTCTTTTCTTATTCTTTTCTTTTTCTTTTCTTCATGTTGGAAATCTCTCTTCTGCTGCCTTCTTCTGTCAATTAAAAGGAAAATCCCACCCAAACGGTAACCTTTCTGTTGAATAGATATTTATACTATAATTTTATGTTATCATATAAGTACCTTTTTAAAAAACTTAAAAAGCCTAGTATACTTTTTATTTTTTTCCATTTTTTTAATTTAATTTTATTTTTAACTTTACAATATTGTATTGGTTTTTGCCATATATCAACATGAATCCACCACAGGTATACACATGTTCCCCATCCTGAACCCTCCTCCCTCCTCCCTCCCTGTACCATCCCTCTGGGTCGTCCCAGCGCACCAACCCCAAGGATCCAGTATTGTGCATTGAACCTGGACTGGCAACTCGTTTCATATATGATATTATACATGTTTCAATGCCATTTTTCCAAATCATCCCACCCTCTCCCTCTCCCACAGAGTCCAAAAGACTGTTCTATACATCAGTGTCTCTTTTGCTGTCTCGTATACAGAGTTATTGTTACCATCTTTCTAAATTCCATATATATGCGTTAGTATACTGTATTGGTGTTTTTCTTTCTGGCTTACTTCACTCTGTATAATAAAAGCCTAGTATACTTTTTAAAAGGATGCTTTTTTTTTTTTTTTAAGAAAAAAATGTGAGTATGCCTGAAAGACATGACTGAGCATATACACATATGTTGCACATAGTTGAAAAAAGCAAAATATACAAAAGGAACATTGAGGCTTAAATGTATAACTTGTAAATAATATGGGAGAGGATATTTTAGCCTTAATGTAATTAAAAATATTTTAATCTTTTTTTTTTTCCTTCTTGACCCTAGCCCACCAAGAAAGCACATTATGGATCGTAATACCGAGTTTTATCACATACCTACTCATAGCGATGCCAGCAAGAAGAGACTGATTGAGGATACTGAAGACTGGCGTCCGAGAACTGGAACGACTCAGTCTCGTTCTTTCCGAATCCTTGCCCAGATCACTGGGACTGAACATCGTAAGTAAATAGCTAGGGATTCTATTGGATGAATATTTTTTTGCCACAGAGAGTAGCATTTAGACTGCTGGACAGTTACTGGGAAATAGTAATATTCCTGAAACAGTTTGCTTTTAAATTATGCCTAGTGGTACTGTAAATAAGCAACCAGCCCAGAAAAGTTATGTTAAAAAAGTGTAGAAATATTAATAGTTGTAATACTGACTACAGTACAGTCAATAAGAGTATAGTGATAAATTTTTTAGTGGCTCTGGTAACTTAACCGTTTGGTATTAATTGATAAAGGTAATTGCGTAAAAGTTAAAAAAGCTAACTGATATTGGACATTGCTTATTTTATTTCAGTGAAAGAGTCTGAGGCTGATAATACAAAGAAGGCAAAGTAAGTGATGCATTTTTTGGTAAATTGAATGCTTTCCTTTTATGAATGGTCTCTGTTTTTGTTTTCCACCTTTTCAAAGGAATAGTATGGCATTTTGTCTTTACAAATAGGGGCTTGGGTGCCTTCTGTGGTACTTAAATACACGATTTAGAGGTTTTTAATTTAGTTGATAATGTCTGAATTTTTTGTCTGCGGCCTGTTTTCTTCAGTATTGAAGTAAGTGGGCAGAAGGGTATATTTGGGGGTGCTTTGCTAACACTGCAGATCTCTGTGAATGAGTTCATGTGTCTTGCAGTTGCTTCATTTGGGGAACAAAGATTGAAGTTTCCAAGAGGGCTCTATAGATTAATTTCCATATTTCTAAAAATGCTCTACCCTTAAAATCTTTGCTATCAGCTCTGTGAGATTAAGCTTTTAGAAGGCATGTTTTCTGCATGGTGATCTAAATGTAGAAACTTTTTCTTTCTCTTTCTTACAACTCTTCTATCAATCTCTTTTTCTTTTTTCTTTTCTTTTTATTTCCACAGGGAAAAGATACCCCTTCACGTCTTTAGTCCCAAATACACAAAATTACGTGACTGGCACCATGAAGTTTCAGCACGTGCTCTTAACGTACAGTGATTTCTGAGGCTTGCCCCCCTCCCCCAGCAGGCAGCACATACTTTTTCATTCACTTGTTCTTTTTTTCCAACTTCTTAGCCAAATCTGTATTAAATTTGCGTTATGAAAGGAAAAATAGAACCTTTCTATACTTTTCTAACCATTTCCTGCTGTTTCGAAAACGAGGAGGATGAACATGTTTTGTGCTATTTGGTAGCCCACAAATGTTAAACCAAGAGAGAACAGTAAGGAGCTAGACTGATTCAGTGGATTTACATGTGTTTTTATTGTTTTAATGGGAGTAACCTTGGAAAAGTAATTCTTTTCGTAAGTGAAGTTGGGTTGGTTGGTGGAAGCAGAAGTGGAAATAATGTCCTTGTGTAATTGGGAAAATACTTTCTTTATGTTATTACATTTCCCAAGGTTACTTTTAAGTTCATTATTATGTAATGTTCAAAGTGGGTTGTAAACGCTTCTAAGTAAGCAAATACAGAGGCAAGATAAAATAGAAATGACTTTATTAGAATAAATAGAGTTTGTTATAATTTGGGTATGTTTTAAAGGAAGAGCTATTGAGGATGGCTGTCTGAAGAGCAGGAGGCCCAGATTTGGCTCCTAAAAAAAGGAAAGAAGAGAATTCTGCTTCTATTTGCAGTGGGGAAATAAAGTGCTCTTTTGGTTGGTTAGTTTAAAAATCCTATTTTCTACCAAAGGAAGTATCTCTAAGCTGGTGGATACGTTTAGGGTATAAACAACTTCTAGGTATTAACTAGTAGCATGTAGACAAGATAGCTTTGCTTTATTTCTAAAACAGGGTAAGTGAACATAAAATAAATGCAATATGAATGATTCTTTACATGACATCAGAGAAATAGTTTCCTTAGTGATATAAATAATTGTGCATTGTTGCTCTTTCTAGGAATCTCTGTTTTGGGAGATACATGCACGCTAAATATCTGACCAGAAATGCTTTCTATCTTGTAATATAATGTATTATATATTAGATTAAATTCAATAATGAATGCGTTTTGAAGTTTGGAAAAGTATTGTAATAAAGTTGCCTTTAACTTAGCTTTGTAGTTGTTTTCTGTTTCCTTGAAGTCAGTAACAAACTCTCTAGACTTTACAGTACCACTTGGGTAAAATAAATATTTCTCTTGATTTAATTTGGAATATGTTTTTTTAATGTTGTGAGATTGCTAAAATGTGAGCATAGAGTATGACAAAGATACAAATTTCTTCTGTGCATTTTTGCATTATTTTATATAACATCCTCTGTGAGAAACACGTAAGAATAGGTTGGGGCATAACATAGAATTAGGCTTTGTGTGAAAATTACTACAGAAGCATCTTTGTCTTCAATCAAGGTTCCATTTTTATTTTTCCAGATTTTCTTGATTTTAATGTCATTGTAGGATAGGGAAACTGCCTCATAATTTGGAGAAACTAACATTAATTTCAGTTAGCGATTACTGTTTAAAATTTGGCATGCCAAATGTGTTTTTAAAAATAATTCTAGGATTTATCTGTGTTCATGTGTACTACAATACTTTTCTTTCTTTTAATTATATCAGTTCTTCAGATACTGCTTATGATTTTATGTTTCTGACATCAGTCCCAGTTGCTACTGTGTCTCTGGCTTCTATAAGAAAACCTGTTTTCTTAGGCCATGTTTTCATATACCTTATAATTTTTCACTAATCTCAGGAGATGATGCTTGAAAAAAAAATCAAATTCTTGTGAAAATAAATGGTCTTGGCTAGAGTAAACATGGTATCTTACAAGAATCAGATTTCTAGAATAAACTTCAGAGTTCAGAGAAAGAGCTACTAGAGAGTTTTAGGTAAATAAAATAATTTTCCCTTAATAAAAAAAAGAGAACACATGTATGTAAAACCATATAACTTGAAATAGGTGCCATTGAAAATTAGAGTTTTAATACCATACCTAATTAAAAATAAAATAATGTCTCATTGAAACCATAGATTTAGATAAATGGAATGATCCATGAGTATGCGGGTAAATGTTCAGCCAGGATCGCAAAGGACATTCTGTTTGACCCTGTCAGAGGTTGAATTCCTGTGCTCAGTTAATCTCCTGGGACATCTTATATTCCAAGCTTAAAAGCTAGCCAAAAATTATAAAAACATCTTGCAAAAATATTGTTGTAAGTCTAGTGGCCTAATTTATAGCTTGTTTTTGTTTGCCTCTCTTCAACAGACTTTCTTTATCAACAGGCTTGTTTTTCATGTAAAATTGGAAATGTTACTTTTAAGAATTTTCACCATTTTTTTCTTTTAATATTTTAACAGCCACAAGCTAGAATGACTCCCACATAGTCAATCTTTTCTTGTTGTTGTTCTTACCTTGAAAAACAATTATTTGTGGAAACAGAAACCTACTCATTTTGTACATTCTTATGCCCTTTAGGAAAACTCAGATAAAAACAGTCCTAGAGAGCTTGTTTAATAAAAGTTGTGATGTTAAGAGAGTGTTCTTTTATTCATGTTTTTGTTTTTCATAAATGTGGGATGAATTGATTTCCCCAAATAATTTTGCAGTTGTTGTAGTTGCCAGTGTATATTTAAAATATTATAAATTTTAAATATTTATTTGTTGCCTATTTTCATTCTTTCACATGAGTAGTTACTGAATACTTGAATCCCTAGCCCATAGCACCCTGTGCTAGGGATTCAGGAGTCAATAGCAGATAAATATGTAAACCAGATCATCTGTGATAATTAAGTTACCAAGATAGTAAGTTAATATAAAGGAAATCTGGTTTAGGCAGGGTGGGATCACTTTAATTGTTTGGATGGACAGGGGAGCCTGGCAAAGAGTTGGACATGACTTGAGTGCCTTATCACACATGTACACATTGAGGAGATGACCTTAATGGCATTGCCTGAAGGGGAAAAAGGGGTCAGCCAGGTGATTTTATGACTTGGAATGAGTGCTCAAGACAGAGGAAACAAATGTGAGAACCCCAAAGTGGAAGGAAGCAGAGCAAGTATACAAAACAGAACAGTGTGGCCAGAATGTGGTGTGTGAGGGGGAAGCATGATACAAAACATAACTCTTAATCCATGTAGACAAATAAAGTATGTTCCCAGTATTGTCCACAGCATTTTAAATGGGAAGTTTAAAGGTGATTATCATACCTGACCACTTTCAAGTAAAATTAGAAAATGAAGAATCAAGGAGGTAATCAACTTTCTAAATAAAGTTTACTCCACATACTTAGTGCCAGCCCTGATCAATGTGATGCATTTCCCATTGAGATCTATTGAAGATGAAAAAAGGGAAACATTAATGTATCTTGTAACGTATTTGTAGAGAACAGAATGCCCCAGAACACACATAAAGTCACTTAAAAAACAAAACTTTTATGTATAGAAATGCTCTGTTCATACTTTAGTGATGAATTTGACAGTTTAGTCCTCTGTGAAAAACGGTCTTGGTTTTCACATATCACTGCAGCTGCAGACATCCCTTGTTCCCAGCCTTCCTGGAGCTGCCCACCTGCAGTGATGTGATTGGAGGGAGGGTGGGGAGGAAGCCTGGCCGCTGCAGCACAAGTAGGGCTGAACTGGAGGGCACATGCTAGCTCTGTTACATCTCAGGTTGAACTGCGCTTGTATCCGTTCTCTTCAGTGTGGTTCTGGTCTTCACCTTCTCGTCGTTCGTTCTGGGACACTTTTCATTGCTTCTCCTTATGTATCATAGACCAGATTACAAACACCATTTACGGAAATCATTAGTGGAAGATCAGTTTAGGGCAGCCTGAAATGTGTGGAATTCAAAACAAAGATACGTTTACTTTTCTCTGCCTTGAGGAAAGGATGTCTATTTGCCAATTGCATCAGAAATACCCTGGGAGTAATAAGTAGGTAAAGGTATTTCTATTATAAATAACTTTTATTTCCTACCTTACTGTTTGTAGTGTTTTATTTTTTATCCTTGAAATAAAGCAGGTTTACTGGCAAAAAAAAGGAGAAAGTAATCAGATATAATCAGGGCTAGAGCGACTTCACTTTCACTTTTCACTTTCATGCATTGGAGAAGGAAATGGCAACCCACTCCAGTGTTCTTGCCTGGAGAATCCCAGGGACGGGGGAGCCTGGTGAGCTTCCGTCTATGGGGTCGCACAGAGTCGGACACGACTGAAGCGACTTAGCAGCAGCAGCAGCAGCAGAGGAATGAATTAATGAAATAAGCTTCAAAACAAAAAAAATTAACTCTGAATAAATGTGATAAGATCTTGTAACTAATAAACAGTACTTAATAAATTTTTTATAATTTTCCATATGGAACATTTTAGAATCAAATGTATTAGCCACATAATACGTTTTATTTGAACACTTCTGCTGTTTCCTTTACGTCTTTAAAATGTGAAAGTGAAAGTCGCTTGGTCGTGTCCGACTCTTTGTGACCCCATGGATTATACAGTCTATGGAGTTCTCTAGGGCAGAATACTGGAGTGGGTAGCCTTGCCTTCTCCAGGGAATCTTCCAAACCCAAGGATCAAACCCAGGTCTCCTGCATTACAGGCAGATTCTTTACCAGCTGAGCCACAAGGGACATCTTTAAAAATTTACCTCTAATTCTTCTCTCCTGGGAGGGATACCTCAGCTGAATGGCCTTTGGAAATGTATGAGATAAACAGAGATCTCACAAGGACAGGAGGGTGCTACTGGGGGGCCAAGAGAAGAAATGTTTTCTAGTGCTCTGAATAATTCCATAGAACCAAGCATCATCTTCCCAAAAGACCAGTGGAATGCCACTGAGAACAATGGAGCTGAGTGCAAATGTTTCTCTTCCAGGATCTTCTTAATCTACCTGCCGCTCTAGCCACAGGTTCTAATCCACAGTGCCCCCATTCCACCCCACTCCACTTCCTTTTCTAATTTGTGTCACGGATATTTGTCTACATATCCTACATCTCCAACTAGAATTTGAGCTCCTTGAATACAAAAGTCTTAGTGAAACATAAATTGAAGGGAAAAGACATTCTAATAGGCATGCTGTTTCTTCCTAGACATTTATACATAAATGTATATGTAAATATAAATATTTAAGTATATAAATATAGTTGCTCTCTGAACAGTGAATGTACAGAGTTAGGGGTGCCAACCTCCTGTACAGTCAAAAATACACAGATAACTGTACAGTCAGCCCTCCTTTTCTGTGGTTCTGCATTCTTGGATTCAGCCAAGATAGATTGGGTAGTACTACAGTATGTATTTAGTAAAAAAAAAAAAAAAAAATCCACTTGTAAGTGGACCAGTGCAGTTCAGATTTGTGTGTTCAAGGGGCAACTGTATATAAACAAACAAATTCTATTTGCAAGTGGGTGTTTACAGTGTAAACATCATCTCTAGTGAACTACTTAGTCAGCTGAGGCTGCCATAACAAGATATCCAGACTTGATGACTTAAACAACAGAAATTAATTTTCTCACAGTTTCGAAAGCTAGAAGTCCAAGGCCAAGGTGCCAGCAGGGTAGGTTTCTGTTGCGGCGTGCCATGTCTGGCTGAAAGCTGGCCAGCTTGTCTCTTGTCCTCGCCTGGCCTTTCCTCTGTGGACTAGCAAAAAGCGCGAGCTATGGGTGCCTGTCTCTCGTGTTCCTTTAAGGAGACCAGTCGTCTTGGATTAGAACCTCAACTGTTATGATCTCATTTAACCTTAATTACCTCCTTATAAACCCTGTCTCAAAAATACTGTTGCATTAAGTGTTAGGGCTTCAACATGAATTTAGAGGAAGGACACAACAGTCCATAATACACACCAGCTGCCTTTCTATATGAATATTCATTTTGACAAATTAGCATTTAGAAAAAGCTATTCTAAAGTAGAGTCACTGACTTAGACCCAGTTGGAAGTACTGTTGTTACCTCTGTTGTGGTGCGTCCTTTTCTGATTGGCACGCTAAGTGTTTGTCTCCATGTCCAAATCCATAATTAGAGTGTAAGCTCCTTGAACACAAGCTTCTTGTGTTCTTCACCACCCCCATGCTGCTGCTGCTGTCGCTTCGGTCGTGTCTGACTTTGTGCGACCCCATAGACGGAAGCCCACCAGGCTTCCCCGTCCCTGGGATTCTCCAGGCAAGAACACTGGAGTGGGTTACCATTTCCTTCTCCAATGCATGAAAGTGAAAAGTGAAGGTGCAGTCACTCAGTCGTGTCTGACTCTAGTGACCCCATGGACTGCAGCCCACCAGGCTCCCCCGTCCATGGGATCCTCCAGGCAAAAGTACTGGAGTGGGGTGCCATTGCCTTCTCCCACCACCCCCATATTTGGCTCTAATTAGCAATAACTAATGGTACCAATTATATATAATTGCATATTTTTCCAATTCTCTGTTCAGTTTTAGAAGAATTGTTTGCAACAGGTTTTACATAACTTTTAGTTGAGTGAAAATTCAGAATAAGATCAAAGCTTTATAAAAATATCAAGGAATTAATATCTATAGTGAGGATGAGAGCCATACCTAAGCTGCTTGGAAGGAGAATTGTTTTGCTGTGGGCAATCTAACTGGCAAAGGTTGATGCTCTTTCCTTGTTATTATCTGTTGAATAGTTGTGGAAGATATTAAACGAACATTTGTTTGTTAATCCATGTTCCTTTCTGGTTTTGGTCTGTTTTAACATGAATAACTCCATGACTCCTGTGAGGTGACAATACACGACTAATGTTAGAAATAGGCATGTGAAATGCTTTATGCTCTGATTGGAAAAGCCAACAAATTTTACCATTACTAAGGAAATGTTTCAAGTTAAAAGTATAATCTAAAACATTAATAAAAAACCCAGCCTCCATATTATCAGATGTACTGAAAGCTAATATTAATATGTGGCCAACCATAATAGAGAATTATTGAAGGCCATAGAAAATTGTATTTAAAGTTAATTCTTTTAGAAACATAGAACTAAAATACATTGTGTCAAGCACCATACAAAGGATGATTTTTCTTGACTCACTGTTTTCTCAGTTTCTACTATATGTAGTAAAATATTTTTTTCATAATTTAAAATTTTTTATGCATGTATGGAAGATCCCCTGGAGAAGGGAATGGCTACCTACTCCATTATTCTTGCCTGGAGAACTCCATGGACAGAGGAGCCTGCCAGGCTATAGTCCATAGAGTTGTAAAGATTCCAACATGAGTGAGGGACTAATACTTTCACTTTCAAAGTAGTATTTTGAGAGCATCCCTCCTAGCTCAGTCAGTGAAGTATCTGCCTGCAGTGCAGGAGACCCAAGTTCTGTTCCTGGATCAGGAAGATCCCTTGGAGAAGGTAAAGGCAACCCACTCCAATATTTTTGCCTGGAGAATCCCATGGACAAAGGAGCCGGGTAGGTTACAATCCATGGGGTCACAAGAGTCAGACACAACTTAGCGACTAAACCACCAAACCACCAACAAAGTAGTATTTTAGCAAAAAAAAAAATCTAAAATTATCATGACCAAAACATACTTTTATTAGTCTTTGTTTTTTCTCCCTCTCTTGTTCAAGTAATGGTGGGTTCTGATTTTTCACAGATTATGTTGAAGAATTAACGTGTGATGTAGTTTCCCAATTTCCAAAGACTTAAATATACTCACCAAGGGAAGAGTGACTGCCTCTCCCTTTAGCTAGAAAACAGTTCAAACTCCAATCACCAGTTATATTACACAGAACTGAAGTGGTTATGGGGGAAAAAATCTTCCAGACTGTCCCTTGGTATAACTAATATCCCTGTGATTTTCAGTTGAAGGCCATCAGAACAGATGTTACTTCTTGAACAGAAACTTGTCACCTTTGTACATTCATTGAAAATTTAGACAGCAGAACCTACATACATTTTTCCAAACAGGCTCAATTTACAGTAAGTTTTTAAAACATTTTAGGTTGTTCACAGATATTCACAGGATCCACATAAAACAGATTTTTAAAATTTTATTTATTTATTTAGCCTCTCAGCTTGTGGGATCTTAGTTCCCTGATCAGGGATTAAACCCCAGCCCTCAGTAGTGAAAGTGTAGAAATAGATTAATGAAGAAACACAGTTTGCTAACCTGTGCGTGTCTTCATTATTACTCTTTTCACAAATATACTGGACTCTGTTGTATATTCTCATTAGGACATGTGTCATTTGAGTAAATTACCTAAAATTATTACTTAAAAGCTACACAAAGAAATTAGGAATCATTTCCTTGGCTCATAATCTCACATGTTTTCATGAGGTTAAAATCAGGTTTGTCCCAAAACACAGAACACAAAGACTTTCACAGCACAGTCTAATTTTTAAAAGCAAAAACAGAACGTTAATAACCAGATAGAATTACTTAGCTGATAATATTATCATATGCATTCCTGCAAAGTATTGTGTTAACCTGGAAAAAAGACCACAGGTTCAAAAATGGGTATATAACCAAGTAGCAATTATTGTCTATTGCAAAATATGGGATGTTTATAATTTATCTCCTTTCATTTTCTCCTGGTTGATTATATTGTCCTATGGGCTTCCCTGGTGGCTCAGACAGTAAAGAACCCACTTGCAATGCGGGAGACCTGGGTTCGATCCCTGGGTCAGGAAGATACCGTGGAGTGCCTGGAGAATCCCATGGATAGAGGAACCTGGCGGGCTACAGTCCATGGGGTTTCAAAAGAGTCGGACACGACTGAATGACTAAGCACAGCACAGCACACATGCAAATACTGGTTTGATGACTATAATGTAAAAGTCGCCATCTATTGAACATAAATAATTACTACACTTGAGCTCCTTATGAGAAAAGTATATTATTGAAGCAAGAAACATAGTTCCTATGTACTCTGTTTTCACACACAGATTGTTTAATCTTCTGTTTAATTATGGAAATACTTGGATACTTTTTCCAAATTTAACTGTGAAGACTAATATTTATGAAGTTGTTTCATGAAAATCAGTGTTTGTAATAAGCAAGCATTGACTTTCAAAGTACAGAATGTGCACTAAGTTCTTTAGAAGTTTTATCAGACTAGCAGTGCTTCCATTATGATGCTGTTTCAATAAATTCTTTTCTCTTAACCTTAAATAGTTCAAAATTATTTTATTGAATTAAACAAGAAAATATAAGGAACTTATTTTCTTAAAATTCAGTGTTGAAGACACTTCCTACAGCTTACTTTTTTTAATTCAAAAGAAATTATAATTTAAAAAGATTAATTAGGGGTAATGATAATAGTCTTCGCCATGATGGAAGGCTTAATTTTCTATCTTTGACTGCCATTCAGTTTTACATGTTTCCATCGCATTGAAAGTTTCAAAACCCCAAGTTTTTCTACCTTTATGTCAAGGTGTGTTTATTATGATGGTGAAGTGAAAGTCACTTAGTCATGTCTGACTCTTTGGGACCCCATGGACTATACATATTCAGTCCCTGGAATTCTCCAGACCAGAATACTGGAGTGGGTAGCCATTCCCTTCTCCAGGGGATCTTCCCAACCCAGGATCAACCTAGGTCTCCCGCATTGCAAGCAGATTCTTCGCTGTCTGAACCACCAGGGAAGCCCAAGAATACTGGAATGGATATGTGTTAGTCGTTCAGTTGTGTCCAGCTCTTTGTGACCCCATGGACTGTGGCCTGCCAGGCTTCTCTGCCATGGAATTCTCCAGGCAAGACTATTGGAATGGGTAACCTAGCCCTTCTCCAGTGGATCTTCATGACCCAGAAATCAAACTGGTGTCTCCTGCATTACAGGCAGATTCTTTACCAGCTGAGCTACCAGGGATTTTATAAAAGGAAATTGAAATAATTTGTTGCATCAGATCAGATCAGATCAGATCAGTCGCTCAGTCATGTCCAACTCTTTGCGACCACATGAACTGCAGCACGCCAGGCCTCCCTGTCCATCACCAACTCCCAGAAGTCACTCAGACTCACATCCATCGAGTCAGTGATGCCATCCAGCCATCTCATCCTCTGTCGTCCCCTTCTCCTCCTGCCCCCAATCCCTCCCAGCATCAGAGTCTTCTCCAATGAGTCAACTCTTCGCATGAGGTGACCAAAATACTGGAGTTTCAGCTTAAGCATCGTTCCTTCCAAAGAAATCCCAGGGCTGATCTCCTTCAGAATGGACTGGTTGGATCTCCTTGCAGTCCAAGGGACTCTCAAGAGTCTTCTCCAACACCACAGTTCAAAAGCATCAATTCTTCGGCGCCCAGCCTTCTTCACAGTCCAGCTCTCACATCCATACATGACCACAGGAAAGACCATAGCCTTGACTAGGCGAACCTTTGTTGGCAAAGTGATGTCTCTGCTTTTGAATATGCTATCTAGGTTGGTCATAACTTTCCTTCCAAGGAGTAAGCGTCTTTTAATTTCATGGCTGCACTCACCATCTGCAGTGATATTGGAGCCAAAAAAAATAAATTCTGACACTGTTTCCACTGTTTCTCCATCTATTTCCCATGTAGTGATGGGACCAGATGCCATGATCTTCGTTTTCTGAATGTTGAGCTTTAAGCCAACCTTTTCACTCTCCACTTTCACTTTCATCAAGAGGCTTTTGAGTTCCTCTTCACTTTCTGCCATAAGGGTGGTGTCATCTGCATTGTTGCATAGTATAGCATAAAACATTTGATAGGTATGGACATTCAGATGTCTTAATTTTCTTCTTCCTAGTCAAATTAAAGAGCTCTGTTTTCAAGTTACATTATTCTTATGAGCAACCTTAATTGTCTATATTTTCTCTGTTGTATTTCTCTATTTTTGTATCTATTAACAGGTATACATTGAGTGCTGCTTCTTTGTTCAATTTTGATATGTGTTCATCTCCCAAATACATCTAATCAAATACTTCTGAAGAGTCTATAATCATTTCTTTAAAGTTATGTTCAAGTTAGGACAACACCTCATCAATTTTTGTGTTAGTGTTACATATGTATTTTATCTTTTTCACATATTTATTACCCTAATATCCTAATAATTCTAGGATAGGAAAAAATGTTTGAGGATAAATTTCTGAAAGATTTTAATGGCTTCAGGTAGTTGTATATCACTGTTCAGATAATGGGTAAACTGGAAGTTTTGATACAAAGAAGCAAGACTTTTAAGTCAAGTTGGTGTACTCAAACTTACCCTTTGCTTACAACAATGGAATCAAATATCTCTTGTTAATATCATCAAATCTCTTAGCAGTGATACAAGTAGGGATATTGAAGCAGTACCACATGCATGTTAAGAAAATGTACATACACATAACAATCATTTAAATGTGAAAGATAAAACAACCAGACAGTGTTAATTTAAGAGATTAAAAAAAGTTTAATATATATATATATATAAAAACAAGATGTTGTCAAGGATTATTATTAAAATAATAAATGCTGGTTTTTGAAAGATATTAACAGGCAAACAAAAATCACTCAAACCCAGAAATAAATACCGAAGAAGTTTATGTTTATTTACCTTCTGGAGAAGATTGAAGCCCAGGTAGGAAGTTTTTTTTAAGGTACTCCTTAATCCCTAAAATGGGCTTAAAACTCCGCATTCATAAAACTAAGGTCATGGCACCATCACTTCATGGCATATAGATGGGGAGATAGTGGAAACAGGGACGGACTTTCTTTTCTTGGGCTCCAAAATCACTGCAGATAGTGAATGCAGTCATGAAGGGTAAAAGTCATTTGCTCCTTGGAAGAAAAGCTGTGACAAACCTAGACAGCATATCAAAAAGCAGAGACATTACTTTACTGACAAAGGTCTGTCTAGTCAAAGCTGTGGTTTTTCCAGTAGTCATGTATGCATGTGAGAGTTGGACCATAAGAAAGGCTGAGCGCCAAAGAATTGATGCTTTTGAACTGTGGTGTGGTGTTGGAGAAGAGTCTTGAAAGTCCCTTGGACAGCAAGGAGATCCAACCAGTCCATCCTAAAGGAAATCTGTCCTGAGTATTCATTGGAAGGACTAATGCTGAAGCTAAAGCTCCAGTACTTCAGCTACCTGATGCGAAGAACTGATTGATTAGAAAAGACCCTGATGCTGGAAAAGATTGAAGGCAAGAGGAGAGGGGGACCACAGAGGATGAAATGGTTGGATGGTATCACTGACTCAATGAACATGAGTTTGAGCAAACTCCAGGAGATGGTGAAGGACAGGGAAGCCTGGCATGCTGCAGTGCTTGGGGTCACAAAGAGTTGGACACAACTGAGTGACTGAACAACAAATAGGCTATATATTACTGAGAGAAAAATACTAAGTATTTAGAGAACTTATGGATTTGCTAAGTAATATAATTTTTTTTTAAAGTCTGGAGAATGGAGAAGAAAGTAGAAGACTGGTAACAGAAAATATGGTGCTAGAAAAAGGTCAGCTTCTAAACTATAAATTAATTTGAGCTTGAGGTCACCTGAAAAAATAAGGCCTCAAAAGCATTCTTAAAAACCATCTAGTGAGCACTGAGATGAGGAGGGCAGGATTGCTGTGACCCAGAATTAAGTTCTAAAGAAACAGATCACACCCAGTTAACCCATTTTGGATAGATTGGGGGAGATCTTAATTTTAACAGTTATCAAAAGCTTTTATGATCCTCTTGAATTTAATGGTAAAATGAGGCTAATGATTATCAAGTAGATTCATAACAGGTTGAAGGAGTTTAATGAAAGGACATTGTTTGGAGATGAGTCAGTGGCTTGGATGAAGACCCCTTCTACAGCTGACTGCCTTAATTTGTAGCTAATATGAAGCAGGAAGGTATAGCAAGTATGTTTCATAACCAGATCATCCTCAATAATATATTGGCCATGTAGGAAAATGGACCAAATCTAGTTTGTTTTTGTTTTTGTTTTTAAAAGGAAAGAAATTTGATATGGTTATGTGCAGTTTAGATCAAATCATTTGCTCTTCTTGGACATATTAGGAGGAGTGGGATAAAGTTATCAAAAACAAATATCTGAAAAACTAGGGATTTTGGAGGAAAATGAATCCAATATGAGTTTGTCGTGTCACATGGCCTCTAAAATTATAAGCAAGTAATAGTTCTGTTCTGTGCTGGTAAACTCTCATGAGCATATTGTGTTTAGTGTTTATTATGTTTAGTCTGTGACAGTTATATAGCTAACCCCAACAAAATCAACTGAAAAATCATGGGACATTTAAGTGGTCTTTGGGTCAGAGGCAATTATATAAGTGCTTGGTTTTAGCTGATAATATGAGCTAGTTCCTTGACTAAAATCCATAGCTCCATCTTCTTCCACAAACACTCTCCCTTGGTCTCAGGCCTCATAGATGGCTGTGGAGATTGATAAGCAACTGAGTAAATAAATGCCAGAGCATTTATTGCCTTGTGTATAACATTAAGGGATTTAGATTCTTATCACAAATAAGAAACCAAATACAGGATTTTAATCATGGGAGTAACATATGATGCCAGTTTTTAAAATATCATTCTGAATACTATGGAAACTTAATTATAAAGGAGAAATAATGAAAACAGAAGGCTAGTTCTGTGTATTTTCTTAATTCAGGCAAGAGATGATAGTCACTCAGGCCATGAAAGTTCTAATAGAGCTGTAGAGACTTGAACTGGTTTATGTTTTAGAGAAAGAACTAGCAGGAATTTAGAAATAAGGGGGTTGTTGATGGATAATGGAAAATTGCTGAGTCGGTGAATTTGGTAAGCATTAATTCAGTTGGTAAAAGTCAGTGAAATTGACGAATCAACTCAGTACAGTAAAAAAGCTACATTTGGAGTCAAAATGTAGAGGAGTGGGTTAGGGAAAAGGGTGTTTAAAATATAGATTTTAGACATTAGACTTGCTGATGAAAAAGTAAAGGTTATGAATTCTGGAGTGCGTGGTTGTGGCATTCCAGGCCTGTGACCTAACTGTAGAGGGATTATCACTGAACTGAAGAAGTTAAAGAATGCAGCAGTCTGATTATTTAGTGATTGAGCATGATAACATTGAGGTCAGCAGGAAGATTGTTGGAATGGAGTAAAGAGAAAGACAGTGAGCCCGGGGCTAAAGCCGGCAGTGGGCAGCGTTAAGGCCAGACAGTGAGTGGGTGCAGAGTCAGTGGTGTAGTCTAATGACCCAGGCCCCAAAGCACTCAGCATATTGCAAGATCAAAGATGATTGATGGTGTAAAAAGTAAGGAGAAGGACACTTGCTCCATCTCTAGGTTTATAAACTTATGCAGTATGAGAAAAAAGGGACCTCTGAGGGACAGCAAGGAAGATCTAGAATGGCAGAGGGTTTGTGAGGTCTGAGAGGTATGGGAAATGGATCAGATTAGGAGACATAAAACAGTAAAGAAATAAGAGTTGAGAAGATGATGGATGGATGACTTAATGGGTAGTATTTGTGGCAGGCAAATAGAGATGGGAAGTATGATGGACTTGATCCTTGGGGTCTGTTGCAGAAAAGTGGATATTGGACCATAAATTCCATAAGAACCGGAAATTACAGTGGGCAGCATGCACAGTGTGAAATGGGACTTTGAATAAGATTCTGTTGTTGAATGAATGAATGAATGCAATGAATGATTGAATGGGAGAGCTGAGGATGTGTGATCCAGAATATTTAGCCAGAGAGCATGTGGCCAGTGGCTTCTGTTCTCTAATGCTGAAAGAACATTCTCGCTGGACATGGGGCAGTGTAGTGACTTTCCCAGGATACCTGGCTTCTCCAAGGACTCACACTGGGTGGCTGTTGAACACGGCATTCAGAAAGATTTATTTATATTTTCAAACACTATCGAATAATACATTATTTTATCTGAATTTGGAAAAATACTTTTATCATAAATTCTTTTTATAATATTAGGATTACATTACCACTACAAAATGGCAGATTTTTGCCCCATACAAGAAACTGTTCCTAACTATATAGTAGAAATTGTTGAAATCACTAATAGGAATGATTCAGTGATGAAATTGATGATGCGCAGTGAGAGGAGCTAAGGTTAGTGCAAAGTACCCTGCTGTTAGTGAGGGAGATGGACTTTTATCAGGAATAGTTACAAGTGATTTTTAACTTGGTATTATACCTTAAAATCTTTATATTATATTGGTATTTTTATAGACATAGTGTAAATATATACTCATTCTTTGTTATCTTTAGACCCCATGCTATATTTTCTCTAAAGAGATCAAGAAATATAGATAACTAAAGACTTCAAAATCCTAAAGGATAGTGTCGTCAACGTGTTGCATTCAATATGTCAGCAAATCTGGAAGACCCAGCAGTGGCCACAGGACTGGAAAAGGTTAATCTTCTTCCCAGTTCCCAAGAAAGGTAGTACTAAAGAATGTGCTAAGCATCGGACAGTCGCACTCATCTCCCATGCTAGTAAGGTCATGCTTAAAATCTTGCATACTAGGCTTCAGCATTATGTGAACCAAGAACTTCCAGTTGTCCAAGTTGGGTTTAGAAAAGGAAGAGAAACCAGAGATCAAATTGCCGACATTCGCTGGATCATAGAGAAAGCAAAGGAAATCCAGAAAAACATCTACCTCTGTTTCATCAATTATGCTAAAGCTTTTGACTGTGTGGATCATAACAAATTGGGGAAAGCTCTTAAAGAGTTGGAAATACCAGACCACCTTACCTGTCTCCTGAGAAACCTGTATATGGGTCAAAAAGCAACAGTTAGAACCCTTTATAGAACAAATGATTGGTTCAAGATGGAGAAAAGAGTACGACGGGGCTGTTTGCTGTCACCATTTGTTTAACCTATACACGGAGCACATCATGAGAAATGTTGGGCTGGATGAGTTACATGCTGGAATCAAGATACGCTGGAGAAACAGCCACAACCTCAGACATGCAGTGATGCTATTCTAATGGCAGAAAGTGAAGAAGAACTAAAGAGCCTCTGGATGAGGGTGAAGGAGGAGAGTGAAAGAGCCAGCTTAAAACTAAATATTAAAAAACCTAATATCATGGCATCTGGCCCCATTATTTCCTGGCAAATAGAAGGGGGAAAGATGGAAGTAGTGACATTTCCTCTTCTTGGGCTCTAAAATCACTGCGGATGGTGACTGCAGCCATGAAATCAGAAGATGATTGCTTCTTGGCAGGAAAGGTATAACAAATATAACAGCGTGTTGGAAAGCAGAGACATTACTCTGCCAACTAAGTTCTGTAAAATCAAGGCTATGGTCTTCCCAGTGGTCAGGTATGGTTATGAGAGCTGCACCATAATGAAGGCAAAATGTCAGAGAATTGATGCCTTGGAACTGTGGTGCTGGAGAAGACTCCTGAAAATCTCTTGGAAAGGAAGGAGATCAAACCAGTTAATCTTAAAGGAAATCAACCCTGAATACTTGTTGGAAGGACTGGTGCTGAAGCTCCAGTATTTGGTCATCTGATGTGAATAGCCGACTCATTGGAAAAGTGCGTGATGCCGGGAAAGGTTGAGGACAGAAGAAAAAGACGGTGTCAGAGGATGAGATGGCTCGATGGCATCACTGATGCAATGGACATGAACTTGGGCAGACGCCGGGATATGGTGAGGGACAGGGAGGCCTGGCATGCTGCCATCCATGGGGTCACAAAGAGTCAGATACAACTGGATAACTGAACACAACAAAAAGAGTTCACATAGTACTAAGCCTGGACATTTAATAATGTAACACCCATTACAGAAAAGCAAGATCAGAGAAATGCATGAAAGCTAAGGCAGAATTTGAAAAGTGCTGAAGAAAGCTCTGCTTCATACTCTGTGGTGACGTAAATGGGAAGGAAATCCAAAAAGGAGGGGTATGAGTGTACGCACAGCTGATTCACTTGGCTGTGCAGAAATAACGCAACTAAACCCCATTAAAAGAGAGAGAGAGAGAATGAGATAAAACAAAAAAGAACAAATTCTTTCCCCATGCAAATAAGTTCCAGTTCTTTCAAGGCCTCCATTTATATTTCCTTCTTTTCCTTGTTTCAGTAAAGTACAAAGCTCCAAGTAAAATTTCTTTGATCCAGTTTCTTTTATTCGCTCTCACAAAAAAATTAAACCTCATTTTGGATCATGTTATTCTTTATTTCGTAATCTTCTTTTAGTTTCTTACAGTCAGTCCCCTCAGCCCCTCCATGTGCAAATCAAGCATGCCCTATTTGCTTATTTTTAAATTATCTTCAAGATGAAATTTATAATAAATGTAGAATTAACAGGCTCAAATAATGTTTTTAGGCTGATAAAAAAAAACCAAAGGCAGTTGAAATTAATAAGTTTAGCTTGTGATTAAGGGCATCATAAATTTCCACCTGAGGTTTTGTTAATTTAATTTACAAGAGGGGAAATCGTAATTACAAATAAATGCATATTTGTTGTTGGGAAGCCGGCAGAAGATTTCCATTTTTCCTAACAACAGACAGTTTCCTTGGCTAAATAAATAACTCTACTCCTCTAGTGAACCCCAAAAGTACAGAATGCAGCTACAATGCTGGTATAGCTCTTTTTTTTTTCCATTTTCTGCTTTCACAGTATTCTGCAAATGCTTGCTTTGTAGAAGACTGAATATCCTAGCAACAATTTATTGTCATTTTCCTCTTTTACCTGCTATAAAATATATATGTAAGGTTTCTGATTTTTTTTTCTTAATTAAAACCTGCCATGTAGGGATTAGTAAATCATTCTGTCTGATTATTTTGTGACATTCATGTGGAGAGTGAGGAGGATTGAAATTTGTGTTTGGAGGTTGAAAGTTTTCATACTGCAAAGGAAAGTTTCTATATTCTTTTTCAAGGTTAGTCTTTGTGAAGAATTTATTCTTATATAGTTTGGATGTCATTCCATCGAAATATGGATGAGCCAAATTAACGTTTTGATACTTTGTAACTGAGGTGCATTTTACCATCCTTCCACCAGAAATAACTAGTGAAATAGTACTAAAAACTGATCTGATCTGATCTGAGTACTAAAAACAGGTAAGTATATTAGATAAGGTCAGAGCACAGAAGACAGAAGAGAAGTGGTTAATTGGATCCTATGATGAGACTAGATGAAATTAGGAATGCACCCCAAAAGACAAGACTTTTGTATGATTCCACTTGTGTGAGGTATCTACAGTGGTCAAATTCGCAGAAACAGAAATAGAATGGTGGTTACCAGGAGCTAGGGGGAATTGGGGAAAGGGAAGTTGTTATTTAATCCATATATAGTTTCAGATTTATACAATGAAAAAGCCATGGAGCTCTGGAAATCTGTTTCACAACAGTAGCTATACCTAACATTACTAAACTATACACTTAAAAAATGGAGAATATTTTTTTTTTTTTTTTACAATTAAAGTGTAATTGACTTACAATGTTGTTACAGGTGTACAGCAAAGTGATTCAATTATTCTTTTTCAGATTATTTTCTTTTTTTTTATTTTTTTTAATTAAATTTTATTTTGCTTAACTTTACAATATTGTATTGCTTTTGCCATACATCGAGATGGATCCGCCACAAGTATACACGTGCTCCCCATTCTGAACTCTCCCTCCCCCCTCCCTCCCCATACCATCCCTCTGGGTCATCCCAGTGCACCAGCCCAGGCATCCATTATCAGGCATCGTACCTTGTCTGGTGACTCGTTTCAGATACGATGTTATACACATTTCAATGCTATACTCCCAAATCATCCCACCCTCTCCCGTTCCCAGAGTCCAAAAGTCTGTTCTATACATCAGTGTCTCTTTTGCTGTCTCGAAAATAGGGTTATTGTTACCATCTTTCTAAATTCCATATATATGTGTTAGTATACTGTATTGGTGTTTTTCTTTCTGGCTTACTTCACTCTGTATAATAGGCTCCAGTTCCATCCACCTCATTAGAACTGATTCAAATGTATTCTTTTTAATGGCTGAGTAATACTCCATTGTGTATATGTACCACAGCTTTCTTATCCATTTATCTGTGGATGGACATCTAGGTTGCTTCCAAGTCCTGGCTATTGTAAACAGTGCTGCGATGAACATTGGGGTACACGTGTCTCTTTCAATTCTGGTTTTCTCAGTGTGTATGCCCAGCAGTGGGATTGCTGGATCATAAGGCAGTTCTATTCCCAGTTTTTTGAGGAATCTCCATACTGTTCTCCATTCAGATTATTTTCTATCATAGTTAGAACAGTAAATTTTATGGGTTTTTTTTAACCACAATAAAAAGAAAGTGAGGAATGCAAATTGTCAATTGAATTCAGCCACAGAGAGGTCATTCAGGACCTCAGCAAGACTATGGTTTTCTGGAGGTTGGAGAGTGAGCCCACTTGAGGCAGTGGAAGAGGGGCAGGCAGCTGAGGAAATGGAGACTATGTAAGTAAACTTACTTCATAGTGTTCGGATGTTAAGGTACATGGGGGAAATAGAAGGTGAAGGCGTTTTCGTTGTTATTGTTGTTTTGAGAGAAACTATACCATTTTTGAATGGAGATGCAAAGCCTGTAGGGGGCAAATAGAAAATGTGAGGGAAATTGATTGAGGCCAGAGATTGACTGAGACCGCGTGAGAAAAGGGGAGGAGCTAGAGTCTACAGCATAAGGAACTAGCAATTTGAGAGTTGCCAGGACTGGTGGTTAAGAGTTCCTCTGGCTGCTCCTACAGGATGGTCAGGTTGGTAAGTTAATGAGATGGGCAACCTCACTCCTGCTTTGCCTGAGCAGAGTCCCCACTGAAAAGCGTAGAAAGGCCCAATACAGAGATTATACAAAGAAAGGCACAATTGCAAAGAAAGATAATGCACAAATAGGTCTTTGTTCATTTTCCCTGAGAAAAGCAGGCCAAAAGTCTGCAAGCCCAACTCTCCAGACATATCTGGGAAGTGCTCATACCTCTCTCTAGTGAGAAATGAAAAGTGACTTAAGTAACAGACCGAGCCGAAAGTCTTGCTGCTTCAGAGGTGCTATTAATTAGAGCTTCTTCCAACCCTAAAAAGAATATATACTGGGGAATGACAGAATGAGAATAGATATTGATGTCTGTTCCATACTAAATGAGATAGTTTAAAATTTTCTTAAGTCTGTTATTTTCAGACATTGGCTAAGCAAAGGAATAGATAATCAGTGTGTGTAACACATGGGAAACCTCCCAAGTGCATTTGTTTGGAAACTTAGAAATCTGGCTTTAAAGGGTATTTTATGAGTTATATGAACTTTATTTTCAAATAATATTCATTTTTCCAGTCAACAGAGTTTGTGGAGGTGTTGGAAAACTCAGCTCCTTCAATTCACTCTTTTTTTCTTACCTGTCCTCATTATGTATTATATATCAATATATAGGTATTGATACGTATTACATACTATGGAATATATACATTATGTATCAATATATAGGTATTGATAATATTTTTTTTCTAGGATATTGATAATTCTTTATGTTTTAAAGGACATTTTGAAAGTTTTTTTTGGAGTTCTAGTCATTTCTTTGAGGTTGTTCTTGTATCAGTTCTTAAACAGTAATACCTGTTTCACCTGAATTGGGAAACAGTCTCTAGAAGGTACAAGATATATTCTGTGGAAAAATTATGTACATATAGTGAGTTTGTACTTGAAAACAATAAATTTCTCCAATGCATTTATTCAACAAATACTTATTTGTTGTTTTCTATGTTGTAAGTGCTTTGTTTTACCGATACCAGTGAATGTAACTGTCCCTGACCTCAGAGAGCTTCTAATCTAGTGAGGGAGTCCAGATTCAAACAAATAACCACATAAATTGTATAGTTAATATAATAACAAATTATGTGAAGAAAAAGTACAAGGTGGCATAAAATCATATGACACAGGCAGCATTTTGACAATTTGGGGAATTAGGGAGACCTGCCTGAGGAGGTGACATTTAAACTGAGGCCAGAAGGATACTTAAGAATTAGTGTAATGAAGGTGTGGCAGAGAGCTGGGTATAGAAGGTGAGATGGAATAGACTACACAGTGGCCTTGAGGTGGGAAGAAGGTTGGCCTGTTTAAGAAGAGATGGAAGACCACTGGACTGGAGCAAGCCAGACAGAGAGAAAGCTCTGTGAGAAAGGCTGGTGAGTGGGGAGCCTGGGATTACAGCCATCCATGGAGCGGTGCTGGCAGCATCCAAGAACCAGACAGGATCAGATTTGTGTTCTTGAAAGTTCACTCTGGTAGCTGTGTGGAGACATTACTCTCTGTGACAGGGGGTCAACAGACTTTTTCTGTGAGAAATGAGATAGTAAATATACTAGATTTTGTGAGTCACGTGGGTCTGTTGCAGCTACCCAGCTCTCCATGTTTTATGGAAGAGGCCATAGACGTTATGTACGTGACTGAACCTGGCTGTGTTCTACAAAACTTATTTATAGATACTGACATTTGAATCTCATATAGATTTTACGTGTTGTGAAATAGTCTTTTTTATTTTTGAAATCATTTAAAGATATGAAAGCCATTGTTAGTTCCCAGGCCATGTGAAGATAGGAGGCGGGCTGACTTTGACCCGGGAGCTGGGGTTTGCTGACCCCTGTTACCGTGCTTATTTTCTTATTTGTCTACCTTCTTTTTACTCTGCCTCTTAAATGATGTTTACTTCTACCTTGACATTTTTCTTAAGTTACCTACACTCTTTTCCAACACTCTGGTAAAGATATGACCAGTACTAAATAAAAAATGGGAATATAACCTCTTCTATTTCTTTATCTTAGTGTTACATTTTCCATTTGAAAATCAATAGACATGACTGACCCATGCTACTTTTTTCCACAGGCTTTTAAAAAAATGAATAATTTTTTGTTTTTCCCCCCAAAGTGTTACACTTGGTGCTTTCTTCTTTCAGGCCTCACACTGAATTTTTTCATCTTCTCATTACCTGGTAATAACTCTTAAATTTAATTCTGACATTCAAAAGAAAAAATGGTAGAGACATCAGGAAAACAAAATGCATCATATTCAAACAACACAGTTGCTTGCAAACGTTTGTTTCTGATTAGATGAAATAGTTCTTTACATCAAGGTAAATGACATCCATATTATTTCAGATCTGTAATAATAATAATTCTGACTTGAAGGGAAATTCCTACTTGCTTCTGTGTATTGTGCTGTTCAGCCCCACAGAATGCTGGAAAGCATTAAGTTTTGGAAAGAGTACATACAGACTTGGTTCAACATCCATCTGAGCCTTACTAGGTATATGATATGATATGATATTGGGCAACTTAATTAATTTCTTGGAGCTTAAGTTTCTCTGAAGTGTGCAAAATACATAGTCAGTGATGGAAATTCCCACCCACCTTTCTTCCCCCTGTAAGCATGATAGTTTATCACAAAGAAGTTGCTATGTTAAAAAAACGGCCTGTATTTGGTGATTGTGAGGGTGTTTGGTGTTAGTTTTAACCTTCTGCAGATAGAAAGTTAAAAAAAAAAAATCTAGCGGTATTTCAAAATGGAACCAATGTGCTTTTAAGGTGGTGTACATGATTAAAGTCTGTATTTTTCATTAATATTTCCTCTGCCTTGTTTATTTTACTTCTGAAAACTCAGGTTTGACAGTTCTCTGGAAGACCTACCTCAGAGTGGACCTCACCCACCGACAACTGCTCAGGTTTTACATATTGGTGGCCAAGTAGCCACAGTTTGTAAAGTAACTACGTATTCTAGGTAGAGTTTTTCCCTCTTGTCTGTCTAAATTTTAATGCTGGTGGTGATAGGTACTGAAACTGTTTGACTATTAATAAAAAGGAAAAGCTGGTCATAGATGACAGAACTGACATCTCTAATGTACAGACAGAGCTTGGCACTCAGCCTTGGTGGAACACTGCTTTACACTACTTTTAAATTTTTCATTTTTTGTTTTGATTCTAAGTTCTAATTTAGAGTCAGGAAATCTGTGCCTTTTCTCTATTCACTGTGATTTTGAAAGTCATCTTTCTTGAGTTTGTCATAAGTCTATTGAATTAGAGCTATTGCTAAGTCACTTCAGTCGTGTCCGACTCTGTGCGACCCCATAGATGGCAGCCCACCAGGCTCCCCTGTCCCTGGGATTCTCCAGGCAAGAACACTGGAGTGGGTTGCCATTTCCTTCTCCAATGTATGAAAGTGAAAAGTGAAAGGAAAGTCGCTCAGTCATGTCTGACTCTTAGCGACCCCATGGACGCAGCCTTACAGGCTCCTCCATCCCTGGGATTGTCCAGGCAAGAGTACTGGAGTGGGGTGCCATTGCCTTCTCCATTGAATTAGAGCATTCCCATCTAAAAAAGAACTGATAGAAATTTTATGTTCTAGGTGCCCAGATATATTCTAAATGTTTTGAGGTTAATTTTCCTAAGATTTTGATGGACTCTGCTCGTACTCAATCTTTTTATACTATTATTTGTGATACAATATGATGAAAGAAATTCATTATAGTTTCCTTTTCTTCTTATAGAAGAAGGATAATTTAGCTGATTGATTTTTTTAGATGACTTTTTTGTAGACTTAAGTGTCTTGTCATTATTTGCCATTATTTCCATGAAATAGAAGCCATTGTCCCAAAGATGCAGAGTAATTGAAAAACTCAAAGTTGAGTCACTTGGTAACTTTATTCTTCCACTTTGTATGACACTCATATGCCTCTGCTCTGCTGCTTATCACATTTTTCTTTTCTTTTTCTCAGACCCCCATTTTTTCTTTTCTAGCCATTCACAACAGTTAAAACATATCTACATGGTTCAATTAAATTATAGACTTATCAAAAATTATTCTTAAGCAATTCTCTCTCTGTATGCATATATATATAATAGGTAAATGACTTACCACGGTTTTCTTAATTTGTCTTCTAATGTTTTGTAAAATTAGAGCCAGTGGAACTAGGAATAATGAATTATCTAATTCTTCTGAAAGGGAGAAGAGGAGACAGGGAGAAGAGACTTATATCAACCCTCACAGTTTTGGGCATCTGAGCTCTTATTCACTCGAGTTGTGTTTGGTACATAATTACGTTGTGTTAGAGGTGGCCATTGTCACCAATTTTGGAAAAGGCAATCATAGTATAGTGAGGCTATTCATTAAGAACTTATATGCGTAATTAAAGAAAAGAGACATAGATTTCATCCCATGCATTTTAAACTTTTCTTTTTACCTAATAAAAAAAAAGAAGTTCTCAATTCCAGCTTGATAACCAGATTTGAGAGAAGGGCATGGCAGTCCACTCCCGTATTCTTGCCTGGAGAATCACCATGGACAGAGAAGCCTGAAGGGCTACATATAGTCCATAGGGTTGCAAAGAATCAGACACGACTGAGAAACTAAGGAATAGCAGCCACCAGATTTGAAAGTCATTACAGTCCTAATGATGGAATGTTAATTCCTATCTAGGTATATGACCCTTTCTAAAAGACCAAAGGGAACTATTAGTTTAAATAATTGGAATTTTGAAGGTAAAATTTCATAGCAGCATATTTGAATCTTTACAGAGCTAACTGAAAATAGAAATACAGAGCATCATTAGAGAAGGTGATTTTTTTAGTCATATTCACTGTAACTACTGTTTATTTCTGCAAAGGTGTTTGCCCTCCCCAAATAGTTTTACTCTCAATATTTAAGTTATTTCTTGTCTGTATTAATATGTATTGTAGCTTCTGAATAAACAGGCTTCTCTTGAAAACTTGAGTCTCATTAAAATGTCAGGCTCTGGGTGTATATCATCTCTACATTCTCGTTGTATAGAAGCTTTTTGGAAAAGTTGCTGTAACCTTCCTTATTTTTCTGCTTACTGAAAGTCACACTTCATGTTTGGATTTATTTTCTACTTGGTTGTTGACAAAGAAAAAGAAAGGAAGTTGTTGACAAATCAGTCTTCAAATGTGTGTTGTCATATGATACTGATTTCACTTTAAGTAGGATTAGAGACTATGAGCTTAAAAACATTCGAAAATGTTTGTATAGTATTTAAACCAGTTTTATGGAGGATTATGTATCAGATTTAATTTCTGAGAGAAATCATAGTAACAGTAAATAAAGGATCTGAGCTCCTTTTACGCTTGTGACATGTCACACCTTTAAAAGTCTCAGTATTAACATGGCATGGTTGCTATCTTATCTTTATTATGCTACCCCTTCTCACTTTCCTTTTTGTTCCTCTTCTGTTTTTCTGCTGACCAATTTAAGCAGCTCCACAAGAAATGTGGCAACAAGTTCTTTGGAAGCTTCTCCAAACTTGTCTACCTTGTCTTCTCCTGCTAGATACAGTGCTGCCGTTCTGAGCAGTGCAGCCGCTACTGTGTCTGCTGTTCTTGCTGCAAAAACCAGGTAGAACTACACATACGGTGTGCATCTGATGTGAACCCAGTGCTTTTCACTGTCTTACGACTCACCTCTGAGAAAGCATTCCCGTTTGAATCAGCCACAGCCCTGTTAGGAGATCTTAATTGTATTGGGGACATTTTTTCTAGGTTGTGGCTATATCCCACAGAGTTTATTACTGATTTTTCCTAAAATAATCCTTTTATCTCTTTCCATTACCACCATTTATCTGTGATACTTCTCACTTGCATGGATTGTTGCATGTTGTGTGCCTATTGACTTTTGAGTTTCTATCATTTTTATGAAACAGAATTCTGAAACAGAATCAAGCATAAATAGTTTCTGTTGGTTTTACCTTCTCCCACAAGCTGGGTATGTTTTAAGTTGATCTAAAGCCTAACTATTCTAATGTCCGTTCATCCTGTAGAAAGAGTAAACCTTTTTATTGTTGTAGGGTTTTGTTTTTACATAATTTCTGGCCAGGACAGTAAAGCTTCTGTCTGCAATGCAGGCGACCCGGGTTCGATCCCTGGTTTGGGAAGATCCCCTGGAGAAAGAAATGGCAGCCCACTCCAGCACTCTTGCCTGGAAAATCCCATGGACGGCAGAGCCTGGTAGGCTACCATCCATGGGGTCGCAAAGAGTCGGACATGACTGAGCGACTTCACTTTCACTTTTCAGGGTTTTGTTTTTACATAATTTCTAGTAGTTTTTATAGCTTTCGATGCTTTCCAAAAGATTGGCTTGATCAACTTTGATGAGAATTTACTCAATTCTGTATTAATGAGTAGAATAACATAACAGACACTTCATCCTCTTTCTGCTGCTTTGTTCTGTTTCTGTCCCTCTCTCTCTTTGGGAATGTTTCAAATCATAAACTATAAAAACTACATACTTCCTGCTATCGGTAGTGTGATTTTTCGACTTAAAACTCTTTCTGAATGCCCACCAGGCTCTCCAGTCCTGAAAAATATCACTCACTCCTGGATGCGCTTTGCATCAGCCCTGTATCCAAGCCTTTAGCTTTTTCATATCTCCAGCCCTTGAGAAAATCAACTGGCTCTGTCCATGTTAAGAAAACCAGGTACGGGGGGAGTGGATGTCATAAGGGGGGAGCTTGCTGTGAAAGGTACTGCTTTCTCTGACACTGAAGCGCTGCATTAACAGCCCAAATGAGCAAATCCTAGAACTGATTTGTGTCCAATTTTAAATTAACTGTAATTTCAGTGCAGCAATAATGCAGAAGCACATTATTTTGTATGATTATTAACTTGACTTTTAATCCTTTGTGACATCTCTTATTGGCACACTTGATATTTGGTATGAAATAGGACCCTGTTTTTTATTGCATGGATATTGATATATGAGAATTGTTTATTAAGACATACCTTTATACTTTTCCAAAAAATGAAAAAAAATAATAATTGCTTTTGATTGGCTACTATCTTACAGTTCTTAAATATAAGAGTTTTAGTTTGGCAGACAACTTAATTTTCACCATATTTGGGAAATGTTGAAATGCAAAAATGAATTTTTCTCCCAGACTTAATAATTATGCTAAAAATTATTAGGTATAATGTAAAAATAAAAATCCCAAATGTTTCCTAAAGGTATAATCTTAATGAAATGACTGTATTATTTCTGAAAGAACATAAAATTAATGGCAGAGAGTATGACTGTAATTCTTTTACAGTATGACTGTAAAAGCCTGATGTGACACAGACTGCCTGTTGATCATATGTTTGTGTCCTACCCACAGTGTTATGGATGTGCTCAATATACTTAATTACAGACATCCCTTGGAGATATTACAGGTTTGGTTACAAACCACTGCTATAAAGTAAATAGTGCAAAGCAAGTCACACATTTTTTTGTTTTCCAGTGCATATAAAAGTTATATTTACCCTGTATTGTATTCCATTAAGTGTACAATAGCATTATGTCTAAAAAATTAATCCGAGATCAGATCAGATCAGTCGCTCAGTCGTGTCCGACTCTTTGCGACCCCATGAACTGCAGCATGCCAGGCCTCCCTATCCATCACCAGCTCTCGGAGGTCACTCAGACTCACATCCATCAAGTCAGTGATGCCATCCAGCCATCTCATCCTCTGTCGTCCCCTTCTCCTCCTGCCCCCAATCCCTCCCAGCATCAGAGTCTTCTCCGATGAGTCAACTCTTCGCATGAGGTCGCCCAAATACTGGAGTTTCAGCTTTAGCATCATTCCTTCCAAAGAAATCCCAGGGCTGATCTCCTTCAGAATGGACCGGTTGGATCTCCTTGCAGTCCAAGGGACTCTCAAGAGTCTTCTCCAACACCACAGTTCAAAAGCATCAATTCTTCGGCGCTCAGCCTTCTTCACAGTCCAGCTCTCACATCCATACATGACCACAGGAAAGACCATAGCCTTAGTTTAAAACTACGTTCTTGCTTAAAGATGCTGACCATTATCGGAACCATCAGAGAGTCATAATCTTTTTGCAGTAGTAATACTAAAGATCGTTGATCACAGATCACTATAACAAATGTAATAATAATGAAAAATTCTGAAATCTTGTGAGGGTTACCAAAATATGACACAAAGTGAGCAGCAAATGCATTTGGAAAAATGGTGCTGATAGACTTGCTTGATGAAAGGTTGCAACAAACCTTCAATTTGTGAAAAGAAACACAATATGTATGAAGCACAGTAAAGTGCAATTATAAATAAGTTGTGTCTGTGTAACTCTGGACAACTTCTAAGGGAGATGTTTGAACAGGGGGAAGACATATCATTTTACATTTTGCTCTAAGGAAAAAAAAAATACCCAAAATTATTTGTGGAATTGTGGTTGTTAAATGAGTAGAAATATAACATTGTTAGGGCTAAGTTTATACAAAGACAGGTGCTGACTACCCTTGGAATAAAAATTCCTTTGAGAACACAATCAGATCAGATCAGTCGCTCAGTCATGTCCGACTCTGCGACACCATGAATCGCAGCACGCCAGGCCTCCCTGTCCATCACCAACTCCTGGAGGTCACTCAGACTCACATCCATCGAGTCAGTGATGCCATCCAGCCATCTCATCCTCTGTCGTCCCCTTCTCCTCCTGCCCCCAATCCCTCCCAGCATCAGAGTCTTCTCCAATGAGTCAACTCTTGGCATGAGGTGGCCAAAATACTGGAGTTTCAGCTTTAGCATCATTCCTTCCAAAGAAATCCCAGGGCTGATCTCCTTCAGAATGGACCGGTTGGATCTCCTTGCAGTCCAAGGGACTCTCAAGAGTCTTCTCCAACACCACAGTTCAAAAGCATCAATTCTTCGGCGCTCAGCCTTCTTCACAGTCCAGCTCTCACATCCATACATGACCACAGGAAAGACCATAGCCTTAGTTTAAAACTACGTTCTTGCTTAAAGATGCTGACCATTATCGGAACCATCAGAGAGTCATAATCTTTTTGCAGTAGTAATACTAAAGATCGTTGATCACAGATCACTATAACAAATGTAATAATAATGAAAAATTCTGAAATCTTGTGAGGGTTACCAAAATATGACACAAAGTGAGCAGCAAATGCATTTGGAAAAATGGTGCTGATAGACTTGCTTGATGAAAGGTTGCAACAAACCTTCAATTTGTGAAAAGAAACACAATATGTATGAAGCACAGTAAAGTGCAATTATAAATAAGTTGTGTCTGTGTAACTCTGGACAACTTCTAAGGGAGATGTTTGAACAGGGGGAAGACATATCATTTTACATTTTGCTCTAAGGAAAAAAAAATACCCAAAATTATTTGTGGAATTGTGGTTGTTAAATGAGTAGAAATATAACATTGTTAGGGCTAAGTTTATACAAAGACAGGTGCTGACTACCCTTGGAATAAAAATTCCTTTGAGAACACAATCAGATCAGATCAGTCGCTCAGTCATGTCCGACTCTGCGACACCATGAATCGCAGCACGCCAGGCCTCCCTGTCCATCACCAACTCCTGGAGGTCACTCAGACTCACATCCATCGAGTCAGTGATGCCATCCAGCCATCTCATCCTCTGTCGTCCCCTTCTCCTCCTGCCCCCAATCCCTCCCAGCATCAGAGTCTTCTCCAATGAGTCAACTCTTGGCATGAGGTGGCCAAAATACTGGAGTTTCAGCTTTAGCATCATTCCTTCCAAAGAAATCCCAGGGCTGATCTCCTTCAGAATGGACTGGTTGGATCTCCTTGCAGTCCAAGGGACTCTCAAGAGTCTTCTCCAACACCACAGTTCAAAAGCATCAATTCTTCGGCGCTCAGCCTTCTTCACAGTCCAGCTCTCACATCCATACATGACCACAGGAAAGACCATAGCCTTGACTAGGCGAACCTTTGTTGACAAAGTAATGTCTCTGCTTTTGAATATGCTATCTAGGTTGGTCATAACCCTCCTTCCAAGGAGTAAGCGTCTTTTAATTTCATGGCTGCAGTCACCATCTGCAGTGATTTTGGAGCCCAGAAAAATAAAGTTTGACACTGTTTCCACTGTTTCTCCATCTATTTCCCACGTAGTAGTGATGGGACCAGATGCCATGATCTTCATTTTCTGAATGTTGAGCTTTACGCCAACCTTTTCACTCTCCACTTTCACTTTCATCAAGAGGCTTTCGAGTTCCTCTTCACTTTCTGCCATAAGGGTAGTGTCATCTGCATATCTGAGGTTATTGATATTTCTCCCGGCAATCTTGATTCCAGCTTGTGTTTCTTCCAGTCCAGCGTTTCTGCATATAAGTTAAATAAACAGGGTGACAATATACAGCCTTGACGTACTCCTTTTCCTATTTGGAACCAGTCTGTTGTTCCATGTCCAGTTGTAAGTGTTTCTTCCTGACCTGCATACAGATTTCTCAAGAGGCAGATCAGGTGGTCTGGTATTCCCGTCTCTTTCAGAATTTTCCACAGTTTATTGTGATCTACACAGTCAAAGACTTTGGCATAGTCAATAAAGCAGAAATACAATAGAATCTCTAAATCTTCTATTGCTTTCTTTCTGTCTTTATTTTTAACTAAATGGCTTATGGTATGTTTTGCTGACATCAGATGGAGATGGCATGAGGGAAAGCACTGGTTATGAGAAAATACCCCATTTCTCCATTTGTGCCATGCTCATTCAGCTTTTGATTGTTTATTCCAGTAAGTTATTTTGTTCTCACTGTTGAACAGAAAAAGAACAATATAAAAATCCTTATACACCTTGTTTGAAGAATTAATGTTTTTCATTTATCATTGCAAAACTGAGAATAGTTTTATAATTTTTGGTATGTAGTTGTTATGTGGTAAGTCAGTCTGTTTTTAAGCAGGAAAAGTTAGTCTCAAAAAAAAAAAAATGCATCCCTGATTTCCTTTTGAATCAGGCTCCTTATTGTTTAAATGAACTTTTTTTTTTTTTTTAATATGCCTGCAGTTATAAACTGTTTGTCAATGGACCTACTTCTAGAGGAAGTGTTAGTAGTAATTTTCATTACTTGTTATTAACAGTTGTAGACACAAACTAAATATGTTTGATATCTAGAGAAGGAAAATGATTCTCGAGAAGGTAAGGTAGCTGGCATTTTGCAAAGCAAGAGTGCAGGGTTTCCTGAAGAAACCTTGCCACCTCAGTGAAAAGTGTGCTAGAAAGAGCACTGGGATAATGTCAGAGGTATTTTATCTCTGACTTTTGCTTTTGTTTAACAGTAATTTTTAAAATTAAAACAGAGGTCTGTATAGTCAAAGCTATGGCTTTTTAGTAGTCATGTATGGATGTGAGAGTTGGACCATAAAGAAGGCTGAACGCCGAAGGATTGATGCTTTTGAACTGTGGTGTTGGAGAAGATTCTTGAGAGTCCTTGGACTGCTAGGAGATCCAACCTATCAGTCTTGAAGGAAATCAATCCTGAATATTCATTGGAAGGACTGATGCTACAGCTGAAGCTCTAACACTTTGGGCACCTGATGCAAAGAGCTGACTCATTGGAAAAGACCCTGATGCTGGGAAAGATTGAAGACAGGAGGAAAAGGAGAGGGCAGAGGACAGGCTGGTTGGATGGCATCATGGACTTGATGGACGTGAGTTTGAGCAAGCTCCGGGAGATGGTGAAGGACAGGGAAGCCTGGAGTGCTGCAGTCCCTGGGGTGGCAAGGGTCAGACACAAGTGAGCGACTAAACAGCAACAAATCTTTAAAATTATAATAAAGTGTAGTACAATACAAGACTTGTCTTCCCGTTATAGTATTTATATTTACCATGTTGAATTTTAATACAAAAAGTTTAAGAATTTCGCTTAGGGAAATACAAAAAATTTTCTTGTAAACAGAATTCTGGAACAAAGGAGACTCATGATGGCTCTATATGTCTCGATCCTTTTATAAAATTCTTAAAGAATTAAGAATTCTTAATGACATTCTGTAAGAATACTTATAATTATGATCTTCCAGAAATACTCCTTACCACTTCAGAATGTGTGTATTCCTATATCAATTTTTGTAAGACTTTAGCTAAAAACTGCTTAGCTTAAACATTGATGTTTAAATCTGTGATGTACAGTTGGCTTTTTAAAAATTTAAACATGTAATTATGATAATTAGAATAAAAGTTACCTCAAGATTATTCTTTGAGCAGAGATTCTCTTTTGAAAATAGACTTGAAATTTCCAACTCTTCCCTATCTGCAGCTGAAATTTATTTGTTATAATAGTTAAACAAGTGGGGAAAGAATGCAAATTTAAGATTAATCAGGTTGCTGACATTGAAAATTAACTTTTCTTCCTTTTTCTTTTGTCCTCATGAGCTCAGTTTTGAAACCTTTGCTCTATCAATATACATTTTTCTCCATTTTAAGGTTTTGAAATATGAAACAGAATCTTTGGTATTCTTGAGATGGAAGTCATATTAATTTTAACATTTCATTTCAGTGCTTATTTGGCAGACTAGTGAAAATCACCATGTTTGATGCTGAGCTTGGTATTAATCAATATTGCTAATGGATTTGCTCTGGTTTTCTTACTAGAATCTTTTAGAAAGCAGTTTAATTTGTTTAGAATTTAGGTATACCTTAAACCACTTAAGTTTAGAAAAAAAAAGTATGTGAATTGTGATTTTAGAATATACCAATCTAAGTGTTCATGACTATTATATTAATTAGTTTGAAATATTTTGCTGTTAGTGATTATTGATAGCATTTTCCCCAAATATAGAATTATATAGCAATGGCCTTATTAATTTTTTAATCTTTACATAATGTTCATATATTTCTTTAAGTAATAAGTGATAGTTAAAAATTAGACAAAAAAAGATGTGTGATTTTTAGGAGCTTGAACATCATATATTTCAACATGATTGTCTAGAGGAAACTTAATTTTTTCCCATTAATACATTAAATATTTTAAGTTAGTAGAGATCTATTCTCCTAGAGATTTTTCAGCTCTGCTGGTCAATCCTGATATAAATAGAACTCCCTTGCTTATAACTTAGATTTTTTAAATTCTTTATAATCTGCACACCTTTTGTATCTAAAGAGTACTATTTAAGATTTAAACATCTCAGAGTCTTTGGGAGAAAATATATACAGAACTGTGCACAAAGGTTACAAAAAATATGAAAACATTTTTTGCTTATGAGATACTGTGTGTCATTTAAAACTGAGGCAAGATTATACCTGACTTCAAAATCCTGGATCTGAACTATCAACAAACTACATTTAGAAGCAGAATTACTAGTGCAGATGAAGGATGTTTATTTGCTAAATGTGCTTATCTCTAGATGTCTGAGCTACATATTACAGGATATAGCATTTCTGGAGCATACACTCTTGGCTCAGCGGTGTGTTCAGCACTTGATGTGTGTTACATGTGTTATCTCATTGTATTTCATTTATCCTAGCAATAACCTTGGAATAACAGTAGCATTTTTTTGAAGTAGGTTGAGTCATGCTAGGAAAGTAATGCTCAAAATTCTCCAAGCCAGGCTTCAGCAATACATGAACCTGCACTTCCAGATGTTCAAGCTGGTTTTAGAAAAGGCAGAGGAACCAGAGATCAAATTGCCAACATCTGCTAGATCACTGAAAAAGCAAGAGAGTTCCAGAAAAACATCTATTTCTGCTTTATTGACTATGCCAAAGCCTTTGACTGTGTGAATCACAATCAATTGTGGAAAATTCTGAGAGATGGGAATACCAGACCACCTGACCTGCCTCTTGAGAAACCTGTATACAGGTCGGGAAGCAAGTGTTAGAACTGGACATGGAAATAGGAAAAGGAGTACATCAAGGCTGTATATTGTCACCCTGCTTATTTAACATATATGCAGAGTACATCATGAGAAATGCTGGGCTAGAGGAAGCACAAGCTATAATCAAGATTGCCGGGAGAAATATCAGTAACCTCAGATATGCAGATGACACTACCCTTATGGCAGAAAGTGAAGAAGAACTAAAGAGCCTCTTGATGAAAGTGAAAGAGGAGAGTGGAAAAGTTGGCTTAAAGCTCAACATTCAGAAAACGAAGATCATGGCATCCGGTCCCATCACTACATGGGAAATAGATGGGGAAACAGTGGCTGACTTCATTTTTCTGGGCTCCAAAATCACTGCAGATGGTGATTGCAGCCATGAAATGAAAAGACGCTTACTCCTTGGAAGGAAAGTTATGACCAACCTAGACAGCATATTAAAAAGCAGAGACATTACTTTGTCAACAAAGGTCCCTCTAGTCAAGGCTATGGTTTTTCCAGTGGTCATGTATGGATGTGAGGGTTGGACTATAAAAGAAGGCTGAAAACCGAAGAATTGATGCTTTTGATCTGTGGTGTTGGAGAAGACTCTTGAGAGTCCTTTGGACTGCAAGGAGATCTAACCAGTCCATTCTAAAGGAGATCAGTCCTGGGTGTTCATTGAAAGAACTGATGTTGAAGCTGAAATTCAAATACTTTGGCCACCTGATGCAAAGAGCTGACTCATTGGAAAAGACCCTGATACTGGGAAAGATTGAGGGCAGAAGGAGAAAGGGACGACAGAGGTTGAGATGGTTGAATGGCACCACCGACTCAATGGACGTGAATTTGGGTAGACTCCGGGAGTTGGTGATGGACAGGGAGGCCTGGAGTGCTGCAGTTCATCGGATTGTAGTCGGACATGACTGAGCAACTGGACTCAACGGAACTCCAGTGTTTCTGGTATACAATATAAGTGAATCGTTTTACTGTATGCCTGAAACATTGTAAGTCAACAATATTATATTTTTCATATTCTTTTCCATTATAGATTATTATAAGATATTGAGTATAGTTCCCTGCTATACTGTAGGCCCTTGTTTATCTATTTTATATATAGTAGTATGTATCTGTTAATCCCAAATTCCTAATTTATCCCCCCTTTCCTCTTTGGTAACCCATAAGTTTGTTTTATGTATCTGTGAGTCTACTTCTGTCTTATAAATAAGTTCATTTGTATTTTTTTTTTTTTTTTTAGATTCTACATGTGAGTGATGGCATAAGATATTTGTCTTTCTCTGTGTGACTCAGTATATAATTTCTAGGTTTATCCTTGTTGCTGTAAATGACATGATTTCATTATTTTTATGGCTGAGTAATATTCTATTGTATATATGTGCCACGTCTTCTTTATCCATGGGAATCCATTCTGTTGATGGACACTTAGGTTGCTTCCATGTTTTGGCTATTATAAATAGTGCTGCTATAAATACTGGGGTGTGTATATCTTTTTGAATTAGAGTTTTTGTAAAATAAAATAATCTGTCATCACAAATCTTTTAAAAGGTACTTAATGCTTAAATTTGGTTTCCATTAATATTCTGTATTGTGTCTTTACTGATAATTGTATTCAGCACTGCCATTAGGTAAACTGTCTTTAATTTTTATTTATGATAAAATTATTAAACTACTTAAGTTTTTCATGTATTTTTTAACATCAAGCAGATTTGCGTTTTCATTAAACTCATTAGAAATGATAGAAGGTGATAGCTCTGCTACACTGGAATGTGAGGGAATAATAATAGGGAATAGTATTTCAGGGTAGTTAAAATAGCTCTAATGTGATTTTTCAAAACTACCTGCTGTCAGAAGTGCCCTAAATCCACCATCAGGTTTGGATGACTCATGGGAGAACTTAGCAGAACTTAGTCTCTAGTAGTGCTCATGATTGAGTCATTACCGTGAAAGATTACAAAGCAGAATCAGCACGGAGAAAGGTGCATGGGGCCAAGTCGAGAAGAAAGGAGGCTCAAGTTTCCAGACCTCCCCGTGAGTTCACCCATGATGTATGGATGCCTATGGGAAGGAGTTACAAGACATGCAAAGAGTTCTCTACCAGAGAAGCTATTTAGAAACTAAGTTCCTGAGACAGGTTTCATTGGGGCTCATCACGTAGGCATGCTGTGCCTCATTCATACCCAGTCTCCAGCTTGTAGAAGGACAGCAGGTGTTTATCATAAACCACACTGTTGATAAAGTTTAGGTGCAGTGAGCACTCTCTCTTTTAGAGAAACTTTTATATGACTGTAGGGAACTGTTTACCAGCCAAGTTCCCAAAAGCCAGTCACAGGGCAGCCTTGCAGCAGCCTTCCTAAGGATAGGTAGCATCAGCCTGCTCTGTTAGGCTGTGCAGGGTTCAAGAGGCATTGGGGAAATTAGGTAAACTTAGTCATTTACAGTAATATGGTGGGCATGATTGCAGTTGAAACTTCAGCCTAAGAGTATAACTAAGGGTATTTATTTTGTCTAGCTGTTGATTTCAGGTATTGAAGGAATTGAGTTTCTGTGCATAGAATTATTTAGGAAGTGGTAGCTCAGTTTCTGTTGACAAGCCAGTAGGATGTATTCTTGTTGTTGTCATTGTTACCATTTTTATTATACTTCATTTGAGAGAAACTTTTTATAGTATTACATCATTCCAGAAGTGCCTACTTTATAATTTGGACTACCTAGAATTTTTTTTTTTTTTTTGGAGAAGGCAATGGCACCCCACTCCAGTACTCTTGCCTGGAAAATCCCATGGATGGAGGAGCCTGGGTTACAGCACACAGAGTTGCAAAAGAGTCAGCCCCATGAGGGCTGCAGTCCATGGGGTTGCTAAGAGTCGGATACGACTGAGCGACTTCACTTTCACTTTTCACTTTCATGCATTGGAGAAGGAAATGGCAGCCCACTCCAGTGTTCTTGCCTGGAGAATCCCAGGGATGGGGGAGCCTGGTGGGCTGCCGTCTATGGGGTTGCACAGAGTCGGACACGACTGAAGTGACTTAGCAGCAGCAGCAGAATTATTTTTTAAATGATATATAAGTATAAATAAAAAATGACTGGGATAATAAAAGCCATATCATCTTCTATATCAAACTGGAACCAGCGTAAATAAGACCTCCTGTTAAGCAAATAGCTCTGATTGAGAGAGGACAGTGGCAGACTTGTCTCTTGTTTTCTTGTATCATGAACACTGAACACTGGATGCTGTGTTAGGCTGCAGATATTGTCTCCTGTTTTCCACTGTGTAACACAATGTCTGGCATGTAGTATAGCAGGTGCTTAAGTATTTACTGAATGAATGAGTGAGTGAGCGAGTGTGTGAGTGAAATGAGTGACTGGTGAGATGTCAGGGAAACCTAGTCCATAAGATTCCAGAAAAATGTGGTAAAGAAAAAGCTGCATCTGCCATTTCATACAGATTATCAGGGATTCTCCAATAATTAGTTGTTGTATTCTATATGACCCTTCTGGAATGTTGAGATAGAGGAAATTTATTTAAAAGAATTGGCTGTGTAACTTTTCCAGTGCCTAATTTCTCAGGTTTAGGCTTCCCTGGTGCTTCAGTGGTAGAGAATTTGCCTGCCAGTGCAGAAGAGGTTGTTTGATCCCTATGCCGGGAAGATCCCCTGGAGAACAAAATGGCAACCCACTCCAGTTCTCTTGCTGGGATAATCCCGTGGACAGAGGAGTCTGGGTTACAGCACACAGAGTTGCAAAAGAGTCAGACATGGCTTAGCAACTAAACGACAAAAACAACAATTTCTCAGAGTAGACCTTTTAAAGGAAATTTCCAAAGATTGAACAAATGCAGCCCGATTGTTTTCCTTTCCTTTTCCTTTTTCTGTTTTAACGAGAGTCAGTCCCCTGTCATGGTATTAGAGTTTTCTTTAAAATATCAATTAATATTTTTGTTTTCCTTAGAGATTTAATACGCTGAGAAAAGGACAAATCACTATTAAGTTAGATTACTACCACTTTACCAAAAACGTCTCCTTTTCTCTCCAGCAATGTCCAGGAGCCTTCTCTGCAGTCTGCCCCATCAGCAGGTGCAGCTTCGAGCTTCCCCGAGAGGCCGGGAAGCCCAGGCTCGGCCAGACCAGGGGTGGCCGGGCTCACCACTGCTGCAGCCTTCAAGCCTCTGGGGTCCAGTGGGATCAAGTCACCAAGCTGGCAACGGCCCAGCCAAGCAGGTACTTCGCCAAAGAAAGCTCTTGCTTTTTTACATTTAAATGTAACTATGAAAATGTGTTCTGGGATATATTTCAGCTAGAATTCACTGCTGAAACCCTTCTCAATCATCTGAGATTTACAAAAGACTGGGAAGAGTAGTTGCAGCTATTTTTTCCTCTGAAGTGTCTGATTAACATTCTCTTTGTGTGTGACACAGTTGCCTCTTGCTATTTATAATTATAGAATTGAGAACGTTTGCTGGTTTTCTAGATTACCCATGAAGCATGGGTTGAATTGTAAATTTGGGGTTTTATTAACAAACTATGTTGTTTGAAGGTTAGCTTTGGACATACAACATCCTGGTTTTGATCATATACACAGAATAACAGGGACAGATGATACGTTTGCTGCCATCAGTTATTGAAGAAAGAGTCTTTTACTTCCTGTCTTTGGGCTCCATCTGGAAACCTGACTTTACATTCAGTTCTATAGATAAATCTTGCCTGGAGAACCCCAGGGACAGGGGAGCCTGGTGGGCTGCCGTCTATGGTGTCGCACAGAGTTGGACATGACTGAAGCAACTTAGCAGCAGCAGCAGCAGATATGTCATCAAGATTCCCTTTACTCCCCAGCCACTGGTAATTTACTTCCTATCAGGCTTCCCTGATAGGGAAGAATCTGCCTGAAGTGCCAGAGACCCTGGTTCAATTCCTGGGTCAGGAAGATCCGCTGGGGAAGGGACAGGCTACACATTCCAGTATTCTCGAGCTTCCCTTGTGGCTCAGTTGGTAAAGAGTCCACCTGCAATGCAAGAGACCTGGGATTGATCTCTGGGTTGGGAAGATCCCCTGGAAAAGGGAAAGGCTACCCACTCCAGCATTCTGGCCTAGAGAATCACATGGACTGTATAGTCCTTGGGGTCACAAAGAGTCAGACTTGACAAAGTGACTTTCACTTCACTTCTCACCCTCAACCTTGTTGACCTCCAAATGGTACGTCCAACACTATGTGTCTGAGAATACCCTACCTGTCTCTGGGGTGATAACCAGGCACCAGAGCTAGAGTGAAAGCTTGAGACCCCATTCCCATGCTCTCATAGTAACTAACACCTAATGATTCCATTTCTTACTTAGTATTTCTCCGATTCCTTTTCTCCTCTTTGTGGTCACAGCAGCTGCCTTGGTTCAGGCCCTGGTCTTTGCAGACAACTCCTAACTGATTTCCCTGTCTCCTTCTCACCCTGGACGTCTGTCCTCCTTACTGCAAGGGATGTTTCTAAAACTCATTTGCCCGTGTTACTCTCCTGCTGCAAAGGCTGGAGTGTCTCCTCCTCCCTTCACTAATCATTAAGACCTTTTCCCTCTGACCTCTGCTAACTTTTCAGCCTCATCTCCTGCTGCTCACACTTTGTAACTGCTCTGGTTTTACTAAAACTTCTTCAGTTAACTGAGACTTGCCATGTTAATTTGCTTTTGAAAGTTCAGGCTCCTCTGCAAAGAAGACACTTTTTTAACTTATCCCTTGTATATTTCTAGTCTTCCTTCATCAGTTTGGGGATAGGTATTAACTGAATATACAAGGGGCTGCTTTGGAAAATATGATAACTTTATAACTTTCTATATAAAAATAGGTCATTTATTATTTTTTTTAGTTGATAAGAGTGGAAAGAATGAATTTTTAGTTAATTAGGAATCCATCTTTGTTTTCTATTTTCCATAACATTTAAATATAGTAATGCTAACTTCATTTATTGTAAGTAAATTATCTTTAATAAATTACTAATTATTTATATAGTTAAAATTTATTTCATAGTGTGATTTGCATGTTTTCGAATTACCATTTCTAAGTTTTAAAGCTAAAAGCATTGTGTGGAAGAAAAAGGAAAGGCCATTACACATGACCTGGACTATTTTGTTTGCTTGTTTATTATTATTATCTTAATTCAAAAGAATTTTTTTTAATTTGACTGAGCTGCCCAGCAGGTAGGATCTTAGTTCCCCAACCAGGGATCAAACCTGTGCCCCTCTGCAGTGGAAGTGCAGGGTCCTAACCACTTGACCACCAAGATATCCCCTGATTGAGACTATTTTAAACAAAAGACTATTTTATTACTTTTGAAAACTTAAAAGATTTAAAATAATATCATTAGCAAGACCTGTTTTCTTGAAAAAAATGCTGACACCTCAGCCCTCAGTTCAGTTCAGTTCAGTTCAGTCGCTCAGTTGTGTTTGACTCTTTGCGACCCCATGAATTGCAGCATGCCAGGCCTCCCTGTACATCACCAACTCCTGGAATTCACTCAAACTCATGTCCATCGAGTCGGTGATGCCATCCAGCCATCTTATCCTCTTGTCATCCCCTTCTCCTCCTGCCCCCAATCCCTCCCAGCACCAGAGTCTTTTCCAATGAGTCAACTCTTCGCATGAGGTGGCCAAAGTACTGGAGTTTCAGCTTTAGAATCAGTCCCTCCAATGAATACCCAGGACTGATCTCCTTTAGAATGGACTGGTTGGATCTCCTTGCAGTCCAAGGGCCCTACACATTTTTAATTATTTCTACTTATTTAGAACTTATCTATGACAATGAAGAATTGCTGTATTTATTTTATATATGATTAGAATACAAAAAGTAACTCACAAAAAATTTAGGGAGTATAGTAATTGGAAGCAAACAGGAGAATGTTTCCTAAAAGAGCAAGGAAAAGACTGAATTTCAAAGGTAGAACTGAAAGGAGGGTACAGAGTATACGTGCTGTGAAGCGCAGGAAGGTATGTGTACCGCTTTTGGAAACTCAGAAACTGCGGGCAAGATACTACTCAGCCTGTTAGAATAAAAAAACTTCCAATTGATATCAAACTCTTGGAGGACACACTACAGCAAAATTACCACAAGAGGGCGATAGAATCCTTTTTTTCTCTCATTCTAATATAATTTAATTATCAAAACAGGCAAATAAATATAATCATGATTCACGTGGTTAGTATTTAAAATATTAACCCTTTTACAAAAGGTGTAACTGAATTTAATCTGAGCAAAACTATAACAGGATAGAAAACTGTTATATAGTATAAAGCATGAATTATTATTAAAAGGAAGTATGTTTTGCCATTGTGAAGTGTTAGTTGAATTACATCTTGATGCTTAAATCAGAAAATATTTGCAGAACTTCTGTTTATCTTGCTCTAGGTACTATACTGGCACTTAAGTGAGTTTTTGTTATGTTAAAGTCACTTATATTATGTTACTTTATAAAAATTATAAAATAAATACAAAATTCCTAGCCACTCGGTTCTTTTATTCTACTCTAACAGTATACAGTATTTCAAACAAAATAAAACAATACCTCAGAATCTACTCTTAATTAGCCTCTAATAAATAGTTTCAAGGATTTCCTTATGCAAATGTTTCCCATTTGTTCTTTTGATTTAGAAGGTTTTAACTGTCACATTTGACTGTGTGGATCATGACAAACTGGAAAGCTCTTAGAGAGATGGGAATACCAGACCCTCTTCCCTGTCTCCTGAGAAACCTGTATGCAGGTCAAGAAGCAACAGTTAGAACCCTGTATGGAACAACTGATTGGTTCAAGATCAAGAAAGGAGTACGACAGGGCTGTCTGCTGTCACCCTGTTTGTTTAACCTATATGCTGAGCACATTGTGAGAAATGCTGGGCTGGATAAGTTACAAGACGAAATCAAGATAGGTGGGAGAAACATCAACAGCCTCATATATGCAGATGATACCACTCTACTCTTGTGGAGAGTGAAGGAGGAGAGTGAAAGAGCTGGCTTAAAACTAATATTAACAAAACTAAGATCATGGCATCCTGCCACATTACTGCATGGCAAATAGAAGGGGAAAAGGAGGAAGTAGAGATTTCCTCTTCTTGGCTCTAAAATCACTGTGGACAGTGGCTGCAGCCATGAAATCAGAAGACAGTCGCTTCTTGGCAGGAAAGCAGTGACAAGCCTAGACAATGTGTTGAAAAGCAGAGACATTACTCTGCCAACTAAGGTCCGTATAGTCAAGACTATGGTCTTCCCAGTGGTATCGTTACGGTTGTGAGAGCTGGACTGTAAAAGAGGCAGAACGCCAAAGAATTGATGCCTTCGAACTGTGGTGCTGGAGAAGACTCCTGAAAGTCCCTTGGACAGCAAGGAGATCAAGCCAGTCAGCCTTAAGGGAGATCAACCCTAAATATTCACTGGAAGGACTGATGCTGAAGCTCCAGTATTTTGGTCATCTGAGGTGAACAGCTGACTCATTGGCAAAGTCCCTGATGCTAGAAAAGACTGAGGGCAGAAGGAGAAGGGGGCATCAGAGGATGAGATGGCTGGACAACATTACCAATTCAGTGAACACGAACTTGGACAAATTCTGGGAGTTGGTGAGGGACAGGGAGGCCTGGCGTGCTGCAGTCCATGGGGTCGCAAAGAGTCGGACATGACTAGGTGATTGAACAACAAAAGTTGTCCCATGATGTGTTCTTAATGTTCTTCACAACTGACCTGTGAAAAGAACAGTTTCCACCAAAGGTTGCAAAAGCTTCAGAGGCCAGTCACTGCACTCTTTGGACTCAGATAAAGCATTAGCAGGTGGCATTGCTTCTCTCACACCGAGAACTTCAGGTGTCTTTTTCTTGATAGTTCACAGCTGTGCTCTAGTGTGGGTTAAGAAAAGAGGAAAAAAAGATTTTTTAATCCCCCTACCCTCCCACCATCACCAAAGAGTTCCTATCACCAGTGATGTCATTTTAAAATAATTCCTACAATGGGGTAGGAAGGATGGGATCAGAATCACTAAAATGCAGTCTGTGGCTCATTTAGTTGATAATGAAATAGTTTAATGGATCATAGCCAGTATTTTCATTAAAAAATGAAATAGAATAGAAAAATTGAGAGTATTTTACTATATGAAGTATTTTAACATATTATGGGTAGGTATCATGTTACGAAAATGTGGTTATAGTTTACATATATATGTATGTATGTGTATATGTATGTACATAATTATATACAAACATGTATTTTGGATCAGCAGATAAAGTGTACAACAGAAAAAGTGTATTTCTTATTTTTTATAGTTAAGAAAAAAATTTGAAAGTTGTTTATTTAAAGAAGTATTTTAGTCATGAGGTTTGAAATGATAACCAAAAAGAAGAAAAAAGACTGCATTGAAAGGGTAATTGAAATTTTAAGCCTTACTAGTGTATTCTGTGGGGAAGGCAATGGCACCCCACCCCAGTACTCTTGCCTGGAAAATCCCATGGATGGAGGAGCCTGGTAGGCTCGTCCATGGGGTGGCTAAGAGTCAGACATGACTGAGCGACTTCACTTTCACTTTTCACTTTCATGCATTGGAGAAGGAAATGGCAACCCACTCCAGTATTCTTGCCTGGAGAATCCCAGGGATGGGGGAGCCTGGTGGGCTGCCGTCTATGGGGTCGCACAGAGTCGGACATGACTGAAGTGACTTAGCAGCAGCAGCAGCAGTGTATTCTGAACCTGTCATGGGTTTCTATAATACTACCTCCATTAATATTCTGACTTTAAATCTTAGATCATTTCACTGGTGGTATAATATAGCCTGTGTTATCCAGAAGTCTTTCAAGAAGACAGTAAAGCATTAAGTGTTAGTCACTCAGTCATGTCCGACTCTTTGCGACCCCATATACTGTAGCCTGCCAGGCTCCTCTGTCCATGGAATTCTCCAGGCAAGAATACTGGAGTGGGTAGCCATTCCCTTCTCCAGGGGTTCACCCAGGAATCGAACCTGGATCTTCTGCATTGCAGGCAGATTGTTTACCATCTGAGCCACCAAGGAAGTCCATAAGGTGTTGTTCGCTGCTGTGCTATGCTAAGTCAGTCGCTTCAGTCCTGTCTGACTCTGTGTGACCCCATAGACGGCAGCCCACCAGGCTTCCCCGTCCCTGGGATTCTCCAGGCAAGAACACTGGAGTGGGTTGCCATTTCCTTCTCCAGTGCATGAAAGTGAAAAGAGAAAGTGAAGTCGCTCAGTCATGTCCGACTCTTAGCGACCCCATGGACTGCAGCCCACCAGGCTCCTCCGTCCGTGGGATTCTCCAGGCAAGAGTACTGGGGTGGGGTGCCATCGCCTTCTCCGTTGTTCACTGAGTCACATTTAACTCTTTTTGACCGCATGGACTGTAACCCACCAGGCTCTTCTGTCCAGTTGATAAATAGGAACTAGGTGTGTCTGTAACAGCATTATGGTTTAGACTGGGTCTTCTTCATTTTCTCGGGCATATTCTTTAACGTACATCACCATACATACACAAGCTTGCCAGTGACTGACAAAGAAATAAATACTTTAGGATGCAAAATGTTAAAGAGTTCATAGTCTGCATGAAAGTATCACGATACAAAAGACAGGTGAACTCTTGGTTGAGTTTTTATGTAAGCTAGCAATACTGCTGCCTGCTTGCCCTGTACGTTGGTACACTTCCAGAATTCAGATGCAACAGTCCCTTTAGAAATGTTTACCGATATATAAAAATACATAAAAGGTGAGGTTCTTGATATTTTTCAGAATTGAAGATTTGTACTTTTTACACTAATATTTTAATACATGCATATATTTGTATGTCTAATAGGTATTTTAATGCTCAAAACTTTCATATTGTATGTGAATAAGTGGTTAGATATTCTTAAAACCTTCATAAATGTAATGGTATAAGTTTAAAAATATGTTCCTGTGTTATGTAGGTGCCCTAAATTGCTGTGTAATATTTTATCTAGATTCTGTTTAGGTTAGAAATACCAGATTGCGTGCTGAGTCTCTCAGTTGTGTCTGACTCCTTGCAACCCTGTGGACTGTAGCCCACTAGGCTCCTTTGTCCATGGGATTTTCTAGGCAAGAATATTGGAATGGGTTGCCATTTACTCCTCCAGGGAATAGATACCAGATTAGGTAAATTTAACTCATTTGATGCAAGTGTATGTGTGTGTGTGTATATGTAAATCTTACTGCCTTACCAAATACAGTCAGATGTTTTTTCACAAATCCAGTCTTAGGACTAAATGTTAGATGCACATCAGTTTTCTAACTTTAATTATTTGCAAAATGACCAGTTCCTTAGAATATAAGCAGTGCTTTCTTAGATGGAGCCATTGTTCGTCACTGTTTATTGACGGGAGGGCCCTAAAGCATAGGAGTTCCTGCCCTCTGCTGTAGGAATTTCACAAGACCAGAGATGTTCCCCAGGTAGAGAATTTGGGGCTTTGGTTTCTTTATCTACTAAAAGAAGAGTATAAAAAGGTCCCCTGTAGCGTTGTTGGGAAGTTCAAATGATATATATGGAAGTGTTTGGTACATAGAGGGCACTCGAGAAAGGGCAAGTTTTTAGACTTTTATTCCTTTTAATGATAGTATTTAAAACTTACACTGTTACCATCTAGTAAAACACTTCTCCTCATGTGACTTCCTTGCTTAAAAATGTTTTGGGAGCTCTGCCACCCACTAAATGTTTGGCTTCTTACCAGGGCTTACAGTCTTCTCGCACCTCGTGCCAGCCTCACCTCCAGCCACAGTATGTAATATTGTTCCTCATGGCCCCTCCAGTCCAGTCACACTCAAGTTCATGAGTTCATCCTGTTCCTTGGACACACACCTCAGTGCTTTGTACAAGAGGCTCTTTTACTTGAAATGCTTCCCTACCCTTTTACCCCTGAAAAACTTTTCTTCACTCTTTAAGACCAGGTGTCCTCTCCTTTGTGAACCTTTGGTGAACCCTAGAAATAGTTGCCTATTCTTTCTCTGTGTTCTACATAATTTTGATTATGGCTTTATTATAGCATTCATCATGTTTATTTTGATTATTTGCATATGTGTATTTTATCATCATTTTTAGATCCCCTAAAGGACAGGGATCGGGTCTTACTAGTCTTTGTTTTGCAGCACAAAACCAGTAGCTGGCACGCACTGTTTCTAGGCCCTCAGTAAATGTCCGTGAGTGATGAGTGGGAACAGGTTAGTTTGTCTTATTTTAGACGTCTTCCTATGTGGTGAGGGATTCTCCAGACATTGTTCTTTCCTCCTAGTGGGTGTTAGTCGCTCCGTCTTGTCTACTCTTTGCAATCCCATAGACTGTAGCCCGCCAGGCTCCTCTGTCCATGGGATTCTCTAGGCAAGAATACTGGAGTGCATTGCCGTTTCCTTCTCCATGGGATCTTCCTGACCCAGGGATCAACCCAGGTCTCCTGCATCGCAGGCGGATTCTTTACCGCCTGAGCCACCAGGGAACCTATTCTTTCCTCCTACCAGACTTGAAACTCCCACAACGGTCCTTGAACAAAGGTGGGCACGTTGTCTGCCACAGGCTGCCAGCAAACACTGTACATATCCATAAAGGAGAAGGTGCTCCATTGTCCTTGTAGCTTTAGACTTCCAGAAGGCTTCAAAGTTTTGAACATAAACAATACTGTAACTAGTTCTCTGTTATTATTTTCCAGTGATTAAAAAAGTGTAATAGATCTATAGCCATATATTAGGAATTTTTACTCAAAAAAATTAGAAATTTATGGCATATAGGGTACCAAGCATTGAAGTGCAGAGGAAATATTAGGGGTATTCACCCACCATGTCACTGTGGATGAATTAACTTCAATGCAAAATACCAGTAACAGAAATCAATTTAAAAAAAAAAAAAAGAAACAAAACAGGAAAAACAAGATCCAAAGAGTGAAATCCGATTACAATATCCAGGTCAGAAGATTTGGAGGTCTAGATTGATGTAAAGGGGAGAAAGAGACCAATAAAGTTCCAGGGACACAGTTCTAAGGTGAAGTATACATTTGTTTATACTGGAGTCATATTTTATGCAAGAACACAGTGTTCATGTTTGTGTTCCTAAAGTAAGATCATATGAATCGATGCCCCTTGAATATTTTTAGGAAGAGGCCAAGTTGGAGGGGGCACAACATATGCTAAAGCTCTCAGAGGACTTGGCTTCTTGGAAGAAGGACAAGTAGCTCAGGACTTCTAGGACAGTTCAGTGGCCGGGGAAGAAAGTTGGATGGGTTAGTGGGGTGGCCAGTCAGAAAGGGCTTTGAAAGTGAAAGAGTACAGACTGATGCCTCAAGAAAGCTGTTAGTAGATTTGTAAGTTGGAAAATAACGAATCAGATTTGCATTATTAAGAGATCATGATAGTGTTAATGTGTTTAAAAGATTATTATGACCTCAATGTAGAGATTAAGACTGGAATCTTAGAGACTGTTGAGAGATTGTTGAGGTAATCCAGTGTAGGGGTGGTGATAATGAATATCACTCTGAGCATGGGCAGTATAAACCCAGACAATTCCAACAGCAACAAAATGTAGAGTACTTACATGCAAACCTGCCTGGGAGGTAAGTTCTAACCAGTGCTCCCAGAAGAAGCTTTATTCTTTATAGAATATTCACATATCCTCAGTTAAAACCCTGGTAGGGAATTGTACTCAGCTTGAAGGGACTCCTTTGTTCTAAGTCAGACTACAGCACAAGAATTTGGGTGAACATGTCTTTATGTTATATGTATAGTTACAAAATATAAATCTGAATGGATTACATGTTGTATTATACTTGAATAATAAGTTAGAGTTAACTTTTATAATATAGCTAATCTATTTTTGCAGCATTTCCTCAGGTGAGTGCATTGAGTTCCCCTAAATCAGCATTTTCTAAACATTGGGTATTTTTTGTTTATAGTTGCAAATATGAGATTGGGGACTTTGGCATGATCCTCACGGCATTGCTTACCTTTATAGGAAGCACTTACACTATGTGTTGTCAGGGAAATAAACATTATAAACTGGAAAAGGGGTTTCTTCCAAGATAGCCCTTTTTCTTCTTTTTAGAAGAAAAATTCTATAGAGTCCCACTGATCAAAAATTAAATACTCATGTTATTATTTGTATGTAGCTCAGAAAGCTTTAACTCCATAAATAGGCTTTTCAATTATTTTTCATACAGATTTTTTCCTTCTTTCACACTTTCAAAATGTGTTGATCTTGAGAGCATTTGTAATAATACTTCAATGTATTAACATTTTGATGTTTTTAATAAATAAATTGTAATTTATTACTTAAAAAAATCATTGAAATATACAGTCTTGGCTAATACTCTAATCACCATTTTCTATAGAAAGCAATGTGACCTTATTTCATACGGCCATTGAAAATTAAAAACTTTGCTATGCTTTCTTTCACAGTGGTTCGTGTTGTCTGGCTGTGCTGAAAATTTTCCTTTTTCTGTTTTCATTAGTTTGTATAGCACTTTAGAATAATGCCCCATTCGTGCTTTGATTAAACACAACTCCCTGTTTATTCTTCTGTTCCCTGATGTTGGCAAAGAATTATTGTATTTTTTTTTTTAATCATTAAATGTGTCCAGTGGAGACAGACATTTCTACAGAGGAAAGTAAAGGTGTTTAGTGACTATTATGATGAAGTACTCAATACACTGGGCTTCCCTGGCGGCTCAGTGGTAAAGAATCCGTCTGCCAAGCAGGAGATGCTGGCTCAGTCCCTGGGTTGGGAAGATCCCCTGGAGAAGGAAATGGCAACCAACTCTGGAGAATCCCATGGACAGAGGAGCCTGGCGGGCTCCAGTCCATAGAGTCAGACACAGCTGAAGTGACTTGGCGCATAGCACATTAGACATCCTTAACCTTTGGTGTTCTCCCTGTGTTCTGCTCATAGCATCATTCCCTTTATATGTACCAAGTACGGTTTTCTCCTGTCCAAAAGCAGAGGTTCTCGTGAAACCTTCTGTCAAGTCAAAATCATGTAAAGTGAAGAGTTTGCCTTTTTTTTGAAAAAGTGAAAGTTGGATTTCTGTTGGGTTAGTGAAAATGGGTACCAGTACAGGTCTTCCATAAAAGTAAAATGATGTTAAAACAAACTTTCTAAAAGCTGGAGATAGCTGTAGACTATTTACTAGTGAGTTGCTTTTTTCTTTTGAAACAATTTTAATATATGTAGTAAAGGCAAGGCTTATAATTGACAATGAGACATAAAAATTGGTGGTTCTTTTTAAAAATATGGATTATGTTTTGAAGAAATACAGTGAAAGTAAGCTATCAATTGAAAAGTTGGAATCATTAGAATATCTTTTAGTGACACAGTAAATTTAGTCAAATGAAAAAGGGAAAGAGACACAAACTTGCTTTCAAAATGAATAGTTAGTTAATTTTAGCTTCTGTCACATCCTGGGGCGTGATGGGGAGTATTCGTCGTCCCCATTGGCCTTTTGGAACTCAAGAGTACAGTTGATAGACTCAAAGGGAGCAACGTCCTCTTTCAGTAGTAAAATGGTGGGTATCATTGATTAATATGAATAGTAATAATTATGTTTTTATAATACTTTCAGCTTTAAAAGTATCTTTTTATTTAGGATTATAGTAATAGAATGTCATTAAGTTTTTAATGGGCCATTATTTTCCCAGTGAGGTGACAGAGTCTGAGAAATGTCGAAAGAATTGTTCAGAGTCCTATAGTTGATTTGAACCCAGTTATTTTGATTCAATTCAATTCTCTATATCACAAGATAACATCAGTGACTATATTTAGGGAGAACTGGTTGTTCTTTGGAAGGAATGATGCTAAAGCTGAAACTCCAATACTTTGGCCACCTCATGCGAAGAGTTGACTCATTGGAAAAGACCCTGATGCTTGGAGGGATTGGGGGCAGGAGGAGAAGGGCACGACAGAGGATGAGATGGCTGGATGGCATCACCGACTCGATGGACGTGAGTTTGGATGAACTCCGGGAGTCGGTGATGGACAGGGAATCCTGGCGTGCTATGATTCATGGGGTCTCAGATAGTCAGACACGACTGAGTGACTGAACTGAACTGAACTGAACTCTCTTAGGGATAGTCTAGAAGGGATTCTTGTCCTGCATTGGGTGGATGAAGTAGGTAACTAGCGGTTACTAAGATCTGTTTCAAGTAACATTTTCATTGCCTCTCCACTTCATTTCAAAAAATTTAGCTAGGATTCTAGTTAACATGACCCTTTATCATACCCTGCCTCTGCTTTATGCAACATTTTAGCAATTTAAAAGAAAAGTTTCTTTATTCACTATGGACAGAGCTTTGGGAAGATCTGATGTATTTTTTTTTTTTTTCAAGGGAGACTTGAATGTATTTGTGAGATCTGATTAGATCAAAAACTGAATGATGTGCATCTCAGTTATAAGTGGATATAAATTCTATATTTTACTTGAAGTCTAAAGGAGATAGGAGTGAGAAAGGAAATTACTGTTTCTTCAACCATCCCAAATTTCATTGTGGGCTTTACGCTGCAGTAATAAATCGAGATAACTAGATTTACTTAGCTAAGATGGATAGATTTATTGGTTCCATTTTTAAATTTTGATATGAATAAGTAAACTGCTACCAGTTGCGTATGTTTCATCTCTTCTAATAATGTTTTATTGCCATCTGCTCCCCTACATTTTGACGTCATTAAACTAAACAGTCCACTGCCATAAAGGCCTACTGGAGCTGTCCGTTGTCAAAACCACAGTGTGAAGCATGTAAATATGCTCTATGGAACAGATATATTTTTATTTAGAATTATTTTTTTAATTTTTTTATTTTTTATTGAAGGATAATTGCTTTACAGAATTTTGTTGGTTTCTGCTAAACGTCGACATGAATCAGCTGTAGGTATACACATGCTTTCATATAGGAAAAAATAAAAGTGGCAGCCATACACTGCCCTCTTCCTTTTCTTTTAAATGTTCTTTTATTGACATTTATTTCCATGTTGGAAGCTTCCCAGTGCTGTTTCAAGTACACTGTGGTGAAGGCTCTTTTTTCCCATTTCCTCTCATCCTGAGATTAAAATATTATATCTTTAATAAGGGAAGATACCTGGATTTATTCACATACGCTTTTCACAAAGAATTACTATTTCCTAAGTCAAAAAGGAAAAGACAGATACCATATGACATCACTTATATGTGGAATCTAAAATACGACACAAATGAACTTACCAGGAAACAGCAGACTCACAGACACAGAGATCAGACCTTTGCTTACCAGTGGGGGCCGAGAGTGGGAGACGGAACGATCGGGAGTTTGGGATTAGCAGATGCAAACTAGCGTATGTAGAATGGATAAGCAACAAGGTCCTACTGTTGTATCCTGTGATAAACTGTAATGGAGTGGAATATATTATATATGTAATTTTGCTGTATAGAAGAAATTAACAACATTGTAAATCAATTATACCTCAGTAATATTTTTAAAAATAATTATTACTTCTTATTAATTAATGCATATGGTTTAAACCAGGAGATGGCAAGCTATGGCCACTGACCACATCCGGCCCACCACCTGTCTTTGTAAATGGTTTTATTGGAGCACAGACATGCTCACTCATTTACATGTCCATGGCTCCTATCATGTTCCAGTTATAGAATCGAGCAGTTGCAAAGTAAACACTATGGCCCAAAACTATGCTGGATAATTCTTCATAGCAGATACAAACTTTGTTGGGGGTCATGAGCAGCCTTGATAGGCCCTAATCCTAAAGCGCTCTGTTCACTTTGCTTGTGGCCATCACCCGTAAGAAGCAGGTTACTTCTTCTGGGCAGTTTCTTTTTCTTGGGTGTATCTTTCATACCAGAAGAGTTCCTAGGTCTGAAACATTGAATGTGCTCAGTAGGTAGCTGCTAAATGACTGTATACTTTATTTTTTTAACCATGTTAGGACCTTATGTCAGACTATAAAAATCACATTAATGAAGCATTTCTCACGCATTCAAGGATCTATGAGTAAAACACTTTACTTAGTCTACCTTGTTTAACTCTCTCACACTTTGAGTTAGTTGTTGTTTTTGCTGTTTTACAAATGAAAAAACTATGACCCAAAGTGATGGCATTTCTAAGTTCACACAACTAGAAGTTTAAAAAACAAGGATCCCAAGTGCATCTTAACATTAGACATTGTGCTCAAGATACTGTTTCCTCCAGGATAAAATAGCCTATCAGTGTTCTCTGCTTTTAAATGATATGAAATTCAAACATAAATTTGCATAATGAAATGAGGTTTTGTTTATTTTAGAGATCTAATGACTTTAAGAAGAGTTCCCCATGTCAAACAATACCAAACATGTCTCTAATGATGAATACAAGTTATCTGAAACTAAAAGCTGGGATACTCCTTACATTTCTATTACTAGTACGAATTCTCTATGATATCTTTCTCAATTAAATTTTCTTTCCCTTTCTGCTTCAGTTGTTAGCCAACCTTAAAAGAATTCTGTTTATATAATCACTCAAATCCAAGGTAGCTTTCTCCTAGATTTCTGAGACTAGGTTGCTTTCTCACATATGTAAATAGATGAAAGTTGGTGGGAAAATGGTGAAACCCATGCTCATTTGGATTTCACATTACTTTGGAAAGATTTCACATTACTTTGGAAATAACATGTGAGAACTCCAGATATAATGTGAGTACAAATAATTTTAAGATATGTCCTTATGGTTTTCTCATTCAAATATGAACGAAAATCTACAAATTTAATATTTTAGATAAATCCGTAGCTTACAGAGGTCTGAATGAGTTTAACAGTGATCCTCTTTAGTATCCTGAGGTCATGAGTCAGGCTTCAGATTTGTGTTTGTTTTTTAAAATATTTTATCTGATTTTGTTCTTTTTCTTTATCCACCCTTCTATCCCCTTCAGCATGAAGCACATTAAGCACCCAAGATTATATATAGCATGAGCTTGTCTTCCCATTGTAAAATTTGAAATTAGAGCAGTGGTATTGTCGCAAAGAGTCGGACACAACTGAGCGACTGATCTGATCTGATCTGATTGAGATTATTTAGGACCCTCTATAAATGATAAAGAATTTGTTGGGAAAACATATTTTATCTGCAATATTTTATATTTTATCTTATTTTTATCTGCGAGTTACAGACAGGGTTTGTTTTACTTGCAGCTTTAACCAAATAGAAGTTTTCAATGTAAGGTTAGTAGGGAGAAAAAGGCAAGTCTGTATATCTCGAATTTTGATGATGGGTGATTGAAAAACTAAAAAAGAAGAGAAAATCTAATTCAAGTCCCCACACTCACTTTAATTAAGACACCTGAGATCCAGTTTAATCTGGGTTCTTAAGAGTTGAAAGGCTGGTTGCTAATGGAAGAAGCTAACCTCCTGAAGTTGCAGAAATATTTGATACTTAGCCTTGGGCGCACCTGTTCCAGTTCTTTATGACATACATACCAACATTCTCCACTGCTTAGGGAAATGATAATAGTTTAATCTGTCCAATTTTGCTTTTAATCATTGAATTTAAAAAATGTTTGATTTCACTTAATAAAAGTTGTGCAAACCTCTCTAGAATGTACTTTCCTCTGATCCTAGATCTTGGCTCAACTTTAAACCTTTTCTATTTCTACTGGATATGATTTCATGCCTGGATTATGAAGAGTAGGCTGTTGTTTATGCTTTCAGCATAAGGGGCTTGACAGACAAAATGCACAGATTCTACATTTCTCATGGCCACCGTCTGTTTGAGGCAGTTGGGGAAGGAACAGAGAAGAACACATTTGCCTTCTATGATAATATGCAAGTTATCGTTACCATCGCTGCTACTCAATTTAGTATGTGTAAAATTTCTACCATACCTTTGTGAACACATTCTCTGAGATGTTGAATTACAATACTTTATCTCCTCAAGAGAGCCAGAGTGTCACTTTGATGTAGCCCAGTTATTTATATGAGGACAACATTAGCCTCAATGTTTATAACAGGAATACCCCTTGTGGAAGAGCCAGTTGTTTTTCACAGCATAAACCTCACATATGACTTCTCTCTGTCTTATCCAGGTTGTAAACATTTGTCTTTTTTCTTTTGAGGGTTAATATTAATATTCTTGGTATCAGCCTTATTTCTGACTCACTGAGAATGAAATATTATAGGATACTTAAAACATATTTAATGGTTATTTGCAGATTTACCACCATGACTTTCTCTGTTGTTTTAATTCAGATGTAGTAGTTGAAATATTTACATCAGTAGAGTTTGCACAAAAATGGATTCAGCACTTAATGCTTCAAGCTTCTTTGTCCTTAGCAAAAGCGTTAGATTTATAATTATATTTCCCTCTCTGAAGCAGCTTATATAAATTCTCTGAAATATTTCTCAAAACATGAAGAATCTAGCTTTATATCTATATGTTACATTTCAAGAACTTTGAAGCCATTAATTATAATGGCTGGAAAGGATGTTGAACTGGGTGGAAGGAAAGAAAGTTAGATCTCTGTAGGAAATATATCTTTTACAGAATACATGAAGGGCTTAAAAGTGATCATCTAAGATGTGAAGTATACCAGGGCAAATAAAAAATAATGCTTTCGTACATTATTCCAAAATTTATCCTAGCAGGCTTATTAAGGAAATTAAAATAGCAGAAATTAATCACCTCAGTTATCACTGGCCCTTTCTTCTCAACTGGTGTGGAAGCTAGTACTTCAGGTCTCGATGCATTCAAGAAGATCTGCTTTCATATGTTCATGGGTCAAGGTAGTGCCTGGCAAAAAGCTTGGCACACAGTAAGCATGTAGTAAGTATTTGATGAACGAATGCTTAGGGTCATAGGCTCTGGAGTCCTATAGAAATGATTTTGGATCCCATATATTCTCTACTCTGCTTCTTTGGCTTCCATGATGTACTGTCCTGGTTCTTGCTCCTGCCTCTCTCTGTCCCCAGAGTATTTCTATTATTTGTCTTATACCTTAAGAGCTCTTCTATTTCATGCTACTCTTTCCCTGAACAATCTCATTAATTCCCACAGCCTCAGTTGCCATCAATATGCTGATAACTCTTGAATAATTCTAGATCAGATCTTTTTCTTGAGTTCATACATTCAGTAGACTATCTATACTTAGATAAACCACAAGACCCTCCAACTCAAAAAAAAAAAAAAGGCCTTAGCTCTATGAAAGAAAGGACAAAAATATGTTTTATCCTCCAACTGGATACCTTCATGTAACATAGTGCCTGCCACACTGTAGGCTGTCAGTGTGCACTTGTGACTGACTGAATATCTATAATTAAACTCATTATCTTTCCATCATTCTAGCACTGACCCCACTATAACATAACTGACTGATTTCTGGTCTTTCACTTCAGTTGCTCAGTCGTATGACCCCATGCACTGTAGCACTCCGGGCCTCTCTGTCCATCACCAACTCCCAGAGTTTACTTGAACTCATGTCCATTGAGTCGGTGATGCCATCCAACCATCTCATCCTCTGTCATCCCTTTCTCCTCCCGCCTTCAATCTTTCCTAGCATCAGGGTCTTTTCAAATGAATCAGTTCTTCTGGTCTGTAACCTTTAAACTCAGGGAGGGCAGAAATCATGTCGGTCTTGTTTGTAGCAGTAAAGCCCAGTGCATTATTTGATACATAATAGTTAAATTCAAAAAGAATTTACTTCATTTTATTGCTATACATGAAAGAAAAGTGTTAGTCAATCAGTTGCGCCTGACTCTTCAAGTGATCCCATGGACTATAGCCTGCCAAGTTCCTCTGTCCATGGAATTCTCCAAGCAAGAATACTGGAGTGGGTAGCCATTCCCTTCTCAGGGTATCTTCCCAACCCAGGGATCAAACCTGGGTCTGCTGCATTGCAGGTGGATTCTTTACCATCTGAACCACAGGGAATGTCTTCAGGCAGATCACTTACCCTTTCTGAGCTTTGTATTCCTGATCCATCAAGTAGTAATAATAATACTTTATATTGTTTTTGTAAATAAACAATTCAGTTTAATAGGTATAAAACTTTTCTTTAGCTTCTTACTATAGAAAAAGTTCAAATACACACACAAACATATAACTGGAGACTTAGTTTCTTCTATAGGTATTTTGCAAGGAGTAGGAAGTTGGAAGGGATTATAGGCTAAAAAATTTAAGAGGCACCAAATGTAGTATGTGGACTTTCTTATTTGGATCTTGATCAATACTGTGTTGGAGTGTATGTGGTAAATAGAATCATGTCCCCACAAAGATGTCCATGTCCTAATATCCAGAACCTGCGAATATGTTACATTTCATGTCACAGGGGAATTTGGAATGCCAATGGAATTACAATTGTTCATTAGCTGAGCTTAAAATAATTATCCTGGTGGGCCCATTGTAATCACCAAGACGTTTAAAAGTGGAAGAGGGAAGCAAAGAGAGAATCTAGAGTGTTGTAGTGTGAGAAGGACTCAATCTGCTGCTTTTGAGATGATGTGAAAGGGCCCTGAACCATGAAATTTGGACAGCTCTAAAAGATGGAAAAAGCAAGGAAATGGATTTTCCCTAGAGCTTTTAGGAAGCAACAGCCCTGCCAACACCTCGAGTCTGGCCTGGTAATGTCCATGGAGGAGAACTGGAAAATAGTGCACCTGTGCTGTGTTTAAGCCAGGACATGTTTAGTCGTATGTTGCAGCAGTGAGAGGAAACTATAGAGGATAATCAGAAGTAAATTGGAAAATTGATTATTTGGTGAGGTTAAGGAAATTTTTGTTTTGTTTAAGATGTGATAATGGTATTATTGGGTAGATTTTTTTAAAGAGTACTCTAGAAGTGATATTGAAATATTATGAAATAAAGGATTGATCTTGAATTTGCTTCACATAGTTCAGAGACAGCAGAGGAATGAATGGGATCTAGTTGACACATGATTGGCTATAAGGTAATAAATTGTAAAGCTTGATTTTTTTCCTCTTTACTAAATTTTACAGGTTTTTCAAATAAATGAATTGTTTCCTTAGCATCCTCTAAAGGTGATCAATGTGGTTTTTTAAATTACAAAACCATTGTGAGCGCATGTAAATTTATTTGAAGTCTTTCAGTCTCTGTGGTTATTATTAATGCTCAGAAGGTCTCATCTGCTTCAAGTCACTTGATACAACTCTAGTTCTTTGCTAGCATTTTGGCTTTCTGACAAAATACTCTAGACTTGCCATGTTGACTTTTTTGTCCCAATCCTAGAAAAAGTAGTTTCTCTAAGGAGTCCGTTTCCTTTCCATGGGAAGAGAGTAATTTGGGTGTTGGAGTCATTCTTGAAACAAAGATTTGTTAAGCAAAATGCCAGGAACTGTTCTAGGTGCTAGAGATACAGCAGTGAATAAATTAGACAGCATCTCTGGCCTCAAGGTATGGAGAGAGAGGTAATAAAAAGCAATAAGAAGAATATAAATTCATTGGATGGGGATGATAAACCGGTTAGGGAGTATGGGAATGCTGGTTTGAAGGGAGAAGGTTGCTCCTTTATATAGGGTGATCAGAAAGACCCACATTGGTAAAATGACATCTGAGCAGAGGACAGGAAGGAAATGAGGGAGGAAGCCATGGAAACACCAGGGGAAAATATTTCCAGGCAGAGGGAATAGAAACTACAAAGGGCCTGAATCAGAAACATACTGGCCATTTAGAGAAATAGTGAGGAAGACAGGAGATAGGAAAGAGATCCAACCAGTCCATCATAAAGGAGATCAGTCCTGGTGTTCATTGGAAGGACTGATGTTGAAGCGGAAACTCCAGTACTTTGGCCACCTGATGCGAAGAGCTGACTCAGTTGAAAAGACCCTAATGCTGGGAAAGATTGAGAGCAGGAGGAGAAGGGGACGACAGAGGATGAGATGGTTGGATGGCATCACCGACTCAATGGACATGAGTTTGGGTGAACTCCTGGAGTTAGTAATGGACGGGGAGGCCTGATGTGCTGCATTTCATGGGGTCGCAAAGAGTCGGACACGACTGAGCGACTGAACTGAACTGAAGGAAGACAGTGTGCCCTGTGGCTAGTGAACAAAGGAAGCGTGGCGGATCAGGCCAGAGAGGTAGCTGGAGTCAAGAGTCTGTAGGACCTTTGGTTTCAGTTCTGAGTTAGAGGTGAGTTGTTGGAGCAGAGGAGTAGCTTGAGATGAGCCAATTTAGTTTTTCTTGGCTTCCATGTCTTGGGAAGGACAGAGCAAGAGCTTAGGCCATTGCTGCAGTAAGCCAAACAAGAGATAATGACCGCTTGAACTGGGACATAACTCTGGATGTGGTAAGAAGTTAGGTTATGTATTTCTCATATTGTTGTGGGCAGTTCATCTTCCAACACCAACTTGCTCTCCTGTTGAAAGATATGTTCAGCAGTTTGAAAGCACTATGTTTAGTAAGAGAAACCTACCTTGAAAGACAGTAGCAACATCTGTTTGTTTGGGGGGATATTGTCCCCCAGCCCCAGTTGACTTATGTAAAGTTTCCAAATAAAGTCTGACATAATGTAGTATTTTTTCACCTAATAGATGCCAGGAATAAGATGTTACTGGTAGTTGAATGATTTGACTTGAACCAGAGGAATTAATAGATGAATTTCATGTTTATTCAGGTACAGCCTGGCCAGGTAATTTAATATGTACATTATAATCTTCACTACTCTTTGTTTTTAAAAATATTGGTTTAGAGCTAACAGCTTTTGAACAGAGATAGAAAGCAAAAATGTCATATAACCTACCTTATTACAGTTGGAAAACATCTGTTTTCAGAGAATTCACACATTGAACTACCTGGAGTTCTGAAGGTCTTAATCTGTGTTTTCTCTCCGGAAACTCTTTTTATACAAACAAGGGCCTTTTAGTGAGCTTAGGTATATTTGAACCACATAGTAAATAATTAGATAATTTCTAATTCCATATATATTATACAGTCTTTTATAATATTATACAAATCCCCAGTTATATTCTTATGTGCCCCATTACTGAGGATTTACTTGGATCAACTTGAAAAATCACTTGGTTAGGACCTTACAATGGTTAGAAAAGAAAATTAAAACTCAGGATGCTGCTGCTACTGCTAAGGATAAGAGTGCTTAAAACTTGTGTTAACTGATTTGCTAAATAATTCAAACTTGAATCATCTGCTTGGGGAAGAATGCAGTTAAGATCTTCCTAGAGTAAAGAGTTTTCACTTTATCTTTCCAAGTGATAGATCACAGAGATTTCCCCAATAGCAGGAGGTATGTTTTCTACTAAATTAATGAATACTACGTGGTACAATTTTTAAAAATTCTTTATCTCCAATTTATTATCTGTAGTTCAAAAGAAATGACTTCATTTCTTTGCAGTAAAGTAAGACTCATGATTAGTAAGTCAGTTTATTTGCTTTTTTAAAAAGTATTGCCCCTTAGAATACTCAGATACATGACTATGACAGATATTTTAAAAACGAAGAACTTAACATTTTGTGCATTATACTTTACTTGATTAATTCGAAAATTTACATATTAAATACTGAGAAAGTATTCTAGTGTGCTGTTTGCTGGGTTTTCAACTAATTTACATTAATTTATTTAATGTTAGTCTTTGTAATCTTAGGCTTGACTATCATAGTGCTAAAAATAAAAGCTTAGAATGTATTTCATTCCAAACCTTTGGAAAACTCATAAGTAAGCACTCTAAAATTAATAAAAGACATCTCATTAACACTGTTAGTTTGGAGAATAGCTACTGGCTTTTTCTAGATGAGTTTTATGGTGCTGAAATGTTTTTGATACAAAAGAAAAAAATTAACTTTTAAACTTGGTTCCATTGGGGAGAGATCAGCCGCAAAACAAGCCTAATTTAATGGAAGTCATTCAAGATTAAGGTTAAAAAGGAAAGCTTGAGTCAAAAACTAACCTCCTTTTAATGTTCTCATTGTGACTCACCCATTATTGAGTTTAAATAAGTCACTTATATTTTTGTGACTTAGATTTCTAGATTATGAAATGGAGCTAATTCAGAGCTCCCATTTAATACTTTTATTAGAACTTAAAAGAAAAATCTGGTTTTATTACAGATCAGTAGATTGAGATCTTTAAACTACTGTCCCTAAAGAGATATATATATTTTTTCCTACATAAAATTGAATTTATGGCAGGGTCAATAAATTTGAGATATTTTGGTCTCTGCACTCCTCATGGAAGACTGTTTTTGTCTGTGTGGCAGTACAGTTTTCTACAGAATTTTAAAGGAAGCTGGACTCATTTGTGGTGCTTCCCCTTTTCCAAAACCTCACCTTCTCACACCTTCCTCTCCCCAATAAGCCAGATGAACAGAGGCCATGGGCTTGGTACTTGATGGCTCAAAAGTTGCCTACTTCTGTGCTGGAGTAGTGAGAAATTCAGTCTGAAGAAATGAAACATCACTTTATTCATATGGGAAATAACTGTTCCTTGGAAATGTTTGGGGCTTGGTAATTAATACGCTTGTGTAGCTTTGTGTGCAGGCCAGAGTACTAGCAACACAGCAACAAAACAGAGGTGTGAGAATTTGTCTCATCTAAAGTAGCTGAAATGGAGCAGTAACAAAAAGCAAGGCTTTTCTTCCCAAGGAAGGTACAGCAGTGAGCTTAGAGCCTCTTTATATGTGTTTAAGACACCGTCACATGTTTCATGTTCAAAAATGGCTTCTCATGTTAAATAACTTCGTTCCCCCGTGTATCTTCTCCTTGAGGCATGGCCCAGATGGATTATGTACCATTTTACAATGACCGATGGAAAATTACTACACTCTTTTATTGCTAAAAATGCCTCAGTGACTCAGTACTTTAGGGCTTATGCATAGATAATGTGATAAAATAAAGGCATATGGTAGATGAAAGGGTTTGACTCCCTTTGAGGTCTGATTTTGAGATTTTTCAATTGGTAACTTTCCCACTGTTTGAAATCCTGAACCTAATCCACATTTTAAAACTATCTCAATCCTGTTCTTTAAAAAGGCAAAATGAAAGTGATTTGGAACCTTCCCTTTTTTGTTTACTTGATTAAATATTAATTTTTTATCTTCTGTTTTTAAGGCAGTTTTCTGGTAATGTTAGAAAGAAGTTAATAGAAAGTTCTCATTTCACCGAGTTTATCATTGACATAGGAAAGAGAAGATATTATAGGATATTGATAAATAGCAAATATATTACATAGATGGGCATGTTAAAGATGTTAAGAGAGACGAGAGAACACTTCTGGCTGGGATGGTCAGGGAATAACAGGGAAGAAAACAGAATTTCTATGAACCTTGCAGAATGGGAAAATCATGAATAGCTGTGGAGAAAGGGACATTTCACTGGCCGTGGGGCATAGAAGCAGAGCCCAGCACAGCACATTCAGGGAAGGGACAATGAGCAGACAATTGCATAGTGTGTTAAGAGCGCAGATTCTGGAACCAGACTGCCTGCTTTAGGGTTGCCCTTTATTTGCTGTGTGATGTTAGGCTGGTTTCTTAACCTCTCTTTGCCTCAGCTAGAGTGAAAACGTGGTACTGATCATGCCTACGTCATAGGGCTGTTGTAAGGATTTGAGAACAGTGCCTTCAGGTGAGGATGGCACAAGTTAAGTGTTAAAGATAATTGAGTTTGTTGATAATAGTGGGTATTTGGCTGAGCATAGGAGACAAGATTGTAAAGAAGACTGGCGTGAACTCATGGAGGGACTAGGCTGTCAGTGGTGCATGTAGCTTTCAGGGAGGGGTTATGAAAGTTTTGTAAGCAAGAAAATATGAGCAGAGTAGTATATTTGGAAAAATAATCTAGCAGATTAGGTTGAAAAAGAGATGGCAGCAGACAGACTGGTTAGGAGACGTATAATTGTCCAGACTTGAGGGATTCAAGCGTTAGTCGCTCAGTCGTGTCTGACTCTTTGTGACCCCATGGACTATAACCCACCAGGCTCCTCAATCCATGGGATTCTCCAGGCAAGAATACTGGAGTGGGTTGCCATGCTCTTCTCCAGGTGATCTTCCCAACCCAGGAGTCAAACCCATGTCTCCTGCGTTGTAGGTGGATTCTTTACCGTTTGGGCCAGCAGGGAAGCCCAGGACTCAAATGTCAAAGCATGGGTTTGGATTTATGAACAGACCTTGAACACATTTCCAGTGGACCAGCTGTTAGGGTCTGGGAACTGACAGGGATAGAGGAGCCAGAGGACCATTCCTAAGTAAGTGGGAGAATTCAGACACATCAGATTTCTCAGGATGAGCTGGTAACACATCCTAGCATATGAAACCTGTGTTGTGTATCTTGAAGCCAATGACAAGAACACGATTTGGCATTGAAAATGCTTATCTGCATTTCTTCGAGAAGAGTCAGGCCTGCATATAGAAACTGAAGGAGAGTTGTGTTGTATACGTTAGTAAGAGAACAGGAAGAAAGGATATTCTTTCCACAGTATGGATTACAGTATGGATATTGCAGTAACTTTTCCCCATTTCTGTAAGAGAAAGTGTAAGTTAGGAAACAAGGAAGAACATATACAGTGTGGGTATTACAGTAATTTTCTTTGCCATTCTATAAGAGAAAGTGTGAGTCTAAAACATGTTCCTAGTTCAGTTGAATCCCTTGAAACATGGACACTAGTTGAGCTCCCAGCCTATACAATGCCATTTCATAGTTCAGGTGCCAGGCAGAGCACTGGGGGAGGAGATGTGTTAGGTGTTTATAAATGCTGACTTTCTGGATCTGAAATTGCACATCATTGCAAATGGGCTTTATTTTCAATTATCCTAATTAAGTTTATCAATTCTAACCACACCTTTAATGTGAATCCTGTTGAATACACACATGCATATATAACTATACACACATACATACACACATCCTGTTAATTTGTATTATTTATATGCTTTCTTAAAAATTGTTTCTTTTAAACCATTAGAATTTATAAGCCTTTTCTCTTCCACTGTGTTTTCATTGCCTGTGGGTGAAGAACAGGCCTTCTGTTGGTTTTAATCCTTTACAGTTGTTGCAGTTGTTCATTTATGTATTGATTCCAGTTTATGCATTCCTTCATTCTAGACACTGTGTTAGTTGCTGAGGCGAGGACTAAAACCTAGTTCCTGCCCTCAGGGGGCATCCTCTATAAAGTCATTCACAGAAAATTATGGGAACATGGAAAAGAGACGTAAATCTGGATTGTGGGGAGAGGTAGTTGGGGAAGACTTTAGAGCAGTTGACTCCTGGGCTGCATTGTACTGAGTAGTGGTTGCTAGGGGAACAGGGTGAAGTAGAGATGAGAGTGAGGACAGGCTATGAATGGACAGATGCCTCACAGGGACAGTGAGGCAGTCTGGTATTCACTGTAGTAAAGAGAAAGGCAGAGGATGGTGACAAGTGAGGCTGCAGGGAAGGTGGAGACCACTGGAGGATCCTATATGTGGCACTTAGAAGCTTGGACTACACTCACTGATGGAAGAAGAGGAAGATCCTTGGAATGATTTATGCAGAGTTCTGATCAAGTAAGATTTCAGTCCCCAGTGGTGGCAGGAGGATAAGACATTTGGTGGTTAGTCCAGGTGGGAGGCCTTGAGGACATAAACCAGGATAGTATTGCAGAGATAGATATGAGGGGGGCGAAATCAGGAAGCAGGAATGAAGAATCAGCAGAGCCCGTTATAACCACAGGTGAGGGAGAGGAAAGCCCTAGGATGATTCTTTCCTATCTCCCTTATATGACCGGTGACCAATTTCACAGTATTCTTAGGCAGTGCAGGACAGGAGAGAATATAGGGAGTTCATTGGCATCTGTAATATACCTCTGATATATTTTGAGTTAAATATAATTAATGGTTAGCAGAGGCGTCTGGATGACTAGAAATACTTCACCATCCGTATTCAATATTAACCATATCTTCTCTGGAAACGGGGAAGGCAGTGGCACCCCCACCCCAGTACTTTTGCCTGGAAAATCCCATGGACGGAGGAGCCTGGTAGGCTCCAGTCCATGGGGTCGCTAAGAGTCGGACACGACTGAGCGACTTCACTTTCACTTTTCACTTTCATGCATTGGAGAAGGAAATGGCAACCCACTCCAGTATTCTTGCCTGGAGAATCCCAGGGACTGGGGAGCCTGGTGGGCTTCCGTCTATGGGGTCGCACAGAGTCGGACACGACTGAAGCGACTTAGCAGCAGCAGCCTCTGGAAAACATTCTCTCCTATTGTCTATCATAACTCTTTCACTGGATTACAGTCTTTGAATTTTTCTATTTAACTCTGTAGTTTCAGTCCAGCATTTGATCCATAATCTCTCCATAAAGTGTGAGTGAATGAGTGTAGAAGTGAGTGGATAGATTATTTTTTAAAGTGAAGGGGTTTTTTTTGAGGAGGGGAGGGGCTTCCCAGGTGGCGCTAGTGGTAAAGAATCCGCCTGCCAGTGCAGGAGACTGAAGAGACTGTAGATTTGATCCCTGGGTTGGGAAGATCCCCTGGAGGAGGACGTGGCAACTCACTCCAGTATTCTTGCTTGAAAAGTTCCATGGACAGAGGAGCCTGGCAGGCTACAGTCCGTGGGGTCACCGAGTTCGACATGACTGAGCATGCGTGCGTGCAATGTTATCATCTGGTTATTAGGAAAAGCTTATATTTGGTTTATTCTCATTCTGATTCCCTTGTTTTAACTCCTAGCACCTTCCACTGGAAGAGTCGTAAGCAGTGGGCCATCCACAGGAGCCGTGGCACCAGCCAACTCAGCCAGAGGGCAGCCTCAGCCCAGTGACGAGGACACTTTGGTGCAAAGGGCCGAGCATATTCCTGCAGGGAAACGAACTCCGATGTGCGCCCACTGCAACCAGGTTATCAGGTTGGTCATTTGATTTAAAGTTTTTATTGAAAAGGCTTAGTCCCAATGTTGATTTTTTTTTAATATTTTGAAATTTTAGAAATTTTATTAATGAGAATATTTATTTATGTAATATTATGGAGATAGATACATTAGATATATTTGTTAGAACCTATTTTAATGAAAAGTAATTCTGGGCTCTGTGAAAATATAACTAAAAATACCAATTTAGTCAGTTATTAATTCCTATCAGAGCTAAGAAAAACATGATTAATGTGGCATTTCAGAGAATAATAAAATAATAAGACTTAAAGGGACCCAAAGAACTTCATTATTTCACAAATTAGAAAAGTAAGGACTCTTATTTAGATGAAAAGTAACTAATAATGTAAAACAAAGAACTTTGAGCCCTAGAGAAAAGTTTGCATTTTCACACTAAGCCTTGAAAGATATAATTACCTTCGGATCTATTCATAAATGCTTTGCTTTTTGGATTAGATCATAGCATGCTTCTTTAAAATATTTTTGATCCAAATGTATTTTATTGTTTCTTAAATTCCAAAAAGCAGAAAAGGCTAAGCTCTTAAGTGAGTGTACTACACTAGCACTTATTAAACCTCAGTGTTTCTGAACAAGTGACTTTTAAAATGTTATGAGGTTTAGGTGTGAATGTTAATACAGGGATCTGACCGAAGGACCTTGCTGCCTCTGTGAGTTGCTTGCTGGCCATAACAGGTGATTACTTGAAATGACTGCTCAAGCTCCCTCCTCGTTTTTAATTTACCCTGTTTTGTAATAGTTGAAACAACAGTGTCTCTAAAGTTGAATAAGGTTTAGACTTACTTGCATTTTCCCCTCTTTTCTTACATAATTATTGCTTAGGGTAATGTTTCTAGTTACTACTTAAAATGGAGCTCAGGGAGTCTGAATATCTTATTTAAGAACCAAATATAAATACCCTTCCCCTTAACCCACTATTAAATAATAAATGTGTCAAGAACACAACACAGAGTATGTGATTTTTTTTTTTAAAGTAGCTTTTGCCTCTTAAAGGTAGTCCACATTCATTGTGACATTTCCAAACTATAGGAAAACAGAAAGCAAAAATAAAAATTAATATATGATTACACCTCCCAGGATACCCACTATTAGTATTTTAGTTCACAGTTTAAAACACACTTACAAACACACAAGGACAGATATTGTTTTCTAGAAATGGAATCATAACATGCTATTTTATAAGCTGTTATTTTTCAATTAGTTTGTATTTTCCACAGTGAGTACCTGTTGTATGAGAATTAACCAGCAGCCGTGGCAGGAGTAATAATGGTTGTGGTGAGAAGGAGGAAATCTGTAGCAGTTCTTGAAGTCTAGTGTAGTATCTGACACACTAAAGGCATTTGGTGAATGTCTAACCTGAACAGGTCATACATGACTCTAGACCCACTCATCCTCTGGTCTTAGTATCTTTGTGGTTACAGTCATTTTTTTTTTAAGTACTACTATCACTGGGTCTTACAGAAATATTTAAACTAGTATAGAATCTAGTGTGCTACTGCTTTTTCTCAATAAATGAAACAGTATTTTAAATCACTGACTCTATGTAGGGTTATGTTTTTAGAGTTAATGTTAATAAAAATAAGTTTTGACTTGTAACATTGTTTCTCTAAGTTATGATACTTTGGTTTCCTAGACTGGTATATGAGGATAATATGATTTAGATAAAAACACCTTTTATGGAGATAGGAGTCAATGCTGTCAGTGTGCTGTTGTAAGCAAGTAATTACCGGATGGGTTAACAAAATGTGAAACCATATCAGTTTCTGATTCTTGTTGTCTGATCATCAAATTATGTAATATCGTATGATCACCACTGCCACCACATCTGAAAAACTTAGTATGGAGAAAATATGAAGATCAAAATAGAAATTACCTTCCCCACCCCTAACTGCCTTGGTTTCAGTTTTTAATGCTACACCAGAGTGTGGTTTTCATGCACTATCTTCTGCCAAGTAAAATAAGTATTATATTAAAAACATGAATGGCCATCACTTATTGCCCCCTAATCTGTTAACTTTTATATTGCTCTGGATTATCCCAGCACTTGTTATCAGTTAAGCATTAGAGCTTCATTTACTAGAGAAGTTAATAGGAACAGGGATTAGCTCATGTCAAGATCCTATTACAGTAATTAACATAGCATATTTGCTTGGTGTTCAAATGCTGAAACATCTTGAATAGAGTGTGGTCAGTTCAGAGACCTAGGCAAAGAAGATTTTCCAGTTCTTGGCTCCAGTGTCAGTATCACTTACCAAACCTAGGAGGCATCAGATCAAGTGACATTCTCTTGGACACCTGTTTTAGAAACCGGCTGCAGTTGCAGGCTTGACACTTTCAGTATAGAATATTGTAACCTGGCAGTTTATTTGTAATTTAAATTCATTTTATTTGTTTTCCACAGTGTCATTTATATTATGTTTTTATAATTTATATTTTTTAATATTTATTTTCTAAATGTTTCAAATTTTCAAAAACATTTTTAAGTAAATGCAAACTAAGGCAAATTTTATGTTTTATTGTTTTCTTAGAAAAACTTTTGGACAGTTTCAGAAATCTGGATCTCTGACATTAGTACTGAACTGATTATCTCTTATTGAACATATTTTTAGCTTAAAACTCCATAGATCATTTTCATCTAATGTTAATATTTTTGGTTTATTTAAATCTGCGAAAGATTATGAATGTTTTTCCTAAATTGTATTATTTCATGGCAAATAGATGGGGAAACAGTGGAAATAGTGGCTGACTTTATTTTGGGGGGCTCCAGAATCACTGCAGATGGTGATTGCAGCCATGAAATTAAAAGACGCACTTACTCCTTGGAACCTAGGTTGTCTATAACCAACCTAGACAGCATATTAAAAAGCAGAGACATTACTTTGTCAACAAAGGTCCATCTAGTCAAGGCTATGGTTTTTCCAGTGGTCATGTATGGATGTGGGAGTTGGACTGTGAAGAAAGCTGAGTGAACGAAGAATTGATGCTTTTGAACTGTGGTGTTGGAAAAGACCCTTAAGAGTCCCTTGGACTGCAAGGAGATCCAGCCAGTCCATCCTAAAGGAGATCAGTCCTGGGTGTTCATTGGAAGGACTAATGTTGAAGCTGAAACTCCAATACTCCAATACTTTGGCCACCTGATACGAAGAGCTGACTCATTTGAAAAGGCCCTGATGCTGGGAAAGATTGAGGGCATGAGAAGAAGGGGACGACAGAGGATGAGAGGGTTGGATGGCATCACTGACACAACGGACATGAGTTTGGGTGGACTCTGACAGTTGGTGATGGACAGGGAGGCCTGGCATGCTGCGATTCATAGGGTCCCAAAGAGTCTGACACGACTGAGTGACTGAACTGAACTGAAGCAAAACTTTGATTAGCTCGTTGCTTTTTATAGATGGATAGATTGTTACATTTTGGGAAATTCTACTGAAGATCTGATTAAGTTTGCTCTAGAATATTTCCAATCCATTTATGATAGAAGTACCATTTTTTGATTCATACGGGTGACCAGATTGACTATTTGGAGTGTTGATATAATGGAACAGAAAATCAGAATACTAGTACAGCCAAAGCCATATTTAATTTCTCTGGTAGAATAGGCTTATGAAAATACTAGCTTATTTTTGGAGTGTTATATCTAGTGACATTAAAAATCCACTTGTATTATATGGAGTTAAATGGACCACTCACATTTAGCTGCTCAGCATTTTGATGAAAGAAATAAGGGATTCATGGTGCTTGAATTTCTTCCTTGATATGGAATGCTTTAAAAAAACAAGGAGCCACGATGCTATTGTCCCATCTTTGCTTACAGTCCAGCACCAGAAAATCACATTGAAACAACTCATTGTTTCTTCCGGTGGCAGAGAACATTTTAACAGTATTGATTATTTGTTTCTTACTTGTTTTTAAACTTTTCTCGTAAGGAGGGCCATCTCAGTTACCCTGGAGAGAAGCCAGAAGAGCTTTTGCCTTAGCATCCATTTCTATCTCTGAGAACTCCATTATTAATAGGTTTTATTTATTTTCCCTTCTGGTTAAGATGTTACTTGAAAATAAAAGACTTCTTGACTTAATATGTTAGTCCCTCAATTTATGGAAACAACAGAGATATAGATCTTATGAGCAAGGTGTAGACCAAGATTTCAGACCTATTATAGGGGAAAAATGGGAAGAACAAAATGTTCAGCATTTATGTGATATAATACTATGGTGCCATTCTTATCCTGTTTTTGGATAATAATTGTTTTATATATTCTTGCATGCATGCTTAGTCATTCAGTTGTATGCAACCCCATGGACTGTAGCCTGCCAGGCTCCACTGTCCATGGAATTTTCCAGGCAAGAATACTGGAGCAGGTTGCCATTTCCTACTCCAGGGAATCTTCTCAACCCAGGGATTAAACCCACGTCTTCTGCATCTCCTGCATTGGTAGGTGGATTCTTTACTACTGAGCCACCCAGGAAGCCCTTAATATATTCTTCAGTTCAGTTCAGTTCAGTTCAGTTGCTCAGTTGTGTCCGACTCTTTGCGACCCCATGAATCGCAGCATGCCAGGCCTCCCTGTCCATCACCAACTCCCTGCATCTGCCAAATACTGTATTATCATTTTACTTGAATTCTTATTAAATTCTCATAACCTTGTAAGGCAGTTATTATAATTGCCTCAGTTTCACAGATGAGAAAACCAAGGCACAGAAAGCTTACATATTTGCTGAAGTTACATAGATAGTAAATGGCAAAACCTGCATTTGAGCCCAGATCTGTGTAACATCATATTCATGGTTTTAACTTGCACTACTTAGGAAAATGTTATAGTATTATACTATGATAACTAAGAACTATAAAATGCTAAATGAAGTTCTTTTAGTTTATGTAGAGAAAATACATACCAAGATATATTAATGTGTTTCCGTTTGAGTTTAGTCACTCAGTCATGTCTGACTCTCTGCGACCTCATGAACTGCAGCACACCAGGCTTCCCTGTCCATCACCAACTCCCAGAGTTTACCCAGACTCATGTCCATTGAGTCGGTGATGCCATCCAACCATCTCATCCTCTGTCGTCCCCTTCTCCTCCCACCCTCAATCTTTCCTAGCATCAGGATCTTTTCAAAAGAGTCAGCTCTTTGCATCAGGTGGCCAAAGTATTGGAGTTTCAGCTTCAACATCAGTCCTTCCAATGAACATCCAGGACTGATCTTGTGTAGAATGGACTGATTGGATCTCCTTGCGGTCTAATGGACTCTTAAGAGTCTTCTCCAACACCACAGATCAAAAGCATCAATTCTTTGGTGCTCAGCTTTCTTTATAGCCCAGCTCTCACATCTTCATGACTACTGGAAAAACTATAGCCTTGACTAGACAGACCTTTGTTGACAAAGTAATGTCTCTGCTTTTTAATATGGTGTCTAGGTTGGTCATAACTTTCCTTTCAAGGAGCAAGCACGTTTTTTAATTTCATAGCTGCAATGACCACCTGCAGTGATTTTGGAGCCCCCAAAAATTGTTGGCCACTATTTCCACTGTTTCCCCATCTATTTGCCATGAAGTGATGGGACCGGATGCCATGATCTTCGTTTTCTGAATGTTGAGCTTTAAGCCAACTTTTTCACTCTCCTCTTTCACTTTCATCAAGAGGCTCCTTAGTTCCTCTTCACTTTCTGTCATAAGGGTAGTGTCATCTGCATATCTGAGGTTATTGATATTTCTCCCAGCAATCTTGATTCCAGCTTGTGCTTCCTCCAGCCCAGCCTTTCTCATGATGTACTCTGCATATATGTTAAATAAGCAGGGTGACAATATACAGCCTTGACGTACTCCTTTTCCTATTTGGAACCAGTCTGTTGTTCCATGTCCAGTGCTAACTCTTGCTTCCTGACCTGCATACAGGTTTCTCAAGAGGCAGATCAGGTGGTCTGGTATTCCCATCTCTTTTAGAATTTTCCACAGTTTATTGTGATCCACACAGTCAAAGGCTTTGGCATAGTCAATAAAGCAGAAATAGATGTTTTTCTGGAACTCTCTTGCTTTTTTGATGATCCAGCGGATGTTGGCAATTTGATCTCTGGTTCCTCTGCCTTTTCTAAAATCAGCTTGAACATCTGGAAGTTCACGGTTCACATAGTGTAATATATATATTGTGACTACATATACATGTAACCATATATACTACTGTATAAATCAGGAAAAAAGAAACAACTTAAGCAGACTTGCCGTATCTTAAGAGTGTGGCAGTGTACTCTTCTTCATAATGTTAGAGTGGGTGAGTGAGAAAGAGATGAGTAAATAACAGATGGAACAATTATGAGTTCTTATTTCCCCTCCAAATGACTTTGTACCATGTACATACATTCTTAGACTCATAGAAATGACCAAGGGAGTGCGGGGTTTACTTTTCCAGTTTCTCATCTAATGTGGAAATATAGTCATTCTATAAGCAGTGCTCACTGAGTATTTTATGTGCCGCTTCCTGTAGATACCAGTTATACAGAAATCAAAGACATACTCCCTTTCTTTAAGGAGGTTGCTCTTATAAACTGAGTTGAGTCCCTTCCCAAATTCATATGTTGAAACCCTAACCCCCAGTATTTCAGACTGTATTTGGAGATAGGGTCTTTAAGAGGTAAAATGGGGTCATTAGAATGGGTCCTAATCCAGTATCACCGATGTTTTTAATAAGAAGAGGTTAGGACACAGACACACCCAGAAGGAAGACCAGGTGAAGATGGCCATCTAGAAGCCAAAGAGAGAAGCCTTAGAAGAAATTAACCCTGCCAGCATCTTAAGTTTAGACTTCCAGCTTCCAAAATTGAGAAAATTATTCCTGTCATTTAAGCCACCCCATCTGTGGTGCTTTTTTAAGGCAGTTCTAGCAAATGAATACAGTTATACTAGACAAGCAAAGCAACAGCTGTATGAGTGTGGTAAGTCTTACAGAGATACATCCAGAACCTGTTGGTGTTAAGAGGAGATATGGGGATTATCTAGCTTCAACAGCCCATTACTTTTATTTGAAAGAAATTGCCAGCAATGAAGTTCAGTAGTCTACTTATAAAGCAGTACTTTTATACAACAGATATTTGCTGAAAGCTTACAAAGTGTTAGCTCATGGTGAGGTGGGCTTCCCTGGTGGCTCAGTAGTAACCATCTACCAGTGCAGATGTGGGTTCAGTCCCTGGGTCAGGAAGATCCCCTGGAGAAAGACATGGCAACCCACTCCAGTATTCTTGCCTGAGAATTCCATGGACAGAGGAAACTAGTGGGCTACAGTCCGTAGGGTCACAAAGAGTTGGACACAACTGAGCAATTTAGCACATGCGTTACATATGAGAGTTGTTAAGAGAGTAAATCCTGAGTTCTCATCACAAGAAAGAATTTTTTTTTCCTATTTAATTTTGTATCTATATGAGATGGTACCCACTGTGGTAAACAAAAAAAAGAAGTGTTTGTATTCAACCTGTATCCCTACTAACTTGTACCTGTTGAAATTTACAGTTCCTTTCTTCTTTCTGACCAAGCTATTCTTTTTCTCTGAATTCTTACCTACCTTTGCTTCCTTTTTTTGGCATAAGTATCACAGCAAGAAGACGAACACACCACAGCTCTTCTCTCTCAGCCAGTCAGTGCTCTGGCTCAGTCCCCTCCCTTCCCTTGTCGGTCAGCAGGCATTCCGTGAGGCTAACAGTGGCAGAGGACTCTGAGAGGGAACCGAGTCCTTCATTCCACTGCGCAGTTAGCTAAGCCTTTCGGTCTAGTTCCCAGATGGAAACCCAGTCCTACCTAGGACAAGAAGAACGTATTCATTGTTAATCCTGTGTTAATGAATTTGTTAAATTAGACTCTGCTGCCACAGAGAAGAGCGGACTTTGTTATATGTAAGAAATTTTATTATTTATACATATTAGAATGGAGGTGTGGCAGGAGCAGGGTCACTGTCAACTCACTTTTTAAAGGTGCAGAGGGATTTTTTCTAGTGTCATTAAGATCATTCACTATTCAGATTTGATAAAGAAACTTAAGTAAATACCTTAAGATGATCCTTTTGATGGACGGTTTATTTATAGTGGACTCTAACCCAGAAGGCTTTCAAAAAGACTCTTTAAGAATAGCTGAAATGAAAGAAAACCTTCTAAAACATACAAAAGAAAGCAAAAGAAGAATGAAAATCATGGATGCAGCTATTAAAAATGAAGAGTGGAAAGAAGTTTGTCATCGAGTCTGGACAGAAATGACATACGTACATCCTTGCCTGTGGTTAGAATTTGGTTATGAGCCTTCTGTGCTAAGTTGCTTCAGTCCTGTCTGACTCTTTGTGACCCTGTGGACTGTAGCCCACCAGGCTGCTCTATCTATGGGATTCTCCAGGCATGAATACTAGAAAGAGTTGCTCTACCTTCCTCCAGGAGATCTTCCCGACCCAGGGATTGAACCCATGTCTCTTAACATCTCCTGCATTGGCAGGTGGGTTCTTTACCATTAGTGTGGCAGTTGACAAAGTAAAATTTTGCAAATTAATGTTTAGTGAGATAAAAAATAAATCTCTTGCTCAGACGAAGCAAAACTGTTCTTGTTACAAAAACTTGAATTTCTCCAAGGAGTCCGTGTAAAAATGGCCCTGTATGATCTAACAAACAGCACTTTCCACAGCTGCTTCCAGGAAGAGTGGGAGTGGACTTTGTGGGGCTGTCTCCTTTCCCAAGTGTCAGTGAAGACTGAAGGTGTCATACACAGCGCCCATCATTACAGAACCATCCTGTGCAGTGGGTCAGGCCCAGATCAGATCAGATCAGATCAGTCGCTCAGTCGTGTCCGAATCTTTGCGACCCCATGAACTGCAGCACGCCAGGCCTCCCTATCCATCACCAGCTCTCGGAGGTCACTCAGACTCACATTCATCGAGTCAGTGATGCCATCCAGCCATCTCATCCTCTGTCGTCCCCTTCTCCTCCTGCCCTCAATCCCTCCCAGCATCAGAGTCTTCTCCAATGAGTCAACTCTTCGCATGAGGTGGCCAAAATACTGGAGTTTCAGCTTGAGCATCATTCCCTCCAAAGAAATCCCAGGTCTGATCTCCTTCAGAATGGACCGGTTGGATCTCCTTGCAGTCCAAGGGACTCTCAAGAGTCTTCTCCAACACCACAGTTCAAAAGCATCAATTCTTCGGCGCTCAGCCTTCTTCACAGTCCAGCTCTCACATCCATACATGACCACAGGAAAGACCATAGCCTTGACTAGGCGAACCTTTGTTGGCAAAGTGATGTCTCTGCTTTTGAATATGCTATCTAGGTTGGTCATAACCTTCCTTCCAAGGAGTAAGCGTCTTTTAATTTCATGGCTGCAGTCACCATCTGCAGTGATTTTGGAGCCCAGAAAAATGAAGTCTGACACTGTTTCCACTCTTTCTCCATCTATTTCCCATGTAGTGATGGGACCAGATGCCATGATCTTCGTTTTCTGAATGTTGAGCTTTAGGCCAACCTTTTCACTCTCCACTTTCACTTTCATCAAGAGGCTCAGGCCCAGTCTGCTCAAATTTGCAGAATCGTGTTGTATGCTGGTCTGTTGCTGCTGCTGCTGCTAAGTCACTTCAGTTGTGTCTGACTCTGTGCGACCCCGTAGATGGCAGCCCACCAGGCTCCCCAATCCCTGGGATTTTCCAGGCAAGAACACTGGAGTGGGTTGCCATTTCCTTCTCCAGTGCATGAAAGTGAAAAGTGAAAGTGAAGTCACTCAGCCGTGTCTGACTCCTAGCAACCCCATGGACTGCAGCCCACCAGGCTCCTCCATCCACGGGTTTTTCCAGGCAAGAGTACTGGAGTGGGGTGCCATTACCTTCTCCGATACTGGTCTGAGGTGACCTCAGTACATATCTTAGAAAGTCTAGAAAATAGATTGTATGTTCCTCAATCAGCTGTTCTCAAATGTCTGTTTTTATTCCCTCAGGTGAAGTTTGTTAAATATTTGGTAGCACTGATAGGCTTGTTTCAAGAGGAAAACTTTCTTCCAAGTGCATGCTAATACTTACGCTTCAACAGAAGGTGGAAATCGAGGTTGAACTGACCTGTTTTACGAACTGAGGAATTGGATAAAGATACAATAAGGATACTGGCCTCAAGGGGCCATCCACCCTTCTGGATGAGCTGAAGATGTGCCCTGATACATACTACCTAGTAAATAGGTTTGAATCTGCTTTAATGTCCAGACAAATGGTAGCATAAAACCTTGAAGTTCCACCATCCTCTGCTGCTGTGTTATGGTCATAGTCAATTTAGCGTGGCAGATTTTTCAGACAAACATAAGATGCCCACCTGGTGAAAAGTGCAGCGCACTCCTAAAACTTTGTCGCTTTGTGCTTGTCCTTTGAGCTTGTGACTCCTTGGCTTATCTTTGAAGGTAAACTACTTACCAGATATATATTGAGAAAATGAATGAAGTGTTAAGTAGGACTGTTAATAAACCAGTTGAAAACTGAGGGAAAGCCTACCAAAAGTGCCATATTCTGTTACATAATAAGTGATCTATAGATCTTTTATTTTCTGGTGAGAATTAATTAACAAAAGGCATTCCTTACTAGTGGTAACAAAAATGATACCCTAAAGTTTAAAAATAATAATAACAAACTGCTTTTCTCAAATGTTGAAAGCTGCTTATGCAGAATGGCATCATAATAGCAATAAGAAGCAAGGCTCAGATGGTAAAGTGTCTGCCTGCAACGCAGGAGACCCGGGGTCAGTCCCTGGGTCGGGAAGATCCCCTGGAAAAGGAAGTGGCACCCCACTCCAGTACTCTTGCCTGGAAAATTCCATGGACTGAGGAGCCTAGTAGGCTGCAATCCATGGGGTCGCAAAGAGTCAGACACGACTGAGCAACTTCATTTCACTAACAAAATGTAGGGTAAAAAATGGGGCTTCCCTGGTGGCTTGGATGGTAAAGAATCCACCTGCAGTGCAGGAGACCCACATTCGATCTCTGGGTCAGGAAGATCCCCTGGAAAAGGGAATGGCGATCCACTCCCAGTATTCTTGCCTGAAGAATCCCATGACAGTGAGCTGGTCAGCTATAATCCATGAGGTCACAAAGAGTCGGACACAATTGAGCGACTAAGCACACAAACAGGATAAAAATTACTTTCTTACACACCACAGAACACATTTTAATCATTCAAATCAATCAAAAGCCTTTCAACTTGCTTGATTCTCAGAGAATTAGGTGCAGGTTCTGAGAAAACAATATATTTGCAAAGAATTTTCCAGCAGGAGATGGTTACTGAATACAAAGGTTATTGTCAAAGGCAAAAAAATGTTTTAACTTTGTGATGCTCATTGCTGTGACTTTTCCCATCAATTGTCTGCCTAAAGGTCGACTGTCCAATGCTTACTGAGAATTAGTTACCCTGTGGTCACTCAGTGATGATAATTGATGGTAATATAATCAGAGGCAGAATATCAGTTGACTAGAGCAGTGTAATAGAAATCAGGAAGTTCAGCCTCTGGCCTTTATTCAGTCAATGATTTTATGATAAATGTCATATCTTTGAACATTCTATATCTCAGCTTCTCCATCTGTTAAACTGAGTTCATAATAACTGTCCTGGTCTGTCTCACAGGAATGTTGCATGGACAAATTAGATAAGTGTAAAAGTGCCTTGGAGGTAAAGCCACTCTATGAATAAAAATTAGTGTGATGTAGCTACTGAAAAGTGTGTTGCAGAACCTAGAACAGTTAATCTCCACAGGCTTCAAGGCTCGATAAAGCTTCATAATGGATTCCTGTCAGGCAGAAGAAACCCATCTTATCAGTTCATGGCTGTATAGTATTTAATGGAAAAGAAATCTCTTTATAAATGTTTTCTTACCTTGATACAAATGCACATTAAAAATCAGTCATGTTTGAATTAAATAAAACCTTTCTAAGTAGCTTTAAGTCACCTCTAATATCCAGTTTATAATTTCTGTAGTCATTTTGGAGGGTGAGGATTTTATATGTTTAATAAAGTTGTGAAATAAGTATATGAAACAATATATGGGGAAGAGAAATTGACTAGAATGTTTTTTTTTCCCCCAGTAACAATTGTTACTGTTTTTAAGACTCTGACATTACCAAATTGAGATTTTAAAATTTTTGTTTATTTTATAGAAATCTCAAGCTCTCATTTCTGCCTAACCCATATATGTTTTCCTGGTTACTTCCTTTTCTGTCACAGTTAATATTCTCATTATCAGTTGTTATCATGACACACTCAGTCATTGCAGCTCAAAAACCTAATTACCAGGTCCCTTGAAGACAGAAAACCAGGGCCTTTCTTGAAGGAGTTCCTTAAGTGCTTATTCCTCTCGCCTGTCCTTTTCACTTCAGTGCACAGAGAGTTCTGTGTAAATTGCCAGCACCCACATGTTAAGTCCTTGAGAAGGAGAATTGAGCAAGTATTTAATTGTTTGGACATTGCAAATAAGAGTTCCTATTCAGGCCAACTAGAAACTTTTATTCCAGAGCCCACTTGATCTCTTTTCTTTTGGCAGGGGACCATTCCTAGTGGCATTGGGGAAGTCTTGGCACCCAGAAGAATTTAACTGTGCTCACTGCAAAAATACGATGGCCTACATTGGATTTGTAGAGGAACAGGGAGCCCTGTATTGTGAGCTCTGCTATGAGAAATTCTTTGCTCCCGAATGTGGTCGATGCCAAAGGAAGATCCTTGGAGTGAGTATTGGAAACGTTTTCACTCTAAGTTTTAAAGCAGAACAATTTTTTGGTATGAAACCCTTCCATCACTTTTACTTTTTATTTTCTTCTTACTTGATCCCCTCTCTGCTTTCATCACTATTTATTTTTGTAAAGTAAAACTAAATAGACCTCTGTAGAAGTATATTGGACTCATGGGGTTAAGTTGTCTTTGGTTTTGTCTTACTGAGTGCTGGGTTGTCTGGTGAAAGTCTAGCCACTGTGGGGAAAAAATAATTTACTCTGGATGTGCTGCCTCAACAGGACCCTGTTTGCTCAGGAATGAAGAGGTCGCACAGGACCACACACATCTGAGTTCCCAGAACTGACACCTTCACTGTTTTAAATTAAATTCCATCGCTTTTATAAGAGCAGCATTTCCCCATTTGTCAGGGTTCAAGCACAGGACACAGATTTCATGAAATATATAAAACATGAGGTTTATAAGTGATACATTTTTCTTGAATTCATATAATGTTTAAAAATAAAACCTCAGGTTTATGAGGGTATACATGTGATAGAAAAATAATCAAACCACACTTTTTTTTTTTTTTTTTTTTTACAAAAAGGTAGTAATTTAGGATTCAGATACATAGTAAATAATGATGAATGAATGAATTTTCTATTCTGGAATACCCAATTTGCTGTTGTGAAGTAAGGGTAAGACATTTCCTATGAGTGACCAGCAGTTGAAATGTTACTTTAGAAGTAGCCAAGGTGGACTCATGCGAAACACCTACATACAACTCATACAAAATTTGGAAATTACATTACTGAGTTCTAATACTCCCAATATGACAGTGTAATAATGAAGCTCTAATTCATTCCCATTGAGAGAAAAGAGTATGAAACAGCAATAGATTTTATTTTCTTGGGTTCGAAAATCACTGTAGGTAGCGACTGTAGCCAGAAGTTGGAAGATGCTTGCTGCTTGGAAATAAAAGCTATGACAAACATAGGCAGCAAATTAAGAAGCAGAAAAAACACTTTGCTGACAAAGGTCCCTATACCCAAAGCTATGGCAATTATGTACAGATGTGAGAGTTGGACCACAAAGAAGGCTGAGCACCAAAGAAATGCTTTTGAATTGTGCTGGAAAGACTTGAGAGTCCCTTGGCCAGCAAGGAGATCAAACCAGTTAATCCTAAAGGAAATCAACCCTGAATATTCATTTGAAGGACAGATGATGAAGCTGAAGCGCCAACACTTTGGCCACCTAACGTGAAGAAACGACTCATTGGAAAAGACCCTGATGCTGGGAAAGGTTGAGGGCAGGAGGAGAAGAGGACAGCAGAGGATGAGATGGTTGGATGGCATCACTGACTCAACAGACATAAGTTTGAGCAAACTCCTGGAGATAGTGAAGGATAGGGAAGCCTGGTGTGCTATAGTTCATGGTGTCGCAAAGAACTGGACACAACTTAGTGAATGGACAACAGCAACAAATTTTAGAATACATTTTTAAATGAGTCGAAAACTTTGAAGACACTTTAAAATTATAAATATACTATGTGAAATATTTCGGTATTATTAATTTGTACAATATGTAGAGAGGAAAACAGGAGGATAATTCAGGCTATACATTTTCAAATGACAATAAGTAGACTACGTTAATACTGTTTTAGTATATAAAAGTGATGGATTCTAGAATGATTAATAAAATCCAGTAAGAGTTTTAGCACCAAATGAGGTTCTAAGAAATGAAATCTTCAGCTCGTTGCTTTAGACATGCACCAGAACTTAACTAAAGGGACAAGTTTTCTGGATTGTGTTTTAGTTGTTTGATAATCTTACATTATGGTCTACCTCTTGAGAGACCTTTATGCAGGTCAGAAAGCAACAGTTAGAACTGAACATGGAACAACAGACTGATTCCGAATAGGAAAAGAACAACATCAAGGCTGTATATCGTCACCCTGCTTATTTAACTTATATGCAGAGTACATCATGAGAAACGCTGGGCTGGAGGAAGCACAAGCTGGAATCAAGATTGCCGGGAGAAATAATCAATAACCTCATATATGCAGATGACACCACCCTTATGGCAGAAAGCAAAGAAGAACTAAAGAGCCTCTTGATGAAGGTAAAAGAGGAGAGTGAAAAAGTTGGCTTAAAGCTCAACATTCAGAAAACAAAGATCATGGCATCTGGTCCCATCACTTCATGGGAAATAGATGGGGAAACAGTGGAAACAGTGGCTGACTTTATTTTTCTGGGCTTTAAAATCACTGCAGATGGTGATTGCAGCCATGAAATTAAAAGATGCTTACTCCTTCAAAGGAAAGTTATGACCAACCTAGACAGCATATTAAAAAGCAGAGACATTACTTTGTCAACAAAGGTCCACCTAGTCAAGGCTATGGTTTTTTCAGTGGTCATGTATGGATGTGAGAGTTGGACTATAAAGAAAGCTGAGCGCCTAAGAATTGATGCTTTTGAACTGTAGTGTTGGAGAAGACTCTTGAGAGTCCCTTGGACTGCAAGAAGATGAAACCAGTCAATGTGAAAGGAAATCAGTCCTGAATATTCATTGGAAGGACTGATGTTGAAGCTGAAACTCCAATACTTTGGCCACCTGATGTGAAAAACTGACTCCTTAGAGAAGACCCTGATGCTGGGAAAGATTGAAGGCAGGAGGAGAAGGGGACAACAGAGGATGAGATGGTTGGATGGCATCACTGACTTGATGGACATGAGTTTGAGCAAGTTCCAGGAGTTGGTGATGGACAGGGAAGCCTGGCATGCTGCAGTCCATGGGTTTGCAAAGAGTTGCACACAACTGAGGGACTGGACTGAACTGAACCTGTTAAAGATGGAATAGTAATCTGTCTCAAGGATATAAAGTTGAGTAGATACTAGAAGCCTTGGTTATTATTTGGTTGAATGTTTCACTTGTTGTCCACGCTCATAATGATCTCTTTGGGTCTAGATAACTGCTATTTTTTCCCATTGTTCTTTGGTAGTGAATTGGGGCATTTTCTATGGCTAATGACTTCGCGGTATCATTTTATTTTGAGTTTTTTATTAGGAAATATTTCACAAATACAAATATTTGTAAAAATATATCACAAATATTAAAAAATACAAAAATGTAAAGAATAAAATTAAAATGACCTATATATTTATCAGTCCCAGATAGATCCTCTTAATCTGTAGCATGTGTTTCCTTCCAGTTTGCTCCTGACAAGGAATTCATTTGCAGAACTGTAACCATACTTTACTTATAGCATCCTATTTTTGTGATAATTATTATGGAAAGAGTAAGTTCCTATATTATTAACTACTCTTCAAAAATGATTTCTAATAGCTCCATCTCTTTCTCTCAATTCAAAGAAATGATTCTTTGCAAAGCAAAATTCTCAAACTTTCTTTTACTAATTAAAATCTGGTCCAAGTCTTTGATATTTGGTATATATAACCATAGGGCTGTTGTTGACTAGAATCCATGCTCTATGGTTCAAATTTTAGACACTCATTTGAATATGTGCTTAGTATAGTCGTAGCTGAGTTTCAAAATCCTGAACATGTTAAACATGATTGGATTAAGTTGATTAAGTTGTTGCTTCCAACATGGGACAATGTATAGGTTTGTGAGTTTTTAAATGTTTTGCCCTTCCTTCATGACATTTTCAAGATAATATTGTGAAACCATTACAAGTTAACGTTTCCTGACACCCTTTGAGGGAAAGTGGTAGTGTAGCACAGAGAAGGCAATGGCACCCCACTCCAGTACTCTTGCCTGGAAAATCCCATGGACAGAGGAGCCTGGTGGGCTGCAGTCCATGGGGTTGCTGAGGGTCTGACACGACTGAGTGGCTTCACTTTCACTTTTCACTTTCATGCACTGGAGAAGGAAATGGCAACCCACTCCAGTGTTCTTGCCTGGAGAATCCTAGGGACGGGGAAGCCTGGTGGGCTGCCGTCTATGGGGTCGCACAGAGTTGGACACGACTGAAGTGACTTAGCAGCAGCAGCAGCAAACGTAGTGTAGCAAACACTTATGAAAGACTTGCTTTTATTCACCACATTTATATGTTTAAATAACACTATTTATTCTTTAAATAAGTTTATTGATGTGTAGTTGTGAAAAACGTGTATTTTATATAGTGCATCAGTTTAGGTGATCTGTGAGTCTGTCCTTAAATATCTCCAGTTCCTTAGATGAAAAGCTTAGGCAAAGGAAAGCATGTATGTCTACTTTGGGGTCAGTTTAAAAGGACTGTATTGGTACAGCTGGTAAAATATGTACCATCTTTCTTTACATCCAATTACCTTTCTGTAACAGGAAGTCATCAATGCTTTGAAACAAACTTGGCACGTTTCCTGTTTTGTGTGTGTGGCCTGTGGAAAGCCTATTCGTAATAATGTTTTTCACCTGGAGGATGGTGAGCCCTACTGTGAGACTGGTAAGATCTTTAAGCCTGAAGTGTCTTAAGTTGTAAGTGAAGATAAAACCCCTATATTGCTATTAATTTGAAAGGAAATGCTAAGCAAAATAGTATAATTTTACTAAAGGTTTTAGGAGCACTTGCTGTTACTGTAAATATATAGCAAAAAAGTGTATAAAATTTGTATAGACTTTGTCAAAATCAGATATTACCCATTTCATTAAGAAAAGTGCATGTGTAGGCAGTTACTTAGACTATTTTTCTTGAACCTCCTATAAGGTATGGATATAAATCACATGAAATTGTATAGCTTAAAGCCTTCTTCTACACTCCACTAGTGAATTTTAAGTGATTATAAACATGAGAAATGTTCAACTTTTGGATAGGATATTGATACGCTCTTGAAGGCAACTGCCTTGACAACAAATTGGAATCTTTTGTTATTTTTACTGGATGGGAAGGTAATCATGGTTTGCTGTCTTGGTGAGATTATTTTTAAGAAAACAAGGTCTAAGTATTAATGCCAGTCTACTACATTTGTGCTATTACCTGAACTCTAAACACTTCCTTTTCCTTCCCAAAGGCTGCAAGTGAGCTTTCATAGCACTTATTTATTAATGTTATTCTTACTTAGATATTATTATAACACGTACATCTTTCAAAAAATAAAATATTTTCCCTTTATTATGCTTCCACTTAGTACCACTGCATTCCCCCATGGGGTTTTATTGTTGTTCTACCTTGCAGTTCAAAGGGTGGTACTGGACGGAGGGAATATTCCACAATATTCAAGTTAAAGAAGCAGTGAGCTTCTAATTTAAGGCTATTGACCACGACTTGACCCTTCTTTGCCCAATCTAATTACTAAATTCTAACAGTTCTATCCCCGGTGGATATTGAATTGGCTAATTTCTCTCACCTCAACTGCACTAAATCCAATTCACTCTTACCCTTTGCTTGGGCATTATAATTGCCAGCTAAAATGGTTTATCTTCTTTCCCCCAACCCTCAGATAGCTGTAGTAATATTTTTTTGAATGTGAATCAGATTGTGCTTGATACCTTATGGCTTCCACTAGAGGGAAAACTGTATTCCTGCCTGAGGCGAGCTTTGCCAACCCCATCTCCTCCACCTGATTGTTTGGGTTCTAGACAATGTCACTGGGTGCTTAGGCATACCTGGCCCCTGTGTTGTTTCTGAACCTACTGAGATCCATCCTGCCTCAAGGCTTTTGTACTTGTCTCTTTTGACTGGAATTTTCTTTCCCAGGTTTTCTGAAATGGTTCCTCCCCCTCTTTTATTTTCAAGTCTCAGCTCAAGTATTATCTCCTCATGGAGGCCTTTCCTAAGCCCTTCCGTAATATAGTGTTAAACACCTCCCCCAATTATTCTCTATTGCATCACTCCTATCACAATCTGAAGTTGTTTGCTCTCATTTATTTTTAAAACATAATAAATGATGGCATCTGATCCCAGTGAGAATATAAGCCCCATGTGGAGAACAGCCACATCTGTCTTTGCCACCATTGTGCCTGTAACCAGCGCCTAGATCAGCACCTAGCACACAGTGGGACTCTGTGGGTGTGTGCAGAGCACACGGCACCACGGAGTATTGAGGATTGCTGAGAAGGTGCAGATGGCAGCCTCCTTTCTCCTCTAGCCCAGGTGGGATTAGAAGTGTCAGAGTGAACCATGAGGGAAAACACACAGTAAGAGGAGCTGCATAAAAGAAAATTGCCAATAAGTTCTAATTTAGTAATGATAAACATCTTGTCAAAACTGCTTTCTTCAGAAGGAAGACATTAATACTTTATAACTCTGTGTCAGGTAAGAGGTGTTCTCTGGATAAGGATTTTTAGCATGAAGTCGTAAAATGGGAAGGAAAATATAGCAGAAGAACAAGTGGCTAATATTGTTGTGATACAGTCCAGCTAGAAACTCAGTCACAGCACTTATTCACGAAGGTTTCCTGTGACTTTTTTTTTCCTTACCAAGTAGATGTGCTGTGAAATTTGCTAATAGTGGGGCTGCGGTAAAGAAGGTTTTTTCATACGTTTTTCATGATTTATGTTCATTAGTCTTATTGTTTCTAGTTATTGGATGTTCTCTTTTATTTTATTGAAACAATCATGCCTATTGATAATTTATCAGAGAACAGTGATGTTCATATACATTTCGGCCGTTAATAAATTGGACAGAACTGAGAAGTAACATATGGAAAAACCTAACAAAGAATGTTAAGTTGTATATATAACGTTTTCCAAGGGTAAACTGAAATAAACTACACATAATGCTCAGATCAGGTGTTATGCCATCTGAAAATTTTTCTGTTACTAGTAACTGTATCTTTATCATCTAATTCTCATTTTGTTGCTGTTCTCTGAAAGCTCTTATTCTACATCTTTGTCATGTTTCAATTATGTCTGCCCCACCCCTGCCCCAATACAGATTATTATGCCCTCTTTGGTACTATATGCCGTGGATGTGAATTTCCCATAGAAGCTGGCGACATGTTCCTGGAAGCTCTGGGCTATACCTGGCACGACACTTGTTTTGTATGCTCAGTAAGTAAACTCCTGTTTTCCATTCAGAGGAGCACAGTATGGCCAGTTCTAGCCTGAGCACTAAATGGAAATAACGGTTTTTGTATCTATCAGTCCCCCAAACCTAGAAATGTTTTACAGTGGTTTTGAAAGTCAAGTTCATTAAAATTTTTGGTACTTTTCAAAATTGTTTGGCACAGAATAAGATGCTTACACCTTTAGAGAAATAGTCTTAATACATTTTTGTTTATAAGGAGAAGATATGAATTTCTTAAAAACAGTAAGATTTTGTTACGTTTTTTAAACTATGTTTTATTGGAGTGTCTTTAGTAATTTATGAAAACAGGTAGTTCTTAAAATAGAAGTAAATTTTTATAAATATTTGTTATTGACTCAATACTGGAAGTAAACTATATGTTGATCCATTTCCTTCCTTAGCAATAGTCTATGAATATTCTTTTCTTTTTGAGACTAAAATAAACTTGTAGTAATATATTTACCTGTCTCATTTCACATTATAGTATTTTTGGTTTTATTTTTATTGATGAAGATTGATTCAGAGATAACTTTAACCTCAGATATATATTTTTTAAATTTAGAAGTAAATATTTAATAAAGGTACTCTATTCAGATGGTTGATTTTTAAAAATTATATTTAATATTTTTAATAGTTTTTAATAACATTGTACGAAGGGGGAAATGACTAGTTAATTGAAGTTACATAATTTCCCTAAACATTACTATTGAAGCCTGTCTTGTTTACTTCATCCATCTCTTAGACGTCATAAAATCTGTAAAAAGCAGCAATTTTAGCAGATTCGCCTCCTCCTGTTCTCTGGCAGATCTGCTCAGGGGCGTTGTTGTTGTTTTTAGTTGCTCAGTCATGTCTGACTCTTTGCAACCCCATGGACTGTAACCTGCCAGGCTCCTTTGTCTATGGGATTTTCCAGGCAAAAATACTGGAGTGGATTGTCACTTCCTTCTCCAGGAGATATTTCAGATTCAGGGATCAAACCCATGTCTCCTGCATTAGCAAGCGGATTCTTTACCACCAAGCCACCTGGGAAGCCCACTCAGGAGCATTAAAATTAGCAAAGACAGTGGGAAAGATAAGAAGACATAAATGTGAATAGCTTACTGACAGTATAACATCCGGCAGCCAGATATGGACTATAGTTTTCTTAATAAGAAACAAACAAACAAGAAATGAGACAAAGAAATGAATTAAAAAGAATTCTCAGGTGTTCTCTGGTGGCTCAGACAGTAAAGAATCCGCGTGCAATGCAGGAGACCTGGGTTCGATCCCTGGGTTGGGAAAATGCCCTGGAGAAGGAAATGGAAACCCACCCCAGTATTCTTGCCTGGAGAATTCCCATGGAACAGGAGCCTGGTGGGCTACAGTCCATGGGGTTGTAAAGAATCAGACATGATTGAAGTGACAGAGCACTGCACACTCGGGTTTTCTGTGCCTGTATATTTAGGGGCCTAGGAATGTGTGTCAAAGCACCTGTGTTGGGTTTTTTTGGTTTGTTTTTCTTAATGCCTTGGGTCTCTACAACAGGAGGCAGGTTTAAAACATTGATTAGAATTTGAGAATAGAAATTATGTTTAATGTGACCGCTTTATGTGTTAATTTTTTCACTATGGCCAAATATTCATTCCCAATTAAGAAAAATAATGATCAATAAGTTTAAATAAACTAAAATGCATTCCAGAGAAAAGTCATTCTTCATTGCTTTTGAAAGATGACATGGAATGTTATAGTAATCGTGAAATGTTAGGAGGTCTGACACAATGAACTGAAGTGTTTTGTCATACTATCCATTGGGTGAAAAATCGTTTCCCCTTTTTAGGCATACTTGATAAGATAATGACATTCTCTCAAATAATGCTTCTTTTTCAGGTATGTTGTGAAAGTTTGGAAGGTCAGACCTTTTTCTCTAAGAAGGACAAGCCACTTTGCAAGAAACATGCTCATTCTGTGAATTTTTAAAAGTCAACTGTCCAGGGGAAGAGAAGAAATTTGAAGAGAAAGAGGAGAATTTAAATTACCAATTAATTTTTAGATTTAATATTTATATGAAGTTTTGAAAAATAATAGTGGCCCTCAGGGGATAAATTCCAAGCTTTGAAAACCAAGTCTATGAGGAAATATTTGGCTTCATAAAGTAAAGAAACAGTTTGGTGTTTATTAATATTACTTTTTTCCCTGTATTTTCTGCCCATAAAGTAACTTTTATAAAAATCAATTTCCTGGTTGACTATTAAATTCATCTTAGAATAAATTAGTGAAGAATTAAATTTTAGAATAAAAACCTTCAACTTTTATGCTGAAATAACTAAACTTTCCTTGTTAGGTAGTTTTGAGTAAATTTATAAAAAGACAATGAAATGCCTTACACGTAAATGAAATACTGTGTTTTTCTTTAAAAAAAAATAGCATTTATCTTTAAAACAGTAAATAGGAATCTAAACAGAGAATTTTATCAGTAGTAGGTGTCAGGTTTTTTAAACTGTATACATTTTTTTGTCTTTACAGTTCATCATTCCAATAGGAAAGGCCAATAAGATTTTGATCAAAACATGTCTTGCCAATAGGAGGTGTTATATTTTTGTCTTATTTCCTTCCACCCCAAAAAAGCCACCACATAGCTTATAAATTTCAGTTTTTTTGCCTTTTATTAGAATATGACCATTTTCTATTAATTGTGTATGTTTCACCACCTGTCAGTCAGACTATTTTTTTTTCCCCTTCCCTTATGCTGAGGTAAAGAGCTTGTTGAATAACTTTGGACTCTGAAAGTTGTCTCTTTCTTTAAAGAGAATAAATAGAAAAGAATGTGGTTGGGAGTGATGGTAAATCACAAGATTGGATCAGAAATTTTTTTAAATTCCCCCTTTTTAGACAGTGAGTCAATTTGATCAGTTCACGTTATACTATTGACTGATGAAGGTTTGAAAGTTCTCTTTGCAGAATAATTTTTTTTGTTCAGTTCTACATTAGAAAAATATTGGTTTGGGAATATGATAAAAATTTAGAATTTTCTTTTCTTTTGATAGTTCTTTCTCAGTAATAAATGAACCACTTCTAAAAGTAATCATGAAGTTTGGAAAGCTTTTTATTCACAGAGGTTTGATAGTATAGAGAGGAACATGATTAATTACTCAGACCAGCCTGTTGTTTGTTTTCTTCATTTTAGGGAAAAAAATTATGTAGATACCACGTGAAGACAGAAATAATTGTGGTAAGATCGTGAATCTTGTTGATATTTGCCCAGTAGGAAAAGAGATTATGGCATTTGATAGTTTTTTTGTTTGTTTGTTTCCAGAATGGACAGAAGCCCATGATCACACTAAGTTACCACTTGGATTTGTTTGGGGAAGGGTGCTTTTATAGTTGAGACTGAGCCCCACCCCCTGCCTGACTCATCCATCACTTGAGACTTGACTTCCATTGTGTGCGTGTTTGTTAGACAGCAGGGTGTTAGGCTACAATATTTGTTTAACCTCCCTAAGAACTGTTCAAGGTATCTGTCCTGAAAGCTGCTAATTCATGGTCTAGCAGACTTACATTATATGCAGATAGTAATTAACTGGGAATAAAAGGAATAAGCTGGGAATAAAAAGAATGAGAAGTGTGACGCAGAGTAGCAAACTGAATGCTTCACCAACGGCAACCCAGGACTGTCCCCTTGCCATGCATCTTGTAGGGACGCAGGGAGCTTTTTCTGTTGTGTTTTAAAAGCTGGAACTGAATCATGCCATATTTCCACATTGCTGCTGAAACCATCCATAGAAGACACGCTGCATTGTCACGTATCTTAATATCAGTCCTTTGCTTTACATGACATAAAATAAGGTGATGGTTTTGTTTTAGTACGGTAGAAATTTTTTTGTTGTTTTTAGTTTTGCTTTTACATGGTAAAGAGTCTGCCTGCCGTGCGGGAGACTCACATCCCTAGACTTGATCCGGAAGATCCCCTGGAGAAGGAAATGGCAACCCACTCCTGTATTCTTCCCTGGAAAACCCCATGGACAAAAGGGCCTGGCAGGCTACAGCCCATGAGGTCACTAACAGATTATATGCCAAGAGAGTATTTGATAAGTCAGTGGCATTGGAATGGCATTTGGGTATTTTGTTCAAAGAATTATATTTGATCTGGATTTCTTATAAAGTTATATTAAGGATTTTGTTTTTAATTACACTTTTCTTTCTGCATATTATTCATGGAGCATAAAGTTGCATTTCTCTAAATTTTATCCCTAAAAGGATAATGTCACTTCCTAACATCATTTTGTCTTTGGCTTTGTCTTTTGTCCTTTGCTTCTATGGCAAAGCCTTCTTCTGTCTATTCTTAAAACAGTTAATCCTGTGAAATAAGTACTGACTATAACCCAGAAGAATCTCTGTATTTTATAGTGGGGAATGCCATATTTAATACACCAGCATTAATCTTTTAATAACTGGCAGAGCACTTTATTCTTCTGGTGAGCTCCCAGAATATTTATTTTTCTGATTATAAATATTCCATGTCAGTAGCATTTTTGAATTGTTACCTCCTTATTGTAGAGCATTACTTTTAGTCTCTCTCAATTTATATTTTGGAATGTTGTGCTTAGAATAATACAGATTAGAATCACAGTATATGATTCTAAAACATCCCCTACTTGGTTTCCCAGTTTCTAAATGTACCGCATGTCTACAAGGACAAAATGTTGCTCACTGAAGTCTGTCTAAAAATAATGCCCTCCACATGTGCCTGTCACATTCATATTTCCTATTGATTCACGTTACAGTTAGCAACTAAAATTAAAACCTGATCATTGGTCACTGTGCAAAAGACAAGCAGAAATTAGAGTTTAAATCTTGAAAACAGCATCATGTTTAAAAATGATTATAACAAAAACGGTATCCGTGGTACCATTTTCAAGGACTGCTACTATAGAAAATACTCTTCCCTGTTCAAGTGTGAATCTAGAGTTATGTCAACATTTTGGTGATATTTGGGGTTTAGTTATTGCTATTGAAAGAAGAGGCTTTTCAGACATAAGGGAAAGGAAAACACACTGATTTTACACAATTTGATGTGTCTTCAGTTTGTCCTCCTTCAACCCCCAGATGTTTTAAGGTTATGGGTTTGGATTCTCAATATATCATTTACCGTATGCGTTAGTCTCTATCTTCTGTTTCTCTGCATTTTTCAGTTTGTATATGTCCGTGCTATTTTGCTTTTGGATACATTTTCTAATTAAAAACCACATGAGGAATATAATCAGTATATAAACCTTAATGTGCACATAATAAATAAATGGCTGCAGTGATACAAACAAGTTCTCTTGGTTTTTCTTTTTGGGGGACAAGAGGTTTCTATTAAGTCATCAAGGGAAAAAATAATGTTCACGGGATAGGCTGATTCTCAGGAGAATCCCTCCTTTATGGTATTTGCCTATCAGAATATCCCAGAAACGTAATATATTTGAAAATATTGTCACAATTATTTTATTTTAATCCATATTTATGCTTTGCATGTAGCATGTACACAATAAATGGTATGAGTAGATAAGTAAGCTCTATTGTCTTTCTTTTAAAAAACACTTATTGTTGGGACTTCCTTGGTGGTCCAGTGGTTAAGAATTCGCCTTGTAATGCAGGAGACATGGGTTTACTCCCTGGTTGAGGAACTAAAATCCCACAAGCCGAGCAACTAAGCCTGCAAACAACAACTGAGCCTGCACGCCACAACTGGAGAGCCCACATGCTGCAACCACCAGAGACCGTGTGACACAAGTAGGTCCATGTGCCACCACTACTGAGGCCCACACACTCTGTAGTCCGCGTGCCACAACTAGAGAGTCCGTGCCCCGCAACAGAAGATTGCACGTGACGCAACATAGATCCCACATGCTGCAACTAAGACCCGACACAGCCAAATAATTTTCAAAAGTTTTAAATTTATTGTTGAGATAATTTATTGGAATAACCTGTCATATCAAACATTATACTGTGTCATATATTCAACAACATCAGTCATCTGCATTTTCCTGTCTTTCATTGGCCAGGGTACATTACTTCATTCTTAGCTCATCCTGATCTCATTAACTAACTTTTCTGTAACTAGGTAGGCTTACCTATTCCTTGTTTGTTTATTGCTTTAAGATTTTTTTCCAACTGTATAAAGTCGAGAGGAATGTTTCTGTTGCAGGCTGTATATTAGAAATAAAGACAAATTCAAGTCTATTTGCTCACAGTATATTAAACTGCAGAAGCCAAACTTATAAGGGCATCAAGTCTGCATGTGACATTTTAATAGCTGCTGTTTGGTTTCTATCAATCACGTCATTGCACATTAAAATACACCGACAAAATAAGAGATCTGTCATTCCTTCGTTAAGAAACAGTAATCCAGTACAAGATTTATAGGCTTAAGACTCGACAGTGTGTGTTCACAATAAATCCCCATTCAGTGCTCAAATCAGAACAAGCCTCCCTGTCGTCCCGTGTTTTCTGCTCAAAATGTCCCCCATATAAGATTATCAAAGGTTTTCTTACAGAACTACATATAAAATCTTTTTTTGCCAGAAAAGCTTAATTTAGGTTGGCGGTTTCCCTTTTTGAGTCCTCTCAGACAAGATCTTGGTTATATCAGAAACACATAGGACCTGATGTATTATTAGTGGGCCTGGTGTTAATTAGGGAGAATTACCAGAAATAGTTTGCTTCATGGGAATTTATTACAGAATCACACTTGACTGATGGCAGAATAGGAGTTGCTGAGAGAGAGCAGCTCCCACTCATAACCACTAATTAATAAGGTGCCAAAATTCTGCAGAGGAGGTTTCATCCCCGGTGTGGGAGCCTCAGAGGGAAAATGGTTCCTTTGCAGCATTTAAAATTTTAAAGAGGAAAGGGACCAGGACACATGGCTACCCCACAGAAATCCCAAGACTGATACAGGTTTGTGTTGTGTTTATGAATGAGAGCATTTAACTCAGGAAGCACCAAATCCAAAAGTTTGTGAAAGAGCACCTTTCCCTCCCAAAGTCAAAAGTAGCCTGTATGTTAATCATACTAAGGAATATGGACAGTATTTTTAATGTGGCGAGTGTCTGATTGGCTTGGCTGCTCATTTTATGAAGAATAGAATTTAGAACCAACTATTTGTCTATAGTAGAATATCACTGAACTTCTTAGTCCATGATTTAGAAGCTGACTGAGTAGGTGGCAAGATTGCATCAATGATTAATAAGAAAGGTTGGCTTCCACACCTTAAATGCAAAGTTGGGGAAAAGTAAGGTGTGTTTCGTGATTGGCACTAATGGCAAAACACTGGGAGAGCCCTATTAAATGAAGGTTTGCCAAGAAGGAATTTTTTTTTCCTGTGTCTGTAACTGTTAATCATATATAATAAAGCTCGGAACGTTTGCTTAATGTAAAAGAAGAAAACATTTCCATGTGAGAAAAGCACAGATCGCTGACCTCAGGGAGAAAAATAACACAGTTGAGAATTCCCAGAATATAATTTGTCAATTTCTCTTCAGCTCCCAAGGAAAATGACTTCTGTGCCAGCTCCATGAATTGACTGACATGTTCTCTAATGCATCCGTGTTTCAAAGGACAGTTTTCTGTTTAATAATTGGGTTCCAAATTAGGTTTTCATCTTTGTGTTCTAAATTGTCACATTTGCTCTCTAGTTCCAATATATTTAAGTTTGTTTTTATTTCTCTCTCTCTCTCTCTCTTTTTTTTTTGTTTGTTTCTTTTGCTTGTAACGGACACAACTGGTGCTGTAGTTGCATAGACACACTTGCTCAAAAATAGCATTGTTTGTTTAAGGTATTTTAGTAGACTGTAGTAATCTTTAGAGGTGTCTTGACTTTTTTTCCCCCTAGTGTATCACTGATATATCAAGCTGTTCCCTTGGTAAGTAGGAAAGTAAACTAATTCCAATGACTTTTTCTACCAATATTAATTTTTGTGTTTTGAAATGAAAAGCAGAAGACTCCATGGTATTTTTTCAAGTATGAAATGTGAAATATAAGTTAAATTAATTCTGGATTTATCAACTGAAACTTACCATTTATTCTGCTCTGTTAAATTATTGTGCTACTGTTCGATAATTTTTCCAGTACTATTATAAATACTTCAAATAAAAATGAACTTAATGAAAAAGATGAGAGGCACTGAAGTGAACCCAATACTTATGCCTGAAAAGATACAAATCAACAATGTGAATCTATTATAGTTTTCTTATGCCCGAATCAGGGTGGTAGATGATCTTTAACAATTTATCAACATAATATAGATGTTCAGAGTATAAATTAGATTTGGAGGGAGGAATATATTTGATTACTTCTGGTGGATCATACTGGGTCCCTTCAGGAGACAAATATTACACAGTAACTTAGGAGAAGTTTAATGCAAGGAATTATTAAGGTATGAAAGGAAAATAACTGAAAATATAAAGAGAACTCAAAAGGGTAACCTAGGACTGAGAGAGAGGCCCCAAGGAAGGGAAAACCTTAAAAGAAGGCCCCCGTTCCATGGCTGGAAGTCAGACCTTGTTGAAGAAAGTGTGGCTGCAGCCCACAATAGCAGAGAAGTTCTCTGGGCCAGAGCTGGTCATCACTTGCCCAGAACTAGGAAACAACCCTCTGAATACAGAAGCCAAGACTGGTAGGGCAGTGTAAAAGGGTGTTGGAATCCTGCTGTGGGTGCAAGGCCTGAAATACATGGAGGGGGCTGTGGCAAGGTGGTCACTAGGGTCAGGCCAGGGAAGTGAGGTCACTGAGGGACTGTGTGCTGTGGATGCATAGCTGAGGCAGAGTCCAGCAGATGTCCCCCCACACACCAGCCATGAGCAGACCCTGCAGCTGGAGTAAGACAAACCAAAATGCAGCACCTGAAACCAGAAAAGAAGCCCCCTGACTTGTACAGTATTGCTTCAGTTTCCTTAGCTGACAAAGCTTCATGTCATGCTCACTGGAAAGGAGAAATGTTTGAAGAGTCCAGTGCACTATCATGGACCAGGTACTGAAGGGCGAATTTGGAACTAAAAATCAATAAACTGATAATTGAAATATATGAAGTGAAGTCTGACTCTCCGATCCCACGGACTGTAGCCTACCAGGCTCCTTCATCTGTGGGATTCTCCAGGCAAGAATACTGGAGTGGGTTGCCATTTCCTTCTCCAGGGGATCTTCCCAACCCAGGGATTGAACCCGGGTCTCCCACGTTGCAGGCAGACGCTTTAACCTCTGAGCCACCAGGGAAGCAGGAGCAGGCTGTGGCTCACATCATCAACTCCTTATTGCCAAATTCAGACTTAAGTTGAAGAAAGTAGGGAAAACCACTAGACCATTCAGGTATGATCTAATCAAATCCCTTATGATTATACAGTGGAAGTGACAAATAGATTCAAAGGATGAGATCTGATAGAGTGCCTGAAGAACTATGGACGGAGGTTCATGTCATTGTACAGGAGGCAGGGATCAAGACCATCCCCAAGAAAAAGAACTGCAAATAGGCAAAATGGTTGAAACTTCCATTATCCTATTCATCGAATGCCTCTTCTCAATGAATCAGAAGGTAGAACAGGATATTCTAACTTCTTTCTTTATTGTCAAAATCCTCTGATAATTACTATACCATCAGTTTGCAAAGTAAACATATTGGCACTGACTTTTTTTTTTCAAGAGCTGCCATCTAAGTATGCAGTGCAACTGAACAGCTCTGAATATTTCAAAGATTTAGTTGGTACAGCAGAGTTGGACACTGAGCACTGAGCATGCATGTCCTAAGATATAACCAAAAGTTTTTTAATGAATGTATTTTATTATACTAATACTTGCCTGTGGTTTAAACAAGTAAAACATTCTTAACTTAAGGTTTGTGTTCATTGGAATTTCAGTTAATAAAAGTTTTCCTGTATGAACCTAAACCCCTATCAAACATTAACAGAAAAGGTTGATTGTTTTCATATTAGTAATAGAAAGCAAAGAAATTAATATTTTCCTCTTCACAATAAACCATGAAAGATCAAACCCAGTGGATCTATAATAATAACATATTTATTTGTATTGTTATTGTAACTTGTATGGCATATTATCCCTTACATGAGGGTACACTAATAACTCTCGAAGTTTCTAATAATTGGAGAAACTGAGAATCAAGTATTTTTAATTTGCATATTAGAGATGAGAAAATGAAAACTCAGAAATGATTCTCCAACAACATAGACTAAGACATTTTTAAAGATTAGGGAGAAAATTTATTATTTCATCCACACTCCTTTAGAGTTCCTCTTACTAACAAGGGAGAATGCCAATATATTCCATTGGTAAGGACAGTTTTAGGAATTACTTAATTTTGATAGAATGTGTAAAACTTAAAAGCCATATCCATCTGACTTACACAGTTGCCTGCCACACAGATGTCAATATGTGGGAGGTTTGTGATTGGACCATCTGTTCTTCAAGAGTATCTGTGATGCAGTAGCCCCCTCTGCAATGCACCATTTGCTGTTCTGTGTGCTGCTTCATTTCAGAGAAGCACAGGAATAATGAGAGTAAATTATGTTAGTCTGAAGTGGAGGAAACACCCAGTGTGATACCAAACAAATCAGAAGGCTATAGGAAATGCAATTTCCATTACTTTCACACTCAGAGGTCAGTAATAACTTATTTTTAACATCTTGGCAAACAGGTCAGAGTGGTTGACACCCAGTTCATTGTTACCTTTGCGGTGTGATGAAGTTAGTTCCAGGCCATGAGTAAAGAATGGAAGGTGGTAAAGGTGAGAACTTGGTGAGAAACTGCATATACATCCAATTATGCCGACAAGGTTACCTAAGATTCTCATTTGAAATAAAATCTCTCTGCTATGTGGTAATGGCAGGCACCACTGCTAAGTCCACTGAAGCATAGCTGGAAAATCCAGCTGCCCTCACATCTGTTTTGCATGACCTTTCAATCATCAGCAAATACTTCTGCCTCTAGGAATGGAGGACTGGGTAGGATACGGCTATGTGACTCTCTAAGCTATCACTATGGAAAGCATATTGAAACAAAATTCACGCATGCCATGTACTGTGCCCAGAAATTAGAGGCTTGTCTAGATGGTGTTAAGGTTTTGACCTATCTAGAGTGCTCACACCTGCTTCTTACATTCATGTTGTTAATCCTTTGTTCACAAAATGAGACATATTATGAAATATGTGAATGGACTTCTCTGGCTGAAATCTTAAATGTTTAGGCTCTTAAACTGGTTCAGACTAAAATAACATTCATGAAATAGTGTCTTTTAGACATCTAATGATTATATTTATTATATGCAGAAGCCTGTGTGATTTGACTTAACTGCTTCCATGAGAGCCCTGCCCTGATTACAGTACTTGAGTTCTTGGTAATAACAAAATGTTCTGAAAATAAGAAAAGAAGGAAAAAAATGACTTAAGAATCCCTTGAAAGGATTGACATGAAGTTTACTCTTACACTAATAAAATTCATTCTCACACTAATTTGATGAGAAGCCAGTGGAACAGGGGCAAGAACACAGTTTGGTTTATATCAAGACCAACTTTAGCTGTTGTCAAAGAGAAGCAGTTATACTGAATACAGTAGTTATCCATAAATATTTGAATCGACCATTTAAAGAGAGGGAACTTTGTTTAGGAGGAATATTGTAGGTGCTGGCATTTGATAAGTCTCTCTGAGCTGAATTTTGATTACCCTGGGCTGAACTTAGGGCTTCCCTGGTGGCTTAGATGGTAAAGAACCAGCCTGCAATGTGAGAGATCTGGATTTGATTCCTGGGTCAGGATGATCCCCTGAAGGAGGGCATGGCAGCCCACTCCAGTGTTCTTGCCTGGAGAATCCCATGGACAGAGGAGCCTGGTGAGCTATAGTCCATAGGGTCACAAAGAGTCAGACAAGACTGAATGACTAAATACAGAACAGATTGAACTTATTTGTAGGATTACCACAGGCAGGCTAATAATTTGGATAAATCAACAGTATTGCTTTTTAATTTTTTATTTAATATTTATGTGGAGAGAAGGTTGAATACTTTGTTCAGGGAGAAGAGTGGGTCCAGGATCCCTAGAGATCATCCCTAGGATGCTGTGATCCACTTAACTCTGCCCCATCCTTGCCCACCCTGCTCAGCAAAGCAGCCTTCAGCCAGGACTAGCTGGTGGTGTTCCAGAGTCTCCCTAAGGAGTCAGTCCTTGATGCTGTGCTACTTATTAAAGTATCTCATTCAACCCCATGAAGTTCTCTCCCCTAAAATCACCCGCCAAGATCACAGTCTTCTCCCCCTAACAATGTTTCCAGGGATGTTCAGAGCTTCTCACGGATGGGCACTCTGGGCAACTGGCCAGCAGACCAACTTCTTAAACTGATGTTCCCTCCACTGAGGAACCACTGATCTTGGAAAAGCTACAGAATTTGGTTGAGTCTATAAGTGAAGAGTGAAAAAGTTGGCTTAAAGCTCAACATTCAGAAAACCAAGATCATGGCATCCAGTCCCATCACTTGGAAAATTTCCCATCACATGGCAAATAGATGGGGAAACAGTGGAAACAGTGTCAGACTTTATTTTGGGGGGTTCCAAAATCACTGCAGATGGTGATTGCAGCCATGAAATTAAAAGACGCTTACTCCTTGGAAGGAAAGTTATGACCAACCTGGATAGCATATTCAAAAGCAGAGACATTACTTTGCCAACAAAGGTCCATATAGTCAAGGCTATGGTTTTTCCAGTGGTCATGTATGGATGTGAGAGGTGGACTGTGAAGAAGGCTGAGTGCTGAAGAATTGATGCTTTTGAACTGTGGTGTTGGAGAAGACTCTTGAGAGTCCCTTGGACTGCAAGGAGATCCAACCAGTCCTTCCTAAAGGAAATCAGTCCTGACTATCCATTGGAAAGACTGATACTCCGATACTTTGGTCACTTGATGTGAAGAACTGACTCACTGGAAAAGACCCTGATGCCAGGTAAGATTGAAGGCAGGAGGAGAAGGGGATAACAGGATGAGATGGCTGGATGGCATCGCCAACTCGATGGACATGAGTTTGAGTGAACTCTGGGAGTTGGTGATGGACAGGGGGGCCTGGCGTGCTGCAATTCATGGGGTTGCAAAGAGTAGGACACGACTGAGCGACTGAACTGAACTGAACTGAACTGATGCTTTATTTTTTCCCCACTAGTGTGTCCTACATCTTGGAGAATGATTATTCTCCAATGTCTTGGAGAGTTGTTGAGACACATATGGGATAGTACATGTGAACATACCAGAGTTACAATCCAGTCTTTTTTTCAAGGAGACAATAAACGATATTATTCAAAATACAAATTCACATTTTTAGTCCTTTGTCCAGAATACATCTCATTTTCTGGACAAAGGACTAAAAATGTGAATTTGTATTTTGAATAATATCGTTTATTGTCTCCTTGAAAAAAAGACTGGATTGTAACTCTGGTATGTTCACATGTACTATCCCATATGTGTCTCAACAACTCTCCAAGACATTGGAGAATAATATGAGATGTATTTTGTAATATCTGGATGGACCACTATAACTTAAATCTCAAGTGTTCTCAAGTAGGTTTGAAACTTGCCATCAACTATCTCAGAGACTCACAATGCACATTTAAAAATCTTGCTGTGAAAAGAAAAATAATTAATAGTTTAAACTATGTTTTACTTAAATATATTTGACCATGAACCCTTTTACTTAAAAAAACTTGTATGTATCCTACATAATACAATTTGGGAAATACTGGCTCATCTTTTTTCTTTTTTTGGGTGAATACCCTTAGTCATGATATTAAAAGTCTCTTCTTACTCCTTGGAAGAAAAGTTATGACCAACCTAGACAGGATATTAAAAAGCAGAGACATTACTTTGCCAACAAAGTTCTGTCTAGTCAAGGCTATGGTTTTTCCAGTAGTCATGTGTGGATGTGAGAGTTGGACTATAATGAAAGCTGAGTGTGGAAGAACTGATGCTTTTGAACTGTGGCGTTGGAGAAGACTCTTGAGAGTCCCTTAGACTGCAGGGAGATCCATTCTAAAGGAAATCAGTCCTGAATATTCATTGGAAGGGCTGATGTTGAAGCTGAAACTCCAATACTTAGGCCATCAGACGCAAAGAACTGACTCATTTGAAAAGACTCTGATTTTGGGAAAGATTGAAGGTGGGAGGAGAAGGGGACAATAGAGGATGAGATGGTTGGATGGCATCACTGACTCAATGGACATGAGTTTGAGTAAACTCTGGGAGTTGGTGATGAACAGGGAGGCCTGGCCTGCTGCAGTCTGGGAGTTGGTGATGAACAGGGAGGCCTGGCCTGCTGCAGTCCATGGGGATGCAAAGAGTTGGACACGACTGAAGAACTGAACTGAACCCTTAGTCATGCTTGCCTTCACATTTTAAACCAGGGGTTCTCAAAATTCTGTGCATATTAGAATCTTCTGGAGGGTCTGACTCCTGGAGTTTCTGACTCAGGTCTGGAGCTGGTGAATATCATTATTTCTACCAAATTCCAGGTGAAGCTGATTCTCACCACTTGAAGACCAGTCTATGAGTAGCACCTGTTCTAGATCTCGGACCCATGCTTCTACCGTTAATATGCAAATACCCCCAGGACCTTGTGCCTGAGCCCGCCCTCAGAGATTCTGATTGGGTAAGACTGGGATGGCGTCAATAACCTCGCATTTCTTAGCGGCTCTGACCGTATTGCTGGCCCACAGACCACGCTTGAAGAAGGTGTTCTCTCGCTTGGACCTCTCTGAAGGTGAGGGACCTTAAAAGAATACAGGTAGAAACCAGCGGTTTTTTTTTCTTCCTCTTGTGTCTAAGACCCGAGACATCCACTTCAGTTTCTGAAAATTAGATAAGTTAGGAAAGTATGCCCTACTCTGGGAATCCCGCAAGTTTCTTTTACCCTTTTTTCTTCGCAGAATTTTACGGCACTTGTGGAAAGCAGGGCGGAGACGACAGATCCTACGCAGACCTGGCTTTTGGCCGAAACAGAACACTTTAATGCCCCAGCGAGTGTGCAGCCTGGCGAGTAAGTGAGGAGTTAAATTAAATCTCAAATGGTAGAGGTTTCTCCCATCATTCCGTATCGGGAGTGTTAATTTTCCTAACCTTTAAAGATAAACTTCACGGGAGGTGAGGGAGTGGGGTAATAAAAGAGCACGCAGGGAGCCAGGTGTAATGCATTTGGGTGTTTGGTCTGGTTGATTACTCTTTCTCCGATGCTGGAAATTGGCCTGAGTCCAAATCCTGACTAGACCATCCTTCTCTATAAGAATTAACTAGGTCAGTGGCTTCTACATTTTTATCGGTTTAGTAGCTCCTCTGAACCAACTTCAGAAGCTTACACGTAGAATAGCCCACAGGTAAGCATTTCACACGTTAATTTCTTAGTTTTTCTTTCTTTTTAGTAAAAGATACTTTTAATTCACAAAACCACCAAAGAAACTCTGGGCTCCTCATGTTTTCAGGAACAGGGTTTGTAAGTCAGTTAACCAGAAGGTCGCCTAAATTTCTTCTGTTGCAACATTCAAGCACCTGTGAGGATTGCGGATTTGTTCTGGTTGATACACGTCCATTGACATTATCTGCAATGAGCTTGACTTCTAAAGAGTAGTTTGTTTTTAATCATGATTCCTGTCTTCAGTGCTTCCCTCTCCCCCAAACTAACAACCAGCGTTGTTTGTTGTTGTTATTGGTTTTTTTTATTTTCAAACTATTGAAAACTACTTGGTCTGGGGGTGGGGGGCGAGGAGGAAAGATTGTCTGCAGCCGCTCAGGGAGGTCTGGGAGTTGCTCTGTTTTCTTAGCTGTGCTGTGCAAATGAACTGAAGGTTTAACACTTAGGTGCTGTTTGAAGATATAATACAACAGAGCCCAGAAGAGGGAGTCTGGGCCCGCCATTGCCGGCCTGGCCCAAGGCCCCTCGGTACAGCTGCTCTGGGGGCTGCAAAGCTAGAATTTGTTGCCATGGCTTAGACCTAAACAAACCCCTGCCTGTTCTGGTATGTAGATTATGTTCTTCCAGGACAGCCCTGCTCACTCATTTTGCATCCATCTGTGGGACACAGGGGTTTCAATCATTCCTTCACCGTCTCCCATTCTAAAGCTGCAGTTTGTTATATGATATAGTGCCTTGTCACTTAGCAGCAGACGCCACGGTGCTGGAATCAGCCTGTTCCTCCAGCGTTTCCCCAGCTATACTGGAACCTCTGTCCTCAGGGACCTTGCTGTGGGACCACCTTGCAGGCGTTAATACTTTTCCCACTAAACCCGCTTGGCCAGAGGCCAGCCTGAATGCTGTTCTCAGTGGAGTAATTGAGATTCCAGAATACCTTTAGGTTAGTTTGGAGGCAAGAGAGCACAGTATTTCTTCCCTCTTCCATCAGGGTCATCTTCTTTTAATTTCCCATTTCTCTCTCCCCATCTCAGTGTGTGTGTCTCTCTCTCTCTGCCCACCCTCTGGGAAATGACTCTTCTCTTGGTTTATTCGAGTACAGTGATATTTGGCCTAATTTTTTATTTCCCTCCATTTTGGAGGGCTCAGAAGCAATTTTAAGAACCAGAAGGTCTCCTGGGAGACAGCAAAATAACATTTCTTCTAATTCCATGCAACATAGTATGGAGCAAGAAGATAGCATACATGTTTTCTTATCAACATAAAGTGTAAGAGCAAGTGAAGATTATAAAACTTACAAAAAGCACAAATACTTTTAATAACTGTGCGTGGTTTCCCTGTATTAGTAACAACAGTGTTAATACATTGTTTCCCTGGCAATTAAGAGAAAGGTGGTATGTGATCTGTATAGTCAGACTGAAAAGATGCAGATATATGTCATGAGGAACACTCTTGGCCCTGGGTTCTTGAAGGACCTTGTGTTGATCCTTGGGCCATTTTGTTCCCCAAGTCTCTTGCACATGTTTTCAGTCTTGAAATGAGTAGAACCATCATTTCTATAAAGTCATGATTTTATCAGCTCTAAGAGCAAAATATGAACTTTCATCCCAGAAAACATTCTTGCAGGGGAGTTTAATATGGTCCGTATACATTGATGCCTCCTCCACCCTTTCACACATGTGTTTATAGAACAAACATATATTGTGGCACCTAGCACTTACTGGGAGAAAGCAATGGCACCCCACTCCAGTACTCTTGCCATGGACGGAGGAGCCTGGTAGGCTGCAGTCCATGGGGTCGCTAAGAGTCGGACACGGCTGAGCTACTTCACTTTCACTTTTCACTTTCATGCATTGAAGAAGGAAATGGCAACCCATTCCAGTGTTCTTGCCTGGAGAATCCCAGGGATGGGGGAGCCTGGTGGGCTGCCATCTATGGGGTCGCACAGAGTTGGAAACGACTGAAGTGACTTAGCAGCAGCAGCACTTACTGGGCACCATTTTAGTCACTGGGCATTTAGCACAAGTGTCTTCCCTCCAAAAGCTGACATCCAGTCAGAAGAGGCACAGTGGACAAGGTAGCAATTGAATGGATAGAATAACAGATAGTGAAGCAAAATAAAGAAGAAGGAAAGGCAGGTTAGGTGTGGGTAAACCAGACAGAAAGGGAGGAAGGGAGTCACATGGATCTTTGCAAGAAGATTGTTCCAGGCAAAGGAAAAATCTTGCCATGTTCAGAGAATAGTGAAGAGCCAGTGTGGCGGGAGCGAGTGGGAGGGTGAGGGGTCTGGGGAGGAGGATAGAAGGGGATTGGGAGGCCCCAGAAGGGGGACCTGGGCTTTTACTTGAGTGATAGATAGTTAACAAGTCCTTTAAGATGGCATCTATCTCCACCCCCTCCCCTGCTCCCCTGACTCCTCTATCCCCCCTTGTGAGGCAGGTTGTTGGCAAGTGGAGGACCACATTCCAGTGTCTGAAGGAGTGAAGTCCTGAGTGTCTGCAGCGTTACTAACCACCTTTGACTTTTACTATGATTTGCTCAGAGGGCAGGGCTTCCTGAATACTCTATTTTTGGCTTGTACAAGAAATTATGTAGTTCTCATCTTGATGAAATTTCACAAGTCTGGACTCACTCTAATTTCCATAATACAGAATTTAGGAGTCTCCAACTTTGCTTTTCTTTCTTGCTGTTTCTGGGCCCGGAGGAAGCTGTCTCACGGGGCTACCGCACGGTGAGATGAGCCTTCCATGACCGTCTGCTCACATTGGCCCTTAAGCATAGGGAAGGGGCTTCTCCTCAGTTTCTTCAGGCCCAGGATGATGGGGAAGTACGTGAAACTGATGAGTTGCTGAAGGCCCAAGAGATTAAGTAGAAGTACCTGCATCCACCGGGGAAGGCAATGGCACCCCACCCCAGTACTTTTGCCTGGAAAATCCCATGGATGGAGGAGCCTGGTAGGCTCCAGTCCATGGGGTCGCTAAGAGTCGGACACGACTGAGCGACTTCACTTTCATTTTTCACTTTCGTGCATTGGAGAAGGAAATGGCAACCCACTCCAGTGTTCTTGCCTGGAGAATCCCAGGGGCAGGGGAGCCTGGTGAGCTTCCGTCTATGGGGTCGCACAGAGTCGGACACGACTGAAGCGACTTAACAACAACAACCACAACCTGCATCCACAGGTGAAGGGAATAACCTCTGCCTTCTCATGACCCTTCAAAAGAGGTGTTATGGAACTTCACTTGGAATCATCAGACTCTTGTATTTTGTTTTTCACTGATTACCTCTTAAAGTGTTGCTAATCACTATTCTAGAAACCTGCAAAACTTTGGGGAAATCAGTGTAATGTCTACCCCCAAACATTTTTGTCCAGGAAAAATAACTATCAGGAGCAGTTTAAAGGTAAAAGGGAGTCCCCTAAACAAATCTGGAATATATGCATGTTAAGAGCATGAGGACTTAAAGACTGCCTTGGTATTGGACTGGGTTGGTGGCGGAGGCTCTGAACTGGTGGTGTGGCTTGTTTAACAGTGTCGAGAAGGTGGCTTCCTTGGCTGCCTCTTCCACCCTGCCCTCTGCTATGTCATCTTGAGTTACTGTCAGCTGGACAACATTCACCTCATTCTTCAAACTGCATTCTGCCCATGCAACAGAATTTTAAAATCTTCACAGACAGTTCTCTCTACACACACATAACAATGTTCTATACTCTGGACATTTGTGTTTGTTCCTTCTGAAATCCAGGCACATTGTGTGTGACTGCCAATTTGTGTGGCTTGTTTTATGAGCTTCAGATTACAAACTGTTGACATGATCATTTGTCCCAAGTAGAAAGGCTTATTGGTATCGCATCCTCCTTTACCACCCTCTTTGACCAATCAGTCATCAGGATGATTCCCGCAGACACACCTCTCTCATTCTGTTTCCAGATCACCACCTCTGTGTGACATCATGGGAACTTAGTGCAAATAAATCTCCAGAGAAACCTGTGTTGGACAGATATTGAAATGGATTGCCACAGAAGAGCACTGCTTATCTCCTTAGAGAGCAGGGTTTATCACTAAAACAAGGCTTTGACAAAAAACACTGCTGGGGTTTCCACCATACCTCTGTGTAGCCAAAGCATTTCACCATCAAGTCTGGACACAGCCCAGAGCGAGATGAGACAGAATCTTATTAGCAGCTCTGAACTAGGACCATGTTTGGAGGACAAGAGGAAGTCGCTGTGACAATACATTCTAATTATTATTGATACTATTGATGTTCAACCAGCAGGGTAAAAGAGGTTCCTAGCTGTGGCTATTGAAATTTGGTCCTTGTCAATATTTAAAAAGTCAGCTGTTAAAAAAGATACCTCTTTTTCCAATCTCTGAATTACCCTGAGTGGAAGTTTATATTACTGTGCTGTGAGTGTATGCTGTTTATAGGATGATGCTTAGGACTGATCAAACTTTGAAACCTATAGGATTTCTGAGCATGTCCTCTTTTCAAATAATTTCAGTCTTTGTGAGGTTTTAATTTGAGAATGGGTGTTATTTTCAAAACCTTCTCTTAAATCCAGAATGAGACAAAGGAACAACAGACAAAAAAAATTAGGGGAGAGAGTGGTGGCAAAACTGAATATTTGTGGAGGATAAGGCCGAGAAGTCACTCCACATTTAGCTGGTCTGCAAGGACTGCCTAAGAAAGTGGGATAGTCAGGCCTTAACATTTTTACAAAATCCAGGAGAATGGGTGCAGAGAATACAGGACTGAAAGTGAAAGTCACTCAGTTGTGTCTGACTCTCTTCAACCTCGTGGACTATACAGTCTGTGGAATTCTCCTGGTCAGAACACTGTAGTGGGTAGCCTTTCCCTTCTCCAGGAGATCTTCCAACCCAGGGATCGAACCCAGGTCTCCTGCATTCAGGCAGATCTTTACCAGCTGAGTACAGGACTGATCAGATCAGATCAGATCAGTCCCTCAGTCGTGTCCGACTCTTTGCAACCCCATGAATTGCAGCATGCCAGGCCTCCCTGTCCATCACCAACTCCCGGAATTCACTGAGACCCACATCCACCGGGTCAGTGATGCCATCCAGCCATCTCATCCTCTGTCGTCCCCTTCTCCTCCTGCCCTCAATACCTCCCAGCATCAGAGTCTTTTCCAATGAGTCAACTCTTCGCATGATGTGGCCAAAGTACTGGAGTTTCAGCTTCAACATCATTCCTTCCAAAGAAACCCCAGGGCTGATCTCTTTCAGAATGGACTGGTTGCATCTCCTTGCAGTCCAAGGGACTCTCAAGAGTCTTCTCCAACACCACAGTTCAAAAGCATCAATTCTTCGGCGCTCAGCCTTCTTCACAGTCCAACTCTCACATCTATACATGACCACAGGAAAAACCATAGCCTTGACTAGGCGAACCTTTGTTGGCAAAGTAATGTCTCTGTTTTTGAATATGCTATCTAGGTTGGTCTAACTTTCCTTCCAAGGAGTAAGCATCTTTTAATTTCATGGCTGCAGTCACCATATGCAGTGATTTTGGAGCCCAGAAAAATAGTCTGACACTATTTCCACTGTTTCCTCATCTATTTCCCATGTAGTGATGGGACCAGATGCCATGATCTTCATTTTCTGAATGTTGAGCTTTAAGCCAACCTTTTCACTCTCCACTTTCACTTTCATCAAGAGGCTTTTTAGTTCCTCTTCACTTTCTGCCATAAGGGTGGTGTCATCTGCTGAGGTTATTGATATTTCTCCCGGCAATCTTGATTCCAGCTTGTGTTTCTTCCAGTCCAGCGTTTCTCATGATGTACTCTGCATACAGTTAAACAGGGTGACAATATACAGCCTTGACATTCTCCTTTTCCTATTTGGAACCAGTCTGTTGTTCCATGTCCAGTTCTAACTGTTACAGGTTTTTCAAGAGGCAGATCAGGTGGTCTGGTATTCCCATCTCTTTCAGAATTTTCCACAGTTTATTGTGATCCACACAGTCAAAGGCTCTGGCATAGTCCATAAAGCAGAAATAGATGTTTTTCTGGAACTCTATTGCTTTGTCCATGATCCAGCAGATGTTGACAATTTGATCTCTCGTTCCTCTGCCTTTTCTAAAAACAGCTTAAACATCAGGAAGTTCACGGTTCACATATTGCTGAAGCCTGGCTTGGAGAATTTTGAGCATTACTTTACTAGCGTGTGCTGCTGCTGCTAAGTCACTTCAGTCATGTCCGACTCTGTGTGACCCCTCAGACGGCAGCCCACCAGGCTCCCCTGTCCCTGGGATTCTCCAGGCAAGAATTCTGGAGTGGGTTGCCATTTCCTCCTCCAATGCATGAAAGTGAAGAGTGAAAGTGAAGTCGCTCAGTCCTGTCTGACTTGTAGCGACCCCATGGACTGCAGCCCACCAGGCTCCTCCGTCCATGGGATTTTCCAGGCAAGTGTGAGATGAGTGCAATTGTGCGGTAGTTTGAGCACTCTTTGGCATTGCCTTTCTTTGGGATTGGGATGAACACTAACCTTTTCCAGTCCTGTGGCCACTGCTGAGTTTTCCAAATTTGCTGGCATATTGAGTGCAGCACTTTCACAGCATCATCTTTCAGGATTTGGAATAGCTCCACTGGAATTCCATCACCTCCACTAGCTTTGTTTGTAGTGATGCTTTCTAAGGCCCACTTGACTTTACATTCCAGGATGTCTGGCTCTAGGTCAGTGATCGTGCCATTGTGATATCTGGGTTGTGAAGATCTTTTTTGTACAGTTCTTCTGTGTATTCCTGCCACCTCTTCTTAATATCTTCTGCTTCTGTTAGGTCCATACCATTTCTGTCCTTTATCGAGCCCATCTTTGCATGAAATGTTCCCTTAGTATCTCTGATTTTCCTGAAGAGATCCCTAGTCTTTCCCATTCTGTTGTTTTCCTCTATTTCTTTGCATTGATCGCTGAAGAAGGCTCTCTTATCTCTCCTTGCTATTCTTTGGAACTCTGAATTCAGATGTTTATATCTTTCCTTTTCTCCTTTGCTTTTTGCTTCTCTTCTTTTCACAGCTATTTGTAAGGCCTCCCCAGACAGCCATTTTGCTTTTTTGCGTTTCTTTTCCATGGGATGGTCTTGAACCCTGTCTCCTGTACAATGTCACGAACCTCAGTCCATAGTTCATCAGGCACTCTATCTATCAGATCTAGGCCCTTAAATCTATTTCTCACTTCCACTGTATAATTATAGGGGATTTGATTTAGGTCATACCTGAATGGTCTAGTGGTTTTCCCTACTTTCTTCAATTTCAGTCTGAATTTGGCAATAAGGAGTTCATGGTCTGAGCCACAGTCAGCTCCTGATCTTGTGTTTGCTGATTGTATAGAGCTTGTCCATCTTTGGCTGCAAAGAATATAATCGATCTGATTTCGGTGCTGAGCATCTGGTGATGTCCATGTATAGAGTCTTCTCTTGTGTTGTTGGAAGAGGGTATTTGCTATGACCAGTGCATTTTCTTGGCAAAACTCTGTTAGTCTTTGCCCTGCTTCATTCCGTATTCCAAGGCCAAATTTGCCTGTTACTCCAGGTGTTTCTTGACTTCCTACTTTTGCATTCCAGTCCCCTATAATGAAAAGGACATCTTTTTTGGGTGTTAGTTCTAAAAGGTCTTGTAGGTCTTCATAAAACCGTTCAACTTCAGCTTCTTCAGTGTTACTGGTTGGGGCATAGACTTGGATTACTGTGATATTGAATGGTTTGCCTTGGAAACGAAGAGAGATCATTCTGTCGTTTTTGAGATTGCATCCAAGTACTGCATTTCGGACTCTTGTTGACCATGATGGCCACTCCATTTCTTCTGAGGGATTCCTGCCCGCAGTAGTAGATGTAATGGTCATCTGAGTTAAATTCACCCATTCCAGTCCATTTCAGTTCGCTGATTCCTAGAATGTCAACATTCACTCTTGCCATCCCTTATTTGACCACTTCTAATTTGCCTTGATTCATGGACCTGACATTCCAGGTTCCTATGCAATATTGCTCTTTACAGCATCGTCCCTTGCTTCTATCACCAGTCATATCCACAGCTGGGTATTCTTTTTGCTTTGGCTCCATCCCTTCATTCTTTCTGGAGTTATTTCTCCACTGATCTCCAGTAGCATATTGGGCCCCTACTGACCTGGGGAGTTTCTCTTTCAGTATCCTATCATTTTGCCTTTTCATACTGTTCATGGGGTTCTCAATGCAAGAATACTGAGAATGGTTTGCCATTCCCTTCTCCAGTGGACCACATTCTGTCAGATCTCTCCACCATGACCTGCCCATCCTGGGTTGCCTCACGGGCATGGCTTAGTTTCATTGAGTTAGACAAGGCTGTGGTCCTAGTCTGATTAGATTGACTAGTTTTCTGTGAGTATGGTTTCAGTGTGTTTGCCCTCTGATGCCCTCTTACAATACCTACCATCTTACTTGGGTTTCTCTTACCTTGGACGTGGGTTATCTCTTCACGGCTGCTCCAGCAAAGCACAGCCATTGCTCCTTACCTTGGACGAGGGGTATCTCCTCACCATCGCCCTTCCTGACCTTCAACGTGGAATAGCTCCTCTAGGCCCTCCTGTGCCCACGCAGGACTGAGATGTATCCAAAGATACTCCTAGTCTGGAAGGAATAGGAAAGTGGGACGCAGTATTAAACAACCAGAAAGTAAGAATTGGTGACTTTATTTTAAAACTAGAGGAAACTGAGGTTTAAAATAGGTTATTATTTTTCACAAGGTAGCAAATGACAGAATCGAAACTTTCACGGCAGTCTGTCTTCAAAGCCTCTGTGCCCTTCCTTGTTGTCAGAAGTGTTGAACTCACTTGCTCGTTCCAAGAACACAATGAAGAGAATGTTTGGGGCCCAGTAGAAGTCAGGGTAGGAGAAGGCAATGTCACCCCACTCCAGTACTCTTCCCTGGAAAATCCAATGGATGGAGGAGCCTGGTGGGCTGTAGTCCATGGGGTCGCTAAGAGTCGGACACGAGTCGACTTCACTTTCACTTTTCACTTGCATGCATTGGAGAAGGAAATGGCAACCCACTCCAGTGTTCTTGCCTAGAGGATCTCAGGGATGGGGGAGCCTGGTGGGCTGCCATCTACGGGGTCGCACAGAGTTGGACACATTGAAGTGACTTAGCAGCAGCAGTAGAAGTCAGGGTTTTATGACAGAGTCTTGATCAGAATTTTCACCCTTTATGTCAGAAATTGGAAATAAGCAGTCTGCTTGCCAGCTGGAGTCTTTATGTGGCCATCAGGTTAAAAATTTTAAACATAGTTGCTGCTGCTGCTTAGGTGCTCAGTCATGTCCAACTCTTTGCAAGCCCGTGGATTGTAGCCCGCCAGGCTCCCCTGTCCATAGGATTTATCAGGCAAGAACACTGCAGTACGTTGCAATTCCCTTCTCCAAGGGATCTTCTCCATCAAGGGAGTGAACCCACATCTCCTACTTGGCAGGTGAATTCTTTACCACTGAGCCACCTGGGAAGCAAATGTAGTTGCCCCCTGTAAACTCTAGAGATTATATACCCAGAAGTCAGAGTTCTGTCTTGGCTCTGCAGACATAGCAGCTTTGGGCCTTCCAGGTGGGAAGGTGCTGGAATCAAGTGGCGGCTGTCCCTTCTTTCTCAGTTTGCTCCTGTGGCCCTACAGGCTCTTCACTCATCTTCAACATCTGCCTGACCTGCAACCACTTGAGTGCCTGGCCCCTGATATAATAATGAAGAGCCATGGAGGGCTCTGAGTAGGAGAATAACATGATTAAAGAATTTTAAGAAGCAGGAGAAAAGAACAATTGAAAATAGGTGAAAATAGATCTTCAAATTTGGTGCATATGGCACTTTATACAGCTGCTGGCAGTCATTAATATCACCATCCTCCATTCAAATCTCCCCACTGAACAAGCTGTTCTGCGGAGCAGAGTATTATTTGTTAGTCTTGGGAGGTACACTAGCAGCTGAGTTCAACCCTTGGTTTACAGTTGAGGACAGAAAGGCCTATGTAGGAAAAGCGATGTCACCCAAGGTTGTTTAGCACGAGAGCTGAATATATGTGGGAAAATCCATTTATTCAAAATGATAGAAAATGATGCGGAGTATCAGATCTTGAGTAAAAGTCTCATTGAAACTATACATTTCATAATGAGCCTGCTTTTTTTTTTTAATCTGTCATATTTCTTTATAACCCTTCTCAGTGGATTTCATGGTGGGCTGTGGCTCTCTCTGCCAACCTGTTTGCCTTGAGATTGTGTCTGAGAACATGGGGAGGACATAGGCACCCTCCCCTCTTCCCCACCCCCATTCTTTGACAGAGGGTATGTCAGCTCTGTCTGTGTCAGAGCAAACCAGTGGCCTGGAAAATAGAAACTGCAGTCAGTCTTTGGTTCTGGTGCCTTTGGGTTTTATGTAGCATTCACATTTCAAAAAAAAACCCCTGAGATTCAGAGGGTTCCAATTTTTAAACTTTTTGCAGATTGACAACTATCATTTCCTTATGGAAATCATTACATAAAAGAACACTTTAACATCAAAGGTGAAAGACATGATATCGGAATAACCAACAACTTTTCCTCAGTAAAACTTATTGGCAATCTAGCCCTGACACATATGTAAAAACAAATGTGTATATGTACTTGTTACATATATAAAGTTATCTGATCCTGCTCTGACTGCGTGAGTGAACATTTTAACAGAGTCTGGTATTTGGAAACATTTGTTCTAAACAGCACCCAACTACAAATTGAAATACTTTATGGCCACTGTGACTGAATTTTGATTATTGCTTTGTTTTCATGTTAAGCCATCTGCCAAGTTTTTTTTTAATCTGAAAGAGCCTATAAAAGCCATGCTCAGAGCATTTCTCTGCTTGTAGAAATTGATGCATATATTTATAGTCTGAGCTCTGTGCCATTTCTGAGTATACTCCAAAACTTTGCAGAAAAGGAGCTATCTGCCCTGCGTTTTCAAATTCACAGTTTTGTCTGGTTGTCGTTTGATTCCTTCTAATATAAGCTGTGTTGTTGAGGTGAATTTTGCTTGCTGGTGGTCATGGGTAAGGCAATTACAAAGTCTGACATTATTCTTGGAATGGTTTTAAGCAAAATATCATAGTTCATCAAAACCTGTCTGCAGAACACCAGCAAGTTAATAGTCATTTATGTACAGAAGAAAAAAGTTATGGCTGCCAGACCACCTTCATGTGGGAGATTTGGCCATAATTTTAAATATCCATTGTGAGAATTATATTATGTGTAAGGAAATCAGCATCATGCAGTTTTACTAGTAGGCCTAGAAGGGACTAATGTACAAGAAATGTAAACAGGATAGGCAACTGAGGCGTCTCCAAAACCTCTGGTGCCTTCTACAAGGCTTTTGGAAAGAGCAGCATTCCTAACACTTTTTTTTTTTTAATACAGAATGGTGTTGTGGGGTCCTGAATGTTTTAAACTCTTTTCTACAAGATTTGAACACTTTCTATGTGCTGAGTATCTCTTTGGGCCATCTAACAAAAGCTTTGAAAGACCCGCATGAGTTGTAGCTGCTGAGGAAGCTGAAGTTCACTGACATGGTAACTTGCACAGATTCTCAGTCTATAGGCTGGACTGTATCTGGCCATTGTATCAAATCAAAAGGCACCATCTTAAGGGTAGATGAATTACAGAAAGGTACTCCACTGAGCACCGGAGTTACAAAAAGATGCCTGTCGGTCTATGTCCCTATAGCCCACCGACAGGGATTCACCTAAGACAGGAATGTGGGTATTATCTTTATAACAAATAGACGCCACTTCCTCAAAGCAAACTGTCTTGCACCAGAGCACAAGGCTTTGGGAGCAGTGGGCTGAGTTATAGCTCCACTGACTCCAGTCTGGCCTGGCTTCTGCTGCAGCTTTGTTTTGTTTTGTTAAAAAATCTGTATGCAAGTCAGGAAGCAACAGTTAGAACTGGTCATGGAACAACAGACTGGTTCCAAATAGGAAAAGGAGTACGTCAAGGCTGCATATTGTCACCATGTTTATTTAACTTATATGCAGAGTACATCATGAGAAATGCTGGACTGGAAGAAACACAAGTTGGAATCAAGATTGCCGGGAGAAATATCAATAACCTCAGATATGCAGATGACACCACTCTTATGGCAGAAAGTGAAGAGGGGCTAAAAAGCCTCTTGATGAAAGTGAAAGTGGAGAGTGAAAAGGTTGGCTTAAAGCTCAACATTCAGAAAATGAAGATCATGGCATCTGGTCCCATCACTGCATGGGAAATAGATGGGGAAACAGTGGAAACAGTGTCAGACTTTGTTTTTCTGGGCTCCAAAATCACTGCAGATGGTGACTGCAGCCATGAAATTAAAAGACGCTTGCTCCTTGGGAGGAAAGTTATGACCAACCTAGATAGCATATTCAAAAGCAGAGACATTACTTTACCAACAAAGGTTCGCCTAGTCAAGGCTATGGTCTTTCCTGTGGTCATGTATGGATGTGAGAGCTGGACTGTGAAGAAGGCTGAACGCCGAAGAATTGATGCTTTTGAACTGTGGTGTTGGAGAAGACTCTTGAGAGTCCCTTGGACTGCAAGGAGATCCAACCAGTCCATTCTGAAGGAGATCAATCCTGGAATTTCTTTAGAAGGAATGATGCTAAAGCTGAAACTCCAGTATTTTGGCCACCTCATGTGAAGAGTTGACTCATTGGAGAAGACTCTGATGCTGGGAGGAATTGAGGGCAGGAAGAGAAGGGGACGACAGAGGATGAGATGGCTGGATGGCATCACTGACTCGATGGATGCGAGTCTGAGTGACCTCTGGGAGCTGGTGATGGACAGGGAGGCCTGGCGTGCTGCAGTTCATGGGGTCGCAAAGAGTCGGACACGACTGAGCGACTGATCTGATCTGATCTGATCTGAATTGGAGGATTATTGCTTTACAATGTTATGTTGACACATTGTATCAATTCTTCCAGTTAGACCACATAGCAAGTAGAGGGCTTGGGAGTCAAACCTGGGTAGCACGATGCTAGAGGCACATGCTTAGGTGCAATTTCCCCTTTCTTATCTTTAATACGGAGGTCAGGCCAGTGGGCAGATACCTCTGTCATTCATGCTGAGGTCCCCAGAGTCATTTCTCCTTTGTTCCCATCATATTCCATTTACCTAGGTTGTGTATGCATGTACATCCCCAGTGAATGAGAAATGAACACTGCTCTCAAAGAATTCATGTCTAGAGGCATCACCATTTCCCAAGTCATTAAATGAGTTGATAGTGCCAGTGGCAGGTGCAGGTAGAGGGAACATAAAAGGAGCCCTGAACACACAGGGCAGGGGCCTGACCCTGACTCAACATCAAAGGACTTCTGGGAGCAGCTGCGGCTAAGCCTGGGACTTGGGAAGGAAGAACAGGAATCCACCAAGAGAAGGATATGGATACGAGCAGTGGGTGTGACAAAGGCGGGCTATGGAAGGAAGCAGGACACAGATCACAGGACTTCTGGGCCATGTCAAGGAGTTTACACCTTATCCCAGGGCTAAGGGAAACCACTGGATGTTTTTAAGCAGAAACATGTCTTCTAAAATAATAATCCTCTATGTTCACATGGTCATATTTTAAAATGACTTTACAACTTTGCTTTTACTCTGTTTGTTATCCAGTCACTCAGTTATGTCTGACTCTTTGTGACCCCCATGGACTGCAGCACGGTAGGCTTCCCTGTCCTTCACCAGCTCCCAGAGTTTGCTCAAACTCAAGTCCATTGAGTAGGTGATGCCATCCAACCATCTCATCCTCTGTCGGCCCCTTCTCCTCCTGCCTTCTATCTTTCCCAGCATCAGGGTCTTTTGTAATGAGTTGGCTCTTTGCTTCAGGTGGCCAAACTGTTGGAGCTTCACATTATATACTAAGATCTCATCTGGTTTTCAGTGTTTTAAAAATGGTTTGAAATTAGTTCCTAGTCTTTCCCCAAGGGCTAAGTGACTTATCATGGGTCCCTAGACTAGGTTTGGCCCATCACTGTCTTCATCACAGCATTTAGCATGATTACATCGACATATGTCTTCCTACAGTGCTTTATTTGCTGCCTCCTGTGTCTGAATGTAAGCTCTGTGTGGACAGGGACCTTGTCTGTCTTGTTCACATAATACATTATTCAACAAACACTTACGTGATGAATTAATATCCCATGTCAAGGGGCCATTCTGCTCCTTGATATTTAGTGGCTCCCCAGCACTCCAGTACTCTTGCCTGGAAAATTCCATGGATGGAGGAGCTTGATAGGCTACAGTCCATGGGATTGCGAAGAGTCGGACACAATTGAGCAACTTCACTGGTTTAGCATCTTCAGTCCTTGGGAGCTGGTGCCTGAGACCTGAATTGTGAACCCCCTGTCACTGAGAGTTTACAACAGGCTCTTGGGTTGTGCATGGTTAAAATTGCTTAGTGCAGCCTTTCCAAAAATTGACATTACATTGTCATTGTAGTTCCTTCTAGGAAGCCCATTCATGGAAACCATGAATTCATTTGACATATGTCTTCCTACAGTGCTTTATTTGCTGCCTCTTGTGTCTGAATGTAAGCTCTGTGTGGACAGGGACCTTGTCTGTCTTGAATTCATGAATTCATTCATGGTTTCCATGAATGGGCTTCCTAAAGAATGAAGTAGAAGTTACTGGAGGTTACCACAAGTCTCTGAAAACTAAGGCTTTGGTTACTTTAGCAGAGGGATGCCCAACATCATCCTGTTGGGGAGCACCCTAGAACTGAGGTCTTCACAGCTCATAATGTCTTAATATCTCTTTACATCTCATGTTGTGGGTCAATCCAAAAAAAGTTTAAGTTTGTGTGTTTCTAGACATTGACTCAGGTTCTGAATTAATCATGAGCAGATAGTTGTTCTCTTTAGCCCATGTGTTAGTTTCCTTTCTTTGGTATAACAAATTATCACAAAATTTAAAATAGTACAACTTTATTACCTTACATTTGTGAAGTTATAAGTTACTACATTTTAATATATACATTCTTTGTCTGGCACGGAACTCCTAAAACACTTAGAATTTCCTTAAAGATATCTTTTGTTATATTAATGAGGGGACTTTTGGAAGGCACTTAAGGGAGGAAGGTGCTGTTTGCCCAGGGAACCAGCTGTTGAAACTTTCACTCCCACCTCCCTGCACCCAGACCTTTGAGGAGAGAAGAGCTAGAGATTGAATTCAATCACCAGTAGCCAATGATTTAATCAATCATGCCTCTGTCGTGAAGCCTCCATAAAACCTCAGAAGGATAGGATTCTGAGAGCTTCCAGGTTGATGAAGACAAAGATTTGGGGAGAGTGATGTGCCCAGAGAAGGCATGGAAGCTCCATGCCTTCCCTCCACACATCCTTGTCCTACACATCTCTTCTATCTGGCTGTTCCTGAGGTATACCCTTCTATAATAAACCCATAATCCAATAAGTAAACTGTTTCTCTAAGTTCTGTGAACCACTCTAGCAAGTTCATTGAATCCAAGGAGGGGATTGTTGGAACCTCCAATCTGTAGCCAGTCAGTCAGGAGCACAGACAACCCAATCTTATTTGGCATCTAAAGTTGGGGTCATGGGTGCACTCTTGTAGAACTGAGCCCTTAACTTCTGGAAACCGATGCTATTTTCAGATAGTGTTAGAGTTGAGTTGAATTGTAGGATGCCCAGCAGGTGTTGGAGAATTGCTTGGTGGCATGGGGAATAAAATACACATGCATCATAACTGATACTGGTACAGCTGAAGTTCAAAATAGATGTTAGCTAAAAGCACAGGTTAGGCAGGGCTCTCTGGAGGCTCTAGGGAAGAAGTCTTTTCTTGTGTTTTTCAGCTTCAGGTGGCTGCCTGTAATTGATCTCTCTGCTAATCTCTCCAGGACATATCTTCTCACACTTTGGCCTCTGTCTTTAATGCATAAGGATCCTTGTGATTACATTAAGCCCACCTTCATAATCCAGGCTAATCTTTCCATTTCAAGATGTAGAATCTAATCACACTTCTAAAGTCCCTTTACTGGGTAGGTACCATGTTCCTAGGTTTTAAGGATTAGGATGTGGAGATCTTTAGAGGATTATTCTCTGCCTACCTCAGCTGCTATATGGTGCATTCACCCAACTGGTATAGGAAAGAACGATGAGTCAAACGAGACCGAATTCCAGTTCACTTCTCCCAGTTACAAAAATACAGTCTTAGGAAAGTTACTTCATTTGTTTAAGCCTCAGTTTCCTTATCTGTCAAATGGGAAAGATATTGTCTCACCTCAAAGAGTCATGAAGTTTATAGACAATTGTACAGGTATTATTTATTGCCTCTATCTAGAAAACATTTAAAATGTTAGATTGTTATCATTATTACCTTGTTTTCCTTGAGAGGGCATCTCTGATAGCACATGAGTCTTTTTGACTTGGGGAGATTTTCAGAAATTTATCATGGTATGTCATCATTCTCTTAAAGATTTTTGTTAACTTGAAATGTTACCATTTTCATAAATGGAAGTTATAAAATACTCAATAGGAAGTTCAGAAATAGTCACTGAGAGCCATACAGATTTTGAAAAACAGCTTTCAATTCCAAGAAGAAATTAATTTAGAGACTGGGTATGCCCTCAGAAATATTTTAAAAGTACATCATTCCAATTTCAGTGGGTTCAAGGATCCGATCAGCCTTGGGCACCTTGTGGTCTTTGTCTGCTTTCCTGTTTTGAGCCTTGACAGAAATTACTTCGGGACTCTTACTAGAAATCATCATGACATATTTAGGGCTAGCATTGTAAATTAGACTGTGCACACCCTGCTCACCTCTAAAACTAAATTCCTATAGAATAAGACTCATTTCCTGCTGCTGCTTTCCCAACTGACTTTTGGATAATCAATTTCCTATAAATTCAAACTGAGATGCCAATTTGCCATAAAACTTTTAAAAAGCTCCTCAACAGCTGCCTGAGCTTGCCTTGAGGCGAGGTTCTATTGTACCCTTTCCTTTCCTTTCTCCTACTTACTGAAGACCAAGTCTGCCTGCTTCAGTGAGAGCTCTGTTCTCTGCTGACAATGGGCATTGTCTCTACACAGAAAGCTGAGGTCTACGAGCGTATTTTGAAAACCTTGAGTAGGAAAACAGTATGAGAATGGTAAATTCCCCCCTTCTCCAGCACACATGTTCACACATACATACCCATACATACACACATGTACTCAGGAATTTATGAAGAATCCCTTGAATCTCGGTGCAGAAGTGCATTGCCAGAATGAAAAAAATAACGTCTTTGTTGAGGCCATTTCTAAAGGCTCTGAGCTTTGGACAAGGACAAGTTTTGGCTCATACTTTTGCCATAGAATTTGAAATCAAAAGTACAATTATTGAGTAATGAAGTTGTTTCTAAAAAAAAAAAAAAATGCCAGAAATTATGCATTCAAAGGTTGTCACTCTTGCACTTAAAGGTATTGAGTTCAGTAGATATTTTTAAATGACCAGGGTTTTCACCCATGAGAAGTGTTAAACACTATGATTTCACAATAAATGTAGCTTATTGCTTTTTTTACAAAATAGATTATTCCTGAAATACTTTGTGAGTTAGATTTTTTTACGATTAAGTTGTTAATAAAGTTCTAAAGGATCTAATCATTTTAAAACTCCTTGCAGTGAATCCTTTTATATAAGCAATATGTTTTATAAAACAGTAATTGGAGTAGTGTTGACACAAGGATAGACGGACACATCAGCTGAACCAAACAGAAGGTCCAGATTCAAATCCGTGAACACATGAAAATTGGATCCATAGCAGAGGTCTCTTTGCAGATCAGCCAGAGGAAGTTTTCAAATAACAGCGCTATTATTGGTTGTCCATATACAGGGAAAATTGGATCTCTATATAACACAAATTTCAAGTGTATAAAGATGGAAATGTGAAAAGTAGATCTTCAAAAGTGCTAGAATAAAAGAGACAATTTATTACTTGGAAGTAACATAAGAGTTTTAAAATATCACACATACATATACACACATAAAGGAACTGCTGCTGCTGCTGCTAAGTCGCATCAGTCGTGTCTGACTCTGTGCGACCCCATAGATGGCAGCCCACCAGGCTCCCCGGTCCCTGGGATTCTCCAGGCAAGAACACTGGAGTGGGCTGCTATTTCCTTCTCCAATGCATGAAAGTGAAAAGTGAAAGTGAAGTTGCTCAGTCATGTCCGACTCTTCATGACTCCAGTCTCCTCCATCCATGGGATTTTCCAGGCAAGAGTACTGGAGAGGGCTGCCATTGCCTTCTCCACATAAAGGAAAATATTAATAAATTATCTTCCATTAAAATACAAAAGCCTAGTTTTGTCTAAGACCATTTTTTAAAGGTGAAAAAATAAGCCACAGTCATGGAGAATATATTTGCAAAGCAAAACTCAGCAAATCAATTAGAAGCAGTGTATTTTATAGATAATGGGTATGTACTAGAAATAAAACATGTAAATAATACTATAAAATATGAAATTATGGGCTAAATATTTTTAAATGCTGAAGTTCTCTAACTTGATATATATGAACTAGGTGAAAATTAAATTCTGTGATACGTTCCAAGGCACATGAAACATGAATGCTGAATAGTAGTTATGAGCATTTTATAATATTTTTTCAAATTTACAGAAAAATCACAAGTTAACTTTAATAGTTGCTATTAACCTCCTACATGTTTTATCCGTGTAGGCTCAAATTATTTCTTTTGACACAGGTCTACCTTATTCTCTTGAATTTCTAAACACAAGATTGAACAAAACTGAGAACTTGCAAAACTACAATTTTATCATTAATATAATTTAAAAAAATTTCTATGTGCTTAGCACTGTGCTAAGAACTTCAGATGGATTATCCCTTTTATTTCCTACAAACCTATGAGATAGGTATTGTTTTTAACAACACTATTTTACAGATGAAAAAACTGAAACCTATGGACTATGTAATTTGCTTGCAATGGAATATCTAGTGAGTATTATTATTTAAATGATTTTGGTATGTTAGTGACTCAGTCGTGTTTGACTCTTTGTGACCCCCTGGACTATAGCCCACCAGGCTCCTCTGTTCATGGAATTCTCCAGGCAAGAATACTGGAGTGGGTTGCCATTTTCTTCTCCAGATTTTTATATAGAACATATACAAAATTCCATTATTACATTCCTCTCTGACATCCTTAAGTGAAAGAACTAAGAGCAACAATGAAATAATTATTGTTTTCTCAAAACACTTGTTTGCTAATTTGATGTATTCTCTTTGCATAACTGCTGATAGGTCTTTAAATCACATTGAAACTTGTGATTTTAAAAATGAACATTTTTTAAAGTATTATTTTCTAGTTTCAAATAACTAATAGATGGACTCTTACAGAAAGTTCCTGTTTAGATAACCTCTGAAAGAGAAAAAACTAGGATGGAAGATAATGTCTATCCTACCCTGCTGTGACTTCTTCAGGTGGGCAATCAAATTGAGTCCTTTTAACACAGGTCATTTGCAAAAAAGGAAAAGAGATGTTTAATGAGACGTACTAGACAGAGAAAAATGAAGGAAATGCCATGTATCTCTCATCCCCATTTATTCTCTCCAGACTGAGGTTCAGCTCATACACCCCAAGAGGTAGCACCTACTCCTAAATTGAGGTTAGTTCATGCTGGCTTGAAAACAATCATTGCATATAAATCTTCTATAGGCTCAAGCTTGGTTTCTGTTTACTTCATCTGGAAAGGCCATTAAGAAACATTTGCAAATAATGAACTCTTAAAAGGCATCAGCATATTATTAAAAGTATATAGATATTGAAGTGCTTTTTATTCTGTGCTATTTAAATTGTGAATTGCATTTGGAAGTAATTAAAAGAATAGCAGACACAATCAAGGAACATGCTTAAGTGTCCGTGTTGTAGACGCAATTAGAAAACATCTTTTATTAAAAACAAGCACTAACAAGTGGTAAGTTCAAGATTCAAGTCTAGAAAGCCTGACTCCAGAGCTTATGTAAGTTGGATGGATGCAAAGAAAAGTTAATCAAAAGCCCTGCCCCTTCTGATGGTAGAAACTGGTTCTATTTCTTCTTTTTGTTTTTGTTTTTAAGTTGAAATGTGGTTGATTAACAGTGTTCTATAATTACTGCTGTACAGCAAAGGGATTCAGTTCTACATATATATACACATTCTTTTTCATATTCCTTTCTCTTATGGTTTATCATTGGATATTGAATATAGTTCCCTGTGTTATTCAGTAGGACCTTGGTGCTTATCCTTTCTGTATATACTAATTTGCATCTTCTAATCCCAGCGTCCCACTCTCCCACCTTGACCACCACAATCTGTTCTCTCTGAACCTGGCTGAATGAGTTCTATTATTTCTATATACCTATTTATACACACCCTATGCCCTTCTGAGAACATCTGTCGGAAAACTGAGATTCCATGTGTATTCTAACAATAAAGCCCTCCTTAATTGAGTTCTTTTTTTTTTTTTTTTTTGAAATTCAGCATCTAATAGAAACAACTTATGAATTTTGTTAGAGAAATCTTTCACACTGTGAATATTTGAATAAATGACTGTCCTCTTTAACATTTCACAAGTGGATCACATAAATTAATACATTTTAGATTCACAAATTAGATTCACTTTCTTCACAACATGATTTGATTTTCTTTACCTCATTAAGAATACAAATTTCTAACTTTAAAGCAAATAAATTGTGCATCATATTCTTGTTTTTAAAGAATATTTTCCCTAGTTCAATTTTATCTTGAATTAAAACATTCTATCTTCAACCCTTGTTTTCTGCTTATTGTACACAACAGTGCAAGTAGGTCTAATGTGCAGAACATCAAATACACTTATTTTCTCATCTGTGACTAAACCCATTTTTATTCAATAAGTCTGTCCTGTAAAATTTTCTCTTTTTCTTTAATTGTGGGAACTTTGGTACTATTGGCTCTTGATCTAATGCTTATAAGAGAATATTTAATGGTTGGTGGCAGTTTTATTGCCCCTTAAACATTTAATTGGTTTTCTGCATAATTTCTCAGTGTGTTCTTATTTGTTTACATTTTTACACTTTTTGGTATAAAACTGAAAACTTATGGTGTTGAATTTTATGACATTGGCAGAATTCCTCCTCCACAGTTGTAGTATATACTTATTTCCACTTTATGTACTCTTATTTCTAGGAGCCAAAATATGAACTTAACAGTGCAACATGGCCTTGATCCATAAAGTTTATATTTAGATCACTATTAGAAATCAAAAACTTTTTCTTCTTTAAACTAATAAGATTGTAGTTTCCTTTTCTTAATTTTCATTTATTATAAGTACACTGGAAAAATTTGGAGCTACATTTTATTATAATTTTTTAAAGTTCAATGTAAGTTTGATCAGTTTTGTTTTCCTTGCCCAAGTATGTTCTAATAGAAATGGCACCAGGGCGGAAGTCAGGAAATTCAGATTCTAGTCATAACACCGCCGTTCATTTAGATGCTCTGTGATCCTGAGCCTTAGTTTGGACGAGATCAGAGATTTCCAAATTTCTTTAGGCTAACACTCTGTTTAAACAAATCTTACAATATTAAAATCAGAACACAGTATCTGAAAGAGTGTAATTTGTGTGTATGTGTGTGTGTGTGTGTGTGACTTTATAATCCTAGAACAGTACAGTTTACTTGATGAAGGAAATAAGTCCTGCAAGCAACTAAGGAGAGGTTTTTCAATTGTTTTAAATGACTAGTTTGCCCTTCATGGCGATTTATTTTACAAGCACAGAAATTAGAAGTTTAGAAAGTAACTTCAACTTTCACAGATATATTTATAAAAACTTTCTATTAGGTGGTATCCCCCAATCATTCTACTGGTATTTATATTAACAATTTAGTAAAATTCAAAAGAAGCAGTTTTCAAAAGTCCTCACTTTAAATGGGGCAAAAACCACAATGATGATACTGTAAAAAGTTTACTCTCATATTTAGACTTTATATAAAGTGAACAAACATAAATGTTTTTGTTCTTAAATTACATGTATGAGAAACTTCATTATCATTTCTTCTGTCTTTTGGGAAATGCTCCCAAGGAACCTGTCTGCATCTCACAGTTGATTTCAGAAGGCCATTTCATGCACAACTCGGAACCCACTGTCAAGAGACAGAATGACATAAGTGTTTTACAGAAAAACTCAGAATGAATGCCCACTTTATCTTTTGCTCACACTCTCTGAAGTCGAGCTGTGACCAGCCCCCCTCATATCGTTGACACCCAGCTTTGGCCCATCTAGCCCCAGTCTCTACTTGCCTCCATAGCCATTCCCACAAGGAGGCCCTGGGGCTGCTCCTTCCTCTGGGAACAGCTACCCTGATCTCCTGCAGGTCTCCAGGAGAGTCTTGCCAGACTCTGACTCACAAACCTCTTTACTCCCCTCTCCTGTTCTTAAGTGAAGTGAGGTCGCTCAGTCGTGCCCGACTCTGCGACCCCATGAACTGTAGCCTACCAGGCTCCTCTGTCCATGGGATTCTCCAGGCAAGAATACTGGAGTGGGTTGCCATTTCCTTCTCCAGGGGATCTTCCCCACCCAGGGATTGAACCCAGATCTCCCGCATTGCAGGCAGACACTTTAACCTCTGAACCACCAGGGAAGCTGTTCTTAATTTCACAGCAAATCTTGTAGGTTTTTGGTGCCTCCTTTTTCTAGTTGTTTCAGCCTATCCTGTTTTCTGATTTGTTTCGATGCTCCAAGCCTTGGTTCAGCCTCCCTCTCACCCAGGACTCCAGATGACTTTATTGTCCTTGACTTGATCTTGGCCAGAACAGCCCCAGGATTTCCCTCAGTTCAGTTCAGTCGCTCAGTCGTGTCTGACTCTTTGCGACCCCTTCGACTGATGCATGACAGGCTTGCCTGTCCATCACCAACTCAAACTCATGTCCATTGAGTCAGTGATGCCATCCAACCATCCTGTCCTCTGTTGTCCCCTTCTCCTCCTGCCTTCAATCTTTCCCAGCATGAGGGTCTTTTCCAATTAGTCAGTTCTTCCCATCAGGTAGCCAAAATATTGGAGCTTCTGCTTCAGTATCAGTCTTTCCAATGAATACTCAGGACTGATTTGATCTCCTTGCAGTCCACAGGACTCTCAAGTCTTCTCCAACACCACAGTTCAAAGGCATCAATTCTTCAGTGCTCAACCTTCTTTATGGTCCAACTCTGGCATGCTTGCATGACTACTGGAAAAACCACAGCTTTGACTAGATGGAGATTATTGGCAAAGTAGTGTCTCTGTTTTCTGATATGCTGTCTAGGTTGGTCATAGCTTTTCTTCCAAGGAGCAAGTGTCTTTTAATTTCATGGCTACAGTCACCATCTGCAGTGATTTTGGAGCCCCTCAAAATAAAGTCTCTCACTGTTTCCATTGTTTCCCCATCTATTTGCCATGAAGTGATGGGACTGGATGCCATGATCTTCATTTACTGAATGTTGAGTTTTTAGCCAACTTTTTCACTCTCTTTCACTTTCATCAGGCAACTCTTTAGTTCTTCACTTTCTGCCATAAGTATAGTATCATCTGCATGTCTGAGCTTGTTGATATTTCTCCCGGCAATCTTGATTTCAGCTTGTGCTTCATCCAGCCCAGCATTTCACATGATGTACTCTGCATGTAAGTTAAATTAGCAAGGTGACAATATACAGCCTTGACGTACTCCTTTTCCTATTTTGAACCAGTCTGTTCTGTGTCTGGTTCTAACTGTTGCTTCTTGATCTGCATACAGATTTCTCGGGGTAAGTAAGGTGGTCTGGTATTCTCATGTCTTTCAGAATTTTCCACAGTTTGTTGTGATCTACACCGTCAAAGCCTTTGGCATAGTCAATAAAGCAGAGAAGATGTTTCTCTGGAACTCTTGATGATACAGCAGATGTTGGCAATTTAATTTCTGATTGCTCTGCCTTTTCTAAATCCAGCTTGAACATTTGGAAGTTTTTGGTTCAGGTACTGTTGAAGTGTGGCTTGGAGAATTTTGAGCATTACTTTGCTAGTGAATGAGATGAGTGCAATTGTGTGGTAGTTTGAACATTCTTTGGCATTGCCCTTATTTGTGATTGGAATGAAACCGGACCTTTTCTAGTCCTGTGCCACTGCTGAGTTTCCCAAATTTGCTGGCATATTGAGTGCAGTACTTTCAAAGCATCATCTTTTAGGACTCGAAATAGCTCAGCTGGAATTCCAGCACCTTCACTAGCTTTATTCGTAGTGATGCTTTCTAAGGCCCATTTGACTTCAGACTCCAGGATGTCTGGCTCTAGGTGAGTGATCACACCATCGTGATTATCTGGGTCGTGAAGATCTTTTTTGTACAGTTCTGTGTATTCTTGCCACCTCTTCTTAATATCTTCTGCTTCTGTTCAGTCCATACCGTTTATGTCCTTTATTGTGCCCATCTTTGCATGAAATGTTCCTTTGGTATCTCTAATTTTCTTGAAGAGATCTCTAGTCTTTTCCATTCCATTGTTTTCCTCTGTTTCTTTGCATTGATCACTGAGGAAGGCTTTTTATCTTGTCTTACTATTCTTTGGAACTCTGCATTCAGATCAGTATATTTTTCCTTTTCTCCTTTGCATTTCACTTCTCTTTTCTCAGCTATTTGAAGGCCTCCTAGACAACCATTTTGCCTTTTTGCATTTCTTTTTCTTGAGGATGGTCTTGATCACTGCTCCCTGTACAATGTCATGAATCTTGTTCTTAGTTCTTCAGGCCCTCTATCAGGTCCATCAGGTCAACCTGAATGGTCTAGTGGTTTTCCCTACTTTCTCCAATTTAAGGCTTAATTTGACAATAAGGAGTTCATGATCTGAGCCACGGTCAGCTCCCGGTCTTGTTTTTGCTGACTGTATAGAGCTTGTCCATCTTTGGCTGCAAAGAATATAATCAGTCTGATTTTGGTATTGACCATCTGGTGATGTCCATGTGTGGAGTCTTCTCTTGTGTTGAAAGAGGGTGTTTGCTGTGACCAATGCATTCATTCCCTGGGCAAAACTCTGTTATCCTTTGCCCTGCTTCATTTTGTACTCCAGGGCCAAACTTGCCTATACTCCAGGTGTCTCTTGACTTCCTACTTTTGCATTCCAGTCCCCTATGATGAAAAGAACTTTTGTGTGTGTGTGTGTTAGTGCTAGAAGTTCTTGTAGGTCCTCATAGAACCACTCAACTTCAGTTTTTTCGGCATTAGTGGTTGGGGCATAGACTTGGATTACTGTGATTCCAGGACTTCTTTGGCTGCTCCCTACACAGTAGGAATCCCAGCTGAAGTCCAGTGTCCCACTGAATCAGAGTCCCTTATAATCATGACATCACTCAATTCTAGACAAAAAATGAATTTATATTTTAAAGTCATTTTGTATTGATTTAATTCTTTTAGTCCAAAGGAGAGAAGACCCTTCCCACCACACAGTTATTTTAGTCTTTTTTCCCTTTTTGGTCTCAATCATCTAAAATCCTAAAAACAAACCTTGCTTTTCAAAGACAATCTAATACAGATCCTTTTGAGATGAAGTTGGCCAATACAGTTTTGGACCCTATTTTATGTATGTACTGAATTAATTAAACATATTTTTATTCTTGATGAACTGACAAATACTTCATACAAAATTGTAGGATTGAAAGTATCTTGGATTTATGTAGGTGGGCAAACATCTAAAAATGCTAGAGGAGTATTTCATTGTTTGATAAAAACATTTATCAGGCATTTACACTCTACAGGATTCCATAGGGAAATGTTTGCAACCTAATGAGCAGATCAAGATAGTAAAAGCTCATACAAACAAGTATATTTCCTTCTCTACACAGTTATTATATGTTTATTTTCCTTTTTGCAGTAAGGACAAAATCCTGTTTAAATATACTGTTTTCACTGAATTGTGAAGTATTTTATGGTAAAATTCCACATAAAAGCTTCAGTTCTTACACTGTAAAATATAGTATTATACCTTAAATCCTAAACATTCTTGCTTGTGAGCTGAAAATTAAGAATCGGGATCCAGTCAAGCCCTTCCAATTGCTTTTGGAACAGGTGCTGGGGCAAAGCTGTGAAAACAGAAAGCTGAGCGCCAGGAATTCCCATGGCCTTCAAAAATGGAACTGACAAAACCAAAGGGTGGTCCAACAGTCACTGCCAAATGACATAGCTCACTCTAATCACTGTATATTTTGAGAGCAAATGCACTGGAATAACGAAGCTTTTTTCCCTTATTTTTGTATTTTGGAAAACAGGAACTAGGACAGTTGTGAGAATTTTCTGTGTTGTAAAGAGAAATTATAGGGAGGGTCTGAAACTGGTTTTTCATTAGGAAAGCAAATGAAAGGCACAAGTCCCACTGCTGGAAGCCCTGAGTCTCCCAGGACCTCACTTCCGGTTCCTGGGAGTCCTTCCTAGCCAAGCACACTTCTGGGAGGACTCAGGGACTGGCCTCTCCATGTGCTCTCCACATCTGCCATCACCCTGGGGACTGCTGCCCCCTTCTGGGTACTGCGCGCTCTCCCCCATGCTACTGGAGCCCTTGGGGTCTCAAAGCTGCAGGGGCTCACTGTTAAGAAGCCCCCAGTCTTGTTTCGCTCCTTTGACCTGTCAAATAACATCTCTGGGACTCAATTTCCTTTCTGAATTCAGGATAAATAACAGGCCCTGTCCACACATAACATCTAAATGTACATGCTAACTCAACATGCACTACTTTACAGGGTCCAATAAAGGAATATGTATGAATGTGCTTCAAGAAGCAGAAATCTAAGATGTGAAGCTTGATATCTTAATTTGCACTGTGAACTGCCTATTAATATAGTAAGATGTGCTTAGGAGTTTGAAAGTGAGAGTGACGATGAGCACAAAAAAGGTATTAAGATAAAATAATTATGTGAATTAAGACCAAAATAAAATGAGAGAATATCATGTGGAAAATGGACAAGATGTCAGAAGTGTGAGGTGAGCTCTAATGCCCTGTATGTACAGGTTGTCCAGTTACAAACAGCACACCCAAATTTGGGTGACGCTACTGGAGTAAGGAAAGTAGACAGCCATGGGGAGCTAGGAGTGTGAGCAAAGGAGCTCTTAAGAGGCAAGAATTTATCAGTGATAAGCACATTGTAAACTCCTGAAACAGGGGTCAATTTCATCTATTTATTGTACTTCACCTTGTACAGACATGTGCTTCACTGAGTGTAATAATGCTTTTTTCTACTAAAATTAAGTTTTAGATTTTACAAAGTAAAAAGACATACACCTCTGACAATCTTAAGAAAAAGAAAAGAAACCGTTCATTGGAAAGATACTGAACAGCTCACAGATCTAAGGAAGAACTGAAGGATGAGATTTGGTTGCAGGAATGACGGGAGAGTCTCTTCAGAGCACCATTAGTGGCAATCACAGTGCAGAACACTGGTCAGATTCAAACTTTCCTCCTGCCTGGGATACACTAAAAACGAGAAACAGCCCAGAGACCTTGTTTGTTTAAATTACATGATTTCTTTTAATTTTTCATTTAGGAATAGTTTAGACTTAACAGAAAACTTGCATAAATAGTACAGAGAGTTTCTGTATACCCATTACCCTGCTTTCCCTAATGTTGGGATCCTGTATAACTGTAGTGCAGTGATCAAACCAAGAAATTGGCATTGATGCAATACTAATAACTGAACTGCAAACCTTATTCGGGTTTCACCAGTTTACTCAGAAGTGTGTTTTATCTGTACAAAATCCAGTCTAGGACTAGACTATCTATCTATCTGGTCTCCTTAGTCTCCTCCAGTCTGTGATGCTTTCTCAGTCTGTGCTTGTGTATCATGATCTTGACATTATTGAGAAGTGTGGTCAGTTATTTTGTAGACTGTCTTGAAATTGAGTTTGGCTTTTTTTTTTTTTTTTTTTTTGGCTTGAAGCAAAGAAAGGTTTATTGTAGGTGACTCATGCTCAAAACTCCCTGAACTCTCTGGCATTTGATAGAAAAGTTTGTGGTGGCTCAGACAATAAAGGATCTGCCTGCAGTGTGGGAGACCTGGGTGCAGTCCCTAGCCTGGGAGGATTCCCTGGAGAAGGGACAGGCAATCCACTCCAGAATTCTTGCTTGGAGAGTTCTATGGACAGAGGAGCCTGGCAGGCTATAGTCTACAGGGTCGCAGAGTCAGATGTGAGTAAAAGAAAGTGACTAACACTTTCACTTTTCGTGTATCTTTGGTAAGAGCACCATAGGAGTGATGTTGTTCCCTTCTAGGTGTATCACATCAGTTTATATGACACTAACTTATCTTCTTAATGGTGGTCTTTGTGACTTTGTTTAATGTGGCATCTGCCAGGCTTCACTACTATAGTTATTTTTCTCTTTGTTATTAAAAAAAAAGTCTTGTGGGGAGATACTTTCTAAGGATGCAAATATGCTATGTCTCATTATACTTTTGCTCACTAAATATGACATCTGTTGATGGTTCTTAAAACAATGCTTGCCTAGTGGTGATATTTTTGTTCCTCTTATTCCTTCTCCATTAAGAATCCCATGATTTCTTAATCAGTACTTGATTGGAGCATGATCATGATACCCATATTTAGGAAAACAGTATTTCTTACTAAGATGTGGTTATAGAAATCCAGGTTGAACTGTTGAGACTCCATGCAGTTAATTGCCTCCAGTGCCTAATCAATTAGTTAAATACTCCCAACTGATTTAGCCTTATGAAATTCCATTTTAAGTATCATATAGAAACTGGGAATTTTAGAATACTATTTTGTGACAATTAAAAGACTTACAGCTAGGGTAATTTGGTATAATGAGATAAAAACCACAGAATTAGAAAACTCTTGACTGAAAAAATCTGGGTTGAATCAGATGCTTGTTTAAATGAGTTAATTGTTCAGCTTTGGTTGACAGGGTGTAGGAGGAAATATATTTTAAATGGATGTAAATAGACATAAAAAGGATATAGTCCCTTTAAGAAACCAGAGTGCCAAATGTAGGAAATATTCCAAGGAACAACTCTCAGGGTAGTGCAATCTTTTACATCATTTGCCACAATTTTGATAAAAGCAGAAAGTGCACAGAGGCTCGGAGCTCTAGCCTCTAAGTCAGGAACAGCCCTGGGGGAGAAAAATTAAGAGCCTAGAGTAACTAGAAGGTGTTAAGGAGGCAATAAAATTTTTTCCTCTACATGGCAGCCAGGAACTGGCTGAAGGAGAAAGTGCCAGGGGTGATGAAAAGGTCCAATAACTTGAATCTGTGGCCTTATTTCAGATAACAAAGTTTAGTTGGTACAACTGGTAAATACTGTGCATACAATGAAGTAAATATTCCTAACTTATAGAGTCATGGGGGAAATGAAATAAACCATACTTAAGGATGGCTGGTGTACAGTAAACAGTGAATAATTAGTATTCATTTTCACAACAAACATCCACTGAGTTTCCATGTAGTTTTACACTTAACCATTTTGGACCTCAGGTTTTTTTTTTTTTTTTTTTAATAGCTATAAAAGTGATCATACTAACGACCTCTAAAGTGCCTTTTCACTTTAAAATGCTATGAATACACTGCCATAGGTGGATAATTTTAAACAAAAGTGTACATTTCACTTTATTAAGGCCTAACCGCCTTCATTTATTTATTTGTTAAGTACTGTCTATATAGCAAGCACTATGCTAAAGACTAGAATCTTTAAATAGCAGTCATTCCCTGACTTATTTCAGCCTTACATTCTGTTCTGACAGATGACTATGCAAATTGTTAATATGTAATATGGTAGAATAGTGGAAGAAAGGGTAGTGCTTCCTGTAGGAGCAAAGGCTGCCCTTGGAAGTGAAGACAGGAGAACTGTTCTGTGTAGAGCAAAAAGAAATTTACCAAGCAGAACAATGCATAAGATAAAAGAATTATTTGAACAGAGATATGGAAGTACGGAAGTGTGTGGTCATTTAGGAATGAGTGTATTATACTTTGGGTGGAGAAGAAAGTGATTGAATATGAGTCAAGTTGGAATAAGACTAGAGTTTGACTTCTGTAAGCAACAGGAAGCCATTGTTACTTGGGTCACATGACACATCCCTGTTTTACAATGTATTTGTCTGCAGGGTAGAAAATGAAATTAGAATGACTGGAGGCTGAGAGAACAGTTTAAAAGACAATTCAGGTAAGAAGCAATGATTTCAACTAGGGCAGGAATCATAGGTATAGAAGGGGAAGAGATGCCATAAATGCTTTGAAACTAATGGTAGCTTCTAGGAGTTGCATATCTGTAACATGGCCATCAAAGTATTTATACTAATCTTTTCATTGAAAATATCTACAAATGTCAGTGTGCTTGTGAATTTTTAAGCATCAAAATGCAGAAAAAGTAAGAAAACATCAAGCCAAAAATCTATGTAAAAGGCAGTAACCAGATAGGTTCAGCACAGCAGCTCTGCTTACCTAACTTAATTTATTGAGGCTTTGGGGACCATGAAGGGCAGAAGACAGAGCCCTTTTAATGTGAAGCTGGGAAGCCTAACAGATAAATTCCTTTCCGGCCTCAAAGGGTTATACCACATGTATAGGATATAAGGCTGAACTAATAATAAACTCTCCAAGTTTCTTCCATTTCCCCAACATCAGAGGATTGTTAAGAATTACAAGGAAAATTGTTGGACAAAGCAGGGTGTTGGGGAAAAAAATAATAATGCAGTTCTTTAAGTCGCAATCACAAGCTTGTCCTAGAAGTATGTGATAGGTAAAATTCACATTTCCTGGGAGGCCCCGAAAAGTTTTAAGCTAAAGTGTTCCAGGATTGGTAGTACCTTAGTATACTTGAGTGAAGTGGATATCAATCCCCTATAGAGAGACCACCTACATAGTAGGCCTCGAAGATTTTCCACAAAGAATTATTCAAAGGATAAGTGTGTATGTGTGTCATATATGTATGACTCTTTGTGACCCTAAGGACTGTAGCCAGGCTTCTCTGTCCATGGGGATTCTCCAGACAAGAATACTGGAGTGGGTTGCCATGCCCTTCTCCAGGGGATCTTCCCATCCCAGGGATCGAACTCAGGTCTCCCACATTGCAGGTGGATTCTTTACCATCTGAGACACCAGGGAACAAAGATAATCAAGCACACAGGAAACAAGATACCATGGACACGTACCAGCAGAAGCAACAGGCAGCAAAAGCAGACCTATAAAAATGTTAATATGAGACAGAGTTTGAGATAAATATAAATTTCCATTTTAAAACAAATTGTGTTTAAGGAAAGACAGACGAACCTAAAGATACCTGAACAGAAAACTAATATTAGCAGATTTTGGTTGGTTGGTCAGTCACTAAGTCATGTTCAACTCTTTGCAACCCCATGGACTGTAGCCTGGCAGGCTCCACTGTCCATATAGTTCTCCAGGCAAGAATACTGGAGTGGGTCGCATTTCCTTCTCCAGGGGATCTTCCTGGATCAGGCATTAAACCCATGTCTCCTGCACTGACAGGCAGATTCTTACACCACTGAGCTACCAGGGAAGCAGATTTTTAAATTAATCAAATAAAACTAAACAAATGATAATTGAGTTAAAAATTCAGATAACTTTAACTGCAACTACAGCTAAAAACATAATTAATGAAATTAAGGGTCAGGAAAGGCCTATTAAGAACCAGAGTTTACGAAAATCTAGGGCAAGTGTATTAAGGTGGAATAAGCTTGCATGTCAGAAAACAAAGGTGGCCAGGGATCTGGAGCATAGTGAAGGAGAAAGTGGTAGAAGTTGAGGCCAAAGAAGGAGATGGGGGCCAGAACACATAGAACTTCATGTACCAAGGGCATTACTGCCATCAGGTCAGATCAGTCGCTCAGTCGTGTCCGACTCTTTGCGACCCCATGAATCGCAGCACGCCAGGCCTCCCTGTCCATCACCAACTCCTGGAGGTCACTCAGATTCACATACATAGAGTCAGTGATGCCATCCAGCCATCTCATCCTCTGTCACCCGCTTCTCCTCCTGCCCCTAATCCCTCCCAGCATCAGAGTCTTCTCCAACGAGTCAACTCTTCACATGAGGTTGCCAAAATACTGGAGTTTCAGCTTTAGCATCATTCCTTCCAAAGAAATCCCAGGGCTGATCTCCTTCAGAATGGACTGGTTGGATCTCCTTGCAGTCCAAGGGACTCTCAAGAGTCTTCTCCAACACCACAGTTCAAAAGCATCAATTCTTTGGTGCTAAGCCTTCTTCACAGTCCAACTCTCACATCCATACATGACCACAGGAAAAACCATAGCCTTGACTAGGCAAACCTTTGTTGGCAAAGTAATGTCTCTGCTTTTGAATATGCTATCTAGGTTGGTCATAACTTTCCTTCCAAGGAGTAAATGTCTTTTAATTTCATGGCTGCAGTCACCATCTGTAGTGATTTTGGAGCCCAGAAAAATAAAGTCTGACACTGTTTCCACTGTTTCCCCATCTATTTCCCATGTAGTGATGGGACCAGATGCCATGATCTTCGTTTTCTGAATGTTGAGCTTTAAGCCAACATTTTCACTCTCCACTTTCACTTTCATCAAGAGGCTTTTTAGTTCCTCTTCACTTTCTGCCATAAGGGTGGTGTCATCTGCATATCTGAGGTTATTGATATTTCTCCCAGCAATCTTGATTCCAACTTGTGTTTCTTCCAGTCCAGCATTTCTCATGATGTACTCTGCATATAAGTTAAATAAATATGGTGACAATATGCAGCCTTGACGTACTCCTTTTCCTATTTGGAATCAGTCTGTTGTTCCATGACCAGTTCTAACTGTTGCTTCCTGACCTGCATACAGGTTTCTCAAGAGGCAGATCAGGTGGTCTGGTATTCCCATCTCGTTCAGAATTTTCCACAGTTTATTGTGATCCACACAGTCAAAGGCTTTGGCATAGTCAATAAAGCAGAAATAGATGTTTTTCTGGAACTCTCTTGCTTTTTCGATGATCCAGCGGATGTTGGCAATTTGATCTCTGGTTCCTCTGCCTTTTCGAAAACCAGTTTGAACATCAGGAAGTTCACGGTTCACATATTGCTGAAGCCTGGCTTGGAGAATTTTGAGCATTACTTTACTAGCGTGTGAGATGAGTGCAATTGTGCAGTAGTTTGAGCATTCTTTGGCATTGCCTTTCTTTGGGATTGGGATGAAAACTGACCTTTTCCAATCCTGTGGCCACTGCTGAGTTTTCCCAATTTGCTGGCATATTGAGTGCAGTACTTTCACAACATCATCTTTCAGGATTTGGAATAGCTCCACTGGAATTCCATCACCTCCACTAGCTTTGTTCGTAGTGATGCTTTCTAAGGCCCACTTGACTTCACATTCCAGGATGTCTGGCTCTAGGTCAGTGATTACACCATCATGATTATCTGGGTTGTGAAGCTCTTTTTTGTACAGTTCTGTGTATTCTTGCCACCTCTTCTTAATATCTTCTGCTTCTGTTAGGTCCATACCATTTCTGTCCTTTATCGAGTCCATCTTTGCATGAAATGTTCCTTTGTATCTGTGATTTTCTTGAAGAGATCCTTAGTCTTTCCCATTCTGTTGTTTTCCTCTATTTCTTTGCATTGATCGCTGAAGAAGGCTTTCTTATCCCTTCTTGCTATTTTTTGGAACTCTGCATTCAGATGTTTATATCTTTCCTTTTCTCCTTTGCTTTTCGCTTCTCTTCTTTTCACAGCTATTTGTAAGGCCTCCCCAGACAGCCATTTTGCTTTTTTGCATTTCTTTTCCATGGGGATGGTCTTGATCCCTGTCTCCTGTACAATGTCACGAACCTCACTCCATAGTTCATCAGGCACTCTATCTATCAGATCTAGGCCCTTAAATCTATTTCTCACTTCCACTGTATAATCATAGGGGATTTGATTTAGGTCATACCTGAATGGTCTAGGGTTTTCCCTACTTTCTTCAATTTCAGTCTGAATTTGGCAATAAGGAGTTCATGGTCTGAGCCACAGTCAGCTCCTGGTCTTGTTTTTGCTGATTGTATAGAGCTTCTCCATCTTTGGCTGCAAAGAATATAATCGATCTGATTTTGGTGTTGAGCATCTGGTGATGTCCATGTATAGAGTCTTCTCTTGTGTTGTTGGAAGAGGGTATTTGCTATGACCAGTGCATTTTCTTGGCAAAACTCTATTAGTCTTTGCCCTGCTTCATTCCGTATTCCAAGGCCAAATTTGCCTGTTACTCCAGGTGTTTCTTGACTTCCTACTTTTGCATTCCAGTCTCCTATAATGAAAAGGACATCTTTTTTGGGTGTTAGTTCTAAAAGGTCTTGTAGGTCTTCCTGGAACCATTCAACTTCAGCTTCTTCAGTGTTACTGGTTGGGGCATAGACTTGGATTACTGTGACATTGAATGGTTTGCCTTGGAAACAAAGAGAGATCATTCTGTCGTTTTTGAGATTGCATCCAAGTACTGCATTTCGGACTCTTTTGTTGACCATGATGGCCACTCCATTTCTTCTGAGGGATTCCTGCCCGCAGTAGTAGATATAATGGTCCTCTGAGTTAAATTCACCCATTCCAGTCCATTTTAGTTCGCTAATTCCTAGAATGTAGACATTCACTCTTGCCATCCCTTGTTTGACCACTTTCAATTTGCCTTGATTCATGGACCTGACATTCCAGGTTCCTATGCAATATTGCTCTTTACAGCATCGGACTTTGCTTCCATCACCGGTCATGTCCACAGCTGGGTATTGTTTTTGCTTTGGCTCCACCCTTCTTTCTGGAGTTATTTCTCCACTGATCTCCAGTAGCATATTGGGCCCCTACTGACCTGGGGAGTTTCTCTTTCAGTATCTTATTTTGCCTTTTCATACTGTTCATGGGGTTCTCAAGGCAAGAATACTGAAGTGGTTTGCCATTCCCTTCTCAAGCGGACCACACCCTGTCAGATCTCTCCACCATGACCGGCCCATCCTGGGTTGCCCCATGGGCATGGCTTAATTTCATTGAGTTAGACAAGGCTGTGGTCCTGGTGTGATTAGATTGACTAGTTTTCTGTGAGTATGGTTTCAGTGTATTTGCCCTCTGATGCCCTCTTGAAAGACCTACCGTCTTACTTGGGTTTCTCTTACCTTGAGCGTGGGGTATCTCTTACCGGCTGCTCCAGCAAAGCACAGCCATCGCACCTTACCTTGGACGAGGGGTCTCTCCTCACCGCTGCCCTTCCTGACCTCGGTCGTGGGGTAGCTCCTCTAGGCCGTGCTCTTAGTGCGCCGCGCAGCCGGCGAGGTGCTCTTAGTGCGCCGGTCGCGGTAGGCGAGGCACTCTTAGTGCCTCTTATGGCGCTCTTACTGCCATATGGAGCTGTATATTATAAAATGTGATGGGAACCATTGGAAAAGAGACTTTAAAGCAAAGTCTGAATTGCATTTTAATAATTCTGATTATATTGTGTGTAGAAAAAGAGGACTATTTAGAATCCTATTGCAATAGTCTTAGATGATGGTTATACTGATTAAGATAGAAGCAAAGAGAAATTTGAATGTGATTTATGGTGGGAGACTAGGAGACAGTTCTGAGTTTTAGTTTTCTGCATGTCTTCCAAGAAGAGTCACTGATTGTTTTTGCTCTGGACTGTCTTTTCTGGTTTGTATCCCTGTGTAGGGTACAATCTTGGAGAATAGATAGTCTTCCAGTGGAAAAAGGGTAGGCATACTTATTGTAGTTTTCCAAGTTGAAAGCAAACTACTGTGTAAGTGTTACTTGGCTCTCTTTACATTACCCTGTGGAAACTGGAGCTTCAAGTAAGAAAATGCCAATATTCTGGCTATTTGTTGTTGTTCAGTTGCTCCGGTTTGTTCAGCTCTTTGTGACCCCATGGACTGCAGCACACCAGGCTTCCCTGTCCATCACTATCTCCTGGAGTTTGCTCAAACTCCTGTCCATTCGAGTTGATGATGCCATCCAACTGTCTTATCTTTTGTTACCCCCTTCTCCTGCCCTCAATCATTCCCAGCATCAGGGTCTTTTCAAATGAGTCAGCTCTTCCCATCAGGTAGCCAAAGTATTGAAGCTTCAGCTTCTACATCAATCCTTCCAATGAATACTCAGGATTGATTTCCTTTAGGGTTGACTGGTTGGATTTCCTTGCTGCCCAAGGGACTCTCAAAAGTCTTCACCAACACCACAATTTGGAAGCATGAATTCTTCAGTGCTCAGCCTTCTTTATTGTCCAACTCACATCCATATATAACTACTGAAGAAATGATAACTTTGATTATATGGACCTTTGTCAGCAAAGTGATGTCTCTGCTTTTTAATATGCTTATCCAGCTTTTCTTCCAAGGAGCAAGCATCTTTTAATTTCAAGGTTGTAGTCACCGTATGCAGTGATTTTGGAGCCCAAGAAAATAAAATCTGTCATTGTTTCAATTCTCCCCACCCCCATCCATTTGCTGTGAAGTGAAGGGACCAGATATCATGATCTTAGTTTTTTGAAGTTGAGTTTTAAGCCAGCTTTTTCATTCTCCTCTTTCACTTTCACCAAGAGGCTCTTTAGTTCCTCTTTGTTTTCTGCCATAAGGGTGGTATCATCTGCATATCTGAGGTTACTGATTTCTCATGGCAATCTTGATTCCAGCTTGTTCTTCATCTAGCCTGGCATTTTGCATGATGTACTCTGCATGTAACTTAAATAAGCAGGTGACACTATACAGCTTTGATGTACTCCTTTTCCAATTTTGAACCAGTCCACTGTTCCATGTTCGGTTCCTTTTGTTGCTTTTTGACCTGCATACAGGTTTCTCAGGAGGCAGGTAAGGTGGTCTGGCATTCTCCTCTCTTTAAGAATTTGCCACAGTTTGTTGGGATTCATACAGTCGAAAGCTTTAGCATAGTCAATGAAGCAGAAGTAGATATTTTGCAGGAATTCTCTTCCTTATTCTATGATCCAATGGATGTTGGCAATTTGACTATAGCTATTGGTTAATAAACTCCTTTGTCTCTAACTCAAAACTCATGTCTTCTTCAAAAATCCATAAAACTGAAGCAGGTTAACTTGATAGCTTGCAAGTAGACTTCAGTACTAGAAGTGTGCTGGCCTGCTACATTGGGTTTCAAATTACTTAAAAAGGGAGAGCATGAGAAAACCCCAGTTTCATGAACTAAGGCATGCAGGGGCAGGGAAAGTCAGACAAGGAAACTCAAACTTAGAAGTAAATGTAGGTTTATAAGAGGTTGATCAATGAGGCAAAATGTCAAAGAGGTGAACATGTTGTGTAATTGTATTTGGCAGTGAGTAATGAAAACGGAGAGCCAGAGGCATACAACTGGGACACCCACTGTAGGAATAATGTGGGGATAGAGTTTCGACCTAGGGGCACTAACGTTGCTGTAGGTGAAAAAAGAAAGTGTTGATATTTCTCTTCACTAGAAGGGGAAGCAGATTATGGCTGAGGTTGTTTAAGTACTTATTATCTGCTTCAAATCTGGATTAATCTTAAAACTAAGGGTGAAATCGGAGAAGGCAATGGCACCCCACTCCAGTACTCTTGCCTGGAAAATCCCATGGACGGAGGAGCCTAGTGGGCTGCAGTCCATGGGGTTGCTAAGAGTCAGACACGACTGAGCGACTTCACTTTCACTTTTCACTTTCATGCATTGGAGAAGGAAATGGCAACCCACTCCAGTATTCTTGCCTGGAGAATCCCAGGGACAGGGGAACCTGGTGGTCTGCCATCTATGGGGTCGCACAGAGTCGGACACGGCTGAAGTGACTTAGCAACAGCAGCAAGGGTGAAATGGGCAGATCATTTGTGGGATATAAGAAAGCTAGAGGTGTTAGAGGTCAAAGCAGAGTCAGAAAAGTCCTTTTGGATTCCCTTTTCTTGCATAAATGTCTTTCATGTTTCTCAACATTGCATTCTACAAATCTTCCAAATTTGCTTCTTGTTCACAATACCTTTCACATGTAAATGCTTGATAAAGACTATGACCTGAGCCCTTTTTGACTATTGCTAAGGCATATTTTCCTTATAAAAACTATTTCTTAAATAAGTTATCAGTTAACTTTGTTAGGAATACTTTCAACAAGCAGTAATAAGAATACCCAACTAACTGTGGCTTAAGCGGTAGAGACATTTGATTATTTCACACAGTAAGAGCAGTGAAGGTAGGCAGGTTTCAGGAAGAAATGTCTGTGTCACCAATGACTCTGGTTCTTTTTCCCCTCTAGTCTGCCACCTTCTATCATGATAACAGTTTGGCTCTTATTTTTCCTCATTCAACTGGTTCAAAGCAGGAAGAGAAGTAGAAGGCCCTGGCCTCATGAGACTGGATAGAAAATGTGTTTTTCAGAAGTAATGAGCTGTGGTTAACATCTTTTTGGCTAGAACTGGATCTATACATGTTAGCCTAAACTGGGTCACGTGCCTTTGCAGACCAATCACTAGCAAAAGGGAAGGGATTACCATGGTTGACATAGGCCAGCATATCTCAGATGTCACTGCACACCGAAATCACATTGGGAGCCTTAAAAACACTGATGCCTGGGTCTGCGATTGTTCTGGGTGTGACCCAGGCATCAGGTTTATTTGTTTCAGTTTCCCAGGTGATTGTGTGTGCAGCCAAGGCTGACAACTACTACTGAATACTTAAAATGCCAATTATGATCCCTTAGGGTTGGCGTAGGGGCCTAAGTTTACAAGTTCAAGGGATCTCAGCTGCCAACTGAATGAAACTGAGGTAGAAAAATGGCTGCTGGTAGCCTCAGATTCACATTTTTTTCAATCTGGCCAGCCCAGTGGGAAAAGGTCTCTTTCTTTTCCAGTATTTCCAGTAAAAGTGCAGAATTGAGTCCCACGGGGCTGTCTCTGGGTCTCTGCCATCCTTGAACTAATCCTTATGGCCAAAAGGATAGGAAACACTAGTCGACTGACTGTGGGTCATGCGCCAGAAATAGAAATCACACCAACAGAACCAAGTAGACTGAGTAGGAAAGGGGAAGAGGTTATTCCCCCAAAGGACCATGTAGGTGCTGGTACTGGAAAAGGAGGAAGAAAAAAATAGAGGTGACTTGGGTTCAATATACTGAGTTTATTGAATGAATGAGCGGAAGAATGATCCTCATTTTTTCCATTCCTAAGCAAGCAAAGGGAATAATTAGTACACTGCAGTCTCATTTAGTCTGAGTTCTGTTCTTCAGAGGAACTCCATTGACGGTCAACATAAGGATCTTTGAAATATAGTTTCATGTATTTAGGATTATTTCTATTTTCACGCTGTGAACTAACTTCCACTAAATGGATAATGAGGAGAGATGTGTAGAAGATAGACACATTCAGTAGGAAATAAAATTGAGTCTTTTGGCCCAAATTCACCACTGTGATCATTACAGTACCAGTTTGGCATATTTAATTGTCAAATGCGTGGTATTAGAGAATAGCATACATGATTATCAAATCATCAAAATTAAGGTGTCTTCACCTGAAAATAAATAGTTGTTCAACTAAATCAAAGCATGACTTTATTGTTAACAGTGTATTAAAAACAACAAACAAAACCCTGAAGTAGGTATTATTGTGGCTTGTTAGCTTATCTTTGTAGTTTCTTTGAATATTAGCATACACCAAGTTACCACCTTAGCAGGTGATGTAGGATATCAGAGAACACATGATGAAGAGTCAAAAAGAAATGTTAGGAGGCCAGAAGTGGTTCACCCTGACTCTTGACTTTCTACTTATGGTTTAAGCATTAACTTCAGAGTAATTATTTTCCAAAGGATATTAAAACACCAATTTCCATAATCACCCTTACATGAGAGGACAGTGAGGTGCTTCTTACAAACTGCCAGGAAGGGAGAATGGGGGCATCTTAGTTCCTGGACCAGAGATTGAATCCAGGCCAGCTATGAAAGTGCTGTGTCCTAACCACTGGACTGTCGGGGAACTCCCTGTTTTATATGCCCAGCTTTATAATGTTATCATTTTGTTCTACAGAACACATACCCATTCTTATTAAATTTATGTTTAAATTTATTTAGTGCTTCCATCAGCTCTTACCAAAACTTTATTACTATATTCTATATTTTGATTCAATTCTTAAAGGCTAGATTTTATTGTCAAGTAATTTTTTTTTCCAGCAGGGCTCATAGGGCTCTATTAAGTTTCTTTCTTTGAGAATTATGACTGTTGTATTTATATTGAAACATTTTGGCTAACTATGGTAATTACGGGTCATCCTTTTCCTCAGAACTTGACAAAATATTGTTTCGTTGACTTCCAGCATTAAACCTCGTTATAAATTAGATTGAGTCTAGAGTAATTTTCCCTCTGAATAGAAAATTTGTAAATATATATTTTTTGATATGTGACCTGAAGCCCTATAACTTAGGTGTGTGTCAGATTGGGTACTTAAAATTTCTGTATCAAACTTCCCTGAAATATAGTTTGTATCCTGCAAATATTTTCCCCTTCACTTTAGAGACTTTTTCTTGTATATATTATCCCTGAATATATCTTTTTTACCCTGGGCTCTTTGCTTTAGAGATCTTGATTATCCTTATTTTGGAATTGATTTCAGTTTTAGTCTCTGAAGCTGTTAGGTTGGTATAATTTCAACTGCCATATTTTTAAACTGAAGTATAGTTGATTTACCGTGTGTTAATATCTACTGTACAACAACGTGCATTAACTATTAGTACACCCCCTCTCCTGTCGCCTTCCTCCTTCCTGTCGCCCATCCCACCCATCTAGGTCATCATAGAGCACTGGACTGAGTGCCCTCTGCTATACATCTGCTCTCCACTAGTTATCTGTTTTAAACATGGTAAAATACATCAGCGCATTTATAACATTTATGTATATCAGTGCTACTCTCTCAGTTCGTCCCAGCCTCACCTTCCCCTGCTGTGTCCACAAGTCCATTCTCTGTCTGAGTCTCTATTTCTGCCCTGGAAATGGGTTCATACATTCTTTTTCCTTTTGTCTTTTCCATTTCTTTTCATCTCACTTTGTTGTATAACCACATTTTGAAGTTCTTTAAATGGTTTGTCTTTTGAATGGTTTGTTCCCGTCCTTTGGCTCTGTTTGCTGGTGGGTTTTCATTGCTTCTTGCAATTTTACCGTTTGCAAGTTGCAGGGTTGTTGTGCTGTTTCTTTTTCTATTGTTCATGCCTGAGTGACTCTCCACTCTATTTGCTCTGCTCAGGTGAAGAGTGATTTCTTAACTCTTTCTACAGTATCTGAGGGTTTGTGGGTTTTTTTTTTTCCCCCCACTTCTTACCTACAGCTTGAGATTCTGTATGTCCTTAACCTACCCACAACCTATTTTTTTCACTCTTACTGAAAGGGTGGTGGGGAATGAGAGTAGTGTGCAGGCTGTGTCCGATGACCTGGGGTCTTGTGCTTTTTTCCTGAGATTTTATTACATATCCGGTTTGAGAGTTCATTTTAGTTAATTAGGACTCAATACCATTCACACTGGGGAGTTCTTCTGGGCTTTGCATCCCCTTCTGTTTCACCCATTTCTCCCCTTTAGTTCTTTTCCACTGTCCGTCAAACAAGGAATGGGATAACAAAACCAACTCAATTTCCTTGTCTCCATATTTGGAGGTATTTTGTGGGAATTCTCACGCTTTTGTGAACCCACCATCATAGTTTCTGGAAAACTGAGGGCTGGATTCTTAGCCAAGCTACATCTTTCCTTCTTGTTTCATTTCAAAATAGTTTCTTACTGTAATAGATTACGCCTCTTTCCTTAGTTGGTGGTTTGAATTTTTCTTTTTGTTGGATTTTACTTTTTTAAACTAGAAAAGGCAACCTAAGTAGAGTGCGTAAGGCATGAACTCTGCAGTTACACTGCCTGGCTTCAGGTCACTTGCTCGTTCTGAGATTTGGAATCAGGTCTCAAAGCGTCCACGGTGGTAGTTTCCCAGTCTGTCGTATCTTTCTCAAAAAATGTATTAGTATTTGTTAACACAAATAAAGCTTTTAAAACAGTCTCTGGCATATAATGAGCACTTAATGTTAGGTAATCTTTTTATTTTTATTATGGCTAACTTTGTTAAATATTCAGCCATGGAGAGTTCTTCCCATATCTACCCGCTTAAACCAAAATTCTCTGATTCTGTTCTTCAGGTCAATGTTTCCTAAAATTTTGAATCTGTAATATACATGTTGCCTGTCTAATGTGCTCAGTGAGGCTGTTCTGTTTCCATTAGTCCAGACTCTCCATTTATAAACTCAAATCAGATAAACATGTCATTTTTTTTTCTCCATCTTATCCTTTTCTCAAATCTTTGACTTTTAGGGGCTTATTAAGCACTTACCAATATCTGGTGCCTAGTAGGTACTGATCAATGTTTCTAAATAAAGATACCTAAGAACTGTTTCACACGTGGGTTTTTATGTTCCCTGGTGGGTTTCCGTCTATGGGGTCGCACAGAGTCGGACACAGCTTAGCAGTTAGCAGCAGCAGCAAGGGTCATTTAAGAGTCCATGCCATTCTTTCATATATTGGACATCCTGGGAAAAAAAAAAAAAAAACAACTTGCTATCTAGACATTATCTTTTATTCTTGCATAAGTTAACATGGTATATTTTATAATACTTATTTTGGGTTTTATATTTCAAAATATCTGATTTCTGCCAACGCTACCCAAATAGTAGGTCCTACAAACTGGTTGCATGTAGGTGGTAATATTGATTCCTCTTGGTGGCTGGGCCGAGCCTGAAAAGCTGGAACAACCTGCCCTCAACATTCTCTGCTTAGCTCTACAACAGAGATCATTTTCTGTGTGTGCCACAATAAGGACTATGTTGAAAGGAACGATACTCTGCAGAAGTTAGTTACAATAAGAAGTAACACCCCCCGCCATATGGACCCATGCACCATCAGCTTAGAGGGCAAATGATGGGTTGGAGAAAGTCCACAAAACCCCTAGAATTGAGTGCAAAGTTTGTGTGTTCTTCTGAGGTAAGACTATATAACTCTTAAAAAATCTCTGAATTTTTTAGAATGCAATTTGAGATTCAGAATCATGTGAAAAAAGCTTTATCAAAGATACGGACTCCCAGGACTCATCTTACTGAATATAAATGACAAAAGTAAAATCCTTTACTTGTCCAGGATATTTGAAATTTTTTTCTGTACAAACGTCATTTTTTAAGTTGAGGCTGAGCATAGTGCTTGTGGCAAAATTGGGGAAAAATTATGCATTGTGTTTGACAGGAAGTTCTGGATTTATTGATAATGTCAAGAGGTGATCATAAGTTGATAAGATCATCTGCTTTACTGACAAGAGTTTATATGTAGAGGAGAGAAAAATGGCCTTTACTTCTTCACAGATTATATCACACATAGGTTGTGTTCTCTCTCAGAAACTTTCTTTTATATTGCAGTTTTAATTGAGATAATTGTAGATTCATGTGCACTTATAAGAAATAATAGAGGAATCTCATGTAGCGCTTACCTAGTTTCCCTCAATGGTAATGTTTTGCAGAACTCTAGTATAAATTCTGGAGAAGGAAATGGCAACCCACTCCAGTGCTCTTGCCTGGAGAATCCCAGGGACGGGGGAGCCTGGTGGGCTGCCGTCTATGGGGTCGCACAGAGTCGGACACAACTGAAGCGACTTAGCAGCAGCAGTAGCAGCAGCAGTATAAATTCAGTTCAGTTCAGTTGCTCAGTCATGTCCGGGTCTTTGCAACCCCATGAACCGCAGCATGCCAGGCCTCCCTGTCTGTCACCGACTCCTGGAGTTCACTCAAACTTATGTCCATCAAGTTGGTGATGACATCCAGCCATCTCATCCTCTGTTGTCCCCTTCTCTTCCTGCCCCTAATCCCTCCCAGCATCAGAGTCTTTTCCAATGAGTCAACTCTTCGCATGAGGTGGCCAAAGTATCGAAGTTTCAGCGTCAGCATTAGTCCCTCCAGTGAATACCCAGGACTGATCTCCTTTAGGATGGACTGGTTGGATCTCCTTTCAGTCCAAGGGACTCTCAAGAGTCTTCTCCAACACCACAGTTCAAAAGCATCAATTCTTCCACGCTCAGCTCTTTTATAGTCCAACTCTCACATCCATACATGACCACTGGAAAAACCATAGCCTTGACTAGATGGATCTTTGCTGACAAAGTAATATCTCTGCTTTTTAATATGCTGTCTAGGTTGGTCATAACATATATGTATATATTGCAAAATGATTGTCAGAGTATATTCAGTTAACATACATCATCCCATATGGTTACAAATTGTTTTTCTTGTGATGAGACCTTTTAACACCTATTCCCTTAGCAACTTTCAAGTATATAATACAGTGTTGATAACTAGGGTCGCCATGCTCTACATCCCATCCCCATGACTTGTTTATCTTCTAACTGGAATTTTATGCTTTTTGACCACCTTTACTCATTTTGCCCACACCCGCCTCAGGCAGTCATCAATCTGTTCTTTGTAAAAATGAATTCAGTTTTCTAGATTCCACATACAATTGATTATCATATGATCTCTCAGAAACTTTGAAAATTATAGAAAACTAATTTCAGATCCTATAAAAATAACTTTCTCTTAGTCAAAGCTGCTTACTGATGGAATGGGCCATTTTGCAGAGCACTAAGTTTCCATTTCACTGTAGAGGGATTGAACATGAGGACAACTGTAGAGGGAACTCAAACATAGGCATATTGGGATCCCACTGTTTTAATTATCTACCTTGCCCTGCCACGCCAATATTTTAAAATGTTTTTTACAAAAGTAACATACTTATTGCAGAAAATTTAAAAATTAGAGACCAACAGGAAAAAATAGAAAAAAATTTTTAATCCTATGCCATTCATAGATAGTTGCTGCTAGCATTTTAAAGTCTTCTAGTCTTTTTTATAGACATATTAATATAAATATATTGAAATATTTTTACAAAATATAATTATCTTGTGCCTAATGTCTTATAAATTATTTTTTCACTTAATATTAAATATACTGTTAGTAACTTACTTAGAATATAATTTTTAACATCTAACTACTTCGTTTTATGGATAGTCATACTCTATTGACTTTTTTATACTGAATGTTTAGATTTTTTTCTTGTTGTAAGACAACATTACAATATACATCTATATAGTCAAAACTTTATATATATCTGTATTGTCTACTGCTGCACTAAAAAATTATCCCACACTTAATAGTTTAAAGCAACAAACATTATTTTCTTATTTTCTGAGTCTGGAATTAGAGGCGTACTGGGTTTTTTTTTTTTTGGCCCACGGTCTTTCATAGGTCATCCAGATGTCAGCCAAGGTTGTAGTAATCGGAAGTCATTTTTTAAAGCTGTCCAGTACAGTGTCATTAACTATAATCACTGTTGTATATTAGATCCCTAGACCTTATTCATCTTATAACTGGAAGTTTGACTCTTTAACCAACATCACTCATTCCTCCCCACCCCAGGCCCTGGTAACTACCATTCTGATCTGTTTCTTGGGGCTTGGCTTTTTTAGATTCCACATATAAGTGAAATCATATGGTATTTGTCTTTCTCTGTCTGAGTTATTTCACTTAGCATAATGTCCTCAAGATCCATCCATGTTGTCGCAAATGAAAGAATGCCCCTTTTCATGGTTGAATAATATTCCATCAAACATCTTCTTTATCCATTTATCCATCCACGTAAAGATGTTTCCCTATCTTGGCTATTGTGCATAATACTTCAGTGAACATCAGAGGGCAGATACCACTTTGCTCTCTTATTTTCATGTCCATCAGATATATACCCAGAAGTGTGACTGATGAATCACACTGTATCTCTAGCTTCAATTTTTTGAGGAAGGTCCACAGTGTTTTCCATAGTGGCTGCAGCAATGTACATGCTCACCAACACTGCAAAAGAGTTCGCTGCTCTCCACAGAAATTTTCTAACACTTGTTATCTCTTGTCTTTTTGATGAGTTATTCTAACATGTCTGAGGTATATCTCATTGTGGTCTTGATTTGCCTTTCCCTGACGATTAGTGATGTTGAACACTTTTTTATGTACCCATTGGCCGTTTGTATAATTTTTTAGGAAAATGTCCATTCGCTTCCTCTGCCCATTTAAAAATTGAATGGTTTGGGTTTTCTGCTCTTGAGTTGTGAGTTCTTTATACTTTGGGGGTATTAACCCCTTATAAGATACGATAGATTTCCTGTTTGTTTTGTTGATAGTTCCCTTTGCTGTGCAGAAGCTTTTTAGTTAGATGTGGTCTTCTTTGCTTGCTTTTGCTTTTGGTGTCAATCCCCAAAATTCATTGCTAAGACTGATGTCAAGGAGTTTAGCCCCTACATTTTCTTCTAGGATTTTTATGTTTCAGATCTTATGTCCAAGTCTTTAACCCATTTTGAATTGACTTTTTTGTTTTTGCTGCAACATGTGGCATGTGGGATCTTAGTTCCCTCTCCAGGAATGGAATCTAGGGCCATGGCAGTGAAAGCACCAAGTCCTAAACACTAACCAACCAGAAAATTCCTGAGTTGACTTTTGTTGTGTGGTGTTGGACAGGGGTCCAATTTTATTCTTTTGCACATGGCTGTTCGGTTTTCCCAGGGACACTTACTGAAAAATCATCTGATATCTCGTCAGAGGCTGAATGCTGACTTTCATGGCTTCCTCTCATGGCCAACAAGTTAGCCAACTTGGAATTGGGCAGCAGGTCATGTGGGCTCCTCCACAGGCTGCTTGAGAGTTCCTCCATTATGGCAGCTGACTTCCTGCCCCAAAGCAATTGACTTGGTAGAAAGCCAGACAGAGGCTGTTCTCCTTGTGAGCTAGCCTTAGAATTCATATGGCAGTCCTTCCACCACGCTGTTTCTGTTAGATGTGTCTTTGCTGAATTTGGTTCATCTTCAAGAAGAGAGGCATAAGGTTCCATCTTTTGAAGGGAGGAATGTTAAAAAAAAAAAAAAAAAGTTTTTTATGAACATGTTATAAAAATCACCACACCAACTAACCTTAAAATAAGTTCCTAAAGAAGGGACTTGAAGGATCAAAGGATATGGAACCTGTTAAGGTGTATACGTATTTCTAAATTGCCTTTCAGATAGTTTGTACTGATTTTACTCACATATGAGTTCCTGTTCTCCTGAACCTTAGCAAACACTGAGCATTCTCTTTAAAGCAGGGCCTCTGCTTGCCCAAAGGGCACCTTTGTAAGAATTAAAAAAAGGTGCCCCTTTTTGCGCAGGCACAGGGCCCCTCCAAGGTACATGGCGTGGCAAGAGGAGTGCCCACCGGATGTCAGCTTCCCTGGCCTCTTGGGCTAGAAGCCCTTGTGTAGGCCACAACATGCATAATCATACTCCCTGGCCCTGTTGAAGATTTTCCTTTTTCTCCTAAACTACAAATTTGTCTTTTTCTACTCATTAGATCTGATTTTGCTTCTCATTCTAATCAGCAAAGAATTGCACTAATTTACAGTTTAAATTTATTATGTATACCTGAGAATGATAAAAATTTACTTTCTCAACAAGTTATTCTATACATGTTTTATTAAACTGGTCTTGGTTTTTTAATCCCTGCTTGGCCTGTCTCTCACTATCCTCCAAAATGGGGATTGGACTGTCGCTGTATTAGGACAAATTTGTTTGTAGATGTGACTTCAGTTTGTAATGATACAGGCAAGCTTATAATAATGCTAGCCAGGAAAGTTAAGTACGTACTTATAAGCATCAATTGCCCTTGACCATATTCACAGCTTCGGCCTTTTTTCTTTTTTTTACACTTTCATTTCCTGTAAGGGGAGATGTGATAAACCACAAAATTGGCCATGAATCCTATACCTGCTCCAACTAGCCATTTGGATCCTGGCACTTATTTTTCATAAGAATATACAAACATATTTATGCCAGTTTACTGGAGAATACAGCAGCCTATTCACATGTTCTGTTAGGAGAAAATGTTGAAATTCTGATTTTTATGCTGCCTAAACCAGGGTATGACTACCATCCATTTTAATATACCTCTTTCTGTTCTTGTACCTCAGGCATCAATTTCTGAGTAGTTTTTTACTGCTCAACTATCACTCATCTCATGTCCTTTTAAGACTGAAAATTTTCTTCATTAACTAGTAAAAGAAACATTTGATAATTAGAGGTTTGGGAACCTTGACTACTATAAATGTGGATGACACTGTTAAACAATTTGACTGTTTTAACTAACCACAGTGGTGGTCTTTTTACATTAAATTGGCTATTCCACTTAATCATGAACAGTAAAGTGGTTTATGTGGTTGGTAGAGTTGAAGCCAGAAATATAGCTGCTGTTTTTCACCCTAAATATTTGGGTGTGATATTATCACATCTGATTCCTCACTAAATCTATGCTTGGTGGTAGGTTTAGGAAGCAACAAGAGCTTGGATTTACTTCCACAGGCCTCATGGGAAGGATAATTGGAACATTACTTTAATTGCTTTTCCATCAAAAAATCTAAACAGATCACTTTTCCAGGTGTCTAAGCATTGAATTTTTTAAAAAAAGTGACAGTCGCTAACACTTACCAAAATATACTCTTTATATCAAATAAAAATGAGTTCCACTAAAAAGCAAACAACCTCACTCATAAAAAATTTGTGTGAGTGGTTACCTCTAAATAGATATGTGATATAATGTTCATGAAGATGAACAAATACTAACATGACAAAAACAGCCTACTAATGGCTTAGAGTCCATTCTGAAATAGTCCCATTTGATCATTAGATCAAGCAAGACTATTTTAACTTTATGGCAGTCTCTACTCTCAATATCCCCTTTATCATATTGTCAGAAATATTTTTGCCTCTAAAATGTTCCTGTCCTTTCTAAGTTGTCAACCTGGATTTTACATCAGTAGAGAGAATGGTGTGAGAAAAAGCTCTCAGTGGGCCAAGGGTTTTGCCTAAATCAGTTTCTGTTAAAGTGCTTTCCCATTTATCACCTCTGAAAGGACGTTTAACAAAGGCTCTCTGATGTAACTTTTGTCAGAGTACCAGGTAAACTGCTGCTTAAACATTAGCTTGGTCTTGAGACTGAGTCTTGGAGAGGGAGGGGCAGTCTTCAAACCTCAGTCTATATGAGGAAATGAATTTGTTTGTGGAGTTGTTAGCTGCTTGTTCTAAAATCTGTTGCTTGGAACTTAACAGTTTCATGTCCAGGGTGAGAATGCCCGTGTGAAGCATGATCTAAGGGATTATGATACTTAAAGCTTAAAAAAAATAGATGGGTGGATTGCTGGAAACATCCTTTCCAATGCAGCAGTATAAAAGGTTTTATGTGTACTGTGAACCTGGAATATTTGGATCTTGTTGGGGAAAGTTGACTTTGCTGGCAGAATGTCCTGATTTTTTTTTTTTCACTTGTTTTTATGTTGTATTGGTTTGTAGCATTGAAGCTGGACTTCAAAGTAAAATAGAGATTTTTATATTTGTGGAGATAAAGTCACTTCTATGAGGCATTTTCATAGGTTTAATTACATTCATGTAAGTGAATCAGAGTCCTAGGACAAAACAAGAATATTTAACAGAAAATGACACTTGTATTAAATGATGTTAATATTTACAGTAAAGTTGTTTTGAGGGTAAAGTGTGTCTGAGTTAGTCCCTCCCTTCTCAACAACACCTTTTTGGCGGTGACATTTTTGTGAATAGACCAAATTAAAGGTAGGCAGTAAGTTGCAACACAAAAGCAAAGATTACGCTTCCACCAAACCTGGCCGCCCCACCAATGTTTATTGGAACTTTTTCTTTTTCTAATACCACTTGGAATTTGGAAGGGGAGAGAAAATCTTTTCTGTTGTATCACTTATGCTGGACGTAGTCAGGTAAAAAAAGAGCACCCAAGGGGATTTTAGTATTTATTTCTGTTTAAATGAAAATATGAATAGGGCGAGAAAAACCTGGATGTGTTTGTGTGCACTCCCTTCTCCACCTCGGATGTGGCTGTTGCTCAAAATGAGGGATGCACAGGATGGGATGCTGTATGGAGCGAAGTCTGTCCTTATGGACAAAACTTCCAGGGTGAACTGCGTTGACATTTTTGATGTTTCTGGAAAAGGCTCTCTGAGAAATACATAGCACAATATTCTGTGTCATTAGGTGCTCAGTAAGTTTTTGTTTTTCTTTTGAATTAAATTATAACCCTAGACTTTGCCAGTGGCTCAGTGGTAAAGAATCCACCTGCAGTGCAGGAGATGTGGGTTTGGTCCCTGGGTCAGGAAGATTCCCTGGAGCAGGCCATGGCAGCCCACTCCAGTATTCTTGCCTGGAGAATCCCGTGGACAGAGGAGCCTGGCAGGCTACAGTCCATGGGGTCGCAAACAGCGGAACCAACTGAAGCAACTGTGCACACATAACCCAAGATCGTCTAGGCCCCAACTTATGCTAGAGGCAGTGACTTGTTCTGTATGCTAATTACAGGACCTTCAAGTTCCTTGAATGTTTCATACGGTGATTTCTAGGAGTCTGAAAGGAGCGTCTTTTTGAGTTGAAAAGGAACCACAGGTTAGAAACTGCTTGAGAGGCTCAACATGGCAGTGCTAGCTTTCTGACCTTCCATACAGGGCCACTGGAAGATCTGTGTAGGACCATAGAGGTCATGCTGTCCACAACCTCAGGAAGCACAATTTCCACGTGCTCCAATGTGAATGGCACTGCCTGGAATTGTGTATAATCCTTTGCTTGCTCTCCTACAAGGCTTTGCTTGCATTACCTCTGAGTATCCAAAAAAACTAACACCCAAAAAAGATGTCCTTTTCATTATAGGGGACTGGAATGCAAAAGTAGGAAGTCAAGAAACACCTGGAGTAGCAGCCAAATTTGGCCTTGGAATACGGAATGAAGCAGGGCAAAGACTAATAGAGTTTTGCCGAGAAAATGCACTGGTCATAACAAATACCCTCTTCCAACAACACAAGAGAAGACTCTATACTTGGACATCACCAGATGGTCAACACCACAATCAGATCGATTATATTCTTTGCAGCCAAAGATGGAGAAGCTCTGTACAGTCAGCAAAAACAAGACCAGGAGCTGACTGTGGCTCAGACCATGAACTCCTTATTGCCAAACTCAGACTTAAATTGAAGAAAGTAGGGAAAACCACTAGACCATTCAGGTATGACCTAAATCAAATCCCTTATGATTATACAGTGGAACTGAGAAATAGATTTAAGGCCTAGATCTGATAGATAGAGTGCCTGATGAACTATGGAATGAGGTTCGTGACATTGTACAGGAGACAGGGATCAAGACCATCCCCATGGAAAAGAAATGCAAAAAAAGCAAAATGGCTGTCTGGGGAGGCCTTACAAATAGCTATGAAAAGAAGAGAAGCGAAAAGTAAAGGAGAAAAGGAAAGATATAAGCATCTGAATGCAGAGTTCCAAAGAATAGCAAGAAGAGATAAGAAAGCCTTCTTCAGCGATCAATGCAAAGAAGTAGAGGAAAACAACAGAATGGGAAAGACTGGGGATCTCTTCAAGAAAATTAGAGATACCAAAGGAACATTTCATGCAAAGATGGGCTCGATAAAGGACAGAAATGGTATGGACTTAACAGAAGCAGAAGATATTAAGAAGAGGTGGCAAGAATACACAGAAGAACTGTACAAAAAAGAGCTTCACGACCCAGATAATCATGATGGTGTGATCACTGACCTAGAGCCAGACATCCTGGAATGTGAAGTCAAGTGGGCCTTAGAAAGCATCACTATGAACAAAGCTAGTGGAGGTGATGGAATTCCAGTGGAGCTATTCCAAATCCTGAAAGATGATGCTGTGAAAGTGCTGCACTCAATATGCCAGCAAATTGGGAAAACTCAGCAGTGGCCACAGGATTGGAAAAGCTCAGTTTTCATCCCAATCCCAAAGAAAGGCAATGCCAAAGAATGCTCAAACTACTGCACAATTGCACTCAACTCACACGCTAGTAAAGTAATGCTCAAAATTCTCCAAGCCAGGCTTCAGCAATATGTGAACCGTGAACTTCCTGATGTTCAAACTGGTTTTAGAAAAGGCAGAGGCACCAGAGATCAAATTGCCAACATCCACTGGATCATGGAAAAAGCAAGAGAGTTCCAGAAAAACATCTATTTCTGCTTTATTGACTATGCCAAAGCCTTTGACTGTGTGGATCACAATAAACTGTGGGAAATTCTGAAAGAGATGGGAATACCAGACCACCTGATCTGCCTCTTCAGAAATTTGTATGCCCGTCAGGAAGCAACAGTTAGAACTGGTCACGGAACAACAGACTGATTCCAAATAGGAAAAGGAGTACGTCAAGGCTGTATATTGTCACCATGTTTATTTAACTTATATGCAGAGTACATCATGAGAAACGCTGGACTGTAAGAAACACAAGTTGGAATCAAGATTGCTGGGAGAAATATCAATAACCTCAGATATGCAGATGACACCACCCTTATGGCAGAAAGTGAAGAGGAACTAAAAAGCCTCTTGATGAAAGTGAAAGTGGAGAGTGAAAATGTTGGCTTAAAGCTCAACATTCAGAAAACGAAGATCATGGCATCTGGTCCCATCACGTCATGGGAAATAGATGGGGAAACAGTGGAAACAGTGTCAGAATTTATTTTTCTGGGCTCCAAAATCACTGCAGATGGTGACTGCAGCCAAGAAATTAAAAGACGCTTACTCCTTGGAAGGAAAGTTATGACAACCTAGATGGCATATTCAAAAGCAGAGACATTACTTTGCCATCAAAGGTCCGTCTATTCAAGGCTATGGTATTTCCTGTGGTCATGTATGGATGTGAGAACTGGACTGTGAAGAAGGCTGAGCGCCGAAGAATTGATGCTTTTGAAGTGTGGTGTTGGAGAAGACTCTTGAGAGTCCCTTGGACTGCAAGGAGATCCAACCAGTTCATTCTGAAGGAGGTCAGCCCTGGGATTTCTTTGGAAGGAATGATGCTAAAGCTGAAACTCCAGTGCTTTGGCCACATCATGCGAAGAGTTGACTCACTGGAGAAGACTCTGATGCTGGGAGGGATTGAGGGCAAGAGGAGAAGGGGACGACAGAGGATGAGATGGCTGGATGGCATCACTGACTCGATGGATGTGAGTCTGAGTGACCTCCGGAAGTTGGTGATGGACAGGGAGGCCTGGCGTGCTGCAATTCATGGGGTCGGAAAGAGTTGGACATGACTGAGCATCTGATCTGTTCCAAAAAAATGGGTCTGTATTTCAGAGAGTTCACTATGTGCCAATGGTGTGTGTTAGTGCAGAAATGCAGAATGCACCCTTTCCTTCTCTGCTCTGACTTGCTTGGACACCTGAGCCCTGAAGTAGCACCGCTTATGTCCTCTACCTTCTGTTGAGCTTCTGGAGACAGCCTCATTCTATACATGAAGTGCAGTGGGACCAAGATTTGAGGAGGATAAACAGCCGACCCCTTCTCCTAGTCCTGACTCTCTGTGCCCATGAAAAACTTTCAGTCAGCTCTTAGGGACCCTAACACATCTATTTATTAAGCATGCTTGTCTTGGTTGATTTTGTGCTGGGAATCAGGTTTGGTGGACGCTTGCTAGAGTTTGAGTATGTGGATAAATTCATGAATGACTGGATTTTAGTATCCATATATATATTTATTAAATTGGGTTTATGATGGGAAAAATCTGTATGTGGTATTAGTTGCCATAGTGGAGTTTGAACCCGAGATCTCTCATCAGGGTGTGTTGGAAAGATAAATTAGTCATTCCTGTGTTTTTCTTTTTTAATTTAGTTAGACCCTCTCTGTATGATTTAATGGGGAAAGCTTTGAGGTTGATACAGAATCCTCACTAAACTTCCCAATAAACAAGCCATTAAATGGACAACAGGGGACAGCCTAACACATCCTGGTTAGGAATTCTCATAATTTCATGGTTCTGCTTGGTTTTCTTTAAATGATGCATACCTAATAATCACCAAGGCATCTTTAACATAAATAACTTACTGTTAATTTTAAAACAAAACCTTGGTTACTCTTAAGCCACACAGGAAATCGTGGTTTTCTGCTCCAGGATGAATTAACAGTTCAAAGCACCCTGTTTCCAGGGTCTATAACTCCCTGATGCCATGTGTCAGAGCCTTTAGCCAGAATGCAGTGATTTACATACCTCTTCAGCCCAAGGTCCTATATCCAGAGTCTAGGGATGCAGCTTATGGAGGATACAAAGGTGTTTTTTTGTTTTTTTTTTTCGTTTCCTGTGTGATCTGTTTTTACGTATAGCAGTTCTAGCCAGTCTCAACTACCTCTTTAATGTCCCCCAGTTAGCATGGGATATGCTGATTGGATTGATTGAAACCTTTTGAAAGTACTCTGTTACTGATGGATAGAAATCTAAACTCCTTAACCTGCTAACAAGGCCCTCAACCGCATGACCCCAGCCTACCTTTCACACTGTTTTCTAACATCTCTAGCTGTATAGATGATGCCCAAGCCTACCTCAAATGCAACACCATTGCCCATATACATCATCCAGTGAGATTTTGTGATGGTGTGCAAGCCATTCCATCTGATTAGAACTTTCTGCCTCCTTTCTATAGTCACCTTCATTCTTAATAACTGGCCATCTCTGGGGCTGCTTACAGATGATCAGTTTCTCCTGCCTTCAGGGATTTGGTAGTGCTCTTCCCCATGCCGTTTTAATTTAGGTGTGGTCCTGTGACTTTTCCTTCCAATATGTTGTGAGCAGATGTGCTGAGCTGCCAGAAATCTCCTGGTAGAAGTTGAGAGGAAGGAGAGGTCCTGAATCCAGCCCCCGCCCCCCTGCCCCAGCGCTCCTCCTTCCTGCTGCAGTTCTCAGGAAGGTGCCTGTTGAGAAGACGGCTCTGTCAGCTGGTCCCCTAGTGACTGTGTTGGACAGTGCCTCCCAGCTAATGAGACCTTGATGTCTAATATGAATGAGATATAAATGTTTGCATCTGTGTTAACAGAAATATTTGTGGTGGTGTTTTCCATGGCTTAGCCTCACCTACCCTGGCTAATAATCATTACCAAACTGAATTCAAAGCTTATCTAAGAACTAAGATTTGCTGTTGCCCACCTCTCCTGAAAAACCACATTAGTCACAACTCTCTTGGGCTTTCATGATGCCTTAGACATAACTTCATCATTACACTTGTCACAGTACATGGTAAGTTTTATTTACATGGCTGTTTTCTTTGTCATCCTTTGAATCACCAAGGAAAAGACTATATCTTAGTCACTATTACTATCTTCCCCTGCGTTATAACTTTTCTCATTTTCTGACCCATTGCTTGGCACTTGATTGATATTTAATGACCATTTTAAAATAAATGAGAAAAGGACAGTGGGAAAGGCCACTTGTCTTTGATGATTAGAAGAGGGTTTTTTAATCAGCTCAAACAGGCAAAATAAGCTCATCAAGTTATCTGGCCAAGATTTTTTTGCTGTTCATTTGAAGTCAAGAATGTTAAGTTTATTTAAATATGGATTTTGTCCTAAATTAATTTCACAGGAGGAGAGTGAATCATTTTATTGGTAAAGTTCACAATCAGCACCAAAATCCTCATCTCATATAATCAAGGTATTTTTAACTGTAGTCGCATTGTTAATCCTCAATATTGTGTGTTTGCTTATGTTTCAGTCATTCAGTAAATATTTATTGATTGCCCCTATTGTGTCTGACACTGTGCTAGGCACTAGATATGGTGAGTGAATAAAACACAATCCCTAAGACTAGGGAGATGATAGCTTAGTTGGACAACGATAGAAAAGGTAATTATAATGCAATGTAGTATGGACCATAACACACACAGGGCATTATTTATAAACACAAGCATTCTTACAGCCTGAAGAGTCTAAATCAGAGTGACACAATCACATTCACAGTTCTGCTATTTCACTCTGGTTGCAAGATGGTTTTGTTTTTGTTGCTGTGTTGCATGAAGTGCCTGACCTTATGCAATGCTGATAAAATGGACAAGAGGTAAAGCTGAAAATCTTCATGTTTGGGTTGAGGTAGGAGTAAGGAAAGGGAGAAGTGAGAAATGACATCCAGGTGCTGTTTCATGGGATTGAGGATATGATGAGCCCACATGAGTAGAAGCACATTAAGATAAAAGTTAATAAATCCATTTTGACATACTGAGTTTGAGGTATGTGTGGTTATATCTAGGCACTATAGCCTGCAGAAGGTTAATGATACAATTCTGAGCTTGAGATACATCTGTGCTGGAGATGTGGATTTGAGTTCCCAGCATTCAGTGTGTCCTCAGAGAAGTAAGGAGTGGCAAAGAAATCCAGAGAATTGAGGTGTAGAGTGGAGCCATGGTTCTCATCCAGGGAGAAGGAGGCTGATGCCTAAAAGAGGGACAATTTCAGCCTTCACAATGATTGGTAGTGCTCTTGGCATTTATTGTCCTACAAAGAAAGGACCGTTCTACACAATAAAGAATAGTACATGTGTTTTGGATGTCCTGCTGGACACTGATGCAGGTAAAAACTTGTTCCGAGCCTAGAAATTGACCCCATTTTATTTGTAAGTAAGTTTTTCATGCTTTCTCTCTCTCTGTCTCCATACACACATGTATGTATGTTAGTTGCTCAGTTGTGTCCAACCCTTTGCAATCCCATGAACTGTAGCCCACCAGGCTCCTCTGTCCATGGAATTCTCCAGGCAAGAATACTGGAGTGGGTTGCCATTTCCTTCTCCAGGGGATCTTCCTGACCCAGGGATCGAAACTCGGGTCTCCCATGTTGCAGGCAGAGGCTTTACCACCTGAGCCGCCAGGGAAGTCCTGGTGGGAAGCTTTCAATACACATTGTTATATTTTTTAGCCTCCAGAAATGTAACTACCCGATAATTATACTTATGTTTGGAATTATACCAAGAGTTGTTACCATTTTTGTAAATCATAACAGTTGAAGATATCAACCACAGTATTTGAATTATACAACTATATCAATCTACATTGTAATTGTCACAATTGGTAATTAAAGAGGTTTAGGGATCTGATTACTTAATTATGGCTTATAGTGCTATTGAATCAAAGTATTTACATATTGGAATATGTACTAATTTAATATAAATTTTCATTTATATTAGAATATTTTATTTTACTTAACGTCTTTACATATGTGTTATGAAGATATACTATATTTAGCTTCAGAATCCTAAATGGGGCATTACATGATTATAGAGAAGGGGCTTTGGGGCTGAGGGATTTGGTGAACTATTTCCAAAACCTGTAAAGGCCTACAAAGCACTGTGCTTCTTTCTTAGTGGTGGCAGATATAAGAAATAACTTTTATTTTTGAAAGAATTTCCTTACATGCCCTTTAAAAAAAAAAAGTCACTGATGCTGCAGACTTCTGAAACTTCATAGGGATTGTCTCCCATCCTCTGGAGTTTATCCCATCTTGTAAGACAGAGACTTCTGACTCATGTTTAAGGAGGTTTAGGAATGCCAGCCTTCAGAGGAGAGGAGTGGGCCACTTTTACAGGGCCTACCCAAAGAGCCTGTAGAATCTGAAATTTCAAAGGCCTTGAGTGCACTGGCTGAGATATTTCTATCTCAAGTCTCACCCTTCCCCATCAGGGCACTGTAATTGAGCTCACTTGTCAGACTTGAGAATTCACGCTTGTGGACTTCACTCTTCCTAATTAAATTTAAAGCCTGGTCTTTAGTGTCTTCTGCTCTCCAGCTGTAAGAGGTAAACTGCTTCATATGCTACCAAGGAAGGTCTCCTAATCACACTTTTAAAATTGGTGATTCATCACCATTGTGCTTATTGTCATTGTCTAATGCATCAGTAACACCCAGCAATAGCCATCTAATTCTGTGATCATTAAATCACTGTTTCCCCCATAGTGCTGAAATTCCCGAGATCACAGCCCCCTTCAGTGCATTCCCTTCCACTGGCATCCCGTATTCCTTCACTGCTGGTGAATGATTGCGTTGCTCCAGTATGCCAAGGGCTTGAGTATTCCGCCTCTGATCCCCTCCATGGCTCTATTATAGAATTGTTCTTAGGACACTTCCAGTTTTAAGCTCTAGGTTGGATTTCCTGGAAACAGATTCTGAGATGTAGTTTTGCAAGTAGGGGGTTTATTGGGGAGTGTATTATGGGCTTCCCAGGTGGCTCAGTGGTAAAGAAACTGCCAGTCGATGCAGGAGATTTGGGTTCGAGCCCTACGTCAGGAAGATCCCCTGGAGGAGGAAATGGCAACCCACTCCAGTATTCTTGCCTGGAGAATCCAAGGGTCAGAGGATGGGGCACAGTCCATGGGATTGCAAAGAGCTGGACATGACTGAGCAATTGAGCATACACATTTGTGGAGTAGCACCTGTCAGAAACTGAAGAAGTTGTGATTAGGGAAAGAGAGCAGTTGTGTCAGAGGCCCTAGCTGACCTCACAGGGAGCTCAGCAAGTGAGAGATCCTTCAGAATTGTCCCACAGTGAAGCCAGGGGCCCAACGGACTGTTAAATACCACCTTGTTGCTGCTGCTGCTGCTGCTAAGTTGCTTCAGTCATGTCTGACTCTGTGTGACCCCATAGGCGGCTGCCCACCAGTCTTCCCTGTCCCTGGGATTCTCCAGGCAAGAACACCACCTTAACTAGTGTTTAAATGCAAGCAATCCCTGAGGATGGGATGTGAGCTTGGATGAGGCTCTGCTCAAAAGTATTTCCCTGAGAGGAATGCCATTGTGATCCATAGGCCAAATTATTGTTAAATTATTAGCTGCAGCACTGGGGGAGGGCAGGGACAGGTGGCTTGGTCCTAATGGGTTGATCTGGGTTTTGCAGCACAATACAGTAGAGTTCGGAAGTGCTATTTCAGAGGTAGTGAGAGAGGGAAGGGACAAAAGGATTTCAAGGAGGGAAAGACGAGCAGGTTCATATCCCTCCCTGCTCTCCTTCTCACTGTTGTTCAGTCGCTAGGTCGTGTCTGACTCTCTGCAGCCCCATGGACCTGCAGCACGCCTGGCTCCTGTCCTTCAGTGCCATATTTCAGTGCCACTTTCTAATTCAACCAAGATGTAGGGGAATGAGCACTAGCTTTGGAGTCAGGCCTGTTTTCAGATTAGAGACTGCAACTTGCTAGTCGGCAAGGTATTTAAACTCTATTCTTTAGTTCTTTCATATGCAAAATGAGGCTAAGGTAGCCCCCTTTCACATGGGGTTATAAAGATTAATAGTTAACATTTCTTGCATTCTTGGTATAGACTGGGTGCTCTTTTTGGTATTTCATCTGCTAACCCTGCCAGGGAGGAATGATTACTAGTCATCTCCCAGATGAATAGACTGAAGCACAAAGATGGTTAATACCTTGCCCAAGAATTTCAAAACCAGTATGTGATAGAGTGGGAGATTTGAACACCACCCATCATCACCTTTATATACTTGATCTTTGATTATTGTCCTGTACCATTTGCTTTCTTTAAGTGAAATGTTTTTATTAAAAGAACTCATGGGTGTAGAGGACCTGTCACAAAGTAGGCACTCAATAAATGTTAGTTTCTTTCCAGTCACCTTTTGGATGGATTTCTGGAATTGTCTATCTAGATTGCTCTTCTGGTTCTGTTCTCTCAGGCCTCATGTGAGTCTGCATTCAAATGTTCATGAGAGCACTGTTTTATTTGTGCAGCGTGCTCATATATATATATTGTGTGTGTGTGTTGCAAAATAGATCCTCAATTTTTTAAAATGAAAGAACAAATGACACTGGATATTTAAAAAAATAGTTTCTAGAGATATTGTAATGTTATTATGGTGGTTCCACTACCAAGTACATTTGTCAAAACTTATTGCATTATACATTTAAATGGGTAAATTTTATTATATGTAAATTATGCCTCAATAAAGCAGATTGAAAAATAGTTTCAACTCTCAGTAAAATGAAAAAGAAGCTCCCTGGAATACATTTAATCACTATGGGATACTGAGACGAGTTCCCTATCACCAGAAAGGGACTCTAGTACAATTAGGTCATCCATTGTAGAAAGATTAAGTTTCTAGTTCAACCAAGATAATGTAACAACTTGGCTCAATGTTTCTTTAATTGATTTACTCTTTCCTCCCTGCTACTTCTGTTATTCTGAGAATACTTTGAGTAAATTTTAATTTCAAACATGAGTTACCAAATTTTTTAGGAAATTGGCCCTCTATGGCACTGTCATATTGACCATATCCATAAAGTACAACGGCCAGGAAATGGCATATTGGTTTACAATCCCAAATAGTCACATATAGTAATCTCAATCAGCCATGTTAACATGGGCAGAAATTGCATATTAATGATATGAAGTCTGGAGTAAGACATATTCAGATGGTGGTTTTAATTTTCTGAGGGTTTGGGGAGAAGTGTTTCAGCAAGCATATTTATGTCATTTTCTTAAGTTGTCAAACTCTAGAAATTTATTGTGGCTACAAAATATATCTTTTATAAATATGTCATTATAAATACAAAAAAGATGTTAAAGTAATCAGATACAAGAATAAATCTTGACAGTTTCTATTTGCAGGGCTTCTCTTGTGGCTTATGTGGTAAAGAATCTGCCTGCAATGCGAGAGACCCGGCTTTGATCCCTGGTTGGGAAGATACCCTGAGTATTCTGGCCTAGAGAAATCCATGGACTCTATAGCCCACGAGGTCACAGAGTCGGACATGACTGAGCGACTTTCACTTTTATTTACAAGAGCAACTTGGTTTTCAGAGTATTCAGTTCTTCTGCTATTTCTTTTCATATTGGGTCTTTTAAAAAACCATAGAATTGAGGGAAAACTTTCTTAAAATTATTGAGGGCAAAAAGGTATCATAGGGTACTGAATTGCTGGTTTGTTGGTGTCTCCCATGTTTTCACTTATTTTTAAGCAGCAGAACGACTTCATCATTGTTTTCCTAGCCATAGTATAGTGCTAAGCATGAATTCGTGCTTGTTCACTAACTGCAGGTGAATGCAGTGGCCTGACAGGTGTTGTTTCAAGGCACACTGAAGACCACATGGTCACCTCTTCGCAGTGGGGAAGCCGGATTATTGCTGAAGAGGCTTTAGAAATATCAGGCAGATAAGTACAGCTAATTGAAAACTAAACTGAGGTCTAGAGAGGTGGTGGCAATTTGTTAAAGGTTATCTAGCAGAACTAGATCAAAAATTTAGGACTTCAGAATTCTAGTTCATTTATCTTTCAAATACCTGATATTGGCCCTATACGTTTTTAAAATGATCAGACAAGCATTCACTCATTCAATAGTAAACAAATACTTAATTACCCTCCTATATGTCAGATACTGCCCTAAATATTTGGGATAAAATAGTGAAAGGTACCTATACCTTACTCTAGTGAAAGAGTTGGGAAGGAGAAACAAATACAAATATGCAAATGAACAATTACTAAAGATCACTTTATTATAAAAATAATGATTATAGCAAGCGTTTTTATTACTTATTCAATCAGTTACTACGTGTTCCAGGCACTATGCTGATGCTCAGAGAACCTCATTTATTCCTCACTGGAACTCTTAAGTAGTTACTGCTTATCTGTACTTTAAGGGTGAGAGAGGCAAGGTCCCTCAGGATGGATAAATTCCAAAGCACTGAGTTTGTTAGATGTCCTCCCCAGGTGTTATAGGCAGGCCCTGGGCAGGTGCTGGAAATCGGTGGAGAGGAGGACTGCAGTCTGGGGCTCCAGAGAGTGAATATTCTCTTAAGCCACCAACTGTCCTCTGCCCTCAGTCCAGAGACCTCGTGTTTTGGCCCTTTCCACAGAGCAAACTTCAGTTTTAGTCTTTATTCTCTTTGCCAGGATGAGGAAGGAACAGCCACCTGGTTGAGTGCTACAAGTGTAAGGGGTGGAAACTGGGAAGCAAGCGGCTTCCTAAAGTGACTTTGAACCAGTCTTCCTTACTGAGGCTTCCTCCTCCCTTCACCTGTGCTGCCCCAGATAATAGTACACATGCGGTACATTGTGATCATTACATTTCAATATTTGGTATATCTAATTATTTTTATTAGCTATTGGAAGTTAATATTTATAACATGTTGTAACAGAAATAGAATTACTATGGTAAAAGAACATGACAATTTTCAAAATTATTGGTATTGTTTGCACTTTCACACTTTCCTAAAGATAGTATGGGCTTCCCTGGTAGCTGAGCTGGTAAAAAGTCCACCTGCAATGCGGCAGCTGCTGCTGCTGCTGCTAAGTCACTTCAGTCGTGTCTGACTCTGTGTGACCCCATAGTCGGCAGCCCCCAGGCTCCCCCGTCCCTGGGATTCTCCAGGCGAGAACACTGGAGTGGGTTGCCATTTCCTTCTCCAATTCATGAAAGTGAAAAGTAAAAGTGAAGTCACTCAGTTGTGTCCGACCCTTAGCAACCCCATGGATTGCAGCCTTTCAGGCTCCTCTGCCCATGGGATTTTCCAGGCAAGAGTACTGGAGTGGGGTGCCATTGCCTTCTCCGACTCCAGTGTATTCTGGCCTGGAGAATTCCATGGAGTTGCAAAGAGTTTGACACAACTGAGTGATTTTCACTTTCACAAAGATGTTGTTACCTATTCTGAAAATAATCTCCATTTTGTGTTTACATTTAAGTTTTAATCTATCTGGATTTTGTGATTAAGTAAATTTCTTCTTTCTTTAACTCATTCTTTCTCTGTCTCTACCCTGTTTCTTCCCTTTTTTCCTTTTCATATGTCTGACTTGTAGCCTTGACAGCATTTGCTATAAATCTATCTTTTCCCCAGTATTTTCAGGGCAAATTCTATTTAAAATCAAGTTTCCATGAATGTATAGGTTTGTTTCCTAATTCTTTCATTCTCTTCTCTAGGTTACTTTTGTATAATTGCGCTGCATTAGTTCCTGTAGTTCTATATTAATATTAGTTACCTAGTAGAACAACCCCCACTGCCCACTCCTCAACTAGTTGTTTTTTCTTTATAGTTACTTGGCTCTTTTCACCTCCATATAAATTCAGAAATGGCATGTCGAGTTCATGAAGTCTCATATTTTGAATATTGATTAGATGGTGGTACTAACCTGCCTGCCAATGCGGGAGACATAAGAGACACAGGTTCGATCCCTGGGTGGGGAAGATGCCCTGGAGAAGAGAATGGCTACCCATTCCAGTATTCTTGCCTGTGGAATCCCATGGACAGAGGAGCCTGGCAGGCCACAGTCCACGGGGTCACAAGGTGTCGGACACGACTGAAGCGACTGTGAGCATGCACGCACGTAGATTTGTATTTAACCTATAGATTAAAAATGAACATCTTTGTGATTCTGAAGCAATCTATGATCATGGTATTTTTCTGTCTTCCTTAATATCATACCAGAAATCCCTATGGCGTCCTTTGTAAAGACCCCTTAAAGATTTATTTCTAGGTACTTTGTTTTCTGATGGTATCGTAACTCTTTCTGACCTTTTTGATGGTATTGTAATGGTAGCTTTAAAAAATTGTATTTCTATTTGTTTGCTGGCATATAGGAATATAATTAACTTTTATATATTTTGTATCCACCAGTCTTATTAATCTGTGACTTTTAATAATTAAAATTCTTTTGCATTTTTTATGTAGGCAATGATAGCATCTGTGAAAAATTGTACCTTCCATTCTTTTCCTTCTAATTCTTACCCTTTTGCTTTTTTCTATTGCCTTATTCTGCTGGCTTGGACCTCTTCTGAGTATGTTTAAAAATTTGCCTTTCTTATAAATATCTAAAATTTAGGGACTAGTTATGTGAAATCAATGAACTGACTGATTAAGGATTACCTGCCATTTACTTAGTGCTCCCTATCTAAAGAGAACCTAGTAAATCAATTCAGACATAGCTCATGTAACCACATAACCCTTACCTTTTCTGAATCTAGAAAGCTGTATAATTATTTAATGGTTGGCTTCCCTAACAAACCTTAAGAAGAGGAAGGAGTGGGGTGCTCTTCTGTTCATCATTGTTTTCTCCAAAGTCTAGCTATTTCTGGCACAGAATGAACCTCTAATAAATAGATTATGTATGTAAGAAGTCTTTTTGAGGTTGTTAATTAGACTTTCAGCTTCATTAGCTACATGAAGGCTGTAGATTTATCCCACACTGATTGTTTTTATTCATGCTGCTCAAAATGATGATGTTGGGCCAGCAGGATCCCCATCATCTTGGAGTTTGTTAGAAGTACAAAACCACAAACCCTACCCCAAATCTACTGTATCATCATTTTAACAAGATCCCCAGGCAATTTGTAGGCTTTTAGTGTGGGAAGCCTTGATCTATGTGATGCCTGCTGGCTTACCTGATCTAGGACCCTTTCAGAAGTTTAATCCCTATAGTTTTAGTCTGTGTCTGACTCTTTCCTGAGGAGGTCTGAAAATCCTCCTGCAACCAGTCACTCTGCCATCTCTCATGCATGCTAGAAGTCCTTGGAATTAAGTTAAAGCTCTTGTTTTCCTGTTCAAAAGACAAGGATTTCCTTCAGGAGCACAGTCAACGCCAGACAGAGATGATGCTTTTAGACAGGCCTGAAAACTTCCCCTTTTTATATCCATCAAGAAAATGCTGGGAATATTTGGCAGACAGTGTGTTCAAACTCATCATCGTCTGTGTGATTCCACCTCTTTGAAATGCATTAATGTTTGCAGTAAGTGGTAGAATGTTGGCAGTCTTTCCTGTGTGCTTGAAAATAATGTGTGTGCTACATTTGTTGAGTGCAAAGTTCTATGTATGTTTATTAGATCATGCTTTCAAGCCGTCACATTTGTATTCCAGGCAGCAGTGAGGAGGATGGCAAAAAATTGGTGTCTCCAAACTTTGCTACTTTTAAGAAGTCTTTCTAGAAGCCTCATACAACACTTTAATGTATATTGCAGGAAGCAGGGTTTAGTCATACACCAGTATGTAGCTGTGTGGGAGACAGGAAAATGCAGGATTTATTCTGGGTGGCAGTATGCCCAGTTAGCAATTGGGGTTTCATTCCAAAGAAGAAAGATATTTGTATTCATAGTCGAGTAATAATACTTGCTATATATATAGGACAGAAATCCCCTCACCTCATTAATACAATATTTATGTTTCTGTTTTTTGCTAGTTGAAACCTGGCTCTTCTAGAAGACACTGCTTCTGCAATAGTCCTCTTGTATCAGTTCAGTTCAGATGCTCAGTCGTGTCTGACTCTTTGTGACCCCATGGACTGCAGCACACCAGGCTTCCCTGTCCATCACCAACTCCCGGAGCTTACTCAAATTTGCATCCATTGAGTTGGTGATGCCATCCAACCATCTCATCTTCTGTCAACACCTTCTCCTCCTGCCTTCAACCTTTCTTAGCATCAGGGTCTTTTCAAATGAGTCAGTTCTCTGCATCAGGTGGCCAAATTATTGGAGTTTCAGCTTCAGCATCAGTCCTTCCAATGAATATTCAGGACTGATTTCCTTTAGGATGGACTGGTTGGATCTCCCTGCTGTCCAAATGACTCTCTAGAGTCTTCTCCAACACCATAGTTCAAAAGAATCAATTCTTTGGTACTCAGTTTTCTTTAGTCCAACTCTAACATCCATACATGACCACTGGAAAAACCACAGCTTTGACTAGACGGACCTTTGTTGGCAATGTAATGTCTCTGCTTTTTAATATGCTGTCTAGGTTGGTCATGGAGAAGGAAATGGCAACCCACTCCAGTATTCTTGCCTGGAGAATACCAGGAACAGAGGAACCTGGTGGGCTCCCATCTGTGGGGTTGTACAGAGTTGGACATGACTGAAATGACTTAGCAGCAGCAGCTAGGTTGGTCATAGCTTTTCTTCCAAGGAGCAAACATCTTTTAATTTCATGGCTGCAGTCAGCACCTGCAATGATTTTGGAGCCCTCAAAACTAAAGTCGGTCACTGTTTCTACTGTTTCTCCGTCTATTTGTCATGAAGTGATGGGGCCTGATGCCATGATCTTCGTTTTCTGAATGTTGAGTTTTAAGCTAATTTTTTCACTCTCCTCTTTCACTTTCATCAAGAGACTCTTTAGTTCTTCTTCGCTTTCTGCCATAAGGGTGGTGTCATCTGCATATCCGAGGTTATTGATATTTCTCCCAGCAATCTTGATTCCAGCTTGTGCTTCTTCCAGCCCAGCATTTCTCATGATGTACTCTGCGTATAAGTTAAATAAGGAGGGTAACAATATACAGCCTTGACATACTCCTTTTCCTATTTGGAACCAGTCTGTTGTTCCATGACCAGTTCTAACTGTTGCTTCTTGACCTGCATACAGATTTCTCAGGAGGCAGGTCAGATGGTCTGGTATTCCCATCTCTTTCAGAATTTTCCACAGTTTATTGTGATCCAGTCAAAGGCTTTGGCATAGTCAATAAGACAGAAGTACATGTTTTTCTGGAACTCTCTTGCTTTTTCGATGATCCAGCGGATGTTGGCAATTTGATCTCTGGTTCCTCTGCCTTTTCTAAAACCAGCTTGCACATCAGGAAGTTCACGGTTCACATATTGCTGAAGCCTGGCTTGGAGAATTTTGAGCATTATTTTGCTAGTGAGTGAGATGAGTGCAATTTTAACATTCTTTGGGATTGGAATGAAAACTGACCTTTTCCAGTCCTGTGGCCACTGCTGAGTTTTCCAAGTTTGCTGGCATATTGAGTGCAGCACTTTCACAGCATCATCTTTTAGGATTTGAAATAGTTCAAATGGAATTCCATCACCTCCACTAGCTTTGTTTGTAGTGATGTTTTGTTTCTTAAGGCCCACTTGACCACACCATCATGAAGATCTTTTTTATACAGTTCTTCTGTGTATTCTTGCCACCTCTTCTTAATATCTTCTGCTTCTGTTAGGTCCATACCATTTCTGTCCTTTATCGAGCCCATCTTTGCATGAAATGTTCCTTTGGTATCTCTGATTTTCTTGAAGAGATCCCTAGTCATTCCTATTCTATTATTTTCCTCTATTTCTTTGCAATGATCACTGAGGAAGGCTTTCTTATCTCTTCTTGCTATTCTTTGGAATTCTGCGTTCAAATGGATGTATCTTTTCTTTTCTCCTTTGCCTTTTACTTCTCCTCTTTTCTCAGCTATTTGTAAGGCCTCCTCAGACAACTATTTTGCCTTTTTGCATTTCTTTTCCTTGGGGATGGTCTTGATCACTGCCTCCTGTACAATGTCATGAACCTCTGTCCGTAGTTCTTCAGGCACTCTGTCTGTCAGATCTAATCCCTTGAATCTATTTGTCACTTCTACTGTATAATCATAAAGGATTTGATTTAGGTCAACCTGAATGGTCCAGTGGTTTTCCCTACTTTCTTCAAATTAAGGCTGAATTTTGCAATAAGAAGTTCATGGTCTGAGCCACAGTCAGCTCCTGGTCTTATTTTGGCTCACTGTATAGAGCTTGTCCATCTTTGGCTGCAAAGAATATAATCAATCTGATTTCGGTATTGACCATCTGCTGATATCCATGTGTAGAGTCTTCTCTTGTGTTGTTGGAAGAGGGTGTTTTCTATGACCAGTGCGTTCTCTTGGCAGAACTCTATTAGCCTTTGCCCTGCTTTATTCCATACTCCAAGGCCAAATTTGCCTGTTACTCCAAGTTTTTCTTGACTTCCTACTTTTGCATTCCAGTCCCCTATAATGAAAAGGACATCTGTTTTGGATGTTAGTTCTAGAAGGTCTTATAGGTCTTCATAGAAGCATTCCACCTCAGCTTCTTCAGCATTACCGATCGGGGTGTAGACTTGGATTACTGGGATATTGAATGTTTGCCTTGGAAACAAACAGACATCATTCTGTCATTTTTGAGATGGCATCCAAGTACTGCATTTCAGACTCTCTTGTTGGCTATGATGACTACTCCATTTCTTCTAAGGTATTCTTGCCCACAGTAGTAGATATAATGGTCATCTGAGTTAAATTCACCCATTCCAGTCCATTTTATTTCACTGATTCCTGAAATGTTGTCATTCACTCTTGCCATCTCCTGTTTGACCACTTCCAATTTGCCTTGATTCATGGATCTAACATTCCAAGTTCCTATGCAATATTGCTCTTTACAGCATCGGACTTTACTTCCATCACCACTCACATTCACAACTGGGTGTTGTTTTTGCTTTGGCTCCGTCTCTCCATTCTTTATGGAATTATTTCTCCACTGGTCTCCAGTAGCATATTGGGCAACTACTGACCTGGGGAGTTCTCTTTCAGTGTCTATCTTTTTGCCTTTTCATACTGTTCATGGGGTTCTCAAGGCAAGAAAACTGCAGTAGTTTGCCATTCCCTTCTCCAGTGGACCGTGTTTTGTCAGCACTCTCCACCATGACCTGTCTGTCCTGGGTGGCACTACATAACATGGCTCATAGCTTCATTGAGTTAGACAAGGCTGTGGTCCATGTGATCAGATTGGTTAGTTTTCTGTGATTGTGGTTCTCATTCTGTCTGCCTTCTGATAGAGAAGGATAAGAGGCTTATGGAAGCTTCCTGATGGGAGAGACTGACTGAGTGGGAAACTGGGTCTTGTTCTGATGGGTGGGGTCATGGTCAATAAATCTTTAATCCAACTTTCTCTTAATGGGCCAGACTCTGTTCCCTCCTTCTTATTTGACCTGAGGCCAGACTATGGTGGAGGTAATGAAGATAATGGTGACTTACTTCAAAAGGGTACCATGCATTCACTGCTGCAGTCAATGCCCCCAACCCTGAAGCAGGCCACTGCCAACCCAGGCCTCCACCAGGCACTCATGGGCAAGTCTGGGTCAGTCTCTTGTGGGGTCACTGGTCCTTTCTCCTGGGTCCTGATGCGTGCAAGGTTTTGTTTGTACCCTCCAAGGGTCTGTTTCCCCAGTCCTGTGTAAGTTCTGGCAGCTCTATGGTGGGGTTAATGGCAACCTTCTCCAAGAGGGCTTATGCCATACCCAGGTGTGTTGCACCCAGAGTCCCTGCCCCTGCAGCAGTCCACTGATGACCCGTACTTCTCCAGAAGATGCTTCAAACACAGTCCTCTTGTATAAATACTACTTTCTCTCCTAAATACCACCCACCAAGGGAGTGGCGGTATGACCTGAACTGCTCTCATTTCCATAAACTATTTCAAGATCACTCATTAATTCTACCCCCCGCCCCCGACCTTTTTAAAGACCTCTTGTCACTTGAGCCATGTGCTACTCAGCTACATTAGACTTCCTATCAGTCACTATCAAGGTCAGTTTCCCAATGACTGCCATATTCACTAAGGAGTTGAGTTCCTGGGTCTTCCTTTCCACTCCCATTGTGATCCATCATCTCTTTTGACTTAATGTTCACAGTGAACAGTAGTTTTCAAGGGGATCCTGGGTTTCTTTGAGACCTTTCCAGGGGTTCCATGAGGGCTAAATCATTTTTATAATAATTCTAAGATGTTATTCTTCTTTTCACTGTCATTGTTTCACAAGGACACAGTAGAACTTTCCAGAGGCTACATGGTGTGTGATATTGCAACATACAGTGTATCCATAGAGGCAGCAATGAGACTCCAGCTGTCTCCTATTAAGCCAGAAATTCATAAAAAACAAAGCAATACTACTTTTATCTCTACTCTTTTAAGGTTATTTTTTATAAATATATGTTATTTATGTTAGCATGTATTGGTTGGTTTTGAAGTAAATTAATATAATTTTTGTTTTAAAATTTGAGTTTAAATTTATCACACTGTAAATATACATAATCAAAATCTTTTTAGGGTTCTAAAAAGTCTAAGACTGTAAAGGTTTCCTGAGACCAAAAAGTGCTGACACAGCCCCCTCTTCCAAAAAAAAAGCCAATCCAGTATTTCAGCCTGAGTTCTTTGCCTTTACTGAAAGCACGTTTACCTCGTACGCATAATGTTCAGAACAAGGGGCAATAATTTGTGTCTGATCTTCACATTCAACTGTCCAGTACAGCAACTTCCTTTTTAATGTCTCCAATTAGATGTCTCATGCGCACGCTTGGGCTCATTGTGTTGAAGCTAAATTTCATCACTTCCTCACCAAACGAGTTCTTCTTCCACTTTTACTGTTTCAGAAAAATGACATCACGACCCACCCATAGCCTTAAACTAGAAGCCTGAAAGTAGTCTTCCATGTCTCTCTCCTCCAAACTCATATTTAATAATTACCAAGTTACATCATTTCTATTGTCTGTGTGTTCATCTTCATTTTTAAATTTTTTATTTTAATTGAAATATATTTGACATATAGTAAAAGTTTAAGGGATATAGCATGTTTATTTGATATACTTATATATTGCCATACAGTTGCTCTTGTGGTGTTAGCTAACACCTCTGTCATGTATATAATAATCATTTCTTTTTTTGCGATGGGAATCATTAAAGTCTTGTCTTTTAGCAGGTTTGTTTATAATACAGTATTGTGGTCTATAATCACTTTGTTTTGCATTAGATGCCCAGGATCTATTTATCTACTAGTTGCACCTTTGTATCCTAATGAACATCTCTCCTGTTTCCCTAATTGCCAGCTCCTTTTTTTTACTCTCTTTTTATGAGCTTAGCTTTTTTAGATTCTATGCATAAGTGATATCACACAGTGGAAATCTTGCCATTTGTGACAACAGGATGGACCTTGGGGCATTATGCTAATGAATGAGTCAAATAGAGAAAGACACTTCTAGATTCTTAATGACTCCTGAATCTGTCTACTCACCTCCAATCCCATTACCACTACCTCAGGTAAGTTCACCATCATCTCAAATTCTGACTGCTGTGACAGACTGCCAGGTGTCTCCTTGTTCTCCTTAAGTCTGTCTTCCACATCTCACTCAAGTTGTTTTCTGAAATAATTCTTGTCACATCACTTCCTCACTGGCAATCTTTTATTTCCCATTCACCTCAAGGTAAAATATAAACTTCATAAGGTAATGATCATTTTGTGAGCACACATTATTTCCTCAAGACAACTCCATAAAGTAGATACTGTTGTAACTTAAAATAAAAGTGAAGGTTGCTCAGTCCTTTCAGACTCTTTGTGACCCCATGGACTATATAGTCCATAGAATTCTTCAGGCCAGAATACCAGAGTGGGTAGCCTTTCCCTTCTCAAGGGGCTCTTCCCAACCCAGGGATTGAACCCGTCTCCCACATTGCAGGCAGATTCTTTACCAGCTGAGCTCACCAGGGCTTACTATTGTAACTTATCATCCCCCTTTTAAGATAAAGAAACTAAGGCAAAGAAAGGTTATGTAACAAGTCCAACATATCAGTCAGTGAAACAGACCTACTGTGAGTTACGGGATAAGAGGTTTACTAAAGTATAATGAGATGTCTTAGAAGCTGGAAGATCAGAGGGGTCACCAGTTAGTAAGAAAAGCCAAGCACACACAGCCCCTGTCGTGGGACTATGAGGAGGCTGGCGGGGGCGTCTGTGGGAGCTGTCACCTCCATGGGTCTGCAGTCAAGCATCTGGTAATTGTCCTGGGGCTGCTCTTGGTCAGTGGAGCCAGAGCTGAGAAGAAGAGCTCAAAGTGGTGAAACAGAGGCGGCTGAGGTCCAGCTGGAACTCTCCAGGCTCCTCTGGGTCTGCCACCACTTCCAACCATGAGGACCTTTAGAGGGTAATGATTGCCACTTCACTTCCATCTCCTAAATCTCTCAAGTTCCTCATCTGGCCAATAATAACAGAACTACCCAGTAATGGAAAATATGAAGTACGATTCTCAAGTTAACCATGTTGATAATGGAATGGTTAAGCACTCTGAAAAACACCAAAGCTTGTAAATACTTGAACCAGGCTTTGAACCGAAGCAGCCTGCCTCAACTTCTGCGCTGGTCCACCTTCTTGTGGCTTTTCTGTTCTTGTTCCTGATTCCTTTGGTTTCACAGATGCCTGCTGTACATCCTCTACTTCAGCCACATTGACCTACCTCTGGTTCCCTAACTTTGGGATGATTTTAACTTTAGGGCCTGTGCTCCAGAACACTCTGCCTTTCCCTCACCTTTGTCTGGCCAAGCGTTATTTTACTTTTGGGTCTCAACTAAGCTGTCACTGACTCTAGAATGACTTCCTTACCCGCTAAAGACTGGCTTAAGTACTCCCTGTGCGATAAGATCATGGAAAAAGCAAGAGAGTTCCAGAAAAACATCTATTTCTGCTTTATTGACTATGCCAAAGCCTTTGACTGTGTAGATCACAATAAATTGTGGAAAATTCTGAAAGAGATGGAAATACCAGATCACCTGATCTGCCTCTTGAGAAATTTGTATGCAGGTCAGGAAGCAACAGTTAACAACAATTGGACATGAAACAACAGACTGGTTCCAAATAGGAAAAGGAGTCCGTCAAGGCTGTATATTGTCACCCTGTTTATTTAACTTATATGCAGAGTACATCATGAGAAACGCTGGACTGGAAGAAACACAAGTTGGAATCAAGATTGCTGGGAGAAATATCAATAACCTCAGATATGCAGATGATACCACCCTTATGGCAGAAAGTGAAGAGGAACTAAAAAGCCTCTTGATGAAAGTGAAAGTGGAGAGTGAAAAGGTTGGCTTAAAGATCAACATTCAGAAAACGAAGATCATGGCATCTGGTCCCATCACTTCATGGGAAATAGATGGGGAAACAGTGGAAACAGTGACAGACTTTATTTTTCTGGGCTCTAAAATCACTGCAGATGGTGACTGCAGCCATGAAATTAAAAGACGCTTACTCCTTGGAAGGAAAGTTATGACCAACCTGGATAGCATATTCAAAAGCAGAGACATGACTTTGCCAACAAAGGTTCGCCTAGTCAAGGCTATGGTCTTTCCTGTGGTCATGTATGGATGTGAGAGCTGGACTGTGAAGAAGACTGAGCGCCGAAGAATTGATGCTTTTGAACTGTGGTGTTGGAGAAGACTCTTGAGAGTCCCTTGGACTGCAAGGAGATGCAACCAGTCCATTCTGAAGGAGATCAGCCCCGGGATTTCTTTGGAAGGAATGATGCTAAAGCTGAAACTCTAGTATTTTGGCGACCTCATGCGAAGAGTTGACTCATTGGAGAAGACTCTGATGCTGGGAGGGATTGGGGGCAGGAGGAGAAGGGGACGACAGAGGATGAGATGGCTGGATGGCATCACTGACTTGATGGATGTGAGTCTGAGTGACCTCTGGGAGTTGGTGATGGACAGGGAGGCCTGGCATGCTGTGATTCATGGAGTCTCGAAGAGTCGGACACGACTGAGCGACTGATCTGATCTGATCTGTGCGATAGGATCTAATGCCTGATGTTATCTTAGGACTCTTGACACATAACCTCTACCATAGCAGAGGCCTATGTGTCTTTCAGATTGCTGTATACCTAACACAACGGCTAATAATCCATGAGTAAATAGTCACAACTTTGAGTAGCTTATCCACTAAATTCCCTCCCTGGACTATAAACTCCATAGAGATGGGTTTTTGTCTTGCCTAATGTAACCTTAAGTGTACTAAGTGTAATCACTCAGTCGTGTCCGACTCTTTGCGACCCCATGGACTGTAGGCCACCAGGCTCCTCTGTCCATGGGATTCTCCAGGCAAGAATACTGGAGTGGGTTGCCATTTCCTTCTCCAGGGGATCTTCCTGACCCAGGGATTGAACCTGGGTCTTCCGCATCACAGGCAGATGCTTTACCCTCTGAGCCACCAGAGAAGTGAAGTGAAGTCGCTCAGTTGTGTCCGACTCTTTGCGACCCCGTGGACTGTAGCCTACCAGGCTCCTCTGTCCATGGGATTTTCCAGGCAATAGTACTGGAGTGGATTGCCATTTCCTTCTCCAGGGGATCTTCCTGACACAGGGATCAAACTCAGGTCTCCCACATTGTAGACAGACTCTTTACCGTCTGAGCCACCAGGGAAGTCCAATGTAACCTTAGCATACAGCATAATGTCTATTTGTTTAATATATTTTGAATTAATGAGGCAAAAAAATAACTGCAGAAATTTACAATTCAGATAATCAATTGACTATGTTCTCTTCTTGGTAAATTAATAGAATATTCTTTAGTTTAGATGATTAGATTCATTAATCACTCTGTTCATCTTTATAGATACAGTTACTAAGGTAAAATTATACTATGCAGTTCTAGTTATTTGTTCAGGTTTTAGTGAAAACCAGTCCATTCTGAAGGAGATCAGCCCTGGGGTTTCTTTGGAAGGAATGATGCTAAAGCTGAAACTCCTGTACTTTGGCCACCTCATGCGAAGAGTTGACTCATTGAAGACTCTGATGCTGGGAGGGATTGGGGGCAGGAGGAGAAGGGGACGACAGAGGATGAGATGGCTGGATGGCATCACCAACCTGATGGACATGAGTTTGAGTGAACTCTGGGAGTTGGTGATGGACAGGGAAGCCTGGCGTGCTGCGATTCATGGGGTCACAAAGAGTCGGACACGACTGAACGACTGATCTGATCTGATCTTAGTGATACCACGATAAAACCGACTTCTTTAAAAGATCTAAGGGTAGCCAACTGTAAGGATGGTAAGAGTGTGAATAAATTGTTATTATTAGGGAATGACAGAAACACTCTGACTTCTTTGAACATTTTGCTGACTATCCTGATAGACTTGATTACTGGGAGAAGGAATCTAACAGTTCTGCTTGCTCATGAATTCTGATAAAGTCCAGGGAGTGAAATAATCACGGTGTTTCTTCAGAAGGAGGCTGCCCTCCAGATGTAGGATAGAAAGGTAGAATTACTAATGTGTTTTCTATGAAAATACACTGGCTTCAGTAGGAAAACCAAAGTGAAAGAATATGCTGCACATTAAAGTGAATCCTAAATCTTATAAATCCCTCTATAAGAAAAAAAAAACGTGGAGGAGGAAGTTACATGAGCTAGAATATGAGCTAGGAAAAGATATGTAATGTATATTTAATGGTCATAGTGGTATGCCACAGGTGAAGGATACTAGTATTTCTAGAGGTGAAATCAACAGTATCTTTCAGCTGCCTAAGCCAGACATTAGGAGCAGATAAGTCCTTGAGAGATAAAGGAGAAAGTTTTAAATAAATAGCATGTCATAAAGTTTTACTTCTTTTAACAAAAATGTTGATCAGTGCAACTAGAAGTGTTAATTAGCAAGTTTATGAATCTAGGTTCTGTTTATATTCTCTTATGAAGGACAATTATTTTTTAGCATAAGATTTATTCCTTGATGATGAATGTTAACAAGCTCAAGTATCGGCTGTGTTTGGGTAAAAGATGAGATGTTTACAATATGCCCACAATTGTGGAGATTCAAATGTAGAACTTTTAAACAAATGATTATAGTTAAAGTAGAAGTGCAAACAGTGCTATAATTCATGACAAGTCAATTCTTTTTCCTGCCATAGTCACAAGTTTTTCACCTTCCTAGTAACATCCATATGACTGCAACGAAATGGATCAGGACTAAAGGGTTTGGATGGAGAAGGCAATGGCACCCCACTCCAGTACTCTTGCCTGGAAAATCCCATGGACGGAGGAGCCTGGTAGGAGGCAGTCCATGGGGTTGCACGGAGTTGGACACGACTGAGCGACTTCACTTTCACTTTTCACTTTCCTGCATTGGAGAAGGAAATGGCAACCCACTCCCATGTTCTTGCCTGGAGAATCCCTGGGACGGGGAAGCCTGGTTGGCTGCTATCTATGGGGTCTCACAGAGTTGGACATGACTGAAGTGACCTAGCAGCAAAGGGTTTGGTAAGACCTTGCTTTGCAAGAAAATAAAAACAAAAATAGACAAGACATTAAGAAAAAGACTATTGAGTTGCTGTTTAATGAATTCCCTATACTTTCAGGACTACAAAGCTAGGCTATGGGAAATTGAACTGTTTGAATCTTCTTTTGTTTCCAAATCTGTTATACATTAATTGACATATTCTATGTATACATTATATAGATTAGACCCCAGACCTAAATGATTTCCTGGGAATTAGGTTTAAAGAAATGGAGATCTTGGTAGCAGGGCTTTCCATCTGTTACTATAATCAAGACCTGTATTATATGTTAGGAGTGTGTGGAATACACTTTAGCCTGGTTATGGCTATATAGAAATGAATGCTACTTCTTAATAACAGAGTAAAATTCAGGAATCTTCAATTCAGAAGTCCATTATCTCAAAGGTATACTCAAATAATATCTTCAAATTGTTATTTAGTAATTAGAACTAAAGTGACAACATAGAATGGTAAGAAATTCTGAGATTGTCTTTGGTATAATAGATAATAAAGCTTGTGTGTAATTGAATTACTTTTGACAACTCCTGGGTGCATCACACATGCACCCTAGTCTGTCACACTCCCATGGCCTTGTCGTCCTCCAGTGTGAAGGTCATTAAAACAATAATACTCTTAATCATCTGGAGATAGAAGAGTTGCAGATATAGTATGAGTTGCAGATATAGTAGTTCTTGTGAAATGTTCTGTTGTATAATCTGGAAGTCACTAAAAGCTCTCGTAGTCATTCACTTTTTGGTCAGTTGCCTCAGGTGCTTTCTGTTTAAAAAGGTACAGTGACTTGGGCAGCATAAGGTGGCAGCTTTATTAATGAGTAGCCTTTCTCCAAGTGGTTTTCTCATCACTCAGGGGAAATAGTCTTTATGAGTGTTAACACCATTCAAACTGTTATCTTTGGTTTTCATTTGTGAACAGCAGACTATTGTCACCCCATGTACCAGGCTTCTTGTCAACTTTGAGACCTCTCTATCTTGCAGAGCTAATACTTGAAGTCTGAAAGATAATCTGTCTTTATTTCAGAATTCATGTTTTAACATCATTACAGCTTAACATCATTTATCTTTTTCATTATGACACACACATACCTTCAACACATATAGATCAGAAAAATCAGTATGATGCTAAATTGAGACTAGAAATATGTGATTTATCTTTGTATTCATTAACATGTAAAATACTGATTAATATGATACAAGTATGCTACATGCTGAGAACATCAAAATATATAGTCCTGACCTCAAGAAGTCAAGGGCTTCCCTTGTGGTTCAGCTGGTAAAGAATTCACCTTCAATGCAGGAGACCTGGGTTCGATCCCTGGGTTTGGGAGATCGTAAGGGAAAGGCTACCCAATCCAATGTTCTTGCCTGAATTCCATGGACTGAATAGTCTATGGGGTCTCACAGAGTCAGACACAACTGAGCAACTGTGACTTTGAAGAAGTTTAGCAACTTGTAGAGAAAGATAAAACAAAAGCTTAACATTCAGTATAATTTCAGTGCTTTAAAACCTTTAGTAAAATGAAAGGGGATCCTAAGTTAAAATATTTCCTCACTCCTATTAATGTTGGAATTTTAATGAAGCATAAAAATGGCATCTTTAACAGCAAACGATGCTGAAGGTGCTGTGTTGTCTGCATGGTAGTCTTCTCATAAACGTTTCATGGTCCGTGATACCACATCCAAAGGCAATGGCAGTGAAGGAACTTTAATACAGAAAAACGGTTAAATACCTGCAGTCATTAACAGTTTACCTCTTTTTGGTCCCCAACAGAACAACATTCTAAAGTAAGTCCATGGTTCTAGAAAGATCTTACTAACAGCAATGAGAACTAAACAGTAGATCCCGTTAGAAGTATTTTACTCAACCCATGCATCCGCTTACACTTTTAACTTTTGTGACAGTATTTAGAAGATCTGGGGTAGAGGGTGTTCTGGTTAAGAATGTGAGCTCTTTGTCCTAAAAAATCTGGATTTAAAAATATTCATTCCAAGGTATGCTAGCTCTATATCTTAGCAAATTAGTTGCTTAAAACCTCAATTTTAGACTTCCCTGGCAGTACAGTTGTTAAGACTTCCAGCTTCCAATGCATGGAGTGCAGGTTCAACCCCTGGTAGGGGAACTAAGATCCCACATGCTGTGTGGCACAGCTGAAAAAAGAAAAAAGAAAAAAACAAAACAAAACCCGCACACCCAATTTTCTTCATCTGTAAAGTAATGGCAATACTAGTGTCCATGATTAAATGAAATAAATTGCTATAGTACCTGGTACATAATAAACAATGAACAAGTAATAGCCATTATTTATGCTATACTATTACTGTTCTTATTTCAGCTCATCTCTAATTTTATTTGACCTATAATAGGAGCATGTGTGAGAGAAGAATTTATCTGTTCTTATACTTCCACAAGAACATTTGGTGGGTGCAACAGTAATGTTATAAAATTGATGCCCGTTTTCATGTTATATTTATTCATGCCTCATATATTAATCAAATGCTGACTATGTTCCAGGTTACTAATTGTGTGTTTGCATCCTGAAGGATCTCCTATTTACATCAGAAAGTATCATGAGACACTCTGTGTTCAGATATGAGTGCTCTGAAAATCTGATAACATTATCAGCAACTCATCAGATTTGCTAGCTATTTCTTACCATTTAGAAATGATAGTGATTATGGACTGAATATGTGTGTCCTCCCAAAATTCAGATGTTGAATCTTAACCCGTAATGGTGGTAGACGTTGGACCTTCAGAAGGTAATCAGATCAGGAGGGTGAAGCCTTCATGAATGGGATTAGTGCCTTAATGAGGTAAATGAAGAGTTTCCCAGGTGGCTCAGTGGTGAAGAAATCATCTACCAATTCAAGAGACTTGGGAGACGAGGGTTCAATCCTTGGGGTTGGGAAGATCCCCTGGAGGAGGGCACGGCAACCCACTGCAGTATTCTTGCCTGGAGAATCCCATGGACAGAGAAGCCTGGCGGGCTCTAGTTCTTGGAGTCACACAGAGTTGGATGTGACTGAGCGTGTGCACACACATGAAGGGACCAGAGCCCGCTCGCTCTTTTTTCTTTGCTGTGTGAGAACACAGTAAGTCAGTCATCTGCAACCTGGAAGAGAGCCCTTACCAGATCTCAGCGTTGCTAGCTCCCTGATCCTCAGACTCCTAGCCTCTAGAACTCTGAGAAAGAAAATGTTGTTTAAGCCAGTCAGTCTGTGATATTTTTGTTTTAACACCCTGATTGGGCTAAGATAATAGTCTCCGAATTCCTGAGCAAGGACTGAAGAAACTTTGTCCCTGAGACAGTCTCTCCCACACCTGACTGAACTTCCATCATCTGGGCTCTCCCCATCCGACACCCAGTCCAAATTGCAGATTGGTCCGCCCATCGCTTGCCCCGATCTTACAGTAAATAAACTTGTTTTTTTCCTTCTTTTGAAAATCTTTTCCTATTTTTAATTTTTTTGGTTTTGTTTTTATAAATCCCTAACAAAACCCCATATATCCTGCTTCCCATGCAACCCATGTGTGGGATGTTAATTGTTATTTCAAAACCTTTGAGTGGCTGATACAGTTGGTCATCTATGTATGGTTCTAAAATTTGGTCTCATGAGTCTAACATAATTGTGAGATTTCATAGTTTTGTCTTCCTTTAACAGCAAAGATACATGGAACATCTGTTATTACTAGATAGTGTGCTATGTTAAGAATATAAAAAGGTATAAAATATGAGAGTGGTAGTGCCAAAGCTTGAGAAGATGTGACTAATATGCATGGGGAAATAAAAGCATGTTTTGTGGGAAGGAAAAAAGACATTTGACTGGGACCTAGAAGGTGAACCTCAGATGAGCAAGGGATAGCGGTCAGGGGGCCTGATGATATACCAGGTGGCAGAGATGGTGGGAAGTGAGAAGATAACTTGACAAGCAGACTTTGAGGCTAGAGTGTTTAGCAAGAGATGTGGCTGGCATGGGATGCTGAGGTCAGGTTGTGACGCGCCCTGAAGTTTCTATTGGGATGTATATTTTGTAGGCAAAGGAGAATCCCACCATTTTGTAAGCAAGTGCGTCACAAGATCATCCACATTTCATGTGTTCAGACTTAATATCCAGCTCAACCTAATGAATAGTGCTACTCGACAAAATCACAAATCCTGTGTGCTAAAACAGAATTCTGCCAAAAGAAGAGAGAGATTTTATAATTGTATTTATGTTTGACTGTGCTGGGTCTTTGTTGCCGCGTGGACTCTTGTATAGCTGCCGAGCCGGGCTTCTTGCAGTGGCTCCCCTTCGTTGTGGAGCACCAGTTCTAGGGCACAGGGCTTCAGTTGTAGCACATGGGCTCAGTAGTTGCAGCCTCCAGACTCTCAAGCACAGATTCATTCAATAGTTGTGGCTCAAAGGCTTAGTTGCTCTGTGGCATGTGGGATCTTCTCGGATCAGGGATCAAACCTGAGTTTCCTGCATTGGCAGGCAGATTCTTTACACTGAGCCACCAGGGAAGCCCTGGAAAGAGCTATTTTAGAACATAATTTTTTCTTGTTTCCTCTTTGACCTTTTGCTTCCTCATTCTTGCTATTTTTTGTTACTTGGAGGACTTGTTTTCTCTTTAGTCCTTTCCTCCTTAAACTTCAGTTCTGTCATTTTCCTTTCTCCATTAATAGTAGTGTGAAATTTCCAGGATTTATTGAAGACGGCCAAGGAAAGCTGTGGCTTTATCCTGCAGTATGTCCTAGAAATAATCAACCTAGCTATTTTATTTTGTGGTATAGAAATCTAAATAGCTTTCAATGTTCCAGTATTGATGTCTTCACATTATGTGATATCAAAGCATAGATATTCTTGTAATTAGTAATGTTAATAAGAACTTCGTAAAATGTCATCTTTTAGTTCACAGGGTTATATTCAATATTGTTCTGACATTAACACAGTGTTAAATCTTTATGAATTTATTGACATGTAAGGCACAAAACTCTGAATTCCTGGAACAGAGGTTAAGCTTCTTCACTAGCTTAAAGCAGTTCTGTTTATTGGGGAATACATGATGGAAAGAATAGGCTTTTCAGGTAGTTTAATTGGAGATTTGCTCTTCATATGTTTTCATTTCCTAACTTTTCTTTTGTCTAGTATAAAAGGAAATAGTCGCTGTGTATTTCTTCCTGAGATACACACTGTAAATATACTGTGAGTCATGAAAACACTGAGAGGTTCCAAGGCTGGCAAATCACTTTAGAAGGAAAAAGCCATTGGGAACATGAGGCTCCAAAGAAACAGATGTAAAAATTTTTATAAGTTGCATTGCAGAATTTTTTCCTAATTTTCCAGTTTTAGGAATTATGTAGGTGTATGGGTCAGAGTGGTTCAGAAAGAAAAGATGCTCAGGCTGTAGAAATTTTTAAAAATTGAAATGCAATAACATTGTATTCAAATCCAATTTCAAAGGGATTAATTTATATCAGGCCCTGGATAATTTGGCAGCATATAAATAGGTATATATTATATCTGCTTTTATTAAGAAAAATTGGAACAATGCTGGCAGTAAAAGAAAGTAAAATCATTTTAGCATTTCTACTTCAGATTTTTTTCATGGTTTATTTCTGTTTCAATTGAGAAATTCTATTTTTCTTGATAGAATTTCTTGATGGAATTTTCTTACATAGTAGACAAAATGAATTTAATTCTAGTTATAGAACTTGAATCTGCTTTTTTCCTGTATGTAATCACAGTTGTTTTAAATAAATAAAATAAAGAGAACAGCAGAAAACAGAGTAGATGTTTCAGGATACAGTATGGAAGTAATCTGTGTATCACAGACATGCATCAGTGAATTATCAACATATTCATTCATATTAAAGTTATTTAATAGCCATTTCAGTACTATGAGCCTTAATACTTATGTGAATTATATATGTCATATTTATGTTATATTTGTGTTACTATTTTAAGTTATTAACCTAATTATATTAAATACAGACTTGGAAAGTAGAGAGGGGTCTTAGAGATTTTTGACTTTCCTTCCTACCCACTGTAGGAACCTTTTTCACAATATCCCATCTCTGCCTCAACCTGAATGCTTTTGATGGGACTCTCACTACATTATGGTGCAATCTGCTATACCATGTGAAAACTTCTGACTTGTGCTAAATACACTCATTTCTAGCTAGCAAAAATGGTTGTGTTTTTAAAAAACATGTGGTTGCAGAGACTAGTGAAAGACAAGGAAGGGATCCTCAGGAAGTTTACAGTTTGGCAGCTGGCCTAGCCAAAGGCTTTAAATGCTGACCCAGAGAGCGACATTTCAAAAGCCACAGACCCCACTGCTTCCCACGTTCCTGGCATCCTCAGCTTTTAGCCCAGGTGCTAGTCTCAAAGAAGCTTGGGAAACTGTTTAACAAAATATAAAGGACTCAAGTACTTTACTTTTCCATCTGTTCTAGGATCTGAATCACAGCTTATCTAACATTCAAGATCTTTAGGTATTTTTGTCTCGTATCTGCTCATTGGATACTTAAAAATGTGCTCACTGCTAGAGTAGTTTAGTAATGCCGAATAAGCCTGAGGTGCTGTAGTGACATTGCCTGGGTTCATATCCTGCCTCTTCCACTTGGTAGCATGGCCTTCAGCATGCTAACTCCTCTGTGACTCAATTTCCTCATTCGTAAAATTGGGAAGAAAATAGTACCTACCTTGTTATAGACTAAAATGTGTTCATATGTATAAAGTACTTCGTAGTATGCCCAGATCAGATCAGATCAGTCGCTCAGTCGTGTCCGACTCTTTGCGACCCCATGAACTGCAGCACGCCAGGCCTCCCTGTCCATCACCAGCTCCCGGAGGTCACCCAGACTCGCATCCATCGAGTCAGTGATGCCATCCAGCCATCTCATCCTCTGTCGTCCCCTTCTCCTCCTGCCCTCAATCCCTCCCAGCATCAGAGTCTTCTCCAATGAGTCAACTCTTCCCATGAGGTGGCCAAAATACTGGAGTTTCAGCTTTAGCATCATTCCTTCCAAAGAAATCCCAGGATTGATCTCCTTCAGAATGGACTGGTTGGATCTTCTTGCAGTCCAAGGGACTCTCAAGAGTCTTCTCCAACACCACAGTTCAAAAGCATCAATTCTTCGGCGCTCAGCCTTCTTCACAGTCCAGCTCTCACATCCATACATGACCACAGGAAAGACCATAGCCTTGACTAGGCGAACCTTTGTTGGTAAAGTAATGTCTCTGCTTTTGAATATGCTATCTAGGTTGGTCATAACTTTCCTTCCAAGGAGTAAGCGTCTTTTAATTTCATGACTGCAGTCACCATCTGCAGTGATTTTGGAGCCCAGAAAAACAAAGTCTGACACTGTTTCCACTGTTTCCCCATCTATTTCCCATGCAGTGATGGGACCAGATGCCATGATCTTCGTTTTCTGAATGTTGAGCTTTAAGCCAACCTTTTCACTCTCCACTTTCACTTTCATCAAGAGGCTTTTTAGCCCCTCTTCACTTTCTGCCATAAGAGTGGTGTCATCTGCATATCTGAGGTTATTGATATTTCTCCCGGCAATCTTGATTCCAACTTGTGTTTCTTCCAGTCCAGCATTTCTCATGATGTACTCTGCATATAAGTTAAATAAACATGGTGACAATATGCAGCCTTGACGTACTCCTTTTCCTATTTGGAACCAGTCTGTTGTTCCATGACCAGTTCTAACTGTTGCTTCCTGACCTGCATACAGATTTCTTAAGAGGCAGATCAGGTGGTCTGGTATTCCCATCTCTTTCAGAATTTTCCATAGTTTATTGTGATCCACACAGTCAAAGGCTTTGGCATAGTCAATAAAGCAGAAATAGATGTTTTCTGGAACTCTCTTGCTTTTTCCATGATCCAGCGGATGTTGGCAATTTGATCTCTGGTTCCTCTGCCTTTTCTAAAACCAGCTTGAACATCAGGAAGTTCACGGTTCACATATTGCTGAAGCCTGGCTTGGAGAATTTTGAGCATTACTTTACTAGCGTGTGAGATGAGTGCAGTAATTAATAAATTGGGCTTCCTTTATAGAAGCTATACATGTTGCCAGCATTTACATTTTTAAGTTGGTTTTAAATACTCTGGGCTCCAAAATCACTGCAGATGGTGACTGCAGCCATGAAATTAAAAGACGCTTACTCCTTGGAAGGAAAGTTATGACCAACCTAGATAGCATATTCAAAAGCAGAGACATCACTTTGCCAACAAAGGTTCGCCTAGTCAAGGCTATGGTCTTTCCTGTGGTCATGTATGGATGTGAGAGCTGGACTGTGAAGAAGGCTGAGTGCCGAAGAACTGATGCTTTTGAACTGTGGTGTTGGAGAGGACTCTTGAGAGTCCCTTGGACTGCAAGGAGATCCAACCAATCCATTCTGAAGGAGATCGGCCCTGGGATTTCTTTGGAAGGAATGATGCTAAAGCTGAAACTCCAGTATTTTGGCCACCTCATGGGAAGAGTTGACTCATTGGAGAAGACTCTGATGCTGGGAGGGATTGAGGGCAGGAGGAGAAGGGGACGACAGAGGATGAGATGGCTGGATGGCATCACTGACTCGATGGATGTGAGTCTGAGTGACTTCTGGGAGTTGGCGATGGACAGGGAGGCCTGGCGTGCTGCAGTTCATGGGGTCGAAAGGAGTCGGACACGACTGAGCGACTCATCTGATCTGATCTGAGAGATTTAATCTCTTATTTTGTGTATGTAGTCACTGCATTAGTAGTGGATTCTAAGAAAACCACAGTAGTATGAATCATAGGGAAAGAAAAAGATTTCTTTTTCTGGAATATTTCTTTCATCTAATTCCTAAGATAACTCAAGAAAGAGACTATTTTATGCCACATCTAGGGAGAAATAACTTAAAAGCACACACTCCAGAATGTTACTTATGACGGTATACCTTTCTTAGGATAAAGGAATAATGGTCAGATCCCTTATAGTTTCGGAAGAGGGGGAAATGGAAGGGGTAAAGATGTGGAAGTAGCGAAATCCATGAAGAGGAAACACTTGGGAAAAAGGGAGGCTGAGATCACAGAAACAAGCTTACCAAATCACTTTCTCACATGTATCCTATTCAGTTGCATGTAAATTCCGCAAATAGGTTTAAAGTCCAACAGAACTGGGTAAATGTCTTATTCAATGGGAAATAAGCCAGCAAATTCTATGAAAGTTCTTGCTTTTGCTGCCCTGGGGTCCTCTCCTGAGATCCTGGGAACTTTTCCTTTACCTTTACACTTGGATGAAAAGAGAAACTGTGCTTTTGCTTAGATTTGTCACCTCACCAAGCAGCCTTTCCTTCCTCTTCTCAACAGCTTCTCCCTGACTGGTCCCTGTTGCCTTTAAAAAGACCACCAGCCCAGGTTGCAAGGCCAAGGAATATGCTTTTACAGCTCAATGTACTTGAGATAAAGTATTTTTCCAAGTCTTCTGGTAATCTTGGTAGCTACATCATTATCTTGATTCGGATCTTTACTCTTTACACAGCAGACTCCTAACTGGTTTTGTGCTTCCATTTCTCCTTCTCTAGGTACTTCAAAATGATCTTCTGAAAGTCCCAGTCCACTATTTAATTCCTTGGTTTAAAAATCTTCATTGCTTCCACATCACCTGACAAGGAAAAATCTATTTCATTGGCATATCTGACTCATTCCTGAACACTGAGATTCATCTCTTATACCTTCTCCTGATAACTTGGGTAGCAGCACTGAGCTACCAGCTGTTCCTTAAGTGTACTATGCTTTTTCATTCTGTTCCCTTTACTTAGAATGCTTATTCTCTTTCTAACTGTCTTTTGGTCTCTGAAGATCCTTCAGGGCCCTGATAAAATGTGGCTGTTCCGTGCAGTTTTTCCTGCCATTCCCAAGCAGAATAGTTCCTTTTTTCTGTGTTCCAATAGATGTACATTCATATAGTAATTACTGTATTTCTCCCAGAATATTCTAATTAAAAAATATGAATGTGTGTATGTTGTCTCTTACAGGTTTCAAGAAGGGACAGACAGAATTTAAAATCTGAGATACCAGTGCATGGCATACCATGGGTACTCAGTGAAAGTAGATTGTTGAGTAGGTTATACCCCAGATTCCTCATCCCTGCCTATTGAAATGCTACCTTCCAAGGTGTACTTCAGTTTCCTTGACTGTCCTCTCTGATTCTCTCTCACCCAGAGTGCTTTTTAAAAAAATATTAAATTTCTTCATTCCTCTGATTTGGAATTTTAAAAATGTTATTTAATCTGTCTTCCCTACCCAGAGATGTTTATACTCTTTGGATTAGTGTGTTATGTACAATATACTGATGCTTGCAAGGATATTTGCTGAATAGATTTAAGTCAATTCTTAGCACAGCTTCTGAAAAGCTGTACCGCAACCCACACACTGTCTGCTCCAAAACTTCTTTACTGTCTCATTTATTTCACAGTATGTGAGGAGTGAAACTCAAGAGGAAAAAATAGTCAAATGAAAGTTACCAGTAATTCAGTAGAGGGGATAAATTCAATCAGATTTATTTCCCCTTTAAACCTAGTTAATGTCAGAAGATGGAGATGATAGGAAATTTGAGGACACCGAGGAAGGTAATTTAGGAGCACAGAGAATTTGGTAAGGGTAAAATGTGTGGATTCTACCTTGGGATTCTGGGGAGAGTAAGATGATTACTTGTACTAAGGACTAGAATGTGGGTTAAGTAAGAGGGGTGAGGCGATGCCAATGACAAATGTTTTGAAAAATTTCTAGTGTTATATTCAACAGAACTTTCCTCTTTCAGTCTGGCACCAAGAACCAGAACGCAGATTAATCCTGATAATATCATGGTCCAGATATGTATTGGGGGCAAATAGACTTCTGTGGGGAACTTAACATGTCTTTGGGGAAAATATGCCTACATTTTACAGGCTCATCAATACATGCCTGGATGACCACCTGCTCTTGAGTGGGAGCTGCATAAAATATATATAGTTGAATTTCTTACAAGTTCAAAGGATTGTATTTAATGTTTAGCATAAAGTCATTTAATGGGAATAATTTAAGAAAAAGGAGGAGGTGAAAAGAAAATGGTAGGTTAAGAATTAGACAACAGAGACAGATATGAAAAAAAGTTGGAAAACTACATCAGAGTGAAATGGTATTAAATGATTTGAATCACACACTTGGTGCCTAGATAGGGTTTATCACTATGTATGGAAGATGGAAAAATTTTACAAAAGGAGGAAATTAATTCTGAAGGGTAAATAACTGAAAGGCACTGGGAGGAAAAAAGTATTTGGAAGTTATTAGATGTCTCCCTGGAAAATACTGTGGACAAAACAGCTGATTTTAAAAAGTTAACTCTTATCCCCAAGGTTCCTGAAAGACTAGCTTAATTTATATTTATATTTACCTCCTTGGAAAATATTTCAACACTTAAAGATTTAGCAAGGAAATAACAAAGAAGTTACATACTTTCCTGAAGTAAACATGCTGATTGTAAAATTTCATCAAATACAAATGGAAGATGTTTCCTTGTTCTTTTTTTTTTTTTTTTTTTGACAATTTCAAAATATTTGAAGAAAGGAAATATTTTTCCCTAGGAGGCCCACCTGTTTCAGGGTTCCTACACTCCTCCAAAACTGCAGGCATAATTTGCCGTGTAAGTGTATTTTTTACGAGGTGTTTTAAAGTTTTTATCAACTTCTCCAAAGTGTCAATGGCCTCGATGAGTTTCAGTCCACTGCACTAGATCAGTTTTGGGAGCCCCTTCCAAGCTCTCAGTGTACAGTAATCCCACCTTTGTTCCTCAAACCAGTTTTTTTTTTTTTTTTGAAACCCCTTCTTACACATGACTGAGAAAGCATCTGTGATTGAAGCCGAGGTGAGGCTCTGAGAGGCAGACCGAGCTGGGAAGTGCCCCGCCTCGATTCAGGAGATGCGGGGCAGTAGAAGGGCGGGAGGCAGCCGGCTCCCCAAGTCCGCTTGCCCTTCCAGACACAGGCGGCGGCGCTGGGGCAGCTCCAAGTGCGTCGAGAAGTGTAATCCCTCCGCTAAGTACTTGGCTCTCAGGCTCCAATCACTAGTGGGAGCTGGAGAGGGCAAGTGAAAAAAAAAAAAAAAAATTCCAGAGGCAGCAGAGGAGCTAGAGAGAGAGAAAAAAAAAAAAGTCCCGCGGCGGCGGCAGAGCGGCCACGGCGGCCAGAAGTTGACGGCGCGGCCGTGCGCGGGGCGCGGAGTGGGCGCGGGCCTGCGGGGCGCCGGGACGGGCGGGGACCCGAGACTGCGGGGCGGCGGCGCCGAGGACGCCAGTTCCGGGACGCTGCGGCGGGTAAGCGCGCGCGCGGGCAGAGGACTGGAGGGCGGGCGCCCGGCTCGCGTGCGGGGGGCAGTGGAGCCGAGCCGAGCCAAGCCGGCGCGATCAGGAGGGCTGAAGGCGGTGCGGGACGGGCTGCACCAGGGCGCAGGGCTGGGTGGGCTCGCCGATGAGCGGAGAGCTAGCCGGCACGCCGTGGGGGCGGCGGCCGCCCAGGGGGCTTTGTGCGCGGGCGGCTCTGCCGGGATCCCCAGCCCCAGTGCCTCAGTCTGGAGGCAGAGGCGGCTGCGGGTGGGACACGTGCTCGGGGTCGGGAAGGAGGGATGCACCGAGGCGAGGAGTCGGGACCTGTGCGCCCAGGGAGCGGAGGGATGGCGGGCGGGAGGGCAACCCTGGAGTCGGGGAGACCGGGGGAACCTAGCGGCCGCTGGAGGCGCCGAGCCCGCCGAGACTGGACTTGGGGGCCCCAGCTCCGTGTGGAGCCACCTGCCCCGCTGCCTCCCGAGACAGCCTGCGGCGGGAGAAAGTGCGCAGCGGGCCGGTCCAGTCGCCTGAGACCTGGCAACACTGCCCCCGGTGCCCCTCTTCCTGTCTGTTGCTCTCTCTCACAAGTTCTCAATGTTTCTCTGCCTTCTTCCTTCCATTCTCCCTCTCTTTCTTCCTTCCTCTCCCCTCCCACACTCTCTCTTTCCCCCTCTGTTTCTTTCTTGTCGTCGTCTTTTCTGTTTCTCAGTGTGTTCCTGCCTATCGCTTTATCGTCCCCCCAGCCTCCCACACTTTTGCCTCTCTCTCATTTAGAGGCTGACTTTCTGCCCCTTGTCTCACTCTCTCCTCTCCGCACCCATCCATCTACTCGTCCGTTTCTATCAGGGCTCCGTATTTCTGTCGGTCCCTTGCGGTGTTAGGATTATTTGACACAGAGAAGATCCTCTGGAAGTTGTCTGGTGTGATGCCTTATTCCTTTTGAGCCACACCTCTTCATCTGGGTCTTGGACCCTTCGGATTTGTTCTCCACGAAATGAGAACACTGGTTTTCTTGAGTTATTAGCAATTGTTCTTAGTTTCCTTTTCACCAAGGTGAGGTCAGTGACAGAGAAGCCACAAAGGTGCCAGTGAAAGAAAATAGAAGAGAGCTTACTGCCCCTGACATATAAAGAGAATGTATCAGATGTATCCACAGTGAAGCAGATCCACCTGAGAAAAGGCTCCTAGATTCTGGAAAGAAACACAAGAGGCTCCATCAGTAACGAGAGGAGTTAGCTAACAAGTATTTGAAAATAATTTGAAAGAGCGCTTAAGGAAATTTCTCCCTGTCCTAAACTGTTGCCAACTAATAACTGTTTTTCTTACATACTTTTTTTAGGATCCTAGTGACAGCTCTCCTAATTATTGTTTGGAGAAAATCATGGGAAATGTCCTGTGTCAACTGAGACATTTGTCTTTAAGAAAATATTCAGTCTTTGTTCTCTTATACCTCTTTACACTCTAGTGATCAAGAAGAATTATTTCTAACTGCAAAGAAAATAGAAAAGGATTTGTCAGTCATTTTAAAACACGAGACATTCCAGAGATCAATAATTTCTTTGGAAAACTTTCACTATAAGGATGTTTTGAAGGATATTACATCTTAGTGAAATATGCAAGTTATTACACACTTAGATCATTGTATGATGCCAAAAAAAAAAAAAAAAAAGATTGCGTGCTATAAGCAAATCATAGCAGTGATGGTTTTTTTAAATTTTTTATGGGAAACATAGCTGGAAATTAATTGCTCTGATTTTCACTGTTTTCTTTAGTCATGCATAATGTACCTTTGTTTTTAGCAACATATGGCCTAGGGCTACAAAACTTGATACAGTGTGTTATTTGTCCAATCTGAATTACCATTTAGAAAAACCACCTTTTCCTTTTGGTCACAAGATATGAGTTGATACAATCTCATTACTCATGTGCTGGGGTCTGTTGATGAATTTTAATGGCACTGACTTGTGATTTTAAATCAAAATGTTAGTTTTTGGTGAGTTAAAGTCCTGATTTATGTCATGTTAGTGAATCATCACTATTTATAGGGGCTTTGCCACCTTGTCTGCCAGGTGCTACACAGTGTTTAGCCTGGGCAGGGTTGTCTGAAATTGCCTGTTAGATTCGTGTTCCTGAGTGACGTGCTGCCTCTACTCATGGTGTGTTCATATATGCCCTTCAGAATGGTCTGGTTGTTAAAGATTTATCAAAAAGAAATTGACATTTTTTTCTTTATAAACTTTGAAAACTGTGTGAGATGGCCTGATAACTTTTTTTTTTTTTTTGCTACAGTAAATACTGATTGTATTATTTACTTAAAAGAATAAGGCAGTTTAAAATGTAATTTTTTGTGTGGGGGGGTTACATATAGCGCCCTTCACTTTTCCTCAGCACTCATACTTATCATTTAAATCTAAAATCAGTTTTCATCTACTCCAACCTAGCACAGCCTTCCCTAATTTTTTTAAGCCACCTAATCTCTGCCTCTTTCAGATGGAATATGGTCCTTTTTTTTTAGCTTCTCTGGGTTTCAGATGGCTCAGCACAGTACGTGCCACGTGACACTCAAAAAATCCTTCAAAAAGAATGATTTGTTCTCTTCCAATTTGTCTCTAACTTGTGATGCTTACATTTTGTAGATGCGGTAGCTCCAGGGAAATACTTTAGCACGGTATAATAGAGGATAGACTGAGGGTTGAAAGAGTCCTCAAGAGCATCTCACCACACGTTAATATTAACATTGAAGCAAACAAGGCCCAAAGAATTTGAAAACCATGCTCAGAACTAGACAGTGAAGTCATGTGGGCCATAGAACTGAGACCTTCTATGATATTCACTGTGCCACATTTTTTTTTTTTTAATGGACTCATGCCTGGCTTTTTCCACTTGAAATGAGTATATCTGTCTGTTATTAGAAGCAAACAGTTACTTAAACCCTGAAGATTCTTTCTCAGGCAAACCAATAAGAGTCATGTCTGAAATGTATCAATTTGCACTAACTTACAATCATATTTTACATATGCATGGAAGTAATATCTTTTAGAACATTGCCTAAGTGCTCTTAGGTGTTAAGCATTATTTTGGGTGCTGTGTCAGCTTGTGCAGACTGATTATTTCTACCTGCAAAGAAGATTTAAGCTCTCTGGACTTAAACGGTCTCCTCTGTAACTTCCAGTGTGTATGTTGAAGACAGCCAAGGAGAAAAGAAAGGAAGTTTGGACCAGATTAAGGGCTCTTTTTGAAGTCTCTTCAGAGACCACCAGTTGAACTCCCAGAACAACTGCAGATTCATCTGTTTTACATATCAAACTTCTCTGTGAGCTTTTGTTTGAAAGAAGGCTAACACAGTTTAAAAAAAAAATCTTGAAGATTGCTTCACTTGATGTTTTCCAATCTTCCTTCCAATTCTTGAATTTAATGATCAAGATCATTTCTGGGTTTTAATTCTGGGTATCTGAAGAATGGTTGATAAAAGTGTTAAGAATAGAAGGAGAAACTGCGTTTGCCTGAGGATACTAATTTCAGGTTTCCATATGCCAAATGTGATGTGATGGCAGAAATTGAAGTAGAAGTGTTGCAGTATATAGAGGCAGGCCAGAACTCAGGGAGAGTAAGGGGCCAGAGCTAGACATAGAGATTTAAAAGTCATTCACACTGAATTAATAATTAAAATTAAGGAAAATGGAAACTTTTTAGGGGTAGTCTGGAGAGAAAAATTAAGATTTGGAGTGGAAAAGAGGGACATTTTATATTACTTCTGATTATTTTTAAAGCTCATCTTTAGTATTAAGAGAAAAAAAGCCCTTTGCTGTCCACCTGAAACTATCACAACATTGTTAATTGGCTATACTCCAGTATAAAATAAAAAATTGAAAAGTAATTCATGGTTTACATCCAGCAATAATCTGTTTTCATGAATTTTAGAACATCCAGATATATGCTAATCATCTTAATTATATTCATTTTTACTTAAATGTTTGTGCCTGGCATTATTGTGTACTTCGGGACATTGCAGCCAAGAGAGACATAAGACCGTTGCTGTCATTGAACTCTCACTGTAGAGAGTGAAAACAATGAATTATAAACAAGCACATAAGATAATTTTCAGTAGTGTAAATTGCCATTATGAAAATAAGACAGGGTGATCTGATAGTTCAGTGACCGGGGCTGCTTTGTGTGAGGTGGTCAAGGAAGGCCTCTTTAAGGATGTTTCTGAACAGGAAAGAGCCAGACCAGTGAAGATCTGGGAGAACTTCTGTCACTGAACTTCTGGGAATCATAAGGCTTTCACTATAGCAGCAGCAGGGTGGGCACCCTGGCAGTCAGGGGAAATGGTAGAAATGAGGTCAGAGAGATTGCCAGGCCAGTGTTAAAAGTATGCATGTTATTCAAAGTACATTTTATTGACCTACCCAGGAGGATTTTAAACAGAAGTGAACGAATGTGACTTAGCATGTCTGTCTGTAGTGTGAGCAAGCATGTCTGAAGATGATGCAGAAAGCTGTGAGAAAGATCTGGCTGAGTTTGGTGGTTTGGCCAAGGGTGGAACCCTGAGAGATTGATCAGACATTGTTCTTATCACTGAGTAAGAGTCGCTGGGTTGAATCATGAGTCATAATGTGTGGCCTCCATCCACTCATCACTCTCCCGCCCCCACCGTTGATCTATACTGCAGCAGTCCACTGGTTCAGTAGTTGCTTTTGCTTTGAAATTGCAGACCTCAGCAACTCACAGTTCCCACATGTCACCTCTTTGAAAAATGTTAGTTGCTTAGTCATGTCCGATTCTGTGACCCATGGGCTGTAGACCCCCAGGCTTCTCTGCCCGTGGGATTCTCCAGGCAAGAATACTGGAGTGGTTTGCCATTCCCTTCTCCAGGAGATCTTCCCAAACCAGGGATTGAACCCAGGTCTCCCGCATTGTGGGCAGTTTCTTTACCATCTGAGCCACCAGGGAAACTTCATGTCACCTTTTTATCTTCCTTCAAATATGTCCTGAGCTGGAAGCAAACTTCTTGAATCCAAGGCTGCAGAATGCCTTGGGAGGTGTCATGACGAGGTTCTTTCACACTCAGAGTGAGCCTTGGACTGCCTGGGGATGCTCAGCTAACCTCTCTTCACTTCAGTATACATAAAGTTTGTGTTCCGGTTACAAACGAAAGGAAGCAAGTTGGAATTTCTCTGATCATGTTAGTGTGTCATATTTTTCTACCCCTCAGCTTTGAAAACTTTGTCTGCTTCTTGAAAGACTTCACTGTGAAGTCCACATTTTAGATTTGGGTCTCACCTGTCATATCCCAGCCTTTGCAAAGAGCATACAGTAAACATTCAGTAAATATGTGTGGAATGCCGTTGGAGGCAATCTACTAGAGACGCCTAGTTTTGATTCCGCTGACTTTATTTTTCCTGTCTTTCAACAAGTATATGGCTGCATGTGCCTTCAGCTTACAAGGTAATAAGTAGCAAGTTTGGAAATGATTTTTTTGCAGTTTGCATTTACTTATTGGCTGAAGGAAAAGAGATACAATCCAATATATCTCTCTATAAGATTTCTTGCCTGGCTGTCTTAAGATAAACATTTTAGTCATTTTTATAGCAGTTAGATAGATACGGGTTTAAACAAGTACAGACAAGTCTGTCATTCGTTAATTTGTTGATTTATGAATCTGAGGTGATTCCAAGGAGGTCTGTAATGATGGTGCCTTTGTCTAAATTAATCTCTTGATAGAAATCAGTGAGTTTTATCTAAAAGAGTTTACAACCATCTGTAAAAGATATTAAATTATCATCAGTATCTTTTCTGGAAATAAGCTACTGTTCTGCTGTTGTCCAATAAGCATTTAGCCACACTGGTACACATAATGGGGGATTATCCCTAAATCCTTTTGTTAACAAGTGTGTTCTGCTCAGATGGGCTTACAGGCAAGTTGGTTGTTTGTATCTAGCAATTCTGCTTCACTGTTTCTTTAGATCCTTTTCAGTTAAGCTGTCTCTTCTGTATCTGAATGTCCTCTCTTCCTGTCTAACTTCATTTTGCTAAAACCTTTTGCATTATAGCCACTGGCTTCTGTGTGAAGTGCCTTCTGTCTGCCTCTCCAGGTCCGCTCTCAACCCTTCTACTTTATGTCCTCTGTCCACGATGATACCTGTCTGAACTGTGTTGATTTCCAGATGGCTTATGTCACCGGGGACCTCCGGAGAAAGATTAGAGGGGCAAGGGTAGAGAAACCAGTATTGATTCTTTGGTTTGCTCTAAGCTGATGGATCAGCCTAGGCTGCCTGTGTCTCTGCTCAGAATGTCACTTCTGCTTTCAGCTGGTCTTCTCTGTGTCCGTTTCTTTCTCAGGACTCCAGTAATCTCTGGAGTTAGTGCCTCTGTTTTTATGCCCCTGATTTATTGCACTATCCTTCAGGTTCTTTTACACTGCACCTATACCTTATTAAATTGTTTGCAAGTAAATCCTCTTCAATTTTTCAGAAATTTGTAATGATTAAGGTCCTGTTTTCTGTTGATTTAGCTTCTGAAAAGCTGCCTCCTTTTCGGAGCCTTCTTCAATTGATAAGAGCAGTCAACTCCTCTTACCTTGTCGGACACCTGCTTTCCACCAAATTTACTTGCTGCTTCTATCCATGCAACAGTGACACAGAAAACTTACACTGTTCTTATATAAATACTTTTCTCTCAACCATTTTATTGGTTTCAATTCTTTGCTTTATAGTCTGTAAATTTTCACATATGTGCTTTGGTTTCACTCATTCTTTATTCATTTATTAACATGGTACATACTTAAAGAGTCGCTACTTAGAACAATGTACTGTGCTCAGCATAGGTACAAAAAGGCAGATGTTTGTCCTTACTTGCATTGAAGACTGGGGAGGAGACTAGAAGTAAAAAACTCAACATTATATTTACAAATCAAGTTTGTGATTTATGCAGTGACCACAAAGAGGAAAAACAGTCTAACCAAATTTCTCTTGTTTAGCAATTCTTGAAATTTTTAGGTCGAACACCATGACAAGTTATTTCTATCTCATCACGTATTCAGTGAGAAATTGGAGTTCGAAGCATTATGAGTTTATCCGACTAATTCAGATACACAGTTTACATATACTAGTGTATTTTAGTTGATTGCATTGTTTTCATGATATGTTCCAATGGAACAGAGGTTTTGGGGATGTCAGGTTGTATAGCTCAAGAAGGCTCACATGGGTGGCGGCCTAGCCTACTGCTGAACTGTGAGGACTTTAGAGTTTGACTGCCTTTTTCTGTCACTTACTAGATATGTGGCCTTGAACAAGTTGCTGAACCTTCTGTGTTTCAGCTTCATCATCTGTAAGATGGAAATGGCAATAATAGTGATTATGTCCTTGGTTTGAGGACTAGAATAGTGAATATTTGTAAAGTGTTTAGAACAATGTCAGGTACATAATAAACACCACAGAGGCATTCAGTAAGTAAATAAATGATCAGAGAAGTCTGGGAGTTGCTGATATGTTTAAACTGAAGCCTTGTGTGAGCCTTAATTATGCTAATGTGCATTGCAACCATCCCCACAAGGAGTGTTTTGACCTTGGGGCTTATATTTTTCCCAGCATATATCATTGGACAAATGTTCCTGAGAACAAACTTTTGGAAAAATTGATACAAATAATTGACTAAATATTTCACCAGTCTCTTGTCTCCTGAGAGATGGGACTTGTTCCTCTACCTGTCACACTTGTTATAGAGTGGGAATCCAGTTCTTGTTCCCCTTCCTTTCCCCCTTTTTCTTTTTAAAGCTAAAATGAATGATTTTCTTCATTACCAAGAGAAATACTTTCTGCTTGTATAGATGTAAGTATACTCAGGGCCTCTGGGGCTCACAGAGCCAAGGTTTACAGTCTTCTAAAAATCTACTAATTGTTTTATTTTTCTAATAAAGAATGCATATTCCTTGAAGTGAACTTGGGAAGTACAGAGAATTCTAACAGTTAAAACCACTCTTTTCTACCACACAGAGAGCTTATTAACTTTTGGGGTCTTTTTTTTCTTTATATAATTAAGAGTATGCTGCTGCTGAGTCGCTTCAGTCGTGTCCGACTCTGTGCGACCTCATAGACGGCAGCCCACGAGGCTCCGCCATCCCTGGGAGTCTCCAGGCAAGAAAACTGGAGTGGGTTGCCATTTCCTTCTCCAGTGCATAAAAGTAAAAAGTGAAAGGGAAGTCGCTTAGTTGTGTCCGACTCTTCGCTACCTCATGGTCTACAGCCTACCAGGCTCCTCCATCCATGGGATTTTCCAGGCAAGAGTACTGGAGTGGGTGGCCATTGCCTTCTCCAAATTAAGAGTATAGTATAATATGATTTTGTGTCTTGCCTTTCTTTTTCACTTTACTTTATATATTATTCTCAATCCCAGACGTGTAATGACTTCTGGCCTTTAGATGATTGTAATCTACATTTCAAAAGAGCTTCCTTCCTTACCTCCCCAGTTCTGTGGCCAGAGACAATATGAAAATAAAATGGTGTATCTAGAACAAGTTTCTCATTTTAAGTATTCTCGGAAATTGGAACCACCTGGTAAGCAGCTGGCAGTTCTGTTTAAGAGACCTGGAATAGGTGACCTCAGGTTGCTTCATTTATGAGTCATTCCAGTGTTCTAGCCGGCAGCCAGATGGACGCACCAGAACCCATGACCAGGCTGCTTTGGAGGCAGTACTTAGTCATCCTGAGTGCCTGAGTGAACTTATATAATGTTGAGATTAACTCGGAAAGTTATACAGGGAAACCTGAATTATTCCGGGGTAAATTTAACCGTTACTCAATTTTTAAATGATACTTTCTTACTTCCATTGCATATTTGAGTTGTAGGATTCTAATAATATACTAATGTGTGGTTCTCTATTTTATCTTGTCTTGTAATTTTATATTTTAAGTGAGAATGTTATGTCTGTATAAGTCAGTACATAATGTAAAGATGTAAAAAGTACTAAATGTTGTTAAGTTTTACTCTGTGTACTTTATAAGTGAGGGATGCTGTTGTGGTTAAAATGTGTCTGTTCAGTAAGTCCTTTCCCATTCAAAATATTTCAACAGTTTTGAATCTTTATCTCAAGATTAAGTCAATCATGCTTTAAAACACTTATCTTTAACATCTGTAGCAAATGAAAATGTTTAAATTCTTTCTGAAGAAGAAAACCATGCTATACTGTTTAATTGAATTAAATTAGCTTTTCATGGAAATTTACCTAGGAGCTGTTTCTGGAACCAATTTGGAAAATGATCTTTGTGTTCTGTGGCATTTATGTTTGATTATGTTTTTTTTAGTAATTCTCAGTGGATGTGATTCACTCCTTGCTTCAGTCATCAAACTCTCCCAATTTTTGTAGGCAAATTAGGCATTTCCTACTCCATAATTGTGTATATTTATGGAATAATGTATGCTTGCTTGTTAAGTAAAGACAATATAAGCAATTCCTAATCATATAACTTAAAATTATCTAAATTTTTAAAATCATTTTTAGCATTCCATAGAGTATGTTAAAGCCGAGATGAAACAGTCATATATAAATTAACTTCTTCCAAAAATGTCTTCCAGTTTGTTTTGACACCTTTTACTAAGAAAAGCAGGTGTTATTGTTTCTAAAAATAGCAGAAAATCTGAAACTTCTTGTAAGTACATTGCCATGAAACAGTCTGTACTTTAAGCACATCAAAGATGTGCCTACATTTTCTGTACTGCATTTTCTGCATTCTCTTAGATTGTTATTTCACAGAGTCATGAAGAATTTGAAAATTGCTCAGAAAAACTGAAGTTTCAGATTCTTCTAACTGTAAAATTTATCCTTGGGCATCAAGAGCACGGCGGTGTGTTTTATATGCTTGAACCAGGACTATGACATAATACCTTTATTTCTTGAATACTTCCTACTTCGGAGTTTAAAGATATTTAAAGCATATTTAACTTTAAAAAACAAAACAAAAACAATGGCAAAAAACCCTTGCCAGTATCTGCAATGATCTGTGTGCTGTAATCTCAGCCGCTTGTCTCCTCAGGTCTGTGAATACACCCATGCTCGTTTTTGTTCCCTCCTCTCCACTGTCCCAGCCGTACCTCCCCCCTTTACTTTTTCTCAGTTTTGCACTTGATTTGGAAACATTGTGTCCTCTACTTTTCCTGAACCAGAGGGAATTAAAATTCTCATTTCTATGATCCTTCATCTCCATATAGTATTTTCACGACCCTTCCTGACTTTTCCATCCTCTGACTGATTGGAATTTTGACTGAGTTAGTATAATTGGAATGATGACTTGGTATTCTGTAGACATAATCTTAAAACACTATAATAATATTATGGAAATGATAGTAATAGCGAGGTGAATTTTTATTTTATGAAATTACTTATTATATAATTTCACTCATACTATTTTTATGAAATGTCCATGCTTTAAACATTTAAAGAAATGGATTCTAGTGGCTAAAGTTAAAAATGGCACAAACATATGAAATGTATTGCTAGATATGACTTGAATCTACAGTTTTCATTCCTTTATGCATTTCTTTGATATAATGCACTTATGGACGTTTGTATAGGTTTTTATCAGATACTGTCTAGCTCCTCTTTTATTTGAGATTTTATGTCTATAATTGTGGTTTGAAAGGTATTATTAAGCATTCTTAGATGTTTTTCTAATAACTTACTAGCATGCAGCTGACTTACCATGAGACCATAGATTCCTTTTTTGGCTCATTTTGCCTAAACCTGAAAGGTATAATGCAGTTTAACAATAATATTTTACATCTTCGGTTTGTGAATAATGTCTTTTTTACAAATGGAATTGTTAAATATTTATGTAGTATGGATAAACTTTCATGCCATATGTGTCAGAGATAACCTGAGTCTTATTCTAAGGGGAAAGATGTTTAAAATCATGGATGATACACTATCAAAAAATAAACGCAGAACATAAACAGATGTAACATGGGAAAGACAGGGTGAAAAGTCGATGAGCATGTTGATGAGGTGCCACGGTGAGTCGTTCTATTATTCTGTCTTTAGGCGATGCCCCTGGGGAGTGTTAGGGAAGGTGTGACTGGTGTTCCATGATTTCACTTTTAAAATTTTGTATTATATTGGATATCTTAGTTTTCCTCAAGACACACCAGTGCTGTCTTTTTGGAACTTATGAGAATTCTTCAGTGCAACTTCTTGACTTTATATTTGTATTCTAGTTGAACTGACAGCTGCAGTTCTTTAGCTCTGCATGTCTTGTCCATACTTTCCTTCATTACACAGAGCCTGTTGACTTTTGACATGTACAGTGTTTCCTTGTAACCATCACCTGTCCAGACTGAAAGAATGCTCATCTATCTCGTTTTTCTTCACAGGGCTGTCCTGTGGTCCACTTGATCATTTATTTTTATTCACTTGGATTTTCCTTAGTTTCCAGATCTTTATTTCCCCTTCTTTCTTGGTAAAATTAGAATTATAATTTTTCATCCTTCAGTAGGTGGTGGAATGTTAGCCTAGATCTCTGTGTAGTGTTTTAAGTAAAAATGAACTGTGGTTTTAAATTGGAGGGAAAAGTATGTTTTTTGTTCTTGAGTGATGTCAGTCCCATTGTTAGCTTTGTTGCCTGTGGGAATGCAGTAACACAGTGACTTCTGTGCTTCTATTAGGATATCTAAGGCCCTTTTATCCTAAGAAGTACAGTCTCTCTGCTTCCTCCCTTACATGTCTAACCCTATAGTTTTCCACTTTAAATCTTATTTGATAACTTCCTCCTAGTAACTCATAAAGATTCAGAAACCTTGTAGGTTATTCCACTGACTTGGCATCTCACATACTGGAAAAACTTAGTATCTTTTGAAATCCTGGAAAATTTTTTATCTACATTTCCTCTTCTACATCATTTAAAAAGATGTTGAATAAGACCACTTCTAGCACCTTCCCTATTTTTAGTTTTCTTGCCAAAATAATGTCTTTTTTATTCTTTTTTATGGTCGTCTTTGTTTCTCCAGTTAAAAGTTCATCTAATCCTATGATGAGTCAGTTCTAATAACTTTTGTGGTAGTACCTTGTCAAGGGCTTTTTTTTTTTTTTTTAAATAGGGCGGATTATATTCACTGGTTTCTCCCTTGAGGCTCCATACAGCTTTTAGTATTCCAAGACATGATTAGCCCTAAAAAAGGTCAAAGCTACCCCCCACCCCCTTACCATTGTTTGCTAAACTCTTTGGTGACCTTATGCTTTATCATATATTGACCTCATAAATTTGCCAAATTGCCAAGGAATAATTATAACATTATATTGGGAGAATTTGAAGGGCTGAGGATAAAGGAGATGAAATTTTAGCAATGTGGATGGCTGAAATAGTTCTATATAAGCAGGCAAAAGATAGAGGTTACTGTGTTTGAGTCTTTCCTATGTTCCAGCAAGTGAGCTAATAAATAAGCTCATCACGGTTAAGATCGTGATTGCCAGCTCCGTTTTTCAAATGAAGGAACTTAAGACATAGTGAGGTTCGGCAGTTGTTAGTGGGGAATTCTAATATATGGCTGTCTGGTTTTAAATCTGTACTTAAATATTGGAGGGCTCTTAGAGCCAGACATGTGTTAGCTATTGATGGTACAAAGATGAACAGAGATAAGCCCATGTGGTCCAAGAGCTTTGAAAAACTCTTGGAAGAAGGAGGAGACTTGTGCACAGTTGTAAGAGAAAAAATTGCATGTGGAAGATGTTGTGAGCAAACTTAACACATTTTTGCTTAAACTGACTTCCATTTGATCCACATTTTTCTGTGTTGCGCTTTTTTTTTTTGTGAGAGAGGGGAGAGGGACATGAAGTCATTAACATGGGATAAATGTAGTGACCTGTTTTAGTGGATTTGGGAAACCAAATAGCTCAGGTAGTTTGCTAAGAATATACAGATGCAAATGATGAAAATTATTTAAAATTAGTTTATCTGAAATGACATTAATAAACTTAAATTATTTTGAAAGAACCACCATAATATAAACCTAATAATAAACATTGGATTTGGGGGCTTGGCAAAAATCTGCTTATTCGGAGGGACCAGAAAGTTTCCACTAAAAATAGAATAAAAACCTTCGAGTAGAGTTTGATCTTGAAATCACTTTTTCTAACATTGAAATGGACTAATTTCAATGGACTAATCCCTGTAATAGGGATATCACATATATTTTGTCTCTATTTTTATTATTCTGTGTTGGAATGAAAATGAAATTAATACAGTGGTTTTCAAAGAATCATAAAACCTCTTCTTTAAGTGTAATACCTTTATTTTTTGCATGTTTAAATGAAAGGGGTCTGTTGGCTGTGGCCATAGATCTTAGCTGAGGTAGAGTTGTTAAAGAAATCTTTAGTTTCCAAAATAACTAGTTGAAAAATATTTTACATGGAGCAAAAGTGCTGTGGGGAAAGCAAAGTTTAAAATGGATTTAGGCATTAAAAGTAAAATGGTAAATTTAAAAATTAATATTATAAATATTACATATAAGTTAAGTCCTCACATTTTTGCTAGTCTGATAATCACCATTTGATTTTCCAAAGGCGTGTATAGACCACAAAAACATTAAGTTATAGTATAATTTGTAACAAAGAGAAAGCTTCCTTAGTGACTCTTTATATTCCAAAATATAATTTTTCCATTATGGAAAATTATATCTATGTTGAACATAAATAATCAGATATTTGCTTCACTAATGATCCAGATTATTTTAAAATCATGTTACTGGATTTAACGATGCGACCTCTGTTCTGTGACCTTGTGTATTCTGGAGGCTTGTTATGCATGTCAAGGGTATTTCCTTTTATTTATTTTAATTTTACCTGCCACTGAAATCATTGAATAACCCTTCATAATTTTATTATGAAACCATGTAATAAGGAAGGACTAGTTGATTATTTTTTACTTTAACTTTCATAATCTCATATAGTTCAGATCTTCTTTGTGTTCTCATTTCTCAGGTCAGATAATTCATATTTTGCAGTGTCTCGTCACAGTAATGGATGAGATAGGGTAATAAGTTTCAATACATTTATTATTATTTTAGCATTTTAATTCTGTTGTCTCTTTCAAGAGGAGAGAAGCAAATAGTATGTTGAAAATAGCACACAATTGGGAGACAGGAAAGGCCATAATTAGTTTTGTAACCTGAAACTGATCAGTTAAATAAAAGATTGGCCAAGCTCTCTAAGGTCTTTCTGGCTTGAAATGCTATGATTCTATAACCCAGATGGGCAAATCGTATCATGGTTAATAATTACACTGTGACATTAGGTTTCTTAAGAGCAAGACACTGTATCTAATACATCTTTGTGTCTTTTTTTTTTTCTTTAGGTGGTTTTTGAAATTTCTGAGACAAAACAGTGTTCACAAAAGTTCTTTCCGAACCTAATCACCTTTGGTATTTTATAGTTCTTCAAATGAGAGACTGATACTTATATAATTTACTGTGTACCATTTTATATACTTTTATAAATAAACCCTTGGAAAGTGAAAGTGAAGTCACTCAGTCGTGTCTGACTCTTTGCGACCCCATGGACTTTAGCCCACCAGGCTCCTCGGTCCATGGGATTTTCCAGGCATGAATACTGGAGTGGGTTGCCATTTTCTTCTCCAGGGGATCTTCCTGACCCAGGAATTGAACCTGGGTCTCCCGCATTGCAGGCAGATACTTTACCGTCTGAGCCACCAGGGAAGCGCAAATAATTTTTGTTAATGGGAAGTGACTCTGCAATTAGTACTGTTGTAATACATTCTTTGAATTATTTTCTAAGAACTTTGAAGCAATTGTTGAAAATAGTTTTGTTCATAAATCACATTCAGTTTAAAAGTTGACTGTATTGGATTATGGGGTTTCCAGGTAGAGCTGTGGTAAAGAATCCACCTGCCAATGCAGGAGACACAGGTTCCAATATCTGGGTCAGGAGGATCCCCTGGAGTAGGAAATGGCAACCCACTCCAATATTCTTGTCTGAAAAATTTCATGAACAGAGGAACCTGGTGGGCTACAGTCCATGGGGTAAGCAGAGTTGGACACAACTGAGCAATTAATTGGGCACACACACTCGTACTGGATCATAGTGGGTAATTTTACTAGAGATAAAATATGCAGAGAGAATAGCATTGAAATGTGTATTACCATATGTGGAATAGATCACTAGTCCAGGTTCAATGCATGAAACAGGGCACTCAAGGCCAGTGCACTGGGACAACCCAGAGGGATGGGATAGGGAGGGAGGTGGGAGGGGGTTCAGGATGGGGGACACATGTGTACCCATGGCTGATTCATGTCAGTTTATGGCAAAAACCACCACAATACTGTAAAGTAATTAGCCTCCAATTAAAATAAATAAATTAAAAAAAATATGCAGAACATCCCAGCAATATGATGAATTTGATTTGGTGATTATAACTTTTCACTGATAAGAGATTGTTCCCGTGTGCCTGTTAGTTAACTTTGTTTCTGTAATGCCGCATACTAAGTAATCTCTTTTAGAGCCATTTTAAATATACAAACAGGACTGAACTAGGTTTAAGATATCGTGCAGATAACCTGGTTCTCCCTATGAGAAGTTAATCCCCATATTATTCTTTCTAAAATATTCTTTCCTCATATTGTTCCAGGATTGGCTTAATATTCAGATGCCTTTAAATGTCTAGGCAACATGATATATTCTTATTATTTTCAAGTTGATTAGTAATTTCCTTTTAAGAACTATAGTTTCATACAACAATCATCTCTGTTATTTTTACATGTTTGAAGGTTAAAGTGATATATTCTAGATTATCCATAACAAGTTTTTAATCCCAGCCCACTTCTGTGCAACCTGTCTGTATAGTATGTCTGTATGTGTTGAAAGAGTCTATGCTAAATAAAGTTATACTTACCAAATAAAGTAAAATAGGATGAGAAAATTATGCTTACCCAGTAAAATAAGTAAAATAAGACAGGACGAGATGGTTGGATGGCCTCACTGACTCAATGGTCATGAGTTTGAGCAAGCTCTGGGAGATGGTGAAGGGCAGGGAAGCCTGGCATGCTGCAGTCCATGGGGTTGAAAAGAGTTGAACAGGACTGAGCAACTGAACAAAATAAAATAAAATTGAGGAAACAAGTAATCACAGCCCCTAAAGTTCATCCTGGAGCATTTGCTGTTGATATAAAGCAGGAAGCCTCCACTGAAAACTGTAGAGTTGTCTGTTTTACATGAATTGTTTGCTCTTATGAGATAAGGGAAATAAGATAAGGAAAAAGTTGAAGTTCTTAAGTAATGCTGAAAATGTTTTGTCCATAGTGAATGCATTAGAATTCATGACGCTAAAATTCCTGAATCAAAAATGAGAATGTGTGAGGCAGAGTAAGGGAAATTGCCTTTATGTGGACTCTTTCTTGGAAGTTGGATTGAAAATGAAAAAATAGTAAAAAATTACAGCTAACACGTATCACTTTGCATATGAATTTCTCACACTGATGCTGTTCTAGCGTTTTTCCCTTTGGTAAACAGCTTCATTTTCAGAAGAGAGTCTATTAATACCATCCCCCTGGACTCATGTATGTACATTAATGCGTAGAATGAATGTATTCTATCAATACATACCCCCTGGAAGTAACTTTTCTTCCATTACTTTGTACCCTCTTGCAATCTAAATATTCTGCACTGCATCAACTAGTAATTACTAGTTTCCTGGATTGTTAGTGTAATTAGCATCCTCACCAAAAGCTGCCTTGTTTCTCTATTTTCCTCGTATTTCACAATAGGGAATATAGCACACAAAAGATGCTAGGTCAGTGTTGCTCGATTGATTGCCTTCCCTACTTTGGTTCTTTATTTCCATGTAGTTATGGAAATTTTCCCTTTGAGAATATGTGAGGATCCTTAGGGTTTTTAAAAATTTACCGTTTAATTTATAAATACATTCTAGGACATGAAATGGGAAAAAAATTCTCATCTGTATTTTGACTAAAACCAACATAGATGCTCTGCAGTGGACTCTGCAGTCAGATACCCAGGTTTGTTTTCTGGCTGTTCCATTCAGTGTTCTCATCTGTAAAACGGGGATAGTAGGAGTAGGACTCAGTAGGGATGCTGTGGTAATTAAATGAAGTACCCAGAACTCTGCCTGGCATACAGTAATGGTTCAATGAATGTTCAGTCTTGCCCTTTGTTTTAGATGTCTTGAAGTGGCAGACACTCAGCCTACTTTGGGAGGTACCTATATGAGACTGTTCTATGAAAATGGAATGAAGAATATTTACAGAATTAATAGATCAATTTTTAATTTAAAAAAATTTATTTATTTTGCTGCAGTACAACATGTGGGATCTTAGTTCCCTGAGCAGGGTTGGAACCTGTGCCTCATGCAGTGGAAGCGCAGTCTTAACCACTGGACCACCAGGGAGGATCCACATTCGTCAATTTTAATGAGAAACAATTTTCTTACAAAATGTTTCCAAATGCAAAACTTTAAGTCACAGATATCATTAAAATAAGTGCCTAGTTAGAAACAAGGAGCTCTTAGAAACAAAGTTATTTCCTTCCCTTTTTATTCAATTTGGGATACTTACATCTCTATTTCAAATACTTCTAAAGAAGAAAAAGTCTGTATAATGAAATAAGAGGATAAATTGTATCCGTTTATTAATTTGAATGACATTTTTCCCTTGAATGAATTATGAAAAGTCTGGTTAAGTTTAGCACTAATGGAGCTTGAAGAGATGTCAGTATTAAGCAAGTGTTTAGTTGCATGACCTGATCAGTTTACACTATTGCAGAACCTTAATTAAAGTTTTATTAAACTGTGTAAACTATGATCCAGTTTGGATTTGAAAGTAGATAGACATCTGTTTCAAATATTATTACCACAGTTAGAAATTAATAGCTTTTTTCTGAAAGTCTCAAAGTTGCCCTTTTGAAACTGTTATTTCTGTCTCCCCATCATTCTCTGTACTAAAATATTTTTTGAGATATTAAGGTTATTTTAAAAATCACATTCCTAATCTATATAATATCTATACAACAGAAAAGCAGGGCAGTGTTTGGAAATACTTTATTGAACTAAAAAACAAGACTCCTCTGTTTTATGTTAAAAGCAAATTTCTGTAGTGATGCATCAGAGGCATTGAAGCCAACGTTTTGATTGGGGACCTTTTGTGCCTTCTCCCCCCACCATCTTTCTGTTTTTTTCTTTATGAAATGAAGGCTAATTCCAGCTAAATTTGGTGTCAGTTTGCTCATTGACAGTAAACAAAAGTGCCCTATTTTTTTTTCTTTGCCTCAATGACATTAGAAAATTCTTCAGTGAATGTACTTCTTCAGTTGGTTGTGTATACGTTTATCCTTCGTTCTAGAAAGGAGTCTTGATATCCTTCTATTCAGAGTATTTAATGCTATCTAGATAAAAAAAATCAGAATTTAAATTTTATTTTAAACCTTACTCACCTGATATGACAGAAAACAATGCTTGTGATATCTCACAGTTAAGAATTCATTCATTTACTATATTGCTGAGTCTTGGTTCTGTAAGAACTTAATATTAAATGAATGTGTGTTTGATAGAAACTTTTTAAAACATAGGAAGAAGTCAAAAGGAAAATTTCTCTTCTTGAAGTCTGTTAATTGTTTTCATTTTGATATATTTATGTCTCTTTATCATATAATTTTTAGATTTTAAAGAAGGGATATTGACATTTTAATTTTATATTTTATTTTGCTTAAAATTATATTATGAATATTTTCTTATCTTTATGCTTCTAAATATTTTAATGATTAAAAAATACTAGTATTCCTTTTTAATATTTTTCCAATTTTTTATTATAAATAATATTGCAGTGGGCATCTTTATGAATAGATCTTTGAATATCTTTATAAAGGCCTTTATGCTGCTGCTGCTAAGTCGCTTCAGTCTTGTCCGACTCTGTGCAACCCCATAGACGGCAGCCTACCAGGCTCCCCTGTCCCTGGGATTCTCAAGGCAATCACACTGGAGTGGGCTCCCATTTCCTTCTATAACACCAAATTTCTTTCCAGTCAAGTCATTCTAATTTATAAACCTACCTGCAGGGTATCTATTTAATTTCACTCATATTCTTAATAAGTACTTCAGTTGTATCCATTAACTTTCTCTAAGGATCAGAAAAAGACAAAATGTGAAAAACCCAAACAGTTTCGAATAAACAGGAACATGCTTCACATTATTTTTATTTTAAAAAAAAAAGGAATTTTTACTTCTTATGAATACTGACCATTACTCTTAATATATGATTTCATAAAATGTATAAATAAATACAAATTAAAGGCCAGTCTTTTTTTTTTTTTTATGGTTCTTTGTAACAATAGAAATGATTTAAGGGAAAAGCAATTAAATTACATAATCCTTAAAGTCAAAGGCAGAAATGATGGTAAGAAAAATATCTCATGCAAATTATTTGATATGTAAAATAACATTTAAGGTGGTTTTGTGCCTTGTGAAAATACCCTTGTGTTGGAGCAGAGCTATAGAAACTAAGGTGTCTGCTTCCTGTAATTTTTTGATACATGTTTTAAAAGGAAACCTTTCTTCTGTATTTAAAAGTACATATTTTAAGGAATGACAGAGTGAATGTATTTATATGTGCTAGTCACTTTATGAAGCAAAGTAATACCAGTACCTTTTAAACCTCCTGTGTGCTTCTCAGTCACATTTACTCCTGTCCTTTCCAGCTGAATAAAAACTCACCTGAGTTTTGTCTACATTATTCACTTACTTAAAAACAAAATTTTTTTTAATGCCGTATGCTTGTGTGTCCCTAAACAGTGTGTTTAGAGCTTTAGAAAAATGTCATTCAGTGCTGCTATATATTTTTACTTCCCTTTCTCAAATTTATGTGTTTAAAACTTATGCATGGTGCCTAAAGGTATATTTCACTACTTTGTGATACTCTTTTTATGAATAGACGACAGTTTAGTTTGCCATTTGTTGATGGTTATTTCTTTAATTTTTGCTATTATAGCAAATGATGTTATGGGTTGCTTATGTTCTCAGTGCACAGGCACAAGGAACATGATATTGCTTGGTTACACAAAAGGTGCATTTTAAATCTGTAAGATTACATTCTATTTTCCAAAGTAGTTTAAACTCCTACCAGCAGTATAATATAATTCCTATTGTGCTGCTTCCTATCCTGTGCTTTATATTGTCAAATTTATTAAATGTTTTCTAACATCCAAGATTAACATGCTGCCTTAGTATCTTAGTAAGGATACTAAGTTGTGGATACAAATAATTTTTAAAACAATCAGTTAAATTCTTTGCAAATATCTTCTTACCTGTGGTTTGTCTATTTTATATTTGTATGGTAGCTTTTAACCACAGAAGTTCTCAATTTTAATGTAATCAAAATTTTCCAGTCCTTATGGCTTACATTTCAGTTCCTTGTTTAACTTTTGCTTACCCTAAGGTCATAATAATGTTTTGTTGTATCCTTAATCCATCTGCAACTGAATATTGTGAGGTGTGAGTTAAGGTTCAATTTAATTGTTTCCATATGTATCACCTGTTGCCCATTCATTTCAGAATGGCTCTCCATTTATGTCAGCTCTTTTATATATGTGTGTATATGTATGTTATAAATGTCTGTATGTTGTGGATGTGATACATATCTGTTTTATGTATATGCATCTATATATATATAGATATGTACATATCTCTTTTTGAGCTTTAAAATTTCCATTGGTCTGATTTTCTCTTCTTGTAGTAATACTACACTGTCTTAATTAAAAAAGTTTATTGTGAGACTTTATTTTTTTAAACTGAAATATAGTTGACATGCAATGTTAGTTTCAGGTATACTGTGTAGTAATTTGACATTTGAATAGATTATGAGATGATTACCACTCTAAATCTAATAACTATCAGTTCACATACAAAGATTTTACAGTGTTGTTGATCTTATTCATTATGCTTTATTTTACATACCCGTGGCTCATTTATTTTACTACTGAAGGTTTGTTTTGTACTTCTTAATTCCCTTCGCCTAATTGTCCCCTCCCAACTCTCTCCCCTGGCACCCATCTATGTGTTTTCTGTTATCTATGAGTCTGTTTTCCTGGTGCTTTGTTAGATTTCACATATGAGTAAGATCATAACGGGATTTGTCTTTTTCTCACTGGACATAATGCCCTCTAGATACATCCATGTTGTCACAAATGGCAAGATATCTGTCTTTTTTGTGACTGAGCAGTATTCCTCTCTGTGTGCCATACCTTCTTTATCCATTCCTGTTTTGGACACTTAGATAGGTGCCACATCTATGCTGCAGTGAACATTGGTGTGCCATATGTCTTTTTGTGTTAGTGGATTCCCCTCCCCCCGCCCTGCTTTGAGAAATACTCAAAAGAACTTCCCTGATGGCTCAGTGGTAAAGGATCCACCTGCCAATGCTAGAAACGTGAGTTCAATCCCTGGGTCAGGAGGATCCTCTGGAAAAGGAAATGGTAACCTATTGCAGTATTCTTGCCTGGGAAATCCCATGGACAGAGCAGCCTGATGGCTTATAAACCATGGAGTCTCAAAACAGTCGGATATGAATTAGCAACTAAGCAACAAAACAACAGATACCCAGAAGTGAAATTGCTGCATCATATGGAAATCCTATTTGTAGATTTTTCAGGACCGTCCGTACTGTCTACCATAGAGGCCATACCAACGTACATCCTTACCGATTGTGTGCTAGGATTCCCTTTTCTCCAAATCCTTGTCAATACTTATAATTTGTTTTCTTTTTGATGATAGCCATTCTGACGGGTGTGAGGTAGCAGCTTGTGATTTTGACTTGCCTTTCCCTGATGAATAGTGATGTTGAATGTCTTTTCATGTGCCTGTTGGTCATCTGTATGTCTTGGGAAAAATTAATGTCTAAATGATTATTTAAGTTGGTGATGTCTCAAGTTTAAGCATTTTAATCACCCTATTTTTTAAAATCCCCTCATGTTGAACATTTTTGACATAATATTTGACATCTTTGTATCCCTCAACTACTTACTGTGGCTATAATATGATTTTACTACTTGCATCTTACCTTTCTGCTAGCTTTCTAACTAATTGATCTACCTTTACTGAATACTGTGTTGGCCAATGAGATTTTTCTGTTCATGGTTTTTATATTTCTATGTGATCTTTTCTTTTTTGCTTGGAGGAGTCCCTTTAACATTTCTTGAAAAGCGAAATAGTGTTGCTGAATTCTTTAAACTTTTCTAATCTGTAAAACTCTTGGGTGAGGTGGGCTTCCCAGATAGCTATTTGCCCAGCCTAGGGGCAGAGCTTGGGGGCTGGTTGTGGCCTGCTGAAGGGTGGGGCTGGGTCCTCAGCACTAGTAGGCTGCTGCTGCTGCTGCTGCTAAGTCGCTTCAGTCGTGTCCGACTCTGTGCGACCCCATAGACGGCAGCCCACCAGGCTCCCCCGTCCCTGGGATTCTCCAGGCAAGAACACTGGAGTGGGTTGCCATTTCCTTCTCCAATGCATGAAAGTGAAAAGTGAAAGTGAAGTCGCTCAGTCGTGTCCGACTCTCAGCGACCCCATGGACTGGAGCCCACCAGTCTCCTACGTCCATGGGATTTTCCAGGCAAAAGTACTGGGGTGGGGTGCCCTTGCCTTCCCCGACTAGAGGCATGAATCCAGAATAGTATTTAATAGTGCCAGTGTTGTTGCTATAGGGTGAGCTTTCAAAAATGTCTGCTACAGCTCCTCTGTCCCCAGGGTGAGCTCCAGTTGCTGCCTGCCTCTCCAGGTGCCTCTCCAAGATCAGCAAGTAGGTCTGACCCAGGTTTCTTTCTGCAGTGGGATTCAGAACCTGTGAGGTTTCACGTGCCCTTTTAAGGAAGAGTCTCTGTTTCCTTCTAGCTCTTTGGCTCTCCTGAACATAAATAAGCCTTGCTAGTTTTCAAAGCTAGATGTTCTGGGTACAGGACCCCTGGGCTGGGATGCCCAGTGTGGGTCTTAGACCCCTTACTCCTTGGGGAGGACCTCTGTCATTTGTGGTATTGATTCTCTTTGTGGGTCACTGGCCCAAGGGTGTGGGTCCTAACTTTACCACATCTCTGCCCCTCCTAGCTGTTTCATTGTGGTTCCTTCTTTATGTCTTGCACTGTGGAAAACTTTTTCTTCTGCTAGTCTTGAGGCGGTTCTCATGGATAATTGCTTTGCAAATTGTCATAACTTGGGTGTGTCTGTGGGAGAAGATGAGTTCAGAATCTTCCTACTTGGCTATCTTGGCCACCTTTTTATTATCTTCTTAGACTGCTAATACAGTATCTGATTTTGGTTTGCTAATACAGTATCTCATTTAGAACTTTCACATATAGGTTCATTGACATTAACCTTTTTCTCATAATCAGTTTTATTGTTCCCTGTAAAACACTCAGCCCTAGGCAGCCAATAATATAATTTCTGTCTCTATACATTTTCCTTTTTAGACGGTCAGTATAAATGCAGTTATTCACTGTGATCTTTTGTGACTGACTTTTTTCACTTAGTATTTTCAAGGTTCATCCATATTTTAACATGGGTTAGTACTTAGTTCTTTTCCATTGCTGGGGAACATTCCACTGTATGGACATCCCACATATTTATCCATTTAGTCGTTGATGGAAATTGGGATTGTTTACATCTTTAAACTTGTATTAATACTACTGCTACTAACATGCATGTCCAGGGTCTTGTGTGGGCATATATTTTCGTTTTCTTGGGTGTATCCATCAGGGTACAGTTTCCTGGCCATATGGTCAACTCTGTGTTTAACATTTTGAGGAATTTCCAGATTGTTTTTCAAAGTGGTCTCAGCATTTTATATTCCCACCACCAGCATATAAGTGTTCCAATTTCTTAATATCCTCATCAGCATTTATTATTATCTGTTTCTTTGGGTATAGCCATGTTAGTGGATGTGAAGTGACATCATGGTTTTAATTTGCAGCTTCCTGGTAGCCAGTGACGTTATGCATCTTTTCATATACTTACCATCCATATGTATATCTTACTGGAAGAATAAGAAATATCTTTTTTTCTATAAGAAATAGAATAGAAATATCTATTCATATCCTTTGCTCACTTTTAAGTTGAGTTATTTATCCTCTTATTAAGGAACCATGTGTTCTTTACATATTCTAATTAATGTCTTTTATGAGTCATGTTATTTGCAGGTATTTTTTCTTGGTTCCTAAGTTTTCTTTTTCACTTTCTTCATGGTGTCCTTGGAAGCAAAAGTGTTTTAAATTTGAAGTCCAATTTAATTTATATTTTGTTTGTTCTTTTGGTATCTTATTTAGAAACCATTGACTCATCCCTGGTATATATGTTTACCTCTGTGTTTTCCTATGAGTGTTTCACCCTCATACTTGAAAGATAGTTTTGATGGATATAAGATTAACGATTGGCAGTTTTTTTCTTCTAACACATGGATATTATCATTCCAGTGTTTTTGGTTTCTACTGTTGCTTATGAGAAGGCACCATTAATCTCATTGTTGAGCTTTGAATTACTGCTTTTAATTAGATTGTTTTTCATCAAATTCGGGAAACTTTCTGTGATTATTCCTTCAATTTTTTTCTCCTTTCTCCTCTCCTTTTGATAGTCTCATTACCTGTGTATGTGCTTAACATCATTGTTATTTAGTCGCTAAGTTGTGCGTGACTCTTTTGCCACACCATGGACTTAGTCCACCAGGCTCCTCTATCCATGGAATTTCCCAGGCAAGAATACTGGAGAGGGCGGTCATTTCCTTCTCCAGGGGATCTTCCCAACCCAGGGATCACTTGCCAACCCAGTGAGCCACCTGGGAAGCCCCTGTATATGCTTAGAGAGTCCCACACTTCTCTGAGGCTGTGCTTATTTTTGTATAATATCTGTTGATCTGTCCCTTATACTTTTTAAAACATAAGTTATTACACTACATATCTCCAGAATTTACATTAAAAAATTAATTTATTGATAAAATTTTTCATCCATGTTTGGTTGGATGCTGTCATCGTGTTATCTTTTACTTTTTAAAACACAGTCTTCTTTAGTCCTTTGAGTATATTTATGCTGCTACTGCTAAGTCACTTCAGTCGTGTCCGACTCTGTGCGACCCCATAGATGGCAGCCCACCAGGCTCTGCCGTCCCTGGGATTCTCCAGCCCAGGAGTGGGCTGCCATTTCCTTCTCCAGTGCAGGAAAGTGAAAAGTGAAAAGGAAGTGGCTCAGTCGTGTCTGACTCTTCGCGACCCCATGGACTGCAGCCCACCAGGCTCCTCCACCCATGGGATTTTCCAGGCAAGAGTACTGGAGTGGGGTGCCATTGCCTTCTCCAAGTATATTTATAATGGTGTTGAAAGATTTCTCTGTTGAATATGACATCTGGACCCTTTTGCCAGTAGTGTCCCTACTATTTTTTTTCATGCTTATGGGTCACTTTTCTGTTTGTTGATACATCTTGTAATTTTTTGGTAAAAAGTGGATGTTTTATGTAATATAGTAATTCTCAAATTTGATTTCCACTTTCCTCTGGTACTTGGTTTTGTTGTTATTTGCTTATTTCTTTAGTGACTTAGTTGGACTTTTTTGAATTAAGCATTTCCCCCTTGCAATATGAAGCTTCTGCTATCACTCTTTAGAAGGTGCAACCTTGAACATGTGTTCAGTCACCCTGGGATGACAGTGTTTTCTTAATGACTCTCTCTTTCCCGAATTATGCTGTCTGCATCTCTTGTCCTAACCTAGCTGTTAGGCTCCACTAGTAGCTGACTAATATCCCCATTGTTTGGGCCAGTGCTCTGAAACATAAATTTGTTCAGTCTTGTTAATACATTTTTGACTACTTTGCAGGGGTAGTTTTTAAGGCTAGTATTAGGAGTTTGTTGTGACCTAAGGAAGACTCTTCTTAGGTCTTTTCCTAGTTCTCTGTGATAAACTAGGTGGCCTATCCATGCCAAGTCTCTCCAGTTGTGTCCAACTCTTTGCAGTTCTATGGACTATAGCCTGCCAGTCTCCTCTGTCTGTGGGATTCTCCAGGCAAGAATACTTGAATGGGTTGCCATGCCCTTCTCCAGGGGATCTTCCCAACCCAGGGATCAAACCCATCTCTCTTACGTCTCCTGCATTGACAGATGGGTTCTTTAACACTAGTGCCGTCTGGGAAGCTTATATGTCTCATAGACCTGTGTGTGCATGCTAAGGCATTTCAGTCGTGTCCAACTCTTTGTGCCCGTATGGACTGTAGCCCGCCATGCTCCTCTGTTCATAGGATTCTTCAGGCAGGAATAGTGGAGTGGATTGCCATGTGCTCCTCCAGGAATCTATCAGCCTCTTAATTACTTACTACTAAAATCACAATAAACTGTGGAAAATTCTGAAAGAAATGGGAATACCAGACCATCTGACCTGACTCTTGAGAAATCTATATGCAGGTCAGGAAGCAACAGTTAGAACTGGACATGGAATAACAGACTGGTTCCACATAGGAAAAGGAGTACATCAAGGCTGTATATTGTCACCCTGCTTATTTAACTAATATGCAGAATACATTATGAGAAACACTGGGCTGGAAGAAGCACAAGCTGGAATCAAGATTGTCAGGAGAAATATCAGTAACCTCAGATATGCAAATGACACCACCCTTATGGCAGAAAGTGATCAGATCAGATCAGATCAGTCGCTCAGTCGTGTCCGACTCTTTGCGACCCCATGAAATCCAGCACGCCAGGCCTCCCTATCCATCACCAGCTCTCGGAGGTCACTCAGACTCACATTCATCGAGTCAGTGATGCCATCCAGCCATCTCATCCTCTGTCGTCCCCTTCTCCTCCTGCCCTCAATCCCTCCCAGCATCATAGTCTTCTCCAATGAGTCAACTCTTTGCATGAGGTGGCCAAAATACTGGAGTTTCAGTATTTTGGCCACCTCTGATCTCCTTTGGCCATTCTGATCTCCTTCAGAATGGACCGGTTGGATCTCCTTGCAGTCCAAGGGACTCTCAAGAGTCTTCTCCAACACCACAGTTCAAAAGCATCAATTCTTCGGCGCTCAGCCTTCTTCACAGTCCAGCTCTCACATCCATACATGACCACAGGAAAGACCATAGCCTTGACTAGGTGAACCTTTGTTGGCAAAGTAATGTCTCTACTTTTGAATATGCTATCTAGGTTGGTCACAACTTTCCTTCCAAGGAGTAAGCGTCTTTTAATTTCATGGCTGCAGTCACCATCTGCAGTGATTTTGGAGCCCAGAAAAATAAAGTCTGACACTGTTTCCACTGTTTCTCCATCTATTTCCCATCAAGTGATGGGACCAGATGCCATGATCTTCGTTTTCTGAATGTTGAGCTTTAAGCCAACCTTTTCACTCTCCACTTTCATTTTCATCAAGAAGCTTTTTAGTTCCTCTTCATTTTCTGCTATAAGGGTGGTGTCATCTGCATATCTGAGGTTATTGATATTTCTCCCGGCAATCTTGATTCCAACTTGTGTTTCCTCCAGTCCAGCATTTCTCATGATGTACTCTGCATATAAGTTAAATAAACATGGTGACAATATACAGCCTTGACGTACTCCTTTTCCTATTTGGAACCAGTCTGTTGTTCCATGACCAGTTCTAACTGTTGCTTCCTGACCTGCATACAGATTTCTCAAGAGGCAGATCAGGTGGTCTGGTATCCCATCTCTCTCAGAATTTTCCACAGTTTATTGTGATCTACACAGTCAAAGGCTTTGGCATAGTCAATAAAGCAGAAATAGATGTTTTTCTGGAACTCTCTTGCTTTTTCCATGATCCAGCGGATGTTGGCAATTTGATCTCTGGTTCCTCTGCCTTTTCTAAATCCAGCTTGAACATCAGGAAGTTCACGGTTCACGTATTGCTGAAGCCTGGCTTGGAGAATTTTGAGCATTACTTTACTAGCGTGTGAGATGAGTGCAATTGTGCGGTAGTTTGAGCACTCTTTGGCATTGCCTTTCTTTGGGATTGGGATGAAAACTGACCTTTGCAGAAAGTGAAGAGGAACTAAAAAGCCTCTTGATGAAAGTGAAAGAGGAGAGTGAAAAAGTTGGCTTAAAGCTCAACATTCAGAAAACTAAGATCCTGGCATCTGGTCTCATCACTTCATGGCAAATAGATGGGGAAACAGTGGAAACAGTGTCAGACTTTATTTTGGGGGGCTCTAAAATCACTGCAGATGGTGACTGCAGCCATGAAATTAAAAGACCCTTACTTCTTGGAAGGAAAGTTATGACCAACCTAGATAGCATATTCAAAAGCAGAGACATTACTTTGCCAACAAAGGTTCGTCTAGTCAAGGCTATGGTTTTTCCGGTGGTCATTTATGAATGTGAGAGTTGGACTGTGAAGAAAGCTGAGCATCGAAGAATTGGTGCTTTTGAACTGTGGTGTTGGAGAAGACTCTTGAGAGTCCCTTGGATTGCAAGGAGATCCAACCAGTCCATTCTGAAGGAGATCAGCCCTGGGATTTCTTTGGAAGGAATGATGCTGAAGCTGAAACTCCAGTACTTCGGCCACCTCATGCGAAGAGTTGACTCATTGGAGAAGACTCTGATGCTGGGAGGGATTGGGGGCAGGAGGAGAAGGGGACGACAGAGGATGAGATGGCTGGATGGCATCACTGACTCAATGGACATGAATGTGAGTGAACTCAGGGAGTTGGTGATGGACAGGGAGGCCTGGCGTGCTGCAATTCATGGGGTCACAGAGAGTCGAACACGACTGAGTGGCTGAGCTAATTGAACTAAAATCTTTATTTTTTCTCCTGTCTTAATCTTTCCTATACTCTGGTGTTCCAGCATAAGTTAGTCTCTCTGCACAATAATGCATTCAGTCAAGAATATCCATTTTATTTCATACTTATGTGGTATTTTAATTATTTTGGCCATAGTATAGATGATCTAACTGTTGGTTAAATTTGCCAACGTGAAGTATTAGCACTGGACTGAATGATTTACAGAAAATAAGAAATGATTCCTACTTGGCTTATGTTTTTATTCATTCACCCAGATTTCCTAGATTTGTCAGTAAATTTCTATGCAGACGTTTGGTTATATATTGTTATCAATGCCTGGAGGACTGCAGAGTAGAAGGAAGCCCTCATCCATCTCTGTTTTTTAAAAATAAAAAATCCTTTGCATGGGAGGAAGTAGATTCTTGGGCAAGAGTTTTGAATCACTGTTCTTACAGACTTCCTCTCTGTCTGGGCAGAATCTCTAGGCCCCCTATCTGGAATGTGGGAGGGAACAGTGGCCTTCTCCTGGAGTGATGCTACTGTTTGCAAGCATGGTGCTGGACTGAGATGGTAGCCTCTGGTCTTCTCATCTTTCCTCTTCTGATATAGAACCTTTATACCATGAGCAAGACAGGCTGAGGGCCTTCAGGGCCCCAGTATTCTCTACCTGCTTTGTTTGGTGTGGAGCCTCAACCCTGTTGTTAGAGGAAGGAGGCATTAGCCTCGTGACTGACTGCTCTCACCAGGAATTTAGCCACGTAACTTAGAGCTAGGGGGATGGCAGATGCTGCTGGCTTCTCCCTCATGGTGCTGCTGCTGCTAAGTCGCTTCAGTCGTGTCTGACTCTGTGCGACCCCACAGATGGCAGCCCACCAGGCTCCGTAGTCCCTGGGATTCTCCAGGCAAGAACACTGGAGTGGGTTGCCATTTCATTCTCCAATGCATGAAAGTGAAAAGTGAAAGTGAAGTCGCTCAGTCGTGTCCTACTCCTAGCAACCCCATGGACTGCAGCCCACCAGGCTCCTCTGTCCATGGGATTCTCCAGGCAAGAGTACTGGAATGAGGTGCCATTGCCTTCTCTGCCCTCATGGTGAGATAGTGCCAAAAGCTGAGGAAAAATGAGTACCATTTTCTTGGCCATATCCACATTGAGTAGAGTTTTCATCAGGTTGAGCTGTGGGTGGGGAATGGGAACAGATTGTGGCTCCCGTTGCTATCGACTATCTTTACCTTGGTTTAGTATTTTTTTTTTTTTTTTTGAATAAATGTTTCCTGATCTCATTATGCCTTTAAGACAATATACAGAGACTTTAAATAGCCTAAAAATTTTTTAAAGTTTTTAAATATTTTTCACCAGTTACATTTTTTGGGCAGGGGAGTAGGTCTGTGGAGCTTCTCATGCTGCTGTTGTGGAAGTGGATTGTTGTGAGATTAGCTTTTAATTTTCTTATTTTCCATGAGAGATTTAGGTATCAATATTATAGCAGCCCAATGGGATGATGTTGGTAATGTGATTTTTCTATTTTTTGGATGAACTTATTATGGACTGATGGGTATTTGTGTCCTTCCCAAATTCTTAAGTTTAACCTTACTCCCTTGATGTGGGATGTAGGTTTAATCCCGAGGTTGGGAAGATCCCCGGAGAAGGAAATGGCAACCCACTCCAGTATTCTTGCCTGGAAAATTCCATGAGCAGAGGAGCCTGGTGGGCTACAGTTCATGGGGTTGCAGAGTTGGACATAACCTAGCAACTGAGCACATAAGCTTTGTGTGTGTAAGCTAGCTTAAGCCCCCAGAGTGATGGTATTAGGGGGTGGGGGCTTTGGGGGTTAATTAGATGAGGTCCTGAGGGTGGAGCCCTCATGAAGGGGATTAGTGCCCTTCTAAGAGTCACAGTAGGACTTGCTTCCTCTCTCTCTCTGCCCTGTGAGAATGTAATGAGGTGTTGGCAATGTGCCACCTGAAGGAGGGCTCTTGCCAGAACTTGACCTTGGTGGCACCTTGATGTTGGACTTGCAGCCTTCATAACTGTGAGAAATAGATTTCTCTTGTTTTTAAGCTTCCCAGTCTATGGGTCTTTGTTACACTGGTCTGAACTAAGAACTTGTGTAGGGTTAGAATCTTATGTTCCTTGGAAAAGTTATATAGATCTTTATAAAAGCATCTGAACCTATGGGATTCGTTTTAAACTGCTGATTATTATTTTTAAACTGATTTATTTGTTGTAGGAGTATTCAGGCCTATTTCTCTGATTCTGTGTTTCCAAAGTTATAGATACATAATTTTTTGAAAGTTGCTCTTTTGTCTAAAATTGGCATATACTATTGGCTTCATTCTTTCTCTCCTCAGATTCATTTGGCTCCTCCAGCCCCTCAGAACTCAGCTACAGGCCCCAGTTTCTTGCCATAGTGGTCACAGGGGTCATGCCATTCTCTGGTTGTAGAGCCTGGCCATCTTCATCATCATCTCATCTTTGACACTGTAGGTTATCTTAGCCACCTCCTCCACGTTTCCGTGCAGACTTCACATGACCTTTGGGCTGGGAGCTATAGCACATCCAAGCCAAGGTCTAACTATTTAGATCTCCAGCGTCTCAGCCCCTGACAGCAGCTACTAGAGGGGCTAGATATCAGCCTGGGCATGCAGAGGACTTGCCATGCTGTGTAACCGACAGTGACCAGTGAGGGAGGGAGACAGGAGGTAAATGCTTCCACTTGGCCTCTCTGGAGTTGTTCCCAGTGACATTGAACCAGCTGTGGGTTCTTACACAGCTTTTGTCAGCTTGCTAATGTGTCACCTTATCATTTTGTTTTCCCTCCTGTCCTGCCTCACTTTCCCTTTTCCCTCACTCTTTCCTGTACTCTCTGAAAAATCACTGGCATGTAAGCTTTGTTTCGAACTCTGATTTCTAGGGAACAAAAAGAGAAGCAGATATTTGCTTCTAAATCTTAGTTGGGGATTTATAGTTGGATTGCTTACCTCCTTGAAGCCATAAGGACTGCTGGTTTTAAGGGAGCTGATAACGACCCCCAGTGTGCAGTGGTATCAGTGATACAGCTTTCAGCTCTGAATATTTGGTGTGAGAGGTAAAATGTATGGCAACTGAGCTTGACTAATCACCGGGATGCAGATAACTATAAAGATTTTAATGCTTTGGCATCATCAGAGCCTTTGAAAACAAAAAGGGATAGGCCCAAGGCAGCTGAGAGTCAGCTTCAGACACAGTGGGAAAGCCAAACTTACACTCATTTCTGCATCCATAGTGAATACTGTGCTGAAAACCTGGCCCAGAGTGTGATTATAAGGGCGACACGGCTGCTAAGCAGACTAAACATCGGATACAGTTTTAACAGGCTGCCTATGTTAAATTCAGAGACTGAGTAGGACTCTGAGTTAAGGAATTTGATATGTTGAGATGGGTGTGCTTGACTATATCGAACCCTCAAATTGCCCTCCATTTCTCCCTTCATCTGGAGTCTCTGCAGTGACACTATCTGAAGGTAATGCCTTGTAACTTGCTTAAGCTCCTCAAGCTTTGTTCACATTACCTCTCATTACCTCCAGGTTGAACAGCCTGAGTGGGGGGACTACAATCCCTACTCCAAGGAGAAATGGACTCTACATCAAAATAATTGCCTGACAGTATGTTCTTTCAGGGATTGCATATTTGTGGGAGTAGATGTTGAGGGTATTAAAAGATGGTGGGACATGGAATACAGGGTGTTACCAGGTGAATTAATTATTATGTGGGTATGTAACTGTAATTTAGGAGTAAATGATCAGACAAGGACGTATAGCAATATCAGAATTTCTTTGGTACGTTGTTGAGAAGGGAGTCAAAAGTCTTAGTGGACAGGAATACTGGAAAGGATTCACTTTGAATCCTTTGAGACCTTAGGACCTTAGGACATTCTCTTCCTCAAGACAACAAGGAATGTATTCCTGAACCTTCTGTTGAGTGTTAAACCTACTAGTAAGCAGACCCGAAACCCTTGATATGGCATTATCCAGCCAGTCTCTGGTGGCAGATGGGTTATTTTGGATACCTTTGAGCTTGGAAGAGGTAGCAGATTGTTCTTATCAGAATTGATATGTACAATAGGTTTTTATTCACCTTCCTATAGAAAGCTGTGGGTATTACCATCTGAGTGTTCAGTCCGCTGACTGGCTGATGAATATGTCAGTTTGGGACTCCGTGTAAGATTTCCTTGGACTCAGATCAGATCAGTCGCTCAGTCGTGTCCGACTCTTTGCGACCCCATGAACTGCAGCACGCCAGGGCCTGTTTTATATTTGAGCTCATGATTGTAGGATTCAGGGTATCCTTGTGCCTTCCAGCACCCAGAAGCATCTGGATAAGAAGGGTGGAAGGCCTGTGGAAGGGAGGAGAGGTTCGGGGAAGGAAGCAGCTTGTGGATAATTCTGTGGGTGTGGATGTACTGTACTACTTACAGTGCTAATTTGATAACTGAGAGTGCTGAATTTGTAACAAAGGAATCTGAAAACATAGGGGTGGAGGTTAGACTAGGCTTTTGACCATCAATCTGAGTGACCCACTTGCAGACTTTGTACTTTTTGTCCCGCGGTTTTAGCCTCTGCTGGTTTAAAGATTCTGATTTCTGGAGGGTGGGATGAAGAACAATTTAGCCAGAGGATGTTAAGAATCCCATTGACTGAAAGCTGTGATATCACCTGTTATCTTTGGGCTTATGGTAGTGCGCCAGTGGACATAAAAGAAGTATCAGCTCTTCCATTCATTTTGAACACCAGAAGTTAAGGTTACTGCTATCCAACGGGTACGGGGAGCATTGTCTCTGGCTTAGGGGATTCACTGGGGTGTCTTTGGTTTTTTCCCTGCCTTGTGGTAACTACATTTTGAACAACTTAAACAACCATAGCCTGACAAAGTCAAGGTAATTATAGGTCCAAGCCCACCCCACCCCAGTGCTTTTGCCTGGAAAATCCCACGGACGGAGGAGCCTGGTGGGCTCCAGTCCATGGGGTCGCTAAGAGTCGGACACGACTGAACGACTTCACTTTCACTTTTCACTTTCATGCATTGGAGGAGGAAATGGCAACCCACTCCAGTATTCTTGCCTGGAGAATCCCAGGGACGGGGGAGCCTGGTGAGCTTCCGTCTATGGGGTCGCACAGAGTCGGACACGACTGAAGCGACCTAGCAGCAGCAGCAGCATTGGGAATTAATGTCTGGGTCACCCTATAAGGCGAAAGCCCAGATTACCCAGAGCACTGGTCAAAGGTGAAGGGAATCTGAAATGGGAGGTGGAAGAGGGGAGGATAAATATCAGTTTATAGAACCCAGTGCAAATGGCACACACTGCAGCTTGGTTACTAACTCTTTTTGGCACATGCGAGTTGCTACCTTGAAGAACTGGACTTGTACCTCCTCTCTTGGGGAAGATTTAAGAGCAGTCACCTTCTCGTATGAGATCTACGTGTCTTGAGAGCATGCCAGACACCCAAGTGGCACAGGGGGAGGGTTGCCCTAAAACTGGCGTCTGTGCCTTTCCGTCTTCTGAGTGCCACTGCCCATGTCTCAAAAGCTTGCTCTGCCATTTCTTCAGAGCAGCCCCGGGGTATCTCCAGTCTTGACTGGGGCGGGGTAGGGGGGCGCCCTGCCTCTGCCATCATCAGTTCATCTTTGTCACTTCACCTCAGATTCCTCTGAGGGGACCAGTTCTTGGCTTCTGCCCGCCTCCATCACTCATACTGGGATATATGAATGTCAGTATGTCCAGTGCTGTGGTGTTGGAGACTCTTCCAAGTCCCTTTGACAGCAAAGAGATCAAACCAGTCAATCCTAGAGGAATCAGCTCTATTTATTGGAAGGACTGATGCTGAAGTGGAAGCCTCAATACTTTGGCCACCTGATACAAAGAACTAACTCATTGGAAAAGGCCCTGATGCTGGGAAAGATTGAGGGTGGGAGGAGAAGGGGATGACAGAGGATATGGTTGGATAGCACCACCGATGCAGTGGATATGAGTTTGAGCAAGTTGAGTGAGTTGGTGATGGACAGAGAAGCCTGGCATGCTGCAGTCTGTGGGGTCTCAAAGAGTCAGACATGACTGAGCAACTGAACTGAACTAATGTCCAGTGCTGGGTTCCGCTTAAATGAAAAGGACGCAGCTTTCTAGGAAGCTGCCCAGATGGGCCAGGAAGTACAACCTTTAGTGTGAAGGAGGAAACACCCTGGGTGGCAAACTTTGCCTAATAAGAGATGGGACATGGGAAGGAGACAGACACTCTCTCATCTGTCTTTTCTTCAATAGATCCTTCTAAGATGCAGTGGTCCTATCCACCTTTCTGTATTGTCAGTGATGAGTATATATTTAAGAGGTAATCTGAGACAAGAGGAGAAATACTTGTTGTTCCAAATAAAGGACAGCAGCCTCCATGGTATTTTTAAAACTTCCTTAAAAATTAATTTTTATTGGAGTAGAGTTGATTTATAATGTTGTGTTAGTTTCAGGTGTCCAACAAAGTTATTCAGTTATACAGATACACAATATCCACTCTTTTTTAGAGTCTTTCCCCTACAGGTTATTACAGAGTATTGAGTACAGTTCCCTGTGCTATACAAATATGTTCTTATTATCTATTTTATATATAGTAGTTGTATATGTCAATCCCAGTCTCCCAATTTATCCTTCCCCACTTTTTCCTTGGTAACCATAAGTTTGTTTTCTACATCTGTGACTATTTCTGATTTGTAAATAGGTTCGTTTGTACTGTTTTTTAAAGATTCCACATATAGGCAGTATCACAGGATGTTTGTCTTTCTCTGTCTGACTTCACTCAGTATGACCCTCTCTAGGTCCATCCCTCTTGCTGCAATCTGTGGCATTATCAAGATAGGAAAAGGTGGCCTGTTATTGAGGAACTGAAATAGTTTGAGTTGAGATCATAGGATAATTGGCAAACATGAGATTTGAGTGGCAGATTAAGGCCTGATCTTAACAGTTTACACTCTGTCCTGGAGTTTACTGCTGCTGCTAAGTTGCTTCAGTCATGTCCGACTCTGTGTGACCTCATAGACGGCAGCCCACTAGGCTCCTCTGTCCCTGGGATTCTCCAGGCAAGAACGCTGGAGTGGGCTGTCATTTCCTTCTCCAAGAGTTTACTAGTGATCTCCAAAATGGTATGCTTGTTCACTGGAGTGTAGGAGGAACTTACTAAAACTTCTACTAATATCACTTTTAGTGTCATTCATTATAAATTTGTTTTATGTATATAAATATCTTAGTACAGTAAGTCATATATATAACATAAAATAATTGAAAGATGCCAAGGAGTACTGATATGTGTTGTTACTATTAGAACATAGGGGACTAATACTAATATCAGATATTTGTTTTAGAAAGATTATTTTCTGGGATAGGTTGCTGGGCACAGGTTATTGGGATTCAGAAGGTAGGAAGACAAGCTGAGAGGTGTATGACTTCTAGACGCTGAGGTCCCAGTCTCACTACTTTATCCCTCCTGCTGTGGGCTCTCAGTCTTGGTCTTGGCCTGGATCTTTGTGACTTTCTGCAGAGTTGTCCATCAAGTAGGAGTCTCACATTCTAGGATTTATTCTGTGCTTTTCCACTGTCCACACTGAGAAAGTTCTCACTGTATCTTTCTACAGTTTGTTAAGGTAGAAATAATTTCTCTTTTATCTTAACTTTAGAAAACAGACTATTTTTAAAGAGCAGTTTTAGGTTTGAGGGCTTCCCTGGTAGCTCAGATGTTAAAGAATCTGCTTGCAATGCGGGTTTTAGGTTTAATCAAGATAATTTGAGAACAAAAAGAAAAGCATACTTTTTAGTTTTTGTTTTTACCTTTGGTTATCTTTAGTATCTTCATGCTTAAATCACAATGAATGGCTCCTTGTTGTAACATCTGTTCTATAGACATTCTATGTAGTCTTCCTTGATTTACATTCTGGCATTGCTTTTAATAACATTTTAATAGTTTTATTATGAAGTTTTCCAAATTTCCAGTGTATCTTTTTATTATTTAGTGTTACTATGATTTTATTTGGAGAAGCGTTAAGATTTTATCTCCATGAAGTTTAGAAATGATCACTGCTTCATGTTCTTTTGCTAGTGTCTTAACTTTCTGGAGAGAGCTGAAAAGTATAAATTATTTAAATGCTTAAGAAAGAGTTTTGTCTAAGTTATGCTCATGTTAAATTTTAAAATAATGAAATTGAGTCTTCTAATCATTTGCAAAAATACTTAAATTATCTAAATTAGTTTTTTATTTACTTGACTTAAAATATAACATGATATTGTGTTGTTAAGTCATATTTTACTCTTTTGTGACTCTGTGGACTATAGCTCTCCAGACTCCTCTGCTCATGGGATTCTCTGGGCAAGAATCCTGAAGTGGGTTGCCATTTCCTTCTTCAGGGGATCTTCTTGACCCAGGGATAGGACTTGAGTCTCCTGCATTGCAGGCAGATTCTTTACCACTGAGCCATGGGGAAGCCCCAAGGGGTCACAGAAGAGTCTGACACAACTTAGCAACTAAACAGTAACAACAGAATGTTTTAGGAAAAGTTGGCCAAAAGCAGCCAGAAGTGGCTTCCCCTAGTCCTGGCTGTTTTCTGAAATGAATAGTTCTTTATTTCCTAAACCTATCTTTACCTATTGTTTTAAACCTATTCTTTCTTCTTTTGCTCCGTGGCCTACATTTTTTGTTATGTGGCAATGTTTGATGTATACTGTATTTTGAAAAGAGGTTTAAAGTTTTAAAATTACTAAATTGAGTGATTTCTTACTTATCTGGCATATTTAAATAATGAATTATTCAAATTAAGGAAATTTCTCAATTTTTACATCTTATTAAAATATATACTTATCATTGATAGGCAGCTTAAAATATATATGCTTTCTTGCCTCATAAAATAAGTTATATTAAGCTAATTTAATCTCTCTTGGTTACTCAACTATTATTATAGAAATCCTCTTTGAAACTCTGCTTTCATAAATAATGCTAGTATAAATAGGCTCTTTGTACTCTGAGTGTTCTCAGACTGAATTCTTCTGTCAATTTGGCCTCTGATTTTTGTCATTTATTTGATGGCTGCAGTATTTTTGCCTTGAGTGGACCCATGCCAGTTCCTCTCTCCTCCTTCCTTCCTCTTCTCATCACTATTTTTTCTCCCATGACACACCATACATAACATATACACACTTCTTTTGTTGTTTGTATTTCTTTTATGTCCAATATATTGCAAAATAAGGGCATTAATCTGAAGCCAAGCAATTCTCCTATTTGTAAAATATCCAAGTCTCATTGTACTTATCATTTGGCATTTCTTTTAACTGGTTAGTGGCCCTGTTTAGTATGCTTTTCAGTCTTGGCTAGGCTAGAGAGCTGAATATTCTAATTAAATGTGTCTTTAGATGAACTGAGAAGCTGTTGTAAAAATACATTTTTTTTTGGTAATTACATATGAATTGTGAAGCAGAGTTGATTATGGAAGCATATCCAAGAAAATTGTCTTTTAAAATAGTGTTTACTAAACACTATGGCTTACTAAACACTGGTGGCTCAGTGCTTCAGAATATGCCTGTCAATGCAGGAAATGAGAATTCTGTCCCTGGGTTGGGAAGATCCCCTGGGAAGAAAATGATAACCCATTCCAATATTCTTGTCTGGGAAATCCCACTGATAGAAGAGTCTGGTGGGCTACATATAGTCCATGGCATTGCAGAGTCAGACATGACTTAATGACTAAATAACAAACACAAAACTTCACTAAATAATATTCAAAGCAACTTAAATGGGTTCTGCCTTTAATGTCTCAAAGTGATGGCATTATTCAGATAGTCATAAAAGGGGGAGAATATGGTTTAACTAATTTCCTATGGAAGGATATATAGAAAATATCTTGTTGAAACATTAGAAATATAATTTGGTGTACCCAGCAAGGATCTCATTCAAATATGAAGGAGAAGTCACAAGCTTTACAGACAAGCAAAAGCTGAAAGAATTCAGCACCACCAAATCAGCTCTTCAACAAATGCTAAAGGATCTTCTCTAGACAGGAAACACAGAAAAGGTTTATAAACTCGAACCCAAAACAACAAAGTATGGCAACAGGATCATACCTATCAGTAATTATCTTAAATGTAAATGGGTTGAATGCCCCAACCAAAAGACAAAAGACTGACCGAATGGAAACAAAAACAAGACTCCTATATATGCTATCTACAAGAGACCCACCTCAAAGCTAGGGACACATACAGACTGAAAGTGAAGGACTGGAAAAAGATGTTTCATGAAAATGGAGAGCAAAAGAAAGCAGGAGTAACAATACCCATATCAGAAAAAAATAGACTTTGAAATAAGGGCCGTGAAAAGAGACAAAAAAGGACACTATGTAATGATCAAAGGATCAATCCAAAAAAAAGATATAACAATTATAAATATATATGTACCCAACATAGGAGCACCACAATATGTACGAAAATGCTAACAAGTATGAAAGGGGAAATTAACAGTAACACAATAGTGGGAGACTTTCATACCCCACTTACACCTATGGTTAGATCAACTAAACAGAAAATTAGCAAGGAAACACAAACTTTAAATGATACAGTGGACCAGATAGACCTAATTGATATCTATAGGACATTTCACCCTAAAACAATGAATTTCACCTTTTTCTCAAGCGCATGCAGAACCTTCTCCAGGATATATCACATCCTGGGCCACAAATCTAGCCTTGGTAAATTCAAAAAAACTGAAATAATCTCAAGCATCTTTTCTGATCACAAAGTGGTAAGATTAGAAGTCAACTACAGGAAAAAACTATTAAAATTTCCAACATATGGAGGCCAAACAGCACACTTCTGAATAACCAACAAATCACAGAAAAAATCAAAAAAGAAATCAAAATATGCATAGAAACAAATGAAAATGAAAACACAACAACCTAAAACCTATGAGATTCAGTAAAATCAGTGCTGGGGGAAGGTTCAAAGCAATACAAGCTTACCTCAAGAAACAGGAGATAAATCAAATAAATAACCTAACTCTACACCTAAAACAACTAGAAAAAGAAGAAATAAAGCACCCCAGGGTTAGTAGAAGGAAATAAATCACAAAAATTAGGGCAGAAATAAATGCAAAAGAAACAAAGCAGACCATAGCCAAAATCAACAGAGCTAAAAGCTGGTTCTTTGAGAAGATAAATAAAATAGACAAACCATTAGCTGGACTCATTAAGAAAAGGAGAAGAATCAAATCAACAAAATTAGAAATGAAAGTGGAGAAATCACGACAGACAACACAGAAATACAAAGGATCATAAGAGACTACTATCAGCAACTATATCCCAATAAAATGGACAACTTAGAAGAAATGGACAAATTCTTAGAAAAGTATAACTTTCCAAAACTGAACCAGGAAGAAGTAGAAAATCTTAACAGACCCATCATAAGCACAGAAATCAAAATTGTAATCATAAATCTTCCAACAAACAAAAGCCCAGGACCAGATGGCTTCACAGCTGAAATCTACCAAATATTTAGAGAAGAGCTAACACCTACCCTACTCAAACTCTTCCAGAAAATTGCAGAGGAAGGTAACCTTCCAAACTCATTGTATGAGGCCACCATCACCCTAATACCAAAACCTGACAAAGATGCCACAAAAAAAGAAAACTATAGGCTAATATCACTGATGAACATAGATGCAAAAGTCCCTAACAAAATTCTAGCAAACAGAATCCAACAACATATTAAAAAGACCATACATCATGACCAAGTGGGCTTTATCCCAGGGATGCAAGGATTCTTAAATATTAGCAAATCAATCAATGTGATACACCACATTAACAAATTGAAAGATAAAAGCCATATGATTATCTCAGTAGATGCAGAGGAAGCCTTTGACAAAATTCAACATCCATTTATGATAAAAAACCCTCCAGAAAGCAGGCGTAGAAGGAACATACCTCAGCATAATAAAAGCCATATTTGACAAACCCACAGCAAACATTATCCTCAATGGTGAAAAATTGAAAGCATTTCCCCTAAAGTCAGGAACAAGACAATGGTGCCCACTCTCACCACTACTATTCAACATAGTTTTGAAATTTTTAGCCACAGCAATCAGAGGAAAAAAAGAAATAAAAGGAATCCAGATTGGAAAAGAAGTAAAACTCTCACTGTTTGCAGATGACATGATCCTCTACGTAGAAAACCCTAAAGACTCCACCAGAAAATTACTAGAGCTAACTACTATATATTAATATAGTAAAGTTGCAGGATATAAAATTAACACACAGAAATCCCTTGCATTCCTGTACACTAACAATGAGAAAATAGAAAGAGAAATTAAGGAAACAATTCCATTCACCATTGCGACGAAAAGAATAAAATACTTAGGAATAAATCTACCTAAAGAAACAAAAGGCCTATATATAGAAAACTATAAAACTGATGAAAGAAATCAAAGATGACACAAATAAATGGAGAAATATACCATGTTCATGGATTGGAAGAATCAATATAGTGAAAATGAGTATACTACCCAAAGCAATCTATAGATTCAATGCAATCCCTATCAAGCTGCCAACGGTATTTTTCAGAGAACTAGAACAAATAATTTCACAATTTGTATGGAAATACAAAAAACCTCGAATAGCCAAAGCAGTCTTGAGAAAAAAGAATGGAACTGGAGGAAGCAACCTGCCTGACTTCAGGCTCTACTACAAAGCAACTGTCATCAAGACAGTATGGTACTGGCACAAAGACAGAAACGTAGATCAATGGAACAAAATAGAAAGCCCAGACATAGGCTGAAATACTAGGCCCTCCCTGTATTTTCAGTAATAGGAAATACTGAAAGCCCTGTATAGTAGGCTTCAGTTTTACCCACCTCATTAGAACTGATTCAAATGCATTCTTTTTAATAGCTGAGTAATATTCCATTGTGTATATGTACCATGGCTTTCTTATCCATTTGTCTACCAATGAACATCTAAGTTGCTTCCATGTCCTGGCTACTGTAAACAGTGCTGCAATGAACATTGGGGTACATATGTCTCTTTCAATTCTGGTTTCCTCGTTGTGTACGCTCAGCAGTGGGATTGCTGGGTCATATGGCAGTTCTATTTCCAGTTTTTAAAGAAATCTCCACACTGTTCTCCATAGCGGATGTACTAATTTACATTCCCACCAACAGTGTAAGAGGGTACCTTTTTCTCTGCACCCTCTCCAGCATTTATTGTTTGTAGACTTTTTGATAGTAGCCATTCTGACCAGCGTGAGATGGTACCTCATTGTGGTTTTGATTTGCATTTAATGAGTGATGTTGAGTATCTTTTCATGTGTTTGTTAGCCATCTGTATGTCTTCTTTGGAGAAATGTCTGTTTAGTTCTTTGGTCCATTTTTTGATTGAGTCACTTATTTTTCTGAAATTGAGCTGCAGGAGTTGCTTGTATATTTTTGACATTAATTCTGTGCTTCATTTACTGCTATTTTCTCTCATTCTGAAGGCTGCCTTTCCATCTTGCTTATAGTTTCCTTCATTGTGTAAAAGCTTTTAAGTTTAATTAGTCCCATTTGTTTATTTTTGCTTTTATTTCCATGACTCTGGGAGGTGGGTCATAGAGGATCCTGCTATGATTTACATCAGAGACTGTTTTGTCTATGTTTTCCTCTAGGAGTTCATAGTTTTTGGTCTTAGGTTTAGATCTTTAATCCATTTTGAGTTTATTTTTGTGTATGGTGTTAGAAAGTGTTCTAGTTTCATTCTTTTACAAGTGGTTGACCAGTTTTCCCAGCACCACTTGTTAAAGAGATTGTCTTTTCTCCATTGTATATTCTTGTCTCCTTTGTCAAAGATAAGGTATCCATAGGTGCATGGATTTATCTCTGGGCTTCCTATTATACAGAGTGAAATAACTCAGAAAGAAGAACACCAATACAGTGTATTAATGCATATATATGTAATTTAGAGAGATGGTAATGATGACCCTATATGCAAGATAGCATAAGAGACACAGATGTAAAGAACAGACTTTAGACTCTGTGGGAGAGGGTGAAGGTGGGATGATTTGAGAGAATAGCATCGAAACCTGTATGTTATCATATGTGAAATAGATCACCAGTCCAGGTTCAATGCATGAGACAGGGTGCCCAGGGCTGGTGCACCAGGATGACCCTGAGGGATGGGATGGGGAGGGAGGTGGAAGAGAGGGTTAGGATAGGGAGCACATGTACATCCATGGCTGTACACATATACATTCATGTGAGTGTATGGAAAAAACCACCACAATATTGTAATTAGCCTCCAATTAAAAAAAAAACTTATCTAATAAATTCTATCTAAATAAATTCTTATCTAATCTTATTAGACTTAAATAAAAACACTGAAAAGAAAACTATATATAAAATTTGGGTCTGGATTAATATTCAAAAAAAAAAAGTAAAAACCTATACCACATGTCAGTATACTAAAGTAGTTGGGGAGTTAGATGACAACAGGGAGAACCATTCATTCAATGGTTAGCCTGAGACTTTGCTTTTTGTATTTTATGTTTGGTAAATTGACATTGCATTTGTAAAACTGATATTACTTTGTGTAGTTGGAGATGGTCAGTAAATTGTCAGGCCAATTTTATGAGTATAAACAATGCTTTCCTGTTCTGCACACATGCTGTGTAGATAATAGTAGCTAGGTGAAGTTGTGTTTTAACAGTACATTTGACTCTTTCGCTAAGCAGCATTGGGTAAAATCCCAAACTTGTGGTATATGTTTGTGGCATCAATGTGTTTGAGTAGCCTGGACAAACCAGTATCAAGTCTATATTGAGTAAAAGCATAGTTTGAGCTTTTTCCAGATTATATGCAAATAGAAAATAATTTAAACCTTTGAGAAGAGATTTTTAAAAATACTTTTGAAGTTGTACATTGAGTAAGGATTGGGACTGGATAAATGAAAATAAGAGGTGTTATTTAAACACATCTCCTGATTTCTCTTCCATCTCATTAAAGATAGACTTTAAAGTAACAGAACTTTTTTCCTAGAAGAGTGTTTTTTTTTCTGTTTCAGTTCTTAGGTTGCCCATATGTCTTCATTGGACTTCCTTGAATTTCTGTTAATGATATAGTTCTAGTAATTATCTTCCAGTGATTCTTGAAATTGTTTGTGTTATAAGAAGGCAACAGAAACAAAATAAGCTCCAAAGTAATTTCTGCTTATTTCTCATTTATCTTTAGTCTATAATTGTGGCCAGGGTTAATAGATTTACTTTCTAGTTGAAATATTGAGTGTAATATGGAAGTGTATAATAATTTGGCTTCTGGAGTACTCAGAGTTCAAGAGATATATGTGTAAGAAATAAATACAGTTTAGTTAGAAGCACTGTTTCTCTGTTTCTAAAGACTTTGTTTTGAATGTGCTCAGGGAAATTTTTTATAAATACATACAAATTACTGAGGTATCTGTTCTGTAAGTTGAAGTGTTGTGATTGCATGTGTTGTACAGAAGAAATCATTCAATTTAATATGAATTCAAAAAGTGTAGGGGATTATTGAGGCAAAAGTTGTGACCAACTTAGATATAGTGGTTAATAGTGAAGTGAATTCATATTGACCCCAGGTGGACTATGCAGTATTTTTCAAATTTCTTAACAAAGCATTCTTGGGTAGTAGAGGGTATGTGTTTTGAAACATTTCTGGGTCCTTTCTGAAGAGATTCTGATTGAATAGGAGCAAAGAACTAAACAGGTTGAATAGGGTTGGGATGAGAAACCCATGAATTTGTATTTTTTTACAAGTGCCCTAGGTGATTCTTGTTATTAAGTATGTTTGGCTGACACTGTCATTGTTTGAAGAGTTGTACTGGCAAATAGTGTCTGTTGACTGCAGCAACCAAATAAGGTATTGGTTTTATGCTGTTAGAGGACTGTTTGCCATGTTTGTGGATGAGTTTATACTACAGATGATGGAAAATAGCTCTAGTCATATAATTGCATTTCTCTTAATCATAATGGTATTTATTTAGAGTTTAAGATGTGCCATGTATCATGTTTATTGATCGCATGCAGCATTTGTGATTATTATTTTGTATATCTTGTTTTAATCTCATTTCAGAGTTGAGGAAACCAAGACTGAGAGTTGTGACTTAATTAGGGTAAGATTTAATGAGTCGGGAAGGAACGATTTAACCCGAGGTAGTCTCTCCATTGCCAGAGTTAGTATTCTTAACCTAAGTGTAGGTATATTGTATGCTTGATTCCCTCTTTTTTTTGTTAAGCGTTTGTAATTCCAAGGTCCTCAACTCCAGCATTCCTGTAATAGGAAAGCAATTCTAGCAAGACTCAGAGTTGGCTGTGGGGAGTTGTATGAAGGGACTGTTGTCATTCCCAATGAAGTCTGTCCCACAGCTCTCAAAAGAGTGCCTTAGTATAAGGAGACACGAGTGGCCTGAGATGGCCTAGAGGATTCCTCATCCCTAGTTGTGCTGCGTTGTGTGCTAGATTGCTTCAGGCTCTTTATGACCTCATGGACCGTAGCCTACCACGCTCCTCTGTCCATGGGATTTTTCAGGCAAGAATACTGGAGTGGGCTGTCATGCTCTCCTCCAGGGAATCTTCCCAATCCAGGGATCAAACCCACAGCTCCTGGGTTTCCTGCATGGCAGGTGGGTTCTTTACTGCTGAGCCACCAGGGAAGCCCCATCCTTAGTTCGGAGTCTCCTAATAGCAGCTGAGAGTTGGATATACATCCACCACATCACTATCACTCCCCAGATCCCATCGTATCAGTCTTCCCACACAAATATTCCTGAAGCCAGGCAGCAGTGTCTGTCCTTCACATGTGTTTTCACTTACTGACCGACCTTTGGTGGGCTTAGCTGCCTCAGTCCTAAGTGATAGCTTTTTTTGACATCTGCCTGTTGGAGTTGCTGAAAAGAGAGTTTAATCGGGGTGCTAATAATCTAGGGTGTTGACTGTGAAGAAGGTCAAGAGCTCAAGAGTGTGATTTACCCTCTTAAGTTCTCAGGATTATAAATACTGAAGGGTCTCATCTCCCTCTCCTACCCTCTGTTTTTAAAACATTAATTAACCTTTGTATTGAGAATCTTTTCTCTCATGTTGCTCTTTTAGAAAGCAGTATCCAGAGAGGAAGGGCTTCCCTGGTATCTCAATGGTAGAGAACTACTTGCCCGCCAATGCAGGAGACACGGGTTCGATCTCTGGTCAGGAAGATCCCCTGGAGAAGGAAATGGCAACCCATCCCAGTATTCTTATGTGGAGAATTCCGTGGACTGAGGAGCCTGGTGCACTGCAGTCCATGGGTTCACAATGAGATGGACACGATTAAGTGACGACACAACAACAAACACATTTCTAATCAGAGATGTCATTTGTATAAGAACAACTTTTGAATCCAGATGTGAGATCTTATTTTAAAGTTTATATTGGAAGATTGTATAGGAGATGATTTATGACATTTCAGAGATTAGGATGTAGACTGAGCATAGAAGAATTATTTGGACATTCCCCTGTGATGGGAAGCAAAACTATTTTAGGGTCTTTTAGTTGTTTTCCTCTTTTCTTTGGTCAGCAAATGGGCTTTTAGTGAGTAAGACAATGACTTTTAAGGACTTAATATGAGTCTGGCGCTCTTCTGGAATATACGTGGGCTACTGTGGGGAAGGTGTGAAGTCACCTTGTTGCTCCTCATGTGTGTGACCTCAAGCCAGTCCTATCTTATCTCTGGACTTCAGTTTCCTCAATGTGAAATGGAAACTGTCCCCTCACAGACACTAACTGTTGCCTTTTGACCCACATACAGGTTTCTCAGGAGACATTTATTATCCTCATTTTATAAATAATAATGAAAATCCCTGGGACTTGGAAAGTTTAAATAATTTGTCCAAGATCCTTTAATAATACATACTGGGATTGAACTAAGCCTGTGTGTCTGTTCTTTTCAATGCTGGAAAGCTGAAAGCTAATTTTAACTATTTGATTAAAAAAGTTTTTTACATATAAATAGGAGAAAAACAATAGGACAAGAGTAGACTTTGGAAACGTCCATGCTTTTTTCCCCTTCTTGGAGTTTTGCTCCTGCAAAGCAGTAGATAAAATGAATCTTATGATTAAGTAAAAGATCAATAATATATTGAGATAATTAAGAGTTAGTTACAACTGACTCAGATTTCAGGAGTATATTTTTTTCTTTTCACTGTGTGAGACACTTTATGTAAGTCCAGAAAATTCCTTATTTTGGTTATTGGTTATATTATTCTCTTATTTCATATTTTACAAATGAATACATACCACGGCAAACTGAGTAATCTTTCAAAAGTTATTTTATTTTTAGCTGGGAGGAACACCTTCGCTGAAGGCAAGGAATGTTTTGTATTAGGTTGTAGATGTTGTGGTTGCCTACTGTAATTGTGAGAGACAGGTGCTGTAGACATCGCGTTTATTGGATGTTTGACTTCCTGCTTTTTCCAGGTCATTGGTTCTGGCTGAATCCCCAGCATTTGTGTGACATTGGTCTGGCCTATGATTTTGACAGAGCCGTTCCCCTCGGCAGCAGGGCCGGGGAGAGACCCGGGAGCCTCAGGAACTGGGTTAAGCTGTGCTGTTTGGGGAAACTCCTCAATGTTTCTTTTAAAGGCACGTTGTCATCTCAGGAGCTCAGTTATCTTGCCTAAAATTATTTTTGTCAAGAGATGATCGAGAGAAGACTCTGTGATAAGTATCATTACACAGTCTCATTGGGTAATGATACTTTTTTTCTCAGATATTTCACCCTTCTTCCTAGCTCTTCTCCAAAATGGCAAAATGTAGGGGATAATGGGTGTGGCAGAGGGACTCGCCTCATGCCCACTGTCCATTGTCTTTATATGTGAAGCAACTTCTCTTCATTGCCTGGTTGCTGGATGCCTCATTGACCTACAGCGCTCATGTTTGTGACTGATGAAACTCATGATCCACTAAAATTTTTTAATTCTCTCATTGGGTACATACTGGCTGGCTCCAGTCTTCTCCTTGGCTTTTGTAGGACCCTGGAACCCTGACTGTTGATACCCACTTGGTCATGTCCTAAGAAGTCCACCTTGCAAATCTTGTTTCAGAGCGACCTCAATTTGTGGCAGTGATCGCCCTCTGAGAAGCTTCTTGGTCTGATTCATCACTGACTCAATGGACATGAGTTTGAGCAAGCTCTGGGAGATGGTGAAGGACAGGGAAGCCTGGTGTGCTGCAGTCCATGGGGTCCCAACGAGTTGGACACAACTGAGCGACTGAACAACCACCACCGCCACACAGAATCTAGCACAGTTCAGGAAAGCTAAACCTCACTGATCCCCTGCTGGCCAGTTCACTGTGGTTTCTTTTAATAGTTCCACTTAGGTCCTTAGGGGTATCATGAAAATGGAGAAAGGAGTTTGTGAACAGGTCGAGACTAAAAGAATTGACATGTCTGCTCATCTCAGTGCCTCCCTCCCATTCTTTCCCCACAGTTCTTCCAGTGTCAGAACCAGGCAGTATTCTTCCTCTCAAGTCTTCCTTATATAGGAGTCTATAGTTTAGCTGAGCAAAGATGGCAAAGGAAGGACAATCTTCTGTCAAGATAACGATTTATAAGACTCTTGTACTGCAAAATCGTATTTTCTGAATCTTAGAAGTTGAAAGTTTCTTCTGTATTGGTCCTTGTATTTGCAGTTATTCCATGATAAGCCTTAATTGCTCCAAGCTGTAAGCTTGGGGCAGATTTGGGAAAGATAATGTGTTTAAAAAGCTAAAGGTAAACAAGTACATTAACATTTCATAGTATTTGTTGAAAGTGGTAAAAAAGTGACTCTGGAAACTGACCCAGGTTCTTTGAACTAGATTTTCCAGGCTCTGTCCTATAGGATTAGTTAATAGTATGTGTAAGACGATTCCTTGCAAAAGGGATATATATCCAGATACGATATCTGCCTCTTAAGAGAATCAACAAATACTGGTTTATTAAAGGTTCCGAAAAGTCCTTCATAAGAAAAGTATCTGTTATATTTTGATGATGAGGCTTTTAAAAAGTTCTTTTTTTTTTTTTTTGCTTAACTTTACAATATTGTGTTGCTTTTACTATACATCAAGATGGATCCGCCGCCAGTATACATGTGTTAAACCTACTAATTCTTAGTGGAAAACAACTTTTGGCCCTGGTTGACCTAAATACAGGGCATGTTCATGGCCTTGCCAGTTAGAGTCTAAAACCAAAGAGCAATCAGATTTGAATGGCCGTTCACACAACTTGCTATGTAATGCTTTTTCTTGCCAGTGACCAATACTGAACCTCTAATGAATGGATTTTTTTGAAGTAAATCTGTATTTTAAACCTGTTCATCTAGTATTTGTTTTGAACTGAACTTCAGGTAGAAATAATTTTCTTTGGTACAGATATTTTTTTTGTAAAGTAGTTTATGTGCTGTGGAAACTACTTCATAATATTTATGCCTAAGCAGGGAGCCTTTTGTTAGAGCCAGTTATTAATTGTTTTCTCTTTTGTTTAAATGTGAGACTCTGAAATTGTTTCATTTGACTGCAGGCAAGCAAATTCATTTGGGACAGCTTCTGCATCAGTTTTCTGCAGATGAGTATAATACTAATAATATTTATGTTTACATGATTCTAGAATTTATTATGGATAGAAATAGCCAAGATGTACATTTGTCTGAAGTAATATACCAACTTATAGTACTTGTTTTAGGGTTCTTCTAAATCTACAAAATGAAGAAGATGCTGTGCTTGCTAACGGGATAGAGAATTAAAGACATGAAGAATTTTGGAGCTGGAAGAAACTAAATTGGTGCCTCTGTATACCATATATCAAAGCAGAGAAATGAGGCTCAGAGAAGTTAAATAACATTTTTAAGATTCTGTAGTGAGCACAAAAATATAAATTTGCTTTTGGTAAGCTGAATGATGATTTAACATTTTAGGTAGCTTTGCTTTTGGCTAAAACATTATACCAAAACTCAAGGAATCTGACTCCTTTAGAGATAAATCAGATGCTCATCGTGGATGTTAAATCCCACATTGTCTGTATATATTTTTCTCCCTGAAAGGAAGTATATTTATAGGGCTTATAAATATGTGGTGAAACAGCCTCAAGTTTTAATTTATTTTGAAAATAAGAGTGTTTTTTGATTGATGATAAATGAAAGCTACAGCTTTATTGCTGAAGGCTTTTGTTCACCAGTTGGGGTAATTTGTATTCACAAGTCACAATGGAATGAATTTATAATGCAGTTATAAATCATACTTACATTATTGTTCACAGCAGTTGAAATGGTTTTGAATAGAAGAGTCACAGAATAATTATATTGCATTGATGGGGGTAGGAGAATTACTTTGGGGAGTAATGTGGAAACTGGGAAAAGAGTGTGGATGTAATAGATGGAGATTCTGGCAAAACCTTGGCTCTTAACCTAAAATGCCCTGGGAATGAATGCATCTGTTAAATTTTGTCCTTAACTTTTGTTCTTTATGTTCAGATCTCCATATTTTAACACATAGTAGTTGAAAAGTTTATATACAAGAGTGCATGAAGAAAACGAGTAAGTGAATAAATACAGATCTGGAAAATTGTAGCCAATAATAGTGTAAGAAAAGAAGATTTTCCATATAGTTAAGTTTTAACACTCAGTTTTTATACAGTACATTCATCTGATATTTTTACTGCCTGGATATAGCAATAACTATATTTTCTGAGGTGACTTTTACATGTAATTCACTGTAGCTTTATTCAAGAAACGTGAACGTATAGTCACTCAGTCGTGTCCGACTCTTAGCAACCCCATGGACTGTAGCCTACCAGGCTCCTTTGTCCACGGGATTTTCCAGGCAATAGTACTGGAGTGGATTGCCATTTCCTTCTCCAAGGGATCTTCCCAACCCAGGGATCGAACCCAGGTCTCCCGCATCGTAGACAGATGCTTTACTGTCTGAGCCACCAGGAAGTTAAATTTATTCAAGAAAACCAACCTCTTATTGTCTAAATGGTGTATTTTCCATATTGTGCCCAGTTGCTCTTAAGGGAGTATATGTACAACTTAAATGCAGGCTGAATAATGACACTTTTGATAATATTCAGTGGGCATTGGAAGAGAAATCATTAGTTGGCTCATTCACTTTGACTGTGTACCCCATTGTTTGTAGCAGTTCGCAGCTGGATCTTCTAAATTAGTTACTAAGCTCACAGAGACTGTTTCCTCAGTAGTTCAATGAGGGCAGTACCTGTCTTAGGGGGTTTGAATGAGGATGACATAGATCATCTGATATGCCAACTGCTCAGCACAGTTCATGCAGAGGTTATTGCACCAGAAACTAGAAATTCCTTCTATACGTTCCCCTTCTCATATTCTTTTACTCTATTGCATGTCAAAATGTAAATAACTGAGTTAATTATGCTTCCAATGCTTTAATATTTTCTTCATTATTTCTAGGGCTGCCAGGTAAAATATAGGATATCCGGTTAAACTTGAATCTCAGATAAACAGTAAATAAATTTTTACTGTGAATTTGTCCCAATATTTTATGGGGCATGCTTATACTAAAGTAGTCATGTTTATTTGAAATTCTAATTTAATTGGAGTATCTCATGTTTTTATTGTCTAAAACTGGCAACTTGATTTCTACATGCCAAATTATACATTATTAGCAATTGATGTTTTTTAATAAAAACAGTAAGTTATGATGAAAAATGCATATTAATTGCTGGTTATCTGTGTATTACAAATTATATATTATAATGAAAGTCATATATAGTAAAAGAATGAGACTTGATATAAAAAATTTGGTATGTTGTTTTCATTGTTATGTTGTTATCATTACCTATGTTTTATTTCTTAGGACTCCAGAGAGAGAGGGAGGGAAGGAGGGACAGAGAAAGGGAGGAAGGTGAGAATCCAGTAGAGAGATTGTGAATGTGCTTTTGGTTGTAAGTCAATTAACACAGGAAATGAATCACACTTAGGTAATTAAGAATGATTTAATTTAACTTCAAGGAGTGAGATCTGCTGAAAGCAGATCCCATGAATGTGTCTGCCATACCTGAGATATTGTGACTAGAGAGAATAAAATGGTGTTTTGTAATCTGTGGAGAATAGGAAGTCAATTCAGTATGACTCCAGCGTTGTATTTAATGGAACTTGGATTTATAATGCTTCAGCATTTGAGCTGATAAAGGAAACAAATTTTTTTTTTATAGCAACAGTGTCTCAACACTTACAATACCTTGTAGTTATTTGTGATTGTTACTTTGTACCATCTTTAAAACCAGATGAACATATTTGTTCCTAGTGCTAGTATAAAGGTTTTGCATTTTCTTTGGGGCTGCTGCTAAGTTGCTTCAGTTGTGTCCGACTCTGTGAGACCCCATAGATGGCAGCACACCAGGCTTCCCCATCCCTGAGATTCTCCAGGCAAGATCACTGGAGTGGGTTGCCATTTCCTTCTCCAATGCATGAAAGTAAAAAGTGAAAGTGAAGTCATGGACTGCAGCTCACCAGGCTCCTCTGTCCATGGGATTTTCCAGGCAAGAGTACTGGAGTGGGGTGCCATTGGCTTCTCTGCTAGACAGGTATTATATACCCAATTGGGAATTTACAGAAACTTAGAAAAATTATGGTGCTATTACATGAGGAAAACAACTAGTATCTTTTTGGTATTTTAGTTAAATTTTTAAAATTGAAATATAGTTGATTTACAACATATTAATTTCAGTTGTATAGGTTAGTGATTTAGTATTTTATACATTATACTTCATTAAGTTATTACAAAATAGTATAATTTCCTGTGCTGTACAATAGATCACTGTTGCTTATTTATTTTATACATGGTGGTCTGTATTTCTTAGTCCTATACTCTTGTTTTGCCACTCTTTCTTTCTGTCTCCCCACTGGTAATGAGTTTGTTTCCTGTATTTGTGAGCCTCTTTCTATTTTGCTAAATATATTCCTCTTGTTTTCTTTTTTAGATTCCACATGTAAGTGATACCAAACATTTGGCTTTCTATGACTTATTTCACTAAGTGTAATATTTTCTCGGTCCATTCATGTTGTTGCAAAAGGCAAAATTTCATTCTTCTTTTTTTTTGCCTGGATGATAGAAGTTTATTAATTTTCATCCCTGACAACATGAAGTTTTTCATTCTTGGTGACAACAGAAATTAGGAAAATATTTTGCAATATTGGTGTTCATAGTAAACACATAATTACATACATATATACACACACACACACACACACACACATACTTGAAGATTTTTAAAATTTAATTTTATTAAAAAATTATCCAATGTAGCCTGTTGAACTATTTGTTTCTGCTTCTCCATTGAAGCCTCCCTTGCTTACATTGATTAGTTTCTAATGGTTCCCCTAAAATCTGTCTTATCTCTAGGCTTATTTCACTTATCATGTATATGACATGATATTCAGGAAAATAAAATATATTTTAACAATTAAAACAGCAAACTCAATCATCTAGGTAATAAGAGTCCAAATAAGCACATACGATATCTAATCTTCAGCAAAACAGTTGACGCAAAGTTCATATACAGTTGACCCTTCAGCAAAAATGGTTTGAACTACACAGGTTCATTTGTACCCAGATTCCTTTCACTGAAAATATACTTCATGATCTGCAGTTGGTTAAATCTGGTGTTTCAAAACCTTGGATATGGATGGCCAACTATAAAGTTATGTGAAATGTTGCAACTGCAGGAAGGGTTAGTACCAGTTATCCATGCATTTTTCAAGGGTCAAGTTTGTACTTTATTTTAAAACAAAGTATTAGAATCACTCTCAGGAACATGGTTTAAGACTACTGACTTCATACTAAATGAAAACGTTGATTTTTGCAAAGATTATCCATTTTTTAAAGTAAAACTGTGTTAGAAAGGATAGCTAACTTAGTTTCCTCAGTAAACCAGTATAAAGTAGCTTATATTCTTTAGAAAATTACTGGTCATTTAGAATATTAATTTCAGGTCATTTTGGATCATTTAGGATATTACAATAATTCTGAATTTTTTTCAGATGACAATAGAGGTATGTTATAATTTTTTATTTTAGTAAATAGTATATAGGTTTGATACTGAAGGGACAGACAATAGAGATTTTTAAAACTATCACTCAATGAATAACAACTGCCTGCAATTTCTGAAAATGAGAAGAGAAAGACTAATTTTGGGGGTAGGTGGAATAATGATCTCTTGAAGATGTCCATGTCCTAATTCCCGGAACTTGTAAGTGTGCCATTTTGTATGACAAAAGGGGCAAGGCTCTCATTCATATTTCATGGAGAAATAAAAAGTTTTCCAGGCAAGCAAAGGTGAAGGGAATTTATCACCACCAAACCAGCTTTACGACAAATGCTAAAGGAATTTCTCTAGGCAGGAAACACAAGAGAAGGAAAAGACCCACAGGAAATAAACCCAAAAGAGTTAAGAAAATAGTAATAGTCTCATAGCCACCAGGGAAGTCCCATACATATAGATAATTACCTTAAATGTCAGTGGATTAAATGTACCAACCAAAAGACATAGACTGGCTGGGGGGATGAAAACGTGCTTGAATGCACTTCCACTTACCATATCACTCTGCTTGACCCCCCCAGATTATATGTAGTTATTTTATATTGTTATGTTAGTCATATTCTCATTATGGCTTGCAATTGTCATTATCTTTTATTTTTTGCCTGGCTATTGAGTGTGAAAACTGATAAACAATTTTTACTATTGTGATTATGTAACTGTTAATCAATACCATTGTATCATAATTGGCCAACAGAAAAATAATAGAATTCTCTGTCATCAAAACTACCACTTAATAGGAAAACCTGTAATCACTTTTTGAAGTCCAGATGCATATCAGAATTGTCTTTGAAGTTTTTGAAAAATACAAATGCCCAGCTATTGCTTTTTTCTCCAAAGTTCCAGATGTGTTTCTAATGGGCAGCCATGTTTATAAACAAATAAACTGTGTGATGATCTTTTACTTATATCTAATTTGTTTCATTTTTTCTGTTTCGTATTCAGTGCTCCCATTTCATTTAGTTTGTTTTCCAGATTCTCCATCTCTTTTTTTTTGATATTCTTTCTCAAGTTTTTATCAAATGTAGTAGAAAAACTTTTGTGTGTGTATATATGCTCAAACTACCGCACAATTGCATTCATCTCACATGCTAGTAAAGTAATGCTTAAAATTCTCCAAACTAGGCTTCAGCAATACGTGAACCGTAAACTTCCAAATCTTCAAGCTGGTTTTAGAAAAGGCAGAGGAACCAGAGATCAAGTTGCCAACATCCGCTGGATCATGGAAAAAGCAAGAGAGTTCCAGAAAAACATCTATTTCTGCTTTATTGACTATGCCAAAGCCTTTGACTGTATGGATCACAATAAACTGTGGAAAATTCTGAAAGAAACGGGAATACCAGACCACCTGATCTGCCTCTTGAGAAACCTGTATGCAGGTCAGGAAGCAACAGTTAGAACTGGTCATGGAACAACAGACTGGTTCCAAATAGAAAAAGGAGTATGTCAAGCCTGTATATTGTCACCTTGCTTTTTTAACTTATATGCAGAGTACATCATGAGAAATACTGGGCTGGAGGAAGCACAAGCTGGACTCAAGATTGCTGGGAGAAATATAAATAACCTCAGATATGCAGATGACACCACCCTTATGGCAGAAAGTGAAGAAGAATTAAAGAGCCTCTTGAAAGTAAAAGAGGAGAGTGAAAAAGTTGGCTTAAAGCTTAACATTCAGAAAACGAAGATCATGGCATCTGGTCCCATCACTTCATGGCAGACAGATGGGGAAACAGTGGCTGACTTTATTTTTTTGGTCCCAAATCACTGCAGATGGTGATTGCAGCCAGGAAATTAAAAGACGCTTACTCCTTGGAAGAAAAGTTATGACCAACCTAGACAGCGTATTGAAAAGCAGAGACATTACTTTGCCTACAAAGGTCCATCTATCAGGGCTATGGTTTTTCCTGTGGTCATGTATGGATGTAAGAGTTGGACTGTGAAGAAGGCTGAGCGCCGAAGAACTGATGCTTTTGAACTGTGGTGTTGGAGAAGACTCTTGAGAGTCCCTTGGACTGCAAGGAGATGCAACCAGTCCATTCTGAAGGAGATCAGCCCTGGGATTTCTTTGGAAGGAATGATGCTAAAGCTGAAACTCCAGTACTTTGGCCACTTCATGAGAAGAGCTGACTCATTGGAAAAGACCCTGATGCTGGGAGGGATTGAGGGCAGGAGGAGAAGGGGACAACAGAGGATGAGATGGTTGGATGGCATCACCGACTCGATGGACACGGGTTTGGGTGGACTCTGGGAGTTGGTGATGGACAGGGAGGACTGACGTGCTCCCATTAATAGGATCGCAAAGAGTCGGACATGACTGAGTGACTGAACTGAACTAAATATAAATAGTATGTATAATATATATATTTTAGAAAACTTATGAATTTTTGCCTAACTATAGAAATTTATGACATTTTGATTCCACTTCTTGATTTAATGTGAATAGAATGCTAGATTTCTAATTTAAGAAAATGGATATGTAGCAAACAACAAAGGTTTTTTACTGTGTAGCACAGGGAACTATAATCAATATCTTATAATAACCTATAATGGAAACTAACCCCCAAAATAATACATGAGCATATGTATAATGGAATCACCTTGCTGGGCACGTGAAACATTGTTGGTCAGCTGTACTTCAATAAAATATATAAAGTAAAAAAAATTCAACGGATTAGCAACTTAATTCTATCTGTAACTCATTCTTTTATGACTAATATTCCACTGTGTATACATGTATCACACTATCTTTATCCTTTCATCTGGTGAGGGACACTAGGGTTTCTTTCAGATCTTAGATATTGTAAATAGTATTCCTATGAATATTGGGGTGCATTATTTTTTTGAATTAGTGTTTTCATTTTTTTCTGGGTTTGTATCCAGGAGTAGAATTGCTGGATCATATGGTAGTTCTATTTTTAGTTTTCTTAGGAAATGTCATTGCTGTTTTCCATGGTGGCTGTGCCAATTCACATTCATACCAACAGTGTATTCAGAAAAATTATGCTGTGGTTCTGGAGTGTGTGTGTGTGTAAAGGTCTCTGTTTGTCTGGCTCTTTCGACCCTAGTCTGCCAGGCTCCTCTGCCCATGGAATTCTTCAGGTCAGAATACTGGAGTGTGTCGCCTTTCCTTTCTCCAAGGGATCTTCCCAACCCAGGGATCAAACCCAGGTCTCCCACACTGCAGGCGGATTCTTTACCATCTGAGCTACCCAACATTTGTTATTTGTAGCATTTTGATGATAGTCTTTTTGACAGGTGTGAGGTAATATCTCATTATGTTTTTGATTTGCATTTCTCTATTAGGCATGTTAAGCTTCTTTTCATGTGCCTGTTTGCCATCCATATGTTTTCTTTGGAAAAATGTCTATTCAGGTCTTCTGCCCATTTTTTGATTGGGTCATTTATTTGATACTGAATTGCATGAGTTTTTTGATATCACCCTTTGGTCCTACCATTGACAAATATTTTTTTTTCCTTTTCAGTTGGTTGTCTTTTCATTTTGTTGGTAGTTATCTTTGCTGTGAAAGAACTTTTAAGTGTGATTAGGTCTCATTTGTTTATTTGATGTACAAGAGGAACAAATAAATAGAGCTGTGTTGGTGTTCTATGCTCTTTTCCAGGAGTTTCGTGGTTTCAGATCTTACATTTGGAACTTCAGTCCATCTTAAGTTTATTTTGCATATGGTGTCAAGGAATGTTCTAATTTTGTTCTTTTACCTGTAGCTGTCCAGTGTTCCCAGCACCAAGTATTAAAGAATCTCTTTTCTTCAGTGTGTATTCTTGACTCCCTTGTTGTTGATTGACTGTAGGTATGGGGGTTTCTCAGGGAAGGCAATGGCACCCCACCCCAGTACTTTTGCCTGGAAAATCCCATGGACAGAGGATCCTGGTAGGCTCCAGTCCATGGGGTTGCTAAGAGTCGGACACGACTGAGCGACTTCACTTTTCACTTTCATTCATTGGAGAAGGAAATGGCAACCCACTCCAGTATTCTTGCCTGGAAAATCCCAGGGACAGGGGAGCCTGGTGAGCTTCTGTCTATGGGGTCACACAGAGTCGGACACGACTGAAGCGACTTAGCAGCAGCAGCAGCATGGGGGTTTCTTTCTGGGCTTTCTGTCCTGTTTCATTGATCTATGTCTGTTTTTGTTCCAATGCCATGCTGTTGTGATTACTGTGGCTTTGTAGTATAGTCTGGAGTCAGTGGATATGATGCCTCCAGTTCTGTCTGGAGTCAGTGGATATGATGCCTCCAGTTCTGTTTTTCTTTCTCAGGATTGTTTTGGCTATTTGGGGGTCTTTTGTGTTTCCAGTATTTTGGCCACCTCACGTGAAGAGTTGACTCATTGGAAAAGACTCTGATGCTGGGAGGGATTGGGGGCAGGAGGAGAAGGGGGACGACAGAGGATGAGATGGCTGGATGGCATCACTGACTTGATGGACATGAGTCTCAGTGGACTCCGGGAGTTGGTGATGGACAGGGAGGCCTGGCATGCTGCGATTCATGGGGTCGTGAAGAGTTGGACACTACTGAGCGACTGAACTGAACTGTGTTTCCATATGAATTTTAAACCTCTTTGTTCTAATTTTATGAAAAATGTCTTTGGTATTTTGACAAGGATTGCATTGATTCTATAGATTGCTGTGGATAGTATGGTCACTTTAACAACACTGAGTCTTCCTATCCAAGAACATGGTATATCTTTCCATCTGTTAGAGTTATCTTCAGTTTCTTTCATTAGCATCTTACAGTTTTTGAAGTTCAGGTCTTTTGCCTCCTTCAGTAGTTTTATTGCTTGAGTATTATTTGTAGGTAGGACATCATATGAAATTGTCCTCATTGAATACTTTCTAGTTTCACCTCCTTTACACCATTATAATTGAAAACAACAACTTGCACAGGTTCACTTGAAATGAGTTTACCCTGTTAAAGTTACAGAATATTAGTTCTTTTATTATGTATAAGCTCTGGATGATATAGCTTCAGGTGAATTTACTTTGAACTCTCCAAGGGTCACGCTGGTAATAAGTCAGTATAAGCAAAAGGTACCTAGTACAGCTGTTTTCTTCTCAATTACTAGTCTCATTTAATGCTTCTTTCCATTGATTTTTCCCCCTCCCTTTTGCATACACTATACAGTCCCTCCCTGCCAACTTGAAGAAAAGAGAAGCAGTACTTTGCATGAATAATTTTTTTCTTCTCTTTCTAAAACACATTTGTTTTACTCTTCAGAAACAACAATCCTTCAGAGGCCAACAATCTGAAGAACTCAAGAATACCAGTCAGCTTTCTGCTGTAGGAAAAAAACTTTTGCATCAAGCTAAATATCCATGTGGTCTCTGCTTCTATCTGAGATTTGAGGCATAAGTACAGCCACGTGTTTGCGCATGGGGAAAGGAGGAACTCAGGTGGTGACTGTGATTTTTCTCTAGAACGTGACTCTTGAAAGAAGTATGTGTGTTGATGAAGGTGTATTTGTGCTGCCTTTCAGTTGTTTTGCACTTGTATGCAAGCACAGAAGAACATGTGAATTTACAGCTTTTTTGTCTCTAAAACAAGTTGGCAATGGACTAAGGTCTAAATGGCACAGTTTTTTTTTTCTTCTTTCTGCGTTTGTGCTTTAAAATGAAACTCTCAGGAAATAAGGACAGAGAATTATGCAGGCTGTTGCTATCAACTCAAGGTACATAGCTTTTTGAGTTAAGTTCCTTTATTATGTATATGTTGGTGTTTATTTGCTTCCAAGCCAAAGTATTTTTATTGTTTTGTGTTGAAGACCTGCTACAGTCTGTTCAACACTTCTTGGGCATATTCTGTCTTTAATGAATACCATATTCTTTTTTTTTGTATTTGCAACACAGTTCAGTCATTTTTCACTGACAGTTAAATTACTACTTGAGAGCATCTGTTGACTAGAAAACAAATCCTCTACTTTTAATAAACCAGGAATCCTTCAGAATAACTCCCACACCGATTGATAGAAGGGGTCAGGGAGAAGGTATGAGTAGTGGAAATGTGTAGCTGAGGTATACAGCCTTGCCATCAGACACAGCTGTGTTGGAGTTGGTGCTCTTGAAGATAAAATGGTTAGTGTCCAGATCATCTTTGTCTCATATGACTAAGTGCCACTCCAGGGTTCTTTAATGGGTACCATATTAACTTGGTAACACTGTAAGTAGGCATATAAACAAATACTCACCATAGTTGAATAAGTCCTTTTGTTCCTTCTAGAGTTGAATAGGTCCTTTTGTTCCAGGGAATAAAGGTATCTACTAGATACTAGTAGTATCTAGTAGTATCTTGAGTAGGTATCTACTCGAGTAGTATGTAGTCATCTTCCAGAATTAGAAATTCAATGCAGCAGGAGAAGGTATAAATTTGGTCTGTGAATGGAAATAGGCAGCAAATTGTATTGTTGTCCCAAGGTCAGGAATCTAACAAGATTGGTATGCAAGACTACATCAAACATTTCATTACAGAGACAAACCAAGTGCAATTTGATTTTTAATTTAAATTAAAAAGTCATAAGTATGTTTTTTGCAATAAATAAAATGTACTTCATATCTAAATCTCTTCTACTATAAAGATAAAACCTAGACTGTTTTTCTCGAAGCTGTCGATTACAAGTGGTCAGAATAAACATGCCAAGTATACATTTCTGGGGTGTATTGTGTTGTTTTCACCCTTGTGTCTTGAGTGGCTTCCTCAGTGTCAGGCACATAGTTGGGTAGTTAACTGATCTAATTGGGTTAGTTTGGCATGATTCTTTCAAACAGGGATCAGATATCTTTATTATATATATTGTATATAATGTATAATATATTCAGTTAATAAACTATGTATTTAACATGTAAATTATATATATTTGTATCTTTATATATCATGGATCAAATATTTTAATTATTTGTATCTAATACATAAATATGTACATAAAATTCTTTTAAAACAGTCCATAGCATAGTGTTAGGAAGACTGGGTAGAAAATTTGCTGGTTACAAGGAAAATCAGATGTTTACATGTTTCCTTGTGAAGTGAGAAAAAGGTAGCATAATAAAGGCAGTTGAATACTTATCAAAGTTCTCAAATTGCTAATTTTCAGACTCAATGAATGTATTTAGTTATGATAATGCTTATTGTTGCATAATGATGATAGCTCAAAATGTATAGTGCTCAACTATTAGAACAAATTTATTTCTTCATGTTCAGTTCAGAACAGGTTTCCTGACTAGCAGATGGTTCTTTGATTAATGATTTAAGGACCCAGGCTGACCTTATTTTATTGCTCCGTGATTTTCCATGTATGGCTTCCATGGTGCTTATGTGCTTCAGGCTGAGGGGAGAGACCAGGAAAGTTGCACATTGGAGGTTCCATGGGCCAGGAGTAGAGGTGCTGCGTCCATTAATACTTGGGCTCACATCCCATGGGCTAGAACTCACCTACCTAACTCGTGGGTCCTCACCTACCTTCCAGGAACTAGGAATATAGTCTAGCCATGTGCTAGACCATGGATAATCAACTGCAATACACTCTTCTTTCATCACGGTTTCTTTTCATTAATCAAATGACTCCAGTAGGGCTGTTATACTCCAATCTTGCCTGAGCATTAGGAGAATTAATGGCTGTTTTAAAAATCAAAGCTAACTGAATGTTTGAGTACGAAATTCCTAAGTTTAAGAACTGCTAAGCTTCGATACCTTGGTCATGACAGATTTCTCCAGTTCCAGGGAGGGAACCTTTGAATCCAAATATTTTCTCTGTATAAAAGGCCCACCCACAATAACATTCATTTGCAGAAGGAAATGATTTATTGCTCTCTGTGAATGAGTGCCAAAAAAAGTTTTCTACTGAAATTTGGTGCCAGTGTTTCCATATAAACATAATTTTACTATATTCGGAGATGTGGAAATTTATTTTTTCCATAGAATTTATAGGTTTTGTGATGTAAAGGGTTCTCATAAAGTCCTTGTGCAGTTTGAAAACTTGAAAATATTTAACTTTTATAGTTCAAAAATTTATGTTGTAGAAATGATATAAACAAGATCTAGAGGACATTTAAAGATTTTTTCTTCCAGGTTACTTGGTCTGCTTGGCAAAGAATATTGTTTTATATTCTCATTCATTAAACATGCACTGGGTACCAGCTGTGTATTGTGTCATGGGCACACATTTGTTCCCTAGTTCTCTAGAATTTAAAGTCAGGTTGAGGAGAGAAATTCTTAATCTATGAACTCAACACATAATCTATTCTGTTAGAGGAAATGGCGAAGGAGAAAGAGACCTATATTTGAGGAGAGTTTCTGATATTTTCATAAAGGTGACATATTGTCTTGGCCTTGTTTTAATAGTCAATTGTTATTTACCTGAAATAGAAGGGCCTTAGAGTATTCAGGGCAAAGAAAAGCATGGGCAAAGTGATGAAGGTTTGGACAATTCATAACATGATTTGGATCCTGGAATTAGTTTTCAAAGGCTGGGAGTTTGGCAGGTTAGGGAGTAAATGTGGGCTGTGTGCCCTTCCCAGGAGACTGGACTGGCTTTGCAGAGCACACTGAGGCTTTTTACTTTTTTCCATAGGCACCAGATAGGTCTGTGAGCTTTCAATATGGACAAGGATACAAGCTATATTTTAGAAAGATAAGCCTGTTAGCTGTGTGAATAATGTGTTAATGTTGAAAAGACCAGAGGAAGCTGAGAGAGAAGGAAGGCAGTCTCTGGGAGTGGAGAGCCCGAAATGGTTAGGGGAGAGAGTCCACAAGTAGAATTGCCAAAAGTTTGTCATCAGTTTCTAAAAGTGGTTTTTCAGTTTGTCATGAGAAATTGCAAAGATGATAATAAGTAAAATTGAGTACTATCTTTGACCCAAACTTTAATACATTTATTTTAAATACAGTTTTTGGGTTTTGCATTATATGTCAAAGACAGAAAAACAAAAGTTAGCAAAATACAGGAAGATGAAGACAACCTTTATTGCTTCTTATTATGAAAATAATTGATGTTTTAGTTATGGCTACCTCCTTTATGTCATCTCACATAAGGATTTTAACCACTGTTCTAATTTTAGTAGCAAACTGGTGAATTACACAGTTATTTACAGAATACCTACATGTGCTCAGAGATGATCTAGTTTATGAAAATGAACTGTAAATCTCCTGCCAGTGTGGAGTTGAATATTTTCTTAAAGGAGACAGATAATATATAAAATAAATAAGAAAATCTACATACAGTGGCAGGTGTTCATAACACCCATGGAGAAAAATAAAACAGGAAGGGGCATGGCAACCATGGAAAGGTCTGTTATTAACAACGAGTGATCAGGGAGGGCACTCAGAAGGCAGCGTATGAGGAGAGACCTGAAGGTTATGAGGAAACAAGCTATGTGGATTCTGAGGGAAAGGATTTCCAATTAGAGGGAACAGCCAGCGCTCAGATGGAGGAAGGAAACTGGGAGACGTGTATGGGAGGAACACCAGGATGGCAGTGCGGCTGGAAAAGGACAGAGGGAAGGACATGAGGTCTGAGAGGGAGATGGAGGCCATCTTCTGTAGCCTTGTAGGCTGCTGCTGGGATTCTGGGATTTTGCCTGAATTAAATGAGGTGGAGAGTTTTGAGTAGAGATATGACATCATCTGGCTGACGTTTTCAAAGGGTAAGTAATGGCTATTATGTTGAGGGTAGTTTGTAGTGGGCCAGGATGGAGGCAGTGAAGAGGCCACCTCAACAATCCACTTAAGAGAGAAAATGCTGGTTGGACTAGAGTGGTAGTGGTAGAGATGGTGAGGAATGGTCATACTCAGACCATATATGCTGACCAGTGGCATACGTGGTGTGAGAGAGGAGTCAAGGATGACACCGAAGGTTTTTGCCTGGACAACTGGAAGAATGGAGCTCAATTCAGTTCAGTTCAGTCGCTCAGTTGTGTCCGAGCTTTGCGACCCCATGAATCGCAGCATGCCAGGGCTCCCTGTCCATCACCAACTCCCGGAGTTCACTCAGACTCACGTCCATCAAGTCAGTGATGCCATCCAGCCATTTCATCCTCTGTCATCCCCTTCTCCTCCTGCCCTCAATCCCTTTCAGCATCAGAGACTTTACCAATGATTCAGCTCTTCGCATGAGGTGACCAAAGTACTGGAGTTTCAGCTTTAGCATCATTCCTTCCAAAGAAATCCCAGGGCTGATCTCCTTCAGAATGGGCTGGATGGATCTCCTTGCAGTCCAAGGGACTCTCAAGAGTCTTCTCCAACACCACAGTTCAAAAGCATCAATTCTTCGGCGCTCAGCCTTCTTCACAGTCCAACTCTCACATCCATACACGACCACAGGAAAAACCATAGCCTTGACTAGACGAACCTTTGTTGGCAAAGTAATGTCTCTGCTTTTGAATATGCTATCTAGGTTGGTCATAACTTTCCTTCCAAGGAGTAAGCGTCTTTTGATTTCATGGATGCAGTCACCATCTGCAGTGATTTTGGAGCCCAGAAAAATAAAGTCTGACACTGTTTCCACTCTTTCCCCATCTATTTCCCATCAAGTGATGGGACAGATGCCATGATCATTGTTTTCTGAATGTTGAGTTTTAAGCCAACTTTTTCACTCTCCTCTTTCACTTTCATCAAGAGGCTTTTAGTTCCTCTTCACTTTCTGCCATAAGGGTGGTGTCATCTGCATATCTGAGGTTATTGATATTTCTCCCAGAAATCTTGATTCCAGCTTGTGCTTCCTCCAGCCCAGCCTTTCTCATGATGTACTCTGCATATAAGTTAAAAAAGCAAGGTGACAATATACAGCTTTGACGTACTCCTTTTCCTATTTGGAACCAGTCTGTTGTTCCATGTCCAGTTCTAACTGTTGCTTCCTGACCTGCATACACATTTCTCAAGAGGCAGATCAGGTGGTCTGGTATTCCCATCTTCTTCAGAATTTTCCACAGTTTATTGTGATCCATACAGTCAAAGGCTTTGGCGTAGTCAATAAAGCAGAAATAGATGCTTTTCTGGAACTCTCTTGCTTTTTCGATGATCCAGCGGATGTTGGCAATTTGGTCTCTGGTTCCTCTGCCTTTTCTAAAACCAGCTTGAACATCTGGAAGTTCACAGTTCACGTATTGCTGAAGCCTGGCTTGGAGAATTTTGAGCATTACTTTACTAGCGTGTGAGATGAGTGCAATTGTGCGGTAGTTTGAGCATTCTTTGGCATTGCCTTTCTTTGGGATTGGAATGAACACTGACCTTTTCCAGTCCTGTGGCCACTGCTGAGTTTTCCAAATTTGCTGGCATATTGAGTGCAGCACTTTCACAGCATCATCTTTCAGGATTTGGAATAGCTCCACTGGAATTCCATCACCTCCACTAGCTTTGTTCGTAGTGATGCTCTCTAAGGCCCACTTGACTTCACATTCCAGGATGTCTGGCTCTAGGTCAGTGATCACACCATCATGATTATCTGGGTCGGGAAGCTCCTTTTTGTACAGTTCTTCTGTGTATTCTTGCCACCTCTTTTTAATATCTTCTGCTTCTGTTAGGTCCATACCATTTCTGTCCTTTATCGAGCCCATCTTTGCATGAAATGTTCCTTTGGTATCTCTGATTTTCTTGAAGAGATCCCCAGCCTTTCCCATTCTGTTGTTTTCCTCTATTTCTTTGCATTGATCACTGAAGAAGGCTTTCTTATCTCTTCTTGCTATTCTTTGGAACTTTGCATTCAGATGTTTATATCTTTCCTTTTCTCCTTTGCTTTTTGCTTCTCTTCATAGCTATTTGTAAGGCCTCCTCAGGCAGCCATTTTGCTTTTTTGCATTTCTTTTCCATGGGGATGGTCTTGATCCCTGTCTCCTGTACAATGTCACGAACCTCATTCCATAGTTCATCAGGCACTCTATCTATCAGATCCAGTCCTTTAAATCTATTTCTCACTTCCGCTGTATAATCATAGGGGATTTAAGTCATACCTGAATGGTCTAGTGGTTTTCCCTACTTTCTTAAATTTCAGTCTGAATTTGGCAATAAGGAGTTCATGATCTAAGCCACAGTCTGCTCCTGGTCTTGTTTTTGTTGAGTATATAGAGCTTCTCCATCTTTGGCTGCAAAGAATATAATCGATCTGATTTCGGTGTTGACCATCTGGTGATGTCCATGTGTAGAGTCTTTTGTGTTGTTGGAAGAGGGTGTTTGCTATGACCAGTGCATTTTCTTGGCAAAACTCTATTAGTCTTTGCCCTGCTTTATTCTGTATTCCAAGGCCAAATTTGCATGTTACTCCAGGTGTTTCTTGACTTCCTACTTTTGCATTCCAGTCCCCTATAATGAAAAGGACATCTTTTTGGGTGTTAGTTCTAAAAGCTCTTGTAGGTCTTCATAGAACCATTCAACTTCTTCAGCATTACTGGTTGGGATATAGACTTGGATTACTGTGATATTGAATGCTTTGCCTTGGAAACAGAGATCATTCTGTCGTTTTTGAGATTGCATCCATGTACTGCATTTCAAACTCTTTTGTTTACCATGATGGCTACTCCATTTCTTCTGAGGGATTCCTGCCCGCAGTAGTAGATATAATGGTCATCTGAATTAAGTTCACCCATTCTAGTCCATTTGAGTTCACTGATTCCTAGAATGTCGACGTTGACTCTTGCCATCTCCTGTTTGACCACTTCTGATTTGCCTTGATTCATGGACTTGACATTCCAGGTTCCTATCAATATTGCTCTTTATAGCATCAGACCTTGCGTCTATCACCCATCACATCCACAACTGGGTATTGTTTTGCTTTGGCTCCATCCCTTCATTCTTTCTGGAGTTATTTCTCCACTGATCTCCAGTAAAATATTGGGTACCTACTGACCTGGGGAGTTTCTCTTTCAGTATCCTATCATTTTGCCTTTTCATACTGTTCATGGGGTTCTGAAGGCAAGAATATTGAAGTGGTTTGCCATTCCCTTCTCCAGTGAACCCCATTCTGTCAGACCTCTCCACCATGACCCACCTGTCTTGGGTGGCCCCACGGGCGTGGCTTAGTTTCATTGAGTTAGACGAGGCTATGGTCCTAGTGTGATTAGATTGACTAGTTTTCTGTGAGTATGGTTTCAGTGTGTCTGCCCTCTGATGCCATCTGCAACACTTACCATCTTACTTGCGTTTCTCTTACCTTGGACATGGGATATCCTCACGGCTGCTCCAGCAAAGCACAGCCATTGCTCCTTACCTTGGATGAGGGGTATCTCCTCACTGCCGCCCCTTCTGACCTTGAACGTGGAATAGCTCCTCTAGGTTCTCCTGCGCCCTCGCAGCCGCTGCTCCTTGGAGGTGGGGTTGCTCCTTCCGGCCACTGCCCCTGTCCTCTGACGCAGGGTAGCTCTTCTCCAGCACTGCCCCTGACCTTGGACGTGGTATAACTCCTCTTGGCTGCCTCCTCTCGGGCATGGGGTCCTCCCGGCTTCTGCCCCTGACCTCGGATGTGGGGTAGCCACCTGCGCTGAGTGGAGTTAGCAGTGTCAAAATAGGGAAAACAAGAATCCAGAGTACAGTTTGAGCATCACAAAGTTGCTGTGTCTCTAAGATACACGGGTGAAAAACGCTAAGGAGGTAGTTGCCAGATACACTACCCTGAAAGTTTAAAGGTCAGAGTAGAATTTTGAGTACGCCAGGATGGTGTTTGGATGAAAAATAGAGTTAATTTAAAACTGGTTTTAAATAACCCAGATATCATCTGTTTATAAATATTTAACACTTAAAATGAATTGGGATATGTTGTAATGACAAGAAAAAAATAGATCGTGTCTATAAAAATTTATTTCTCAGGGACTTTTTCCTTTTTTATTCATATTAAAATTCATTTTTTCAAAAAAAACATATTCTCATTTTTATAAATCCAGGATTCAATAAAGGAGAACGTAAGAGATGGTTTTTCTTTCATTTGGGCTCAGAAAATAAGCTTTCCTAAAAACACAGCATGTTACTGCCGTATGTAAACATTATGCTTACCAGTTGTTTACCTATGTCCTTATTCTGCTTTCCAGTAATAAGAATTTTTGACAGGGTCACATGGTGAATGCCAGAGTAGAACCCTTAAAAGAGTGTGGGCTCTGAAACACATCCTGATTTTGCAATTTATTAGCCGGCTGAACTTAGGCAAGTTACTTACCATCCTTCTGCCCCGTTTTCCTTATTAGTAAGCTAGAGATAATGCAACCGTAAGATTGGATTGTTATGAGGACTAAAGGTATTAATACATATAAAGTCCTTAGGGCATATAGTAAGGGCATAAGTGTTAGATATTATTATTTGCTATTGATTAAATGGTTAGTATATATAAAAAGTTTAGTGGATACATTGCATATATTGTTGTACTGTATACTGTTAAACATTTTCTGCACAGAATATATTTATTGCACAAAATAACAGTATTAATGGGGAACTAAAAAAAATTAGTGTGAACTCTACTACTTCAAATTAATGAGGCGTTTTTATTTCTTTCTTAGTCCTTCTCAGACATGTTCTCTTGCATATTTAATGTACCTTTCTGTCATTTTCCATGTTGTAATATGGTCATAATGATTATACATTTTAATGTAATAAAAATTATTTGGTTATACTTCTGATGGATATTTGGACTACTATAACTATAAATAGTGTTATTATATAATATTGGGAATTATGCATATTTTCCAGCAAATAATTCTCCTGTATTTCACTTCCTGGGATTATAGGCCTAAAAGTAGATTTACTAGGAAAAGGAATGTATGCTTTGGAAACATTTTCCTAAGGTTCTTTCAAATCTGTTCAGCATATCCTCCTATTAATGATGTATCATCAATAGTGGTAATTTTTGTTTTGATAATTTAGTGATTATTTGTAATATTTATAAATAGATATTAAACTATTAGTAAAAATCTTATTTTTACTCATAGTTCAGTTAGTAAAGAATCTGCCTGTGATGCAGGAGACCCCGGTTTGATTCCTGGGTTGGGAAGATCTGTTGGAGAAGGGAAAGGCTACCCAGTCCAGTATTCTGGCCTGGAGAATTTGATGTATAGTCCATGAGTCCACAAAGAGTCGGACACAACTGACTGACTTTCACTTTCACATGATAAAGAACATGGGTGTTGGGGTTAGGCTGTCTGCATGTAAATCCCAGAATCACCCTTGACTGGATGTGTGATCTTGGGAAGGGTACTTACTGTTCTCAGCATTGGCTTTACTGGACTGTAAAGTGTGAATAATGCCATAGCCTGCCTACTGTGGCTATTGTAAGGATTAAGTCAGATGATATGTATCAAAAGAACATAGTGTCTGATGTTCTGTAAGGTTATTACTGTTTCACTCAGTTTTTTTAAGTGCTTTTGATTCTCAGTATGAACAATTATGTCAAACAGTTTTAATATTTGTGTACATTTTTATTTTGTGTGGATTTTTTTTTTGGAGGACTTAAGCATATTTTGTGCTAAATGATGACATTTTTCACAGCATATAGTATATATGTACATTTTATTGATATTTTGGCACTGTATAGTTTCTTTGGTTTGTTGGTTTTCCTTTCTTTCACTTGTTTTTTATTTTAAAAAGGCATGTGTCATCACAACCTCTTCTCATATACCTAATAAATAGTTTATGCTACTGTTTATGTACTTTGAACTGTTTGGATGTAACTCGTTCATTCTGTTTGGGATTTGTTGTAAAATGTGAAATATGGATCTCAGTTGGTATTTGAGAATATATTACCATTAGTTTTTACTTTGTCATTGTTTTTAATAGCTCAAGTTATTTTTTTGTAGAAATAAAAATGAAGACATGAAATGCTTTTTAGTAAAAATCTAGCTATTGCATTATTTTCTACATTTTATCTTCTAAAAAGTGAATTTCACAGAAGTTAGTCATGTGACTTAGAAGGAACTATTATCAAGGAAAACAAAGTGGTCCAGGCTTATGCTTTTCGTAAAATCTTTATTTGGAAAAGGTAGGTACAAGTAATTTTCCTTCTCCATCTGTCTGTCTCTAAAAATAGTAATTCCACACCTGTAAAGTCCTTTGAGAATTCATGGTCAGTATAGAAGATAACAGTTTGATTCTGAAGAGAATGCACCACAAAATCCCTAGAAAACTTGTTTCCAGGTACTGAACTTTTCAAATACTCCATGTAATTTCCTTTTCACAGTTTCAGAAATTTCTCCTTTCCATTCTTTGATTAGATTCTTGCTCTACTGTTCCTTAGGCTTGTGGCTTTTGACATATTATCCTCACAGCCTTAGTTTCTCTGCCTGGTCTGCAAAATGGAAATCCTAATGACAGTTGGTGCCATTCTCTTGACTAGTGCCTGTGTCTAACTAGTTGCTAAATACTGTAAAATGTCTTTTTCTTCTCAAGAAGGAGAGATAATATCTGCTGTATGCTCCAGGATCCAGAGGTAGTGATGGGAGATAGATGCACCTCAAGAGAAGTTAACAAGATTGTATAGACAACCTTTTCTGACATTGTTATTAAGTCCTTAAGTCATGTCTGACTCTTTGTGACCCCATGAACTACAGCACACCAGGTTCCTCTGTCCTCCACTATCTCCCAGAGTTTGCCCAAGTTCATATCCATTTAGTTGGTGATGCTGTCTAACAGTCTCATCCTCTGCCTCCCTCTTCTCCTTTTTGCCTTCAATCTTTCCCAGCATCAGGGTCTTTTCCAGTGAGTCGTCTGTTCACATCAGGTGGCCAAAGTACTGGAGTTTTAGCTTCAGCATCAATCCTTCTAATGAATATTCAGGGTTGATTTCCTATAGGATTGGCTGGTTTGATCTTGCAGTCCAAGGGAATCTCAAGAGTCTTCACTAGCACCACAATTTGAAAGCATCAGTTCTTTGGCACTGAGCCTTCTTTATGGTCCATCTCTCACGTCCATACATGACTGCTGCAAAAACCATGGCTTTGACTAGGCCGACTTTTGCTGACAAAGTGATGTCCCTGCTTTTTAATACGCGCTCTAGATTTGCGATAGCTTTCCTTCCATGGAGCAAGTGTATTTTAATTTCGTGGCTGCAGTCACCTTCTGTAGTGATTTTTGGAGCCCAAGAAAATAAAATGTCATTGCTTCCCATTCTTTTTCTCTTCCAACCACTTTCATGAGGAGGTTTTCATATTGGATAGAATGTGTTATATGCCTAAAATGCACTGAGGTGAAAAATATTGGAATCCGCAGTTCTACATGGGTGGTTCTTAACTATCCTTCCCAGGAAGATCACTAAGAGAACTTCAAAAATTTAAGTCAGAAACTGCAATGCATTTCTGCCTAGGCATTAGTGTTTTAGAAAGCTCAGCTGATGATTCTGTTGTTAACATAGGTTTAAGAACAAATACTCTGAATTAGTTTCATGTGGTGAAAGCAGTACTGCTCTTTGTATTAACTCTTTTCCATTTTACTGAGGACTTCTTTACAGATACCCCTGTAAAGAAGTATTACAGTATCTTTGTCTTGTGCTTTTATTTATACTCTGGCTATTTTAGTTTAGCCTTCTAGGTATTCTCATTTATTCAATGAACAATAATAATATCCAGTATTTACATACTGCTACTTTTGTGCCAGGCAGTACTACAAGTACTTTATGTATTTAACTCATATATTTTCCATGACAACTTTATAGGATAAGATACTATTATTGTCCCCATTTTACATATTAAGAGACTGAGCCACAGAGAGGATAAATACCTTGCTCAGGGTTATACAGCTACTAAGAGCCAGAGCTGTGCCTCACTGGTAGAGTCTAAGCTTTACCTTCCAGGCAGTACTATTTCCGTCATTGGAGTACCTGCTCCAACTGGAGTACCTGGCCTACCAGGGACTCTCTGGGGTGCTGAGATGAACCCAGTGGACAGAACAGAAAAAAAAATCATACCAATGGGGGTAATTCTAAGGGTACTGCTGATTTTTAGTCAAGATCTTGTCTCAAAATGCTCTACCACGAAGCTATCCAATATAATTACTTGTAATTTTGTATAGTTGAAAATCTATGGTATCTTTACTTCAAGAAATGTTTTATTAGTCTAGACTAATTTAGGGGGGTGATGAATAACTGGACATTTATGGAAAAAAAATTCCACACTCATTCTCTAGACAGGTTCAAAACTGTTTAGTTCTCTCTTACAGGGTTAGCCTTGGGCCAGAGGGTACAATTTTATAGTTGGAATTTGCTCAGTTCTCTCTGGGTGAAGGGACTTAATATATTTTTCCCTCTTTTTATTTTTTCCTAATGGGAAAAAAAGTCAAATACATATCCAGACATTTGTTAATCCTTATTTACCTTTACAGCTTCTCTTCATGGCCTCTCATTCTTTGGACACTGTTGAGTGTTATGGGTGGCTAATGAACAAAGCTGATTTGAGCTAAAATACTGGCTGATAATAGTAAAGGAGCTACCCATGCTGATACCAGTTGTGTCTACGCAGGAGTTTCCATTTGAGCTCCTGTGGAGGGACTGTGGGAATTTCAGGTCCTGTGGCACAGCCGATGGAAGTATATTTAGCTCAGAGGCTCTTTCATCAACCCCTCTGTCGCACTGCTTAAACAGCTGCTTACTCTGTGTGTGTGTGTGTGTGTGTAAGCAAGTTCTTCTTCGCCCTCCCCAGTGACCTAGATCTCAGACCCTAATTCAGTCCTTCATAAATATAGCTTTGGTTGTGACCTTTAATCTGGGTGCTCTTGTGATTTTCAAGTACATTCTGACAGATTTTATAGGAATATGAAAGTATCTGCTTCATGATGAAAATAGATTTTTTAACAAGGAGCTCTCCCAGTACTGTACATTTGGACACAGTCACAGACACAGTACCTTAATAGTGGGACAGAATTTACCTAGTAAGAACTTGTGTTTTGAAAGGTTGACTTGAAAGCATTGTGTTCTGTTATAGTCAGAGGAGCACTTTCTTGCCAAAAGGAACATTTCCTGAAACAGTCTGTCACTCTGAGCTTTTGTTCACTCCTGCTCCTTCAGTTTGCTTCAGGATTACTGAGTAGCTAAACAAATTGAAATTGCCTGGATTTCATATCCATCTTTGCTACAAAACTGTGATGCTTGAAGCCTGGGAAACAAGTGTATTATTTCACTGCCGCTTCCACTGAGGCCCAGCGAGACCCACATTGTATAACTTGTGAGAAAAGGGGTTAGGGAAGCAAGAAGGAATTTTCCTAGGGTACTAGACCTTTTTACCAGCAGGATTTTAACTCGGTAGTCTGATTAAAAAGTTTATGATTTAACTTCACCAAAAAAATCAACTATGAAGTGAATTAAAAAAAAAAACAAAAACATTGGAATGTACTCCATCTACAACAAACCTTTGTTTTCTTGGAGAGCTTTACCGAGCTCATAATTTGTGAGCAGTTTGCCAGTGCCTATGTGTAACCTGATGGCTGGTCTGCCTTTCCAGTGGGACTGTAAACTCCTCCAGGGCAAGGAGACTGTTTTGTTCATTGTTTATTCCCGGGACTATGCAGAGTGTTCCACAAAAAAGTGTTTTAAATTACTTAATGCCTTGTTGTGTTGAAAACATATTTTTCTCATAAAGATACAGTAATGATTTGAATCAACAACAGAAGGCTTTTTCTCTGAATACTTGAAAGATCTCAGAACTTTTAAGACAGATACTAACTCAGTCTCAAAGGGCGTTTGTATCTAGGATTCTTAACTCAGGTTGTCAAATCTAAACAAAGTCAAAAGTGTTAATATATTTGCAGCTCTTACAAGTGTTAACAACGTCACATAGATGCCTAATCTGATTTATACTCAGAAACTTCATGAATGAAAAGAAGTACATTTTAACTGTTAGGGAAAAAAGAACCTGATTCATTCTACTTTTAGTATTGACTTTAAGGATATAATATATGTTGCTAAAACTGGACTTTTTCAGAAATACGGTATTCACAATAATTCGAATAGTGGATTCTGAGAGAGATCAGTAGTGCTCACAATATGCTTTAACTCTTACCGGCTGTGACAGGCCACACCATTGCTGTTCCTCAGATTTTGCCTAGAAGCTTTGAAAGAATCTGTTTATAAACTGGAACCAGTACTTAAGTGTCACCGGATTAACACTTCAGAATTTCATGTTTACACGTATATTTCACAACTCTGTTTAATATGCTTTAAAGCTGGCTGAGACTTATTTATGTGTTACACAGCTATACTGGGTTCCATAATCTATACCTACTTTCTTTTGAAATTAAATTTACTGCCACAGAAAATTGTGGCGAAAATAAAGCCAAAAGGTGTTGCAGCCTACTAATTGAAAACATGCATTCTGTAACTGGTAAGCATTAGTAGACACTTAGGAGGTTAAGTTTTATTTAGCATTCTTAAAGTTTAATACTAACAGAAAACTTAGATTTAAAAATATTAGCAAAATATTCTCAAATAAGTTTAGCTAGAACAGATATATATATATATATATATATATGTATATAAAAACAGAAATTTTGTTTTAAACCTTAAAACAAATGTAGACTCTATTCCCAAACAGAATTCATGCAGAAAAGTTAAGATTTGGCTTAAGATAGTGTTGGAAGTGGTTCCTGCTTAGAAGGATCTTAAATCAAAATTAATAGAGGTTCAGTGAAACAGTAGTATATATAAACTATTAAAGTTAATTCCATAAAACTTTTGAGTACCTACTGTTTGCTGGACATTGTGCTCAGCAATATGGATATGGGAATGAACAAGATGTAAGTGCTAGATCATATGGATTTAGTCATAAATATAATAAGAGCAAGATTTATAAATGTTTTCTTGTGGCCTAGGTGGAACTATGTGTTGGCAGCTGCTTTTAAAAAAAAAATTAGGTGGCTTTTGGCAAATTCATACCATATGCATCTATTTAGGTTGTAGGTAAGTGAATCTTTCAACTCCTTTCCTCCTTCCCCAGTTAATGAAACACACTATATGCTGGTACCAAGCTTGGTGGTAGCACTGACTTTACTATGTGGTAATTGCTTATCTATTTGATTAGTTCTTACTGGGCTGTGAGCTTTTATAAAGTAGAGAGCACTCATGTTTACAGGCCAGAGCTTCCTGACTCATTGGACAGATTTAACTATGGTTAGGTAAGATGTGTAAATTAGTAAGTTGGAAAAGGAGAAAATGGAAAAAAGAAAGAATAAGGAGGAAGATGGGCAGAGTGGAAAAGAAAGAAATGAGGAATACGGAGAGAAAATAGGAGGTGGCTGGCTCCCTCTCTTCCCTGTCTTCTTCAGATGAGCCCAGCCGCGACCTTCTATCTCAGGGCTCTGGGGAGCATGATAGCAGTGGCAGTGAAGCTAGGTTTGGACTGAGGTGAGTCTCTAAGTCTTATTGAAACACTACTGCTGTAGGTGTGGTACCCAGAGGACTAAACCACAGCATTCTAGCAAACATTCCAAGCCAGGCAAATGGGGGACCTGTTTGTTCCTAGTTGGGCTCCTGAACAGCAGCATTCCCTGATCAGCTGCTCATAAAGTGCAAAGGAGACCAAGGCTTTTTTAGTGTGATACTCATCAGTCCAGCATTCTTCTCACAGTGTAGTGGCAGCATCCTAGAGCTAAGCTTTGAATGATGATTGCATTTGAGTGGGAAATGATATTCCTAAATGTGTGCTTTAGATAAAATTGTATTTTTGCCTCCCAGTTAAAAAGTGTTCATATCAAAAGACAAATGTTTTCAAGTTAATTTTTGGCATCAACATTTGGGAAGCATGTCTATAGGCAACCACTATGCCATACTGTGGGCTCCCCTGGTGGCTTGGTGGTAAAGAATCTGCCTGCAATACAGGAAACCACCCTCAATTCAGGAGATGCAGGCCACCTGAGGGTCTGGACGATCTCTTGGAGAAGGGCATGGCACCCCACTCTAGTATTCTTCCTGGGAAATCCCATGGACAGAGGAGCTTGATGGTCTGTAGTCCATGGGGTCGCAAAAGAATCAGACATGACTTGGCGACTACACCAACGCCAGGCCATACTGCAAGCTTTCTTGTTAGACATTCTTTGAAATGCTTAGTTGAAATATGGTGAAATAATTTCTTACTGAGGTTGTGATGCCCTTTCTCGTGTCACATCCTCAATTTACCTCATGGAAGAGCAGCTTTAAATTCTGAGACGAAGCAACTTTTCAAAGATTTTGTTTAAAACTAGAGCGACATGGGCAAAGAGGAGGGGTCCATTGCTGTCGGCACACTGGTGGGAGAAGTGACTAAATGGAAGGTGATCTTTGGTTCATGTCTCTCCATGCTTCTCTCCTCATTGGCTGCCAGGTTCTGTGATGGATGTGTGTGGGGGCAAAGCTATGTTTCAGGTCTTACCTTTGGGGACCTCTGCCTGTACTTTGGGGGACCAGTGGCTGGAATACAGTTTTAGAGCCAACCAGCAGAGAAGGGACTTGTGAAGAAAAAATAGAAAGACATGAAATAACATACCGGGAGCCCTTTGCTGCGTACACAGTCCACTTCTGTCTGCGGCAGAGTAATGACTCTCCATTTATTTCCCAGGGCTACATTCTGCCTGAGACAGGGAGCAGAGAAAAGGTTAGAGGTGCCAATCTTAGCAGCTTACAGATTGAATTGTTTTATCTTAGTGTCCCTTTCATTTTGGGAGTTCAGAGTCTCGTGTGGTGTTTAAATGTCTTTCGAAATTGTGGTGAAGTAAAATCAAATGTACGGTGGAGCTACTAATTCAGGTGCTTAACAGTTTAAACCATTTTTGTTTGGGTTTTGATGCATCAACTCAGTACATCATTTTGGCTAGCCTGATCATTGCTGTCCCACGCACCTAGTCAGAAAGGAGCTCAGGAAATCTTTCATATCATAACGTTCTTCTCCATGGACTCTCCATGAGGTACTCCTTTTCTGTGCTGGTACACAACTCTGTGGTAGCACTTACTATCTGGTGATTGTTCTGTGTCTGATTTCTTTAGTGGATCCTGAGTGTGTGACCGAGCAGACATCTTCATCACCGGTTAAGCTTCTAAACTTTAAGCACTGCATGATTATCCCCATATGCCTGCACCAAAGTAGTACATCCCCGTGATATTTGGACTGATATAGGTTTTTTGACTTGAAGTATAGTTGGTTTACAATGTTATGTTTCAGGTGTACAGAAAAGAGATTCAGTTATACGTGTATGTTGGCTCTTTTTCAGATTCTTTTCCACTCTATGTTATTACAAGTTACTGGATATAGTTCCCCTAGCTATACAAGTAGGTCCTTGTTTATCTGTTTTATATATAGTAGTATATATCTGTTAATTCTAAACTCCTAATTTATCCCTCCCCCTCCCCTTTTGATAACCATAAGTTTGTTTTCTGTGTCTGTGAATCTATTTTTGTTTTGTAAATCAGCTCATTTGTCTCATGTTTTTCTAGATTCCACATGAGTGACACCATATATTTGTCTTTCTCTGTCAGACTTCACTTACTATGATAATCTCTTGGTCTATCCATGTTGCTATAAATACCATTGTTTCACTCTCTTTATGGCTGAGTAATACACACACACACATCTTATCTTTATACGTTCATCTGTCAATGGATGGGCATTTAGGTTGCTTCCATGTCTTGGCTATTGTAAATAGTGCTGCTGTACACATTACACATTGAGGTACATGTATCTTTCAAATCAGCTTACTCTGGATATTTGCCCAGGAGGAGATTGTAGGATCATATAGTAGTTATATTTTTAGTTTTTTAAGGAAGTTCCATTACTGCTCTCAATAGTGACTGGGCCAATTTACATTCCTATCAATGGTGTAGGAGGACTCCTCCTTCTCTACACACTCTCTGGCATTTATTATTTGTAGATATTGAGCACCTTTTCATGTACCTGTTAGCCATCTGTATGTCTTCTTTGGAGAAATGTCTATTTAGGTCTTCTGCTCAATTTTTGTTTGGATTGTTTGTTATTTTTTGACATTAAGCTGTATGAGCTATTTATATATTTTGGAAATTGATCTCTTATTGGTCATATCATTTGCAAATATTTTCTTCCATCCCATGTTGTTTTTTGTTTCATTTATGGTTTTCTTTGCTGTGTAAAACCTTTTAAATTTATTTAGGTCCCATTTGTTCTTATTTCCATTACTCTAGGAGATGTATTCAAAAAGTTATTGCTGTGATTTATGTCAAAGAGTGTTGTGTTTTCCTCTAGGGACTTTATGGTATCTGGTCTTACATTTAGATCTTTAATCCATTTTGAGATTACTTTTGTATATAGTGTTAGAGAATGTTCTAATTTCATTCTTTTACATGTAGTTGTCCAGTTTTCTCAGCATCATTTATTGAAGAAAGTGTCTTTTCTCCATTGTATATTCTTGCCTGCTCTGTCTTAAGTTAATTGGCTATAAGTACATGGATTTATTTCTGGGCTTTTTATTTTGTTCCATTGACCTGTGTGTCTGTTTTTGTGCTGGTACCATACTGTTGTGATTACTGTAGCTTTGTAGTATAATTTGAAGTCAGAGAGCATGACTCCTCCAGCTTTGTTCATCTTAAAATGTTTTTGATTCTTTGGGGTCATTTGTGTTTGCATAAAAATTAAAACATTTTTTTGACCTAGTTCTGTGAAAAATGTCATTGGTAGTTTGATAGTTATTGCATTGAGTCTGTAGATTCCCTTGGGTATTATGGTCATTTTTAACAATATTGATTCTTCTAATCCAAGAACATGATACATCTTTCCATCTGTGTGTGTCATCTTTCATTTCTCTTATGAATGTCTTAAAGTTTTCAAAGTACAGTTGTTTTGTTTCCTTAGTATTTTATTCGTTTTGACACAATAGTAAATGGAATTATATCCAAATTTCTCTGACATTTCAGTGTTAGTGTTTAGAAATGCAACAGATTTCTGTATATTAGTTTTATGTCCTGCAACTTTACTGAATTCATTGAGCTCTGTTAGTTTTCTGGTAGCATCTTTAGGATTTTTTTATGTATAGTATCATGTCATCTGCAAACAATTACAATTTTGTCTCCTTTTCCAGTACAAATTCCTTTTATTTCTTTTTCTTCTGTGATGGCTGTATCTAGGAGTGCCAAGACTATATTGAATAAAATGACAAGAGTGGGTATCCTTGTTTCCTGATCTTAGAGGAAGTGCTTTCAGCTTTTCATTGTTGAGTATGATGTTAGATGTGAGTTTGTCATCTATGACCTTTATTATGTTGAGGTATGTTCCCTTTGTTGGCTTCCCAGATGGCTCAGTGGTAAAGAATTCACCTGGAAATGCAGGAGACGAAGGAGATGTGGGTTTAATCCCTGGGTTAGGAAGATCCCCTGGAGTAGGAAATGGCAAGCTGCTCCAGTATTCTTGCCTGGAAGATTTCATGGATAGAGGAGCCTGCCAGGTTACAGTCCATGAGGTCACAGAGTCGGACATGACTGAACACACATGATGTTTCCTCTATGACCACTTTCTGTAGAGTTTTTTAAATCGTAAATGAATGTTGAATTTTACCAAAGCTTTTTCTGCATCTCTTGAGATGCCCATATGGTTTTTATTATTCAATGTGTTAATGTGATGTATCACATTGGTTTGTTTGCAGATACTGAAAAGTCTTTGTATCCCTGGGATAAATCCCACTTGATTATTGTGTGTGATCCTTTTAATGTATTGTTGGAGTCCATTTGCTAGGATTTTGTTGAGGATTTTTGCATCTATGTTCATCAATGATACTGGCTTGTAATTTTCTTTTCCTGTGAAATTTTTGTCTGGTTTAAGTTTCAGGGTGACAGTGGCCTCATAGAATAGATTCTTGCATGTTTCTTTCTCTACAGTTTTTGTACTAGTTTAAGAAGGATAGGTGTTAACTCTTCTCTGCATGTTCAATAGAATTCACCTGGGAAACTGCATGGTTCTGGTCTTTTGTTTGTTGGGCGGTTTAAAATTACTGATTCAGTTTCAGTACTGGTGATTGATCTGTTCATATTTTCTATTTCTTCCTGGCTCAGTCTTGAAAGATTGTATATGAGAATCTGTCATTTTCTTCTACTTTGTCCATTTTATTTGCATATAATTGCTCTTAGTAGTCGCTTAGGATCCTTTGTATTTCTATGTTGTCAGTTGTAAATTCTGCTTTCTCATTTCTAATCTTACTGATTTGAGCCCTCTCCTTTTTTTTTCTTGATGAGTCTGGCTAAAGGTTTATTAATTTTATCTTTTCAAAAAAACAGTTTTTAGTTTCATTGATCTTTATTTGGATTTTTAGTCTCTATTTCATGTATTTCTGCTCTGATCTTTATGGATTTCTTCTAACTTTGGGTTTTGTTTGTTCTTTCTGTAGTTTATATATAAGATTAGGTTGTTGGATAATAATGACTGGCTTATCCTTATTTGTGTTAAAAGATGCTGAAGAGTAAATCAGAGTGTCTCCTATAATAGATAAATCTGTACTTGCCAGGTACAAATTTAACATGCTCTGTGGAATATGGAAGCAAAATGGATTTCATTTTATATCAACAAAAAGAGTTTTATAAGAAAATAAAATCATATCTCATAAATATATATTTATAAAGGATTAAATACTACTGACAAAGGGCATTTTTTCCCCTGGTTTCCTAAACTTTGAAGCCAGGCTCATGATTACATTTACTTTTTAAATCCTTGCTTTTGCAATTAAGAATGCTAGACTTCCCCCCTGTGCCATTGGTTACTGGGAGAGGATATAGAAGTTTATTTTTATTTGTGGGAAAATGTTTTTAAACTGTTGAACCTCATAAGGATATGCAATCATATTTTCTTTGATAATAGCCAGTCAAGATAAATGAATTGACAGGATGGTACAGAATGTAGAACTTAGATTTTTTAAGATATATTTGAAACATAAATGAAACAGTAACAGAAATCTCACAGGAGACTTTTGGCTGCAGTCTGTTGCTGGTAGTTTATAGCTTGTGAAGAATGTTAAGGTTAAATAAGGGTTGAAGGGATATTGCAGATGTTACTCTTCTGTCAAGTATAGTCATCTGCACACCTGCAGTGCTAGGGTCTTCTTTTAATGTGGATTAAAGCTCACTAGGGGCCAGACTGCTTCCAGATTTATTTCCTGCTCACTTTGTTCTCTTTTCCACTGTGCTCTTCTGTGTCCTCACTCTCATTTATTTAACCCATTTTTGTAGAGGAAGTTGTTCCTGTGGATTTTGGATTTTCTTATAAAAAATATGGAATCATTGAGATTCCTATTAAAGTTATTTTTGCTGTCCAATTATTATCATTAGTAAGGTGTTTATAAAGGGAGCCTAGTAACTGTATTCTTTGGGGAAAGAGGAACATCTGGAAAATTCTGTATAATAGTAAAAATGGAAACAGATGCATAATTGCTAACCTGCCTCCTGTCAGAAATCTGTTAGTAATAATTTAGAAAAAAATGTTATTCTGCTTACCCACAATGAAAGATAAATATGTACTTAAAATATTAAATTGGTGAAAGTGAAATGAATAGTTTTATAATAGTATTAGTGATTTTGGTGAAAAGTCTTACATTTCCAGAAGTAACAATTTTGCCCATAAAATTTAGGAGTTAAAATATAATAACTTTTGATATGACTTGCCAAACAGATATAAATTCTTTAATAATTTATGTGGTCAAAAATGCAGCATGTTACCACTTTCAAAAATGATTTAATTATAAAAATAAACCAAAAATACAGAGTTCTTTAAAAAAATAGTTTTTTTTTCCCCTTTTTTTGAAATATTTTTTCTTTGTGTGCTTATTTGCTAAGTCATGTTTGATTCTTTGCAACCCTATGGACTGTAGCCTGCCAGGCACTTCTGTCCATGGGATTTCCCAGGCAAGAATACTGGAGTGGATTGCCATTTCCTTCTCCAGGGGATCATCCTGACTTGAGGATTGAACCCAAGTCTCCTGCATTGGCAGGTGAATTCTTTACCACCTGAGACGCTCTACTTTTCTTTATATAATGTAATTTGGCTCCTTAAATGTGTGCTGTTCCTAAAATGGCATTCTGTTTGATAGGTGTCCCCTGTACCCTACTCCAAATCTCCTGCTGTGTTTCTCTGGTGAGTTGTTTAAGATTTGAGCAGCAAAAGCATCCCCTTTTATAGGGTAAAAGCTTTCAGTGTAGATCCTCTGTCCTTGACATTAGACAGTATGATTATGTTATCAAGTCTGTATATTGCCTTTGGGAAATACATTGACAAATAGTCCTTTTAAAGCAAAGTTTATACAGAGACCAAAACTCTCATACACGTATTATTCACATTTCTGTGCTGCTTTCAAATTGCTGTCTGTCAGTCATTTCATTCACAAATTCAACAAATTATCTGTGGAATACCCAGTGTGCCAGATACTGGGTTAGGCCTCAGAACAGACAAAAATCTTTTTCTCATGGAACTCATATTCTTTAAATCCTATCACCTGTTAACTGATGCTTTCATTCAGAATTAGCTTTTTTTTTTTTTTTTTTAATTCCCCGAGTAATTGTTTTTTTTTTTGCTGTTCTCACAGCTTCCCCGGTGGCTCATATGATGAATCCATCTGCATTGTGGGAGACCTGGGTTCGATCCCTGGTTTGGGAAGATTCCCTGGAGGAGGGTGTGGCAGCCCATGGAGATTGTCTTGCCTGGAGAATCTCCATGGACAGAGGAGCCAGGCAGGCTACAGTCCATGGGGTCACAATGAGTCAGAGGCGACCTGAGTAACTAAGTACCTTCTTATGGCAGCCAGCAATGCTGAGCTGCTTAGTAGTAGTCGAAGGTATCTGTGCTATAATATGAAAGATTTAACTCACATGAAATTTTTGTGATTAAAAAGAAAAAGAGAAAAGTTGCTAGATGAATAGGATGAGTATAAAAGTTACCACCGAGACGGTACAGTGTAATGGAGAGGTGACTGGAATGTGAGTCAAAAGACATTTCATCACTTAATTCTGTGAATTGGTGACTCACCTTTCTGCTGTTTTTCTCAGCAGACTAAATCATAGTAACAAACAGAGAGAAATGCCTGCCCTATTAGCTTCATGCAAGATGTTTGTAAACACTCGATAAGATCATATATGAGAAAACATTTAGATCTGAACATATTTAAGGTCTTTTATAACATTGTTTAAGCATTTTATTAGGAAATGTGAACACACAAGGTGGATTTGTGGCTTTCAGTAATTTGAATTTACAATGATGTTAAATTATCCATAACGTCTAATTAATGGATTTAATGATTGAAGCATTATAAAATCTTGATATTTCTTCACACCAACTGCTACTGAAGTTACTGCAAGAAATGGCATACAGAATTGGATGAGATGCTATTTTATTTGGACAGGAATAACACACAGTAAGAAGTTGGATTATTTACAAAGACAGAATTATGTTCTGATACAGTACATTTAAGGAAATAGTTCCAAAGAGTCAAAGGTAGATTTTTTCCAAAGTGTATTCTTATTTTAAAATTTTTACTGCTTTGTAACTTTTGAAATAGAGTTGATAACACAATGTTGTTAATTTCTGCTGTACAGCATAGTGATTCAGTTACTTCATATATATTCTTTTAAAATATTCTTTCCATTATGATTTATTTTAGAATATTGAATATAGTCCCTTCCTGTACAGTAAGACCTTGTTTATCCATTCTATATATACCAGTTTGCATCTGCTAACTCTGAATTCCCAATCTATCCCTATATAATCCATATTTAATAACTTACATTTGCTAACATGAACCTCCTGGTCCATTTCTCTTCCTTCCTACCCTTGGAAACCACAGATCTGTTCTCTGTGAACCTGTTTGTGTTTCATAAAAGTTCTTTTGTGTCATACTTCAGATTCCACATTTAAGTAATATCATATGGTATTTGCCTTTCTCTTTCTGACTTTCTTCACTTCTTATGACAATCTCTAGTTGTATCCATGTTGCTGCAAATGGCATTTCATTCATTCTTATGGCTGACTAGTATTCCATTATATATGTGAACCACATCTTCTTTATCCATTCATCTGTTGATGGGCTTTTAGGTTGTTTCCATGTCTTGACTCCTGTAAATAGTGCTGCCATGAACATATGGGTGCATGTATGTTTATGAATTATATTTTTATCTGGATATATGCCAGGGAGTGGGATTAGGGAATCATACGGTAGCTCTATTTTTAGTTTTTTGAGGAACCTTCATACTGTTTTCCATAGTGAGTGCACCAACTTACATTCCCACCCACAGTGTAGGAGAGTTCCCTTTCCCCCCACACCCTCTCTAGCATTTATTGTGTGTAGATTTTTTTGATGGCCATTTCCAGTGTGAGGTGACCATCATTGTATTTTGATTGCATTTCTGTGATAATTAGCAATGTTGAACATCTCCAAAGTGTATTCTACAGAGCATGGTAAGATGTTAATGGTTGCTTTTTGACTCCAGGTTTAAATAATTAGCTATTAATTTATTGTAAAACTTATCAGAGCTTGTAATATGCTGATATGTATAGTGAAATTTTCAGAGGGCTTACAGTATTTGTGGCATTTTCTAGCAGTATTTAAGAATGGGTATTTTGTGGTCCTGGTACCAGCAGGATTACCATCACTGGGACTACACCCCAAACCTCCTAAATCAGAATTTCTGAAGGTAGGGTTAATGCTCTGTTTCAGTAAGCCCTCCAGGTAATCCTGATGTATGTGAGAACCATTGTCTTGGGTTCTAGGAACATAGTTTGGAAAGTAAAGAGCTAATGAACTTCAAATATGTATGCTTCAGCAAGCCATTGTTTTATTCTGAGTAGTAATATTTAGGACTCAAGATTTCATGTAGGGGTATGTGTGTGTGTGTGAGATCATCAAAGGAAAAAAAAGTTAATGCATTCTTGCCAAGTAAGATAGGTGTGGTAGAATTAAAAAGGTGTTGAAAGTTTATGATTCAGGATTTAGCAAAAGTGGAGTTGGATTAGCTTTAGATTATACATCTTTCTTTATAATACCACACCCTGACTACTTCAGATTTATACTTTTGTAAATTGAAAATGTGCGTACTCACATATCTTGGACTACAAAATAGAATTGCTCAGATTTATATTTTCATAAAGGGTTATGCTGTTATTCTTTTTGTTTGTTTTTTTTTTAAAGCTTCCTGGCTCTCTTAGTTTATTCCAACATGTCACAATTTTCTTATGATACTCTTAGGAAGGTTTTTTAACAGTTCCTTATTGGCTGCTTAGTAGGGGGTTGGTAGGCGCCGTGCTAAGTCTTGGACATACACTTGTATATACAGTGCTGATCATCACAAGCTTGTAGAGTGTGGGAAGGCGGAGGCCAGGAAACAAGATGCTGCCTGAGGAGTGAAGTGCCTCCCTTGGAGGGAAGTCCGGGATACTAGACAAGAAACAAGGACACATGATCTAGACCTTTGGCATTATGTAAGGTTTCTTGGAGGAAATATTGAATAAAATGTTGTGATTTGATAGAAGCAGTTTATTAAATTTCACAGCATTAACTTGAAAAATAGTGCAGGAATATTCTAACTCATTTCTAATTTGGGAAGGAAAAACAGTACTTACTTTGGGAGCATTTCTGATTAGTGGCCAGTTGATCATGTAGGTTAAAATGCAGTGCATCTGTTGATTGAAAAAAACAGAGATCTGTTTTTTCTATCATAGTAAAAACAAAGATCATATCATCCTGAATTTTAAAAAATTGGAAATGAAGCTTCATCATCACATGTGTGTTTTATTATCCAAACATTCTGAAAAGTAATGTATTTAGGCTGACATAAGAAAAAATATTTACATCAAATAACTAAGTAATAAAAAATAATTTTTTGGACAGCTTCAAAAGGGAAAATTCCAAAATTTAGCAAAAAATAATATTAAAAGTATTTATGAGTTAAAAACCTTTTCTAGGAATGCTAATATGTAAACACCATGTGTGATTATACAGTTCTACTCATGTATGTATGTACTTTCGTGTGGTACAGTGTATTTCTTTTTATGAATATAATTTTATCTCTTTAAAGGAGTAAACTATTCATACTGTGTCAGTAAAGCTAGTGTTAATTTTAAAATTCTAGCGTTTAATATATTTTTTGAGTCACTGGGTTTTATTAGCTATTAATTATATCAGCCCTACAGATAGGATTTTATTCTGTGTAGTTTATAATTTTAGTTTCTTCCTCCCTTCCTGCTTAGAAACTCTACCAGGTACTGTTATTTCTGTGGTTTCCTTTTGGAAAATCACCTCTAGATATTGCTGTATTGTATCAGATGGTAGAGGTAGCTGTAATGATGTTGATAATTTCCTGGATTTACTACTGGAGGTAAATGACACTATAATGTCATTTAATACCAGACACTATTAATACTCCAGATAACCAGAGTCCCTAAGAGTTGATGGAGGAAGGTTTATTTGTACCTTAGAGGAGCTGATGACTTGTTTGATGAGGTCAGTAGTCATGTAGAAAGGGCGTATGACAGTCACACTGCGTAGGTTACATAGGCACTGAGCATTTACATTAAGCACATGATTTAGCTTTTCTGGGCATTAGTTTCCTCACCTTAAAATGTACCTGCTTTGTAGACTGTAAAGAGCATTTTAAAAGTTAATTAATGTAAAGTACTTAGATCGTGGCACATAGTCAATGATCAATCAGATCAGATCACTTCAGATCAGTCGCTCAGTCGTGTCCGACTCTTTGCGACCCCATGAACTGCAGCACGCCAGGCCTCCCTGTCCATCACCAACTCCCGGAGGTCACTCAGACTTACATCCATCGAGTCAGTGTGGCCATCCAGCCATCTCATCCTCTGTCGTCCCCTTCTCCTCCTGCCCTCAATCCCTCCCAGCATCAGAGTCTTCTCCAATGAGTCAACTCTTCGCATGAGGTGGCCAAAATACTGGAGCTTCAGCTTTAGCATCATTCCTTCCAAAGAAATCCCAGGGCTGATCTCCTTCAGAATGGACTGGTTGCATCTCCTTGCAGTCCAAGGGACTCTCAAGAGTCTTCTCCAACATCACAGTTCAAAAGCATCAATTCTTCGGCGCTCAGCCTTCTTCACAGTCCAGCTCTCACATCCATACATGACCACAGGAAAGACCATAGCCTTGACTAGGCGAAGCTTTGTTGGCAAAGTAATGTCTCTGCTTTTGAATATGCTATCTATGTTGGTCATAACTTTCCTTCCAAGGAGTAAGCGTCTTTTAATTTCATGGCTGCAGTCACCATCTGCAGTGATTTTGGAGCCCAGAAAAATAAAGTCTGACACTGTTTCCACTGTTTCTCCATCTATTTCCCATGTAGTGATGGGACCAGATGCCATGATCTTCATTTTCTGAATGTTGAGCTTTAAGCCAACCTTTTCACTCTCCACTTTCACTTTCATCAAGAGGCTTTTTAGTTCCTCTTCACTTTCTGCCATAAGGGTGGTGTCATCTGCATATCTGAGGTTATTGATATTTCTCCCAGCAATCTTGATTCCAACTTGTGTTTCTTCCAGTCCAGCATTTCTCATGATGTACTCTGCATATAAGTTAACTAACATGGTGACAATATGCAGCCTTGACGTACTCCTTTTCCTATTTGGAATCAGTCTGTTGTTCCATGACCAGTTCTAACTGTTGCTTCCTGACCTGCATACAGATTTCTCAAGAGGCAGATCAGGTGGTCTGGTATTCCCATCTCTTTCAGTATTTTACACAGTTTATTGTGATCTACACAGTCAAAGGCTTTGGCATAGTCAATAAAGCAGAAATAGATGTTTTTCTGGAACTCTCTTGCTTTTTCGATGATCCAGCGGATGTTGGCAATTTGATCTCTGGTTCCTCTGCCTTTTCGAAAACCAGTTTGAACATCAGGAAGTTCACGGTTCACATATTGCTGAAGCCTGGCTTGGAGAATTTTGAGCATTACTTTACTAGCGTGTGAGACGAGTGCAATTGTGCGGTAGTTTGAGCATTCTTTGGCATTGCCTTTCTTCGGGATTGGGATGAAAACTGACCTTTTCCAATCTTGTGGCCACTGCTTAGTTTTTCAAATTTGCTGGCATATTGGGTGTAGCACTTTCACAGCATCATCTTTCAGGATTTGGAATAGCTCCACTGGAATTCCATCACCTCCACTAGCTTTGTTTGTAGTGATGCTTTCTAAGGCCCACTTGACTTCACATTCCAGGATGTCTGGCTCTAGGTCAGTGATCACACCATTGTGATTATCTGGGTCGTGAAGATCTTTTTTGTATAGTTCTTCTGTGTATTCTTGCCATCTCTTCTTAATATCTTCTGCTTCTGTTAGATCCATACCATTTCTGTCCTTTATCAAGCCCATCTGAGCACGAAATGTTCCTTTGGTATTTCTGATTTTCTTGAAGAGATCTGTAGTCTTTCCCATTCTGTTGTTTTCCTCTATTTCTTTGCATTGATCGCTGAGGAAGGCTTTCTTATCTCTTCTTGCTATTCTTTGAAACTCTGCATTCAGATGTTTATATCTTTCCTTTTCTCCTTTGCTTTTCACTTCTCTTCTTTTCACAGCTATTTGTAAGGCCTCCCCGGACAGCCATTTTGCTTTTTTGCATTTCTTTTCCATGGGGATGGTCTTGATCCCTAACTCCTGTACAATGTCATGAACCTCATTCCATAGTTCATCAGGCACTCTATCTATCAGATCTAGGCCCTTAAATTTATCTCTCACTTCCACTGTATAATCATAAGGGATTTGATTTAGGTCATACCTGAATGGTCTAGTGGTTTTCCCTACTTTCTTCAATTTCAGTCTGAATTTGGCAATAAGGAGTTCATGGTCTGAGCCACAGTCAGCTCCTGGTCTTGTTTTTGCTGATTGTATAGAGCTTGTTCATCTTTGGCTGCAAAGAATATAATCGATCTGATTTCAGTGTTGACCATCTGGTGATGTCCATGTATAGAGTCTTCTCTTGTGTTGTTGGAAGAGGGTATTTGCTATGAGCAGTGCATTTTCTTGGCAAAACTCTGTTAGTCTTTGCCCTGCTTCATTCTGTATTCCAAGACCAAATTTGCCTGTTACTCCAGGTGTTTCTTGACTTCCTACTTTTGCATTCCAGTCCCCTATAATGAAAAGGACATCTTCCATTATATCTACTACTGTGGGCAGGAATCCCTCAGAAGAAATGGAGTGGCTATCATGGTCAACAAAAGAGTCCGAAATGCAGGACTTGGATGCAATCTCAAAAACAATAGAATGATTTTGTTCATTTCCAAGGCAAACCATTCAGTGTCACAGTAATCCAAGTCTAGGCCCCAACCAGTAACGCTGAAGAAGCTGAAGTTGAATGGTTCTATGAAGACCTACAAGACCTTTTAGAACTAACACCCAATGATCAATAAATGTTAGCAATTATCATGTTTCATTCGGCCTTTAATAAGCCTTCATTTTTATGGTAAAGAATATACTGTTGTTAACAAGGCCCATAAAACAGCCCCATATTCTGTCCAGTGTCCCTTGCCCACACCTTTCCCCCTCGAATGTTCAAGCTACTTTCTATCTTTGGGAGGTTTTGTAGCTGTTTGTTACTGTCTTTCCTGAAATATTTTTTTCTTCATCTTTTCTTGGTCAACTGATTTTTTTCTTGTGCTTAAAGTTTGAGGTCAAAAAGTAAATTCTTAGCTTAACCTTTCCAGCTATTACCCCACCAGCCCTCCATACCTCCAATCTAGATATTGCTCCCTGTTCCTAGCTGTGTTCATATAGAATTTTAACAGTTTATGATGATGCAATTAGTTTGTCTGTTGTTTCTTTACTCCATAGCATATTATGGACCCCAAACTTCTTAGCACATGCTGCTACTGCTGCTAAGTCGCTTCAGTTGTGTCCGACTCTGTGCGACCCCATAGATGGAAGCTCACCAGGCTCCCCCATCCCTGGGATTCTCCAGGCAAGAATACTGGAGTGGGTTGCCATTTCCTTCTCCAATGCATGAAAGTGAAAAGTGAAAGTGAAGTCACTCAGTCGTGTCCGACTCTTAGCGACCCCATGGACTGGAGCCTACCAGGATCCTCTGTCCATGGGATTTTCCAGGCAAAAGTACTGGGGTGGGGTGCCATTGCCTTCCCCTAAATATTTGAATGTGTATGTGTGGAAGGGAGTGAGTAACTTATGAATGAATGGGTTTCCCTATACGTACTTGGGTATGATGCATATTTGGGTACTGTAAACACTGGTACCCGATAATCCTGATACATAAATGAGACGTTTTTCATTGTTCTTGATTCTTGAGAAGATAAATGCTTCACTGTATGCAAGGGTATTTGAGAACTGCCAATACAGAGTAAGTGGGCTTGGTTTGACTGATTAAATGGGGAAAAAGTCTTCTTTGGATTTTGCAAATCATGTGAAACAGAGTAGAAGTATTTGTGTTTGAAGTATGCTAACAGTAGTATACCTGGACCTTTAAATATCACCAGCTTCAACGTGTTCCCAGGCTGCTGTGGGGCTGCAGGAGGCGCAGTTGTGTTCCCTGGTGTGCATATGCAGGTGATCACCCCGAGGCCATTGGCCTGCAGGAAGTCGTTGAGAATCAGTAAGCTGGACTCCGAGGCTCCTGCTTGAGCTTTACAAGTATAGATTTGTTTGCAGGAGAGACCAGTTCCATTGGGTTGAATTCATTAGCTGCTTATCTTCCTTTTCTCCTGTCCTTTTCCCCCTTATACGTACAATTCTGTCTACTTTAGGTGGTTTCTCCTTTCATATCCCAGCTTCCTCCAATTTGGCATGCTTGAAAATATCTTTTTCCCCTGTTTCTCCCCCTACAACTTACAAGCAGTGAAAAATTGATCAAAGTTAAACTGTTTCAAAGGCATTAAACTCCTGTTTGATTGAGAGATTAAGGTTTGGCACACGAACTGAAATTCTATAGTTTAGAATCTTATGAACCAGAATCAATAAAATGGTTCATCAGAATGGGAGTGTTTTCTACTTTCTGGATCACTGATTATTTAGTACAGAAAGTTTGGCATCACCAAAGCACATCGTTTAGCTGCTCATCCATGCCTTACTCTGAAAAGGAAATGGCAGTACCTACTTTGTTGTTTTCCACTCACTAAGCCATGTCAGACTCATTGTGACCCCATGAACTGCAGCATGCCAGGCTTCCCTGTCCTTTACTATCTCCCGGAGTTTACTGGAACTCATGTCCATTGAGTTGGTGATGCCATCCAACCATTTCATCCTCTATTGCTCGCTTCTCCTTCTGCCCTCAGTCTTTCCCAGCATGAGGGTCTTTTCTAACGAGTCATTTCTTCGCATTAGGTGGACAAAGTAAACTGGAGCTTCAGCTGTAGTTATTCCAGGGAATATTCAGGATTGGTTTCCTTTAGGATTGACTGGTTTGATGTCCTTGCAGTCCAAGGGACTCTCAAGAGTCTTCTCCAGCACCACAGTTCAAAAGCATCGGTTCTTTGGTGCTAAGCCTTCTTTATTCAACTCTAACATCCATACATAATTACTGGAAAAACTATAGCTTAACTATATGGACTTTTGTTTGCAAAGTGATGCTTTTTAATACACTGTATAGGTTTATCATAGCTTTCCTTCCAAGGAACAAGTGTCTTTTAATTTCCTGGCTGCAGTCATCATCTGCAGTGATTTTGGAGTCCAAGAAAATAAATTTTTGCTGCTTCCACTTTTTCCTCTTCCATTTGCTATGAAGTAATGGGACCGGGTGCCATTATCTTAGTTTTTTGAATATACCTTCTTTAGATATTTTGATAATAAAAGGGACTGATTTTTCCTCCACTGATTGAACTCAACAGTTCCTAAGAAAGAGGCTGACATTATAATCACAGAATAATCTTTGCGATTTTTTTTTTCTTTGAAAGTATCCTTCAGAAAAGCTATAGTAGTAGTCCTTCTCCTCACCAGGACGAGGCCTTATCCAATTTGAAACCATATTCTTGTGCAATCTCTAGGCCTGTTTGGGAAGACATTGATTAGTTTGTCTGAGTCATCTTTGGTTATGTAGATAACCATAAAGAGTTTTCTATAGGTGTTTTGATTTTCTTTAGCAGCAAGGGTTATCTTTACAGCAGTGTTAAAATAGAAGACATAATTTATTGCCTTTTTGGGGGGGGCATTTTTTGAGTGTTCACAGAAGAACTTCAAGTACAAAGTCATTCCCTGTGCATGCTAACACTGAAGTTGTTTTCTTAAAGAAATGACTTCTAAAAATGGAATATTCTTCTAGTAAGGTTAACAAACCTTTCAGCTTTCAGAATTGCAATAAATTCATCAGTTGACAAAATATTTTCTGTTGACATAGTGATAATCTCTTTGGTGATAAGCAAATATGGCCATAAAGATATAATTTTATATATATACATTTATTTTAGATGCCAGTTTATATTGAGAATATTATGTGTAAGTTTTGTAAAACTGTACTATATAAAAATTCTATCTCCAAAGATCATGATACATTTTATTAAAATGTGAGATTGCCATTCACTGAAAAGCCATCATGTTTCCTATTGATGGTTGTTAATTGGGGAATGAGGAAAGTAACTGCAAATGAAGTGAATCTTAGTAATGTTTCTTAGTAGGTTTTCTAATCTTTACTAATCGTCCCTAGTGAGCCACTTAAAGGAGATAAATGCTGGAAAAATGGAAGGGCATTGTTTTAATAATGACTCACTTACATGTGTTCCTTTAGCATGGACCTTTTTAAAGCTTTGGTGCAACAGAATAAAAAGTGCTTAGAATTTGTTTTTTTTTCTTTAAAGAATGATTTAACTTACTAGATTTTTTAGGTACATGGTACAAAACTCAAAAACTATGTGAACTTCCTCCTCCTCTTCTATACACTCAGAAGTCCTCACAGAGACAAAGACTGTGACCGAGATTCTTGTTATCCTTATAGAGATTGTATGTGTTCATATACACATACATATAAATGGATATATGATACAGAACAGTGTATATAGCATGTATAAAATGTTTTATGTGTGTATTTCTTGCTTTTAAATATAAGGTAGGGTAGCTATACATATGTTCTGTATCTTCAGTTCAGTCACTCAGTCATGTCCAACTCTTTGAGACCCCATGGACTGCAGCATGCCAGGCTTACTGGTCCATCACCACCTCCAAGAGCTTGCTCAAACTCATGTCCATTGAGTCGGTGATGCCATTCAATCATCTCATCCTTTGTCGTCCCATTCTTCTCCTGCCTTCAATCTTTTCCAGCATCAGGGTCTTTTCCAGTGAGTCGGTTCTTCACATCAGGTGGCCAAAGTATTGGAGCTTCAGCTTCAGCATCAATCCTTCCCATAAATATTCAGGACTGATTTCCTTTAGGATTTGATCTCCTTGCAGTCCAAGGGACTCTCAAGAGTCTTCTTCAACACCACAGTTCAAAAGCATCAATTCTTCGGCACTCAGGTTTCTTTATGGTCCAACTCTCACATCCATACATGGATACTGGAAAAACCGTGGCTTTGACTAAATGATCTTTGTTGGCAAAGTAGTGTCTGTGCTTTTTGATATGCTCTTTAGGTTTGTCATAGCTTTTCTCCCAACAAGCAAGCGTCTTTTAATTTCATGGCTGCAGTCACCATCTGCAGTGATTTTGGAGCCCAGAAAAAGAAAGTCTGACACTGTTTCCATTGTTTCCCCATCTATTTGCCATGAAGTTATGGGATCAGATGTCATGATCTTCATTTTTTGAATGTTGAGTTTTAAGCCAGCTCTTTCACTCTCCTCAAGAGCTTCTTTAGTTCCTTTTCACTTTCTGCCATAAGGGTGCTATTATCTGCATATCTGAGGTTATTGATATTTCTCCCGGCAATCTTGATTCCAGCTTGTGCTTCATCCAGCCTAGCGTTTTGCATGATGTACTCTGCATATAAGTTAAATAATCAGGGTGACAATATACAGGCTTGTGTACTCCTTTCACAATTTGGAACCAGTCCATTGTTCCATGTCTGGTTCTAACTGTTACTTCTTGGCCTGCATACAGATTTCACAGGAGTCAGATAAGGTGGTCTGGTAATCCCATCTCTTTCAGAATTTTCCACAGTTTGTTGTGATCTTCACAGTCAAGGGCTTTAACGTAGTCAATAAAGAAGAAGTAGATGCTTTCTGGAATTCTCTTGCTTTTTCTATGATCCAGTGGATGTTGGCAATTTGATCTCTGGTTCCTCTGCCTTTTCTACATCCAGCTTGTACATCTGAAGGTTCTTGGTTCATGTACTGTTAAAACTCAGCTTGGAGAATTTTGAACATTACTTTGCTAATGTGTGAGATGAGTACAATTGTGCAGTAGTTTGAACATTCTTTGGCATGGCCTTTCTCTGGGATTGGAATGAAAGCTGACCTTTTCCAGTCCTGTGGCCACTGCTGAGTTTTCCAAATTTGGTGACATATTGAGTGCAGCATCTTCTTTCAGGATTTGAAATAGCTCAACTGGAATTCCATCACCTCCACTAGCTTTGTTCATAGTGATGCTTCCTAAGGCTCACTTGACTTCAGATTCCAGGATGTCTGGCTCTAGGTAACTGACCACACCATTGTGGTTATCTGGGTCATCAAGATCTTTTTTGTATAGTTGTTCAGTGTATTCTTGCCACCTCTTCTTAATATCTTCTGATTCTGTTAGGTCCATACCATTTCTGTCCTTTATCGAGCCCATCTTTGCATGAAATGTTCCCTTGGTATCTCTAATTTTCTTGAAGAGATTTCTAGTCTTTCCCATTCTATTGTTTTCCTCTATTTCTTTGCATTGATTACTTTTTTCACTTAACACATAAAGCTATATCATTCCTTTAAATGCTACATACAATTATGTTAAATGTCGTGTATAGATATAACATAATGTATTTGGTTTTTCCAATCATTTGTTTTTCATGAACAGGTGTGCTTGTAACTTCAGGAACATTTCCTAGAGCATAGAGAATTGTACACCAGATAGTTTGTACCCACTTCCATGCCCGCCCACAGAATGTGATAGTTTCTGCTACCAGTGAACATTTTATCAAACTCTTAAATTCTTACAAAGCTTAGATAAAGAAAAAATGCTGTCTCTTTGATGGTTTTACTTTGCATTTTTCATATCAGAGATGCTGAGCATTTTTTCATATACTTAACGACTTATGTTTGAATTTTTGTAAAAATATTTCCATAGTGTTATTTTTCATACATTGTTGGTCTTTGTTTTTGTTTATTTTTAGGACCTTTTTTTATAATAGGGAAAAATTGTCCTTTGTGGTGAAAGTATTTAGTCAATTTGTATTTTGACTTGACTTGTGATTTTTTTGATCCAGAAACATAGGTGACATTTTTTTTTTTGCCATTTACTCTGTGACACTCTTTTAAACCATGTAATTTGTCCTCATAAGTGTAACCTTCAGTAAAATTTTAAAATACATGAGAAATTAAGTAACTTGCTTACAGTCTCAGAGTTAAGTCAAACTCAGATAGTCCGACCCCAAACCCCATCCTCTTAACTACTATACTATACTACCTGTTTGTTTTTCTTAAAGAATAAAAATTTTAATTTTCCTGAGTTAAAAAAAAATCTTAATTCATAGGATTTTTTTTTCTCCTTGATATGGGCCACTTATAATTAGCAGATATATATTTTAATTATTTTTTCCCCCAAATAGAAGTACAGGGACTGATTTACTACTTACTTCAAAGTATAATTGAGAATTATTTGTTTGTGAGTTAGAATTCTTATTTACTCTGATTGGATTTTGCTGTTTTACTTTAATGTTTTTTCAGTTTTTTCCAAAAACTGTTCCATGTTACACAAACTGTCTCTCAGACTCTGTTAAAGAGTGAAAGAAATGTATTGGTTCACAAAATAAAGTTCAGGGATACCAGGCTTCAGGCAAGGTTTGATCCAGAGGCTTAGGGCATTCTTGGGATCCAGCTCTGTTTTCTGAGATACTCCAGACTCTGCACTTTGTTCTATCTCCAGACAAGATGTCCTCGTTACCTCACATATTCAGGTCATACTGTCCAAACGTAACAGTCAAGTGCATTCACATCAGAAATTCTAGTGACAATACTGATGCTTACTCTGATCAACTCCAGTTGTATTTCGAACTCCATCCTTGGGCTGGGAATGGAGTTAGGTTTCCTGGGATTACATATCCCTAATGGAAACTGGGCCTTATTGGGTAGTGGGAAAATAGACTGATGTTACAGCCAAATTCTGGTTGTACCAGTGGGATGGGGGAGAGTAAACACACATCCTAGTACTTTTGGGCAAGTAATGTGAAGCACAAACTTTTATTTCAATGTATCTTTTTTTAAAGGTAAATATTACAATTTTACATTATATTCTATACGATAGTCTTATATATACCAACATTCTTTCAGAGTTTTGAGTAAAGTCTTTGAACTGTCCTTTAACCTGTGACTTCAGGCATCCCTTGGTGTACCAGTACGTATGTGTAAACAAGTCTTGCATAATCTTAACGTAATGGACTCTTAACAAAAGCACATATTTGATGTATAGAATAGAACAGTGATAAAATAGAACACTGAAAGATTTAGTCAGTCCTATATCCTAGATATATTTTAAGCCATAATTTTAATAAAATATTGTCCATTTTAAGGGTGTTTTCCATAATTGACTATTATTTGCAGCTACCTATAACAACTGGTGTTAACCACTTCTTGGGTACTAATAATCATTATAAAAATATCAGAGGATATTTTTTAGAAAACATTCTTTGTACTCTTGGTCATTAAACTTAGTCTGAGAATGTGTTTCGTAGCTGTAACCATGTGCAGGACATTTTAAAAACTAGAATTGAACATTCAATCCCAGGTTTCCTCTGAGATAATTACAGGATGAAAAAAATGACTGAAGGAAAAAAATCAATTTATCTTTGTTAATAAAAATGCCTGAGTATTGTTCAGTGTCTTTTAATTTTAATGATATTTTAATTTTACTCACACAAACACCCACTTAACATCTGTCTGTTTTTAGAAAAAAGTTATTTTCTGTGATCTCATATGAGACTTGGATAGTAGAGAAAAACTTCTAATTATTTTCAAGCAAAAGTAGGACTCCCTGTGTGCCAGCCACTGTTTTAATGTTTAAAATATAATTACCTCTAATACTTAGAGCAGTCCTAAGGAAGTCAGGTTCCAACATGATTAAATAATTTGCCCAACATTGTTTACAGAGCAAGTAAATAGTTAAGTGGGAGAAGCCAGGCAGTCAGACTCAGGAGGCCAGGATCTTAACTACACAGTGTGTTGGTTCCTAGTTATTCTATTAATAAAAAGGAAGCCTTTGCCAGGTAAATCTCTGGAAGTTCGTTATGAAAACAATTTGTGGTGATACTGTTCGTGGACTCTTCTGGTTTGAAAGTGAACGACCAACCCAGTGTTTGAGCTCTGGCACCAGTGCAGGCTGTTTCCCAGAAACTCACATCTGTGCTGTACCTTTTGAAGTCATGCTTCGCTGGATCTTTGATGTGTTTCTTCTGTCCAGGTTCCTTTCAGGTGTCTAACTTCAAATGAGTGGTAATGGTGCCATTCTTCACCAATAACATAATGGAACTCGGGTTCTTTTATCCTTGTTGTTCTGTCGGTCATAATATGCTGGATTTATTTTAACTAATCAAAATGTTGAGTTTGCAGGTTTATCTTTTGGTTGTTATTTTGTGTATTTATCCATTCAGTGAGAGATTAAATTAGAAACTTTTACATAATATTTTTTGAAACACCAGCTGCTCTTCAAAAGAAGTGTGGTGCATGAATTACGTTTGTGTTTTGGTAAGCAGCAACTGGGTGAAAACCTTAAATCATTTTCTCTCTCAGCCTCAGTTCACCTCCACCTCCTTTATTTTGGATACTCGCCTCAGGCTTCTCTCACTTCTATAATGCACTTCTAGTCTTGTGGGAATAGTGAAAAACAAGCTGGGGCTGTCACTTGGAAAAAATATTGAGTAAATGTAAAAATACCTCTCTATTGTCTTCCACTGTGGCTTGCTTTTTCTTGTCTCTTCCCTCTGTCGAACTACAGCCCCCCTCTGTCATAGTTACAGGAAAAAGAAACCAATCTTAGATTTATTGGGAGTGAATTCAGAGTGGCTCAAAGGAAGAATTGAAGAATCAGGCTTTAGAATTGGAGCCAGTTGCTTGCTGACCTGTGTCTAGACATCCTTCAAGTTCATGACTCATCTCTGGTGACCTTCTCAGGACTATAGCATCTAGGGAAAGTGTGGGAGGACCCAAGTCAGTTCCCCCACCCCCAGCGCTGTCTGTGGACTGGAGGGATGGGCTGTGCTCTTGGAGGAGCTTGCTCCAGAGGATGTGGAGCTGGCTAGGTTTCTGTCTCCCCATTCCTCCACCTCCCCACCCGCTGACCCCGCCCTGGGTCTCTCTGGATTCTATGTACACTCCCAGACATAGGCAGTCTAATTTGATTTTGAGCAGAATTTTTCTCTAAGAAAGAAAGACTTGCTAAAAAAAGAAAGAAGTAATGGCCTTGAATTCCAAATCAATTTCATATTGATCTCTGGATAATTCTCAGTCATGATTTCAGTAATCAGTCATGTAAATTGATAAGATTGATGAATGTGGCTGAGGTGATAAAAATGGGCCAGAACTTAGCAGCTATATATTTCTACCTGTGTCCTTCCTCAGGGAAAACCCAGAGAGGAAGGAGGGAGAAGAATTGGATTAGTAGTTTTGCTTATTCTTCTGGTTTAGCTTTTTGCAAGACTTCTTTGCTTTTGCCAACTAAGAATAGAGAAAAATAGAATGTAACACTAAAAGAGGAGAAAAAGAAAATCATCACAGAATGTTGATAATTAGAATTTTCTAAAATACTATCACAGATGACATTTCATAGAGGACTTAACTGCATGATTTAAAGAGTAACTGGGCAGAGTGGTATATGAGAAAACTTGTACTAATAATTTCTGTTTCAGAAACTTGATGAATTTAAAGCAGTTCAAAATAAATTGTTAGGTTAAAAATGATGAGACTGACAATAACCAGAAAATTCAGGACTAAAGAAGAAAGATTGTTATCAAAACTTAGACTCATTTGTTTCAGTCACAAGCTGAAGTTTCTACCTCATTTATATCCTATATTTAAACTCTACAAAAATCAATTTTTGATTAAAATTCTGTACATGTCCATTTACATGTAAACCTTTAAGAAGAAACACTAAGTATTATTGTTTTGATTTAATATATAGATCAGGGTATGGGGAACAAATTTGGAAGAATTATTTCTTCTCTGTGTACTGTGCTTAGTTGCCCAGTTGTGTCCAACTCTTTGTGACCCCATGGAGGGTAGCCCAGCATGCTCCTCTGTCCGTGGGAATTCTCCAGGCAAGAATACTGGAGTGGGTTGCCATGCCCTCCTTGAGGGGATCTTCCCAACCCAGTGATTGAGCCCACGTTTCCCTCCTTGCAGGTGGAAGCCACCAGGGAAGCCCAAGAATACTGGGTAGCCTGTCCCTTCTCCAAGGGGTCTCCCTGACCCAGGAATTGAACTGAGGACTCCTGCATTGCAGGCAGATTCTTTACCAGCTGAGCTACCATAGAAGCCCATTTCTTCCCTAGAAATCTGTATTTAAATTTTGTTACCTTATCAAATATATTGAAAAATGCCTTAATGAATTGCAGTGAAAGTAACCATAAGTTTTCCAGTTTAATACAGTTGAACGTTGGTAAATAAGTGCTATGCTGGCGTGTCATAATCTTAGGATTCAGTTAGGAATTCAAAGAAAGCTGAAGCTAAGTTTCAGTTACGGTCTTTCATTGAGTCTATGAAAGTCTATTTTGGGGAAATTAACGGCTATATATGACAGTTCTCTATATTTGATCCCGAAAGTACCCAACAGGGACATTTTTCATTAACAGAAGTATTTTAAAAAAGGGATAAAAGTTATTTTTTAAAGAATGAATCACTGTAGCTATTTTCACATATTAGAAGCGAGGTAACTTTCAGTCATTTCATTCTGTGTTGCGGGGAGATGGTCCTGACAGAGTGAAGAGCATGTCCAGGTAACACGTGTAGCATTGTGACCGACAAACTTGAAGGCCAGCATGCCTGAAGTGGCCAGCACGGTCCAAGGGGAGAGGACCAAGAGGGCATCAGAAAGTCAGGAGGTAACGAGATCATGTTCAGACTTGTAGGCAGTCTTAAGGACCTTGGCTTGTATTTTTAGTGATATGGAAAGTCATTGGAATGTTTTAATCAAATGAGTAACATGAGTTGTCATTGGCTTAAAAAAGATTGTTCTGGCTCCTGAATGGCAGTAATGTCAGGACCAAGGACGGCAGTTGAGACACCTGCTGAGGTTTCCTGTAGCAATCCCAGGTGAACCAGGGTGGCGGCAGATGAGAGCTGATGAGGAAAAGTAAAACACAGAATGTATTTCACAGGAAGAACCAAACGGATTTGAACTGAATGTGGGAGGTAGTAAGAGGGAGCTGTCAGGAAGAAATGCAAGGACTTCTCCAGATCAAAGGCTGAAGTTTCCATTTGTGGGGCCAAGGGGAGGCTCAGAAGTAAAGGTGTGGGTTAAATCAGGAGTTCATTTTGGGGCATGTTGAGATGTCAGTTAAAATGGGTATGTGAGACTGGAGTTCAGGTAGGAGTGTGGCTGAAGATACAATTTGAGTTTCATTTGCACGTAGGTTTTGCCTAAAGTCACTAGACTGGATGAGACTATTTAGAGTGTGAGTGTTGATAGAAAAAAAAATTCCAAGACCGATGCTAGAGAACTCTGAGGGTTGGAAGTCAGCAAGGTGAATAACCAGCAAAGGAAGATGCAGAGTGAGGTACAAAGGCAGTCGGGACATTGTATGTATGCCGGCAGCCACGTGGTGAAGGTATTTCAAGGAGAAGGAATTGATAATCTTAGTTAAATCCTGTTTAAAGTTCAGCAACAAGGAGGGTCAGCTGGCGACCTTGACAGAGGCAGCTGGTGGCATTGAAGGAAGGCGTGACTAGATTGGCTTCAAGAGAGGGAAAGAGTTGAGGGGGGAATTGCAGGTAGCAAGTATATCTATACTTGTGGAAAAAAGCTGAGAAATGAGTGCTATTTGGAAAGGAAATGAGGCCAAGATAAGTTCTTTTTTTTTTTTTTTAACGTAAGTCAATTCAGCACAGAGGTGATCCAGTCCTGAGATACGGGGGTCGGGGTATATGTGAACTGCTATGGTTCTGTCCTTCAGGTAGCCAGGAGAGATGGGATCTAGTGCAGAAAAGGGACCCTGGGGCCTGGGGTGAGAGGTCAATGGAGAAGGAGGTGGTCTCGGAGAGACACACAGATTATTTATTCACTTAGGGAAGGTGGAATATATGGGCATGGATGCAGGTTGATAATTAGGTGTGTGGGGCAGGCTAAAGTAGGAGGGTTTTTATACTGTGTGTTTTAAAAGTTTATTCCATTTTTACTTTCTGCGGGCTGTCCTAGAGAGAGGACTGAAGGGTGTGGGAACAAGAAGGATTGTGGAGAGAAAAGCTAGAAACCAAGTGACAGACTCGTGTGCAGTGGAGTTTTACAGCAGCTGCTGCCTGCCCTGGAGTATGTTGTATTCTCTCCATTTGTTCTGACTTCAGTCAAAACCAGTAGCATGTGAAGGATTGTCCCTTGACTGACTTTTCTTTCCCTTCCTCTCAGTGCTTGCTCTTGCCCCTCTTCATCCTGAACACAAGGCCTTCTGTGTGCAGCAGACTTTGCCTCAAGAGTTGAGACAATGGAGGGAGATTACAACATGATCCTTCCTGCTTAATTTTAAAAAAACCCTTTCCCTCTTGCTTCAGAGCAGTTGTTCTTCCTTTTTTATGCTCTGGAACCTTTTGGCAAACTAGGAAAAGTGTATAGATGCCCCTTCCCCCCCCCCAATTTTTTTTTTTTTTTTTTTGATGAAAAAGTTCATAGTATTTCAGAGGAAACCAGTTAACAAGCTACAGGTTTTTAAATATTAAAAAACACACTTGTGATACAATATGAGTCTTTATTGTGCCTTCAAGGATGAGCTCTAGTAGAAGGTCCTATGACTACCTAATTTCAAAGTAGTCAATGAGTAAATAATATTCTTAGATATCTGTAGCATCTGAGATATAATATGAACCATGATTTCCTCTAGTGATGAGATCACAGGTGTTGATACTGTGATTTCCTTTTACAATTAAAGGAAATGCTTAATTTCAGCTAAAGGGTCATAAAAACAGAGATGAAGTATTTTTCCCCATCAAGTTCTGTCCTGCAATCTGTGTGTAAACTTTTTGGAAGTCTGGACTTCAGCTGAATCACCCTTGCCTCAGAGGAAATATTGCACCTCTCCTGTCCAAGGCTGATCCCATCACCTTCGTTTCTATTCTTTATTTTCTCTAGGACCTGCTCCAAACAGATATCCCAGATTGCTTTTATATCTTGAATCTTTTTCTATCCATTGGTTTCAACTTCTTTTTTGAAATGCACTTGACTTTGCTTCTATCTTTTGTTTCCTATGAGGGCAATAAATAGCCTAACTTGCCTGGATGTGGCCAATTCAGAGCTGGCATGTGCACTTTAAGTGTTTACTGCTGTAGAAGTGCTCATTAACTGTTGAAGATAAATAAATAGGTACGTCTCTTTCTGATGGAAATTCACGGACTTTTGTTTCAATTAGCAGATATTATAACTGTCTTCCTTCTGGTGAATGGAAGATCCTCATAGAATTAGTGAACCTTATGTACACCCCAGTGGTAAACTCAGTAAATTCATCAGTCTGTTGGTGAAAGTAAATATTCTCCTGGAGGGTCATGTTGCTGCTGCTGCTGTTGCTGCTGCTGCTGCTAAGTCGCTTCAGTCGTGTCCGACTCTGTGCGACCCCATAGACGGCAGCCCACCAGGCTCCCCCGTCCTTGGGATTCTCCAGGCAAGAACACTGAAGTGGGTTGCCATTTCCTTCTCCAATGCATGAAAGTGAAAAGTGAAAGTGAAGTTGCTCAGTCGTGTCCAACTCTTAGCGACCCCATGGACTGCAGCCTATCAGGCTCCTCCGTCCATGGGATTTTCCAGGCAAGAGTCCTAGAGTGGGGGGAGGGATATGTTAGATTTCCAGATTTAAGTGACTTTGTTAAAAGTAGTTGAGATTGACTCTTTGTCAAATCAGTTCATAGGTTTCCATGAAAATCTGATAAAATGTTGAATGATTTATAAGTTGTAACTGTATGTGTAAAATATAGTCTTCCTCAAGTTTGTTAAGTTGGAAATATTTAAATGTGTATGTTTAAAAATATAGTTCTGAATTAAATTTTGCATAGATTAATAGAAACATGAGTTATCTTAGATTACAGTGATAGAGTTATGACAGTAGAATTTAGTTTGGGAGAACTATTTACTATTAGTATTAGCACATGTTTTTGTCCTTGATATGAAATTACTTTTATTTTGTCAGTTGATAGAGTCTATCCTGGATTGATTTACTTTTCTCATAATCCAGTATCTAATATTCTTTGAACACACACTTCTAATTTATGTAGCTATAAATTATATTTTTATTTTATAATATTTGTCTCTGGTTTACTATTCCTTAATTATTGAAGGGTTTCTTGAACTTTTATATAGATATATTTATGCCAACATAAATGAGTCAGTTGAAGTATCTGCAAAGCTGTTACATCATTGGTGCTTGGCACATAATGAACACTATACAATAACATAAGGGACCACAAACATTCTCTCCAACTAGATTATAAATTTGTGTATAAACTCTTTGAACATGGGACCTTATTTTTCTTATACATCACCTTCTCCCTAGCATACCTGGCACAGTGTTTAGCCCAGAGTGGCTATAAACAAATATTTGTTGCATGAATGTAAGCCCCTAAGGAACAGTGGTCATATAAGGTGGGAAGAGGTTGTAGAAAGTGGAGTTTTTCTGGGAACTCATGACAAAGATAAACACATTTCCTTCTTTTACCTATTTTTATTTGGTGCAACTGATATATCTTACAATTACAAAATGACTATGGTTATTGAAAGTGGATGAGGTGTCATTAAGCCAGGACACACTGACATGGCTGTCTTCTTTCTGGCCAGCTTCCATTCTTATTCAATATATAAAGGCCATAGTTGGTAGCATTTTGCATGTTATCTGTGGGCTTAAGTGAATATTTGGGGGTAAAGTTATTCAATTAAGCTGTGTAGATAGAAAAATATGAATACACACATATACAAAAGGAAAATCTTGAAAGAATTAATGAGCATCGTGCAAGCCCTGCTGATAAATGCCATATGTCTAATTTTAGGCAGTGATTGATATTTTAGCATATATAAACCATTTATGTATTAACCTTTATAAATTAGTAAGTGATGTTTTAACATTAGGAATGAGATATTTTAACATATGGAGTGTTACTTTTTCTAGTTCCAAATGGCAGTCATGGTAATGAAATAAACTATTGATTTTATTACATTTATATACTTGCCAGTTCAGTAGAGAACTCAGATATTTTATAGGGTCATGAAAATTAATCAGTCACATTTTCTTCTTGTAATGATAAGCACCCATATTAAAAATTATCACATTTCAGGTACTTTATTTTTTGATCATCATTGTCTTATCTTTCCCCTTTAAGAAAAAGCAGAGCAACTACTATACATATATAAAGTAATTTTATACTTGCCAATTGATTTTCCCTTGGGGGCTACTGTAATTTTTATAAATAGCTTGCTGACTTCGAAGAAACATAGTTCTGTCCTTAGGAACTCATCTGGAAAGGGCATTTCTTTGGGGATATGGAGACCATGTGTGGAATTTCAGCTACAGGAAAAATCCTGGGATTTAAACAAAGAAATATTGCCTAGTTTAAAATTGAAGGTCTGTTTGTGAAACGTCGCCTTGCTCTTAATAGCAGTATTTTGTTTTTAGACCCTAATATATTGTGGAATTATAGTCCACAGTCTGGAGTTTTCAAACTCCTAGGGACCTGCAAATAGATTGGTGCCACTGGTCGTATTATCCTGGTCAAAAGTATTGATTTGAAGTAGTTTATCTTTGACTTACTAAAAATGAGCAAACGTTTCTGACTTAAAAATGGCAGTTTGTTTAATTCACTAAATTTCTCATAACTTGGAGTTCATGGAGTAAAAATAACAAAAAGTTCCTTTGGGAAAGACTCATGTCAGTCTGAGGCCTAATCCCTGCAATTGTCATATGTGTGAGATAGTTGCCACTAGAGACTTTATTGATTGAGTTAACGTAGTCCTTTGTAAAACTAAGAAGAAAGACTAGTTAAGTGTATTTTACTTAAAAACAATGAGGTGTAATTGACACATAACATTATATTAGTTTCAGGTGTACAGGCTCTCATTACAGGAAAAAATATAACTGTGTGGTGATGGATGTTAACTAACTCGTAGTGGTGATCATGTCACAATATGTACAAATATAGTGAGAGCTTGTTAGATGTACTCTTAGCAATTTTTAAATATATAATACAGCATCATTAACTGTGATCACCATGCTGCATATAGTATTCCCAGGGCTCATTTATTTTGTAAGTGGAAGTTTGTGCCTTTTGACAACCATCAATCATTTCTGAATTTTACTTTATGGTAAGGTTTAATGAACTACTTTTTATCCCACATTAAAATTTTTAATAGAAGATGCAGGTGGTTTTATGATATTTCTGTGATGAGAATACATGTGAAGGTTGGTATATCTTATATATATTATTATCCTTAATGCAATGGATACATGATACTGAATTCATATAAAGTAACTTTCACTATACTTGGATTAAGAGATATCCAAAATAATACCCTTTACTGTTTTAGCACCAGCGTTATTTTTTTCTTTGTTTGTTTTACTTTTTTTCTTTCTCTTTGAGGAAGAGGAAAATGTCACGGTTAGACTAGTAGCACATGCCAACATCAGGCTTCAGACCCTCTGCACGTTTATCACACTCCACCCCCAACTTGTAAAAGTGCTAGAGCTGTTACTGAAGACTCATTTTCTATGAGTTCACTTTGAAACACGTAAGAGTTAAGACAAACATTAAATGAATAATTATAGAATTACCCAGTTACCATCCAATTTGATACTGTGATAAGCAAAGAAAGCATTCTTCTTCTTAAATGGCTTAAATGAGCTGATGGAATTTCTCATTCTACTGATGTACAGTTTTGTTCTTCAGGATGGTATGTAAAACACCTAACCTCAATTCTTTCTTATTGCAAGGTAAACTAATTCTAGTACCGTCTATGGTTGGAGGGAAATTAACTGTGTTATTTGCATTTTCTCTAGGCTGCCTTCCCTGGTAGCTCAGGTGGTAAGAGCGTGTGCCTACAATGAAGGAGACCTGAGTTCAATCCCTGGGTTGGGAAGATCCCCTGGAGAAGGAAATGGCAACCCACTCCAGTACTCTTGCCTTGAAAATCCCATGGACGGAGGAGCCGTGGACGGAAACTACAGTCCATGGGGTCGCAAAGAGTCGGACATGACTGAGCCACTTCACTTTCACTTTCATGAAGCTCTTTATTCTTGTTAATTCTGTTCTCTCAAACTCCACACTGTCTTGTCTATTTTATAGCACTCCTTTAGTATCCTAAAATAATGACATGATATGAAACTCTACTTTAATCCTATTGTAGTATAAAGGAAAAAGTTACATTAAAATTTAATTTTTGTAAAAAATTGTAACAAATACGTTTTCAAAAATAACATGAATTCCAATATGGAAATGCTTCAACATGACCATAACAGAAATAATGAACAAATTAGGTTCTTGGAGAAGGCAGTGGCAACCTACTCCAGTACGCTTGCCTGGAAAATCCCATGGATGAAGGGGCCTGGTGAGCTGTAGTCCATGGGGTCACTAGGAGTCAGACAGGACTGAGCGACTTCACTTTTCACTTTCATGCACTGGAGAAGGAAATGGCAACCCACTCCAGTGTTCTTGCCTGGAGAATCCGAGGGATGGGGGAGCCTGGTGGGTGGCTGTCAATGGGGTCACACAGAGTCGGACACGACTGAAGCGACTTAACAGCAGCAGCAGCAGCAGTACTCACGTGTAGTATCACTATATGCCATGGATACAAATACAGGCTAAAAAAAAGTGGTTGTATCAATGACTCAGAAAATAATAAATGGAATTGAGAATGTGGGTGTTAATTTTTGATATGTTGAATCACTTTTGACAAGGTTCAAAACGTAATAAACCCTTTGAATTACATAGGGGTTTATTTGAAAAATTCAGTGTGTATTAAAAATGTTTCATGAATACTATGTTTTTGTGTAAAATGGAATAAGATTGTAGACTCAGGTAATTATCAGCATATTTTTCATACTCCTGAGTCTCTAGCCATTCATTAGGCTTGGGAGCCCAAGAACATTCTTTGGGAGTCTTTTGTATTGTAGCAAACATAGCAAGCTTCTTTTCAGCCTATGAAAAGCAAATAATATTCCCTAGTCACTGTGTAAGCCAAAATGTAATCACTTATTTTCAGAAAGGCCAGCGCTAGGTGATTCTTTTGGGAAAGAACCTTTGCTCTAGGCTGAGGCTTTAAACCTGAATGTCTGTTTTCTAAAGCATAAGTAGTTTTTACCTCTCCTGTAGACTGCCCACTTTTCTTTATTATCCTAACATAATCAATAAAAATTCATGTTTGTTTATCTCAGAATATGCCTAATAGACAAGGAATGATGCAACTATAATAGTCTAGGTGTACAAATAACATTTCAAGCAAAGTACCAGCTGCTAATAAACCATTGTGGGTAGGATCCTTTCATCTTTAAGTAGACGTCTAGTACATGAACTAAGAACTTCCATATATACAAGCTGGATTTAGAAAAGGCAGAGGAACCAGAGATCAAATTGCCAACATCCATTAGATCATAGAAAATGCAAAGAAATTCCAGAAAAACATCTGCTTCATTGACTATGCTAAAGCCATTGACTGTGTGGATCACAATGAGCTGTGGAAAATTCTGAAAGAGATGGGAATACCAGACTACCTTATCTGTTTCCTGAGAAACTTGTATGCAGGTCAAGAAGCAACAGTTAGAACTAGACATGGAACAACAGACTGGTTTCACTTAGGGAAAGGGGTATATCAAGGCTGTATATTGTCACCCTGCTTATTATATGCGGAGTACATCATGTGAAATCCTGGGCTTTAGGAAGCACAAGATGGAATCAAGATTGCTGGAAGAAATATCAATAACCTCAGATATGCAGATGATGCCACCCTTATGGCAGAAGGCAAAGAGGAGCTAAAGGTCCTCTTGATGAAAGTGAAAGAGAGTGAAAAAGCTGGCTTAAAACTCAGCATTCAAAAAATGAAGATCATGGCATCTGGTCCCATCACTTCATGGCAAATAGATGGGGAAACAATGGAAACAGTGAGATACTTTATATTTTGGGGCTCCAGAATCACTGCAGATGGTGACTGCAACCATGAAATTAAAGACGCCTGCTTCTTGGAAGAAAAGCTGTGATCAACCTAGAAAGCATGTCAAAAAGCAGAGACATTACTTTGCCTACAAAGATCTGTCTAGTCAAAGCTATGATTTTTCCAGTAGTCACATGTGGATGTGACAGTTTGGACCATAAAGAAGGCTGAGCGTCAAAGAATTGATGCTTTTGAACTGTGGTGTTGGAGAAAACTCTTGAGTCTCTGGGAGATGGTGGAGGACAGGGAAGCTTGGCATGCTGCAGTCCATGGGGTCATAAAGAGTTGGATATGACTGAGTGACTGAACAGCAACAACAACTTTGTGTAAAGATTAGGCATTTGTTTTTATTTTAAAATATGTGAGGAGTTAATCATAACACCAGACATTTATAGAACACTTAAGTAACAGTTGTTTGCCTTATCTATTATTTTCAGTTTGCTAACCATCTGATAAAGCAGGCATTATTGATATCTTCACTTTGCAAAGCAAACTCAGAGCTGTAGGGAGGTTAATTGCCTTGCTCAAGGTCACACAGCTATTAACTAGTAGAGGCAGGATTTAAACTTGTGTTTTTCTTACTCTAGAGTATTTACTCTTAAATTACAATGGTGTTCAGACGAAACCTTTTTGAAAGTAGATCACCACTGTTAACATGTCTAACACAGACCTTCAGAGAAGCTTTCCTAACTTTTAAACGTATTTATACATGCTTCTACAATACGTGAACTGTGAACTTCCAGATGTTCAAGCTAGTTCTAGAAAGGCAGAGGAACCAGAGATCAAATTGCGAGCATCCACTGGATCACAGAAAAAGCAGAGAGTTCCAGAAAAATATCTATTTCTGCTTTATTGACTATACCAAAGCCTTTGACTGTGTGGATCACAATAAACTGTGGAAAATTATGAAAGAGATGGAAATACCAGACCACCTGACCTGCGTCTTGAGAAACCTGTATGCAGGTCAGGAAGCAATAGTTAGAACTGGACATGGAACAATAGACTGGTTCCAAATAGGAAAAGGAGTACATCAAGGCTGTATATTGTCAACCTACTTATTTAACTTCTATGCAGAGTACACATCATGAGAAATGCTGGGCTGGAAGAAGCACAAGCTGGAATCAAGATTGCCAGGAGAAATGTCTATAACCTCAGATATGCAGATGACACCACCCTTATGGCAGAAAGTGAAGAGGAACTAAAAAGCCTCTTGATGAAAGTGAAAGTGGAGAGTGAAAAAGTGAGCATAAAGCTCAACATTCAGAAAACGAAGATCATGGCATCCGGTCCCATGACTTCATGGCAGATAGATGGGGAAACAGTGGAAACAGTGGCTGACTTTATCTTTTTGGGCTCCAAAGTCACTGCAGATGGTGATTGCAGTCATGAAATTAAAAGACATTTACTCCTTGGAAGGAAAGTTATGACCAACCTAGATAGCATATTAAAAAGCAGAGATATTACTTTGTCAACAAAGATCCATCTAGTCAAGGCTATGGTTTTACCAGTGGCCACGTATAGGTGTGAGAGTTGGACTATAAAGAGAGCTGAGTGCTAAAGAACTGATGCTTTTGATCTGTGGTGTTGGAGAAGACTCTTTGAGAGTCCCTGGGGCTGCAAGGAGATCCAACCAGTCCATTCTAAAGGAGACCAGTCCTGGGTGTTCATTGGAAGGACTGATGCTGAAGCTGAAACTCCAGTATTTTGGCCACCTCATACCAAGACCTGACTCATTGGAAAAGACCCTGATGCTGGGAAAGATTGAGGGCAGGAGGAGAAGGGGACAACAGAGGATGAGATGGATGGATGGCATCACCAACTCAATGGACATGAGTTTGGGTGAACTCCGGGAGTTGGTGATGGATAGGGAGGCCTGATGTGCTGCGGTTCATGGGATCTCAAAGAGTTGGACATGACTGAACAACTGAACGGAACTGATAAATGCTTCCTGTTAGTTTCCTTTTTCGGGGCACCTATATGGGATATAAAAGTGACCTATGCACAGAAATTCTACTTGCTGGTGTTTAAATGTCATAGTGGCAATGAGAAATTGATGATGGCCAAGTACTTCAAACCTGCCAACATCAGGATGCTCATCAGTCAGTCAGTTCAATCGCTCAGTCATGTCCGACTCTTGGCGACCCCATGGACGGCAGCACGCCAGGCTTTCCTGTCCATCACCACTCCTGGAGCCTGCTCAAACTCATGTCCACCACGTCAGTGATGCCATCCAACCATCTCATCCTCTGTCATCCCCTTCTCCTCCCGCCTTCTCTTTCCCAGTATCAGGGTCTTTTCCAATGAGTCAGTTCTTTGCATCAAGTGGCCAAAGTACTAGAGTTTCAGCTTCAGCATCAGTCCTTCCAATGAATATTCAGGACTGATTTCCTGTAGTATTGACAGGTTGCAAAAACAACACCCAGTTGTAGATGTGACAGGTGATGGCAATAAAGTCCAGTGTTGTAAAAAGCGATATTCCATAGAAAACTGGAATGTTAGATCCATGAATCAAGGCAAATTGAAAGTGGTCAAATAGGAGATGAGAGGAGTGAACATTGACATTTTAGGAATCCGTGAACTAAAATGGACTGGAATGGGTGAATTTAACTCAGATAACCATTATATCTACTACTGCAGGCAAGAATCCCTTAGAAGAAATGAAGTAGCCATCATAGTCAACAAAAGAGTCCAAATGCAGTACTGGGATGCAGAGTGAAAAACAACAGAATGATGTCTGTTCGTTTCTAAGGTAAACCATTCACTATCACAGTAATCCAAGTCTCTGCCCCAACCAGTAATGCTGAAGAAGCTGAAGTTGAATGGTTTAGTGAAGACCTTCAAGACCTTCTAGCACTAACACCCAAAGGAGATGTCCTTTTCATTATTGGGGACTGGAATGCAAAAGTAGGAATTCAAGAGCTACCTGGAGTAAGAGGCAAATTTGGTCTTGGAGTAAAATGAAGCAGGTCAAAAGCTAACAGAGTTTTGCCAGGGAACACAATGGTCATAGGAAACACCCTCCTCCAACAACACAAGAGAAGACTCTACTCATGGACATCACTAGTTGGTCAATACCAACATCAGATTGATTATATTCTTTTCAGCCAGAGATGGAGAAACTCTATACAGTCAGCAAAAACATGACCGGGAGCTGACTGTGGCTCAGATCATGAACTCCTTATTGCCAAATTCAGACTTAAATTGAAGAAAGTAGGAAAACCACTAGACCATTTGGGTATGACCTAAATCAAATCCCTTATGATTATACAGTGGGAGTGAGAAATAGATTCAAGGGATTAGATCTGATAGAGTACCTGAAGATTATGGACAGAGGTTCATGACATTGTACAGGAGGCAGGGATCAAGACCATCCCCTAGAAAAAGAAATGCACAAAAGCAAAATGGTTGTCTGAGGAGGCTTTACAAATAGCTGAGAAAAGAAGAGAAGCTAAAAGCCAAGGAGAAAAGGAAAGATGTACCTATTTGAATGCAGAGTTCCAAAGAAAGCAAGGAGAGATAAGAAAGCCAGGCTGCTCATCAGTGATCAGTATGTGAACTTAGTCTCCCTGTGTCGTCTAGAATGATAGAAAATGTAAAAGCACTGTCACGTACTTGACAAACTCTGCAAGAATAATAAAACCCAGAAGGTACCAGGATAATGCTTATTTTTTTGTTAAGCACCTTCAACTTCAACTAATGGGAAAGCCTACTTGAAATTTCTTCAGATGCCAGTTACCAGTGAAGAAAATGAGTGTGTATTGCTGCCACTGGTGATATTTGTGACTTTATTGTATAAACAGTGTCTTTTAGTCTTCTGTGTGTTATTCCTTTCAGCATTAATACATTTATTTAAAATAAGGTCGTATGAAAGGATCAAATGAATCTTTCTTGTGGTTGGCAGTGAAGTAATCAGAATTTTTACTTATTTTAGATTCAGAGAGGCTTCTCATTTAAAAATAGCCTTTTTCATAGTTGCCGATTCTGCCTCTTCCGCTTTGCTGTTGGAAGACCGATGAAGACTTTGAAAGAAACACATACCATATTGGAGGAAGAAAAAGACTAATGCTACCAGAAATTTTGATGCATTTCCTCCACCCAAAAGGAACTGAACTGGTTAAAACCAGATTGTCTGATGAAACAGCCCAGCCAGTTTAAAGTAGGAAATGTAGTTTGCTGCTTTCATAACATCTGCTGCTTGTTCAAACGCCTCTAGTCTTTAAACAGTGAGAAAATGAGGATGCTCTCCATCTGCTGCAAGGAGGCTATTTTTCTGAGGAAGCTATTGTATTACCATCACTTAGGTCTCCATTCTCTTATGTCTCTCTACATCCGTCCAACAGCTGTATGAACGATAGTAAGCAGCAAGGGTATGAAGGGTAGACACAGTTGGGGCTGCCCACTGCTGCATCCCAAATGGATGGTGTCTCTTCAGATAGAGGGCTTAAGATGGGAATGGAGAACTAAATGGTGGGCGTTTTACTCTTAGATGATCCTTCTTCAGACCAGCAATATAAGGAGAAGGTCCCTCTGCAGAAGACCAGCTGTAAAATAATGCCTGCAAGGGACTGCCCTGGGGGTCTAGTGGTTAAGACTCTGAACTTCCAATGCAGGTGGCCTGGGTTTAATCCTTCATCAGGGAACTAGATCCCATATGCTACAACTAATCAGCCCATGTGCCACAATTAAGACCTGGCACAGCCAAAAATAAAAAAAAAAGTTCCTGAGAGTCACTGAGAACTGGGATTATAACTCTTTACGTTGCTGCTACAGAAGTGAAAAGGGGGTTCTGTAATTATCCAAGAGCGAAATGAGCTAGGCCATGTCCTCTGTTGACACTGAGCACCACCACCATCATAGAAGATGCAGTAGTAAAACTCAACAGCGTGGGATCTGTTGACAGTGTATACTTCAAGGTGAAGATTGATCATCCTGAAGATGCAAGAGAGAAGCTTGTTTTGGGGAAATATTTACAATGATTAGAATATTTACTAAACAGTGTGCCATAAGAGAACATCTTCTAAGGTATGGTATCTATGGAACGGCAGTGGGGAACTCTAAGAGAACAAATTTATGTTTTAGTAAAAGTGAGCAGAGAGTGCAAGGAACACTGAAACTGAGAGCTGGATTTAAGTCTGCAGAGGAGGCAGCATTATTAGTCTTAAAAAACTAAATCAGTGAGGTGAAGAACAAGTCTGAGGAACTTCCTTAGATTTTAGAGAAGGATCAAGAAGTGAAAAGATGGGGGAAAAAGCTGAAATCCAATCTAAGAAAGGCAAATATAAATGGCTGATAAAAATATGAAAATAATTCAGCCTTATTATGCAGGGAAATGTAAATAAAAATGCAGATGAGTTCTCACTTTGCACCAATCTAATTTATTACTCAAGTGAGAATTTTCACACAAGACCAGTAAAAAGAATACTGTTTAAAATGAACATTTATTTAATACTTAACACAATGTTATTAAAATATTTAACACTGCATTTAAAATCAACTGTACTTCAGTAAAAAATGTAATCATTTAGATAGTTTGATAACATTTTCTTAAAGAGATTACCACTTTATCTAAGGGAATAATGCATATGTAGTAAGATTTATATATAAAGGTAATAGAAATGGGAAAAAAATCCAGTAAATTATGAGAGACTTAAACCTAGTAATAATTTATAGCCTTAAAATGTGATTTTGAAAATATCTAGTGATATGGAAGTGTCCTTTGCTAATAGTGTACTTTCAATGTTTCTCAAGCTGGATGCTAATAGACAAAAGAGGAAAATATATTAAGTGGGAAATAAATTTGGGAAGCTGCTTATTACCTAAATTTGTTATGACTTGCTTCCTGTCTTTTATTATGATTTCAAAAATCATAGTAAAAGTTAGCACATTATAGGCTCTGAGAAATCCTTCAATAAAGACATCAGCTAACATTTCTTAATTTGTTTTATACTGTTTATACCACAAAACACTGCTTTTAGTGGAAGAGATACTAACATCTCTCAGACAGTGTGTATTAAATACTAGTTTGGGAAACAGTGTGTTTATGAAATGGAAGTAAATACACCAAATAACTTGAAAATATCTCTGAATAATGTAATTGTTTTATACTTACATGTAACTCAACTTTTCTTCATGAATTTCTTCAATAAGAATGCAGTACTTTTTTAACATAAGGAAATACAGCAATTGTATTAAAAAAAATTGGGTACTCGAACTATAACATTTAGAAGTCATTAGAGGAACCACTATCTTGAAATTCATGTCACACTTCTGTAACTTAAAACTTTTACAGAATTTTGGATTAGGCCTTTATTTTAAAATCTGGGGGGAGATATTTTAGTTCCTCCTTGACTATGAATGATGGATTTCAACAGACTAACAAATTGGGTTGCCTTGAGTCAAAGTAGAATGAAAATAGTTATTTGTTTAAATCAAAGAACTGAATACACGTGTCATCTTATTTGTTATTAACCTCGAACATATGAAAAATAGGACAGGGAGGTTATTTGCTGTTGATGGTTGAGAGGTATGTGTGTGCATGTGTGCATTTAAAGTTTCTAACTTCTTCATTTTCAATACATCAAAGTGACAAACCTGGTAATCCTACCACTTTAGTCTTTCTCCACCCTTTCCAGATCAACTTAAATTCTTCTAATTATTCACAGATGAGATTAAGTCCTAAGAATTTTTGTCCACATTATGCTGTTTCTCTTCTTTCTTTTAGAGATGACTACCTTTCTTTTTGTAGCCGTATTAATAGATAAGCACATCAATCTAGTTTACTATTGCACTAATCATATTTTATTAATGCAAGAAGTTTTAGACTAACAGAGGAAAATCTGGAAGTGATTTAGATCTTGCCTTTTTGAAAAATTTGAATCGTGGTCCCATCAGACTGTCCAGAGCAAGTTCAGTTGGGAGATGAGAGAGTTAAATTTCAGGAGGCTATGCTTTGTTAGAATAGATAATATTCACTGTAAGTTGTAAAGTGAAGTTGAAAAATGTGTATTTTAGTCTTTTTTTTTTTTTAAACAGCTTTCCATCTTTTCAATTAAACAAATGAGTTTTTTTAGGCTTTAGACTAAAGGCTATGTAGCACACACGAATACCCATCCTATGAGGGCTGCTTTAATGCTGAGTCAGGAGACCAGTCTTCATTTGTATACTGATAGAGGTAAAAGAGCATCTCTTCTCCAACATTAATTTGCTAAATAAGACATAAGTTCAGAAGTTCTGCACATTTACTCTAAGAACAAAGATGGAAAGCACTGGAATCCTCATATGTTTAACTCCTGCATTCTTGATGTGGTGAACACTTTGATCACTGTGGTGTGGCAGTTTTGCAGCCAAATCCTAACCCAGGTGGCATAAAGATGATGAGCCTTAAAACAATGGGCTTCCGTGACAGGGCTTTCAAAGGGGGTTAACATGCCATACAAATAATAGAGAAGTCTGTGAAAATAAACATTTTGAGTTATTTTGGTTGCCCCTGTGAGAAAAAATTATTTAATTGCATATCAATAACTAAAGGGTGGTGTGGTTAGGATTTCAAAAGTAAATCATTTCCATTTCATCCAATGAAAAAATCTTCTTCCTGAGTCTCCAGAAGCCTAGTTAATGTTTTTCATTGTGATCAATGTGTCTTTGGGGATTTTCATCTGTAACTAAATAGAACTCATTTTTTTCCCCCGTAATTTGAAATTCCAGTTCCTTGGTGAAATTCTCTAATTAGAATAAGAGAAGCAAAATTTCTGACCCCATTCTCCCTTCACAAATTTTCCCTAACACTTCCTACTACTGATGAAGGGAGAAATTGAAGGTTGAAAGAATCAATGTAGCCTTTTACTTTATTTTGTATCCAGATATTGTTTACTAGTGGAAAATTGGTCTCTTTGGGTAGGGAAGAAATAGAATTATATGCGCTACAAACTTCAGGAGCAAAAATTGTATACTTACAAGCATTTAGAGATTCAGAATGTCATTAAGAAGCTGAACAAATACTGTTCATGACACATTAGAGAATGAAATCCATAGTCATAAAAGGCAGCTCTTGGGAAAAAGAACTGTTTATTTTTTTAATTCATAGGTTTTTAATGGCAATTTTCATATAAAAGGTTTGCTTAAATATCTATTAAGAAAATAAAAAAGCTGAGGCATAAGGATTAAATTTATGAATTAAATTGAGTCTGTTTTAAATTAAACTTGTTCTATCTGTTAGTGTCTTACAGCCAGGCATCTTTTTTTCTTAAGGAAGAGGTGTTTGCTACTCCATTTTTTAAAAAAAGTTTTGTAGGAGTTTGCTCTACTTCCTATTAGTAAGTGTTGAGGTTATAGGAAAGGAAAGTGTTTAATAATACTTGGAACCAGCTTTTAAGTTTGGCAGACATGCATCTTCTTGATCCTAGGCATTTTTGCCTCAGTCTCTCCTAGAAGTTCTTGGACTAAGTCAACCCAATACTTCATTTTTATGTGACTGTCTCTTTCACAAATCCCATTCCATTCCATCCCATTTCATTCTATCCCATTTGTTTATTCTTTGATATATGTGGATATACTTCCCTGGTGGCTCAGATGGTAAAGAATCCTCCTGCAGTACAGAAGACCCGAGTTCAATCCCTGGTTTGGTAAGATCCCCTGGAGAAGGGCATGGCAACCCACTCCAGTATTCCTGCCTGGAGAATCCCATGGGCAAAGGAAAAGCCTCTTGAAGAAAATGAAAGAGGAGAGTGAAAAAGCTGGTTTAAAGCTCAACATTCAGAAAACTAAGATCATGGCATCCAGTCCCATCACTTCATGGAAAATAAATGGGGAAACAATGGAAACAGTGAGAGACTTTATTTTCTTGGGCTCCAAAATCACTGCAGATGGTGACTGAAGCCATGAAAATAAAAGGTGCTTGCTCCTTGGAAGAAAAGCTATGACCAACCTAGACAGCATATTAAAAAGCAGTCTATCTAGTCAAAGCTATGGTTTTTCCAGTAGCCATGTTTCGATGTGAGAGTTGGACTATAAAGGAAGCTGAGCGCCAAAGAATTGATGCTTTTGAACTGTGATGTTGGAGAAGACTCTTGAGAGTCCCTTGAACTGCAAGAAGATCCAACCAGTCAATCCTAAAGGAAATCAGTCCTGAATATTCATTGGAAAGACTGATGCTGAAGCTGAAGTTCCAATACTTTGGCCACCTGATGCAAAGAACTGACTCACTGGAAGAGACCCTGATGCTGGGAAAGATTGAAGGCAGGAGGAGTAGGGGATGTTAGAGGATGAGATGGTTGGATGGCATCACTGACTCAATGGACATGAGTTTGAGCAAGCTCTGGGAGTTTGTGATGGACAGGGAAGCCTGGCGTGCTGCAGTCCATGGGGTTGCAAAGAGTCAGACATGACTGAGCGACTGAACTGATATGTGAATATATTTTCCGTTTTTGTCTTGAGAGTTATGTATAGTGTACTGCAGTGATTAAGGGAAAGGACACTGTGACTAAAGTAGATTCAAACTTCTGTTTTGCTATTTACTAGCTGGACGATTTATGATAAATTATTTAAGCCCTGTGTGTGTCACTTCCCTGGTATGTAAAATAGAGATACTGATATCACTTACCTCTCAGAGCTGTTGTAATATTAAATGTGAGAGCACATGTAAAGTGCTTAGAACAATATATAATGTGCATCTAAATCCTTTTGTCGATCTTTGAAGGCTGATTAGAACTTAATATTTCCTGTTCCATCCCAGAGTTTTTCTGGACCCACTTTGATGGTCATATATCACTTCAACCAAGTTTGAATTCTGCCTTTGGTCTGCTCCCCCTATGCCCTGCATGTTCCTAGAATACTCTCCACATTGCTCCAGCTACGTGGATTCTACATGTCAAGCCTCCTATCCTTCCCTTTTCTTACTACCAAAGTAAAGTCATAGTCCCTGAAATTAAAACTCGTATAGACTGCAAACCTTTTAAGTACAGACAGAAATTGCTTTTTGGTATCCCAAAACATCCTATATTGCAGCACTGAGCAAAAATGTTACCAATTAAATACATGCTGATTATAAAATTGTGTTGTTGCTAATCTACTGATATTTAACAATGGAGAAATTTAGAAATGATATATAATAATATAGTTCAGAATAGGCTTTTTCTGTGCAAAAAAGAATCCTCTTGCAATGTGAGAGACCTGGGTTCGATCCCTGGGTTGGGAAGATCCCCTGGAGGAGGGCATGGCAATGTATTGCCATGCTCCTGTATTCTTGTCTGGAGAATCCCCACGGACAGAGGAGCCTGGTGGACTATAGTCTGTGGGTTCTCAAAGAGCCGGACAGAACTGAGTGACTAAGCACAGCACATGTAGCAGGTTTTTTTTCTATTTACAATTTCAGTTGTGTGCTAATAGATTAGGAATTATCAGAGGTGGTTTTCACATTGTATATATTCCCTGAACCTATTGTTTGAGTAAAATAAGATCATCCTATGTTGAATTTCATACAAGTAGGTGAATAGTTTGTATTTAACCACTTTGTGTAGACTTCAGTTGTAAGGAAACTATACACTTTATTTGAAATAATAGTAACTTTGCTGTACAGAAGAGACTAACACAGCATAATCAACTATACTCCAATAAAAATTTAAAAAATAGTAGCAGTTAACTTTATATAGTGCTTACTGTATGCTGCATGGTACCTGTTAGATTGAAAAGTAAAAATAAAGACAAGGTTTCTTGGGGATTCCAAATTTAATTATAAATGTTAGAAACTTTTTTTTTTATGAGAGATTTTAGTTTAGAGAGTTTTATGTTGAATAGAAATGGTGCTTCTAGATAGCTCACCTGTCTGTACCTGACTCTGAGGAATCCCCACGGTGGTGGTCACCCCCAAGAAGTAAAGTGAGTAGTGGAGGGCACTGGCCTTGCAGCCTGGAGTGGTGAATAACAGTTCTGGGGTTTTCTTTTCCCTTGAAAATCTCTCCAAGGTCTTCAGGCTATTCAAAGAGAAAGGTGAAGAAAATAGTAGCACTCTGTATTTATTTTGCAGCTGCTATTTGGTTTCTAATTTAGGCTGTGTATTTTCCTTTAATGTTTCATTTTGACGTAATGTATTTTAAAATGGACTTTTCCTGTGGATAAACATTTTATGATATGATTTTCTCAAGTTCTAGGCGACAATGTGGCTGTGTTTTATTTACTTGAATCATTTGTGATGAGAACCAGACTCAAACTTATTTCAGAAATAGTGGTAATTATACAAATGAAAGAGGCAGATATATGTTTTTATTCAGAGTTGCTCTGCAATGCATTCCTGAAACTATATCTGAACAATCATACATCTTCTAAAATTGGTAGATATGTTATACTTGTCCATTGCAAGTTTTATGTGATTAAATGACGACACAGTGATATATATGGTTGTCAGACAGAATAAGATTTAGCATATGGGTAGCTACAGTAGTCCCCCTTTACCTATGGTTTTGCCTTCCAAGGTTTCAGTTACCCACAGTCAACCACAGTCTGAAATAGTAAACGGAAAATTCCAGAAATAAACAATTCCTAGATTTTAAATTGCACACCATTCTGAGTAGTGTGATGAAGTCACACATCATCCCACCTCGGAGGGGAATCATCCCTTTGTCCCAGGCACTCATGCTGTATTCCCTAATTACCAATTAGCAACTGAGTATCTGACTTGGTTATCAGATGTACTGTTGAGGTATGCAGTGCTTGAGTTCAGGTAGCCCTTCTTTTACTTAATAATGGCCCCAAAGTGCAAGAGTAGTGATGCTGGCAGTTCAGATATTCTCACTGTGCCTAATTTATAAACTAAGCTTCGTCATAGGTATGTGTATCTAGGAAAAGACATGCTGTATATGGAGTTTAGTACCATTCAGTTTCAGGTGTCCGCTGGGGGTCTTGAAACATATCCTCCATGGATCAGTGGGGGAGTACTCTAATATATGGTAATGAGGTTAAAGGTAATGAAAGAGAGATACAAATGTACATGAAAAATTGTGTGCTTAAATTGTTCTTTTAAACCAAAACTGTACGTTTTGGATCTCCTACTTGCATATATAAATAAAGACGTTGGTAGGTCTTGTTATGTTCTCAGGTATGAGCATTTGGAGTAGACCAAATTCAAGGCATATGTGGTCCCATAGCTGTACTGTGGTCTGCTGCTTGAGCACCCATCACTGTAATTATTGGAGTCTAGTCTCCAGAAGATCCTCTCTGGGATACAGTCCCAACGTGAATGGCAACCTCTCCCATTTTGCATCTCCTTCATGGCAGGTAGACAGTAATGGTGGCATTTGGGGGAGAGTGTCAGGATAAAAAAAAATCAGGATGTCAGGATTAAAAAAAACAAAACTTCATTTTATTAAAAAAAATCAAGGTATTGCTTAGAATATTTTAGGCGGAGGAGTAGAGGTATAAGGATATTAGGGTGACTTGTAATCCTTAGGAAGGAAATGTTTATTAGGTGCTGTTTCTGAGCCACACAATTTTGTTTTTCTTTTATAAATGGGTCATTTAATAAGAGTCAAAGGCTTATCAAAAGATTAAGTTGTATTGAAGTAGACAATTTTTTAGAATTTCTTGACTGTAGATTAGGGATTTAGTTATCTTAGGTCATTGTATTTTGACAGGGGTACAAGCTCAAGGATCTTTAAGTGTGTTTTGGAACTACTAGGACTGAAGGTTGAATGTGAACAAAAAGTCAGATTTACTTGATCACCTTTTAATCAACTTTATTTAAATCATATTTAAAATTTTAAATCCTGAACTTAGCTTTTTCTATTTAAATATATTATTATATTACATAAATATATTTTAATAGCTTCATGGTATATGGAGGTTTGTTTTATAATCTACCAATGATATACTTCAGTATAATTTATAGAATAAAAATGAGTTTATGGATATCATGTAGATTAATTCTGAAATAGAAATGTAGATTTTATTTTGTTTATTAAAACTCATAAGAATGTAATAATAGTTCAAAGCAAATCTGTTCACGTTGTTTTCTACATAAAGTTTTCAGCAGTTCCTGTTGCCTTCACGATGAAGTCTAACGTGTATCTAGGAAACCTCATCTTTTTCATTTATTCATTTGCAAAGCTTTTATTTGTCCCCAGTCTGCTCCTTTTCTCATTCCTAGTAGAGATTTTGTCACTATCTGTGTTCTCAAGTGTTCTACCTTAACGTATTTCTGTAGCTTTTTAGAGGGTGACCATTTCTTTTCTTTAACTGAGAAAATACAGTTCCTCAGAGATGACTGTCAGCTTTCTGCTTTTGTACCAGTGCCCACTCCTGCACCTCTTGATACTTAAAATAACAATATTCTTATTCAGTCATATTCTTTCTCTTTTCCTGTCCTTTTCTTTGCTAACTCCCTTTTTACCAACTCTTTGCCCTTCCCTGATTCAATCTCAGCATCTGTTACTCTCACTCTTTGGAAAGAAGCTGTGTATGTTCTTGACTACCCATTCATTGTTTACTTCATTGTCTGTAGCTAGAATTTGTTCACTTGCTTAGTTGTGTCTGACTCTTTGTGACCTGTTAGACTGTAGCTTGCCAGGCTCCTCTGTCCATGGGAGTTTCCAGGCAAGAATTTTGGAGAGGGTTGCCATTTCCTCCTCTAAAGGATGTTCCCAACTCAAAGATCGAACCTGCATCTCCTGCCTTGTCAGGCAGATTCTTTATCACTGAGCCACCTGGGAAGCCCCATAGCTACAATTGCTTTCATCAGATTACTAATGACCATTGATTTGCCAAATCTCAAAGATTTGTTTCAGGCATTAGTATATCCCCTGTATCCAGTGGTGCTGCATATTAAGACACAAACAATTTGTTAAAATAATGACATTTTTTCACTTGTATTATCTTCTTTTTATTTATCTGACTTCACCTTCTCTAGGTTCTCTTGTGCATGCTAAGTCACTTCAGTCGTATCTGACGCTTTGCAACCATATGGACTGTAGCCACCAGGCTCCTCTCTCCCTGGGAATTCTCCAGTCAAGCGTACTGGAGTGGTTTGCCATTCCCTCCTCCAGGGGATTTTCCTGATCAAGGGATCGAATCTGTGTCTGTTACATCTCCAGCATTAATAGGTGGGTCTTTACCACTAGCGCCACATGGGAAGCCCCTGAGTTCATTTATTGGCTCCTTAAATATCTGTGTTCTCTGTAAGGTTCTGAGAGACCACATTCTCATTCCACCATGATTTTTACTGTTTGGGTAGAAGGCGTCCATTTACAAGCATGCCTTCCAGTGTATAGCACGTCTCTCATCTTAAGTCTTGTCCCATATTCAAAGACAATCTTTTTGTGTGTTCATGGGAGTTCCTAACTCAGGATGTCCAGTACTGAACTCAGGATCAGTCCCCAGAAGTATAGTCCTTCTAGGTTATTTCTTGTAAGTGACTTCACCAGATGCGCAAACACTGAAACCAGATCTGAAACAGCTCTATAATTCTTGCTGCCTCTGGTACCTTAATTTCGAGTCTTCTTCCGCCCTTTATTCCTCCATCTCAGGGTCTGGGTTAGTGCCGTCTCAGTTTGCACCTGGAATGTACTTGGTTTCGCCCCTTTGCCTGTCTCTCTAGTTTTGACTAGGTTTTATGTTTCTTCTTTTTAACCTAAGTAAAAGATTTTAGAGTTTCAGTGGGATGCATAGATTTTCTTTTCAGACTGGATCAGATTGAAACTATTTGTTTATGAACCCTTGGAAAAACAGAAATTTTCAGGACCTTCAAAAAGTGATTGGTACATTACTCAATGCATGTTTATGATTTTGATATAGTGATACTTTTTGAAGCTAGTTTTAGCTGCATATTAAGATCATGATTTACTTTTTTATTCAGTTTAAAAGAACTTCTTACTGTTGTTGACTTTGCATGGGGAAACTAAGAGGATCACATTTCCTTGGAAAGGGCTGAGAAGTGTCTTTTGTTTCCAGTGTTGGAGAATAAGCATAACTTTGACAGTTGTATATGACAGAAAGACCATTCTCTGCAGAGGGAAGACAAAAGCCAATGCTTAATGCCATGAAAAGAAGCAGAGTGGAAATATTCTTGGAATGCGAAAATGTTTGAATTTATGCAAATGCAGAAGAAGATTAATATTTATATTTGTCTAGTCTCATTTATTTAGACAAATATTTCATCTCAGGGACTCCCAGTTTGGTAGACTAGATATGATGGATTGAATTCTGCTCTTTTATTTCTTCTGGAACTCCTAATATCTTGCTAGTACTGTTTATTTACATAGTAATATGAGTCTCCATGGAGTCATTATTTAGCAGTCAAATGTTAGAACACTCTGATAAGAGGGCCAAAAATAAAAAATTGAATCTTAACTTTGTCTAAAACCTCTTAAAAAAAATAGCAGTAAGTCTGTACTTCGTTTAAAATAATTTATCTTTCACACATATACACACACATAGAGAGGAATGTTATTTTGTATTTCTACTTGCTAGATAACTTGTGAATTTCACTTACTCTTTCTATAATGTAAAAGATAAAGCCTCCATAGGTTTTCTTTTAAAGTCTAGAATCATTATTCATATAATGTATGAAAACAATTTTACACTTTTTTTCTTCAGTCCGTTTTCCTTTATATTACTAAGCACCAGAAGAAAGGCAAATTTTTCCTGTGATGCTAAAATTTCTTCCAGATCACATGCAGAAACACCCTTTCCTTTTCCCTTTGAGGTCTTTCTAAGTGATCATTTATAGACTTTTAAGTATATATGGCCAGGTCTTTAATCTGAGCTACTCTGTCTAAATGTAAACTGTTCAGATAGTATGTATCTTCAGTGTTAGGCTTTGCATCTGGTCTACACTTTAACCAGGTAGTATTTTTTTTTTTTTTTTTTTTTTTAGATTTGACTGAAATTAGAGGTGTGTTCCATCTTTATTGTATGGATTCAAAAGACTTGCTTGATTTTGAAATACTCTTTTATTCATTATATAATAGAATGTGCCTGTGTTCTAACTGTATGTTTCCTAATTAGTAATACTTAAATTATTTTCCTTGGATTATGTAAGCATTTCTTTTAAAAGTTTAGTTTTTATAAAATGCTTCATGTTTTATATGTTTGGCTTTCTAAACATTTTTTCTGAAGATGTGAAGCTGAATGAATTTAAAGAACAGCAGTTCCACTTTCCCCGTTGAGACCTGGTCAGCTTTTGCATAAGAAATAGCAAATGTCTTACAGGTTGAATAAATTATTAGTAGTACTTTTAAGGTGATATTTAGCAAACTTTATGGGTAATTGAAAATACATGTAGTCTATGTTATAAAAATACATTACTATAGGGAAAAAATTGCAGACATTTAGATTTTAAAGAAATGTATCACGTTGTCCTAAACAGCCTTTTAAAATCCTAGTTTTATAAATCCTTATCGGTCTTCACTAAATTTTGCTTTTAAAAATTTGAATGAAAATGCGTGATGCCTGAGTTCCTTCAGTGTGGAGTTTGTGTTGTACTTGGGCTTGTTTTTGTGATTTTCTTCCACTGAAGTTAGAATGGAGTCTTGAAGAATAGGTTTTTGGCTCCCAAGGGCCATCATAGTCGTATACTAATTCTTAATCACTGTGTCTGTGGAATATATGCCTGTTGTAGCTCTCAGCATATTGACTTGCCCTTCTTCTTATTTCCAGCCAAGATTTTGGAAATGTCTTAACCAAAAAAAAAAAAAAAAAAGTACACATTTTCCACTTGGGATGGAAAGCATCTTTACTTGGTTATACTATTTGCTGTATGATGATTAAGGAATTACTGCTATAAATAGAAACTGTCAACTTAGTTATCAGTGTACATTTTGAATGAAAGGATCCATAGCTTTTATTTTTTCTCAGTCCTTTTTCTTCTAGATAGTGGAGAATTGGGGGAAAAATAAATGGTTTAATAATGCAACTTTTTGTGAGTATGTGAAAATAAATATGAATGCCTTTGTTACAGTGAGGTTTTTACATTATAGATGGATTTCATAGTCTTTGAAATAGAAATTTGTGCAAAATTTAAATTGCACAAATTCTCCTGTTAGCAGAGCAGATTTATAATGCTCCAACATTATTGAAAATCTTGCACTGGATACTTACCTGACTCTGCAAGTTTTTTCTCTAAAACTGAGATGATACAAAGAAGGTTAACTTGACTCAGAATTTGGGATTTCCTGTACCTGCACTGGAAGCTGTCTTCTTATACAATCTTGAATGGCAATTGTGAAGCAGTGGCAATAACCTTAGATAAAGAGCTAGGTAACCTGAATTTTCAAGTAGACTCTGTTGTTTTCAAGTTTCAGAACTCCAGTGTAAATGTTTTTTTTTTTTAATGAGAGGTATTATGTTAAATACTGCATGTACATTATCTTAATTCTTACAGTATAAGTTAGGCATTCTCTCCAGTTTACAGATTAAGAAACCAAGGCTTAGTAAAGTTAAACAGCTTACCCAAGATTACCCAGCCAGGAAATACAGAGCTGGAATTCATACCCAGGGAATATTTGGCTCCAAGGCAAATTCTTCCCTGTATTCTCTGTCAAGTACCATGTACTTGTGGTGAGGATTGTTGTTGTTATTTAGTCACTCAGTCGTGTCTGGCTCTTTGGGACTCCATGGGTGGCAGCACGCTAAGGTTCTCTGTCCTTTCCTTATCTCTTGGAGCTTGCTCAAACTCATGTCCATTGAGTCACTGATGCCATCCAACCATCTCATCCTCTGTTGTCCCCTTCTCATCCTGCCTTCAATCTTTCCACATCAGGGTCTCTTCTAATGAGTTGGCTCTTTCCATCAGGTGGCCAAAGTATTGGAGCTTCAGTGTTAGTCCTTCCAATGAACATTCAGGGTTGATTGCCTTTAGGATTGACCAGTTTGATCTCTTTGCAGTCTAAGGGACTCTCAAAAGTCTTCTCCAGCACCACAGAACATAAGCATCAATTCTTTGGTGCTCAGCCTTCCTTATGGTCCAACTCTCACATCCATACATAACTATTGGAAAAATCATAGCTTTGACTATACGGATCTTTGTTGACAAAGTAATGTCTCTGCTTTTTAATATGCTGCCTAGGCTTGTCATAGCTTTTCTTCCAAGGAGCAAGCGTCTTTTAATTTCATGGCTTCAGTCACCATCTGCAGTGATTTCAGAGCCCAAGAAAATACAGTCTTTCACTGTTTCCCCACCTATTTTGCCATGAAGTGATGGGACTGGATGCCATGATCTTCGTTTTTTGAATATTGAATTTTAAGTCAGCTTTTTCACTCTCCTCTTTCACCTTCATCAAGAGGCTCTTTAGTTCCTTTTCGTTTTCTGCCATAAGGGCAGTGTTATTGATATTTATTGTTATTTCTCCCGGTAGTCTTGATTCCTTTGCCTCATCCAGCTCAGCGTTGCACATGATGTATTCTGCATATAAGTTACATAAGCAGGGTGACAATATACAGCCTTGACATACTCCTTTTCCAATTTGAAACCAGTCTGTTGTTCCATGTCTGGTTCTAGCTATTGCTTCTTTACCTGTATACAGGTTTCTCAGGAGGCAGGTGAGATAGTTTGGTATTTCCATCTCTTTTAACAATTTTCCACAGTTTATTGTGATCCACACAAAGTCTTTATGTAGTCAATGAAGCAGAAATAGGTGTTTTTCTGAATCCTCTTGATCCAACTGATCAAGTTCTATGATCCAACTGATGTTGGAAATTTGATCTCTGGTTCCTTTGTAAAGTAAGCTGTTAGTCTTGGTATAGTAAAACGTGGCATATTTGGAATTGGAACTGTTGTTAATCCCTTATGCTATTTTAAGATTTTACATTTACTTTGTAATTTTTTATATATGAATACTTTATACCCTCAGGATTGTTAATGTTTTGTCAGTGTCATGTTTTTTGATTTATGAAGTATTCATTTTTTTTTTTTAAGTTACTGAGAAGGAAGGAAATCTATGATTCCCTCCCTCTGCCCTTATTATTCGTGGAATTTTGTTCTGGAAAAAAGAAAAATCAAGAGTTTTACCTCAGAATCTTATTTAGGATTTTTTGGACTTCAGAGCTTAATAATTTTTAAAATGATTCACTTGTAATTTCCTGCAGAAGGATAGGGTCTTTTAACACTCCAGTATTCTTCTTCTTTTTTTTTTTTTTTTTAACATTCCACTATTCCTTAAAAAAAAAAAAAGAAAGAAAGACAAGGTAAATACATTAAAAAAAAAATCGATTGCTTTGGTGAGAATAGTGGTCAAAGGATTTTAAACAACTTAGTTTACTACCTGTATATAGACACTGTTTTGAGTGTTGTGCATTACTGAAATACTTGAAGGCCTTTTCTTGGTATGCATTGCTGAAATACCCTAAGGTTTGATTCTAGAATGCTTGAAAAAATTTAAATTGCAAGAGAAAAACAAATGAATGCTTACTCATGTTGTAACACTTTTCTGTAATTTCCCTCAATTTCTGAGGTTGTCCTTTGTTACCTTTTATTCAGGTTAGGAATGGATTTTAAGTACTCTTGATTCCAAGTAATTTGTTTAATTGTCTTAATGCTATCTTTGTAATGACTTTAAGCTGTGGTGCTCTGTGAGCTAGCGCCCAAGGGCTGGATAATTGACATCCAGGCAGTGAGGTCTGCTTTCTCTTACTGATCTCTTGCAGCCTCTGTGACCTCACAAGGGCATTAAAAAAAATGTTTTAACCTCTAGCAGCTTTGAAGGCATAGTTCTAGAATATGATTTGGGAATTCAAAATTGATATTTTAAGTAAAACTAATGTAAATACATATTTATAGACAAAACCCTCGAGTCTAAAATTATAGTTTAAACACGCTCTAAAAGGGTGCAATTTTTTTTTCAAGATTATTTTTTTAAACCCAGGAGCAATATAGTGTGAAAAGTCCCTATCAGTATCACATATTTAGTGATGGTTGCCAGTATTTGTTTGAAATATAAATTTTGAAATTCTGTTTTTTGACTAAAGTAGATGTATATGAAATTATTAACCTTAATTTTCAGATGGAAAATGGAGAAGGCAATGGCACCCCACTCCAGTGTTCTTGCCTGGAGAATCCCAGGAACGGCGGAGCCTGGTGGGCTGCCGTCTATGGGGTCGCACAGAGTCGGACACGACTGAAGCGACTTAGCAGGAGCAGCAGCAGCAGTTGGAAAATAAAAAATAATTCTTCACCTTTCATGAATAGTATAATGGATGAATCTACAGCTTTTTGTTTTAAGATTCTTCTTAACAATTTCAAGTATTTAGCAAAGCTCTGTGTAAACATTCACAATAAATGATCACCGATTGCCTAGTTACATGTAAATGCTTTCTGTAAGCATAAAACTGAACTTAGAATAAAGGATATAAGTCACAGTCTCTACTTCCATTAGGCTCCTCTGTCCATGAATTTCTCCAGGCAAGAATCTTGGAGTGGTTAGTAATTCCCTTCTCCAGGGGATCTTGCCAACCTAGGGATGGAACCTGGCTCTCCTGCATTGCAGGTGGATTCTTTACCCTCTGAGCCACAAGGGAACCATCCTCCCTCCGCCCCCACCAAGCTTGGAGCAAAGAAATTTTAATTTGAATCAATTTAAAAGTAATGTCGGGAGAAATATCAATAACCTCAGATATGCAGATAACACCACCCTTATGGCAGAAAGTGAAGAGGAACTAAAAAGCCTCTTGATGAAAGTGAAAGAGGAGAGTAAAAAAGTTGGCTTAAAGCTCAACATTCAGAAAACTAAGATCATGGCATCTGGTCCCATCACTTCATGGGAATTATTAGATGGGGAAACAGTGGAAACAGTGTCAGATTTTATTTTTTTGGTCTTCAAAATCATTGCAGATGGTGATTGCATCCATGAAATTAAAAGACGCTTATTGCTTGCAAGGCAAGTTATGACCAACTTAGATAGCATATTCAAAAGCAGAGACATTACTTTGCCAACAAAGGTCCATCTAGTCAAGGCTATGGTTTTTCCTGTGGTCATATATGGATGTGAGAGTTGGACTGTGAAGACAGCTGAGCGCTGAAGAATTGATGCTTTTGAACTGTGTTGTTGGAGAAGACTCTTGAGAGTCCCTTGGACCGCAAGGAGATCCAACCAGTCCATCCTAAAGGAGATCAGTTCTGGGTGTTCATTGGAAGGACTGATGCTGAGGCTGACACTCCAATACTTTGGCCACCTCATGCGAGGAGTTGACTCATTGGAAAAGATCCTGATGCTGGGAGGGATTGGGGGCAGGAGGAGAAGGGGACGACAGGATGAGATGGCTGGATGGCATCACGGACTCGATGGACATGAGTTTGGGTGAACTCTGGGAGTTGGTGATGGACAGGGAGGCCTGGCATGCTGTAATTCATGGGGTCTCAAAGAGTCGGACACGACTGAGCGACTGAACTGAACTGAACTGAAAAGTGATGTAAGTCTGCACTAGCTTTGAAAGATTTTGTAGGATATGTCTTCATTTATAGGAAAGCTAGGTAGTCACATTGCCTGTGAGGTCCCTCAGGCCCATCTCACATGTGTAAGGGCTATATTTAGAAATACTCTATCTGAATTTTATTTGTCTTCAGTCAGACTTCCTGGGTCATCATTGATCAGTCTTGTAGCAGGTATTCCTGATGGCGTTCTTTTGCCTCTCTGGTCTGTCTGGTGAGTGCTTTATTTGTTCTGTCACTTCAGAGAGTCTTCCTTGAGTACTCACCACATTATCAAATGATCCTCAGTCCACTTGTCAACTTGCATCTGGGCTGCTCTTCTCTTATTTGCCTGTTTCCCTGGATTTTTGCATTCCTCTTCCTTTTTGTAGGTTGGGTCTTCTGCATGGTCTTTTCATTCCTCCTCCTGCTTTTCTAAATCTTATCTATACTTCAAGGCTATGAATTATGAAGCAGTGAATTATGACTTTGTAAATTCATGTATCTTAATTATTATTACCTATGTTTTATTGTCTTTAAAATTTTTATAGGAAACACAAAATTTATCTAGTTAACAATTTTTACCTGTAAAGTTCAATAATATTAAGTATATTTATGTTGTGCAACAGATTATCATTCCTTCGTCATCTTGCAAAATGGAAATTCTCTGCTCATTAAAAAGCTTCTTATTTCTCCTTCCCTTCAGCCTCTGGTAACTGATATACTACTTTCTGTTTCTGAGTTTGACAACTTTAGATATCTCATGTCAGTGACATTATACAAGGTTTGTTTTTCTGTGACTGACATATCACATTGCATATTTATCCATGTTGTGACATGTGACAGAATGTTCTTCTTTTTTAAAACTGAATCATATTCCAGTGTGTGTGTATACCGCATTTTGTTTTTCTGTTCATCTGTCTGTGGGCATCTGGGATGCTTTGACCTCTTGGCTATTGTCAGTAATGCTACGGTGAGCATGTGCACATATTTCTCTGAGATGTGCTTTCAGTTCTTTTGGCTACAGACTCAGAAGTGGGATTGCTGCTGGATCATATGACATTTTTAAGTTTTTGAAGAACTGCCATAATGTTTCTTGTTGTGGTTGTACCATTTTTTATTCCCACCAACAGTGTATCAGGGTTCCAGTTTCTCTGCATCCTTTCTACCTCTTGTTATTTTTTTCTTTTTTAATAGTAGTCATATTCATTCTTGTGGGTGTGAGGTAATATCTCATGATTGTGGTTTTTGGTTTTCATTTTGCTGTCGATTAATGCTAAACATCTGTCCCTTTGCTTGTTGGCCATTTGCATATCAAAAGTTTGGAGAACTTTTATTGAAGTCCTTTGCCCATCTTTTAATTGAGTTCTTTTTTTGTTGTTGATAGGTAGGAGTGGTCTATATGTTCTGGATATTAAACTCAGATGCGTAATATGCTAATATTTGCTCCCATTCTACAGTTTGCACTCTGTTGATTGTGTCCCTTACTGTGCAGAAGCTTTGTAAGTTTAGCATAGTCCTGTTTGTTTGCTTTTGTTGTCTGTGCTTTCAATGACATGGCTAAGAGCTCATTGTCAAATCCAGTGTCTTGATACTTTTCTTTTATATTCTCTTCTAGGTACATTAGTTGAGTCTTTAATCCGTTTTGAGTTAGTTTTGTGTAAGGCAAAGGTCTGGCTTCATCCGACTTCTTTCAGATGTGGATATCTAGTTTTCCTAGCACTATTTGCTTAAAAGACTATAGGTAAGTTAGACTTTGAAAATTGTCTGCTCATTAATCATACTGAAGCTGGTCATTGAGTGTTAGGCATTTTTGAAACACCATGACTTTTTATAGATGAGATTGAAGCACAGAGGAATTTCAGTAATTCATCTAAGGCCCAGATGAAATGAAATATGTTTACAAATTCATTAATTCCCAGTTACTTAGTAGATGTCTATTAAGTACCAAGACTGTGGTTTCTGAAACTATTTTTGACTGCATCAGGTCATAGTTTCAACAGGTGGGATCTTTTGTTGCGGTGCACTGGCTCTGTGTTCTTAAGTAAATTGGTCTTATGTTGGCATTTAAGGCGAGATGCCTGGTATTTAAGCATTTCAGTTTGATGCTGTGTGTAAAGTGATCTGATTTATTCTGATTCTACCATTTATTAATACTTTTGCATACGATTTGAATGCCCTTAAATTGCAAGAATTGTAAAACAGCGTTAATTAAAAAGTAAATCGTTAATTCATACTTGGCATTATCATCTCATACAGTTTTGTTTTTCAGACAATTAAAATGTCTTATTTTGTGAATTCAATTTAAGGTCTCTCCTGATTTGGGAGAGTTAAATAAAACTGTGTTCTAATAGAGTTCTGTTTGCAAATTTGAATTCTTTGAGAAATGGATTTTATTTTGCTTTAAGATTGTAGGAATTTTATTATACTAATCTGGTAGTCAATTCAGTTTGTCAGTTTAATTCAGATATAAATTTGTTTGCCTGCTTAATCTGACACCATTACAATGAAAAATATCTTATTTTTTTACCTTTCTTGACCACACATTTTGCTTTTAGTCTTTGTCTTTATTCTTTGTCTCTCTTATGTGTTTTAATTGGGAAAATGTATTTCTTACCTAATTAAGATCTAATTGTGGTTTACAGAAATTTTACTAGAATTGGGTGATATGAATACTATCAAAGGACTATCAAAATCCCACTGTTTTTCTTGCTTCTGTTTTTTAGTAAACAAACTTGGTTCGAAAACTGTTACAGATAAAATCCAGTATACATAGTGACTCTTGTCTGTAGCTATCCTTTTATATCATTAAACTCTTTAGTGTTACTTATACTTATTATTAGCTTCATTTTGGAAATATACCAGACAAACTTTGTGTGATATCTGTAATTTTATTACATGGAGTACTGTATTTTCTTATGTTTGCAAGCTAGGAGCTCAAAAGTTAGAGCTTTGAGGTGCTATAATACAAATATCTTTTTCCCCAGTTTAATTATGAATTGCCATTGGCTCTGCACTTGTATTGATGAAACGTCACCCACCTTTTTCTTCAACTAATAGGTTAAAACAAATAATATCTCCATTTTTTCTCTCCCTCTGTTGACAGAGTGGATTTCACCCTATTCTTAGATGTGAAAGGAAGGGGAGGTTATTGCATACTTTGCTGATAAAAGTAAGGTCATAGTAATTATTAAAGAGTTTAGGATGTTTAGACATCATTATTAGTTTTTAACATTTTGACTTTGGGGTATGCTGAAGTTAACAGAAACTTAATATATTTTATACAAAGAATGGAATGTATGTTTGGTCCTTTAGTTTATCAGTAAAAACACATAAGATAAGGAAACCAGTATAAATCAACACGACAAAGATGTGATTTGTTATATAATGAGAAAGTAACTTGTACCTTTCATTTGAAATGTTGGCTTACACACTTAGTTTGTTCATCAAACATTTACACACTTGGTAATAACCTTTTTCCAAATGTTACTGATATCAACTGATAACATTTTTCAGGTTAATAAACAAACTAGATTACAGAATTATGCTGTTTTCAAGCAAATCCAATCCATTATATTTTTGGACTGATAGTTCTAGTTGGCTTCACTTATTTTAGAGGGCAAATGTGAAACAGGTGTAAGTACTTCAGAGGCCCCAAGCCTGAAGAGATTGTGAGGGACCTTAGTGACTGTTCATGTGGAGACTCTTTTCTAACCAGTTTATCCCTGTGTATAGTTACTTTTTATAATGTGCTTCATTGTTCAGGCAATGCTACAAATTCTTTATATATATATATACACACACACACATACATATACACACAGACACACACACACACACATTTGTGCTTGCTTAGTCGCTCAGTCCATGTCTGACTCTGTGACCCCATGGACTGTAGTAGCCCACCAGGCTCCTCTGTCCATGGGATTCTCCAGACTAAAATACTGGACTGGGTAGCCATTCCCTTCTCCAGGGGACCTTCCCGGCCCAGGAATTGAACTGGGGTCCCCTGCATTGCAGGCAGATTCTTTACCATCTGAGCAACCAGGGAAGCCCTATATATATACACACACACACTCACACATATGTGTAGATAAACATATATTTAAGTACATGTATTTATAGAGGAAAACAACAGAATGGGAAAGACTAAGGATCTATTCAAGAAAACCAGAGATACCAAAGGAACATTTCAGGCAAAAATGGGCTCGATAAAGAACAGAAATGGTATGGACCTAACGGAAGCAGAAGATATTAAGAAGAGGTGGCAAGAATACACAGAAGAACTGTACAAAAAAGAACTTCACGACCCAGATGATCATGATGGTGTGATCACTGACCTAGAGCCAGACATCCTGGAATGTGAAGTCAAGTGGGCCTTAGAAAGCATCACTACGAACAAAGCTAGTGGAGGTGATGGAATTCCAGTGGAGCTATTCCAAATCCTGAAAGATGATGCTGTGAAAGTGCTGCACTCAATATGCCAGCAAATTGGGAAAACTCAGCAGTGGCCACAGGATTAGAAAAGGTCAGTTTTAATCCCAATCCCAAAGAAAGGCAATGCCAAAGAGTGCTGAAACTACCGCACAATTGCACTCATCTCACACGCTAGTAAAGTAATGCTCAAAATTCTCCAAGCCAGGCTTCAGCAATATGTGAACTGTGAACTTCCTGATGTTCAAGCTGGATTTAGAAAAGGCAGAGGAACCAGAGATCAAATTGCCAACATCCGCTGGATCATGGAAAAAGCAAGAGGGTTCCAGAAAAACATCTATTTCTGCTTTATTGACTATGCCAAAGCCTTTGACTGTGTAGATCACAATCAACTGTGGAAAATTCTGAGAGAGATGGGAATACCAGACCACCTGATCTGCCTCTTGACAAATCTGTATGAAGGTCAGGAAGCAACAGTTAGAACTGGACATGAAACAACAGACTGGTTCCAAATAGGAAAAGGAGTACGTCAAGGCTGTATATTGTCACCATGTTTATTTAACTTATATGCAGAGTACATCATGAGAAATGCTGGACTGGAAGAAACACAAGTTGGAATCAAGATTGCTGGGAGAAATATCAATAACCTCAGATATGCAGATGACACCACCCTTATGGCAGAAAGTGAAGAGGAACTCAAAAGCCTCTTGATGAAAGTGAGAGTGGAGACTGAAAAGGTTGGCTTAAAGCTCAACATTCAGAAAACGAAGATCATGGCATCTGGTCCCATCACTACATGGGAAATAGATGGAGAAACAGTGGAAACAGTGTCAGACTTTCTTTTTCTGGGCTCCAAAATCACTGCAGATGGTGACTGCAGCCATGAAATTAAAAGACGCTTACTCCTTGGAAGGAAAGTTATGACCAACCTAGATAGCATATTCAAAAGCAGAGACATCACTTTGCCAATAAAGGTTCGCCTAGTCAAGGCTATGGTGTTTCCTGTGGTCATGTATGGATATGAGAGCTGGACTGTGAAGAAGGCTGAGCACCGAAGAATTGATGCTTTTGAACTGTGGTGTTGGAGAAGACTCTTGAGAGTCCCTTGGACTGCAAGGAGATCCAACCAGTCCATTCTGAAGGAGATCAGTCCTGGGTGTTCTTTGGAAGAAATGATGCTAAAGCTGAAATTCCAGTATTTTGGCCACCTCATGCGAAGAGTTGACTCATTGGAGAAGACTCTGATGCTGGGAGGGATTGGGGGCAGGAGGAGAAGGGGACGACAGAGGATGAGATGGCTGGATGGCATCACTGACTCGATGAATGTGAGTCTGAGTGACCTCCGAGAGCTGGTGATGGATAGGGAGGCCTGGCATGCTGCAGTTCATGGGGTCGCAAAGAGTCGGACATGACTGAGCGACTGATCTGATCTGATCTGATCTGATTTATAGAAAGATAGATATTCAGTATTCTCTGCAACATCTCATTCCCACTTTAAAGATGATAAAACTGATCATTGGAAGGTTGAAAAAGCTGATAACATGGCTAGTAAATGGTAGACCTGAGATTAAATCATGACCTCATGTTCTATACTGTCAATGTTATACTTAAAACCTATAATACTATTTAAACAATTACCCTAGGGTGGACTCTTGTGTGTGTGCGCTTATGCTAAGTAGTTTCAGTTGTGTCTGACCCTGTGCGACTCTATGGACTGTAGCCCACCAGGCTCCTCTGTCCATGGGATTCTCCAGGCAAGAATGCTGAAGTCTGTTGCCATGCCCTTCTCCAGGGGATCTTCCTAATCTAGGAATTGAACCGGAGTCTCTTGTGTCTTCTGCATCGGCAGGCAGGCTCTTTACCACTAGTGCCACCTGGGAAGCCCAGACCCTTGCTTCTGTTCAGTTCAGTCACTCAGTTGTGTCCGACTCTTTGAGACCCCATGGACTATAGCACACCAGGCTTCCCGGTCCATCACCAACTTCCAGAGCTTGCTCAAACTCATGTCCTTCTAGTCGGTGATGCCATCCAGCCATCTCATCCTCTGTCGTCCCTTTCTCCTCCTGCCCCCAATCCCTCCCAGCATCAGAGTCTTTTCCAATGAGTCAACTCTTCGCATGAGGTGGCCAAAGTATTGGAGTTTCAGCTTTAGCATCAGTCCTTCCAATAAACACCCAGGACTGATCTTTAGGATGGACTGGTTGGATCTCCTTGCAGTCCAAGGGACTCTCAAGAGTCTTGTCCAACACCACAGTTCAAAAGCATCAATTCTTTGGCGCTCAGCTTATTACACATCAATAACCCTTGCTTATTATACAGCAGCTGACAGCTCAGCTGCAAACCCAAATTTTGGTCAGCTTCTGCTTTTCAGTAAAATTCTGTACTTCACAAATATCTTTTAATTTTTGACTACCTAATTTGTTTTCAGCCAAAAACAAATGCCTAAAAATTGTTCTAAGTGAAAATACCAACTTAATGACTCTGTAATATCCACAGTTCTGTCTTTGTTTTGGAAGATTTAAATTGTTATAATGAGAGATGAGATAATATTCAGTAGGAGAATGTATGTTTTCACCTTTTGATTAGTGATTTATCATTTTCTCTTTTTCTTTTAAAAATTCTTCAGGAAAATATTTGCTTCATTATTTCATATTTCTTGGAATTTGCAGAAAATGTTGCAAAAGACTAATGGGAAATTCTGTGAGAGAAAATTACTGCATGTTTCTTTGAAAATGAAATACTTAGGAACATCAGTTAAATACTATTGGAGTGATAAAGTTCATTTTGACAAGACTGGTTTTAAAGGCAGGACATGTTGGTCAGAAAAGCTGAGTAGAGAGTATAGGAGACCAAGGAGGTTTGTACACAAGAGTGGGGCTATTTAAAAGGCTCGTGGATGTCAGTAATTGTTTAATTGCTGTGTTTTTATATATTTCTTAAAAATAAAATCTCCAGAAACCATGTGCCCTTCTTTCTCCTCTTTCTGTAATAAAAGGTAGCACTATCTACCTAGTGGCAGCAATTTAACATATAGACCTTGGACAGGGAGGAAATAAGAAGGCTCTAACCTAAATCCTTTTTTGACAACCGGCTACATCTGAGGTGAACAAGAACCTCTTCAGCATGGGACAGGTGTTAGATGAAGAGAACAATGATTGTGAGTTAATAACTCTTAAGTGTCTGATAATTTATTAGTCAATTTAAAGCTTCTTAATTTCTTCTTGGTAATTAGAGATGGGCCTTCCCTGATGGCTCATCAGTATAGAATCCTCCTGCCAGTGCAGGAGACTCAAGTTCCATCCCTGGGCCGGGAAGATCCCCTGGAGAAGGAAATGGCAACCCACTCCAGTACTCTGGTCTGGGAAATCCCATGAACAGAGGAGCCTGGTGGGCTGCAGTCCATGGGGTTGCAAAGAGTTGGACATGACTAAACAACAGCAGCAGAGAAGGCACTGGCACCCCACTCCAGTACTCTTGCCTGGAAAATCCCATGGACAAAGGAGCCTGGTGGGCTGCAGTCCATGGGGTCTCTAAGAGTCAAGACAGGACTGAGCGACCTCACTTTCTCTTTTCACTTTCATGCATTGGAGAAGGAAATGGCGGCCCACTCCAGTGTTCTTGCTTGGAGAATCCCAGGGACGGGGGAGCCTGGTGGGCTGCCATCTATGGGGTCTCACAGGGTCGGACACGACTGAAGCAACTTAGCAGCAGTAGCAGCAAACAACAACAGCAGTTAGAGAATAGGTGAAATTTTAGTGTAACGTGAAAAGAGAATGAAAATTTTTCACCAGGTGCTTCAGTGAAATTGTTCCACTTCATTTTCCATAAGAAGAAAATAGATGAGATTATAAAAGGGTTGATTGACACTTTTTCTGTGTGAACATTGCAGGGTGAACTGGTTCCATAATAATGGAGAGATGGGCTTTGTTTTCTTATGTCTTTTCCGATAACAAATGAGCAATGGGGAGAATAAAGTTAGATTTTTAAAATGTGCTCGACTTTAATTTACTAGAGTGAGCTCTATCAAAAATTTTTTATATTTTAAATCATTACTGAATATAGTCAGTACAGCTTTCGAAAGTTGCTTAATATAAAAGATTCCATTACTTGCTTAAAAATAACCATTTTGAAAGATGACAGGATAATAGTAAGAATGAATAAATAATGTAATTTATAAGTATGATTATTACTGATTTTTGGGCTATCAGGAAAACCCTTAGCCTAGGGAAAAAAACAAAACTAAAATTTCAACATGGTAACATCCAGAGTCACCACCTTATGCCATCGTACTGAAAAACACATGTTGACGTGGGTACCAGAATCGTGGAATTTCCCTCATGGGGAGATGATAGGAGAGAAAGCCAGAAACAGTAGGTCTTGATGTGGCTGCTTTTTTTTTTTTTTTTGGCAGAATGACATCTGGGATATGGGACAGGGCATCAGAGAACTCCTACAGGGCCAGGATGTGGACTTTGGAAAAGGTTTCCGTCTACTTTGTAGTCATGCTCCCAGTTGTTGATGGGATCAGAGTTAACTCCAAGGCAAGAACAGGAGGCATCTTTTATCGGATTTGGAATGGGTCAGAGAACTAGTTTGATGTGGCTTCAGAGTTGGGATTTCTGCTAGTAAATGAACTGGAGTAAATCAGAAAAGAGGGAGAACCTTAGCCTGTGGACCAGACCCTCATCATTCTGCTGGGAAAGTGTGTGCGGGGTGGGGGTTCTTATAGGCTCTGCTCCCTAGGAATTAGGTTTAAAATTAATCTAGACTACAGAAGTAATCGCAGTCTGACCCTCCAGGGTTTGAGGACTTCTAACACAAGGCTTCATGAACATATGCCAGAACATGGTAAACTTGCTCATTACAATTAGCCTATAAATTAAAATTTTAACTCTACTTGTTAAACAACGAGCTTGAGAAAGGTAGAAACTGATATGCATGTGTGTTTTTCCAAGGGCATCAACTATCAAATGTGTCGCCTTTCTTTTAATATGCAGACAACTCTGGTTTGATTCCTGGGTTGGGAAGATTCCCTTGGAGAAGAGATAGGCTACCCACTCCAGTATTCTGGCCTGAAGAGTTCCATGGACAGTGTAGTCCATGAAGTTGCAAACAGTTGGGACATGACTGAATGACTTTCATTTAATATATTGTCTAGAAATGCAAGATTAGGACAGTTGAAACATTTTATTAGTGAAAATAATCCATGATTATTGTAGAAATAGTAGAGGTAAAAGGAGTTCTGCAACCTCAAAGTTTGAATTTTTATATTCTCCCTCCATCTATTCCCTTACCCTCCCTCCCCACCTTGTAATTGGAATCATATTGCCTTTGTTGCTGCGTGTTTTTAATTAAAGACTGTATGGTCTTCAAATATACTGAGTCAGATTATATCTCTAGAATATGTTACAACAGAATAACTAGATCCAAAAACAGGAATTTTTTAAAGGCTCTTAAAATATACTGTAAAAGTTTTCAGAATGCTATATGATTTGTCTTTGTTTCAGGAGTTTGAGGGGCCTGGCTCTACTGGCTAGTATTATGAAAATCTTTGTTAATTAGATGGGAGATTTGTGTTCTGTTGTTCTAATATTCTATCCTTTGATCCCTTCTGAGGTTCTACTTTTTCTTTTTTTCTTTAACTTCTAATGTATTTATTTGGATAGACATTTGTATTTCATTTTGTGTGATTTTCCTGTTCATGTATTTGCTAATTTATCTATTGCAGTTTTAGCTTATTACTAACTTGAATGAGATTCTTATGTAATGAAAATGATTGCTTTTTTTGCTGTCTTGTCAAATAGTCTTAAAGCTTGTTGCTTATCTTCAATTTAAATGAATATATTGCAGTTTATAGGTTTCACATTGAATTTAATCAAGTATAACCTAGATAGCATATTGAAAAGCAGAGACATTACTTTGGCAACAAAGGTCCATTTAGTCAAGGCTATGGTTTTTCCTGTGGTCATGTATGGATGTGAGAGCTGGACTGTGAAGAAGGCTGAGTGCCGAAGAACTGATGCTTTTGAACTGTGGTGTTGGAGAAGACTCTTGAGAGTCCCTTGGACCGCAAGGAGATCCAACCAGTCCATTCTGAAGGAGATCAGCCCTGGGATTTCTTTGGAAGGAATGATGCTAAAGCTGAAATTCCAGTATTTTGGCCACCTCATGCGAAGAGTTGACTCATTGGAGAAGACTCTGATGCTGGAAGGGATTGAGGGCAACAGGAGAAGGGGACGACAGAGGATGAGATGGCTGGATGGCATCACTGACTCGATGGACGTGAGTCTGAGTGACCTCCGAGAGTTGGTGATGGACAGGGAGGCCTGGTGTGCTGTGATTCATGGGGTCGCAAAGAGTCGGACACGACTGAGCGACTGAACTGAACTGAAAGTTTTCACATTCATGGCTAATTATAATTTTTATTTTTTTACAATTTCTTCTAGTTTCTGGATTTAGAAAGCTTTCAGATGACCATTTTGATGGTGATAAGAATAGATTTGGCATGTACTGTATTTTCAGACTTAGTCTAAAATTCACTGTAACAATCTTAGGAAGTAATTGGCTGCTAGTACTTTGTTTTGTGAGCTTGTTTGGTAAATGGATGGCAAAACTAAAATAGAGAAAATAAGTTATCTGAATTAACCTAGTAAGTAAGTGACAGAACTTGCTTCCCTAGAACAGAACAGACAAGTGTACTCTTAAAATGATTCAGGTATTAATGGAAAGTACCATGAAAGATACTTGATTTATCTAATATTTGAATTTGTGATCCTCATTTTTCTAATATTCAGTGATTTCTTTCTTCTTTCCGTAAACTCTTTAAAACATTCCATCATTATAGAATTGGAGCAGTATCTTACAAAAATATGTGGTTCATATGTATTTCAGTAATTTCATCAAATTACTGTATGACAAGAATTGACTAGACAATGAAAAATTAGTTTTTAATACAAAGTAAGATATGTTTTGGAGAAGGCAATGGCACCTCACTGCAGTACTCTTGCCTGGAAAATCCCATGGACAGAGGAGCCTGGAAGGCTGCAGTCCATGGGGTCGCTAAGAGTCGGACACGACTGAGCGACTTCCCTTTCACTTTTCACTTTCATGCATTGGAGAAGGAAATGGCAACCCACTCCAGTGTTCTTGCCTGGAGAATCCCAGGGACAGGGGAGCCTGGTGGGCTGCCGTCTCTGGGGTGGCACAGAGTCGGACACAACTGAAGTGACTTAGCAAGCAAGTAAGCAAGATATGTTTTAAAAAAACTTCCTATATTTCAGTTACATGAACCATATGGAGTATTCAAAATTCCTATATTAAATTTGAATTAAAGTACTTAGTTTGTGTGTGTGTGTGTGTGTGTGTGTCTCTTTTATCCAGTGTCTAAGAGAAGTGATTATGATATGAACAAATTAATTTTTTATGGAGCATCCTGTTATATAAAATGTCAAAACAACAAAAATCCTTCTAATTTTACTTTTTAAAAAGTATAAGGCACTGGTGTATTTATTGTTGTTGTTTTTTTCTAAAAAGATAGAATTTTTGTAGCAGGAAAGCCCTTCTTTAAAGTAGCTAAACACTTGGCTGCCTATTTGAGTGGTTCTCATTCAAGAACTGGCAGAATTTCAGAGTACTTTGTAAATCCTGATTGTCTCTATAAATTCAAGGCAGAACAGCTACAATTTACCCTCCATACAAGGAATTAAAGTAGTATTTTAATCAACTTTCAAAGATAGAGAACCATTCTTTTTTTTTTTTTTTCATTCTTTTTTCTTTCAAAGACTTGACAGTGAAAAAGATGCCATGCAAGAATTTGGCAATGAAAGGAGCTGGGTTCAAGTTCTAGGCTTAGGCAAATATTTTAAATTCTCTAGGCTTCCTTTTCTTCAGTTGTAAAATAAGGCCATTGATTTCACCTCAGTGGGTGGCTGTGGTCCCTTCCAGCTCTAAATATAATCTTTCTAAAATAATCTGAGATATCCTGGAGTCATTTATAAGTGAAATGAAAAACTCATCGTGGTAAGACAGTGAACCCTGAATGTTCCCATGACAAAATTTGTGAAGCTTTGAAAAATGCTGATTCCCTTTGCTGGGAGATTTTGATTTCCAAATTCTGGTTTCCAGACCAAGGACTGTGTGTTTAAAAACAAAAACCAAAGTTGTCATGTGAACCCATTGGGTAGCCAAGTATGAAACTGCTCTAAAAAGGGCTCCTCTGTTGCCTACCTTTTCTATTCTTTCTCTATTGAAAGGCTGGGGAGGAGGACGTCTTTCTGTGGATTCTTTCAGTTTTAAATATTTGTCATCATTTCCATAGAGGAAGACATTTTTAACAGCTTGCAGAGGAAAGTGCATACATAGTCTTTTGTGTCTTTTCTATTCCAGGAAGCAAGAACTGTTGTATTACCAGATAAATTTCATATGGGAACACGTAAAGCTCTGTCTTGTCCTGCAAACAAGAACTGTGAATCCCCTCGTATCTGCTCAGTTGAGCTTGGGGAATGAGGAGTAGCAGTGGAAATACACGAAGATTTAGCTGAAGGTTCACCCTTTGCCTGTGCTCTCCTTTGTTGTTGCCTACTAAAATTGTCTTCTACTTGTCATGCTGTGCTAAATTCCCGGCGTACGTGTTTCATTTCGTCTTGTCAGTGACTCTTTGAGAGAAGATACTATAGTCTCATGTTTTTAGAGATGAGGAAAATCGGAAGCAGAGACTTCATTTGCCTGGTCTACATAATCTGGCTAGAATTGGTAGAGTGGAGATTTGAATTTGAATGTAGGTCAATTTGGCTGTACCTTTAAAGGTTACAGTGTCTGGCTTTCAAATAGGGTTCTTCAGATTGCCTCAAGGATCATGAAATACGGGTAAAACAAATGCCTATCATAAAAGGCATTTATGATATCATAATTATAAATATAGAAATTAGTAAACTATAAATGTTATCACTGCTCAGATTTGGTTGGCAGTGCTCCTTTTCATCAGAGTTGCTAGTATGTAGAATCGGAATTGGCACCAGGCAAAACAGTGAGACACAGTGCGGACACCTCCTTGCCCTTCTCCTCCTTTTCCTTCTTCAGTGACCTTGACATTTTTAGGCAGTATTCAGTTGTTACTGCAGGGTTCTTTCTACTGATCTGCCCTTCCTGACAGTGTCCTGTAGGAACATTGAAAACTAACCCTGGAAAAGTAACACAATTCTGTTGATAGTTTACCTCCCCTCTTCCACTGACAAGACAACTGTGTTAGCTGGATTCTAGTCCAGAGCTTGCTCTTTTATAAGGTAGTTGGGAGTATGAGGGAGCTTCTTGGGACCGAGTGTCTGCAGACTCTGATGCTATCTACATTCTAAATTTGTCTGTCTGTACATTTTCTGGTCCATAACTTCATAAGATTCTCCCAGGAGCCAATGGTCAAAAAACAAGATGGAACAAAGAGTTTTTGCATTTCATCACGTTGACATTCTAATCAGTCTTACCTTCTCCATCTCTGTCACTAATCAAATATTAATGTGATAGCTCATTCCCCAAGGTTTTCTTATTTATTACTGATACACATGCTCATGTATTTGCTGTTTATATCTCTGCTGTGGGCTTCCCTGGTAGCTCAGCTGGTAAAGAATCCACCTGCAATGCAGGAGACCCCAGTTCGATTCCTGGGTTGGGAAGATCTGCTGGAGGAGGGGCATAGGCTACCCACTCTAGTACTCTTGGGCTTCCCTGGTGGCTTGGATGGTATAAAGAATCTGCCTGCAGTGCGGGAAACCTGGGTTTCATCCCTGGGTTGGAAAGATCCCCTGGAGGAGGGCATGGCAACCCACTCCAGTATTCTTGCTTAGAGAATCCTCACTGCCAGAGGAGCCTGGCGGGCTACATTCCATGGTGTCGTAAAGAGTTGGACGTGACTGAGCGACTAATCGCAGCACAGCACCTCTGCTGTATTTTCATAAAGTATTTGAGACTGTTCATGTTAAAACATTAAACAACTTATTAATAACTTGATTTTTATCCAAGAGGACTACTTTTCATAATGTAATACATTTCATAAGCTTTTTATCTAACATACTTAAAAAATGGTTTCTAGATGGAGAATTCTTTATTGTGGTATGCTCAATATATATGAAATATATATTAAAAATATATATGTGAAATATAAGGTACAGAATATAGGATTTATTTACTTGTTTTCCTTTGTATTAATTATTATTGCTTCATTGTAATGATTTTTCCAAGTTTTAGTTTCATTCTTTTCCTAATCCAGAGGTTGAAAACTTGAATGGCTTGAGAGTTGTTTGGGATTAGAGTGAGTTGAGGGCAGAACAATATGGAGTAGTGGGAACTATGACAAAACAGAGAATAATTGCAGTGCTAAAGCATTTACATTCATATTGTAGAAGAAATGCTGCTAGACTCACAACTGTGGGCAAGGGCAGATGTCTGTGACTGTTGATCTGCTCCCTTTTTAGAACTAGAGATGTGTCAATAAGTTGGATACATTTGTAGTTAAACTATTATAGGATAAAGCAAATGATCAGTCATAATTAGAGGAGTATGTCTTTTTTTTTTTTTTTTTAGATCTGTTCTTCAGTAAGTTGAAAATTCCGTGAGTAGATGAACTATTGACTCCTCAGACCTACTAGAGTATTTGGCCCATAGCAGTGTGTTGAAAACACATTTAATTAGTATAGTGAGTTCTACCTCCTAATTTCCCACCAAATCTGCTTATTCCTTTGCATTGCTACCATCAGTACTCTTATCTACAGCACCGCTGTAACTTATAAGTTACCAAAATAATTTTTCTGACTCTAGTTTGGTTCATGTGAATCTTTGCACACTGAAGCTGGAGTGATCTTTGAAGGATTCAGAACTAATAACATACCTCCTTCAATTAAAAGCTTTTGATAGATTTTAATAGTTAAGATTAAATCTAATCTTAACTAGCTGCTTGGTCTTCTAGCCTTCTCGTATAAAAATCTGACCTCAAGTCAGCTAAAAGGATCCCTCTAATATAGATAAGATTTATGACGGTTGCAGGATTGTATCAGAAGTTTTGCATAATCTTATTTAAGTGTTATGGAATTTCTAGATGCTGAAAAAGATAACATCTTATGAAATATTGACTGCAAACTTAAATTTCATATTTATAGATTATGACTTATCCAGCGCAAAATTGGCCCCAGTTCTCTTCTTCTATCTATATTCTTTGCAATGTGACTTTACAATTCTTCCTATTAAGAAATAGAGTCTATTTCCTACCTCTTGAATCTGCTGGCCTTGTGATTTGGTTGAGCCAATAGAATGTGGCAGGGGTAAGGGTAGGACAATTTTCAGGCTTAGTCTTAAGAATCCTTGTTGTGTCCATTCCCTTTTGGAACCTTGCCACTGCCAGGAAACAAGGACAGACTAGCCTGATGGAAGAACATCAGCCAAGTAGACAGTTAAATTGTTATACTCGAGTCAGTCATTCTAGGCTAGCCACCATCCAGCTGACCCTGAAACATATGAGAGCCCAGCAGAGATGAGTACCTTACCACACAATCTTTAATGAGCCCAATTGACCAGATCAGACCAGTCACTCAGTCGTGTCCGACTCTTTGTGACCCCATGAATCACGGCACGCCAGGCCTCCCTGTCCATCACCAACTCCCGGAGGTCACTCAGACTCACATCCATCGAGTCAGTGATGCCATCCAGCCATCTCATCCTTTGTCGTCCCCTTCTCCTCCTGCCCCCAATCCCTCCCAGCATCAGAGTCTTCTCCAATGAGTCAACTCTTCGCATGAGGTAGCCAAAATACTGGAGTTTCAGCTTTAGCATCATTCCTTCCAAAGAAATCCCAGGGCTGATCTCCTTCAGAATGGACTAGTTGCATCTTCTTGCAGTCCAGGGGACTCTCAAGAGTCCTCTCCAACACCACAGTTCAAAAGCATCAATTCTTCGGCGCTCAGCCTTCTTCACAGTCCAGCTCTCACATCCATACATGACCACAGGAAAGACCATAGCCTTGACTAGGCGAACCTTTGTTGGCAAAGTGATGTCTCTGCTTTTGAATATGCTATCTAGGTTGGTCATAACTTTCCTTCCAAGGAGTAAGCGTCTTTTAATTTCATGGCTGCAGTCACCATCTGCAGTGATTTTGGAGCCCAGAAAAATAAAGTCTGACACTGTTTCCACTGTTTCCCCATCTATTTCCCATGAAGTGATGGGACCGAATGCCATGATCTTCGTTTTCTGAATGTTGAGCTTTAAACCAACCTTTTCACTCTCCACTTTCACTTTCATCAAGAGGCTTTTTAGTTCCTCTTCACTTTGTGCCATAAGGGTGGTGTCATCTGCATATCTGAGGTTATTGATATTTCTCCCGGCAATCTTGATTCCAGCTTGTGTTTCTTCCAGTCCAGCTTTTCTCATGATGTACTCTGCATATAAGTTAAATAAACATGGTGACAATATACAGCCTTGACGTACTCCTTTTCCTATTTGGAACCAGTCTGTTGTTTCATGTCCAGTTCTAACTGTTGCTTCCTGACCTTCATACAGATTTGTCAAGAGGCAGATCAGGTGGTCTGGTATTCCCATCTCTTTCAGAATTTTCCACGGTTTATTGTGATCTACACAGTCAAAGGCTTTGGCATAGTCAACAAAGCAGAAATAGATGTTTTTCTGGAACTCTTTTGCTTTTTGATGATCCAGCGGATGTTGGCAATTTGATCTCTGGTTCCTCTGCCTTTTCTAAAACCAGGTTGAACATCAGGAAGTTCACGGTTCACATATTGCTGAAGAACCTTTCAAATGATACGTAGACTCCTGAGCAATAATTAATATTTGAAGCTGCTGAGTTTTAGGGAAGTTAATTTTTGTATCGGTTGCTAATAGATACAGATACTGGTACCTTTTCATCCAGTTAGTGAAAAGAAGACTTAATTTAAAAAAAAAATAGAAAATGTTATATCTTTATTAGAAAATCATTATTGATGTTTAGAGGATCTGAGAAATGAGTCTGCCTATTCCTAAGAGTTTATATAGAATGATGGTGTTTGAACATTTTTTCTATTCAAGTTTGTTTTAAAAACCATTAAAAGGACATGCAAAAGTATCTTTGTTTTTAAACTGGAACCATTAGAGCTAGCACGTTTATTATCAGAGAAGAAACTAATACAAGAGACATTTTGCCAAAATGTCTCATTGTTCTGTACTTGAAGGAAATGTTTATGTAGAAAAAGAACACTTGACTTCCATTTTTGACATTATGGCAGAATATTTTTTTTTAATTTTCAAGATTTTATAAATATATAATATAAAAAGCACGATCTACTATTAAATATAATTTTAAGTGCATTGCTGATCTGGCAGGATACTAAGATAAATCTTTGGAAGACAAAAATAAGAGAACATGAATCCAGAAAAATAAGAAGAGCTCTAAATTTGACAGCCTTGGTGTTTCAACCCTGGAAATTTAGCATTCTCAGTGAAAGGATGTACTTGAACCAAAACTACCCCATAAAAGAAAGCTTAGTAAAAGTTACAGGACAGATCAGGTGAACAAAAGATCAATAAATAGAAGATAACCTACCCTAATCAGTAGGGTAGGTCTTATAGAGATAATTTTAATATAAACTCTATACCCTAACAGAGATTACACATATTTCTTAAGTGCTTATTGCATTCACAAAAATTGATAACATTCACAAACAAAACATTAATTTTGTGAAGTAGAAATATGGCAAGTAGCATTCTCTGATCACTATGCATTAAAAGTAGAATTTCTTAACAAAAACAGAACATATTAGTAGCTTTGAAGGAAATAGAAATGATCAGTCTATAGAGAGAAGGGGCTTCCCTGGTGGTTCAGACAGTAAAGAATCTGCCTGCAATGTGGAAGACCTGGATTCACTCCCTGGGTTAGGAAGATCCTGTGGAGAAGGCCATGGCAACCCACTCCACTATTCTTGCCTGGAGAATCTCCATGGATGGAGGAGCCTGGTGGACTACTGTCTATGAGGTCGCAAAGAGTCGGACACGACTGAGCGACTAACCATAACACATAGAAGACCAGGAGCACATATGTATCAAGTTTGTAGAATGGTGGCGGCATGGATCTTCATTGATGTCAAAGTGATAGTGCTGTTGGTTATTTTAAAAAGCGTATCATAATAGAATTGAATAAAAATTTTAATTTACCACTGCTGCTGCTGAGTCTCTTCAGTCGTGTCCGACTGTGTGTGACCCCATAGGTGGCAGCCCACCAGGCTCCCCCCGTCGCTGGGATTCTCCAGGCAAGAACACTGGAGTGGGTTGCCATTTCCTTCTCCAATGCATGAAAGTGAAAAGTGAAAGTGAAGTTGCTCAGTTGGTCCGACTCAGCAACCCCATGGACTGCAGCCCACCAGGTTCCTCCATCTATGGGATTCTCCAGGCAAGAGTACTGGAATGGGGTGCCGTTGCCTTCTCCGACATGAGACAATACTCAGCATCTAATATTTCTACAGTTTTGTTGCTTGTTGAGGAGCAGGGTCTTCATATTGGATAGAAACTCTCCACACCCTGTGCTGTTTTTCTTCTGTACCTTGTGGCCTGGATAACGCAAATCCTATTTCCTAGCCTGCATACAGTAAGATATTCAGTACAATTAAAACCCAACTAATGAGTCAAACTCATGTCTGTAGTTTTTTAAGTAATTTATATCACCTTTTATTATTTATACTTTATTATAATTTTAAAAATGAAAACAGTTGAAAGTGAAAGGCTGAAAGTGCTAGTCTCTCAGTTGTTTCCGACTCTTTGCAACCCCATGAACTATATGGCCCGCCAAACTCGTCTGTTCATGGAATTCTGCAGGCAAGGATACTGGAGTGAGTTGCCATTACCTTCTACAGGAGATCTTTCTGACCTAGGGATCAAACATGGGTCTTTTGAGTTGCCAGCAGATTCTTTACCATCAGAGCCATCAGGGAAGCCCAATTTTTAAAATAAGATTATAATTTGTATATGAGGACCTTCACGTGAGCAGATCTTTTTTGAGGTGCTTCCTGCTCTAGGATCCCTTTTACTCATTTTGGAATAGCAGTGAGATGACTGACTGTCTTGTTTTTATTTGTTTAAAAATAACAAAAAAAGACTTTGCCTTTTTAAATAACCAAGTTAGACCTGGTTATTTTACAACATTTAGAAAGTCCACAGTATGAAAAGAAGAACATATTTCCACTAATTGTTACCCAGATGAGCATTTCTTGTATTGTGATCAGTATTCTTATTCCTTTTCTCTCTCCCCTATGACCAACCTAGATAGCATATTCAAAAGCAGAGACATTACTTTGCCAACAAAGGTTCGCCTAGTCAAGGCTATGATCTTTCCTGTGGTCATGTATGGATGTGAGAGCTGGACTGTGAAGAAGGCTGAGTGCCGAAGAATTGATGCTTTTGAACTGTGGTGTTGGAGAGGACTCTTGAGAGTCCCTTGGACTGCAAGGAGATGCAACCAGTCCATTCTGAAGGAGATCAGCCCTGGGATTTCTTTGGAAGGAATGATGCTAAAGCTGAAACTCCAGTATTTTGGCCACCTCATGCGAAGAGTTGACTCATTGGAGAAGACTCTGATGCTGGGAGGGATTGGGGGCAGGAGGAGAAGGGGACGACAGAGGATGAGATGGCTAGATGGCATCACTGACTCGATGGATGTGAGTCTGAGTGACCTCCGGGAGTTGGTGATGGACAGGGAGGCCTGGCGTGCTGCAGTTCATGGGGTCGCAAAGAGTAGGACAGGACTGAGCGACTGATCTGATCTGATCCCCATTTTTTGTTAGCTTTTCCCCGCCTCTTTCTCCTCTTTCATTTGCACCTTCTGTATGTGTACAATTAAAATATTTTATGTATCTGCTGTTCTTTTACAGTGTGATGGTGGGACCAGGGAAGATATATTGTAAGTGGGCAGATTGAGGAAGGCCTTCTTGGAGATGGTGGCTTGGTTATGGAATGCACGTTGGTGAGCATGACATCCAGTTGAGGCCAAGCAAACTGAAACATCAGAGTTTGGAGCAGAGAAAGATTCATTTCAGGGCTCTCCAAAGAGACAGGTGACTCATGCCCCCAAAGCCCCAAACTCCCTGAAGGGCTTCAGCAAAGCATTTTTAAAGACAAGTGAGGGAGGTTTGGGATTGGTTATTGCAGACTTCTGTGGGGGAATCCTTTGTTCTTATGGCTGTTAGCTGCCACCCCGCCCCTCTCCATAGATCAGTTTCCTATAAACTTCTAACAGCAGAAATGTTCTTTCTTGTTTTGAATGGAAAAGTGTTCTACTCTTAAAGGACAAAGTCTTGAGAATGGGCTTTCCTATATATTTCAGGTTATTTTTAACTTGAATCAAAAACAGCAGAATACAAAGGTTGAAGATCTAATGAGGAGTCAGATTTATTTTTCCTTATTATAGTTTTTTTTTCCTGATCTGGGTTTCAGAGAACTGGGAGAGATGTTTGACAGGCAATAGTGGGGACAAGATCATGGTTGGTAAAGTTCTCTTACTAAAGGCACACGGGCAGGGAAATTGAGACTGTGTTTGAAAGATGCAAATAGTTGTGAACGTATGTTTGTTCACCATCATAAAAGCCTGAATAATAGCAATAGTTAATGATGATACAAAGCACTTTCTATGGGCCAGGGACTATTCTAACCTTGTAAACATTATTTAATTTTATCACAGTTATGTGAGGCAGATTCTATTATTAAGTATGTTACAGATAAGGAAACAAAAACATAGTGGGATTAACTAGTAACTTGGCTCCAAATTGGTAAGTAATAAAGCTGGGATCAGACAGAGCAAGGCTGGCTGTAGATTTGTACTTGTACCCATAAGCAAGGTCCTTCCTTGGTGGCTCAGCTGGTAAAGAATTTGTCTACAATGCAGGAGACCTGGGTTTGATCCCTTGGAGAAGGAAATGGCAATCCACTCCAGTATCTTGCCTGGGAAATCCCATGGACATAGAAGCCTGGTGGGTAACAACCTGTGTAATCTCCAAGAGTTGGACAGGACAACAACTAAACCACCATAAATAAAGTGACTAGTAAACCAGAAGTTTCTGGTCTTGTTCCCATTTCATATGTTTTTCTAAGGTTATTTACATGGGATTGTTTTTTGTTTTTTTTCATTTTAAAGTTTCAGAAAAGATATTGATAGATTACTAAGGCAACTACATATTCCATTGTTTCTTACACTGTAAACCTGACTTTCCACCAGTATTAAAACATTCTAAATTTTATAGTACTCCTATTTAGTAGTTAAAAAAATATATATAGACTTCAGGAGCCTTATTTTTTTAATTTTAAATTTATGCTGGAGCCTCACCTCAAAGAATGAGAAATTTATAATGTAGCCCTTTCAGTAATTCAGTACCAAAACACTCTTTTGTGGAATCCAAGGGAGATCTTCCTTCTAGTGAATTCTTATTGTCCCTAGTATAGTAGTGATGTTCCACATGTGTAATCCACAGGCCAGTTTAGTGGAATTTTAATAAAGATATTTTATCTCTTGCCTTTCTATATTTTTATCTTAATTTGCCTATGGTTATAGTGTTTTTTCAATAATAACATTATAATATATTTAGAATTTATCAAGTATCTTATGCATGATAGGCATTTTCTGAGTCAAACGTTGCTAAGCCCTATGGCAACTCTGTATAATCTGTTTCCCAGTTGAAGTAACTGAGGCTCAAACTGGCACAGTGAAAACAAGATTAAAATTTAGGATTGTAGAGCTCCAGAGTTCATGCATGTGGTGTTAAAGCTCTGGTTCTTTCAATACAAAAATTGGTCATTGGATAAAAGGAAAAGGTTTTACCCATTCTGCTGATGTGAACAGAGGAAGTGCTTATTAGTTCTAAGTCTCCCCCAATGATTTTCACTGATGCTGCTGTCCTGCTGAGAGCTTTCCCATACAGTCACTATAATGTACCACAGCCCCAGGCTTCCAACGGGAAACCTGAGAAGGATCCACATTCTTCCTGTAAGCAACAGATGGTTACTGTTTAAGTGAGGGTAAACTCTGAATCTCATCTCTGAAGGGATTTTAGGTTTTTGCAGGGTGGGTGGGTTTAGAGGGTTACTCAAGAAAATCAAGCTAGTAACAAAATTGAGGAGGAAGAACTAACAAACCAAATTTGCCTGTAGCTCTTTTCATGATATATACTCTTCAGTCACAGTCATGTGGTAGGTTGTATTTTTCTGCCCCTTCCTTACCCTAGTAGAGGAGGGATGATGGGAGGGCATGGCAGGCTGTTGAAATTTGTAGTGTGTTGGCATCTAGCAAGTGAGTTTTGCTGTGGGGTAAGTCCTGTGGCTTGTTTTCTGCCTTCGTGAATAGAGCCTTTCCATCTTTGCCAAGCCTGCAGTTAATGCAGTCAAGGGATTTATTATGAAATGTACTAAATCTTGGCATGGAGCTAATTGCATATAACAAGAAGCGTGCTAGGGGCTTGGACCTGAGAAGTGACACATGCAAAAAGCATTCTCTTTCTGATGCTGCTGAAAGAGGTTTTGTGTAGGGAAATGTCTGCATGTCTGCGCTTATTGCTAATGAGGTAACCCATCACCCAAAGCATATTTCTGAGTTACTTGTTAAAATAAATGCAGAGGTCTACCTCTTACTCTGAAATTTACCAACAATTGGCAATTGAAGAATATTTACTAGCTCCAACTTTACTTCTAAAACTGTTACTATACCATAAAAATACACTCATGGCAGTTTAAATTACATAATTACAACTTAGAATAATTCTTATATAAAGGTATAAAAGGCAACCAGAGAGGTATTGTCTTAACTTAAGCTACCATAACAAAATACCATGGAGCTGGGGGCTTACACAACAGAAATTTTCACATAGCTCTGGAGGCTGGAGGTCTGAGGTAAGGGTACCAGTATGGGTGGGTCTGATGAGGGCTCTCTTCTTGACTTACAGATGAATGATTTTTCTTTGTAGCCTCACTTGGAGGTGGAAGAGGGGAAGAATGGGAGATTCAAAGAGAGTTTGAGCTCTTGTTCTCTGGTGTCTCTCCTTAAAAAAGCACTAATCCTATCATAAGCTACCTCCTACTACCTGCCCATGACCCTGCCAGAAGAGTCTAAACCTAGTTATCCCCCAAAGACCGTATCTCCAGATAACATCATATTGAGAGGTGGGGCTTCAACATACAAATTTGGCAGGGACGCAGTCCAGTCCATAGAAGAAAAACTCAAAGGATAAAACACACAACGCATCTTTTTAAGCCCACTGTATATCCTTAAATTTTTATTTTAAAATTTCCTTTAAAGGTAATTGACTAACCAAAAAGTAAAAAATTGAATAATATTTTATCTTTTTCTATTGTGTTTGTGAAATGGTTTTTTTTAATGAAATGTCTCAAAGCTCTGTTGAGATATTTATAGTCCTCAAAACACTCTAATGTATGCAGTGTATATAGTAGGTGCTTAATACTTGTTTGGTGTATTAAAAACCTAAAGAGGTTTAGCACTTTCCCATAGTACATACCACATTATGTATTAGTTTACTGAAATATACAGAGAGGAGACCAGTGAAACTTGGTTTAATGAAAGAGTCACATCTTTTTTTGACTATTAGTAGAAACATTTTTTCCAGAGAAGGCAGTGGCACCCCACTCCAGTACTCTTGCCTGGAAAATCCCATGGATGGAGGAGCCTGGTAGGCTGCAGTCCATGGGGTCGCTGAGAGTCGAACATGACTGAGCGACTTCACTTTTGCTTTTCACTTTCATGCGTTGGAGAAGGAAACGGCAACCCACTCCAGTGTTCTTGCCTGGAGAATCCCAGGGGCGGGGGAGCCTGGTGGGCTGCTGTCTATGGGGTTGCACAGAGTCGGACACGACTGAAGTGACTTAGCAGCAGCAGCAGCAGCAGAAACATTTTTTGCAGACAATTCTCTTTCCTTCTGATACCAAATTCTGATTAACAAGGTATGTTTAGGAAATAGTTTCATATTTTACTAGATTAGTAATTTTTGTACATGTAATGCTGAGACTGATACTTAAAAAGTAAGTGGGAAGTGATAAATGGGATGATTGTAGTGGTCCCCAGCATACAGTTAACACTAATTTTGATGCTAGTGGTTTTCAAGTGGCAGTAGTTCTGACTGTAAAACAAAACAGTAGCGGTCACCCATTTTAATCCTGGCACAGCAAAAAGGAAATGTTGAAATGAAAGTGTTTGTAGCCTTTGGGGAAAAAAAAAAAGAGTAGCCTTCGAAAATAGAAGAGCAAAGAAATCATTTGTATGATCCCTGTAACATTGCAAATTCAGTAATATCCAGGGCTTACCAGATCAGTTTGAATTTTTATCAAGTGCCAGAACTTGGCACTGATCAGGGTGATAAAAACCTGATGATTTACAGAGAAGAAATGGTTTGTTTGTTCATTCATTCGTTCAAAATTAATTTATTGAGATTCTCCTGTGTTTTGAGGCACCATGCCAAACACCATACGAGAGAGATGAATCAGTGATAGCTTTTACCCTTGAGTACTTAATTTTGTAGTTACTTCACTAACATTGAGTCTCTCCTACATATACAGTACTGTCCTGTCTCTTGGGATTGAAAATGTAAACATCATTAAAAATGGTCCTTTTTAAAAAAGCTTGTGTCTCATCTAGGGAAATACACATAAACACATAATTTCTGTTATTAAGTTTAATAACTTGAGATTTGGTGCCAGGTCTAAATAGAGGTTAACATTCAAGTGGAACGTATGGCTTTCCAAACCATTCACCAAATCTGGGAAGTGTTGTTGCAGTAGTATATGTCTTTTCTACCCAGTGGGTGGTCTGAGAACCAGCAGCAATGTCATCACTTGGGAGACAATACTGCAAATGTATACAAATCTTGGGTTTCACTCCAGACCTACTGAATCTGACTCTTTTGTTGTTTAGTCGCTCAGTGGTGTCTGACTCTTTGTGACCCCATGGTCTGTTGATTGCCAGGCTTCCCTGTCCTTCACTATCTTCTGGAGTTTACTCAAGCTCATGCCCATTGAGTTGATGATGCCATTCGATCATGTCAACCCCAGGCATAAGATCCCCATGTGATTCATATACACATTGAAATGTAGAGAACTCTAAGATTTAACTTGTATTCATACATAGAGAAGGCAATGGCACCCCACTCCAGTACTCCTGCCTGGAAAATCCCATGGATGGAGGAGCCTGGTAGGCTGCAGTCCATGGGATTGCTGAGGGTCGGATGTGACTAAGCGACTTCACTTTCACTTTTCCCTTTCATGCATTGGAGAAGGAAATGGCAACCCACTCCAGTGTTCTTGCCTGGAGAATTCCGGGGACGGGGGAGCCTGGTGGGCTGCCATCTATGGGATCACATACAGTCGGACATGACTGAAGTGACTTAGCAGTAGCAGCATACTTAGATGAAATTTTATCTGATTTCATAGCTGAGTTGTTTTACTTGCACATGTGTTCTTTTCATAAGCATTTAATGAACACAAAATTTATTGAACATGTACCAGGTACTGTATTGGGAGCTAAAGACAAATCAAACAACTTTTAGCCACAATTGCTAAATAAATTCAATAACTTTGTAAAGAAGTAATTACATCAGTATGGAGAGGAAGAAAACGTTCTAGAGAAGACGTAATACCTGAACCAGATCTGAAAAGGTGGGCAAGGATTTCTTGAGGAGAGGGAGAAATATCCCAGGTTCTTTTCTCAGAATCCATTTATCTGTCAGCTTTTGAACAGGTGAGTTACTAGAGATAGGTTATTGAGTCTTTTAAAAATTATTAGGAAGCACCTAAATTAATTTGTGTATTTTGGTGTATTTTGTCAATGAGATGAGTATATTATTTCTTAAGGAAATGTCATGTAATGAGCATTGAAGTTCAATGTGAGTAACTTCACACTGTGAGCCTGAGAGTTTTTTGTTGTTGTTTTCATCTGTAAAATAGGAAAGTCAGTTTTGTGAGATTTTAATGAAGTTTATTGGTGCAAAAAATTTAACACTATGGAGTCCAGTAAATTTTAACTGTTTTTAATGATTATAAGGACAATTTTTGACATAATGTTGCTAATTTATTTTAGTAAAAGTAAAATACAATGTGACATGTTTAAAGTAAAAATATTCCCCTACAATAATAATAGCAATAAATCCTCTATAATCTGAGATGAAAAAATTAAAAACAGAAATAATGAGTAATAATGTCTAAAAAATGAAAAAAATATCTTCACCTTCTTAAAGAGGAAACTTGTGAACACAACATTCTCCTTTGGCTCTAGACTGTGCACTTCAGTGTTTATAGTCAATCCCAGGACAGGCCCTCTCTGTCTATAGTAACGGGCCATTTCAGTTCTTCTTAATGAGGCTTCACCTTAATGCCTTTTAAATATTTGAATAGCAAATTTGTCTGAAGTGGACTCTTCAGCATGTTGTGTGTGGGCTTCCCAAGAAGAAATACATCCATGTGTTCTTAGAGAAAATATGACTTTTTTTTTATTTCCTGAATTTGAAAAAACAGGTTTAAGTTCCAAGCTAATGCAGAGCAGCTGAGTCTTTCTCTCATAAACAAAAATTGAAATTGGCTTTCTCTAAAAGTTTCTTTATTCAGTTCTCAGGAACTGGGGTACTTGCTTTTCTATAGCTGGAGTCTCATACGACTTAAGGCAGAATGTCTTGGTGCCTTTCCATTCATTTAAAATGGCCTTCTAAGAACCAGCAGTAGAAGGCAAATGTCACTGGGTGGCATTAATCTGAATAAAGGTGAGAATAGTACAGAGAACCTACTGCGGTGTGGCGTAGTCAGAAATGGGTAACAGCCTAAAGGGGGCTGAGGGACAGAATGTGAGTCCCGCAGTGAAATGTGCTACTCAAGGTAAACAACCCATTGTTGTTGTCTTTGGCAATTCTTGAGAACCTTGTCATGTTAATGTAGTTATTGAAATTGAATTTCAAGATTGTACTGTTACTCTCATATTTCACTTAAAAACAGTGCTGCTAAGTCCCACCTTGAGAGATCACATGTATCTCATAAGCAGGGCACTGCTAATATTTTAGTAACCCCACAAGAAGGATGGTGAAATGAAACACTGTGAAAACACAACTGACTTGTGTTTTCTTTTCCCAACTTGCTTGCAGTAAGAAGCGTAATGTAAAAATAACCCACTACCAGATTCACTTCAAAAATGCACAAATGGTACCCATTGTGTGTCAGAGATCACCCTGGGTCTCTGTGACCTTGGCAACATTTCAGGGGTTACATTTTCGCACGAATCAACTTTTCTTGAACAGTTTCTCCAGTATATTGGCACAGACCAGCTGTTCTTAAACAGTAAGCATTTATACCTTTTCCCCACCTATTTTCCCTCACTGAACATAGCTATTGTAGTCTTTATGAGAGAGAGAGAGAGAGAGAGAGAGAGAAAAAAAGGAAGAGAGGAAAGCAAGGACGAGGGGTGGAGAGAAACAGAAGGAAGAAAAAGATAAAGGAAGAAAGGAGCCCTAATTACCTATTTGTGCTAGAAGTTTCCACAAAGTCAGGACAGTGGTGTCATATTTGACCTTAGTTCACATTTGTCCCTTTAACAAATACTTATTTATTTTTGGCCATGCTGGATCTTCACTGTTGCACAGGGTCCTTCTCTAGTTGTGGTGAGCAGGGGCTACTCTCTAGTTGCAGAGTGCAGGCTTCTCACTGTGATGGCTTCTGTGTTGCTGCTCCCCGGATCAGAGGTTGTATCTCATGGGCTTAGTTGCCCGGCATGTGGGATCTTCCCAGAGCAGAGATTGAACCCATGTCCCCCGCATTGGCAGGTGGACTCTTAACCACTGGACCACCAGAGAAGCTCAACCCCACTCCCTCACCACTACGTTTTGTAATTTTAAAAGATTGGCTCTTTCAGTATTTCCTTTTGATAATATATTGCTTATTGCCCCCAGTAGAATGGTTTAAGAGGGATATTTATGAAACAGGATGTGTATTTTCATTGACATATCATTTGATTGATTTTCTAATAGGGAGGAGTTATAGATTTGACTTTGGGGTATTTCAGAATTACTTGAAGAAAGGAGACTACTTATTTCTTTCAACTTGTTCATCTTAAGCGCTGCATATTGAAAGAGATTGCTGTTTTATGTTCTGTACTTTCACATTTTAATGTACTTCTTATGACTGTATAAATAGAGTGAGTCTTTTGATCATTACTGGATTTTTAAAGTTATGTTAAATCCATCATGAAACTACTGATTTCTTCTTGGTTTTCTGAGGATTAGGCAGAATAGTTATTCTGCAAATACCATGATAAAGAAAAATGATATTAGAAAACAAAGTAGTTAATATCAATGTCTTAAGTTTTATAAAGTAACTTTACATTGGAAAGACTTGGTAGTATGATGTCTAGCTATTAATGTAAACAAGCATCACAAAATTCTCTTTTCTCTTGGTTTTAGAGTTGCATAGCTCATCCAACGTTGAAAATGTGTTGTTCTTGAAAGAAAAATATCCCTCATTGCCTAGATTAATGGTGCTTCAAGGCATGTTTACTCAAAGATGGCAGCAAAGAGTTGAACAGGCTAAATGTTCTACATTAGCGAGCACTGTGTCATATACAACAGATGGAGCCAGTGGACTGTTTATGTAGCTGCCTTCAATTTTTCCTTGATTTATAGTCCATGAGAAAATTGAAATGTTTTTTCGATTTTTAAAGAAAAGCAAAAAAAGGACATTTTATACAAAAATCTGTTAATTCTAAAATTTGGTTCATGAAGAATCTTAGCCTGTTATTATACATCAGGTCTGATGGTAAGTTGTACATTCAGGTCCTTTTCAAGAGTTGCTCTGTGAGACAGCTGAATCAGGGAAAATTACCTTGATTTTGGTATCCTAGAGGCAGCTTATAGTATGTACCTATAGTCCACTGGTTAGATTTGAAGATATGGCACTTGCAAGTAATCACTAAGAATTACGCTGGTGTTCATGAAAACAGAACATGAAAGGTATCAGAAATATGTTTTATATAGTGTTTGATTTTAGAGTAAAACAATCAAATTTCCTAAACTGGTATGTTTCTTTTGTGTCCAGTTACTGGAAACCATCATATGAGCATTCTAAAATAGGCAAAGTGATTCTACTGTATACCTCATAATGCTAAAGTGTTACCCAAACATGCCACTCGTTAAAGAAAACGAAGGAACCTATCTGTGTTTATCTGTAGGATTTCTTAAAAGAGTTTCTGATTGGTATTTGAGTTTGAAGTCTATTGTTGACATTAACATATATATTTCAATGTTTTGTGACCAATCTCACTAATAGGGCTTTGGCTATTACTAGTATTCTTTTAGCAAAATTAAGAAGGACTCAAAAAAAAAAAGACTTTCTACTTTTAGAAATTATTATTTTTTCATTTAATGATGTAGTCCTAGTTGAAAGCTCTTTGGGAATTTATTAAAAACGAAAAAAAAAAAAAGTCTGCTGCTTACTCAAAGGATAAAAGAGAATAGTATCTTCAGAGGTTTGAAAAAAATGTTTATCTTCTTATTGTTGAAGTTGATATAACTTCTCAAATTAGTGATATATATGTGCATGGCTACATAGCCCACGAGTAGAGTATTTTTGACAGATTTAGATAAATGATCAAAATATCTATTCCATACAGAAAGATAAAATTTTGAGAATGGAGTATTTTAAATTGACATTTGTTATTTAGTCTTACGTGATTGATCTTCTGATGCTCTGAATTTGCTGTATATAAATCTGAAAGTTGAAAATTAGCTCTAATTTGAACATTATTTTATACCAATAGTTATGAATATAATTTATTTGGTTATATTTTAATGTGAAAGAACTTATCAAAGTTAAAATTAAAATAGTAAGGTTCTATAGTGTTTGTTTACAAATATAAAAATAATTAAAAATACATTTGTAATATAAATTTACAGATATAAAATGTTTATGAATTGATTCTACAGTCTAAATGAGACTGTAAACCTTTTGAAAAATCATACCTAGTTATAATACTTTTTTTTTTTTTAACATATTTCGGGTTACATTAAGTCTCTAGAGTATCGTAGGAGTTATTTTTTCATTTGTGCCAATAAGTGAAATTAAAGTTTGTCAAGAATTGTTGGCTTTCAGAATATTAGAATATGTCATAAAATGACTAAGTGTCAAACTAAGATCCTACTGTATGGAGAGGCTTGGCCAAAAAAAAAAAATGTAAACTATATCCTAATTCAAAAATAAGTGAAATGAGAAGATAGTATTGATTTGAAAGATTGAGTATCTCTTATATTTATGTAAAGTAGGCAATGTATAGTAGGTTATATATAGTAGGCAATATTTATAAAATTCTGGTTTAGTTATGTCTTGGCTTACTCATGAATCTGAAAGGTTATAAGCAAACTTGAGTTGTTTACCGATAGGATTTCCATACTTAAATATCAGCCAGTGAGAATAGGTTTGAGGCCTCAACCTTGTTTTTCTAAAGCTTTCTGATAAAGTTGTCCTCTCGCCATGGCCAAGCCTGGCTCTGCTGCTACACCGCCATCATGTGGACGGGGACTCAGCTCCCAGAAGAAAATGACATGTGCTGTGGCTTTTTTCCCAGCTCTTCGGCTTTTGTAGGATGACCTTGAGTGGCCTCCAAAGCTTCTTGTTCTCCATTGTAAATAAGAGATAGTAATATGACAGTGGTCATGTATGGATGTGAGAGCTGGACTGTGAAGAAGGCTGAGCACTGAAGAATTGATGCTTTTGAACTGTGGTGTTGGAGAAGACTCTTGAGAGTCCCTTGGACCGCAAGGAGATCCAACCAGTCCATTCTGAAGGAGATCAGCCCTGGGATTTCTTTGGAAGGAATGATGCTAAAGCTGAAACTCCAGTACTTTGGCCACCTCATGCAAAGAGTTGACTCATTGGAAAAGACTCTGATGCTGGGAGGGATTGGGGGCAGGAGGAGAAGGGGACGACAGAAGATGAGATGGCTGGATGGCATCACTGACTCAATGGATGTGAGTCTGAGTGACCTCTGGGAGTTGGTGATGGACAGGGAGGCCTGGCGTGCTGTGATTCATGGGGTCGCAAAGAGTTGGACATGACTGAGCAACTGAACTGAACTGAATATGTATTCCTGCATAATTAACAGATTAAAGTCATTGTAGACGACGCAGTGCATTTGAAGGCATTTGGGAGACTTGTCTGGTAAGGTATTATTCTTATGTCTTCCAGTCACCCAGAAAACTGGAACATTTGTATCTGCCAGCTACCCTTTTTTCAGCACATCCTGTCCTCAAAGTATCTGCTGTATTTTTAGTAAAACTTAAAAGGCATCACTGACTCGATGGATGTGAGTCTGAGTGACCTCCAGGAGTTGGTGATGGACAGGGAGGCTTGGCGTGCTGAGATTTCATGCGGTTGCAAAGAGTCGGACACGACTGAGCGACTGATCTGATCTGATCTGAAAAGGAAAAAAGTCGACCGTAATCCTGTATATTTCTTTCTGGTCTTTTTTCTATGTATTTAAAATAAGATTAAAAGCAATAATGTATATATTCTTTTGTAAGTTCCTGTTTATGTATAACAATTTTTTTTTCTTGAATTCTTTTTAAGCATTATTTTTGATGGATATATAAGATACTTATCCGAGAAGACATACTGTGGTTTACTTAATTCTTGTTCTGTACTTGAAAGGTTAGATTGTTTCTAGTTTTTTTTTTTTTTCTTAAATGCACAGAAAATTCCTTATGCAAAATTTTTGTAAAATTTGTAACTCATTAAGGTCTTTTTAAAATATTTTTTTCCATTATGGTTTATCATAGGATACTGAATATAGTTCTGTGTGCTATATAGTAGGACCTTGTTGCTTATCCATTCTGTATATAATAGATTACATCTGCTAGCCACAACCTGCCAGTCCATCCCTCCCCCAAGCTTCTCCCTCTTAATAACCAGGTCTGTTCACTATGCCTGTGAGTCTGTTTCTTTTTCATAAAAGTTCATTTGTGTCATATTTTAGATTCCAGGTATAAGTGATATCATGTGGTATGTGTCTTTCTCTTTCTGACTGGCTTCACTTGGTATCATAGTCTTAGTTGCATCTGTGTTGCTGCGGATGGCACCATTTCATTCTTTTTGTGGCTGAGTAATATGCCATTGTGTATATGCACCACTTCTTCTTTATCCATTCACCTGTTGATGGGCATTTAGGTGGTTTCCCTGTCTTGGCTTTTGTGAATAGAGCTGCTGTGAACACACATATGAGTCTGAGTGACCTCCGGGAGCTGGTGATGGACAGGGAGGCCTGGCATGCTGCAGTTCATGGGGTCGCAAAGAGTCGGACACGACTGAGCGATTGATCTGATCTGATCTGATCTGATGAACACAGAGGTAGATGTATCTTTTTGAATTATAGTTTTGTCTGGATATATGCCCAGGAATGGGATTGCTAGATGTTATAGAAAATCTAATTTTAGTTTTCTGAGTAACTGTCGTACTGTTTTCCATAGTGACTCTACCAACTTGCATTCCCAGCAACTGTGTAGGAGTATTCCCTTTTCTCTGCCCCCACTCCAGCATTTGTTATTTTTAGACTGTTTAATGATGGCCATTCTGACCAGTAGTACCTCATTGTAATTTTTCTTTTTTTTTTAAGATTTATTTATTTTTGGCTGCACCGGATCTTCATTGCTGTACTTGGGCTTTCTCTAGTTTTCGCGCAGCATGTGGGATATTCCTGGAGCAGGGACCGAATCCCTCTGCATTGGCAGGTGGATTTTTAACCACTAGACCATCAGGGAAGCCCACCCACTGTAGTCTGGATATGCATTTCTGTAATAGTTAGTGATGTTGAACATTTTTTCATGTACTTATTGGCCAGATTGTTTCTAGTTTTGATATAAAAGACATGTACTATAAGAACATCTTACTCCATAAAATTTGATCTGATTTTGGCTGCTTACTAAATATTTATTCTTAGCAGTGGAATTACTGAAGCAGGGGGTATAATCATTTTCATGTTCTGATAATTACTGATAGATTATTTTCTGAAAGACTTTAAATGTAGTTTCAGTTCTTCCCCTAGATTAGGCATTTTCTTTCTTTTCCTACTTTAAACACTCTTCATTTTTCAAGGCCTATTTTTTTCTAGAATTGTTCCTAGACTCCTCACAGCACTCTTGAAGAAGTTCTATTTTCCAAAGTGTCTGGAGACTCCTTAGACCCAATTTTATTATTTTGAAAATTTATTCTGTTATTTTGAGATAATAGCAATTATAGTTGTATTAGTTCCTGGGGCTCCTGCAACAATACACCACAATTTTAGTGGTTTAAAACAGAATAAATTTGTTCTCTTACAGTTCTTGATGGTAGAAGTCAAAAACCAGTTTCACTATGACTCAGTGAGTCCAAACCCACTCTGGAGGCTGCAGGGGAGAATCCATTTCTCCTTTCTTCAAGTGTCTGGTGGCTACTGGCATTCCTTGGTTTGTGGCCACATCCCTCAGTCTGTCTCCATGGCCACATGACCTTTTTTTCTTTGTGTGTGACATGGGCTTCACTTTTCATCTTCTAAGGATGCTTGTGATGGCACTTGGAGTCCACCCGGTTAATCCAAGATACCCTCCCTGTCTCAATGTCCTTCATCACAGCTGCGAAGATCCTACTGTATAAGGTGACACTCACAGGTTCTGGGTGTTAGGACCTGATGTTTTGGTAGCCAACATGAAGGCCCCTACAATGATTCATTGCTCAATGAGTAGGGAAATTTGAATGATGGTTTGGATTTTTAAAAATTTTTATATATTTAAAACAAAATAACTGATACTGTTGGGAAATGATATAGTTGAATATGAAGTATGAATATGAATATAAAGTTGTAAAGAGCTCCAAGTAGTATCATCTCTTACTAGTATTATGTGACCTACTATTAAACCATAGTTTATATGTATTTATGGAGATATAGCAAAAGAAGGGGCTTCCCTAGGTGGCTCAGTGGTAAAGAATATGCCTGCAATGCAGGAGACCTGGGTTGGATCCCTGGGTTGGTAAGATTCCCCTGGAGGGAGGGTATGGCAACCCACTCTAGTACTCTTGCCTAGAGAACCCTCTGGCCAGGGGAGCCTGGCAGGCGGCAGTAAATAGGGTTGCACAGAGTCAAACTCGACTGATGCGACTAAGCAGCAGCAGCAAGAGAAGACTTGATATTTATAATTGGTGTTTAAAAACTTTTCAATAGAAATGTGAAATGTCCTAATTCAAATTCATGAAAAATTCCTGAAAAAATTTATTATAGTCACTGTTAAACTTAAGCAAGGTACTAAAACTTTTCTTTTTGACCTGGAATGTTTCTACTATAATTAAATTGGGCATCTTTCTCCCTCTAGATACCTGTGACATTAACTGAGTTTCCCTATTCACCCACACGTAGTTATCATTTCAGGTATCTATTTCTTTAAATTTTTTTAAAAAAAACTGAGACGTCATTGATAAAGTATATATTTGTGACAGTCCATGCCAGGTTCAGAGCTTGCTATTCCAATTGCTACTGTACCATTCCAGAAAACAGCAGGTTGTTACTTAGACTCCCAGTATGAGAGAGGAACTCAGGGAAAGTGGGAGGAATAGGCAAGGGTTAGAAATAACCTGCAGTTCTAATCTTCAGAACCTTTGCATAAACAAGATTGGAATAAAAACAGTATTGTTGTTTTTCTTAAATTTGGAAACCTGTAACTTATCCAATCATAACATTCCATGCTGAGTACATGCACACTTTTAAAAGACACCACACTGAAATGCACTAGGTCCCCACATCTGCTTCAGTACTGCCTTTGTGTGTAACTCAAACTTCAGACGTCAATTGGCTGGACACTGTATTTTTATATCTCATCCAGTGAAATGAAAAGATAAAATAGCCAGCAGAATATAGTGGGCATAGCACTAGTAAGTTTTAAGAACATTTTATGTGTTGATCAGGATGTTGGATCCTATATTTTTAATGCAAAATCATAAAGGCACAATTTAAGTTTTCCTGCGTGTATAGAAACATTTAGAAATTTTCACCACTTAGGATTAGCGTTCTACCGTCAAATACAGTGAAAGTTTATTAAAAACAAGGGGGCAGAGTTCTGAGAAAAGGAAAAATTAGCCAAAAATGCGATTTAAAATTAACGGAACATTCTATGTCTGATTGTTTTGTTCAAGAATGCAAATGTCCATATTCTCTGAGGCAGTATTTGGAGCAACAAAGAAGCTGTCTGAATTATTTGCTTAACAAAGAGTATCAGTAAGTTGTTTGCCTGCTTCCTGGGGGCATAGAAACAATTTTGCTTTCCGTTATGGCAAATCTTGAAACTGAAATAACGTAGAAAATAAAGTATGCTTTTAGATGTATTCAAAATATGCCCCTGGTCCATATCTGTCTGGAACGTAAAAGACAATTTACCATAAAACAAAACAACACAATCCTAGAATAGTAAAAATAGCTCCTAAAAGTACTTCTCAGGAGTGTCAGACTTGCTGCGAGCTTGTCCTGTGTGCATCCATGTGGAAGGTAGAATGAGATCTTGTCACAGTAAAGGGCTGAGAGGCCTGGACCTCTTTGGGCATATGCCCGTTTAGGCATATTTTGCTATCAGTGTCTTTGTGTTGTGGGTAGGGGGTCTCAGTTCATTATAGATTGAAACTTTAAATGTATTCTCTTCTGTCTAGGCACTTTGGGCATAGGAAAGATCCAGTGTTTTTCAGACTGAGTAATGTGATGCATAAATAGAGTTATGACGTCAATTTAATGTCTCAATTAGCAATTAAATACATTGAGATGCAATACAATAGAAATATCAGAGTGCCTCACTGATAATGTAAGAGTAAGCATTGTTTTGCATATTTGCTTATATTCCGCAATGTAACATACAGATATTCTAATCAACTCTTCTGAGTTCTCTCCTCAGTTTGGAAGTACTCTAATATATGACTAGGTCTTTATGTTCAGACTGTGGGAAGGGTGGAGACACCAATATGACAGTCAATTATTGTTGGTAGATGGATGAGATAGGAACAGATGCAGAATGACCTTAAGTGATAAACTATACTTACGTTGATGAGAGATTTTTCTCTGTGTTCTTTGACCAGCTAGTCACTCACCTGAAATTGTGGATTTAGTCAGCTCAAAAGGTTGTTACTAATCTATGAAACAGAAAGTAAAACAGCAATGAAATGCCACTTTATACCCATCAGATTGGCAAAATAAATCTGATATCCCCACCTTTGGCTTGAATGTGGCAATAGAGTAATTATTTTCTATCATTTGGAAGGCAATTTGACTCATCCTGGTGAATTTGAAGGTGTGTGTGTCTTCTGACCCAGTACTTCTTTGGCTGTGTGTCCGCTGCAGAGGAAGGAACTCTCTCACATATGCAGAGAACACTTGTACCAGAACATTTATTACACCATTCATATATATATCTGCATATCCATATTTCTATCTAAATAGATATATGACTGTAGATACAGAGATCTGATCACTTCTATACTGTTTCAACAGTGGAATGATTAAGAGGGTAAAGCAAGATACTTTGATTTTGTTTTTCTTATTCTCAGTTCTCTTTCTGCAAACTGTGTGTATGTATGTAAAGGAAACAACCTGACTATCCCTTTCTAAGGAAGAAATAACAAACTGAGGTTATCTATGCTATAAATATGCTATAGCAGAGTTGGAATGAATGGGTTAGACCTACCTGGACCAATGGAACACATCAAAAATAACAGGGAAGACAGAAAAGAAAATGCCGAGAATTCACATAGTTTAATGCTACTCTTGTAAAACTTTGATATATAAAATAAAATATACTATCTATTATGCATATACATTAATATTTATTAAAAACTTGAGTGGAAAATAGTATTCTGAGGTTTGATCAACTTAGTAGAGGGTGAGAGTGAGAAGGGATGATGATAATACTTAGTCGTGCTTGGTAATATTTTAGCTCTTATCTGTACCATTTGGTACAGAGTGAAGAACAAGAGTGCGAAATGAGACTGTCATGAAGAGTGAGTAAGTCAGAAAGAGAAAAGCAGAAATAGCATTGGGTTGGCGGAAAAGTTTGTTCTGGGTTTTCCATAAGGTGTTGTGGATGAAGTTCATCTGAATGAACTTTTTGGAAACCCAGTGTATATCATTTATATGTGGAATCTAGAGAAATTATATAGATGAGCTTGTTTGCAAAGCAGAAAATAGAGACAGAGAGAACAAATGTGTGGATACCAAGGGGAAAGGGAGGATGGGATGTGAATTGGGAGATGGGATCTGACATACATACACACTACTATGTATAAAATAGGGCTTCTTGGGTAGCTTAGCTGGTAAAAAATCCGCCTCCAATGCAGGAGACCCTGGTTCAATTCCTGGGTCAAAAATTTCCTCTGGAGAGGGGATCAGATCAGATCAGTCACTCAGTCGTGTCTGACTCTTCGCGACCCCATGAACCGCAGCACGCCAGGCCTCCCTGTCAATCACCAGCTCCCGGAGGTCACTCAGACTCACATCCGTCAAGTCAGTGATGCCATCCAGCCATCTCATCCTCTGTCGTCCCCTTCTCTTCCTGCTCTCAATCCCTCCCAGCATCAGAGTCTTCTCCAATGAGTCAACTCTTCGCATGAGGTGGCCAAAATACTGGAGTTTCAGCTTGAGCATCATTCCTTCCAAAGAAATTCCAGGATTGATCTCCTTCAGAATGGACTGGTTGGATCTTCTTGCAGTCCAAGGGACTCTCAAGAGTCTTCTCCAACACCACAGTTCAAAAGCATCAATTCTTCGGCGCTCAGCCTTCTTCACAGTCCAGCTCTCACATCCATACATGACCACAGGAAAGACCATAGCCTTGACTAGGCGAACCTTAGTTGGTAAAGTGATGTCTCTGCTTTTGAATATGCTATCTAGGTTGGTCATAACTTTCCTTCCAAGGAGTAAGCGTCTTTTAATTTCATGGCTGCAGTCACCATCTGCCCATTCCAGTATTCTTGGGCTTCCCTGCAGGCTCAGATGGTAAAGAATCTGCCTGCAATGCGGAAGCCCTGGGTTTGATCCCTGGATTGGAAAGATCCCCTGGAGGAGGGCATGGCAACCCACTCCAGTATTCTTACCCGGAAAATCCCCATGAACCGAGGAACCTGGTGGTCTATAGTCAATAAGGTCACAAAGAGTCAGACAGTACTGAGCAGCTAAACACAGCACATGTATAAAATACTTCCCAGGTGGCGCTAATGTTAAAGTATCTGCCTGCCAATGCCGGAGACACAGGAGACACAGATTTGATCCCTGGTTGGAGAAGACTCTTGAGAGTCCCTTGGACTGCAAGGAGATCCAACCAGTCCATTCTGAAGGAGATCAGCCCTGGGATTTCTTTGGAAGGAATGATGCTAAAGCTGAAACTCCAATACTTTGGCCACCTCATGCGAAGAGTTGACTCATTGGAGAAGACTCTGATGCTGGGAGGGATTGGGGGCAGGAGGAGAAGGGGACGACAGAGGATGAGATGGCTGGATGGCATCACTGACTTGATGGATGTGAGTCTGAGTGACCTCCGGGAGTTGGTGATGGACAGGGAGGCCTGGCGTGCTGCGATTCATGGGGTCGCAAAGAGTCGGACACGACTCTGATCTGATCTGATCTGACCTGGGAAGATTCCCTGCAGAAGCAAATGGCAACCCACTCCAGTATGCTTGCTTGGGAATTCCCATGGACAGAGGAGCCTGGCAGGCTACAGACTATGAGGTTGCAGACTCGACACGACTAAGTGCGTGTGTGCATGTGTGTGTGTGTGCACAAAGTAACTAATGAGAACCAGTTGTATAGCACAGGAAACTCATGACTCTATGGTGAGATAAATGTGAAGGAAATCCAAAAAGAGGGGATATATATATATATATATATATATGCATAGTAGATACACTTTGTTGTATGATTGGCGCTAACACAATATTGTAAAGCAAATATACTCCAATAAAAATTAACAAAAAACTCTGAAATATTAATATTTGCTACTGTGGCTTATAAGTACATGGATATATTGTTCTTTGACTATTTCTCTTTGTCCAAATTGCTAAACTACTTAAAATGTAGTCTGTCTTTAAAAACTAGAATTTTTTAAATCTTCGAGTTGTAGATTAATAAATTTGTTTCCATAACTCTTTAAATACATTCACTTAATAATAATATTTTTAAAAAATGGCAAACTGTATATCTCAACAGTCTCATTTGCTGATCTCTGCTATATTTGGCTTCATTTCAGTGCAGGCATGTAAAGAAAGTAATGTGAAATGTTTTGATACTTTGTTCTTGCTTATTCATTCTCTGCGTTCTCAGTGTACATTCACTGGAACAGAAGCTCGTGAAGGATGAGATTTTGGTTTCTGGCTTACCAGCGTCTAGAGGAGTTGATGCCTGGAGCCAGTAAGGGCTTAGTACTTTTTGTTCAATGAATGGACTAAAGAATACTAATGAATCTCCAGCTGTGAATGCTTTCTCCTGGTCTGTTAGTATGCATAGAGCATAGCCAGTGCATATTACATTCCAAATGAAATATACGTGAAAGACATTAGGAGATACTTTTATATTAATCCATTCCTTACTTTCCTCTGAGGGCTTACTGTCAAGACAAAATTTCTTTTGTTGGACAAACTTGCAATCTACCTTTCTTTAAAAGATAACCCAGTTCACTCCCACCCTTACCTTTGTTTTTATGCCTCATTTTCTGATTAATTCAGTTAAATCTATTGTCTTTTGGGTACTGTAGAATAAATTTATGCATGCCTATATCTTCTACAGTGTCTAATGGTTTCCAGTTTTTGTTTGATTTTTTTCTATTTGCTGTTCTATCATATTTCATATTGTCTTAACACTGTAAACTGTCTCAAATTTTTTTTGGAAAAAATGTTATTTCCATAAAAATCACATTACTTTAAAGTTGTGTATTACCTACTTTTTTTTGAAAATGCATCGTTTAAAATGTACCTGAGGTCTAATATTTTTACCGCAAATTGGTTATAAACTTTATAAAGCCAATGCTTAATGTAGTTGGCTGAGTTGTATCGCCCCCTCCAAATTCATACGTTCACATACCTCAGAATGTGACTGTATTTGAAGATAGAGTTCTTAAAGGAGAATAATTAAGTTAAAATGAGGTCATTGGGGCGAGCCTTAATCCAATGTGACTGATTTCCTTATAAGAAGAGATTAGGACACAAACATACAGAAGGAAGACTGTAAAGATACAGAGAGAAGACAGCTACATGGAAGCTACAGAAGGTGATTAGAAGAAATCAACTGTGTCAACAATTTCATCTTGGATTCTAGCCTCTAGAATTGTGAGAAAATAACTTTCTGTTGTTTAAGCTACCTAGTGTGTGGTATTTGCTATGCAGAAAACTAGAAAACTAATATACTTAGTAAAATGAATGGATATATACACATTTATCTTTTATTTTGTTTACCAAATTTTAATAGCCAATAGCCTACCATTTACATCTTATGAAAATACAGAATCTGTGAAAGTGAAAGTCGCTCAGTCGTGTCTGACTCTTTGTGACCCCATGGACTATACAGTCCATGGAATTCTCCAGGCCAGAATACTGGAGTGGGTAAGCCTTTCCCTTCTCCAGGGGATCTTCCCTACCCAGGGATCTAACCCAGGTCTTCTGCATTGCAGGCGGATTCTTTACTAGCTGAGCCACAAGGGAAGCCTGAGAATACTGGAGTGGATAGCTTATGCCTTCTCCAGTGTATCTTCCCAACCTAGGAATTGAACTGGGGTCTCCTGCATTACAGGCTGATTCTTTACCACCTGAGCTATCAGGGAAGCCCAAATAAGGAAATAAGAATAAGGAAATAGAAAGTAGAAATAGAAAGATGTCAAATATGTGATCTGTACAGTCTTAACTTTGTTTATATAGTTTTTTAGTCTTTAAATACAGTGTCATTTGGATGGACCTAGAGATTATCATACTAAGTGAGGTACCTCTGAGAAAGACAAATACTGTATGATATCAATTATATGTGGAATTTAAAATATGACAAAAATGAACTTATTTGCAAAACAGAGACAGACTCACAGACATAGAGAACAAATTTATTGTTACCAGAGGGGAAAGGGAGGGAGACAGGGATAAATAAGGAGTTTGGGATTAGCAGATACAAACTACTGTATATAAAGCAAATAAACAACAAGGCCCTACTATATAACATAGGAAATTGTATTCAGTAGCCTATAATTGGAGAAGGCAATGGTACCCCACTCCAGTACTCTTGCCTGGGAAATCCCATGGATGGAGGAGCCTGGTGGGCTGCAGTCCATGGGGTTGTGAAGAGTCATACACGACTGAGCGACTTCACTTTAACTTTTCCCTTTCATGCATTGGAGAAGGAAATGGCAACCCACTCCAGTGTTCTTGCTTGGAGAATCCCAGGGATGGGGAAGCCTGGTGGGCTGCCGTCTATGGGGTCGCATAGAGTCAGACACGACTGAAGTGACTTAGCAGAAGCAGGAGCCTATAATTAGCCATAGTGGAAAAGAAAAAAACATAAATACAGTGTCATACATCATCTCCTTAGGTAGCATTCTGACATTCCAGTACATGGCAGCATTTCAGTATACATTTGGCCATATGTCCTACTCATGTACAGTTCTTTAATAATTAGTGCCTATGATAGGGACTTTGAAGTACTTTTCAGGCACTTTGCCACCTCAATTAGACTTAATTTACATCTAATATTTGAAAAAGTGGTAATGTGTATTATTAGTATTACCATACTGATGAGAATAGCAAATGAGAATACAGAACATTAGGTTAGCTCAAATTGTTCATTCGTAACTTCAGTTATTTGGTAAGTATTTTTCTACAGTGGTTTTACAGGAACTACCTCTCCTGGTTTCAGTTCATCTACACCAAGTGATTTGTGAATTACTAATAAGAAAAGTCAATGATTATAAAACTTTAATCAGTGGTGAAACATTCTTTTGCTTCTAAAATGAAAAAATAGTCAATATTGTAGAGCATTATTTTCTGTGGTAGCAAGCAGGGAAGTAAGTTTTCTGAGGTTTTAAGATGATGAACCCTAAAATATGAAAAAGGTTGTATTTGAACCTACTTGCTTTTTAACATTGGTTTGCTTTTATTCTGCAACTTGGCAAATATCAAGAAAAGCAGACTTGACATATCTCTCATTTCACTATTTCTTTTTCTTCATCGTCCATCACAATTTCATGTGTACACTTCAAACACTACCAGAAAATAAAAAAAATATGAAATAGTCTACCCCAAACACTGTAAGAGAATAAAAATATATGAAATAGTCTACCCCAAATACTATAAGAAAATAAAAATATATGAAGTAGTCTTCCCTAAATTTTCAGTCCTCTCTTTTGAGTGACTTTGAGCTGTAAAGGCCTGGGAATCCTTAAATAATCTCTATTTTCAGCTGCTACTGCTGCTAAGTCGCTTCAGTCGTGTCCGACTCTGTGTGATCCCATAGACGGCAGCCCACCAGGCTCCACCGTCCCTGGGATTCTTCAGGCAAGACCACTGGAGTGCATTGCATTCAGCAGGCGCCATGAAAATTGTTTTGTAAATTATTTTAAACTATCTCATATAACTCGTGAAACTGTTGGTGAATTCGTTTATAAAATCTTTTAAAGATGGTACATTTTTCCTTTAAGATGGTCATGATTGTTAGTGTTGTTAATTTCTTAACTCCTGGCGTGAATGAATTTAAATGAATTTTCTCACTTTTATTAATTCGATAGCAAATTATGTCTATTTTTTATTGGACTGCTTGAAATGTTCTGGTTTTCATCATACTTAGAATATGTAGATTTTACTACCTTAGTATTGCTTCTGCAGTGAAGGTAACTAATTTCTAATGCAGAACAGTTGACAGTTTAAAGTATAGACCTCTTAAGATCAGTTTATAGTCTAAAAAACAGCATAAATATTGTTTATGCAGGTTAATCAGTGAAAATTAATCTATATTTTCTGTCAATTTGGATTTTATTCAAGTCAGACTGCTTTCAACTAGTTAGATCATCCATTCACATAGCCTTCCTTCAGTTTTCCTCATTTGATTAACCCACATTCCGTTTGTACCCAAAAGATAGTTGGTGTGATCATGTTGCTGTGTTCTGCCCTCCCGTGTATTCCTCACAGCTGTGGTGCTAAGGGCTCCTTGCATAGAATGCCTACCTACCCCTGGCTGCACCAGCGTACCTAATGGTTAAATGTATCACAGCTAGTCATGTGGAGGGCAGGGTGGTATATCTCTCTGATTTTCTTTGTATTTCCTTTTCTGTCTTAATGTAAAATGTGGAATTTTAACATTTACGAAGGAAGCAATTTAAATGGAATTCATTTTTAAAAAAACTGTGCATTCTGTTTTTAATAGAGATATATTTCCCTTTGGGAAGGTATAAAGCTACACAGGAAGACTGAGTGGATAATAAAATTAACAAAGTAATATTGGTGATTTAAAATAAAAAAAAAAGTATTTCACAACTAAGGTTGGTTCTTGTGAAGGAAACTCTTAGTTTCTATTCAGCCAAGATTTTTGTCTTCTGAATAGTGTTTGGATGTACTTCACATTATCTCCAGTGACTCTACTTTTTCCTGGCTGCTGAAGCTGAGTAACTCTTTGGATTATTTTCTTTCTGTAGGTATTTTGATAAATCAATCGGTTTGAGTTGTCTGGTTGGTTTGGGAACTCAAATGAGTAAAACCTTTGAAAATGTCTCCAAAGACCAAATAAAATCAAAACCTTTTTTTCCCCTTTATATTTGTTATTTTTGTTATGTCGAAAACCTAGTTCAAATACCAGTGCATTTCAGACTAGACATTTGAGTTTTATATGGGTAAAAAAAAAAAAAAAATCACATAAAATATTCATACTTGAGGGGCAATAGCCAAAGGCAAAAATGTTTCATGACTCACTATTAGTCTTCCTGACTGTTCATCCAAGAAAGACATATCCTTTCCTCTTACATCTCTCTGGCCTGATTTCTTATTGCGAATTAAATTCTTGACGACAATCATGTATCTTTTATTTTTACTTTTTAGGGGATAGTTCACATTTTGTCTCTTTAATATGAAGAAGGTCTTCTGTATTGTAATTTGGTTAATTTCTGGATTTTATAGAGCAGCTTTTTTGGATTATAATCTCTGCCAGGATTATTCCTCTCCATATCCAGGTAGGTAGAACATTTTACCAGCTGTCACCTTTGAGTTCCAACTGGTATAATGTTTATGCCACAGCCTTCAACTTCGGATCAGTGACTCTGAGAAGTGTAATAGAATCTGACATGCAGGGAAGTTTTTAGAATGCGCATGCCTGTGCCCTATTCTGGGCATACTGCTTCAGAGTTTTGAAGGTGGTAACTGGGCATGTGCAATTTGCAAAACCTCTCAGAATATTGTGATGCACTCGCGTGGTGAAGAGACATTGACTACACTATAAACCCTGAAGATGTGTCATTGGTAATATTCTTCCTCTCATTTAACTGAGAGGAAGGCGTCTTTTGTTGTTTCTGACCCAGAATGGCATTGCCTATGACTGGTGAAAGGAAACTAAGCTATATTAACAGGAAACAAAATTCATTCGGCATGAATTCACCTATGCAGGAAATAAAGTGATGTGGTTGGAGCATTTCGGATTCAATGTTTAAGCCATAAAGTAATTGCCTATCCTTATGCTCAGCCTCTATCTCAAACTCCCCTCTTCTCCATTCTCTTTACCTAACTCTCTACTAAGACATGCTTCAGGCAGTGCCGTCTTGTTTCACTGATACCCTTACCAGAACCTCTAGGTAGAATGAGAGGCCATCTCTATAGCTCTCTACGGTCTTTAGCTCATGACCATTATCTGTGTGTCATACTGTATAGAAATGTTATTTCTTATGACTTACTTGTGTGTGTCACCTCATTAGCCCGTGAATTCATCCAGGGAAGGGACAGTGCCTTACATAATAGCTGGGGAAATCTTTGTTTCTCCAATGCTGAAGTGTCACAGGTGGTCTTAAATGTTTTCTGAGTGACATTACTGTTTCTATATAGCAGTAGGATTAATGAGAATGAACATGTCTGGGATCTTTACAAGTTAAAAAGCCTTCAGGGAGGGTCCATGCTAAATAAATAAGGAAAGTTTTACCTGCTCACTTGAATAAGAGACAAGATATTTTTCATGAGAATTGGTCTTTCTAGACTGAATCAGAATTTTGATACTGTATTAGAATTTCAGAATTTTGTAAGAGCAAATTTGACATACTAGTGCATGTATCTGATATTTTATATACTACATTTGAATTTTATATACTACATTTGAATTGGATTTTTCAATTAGTGTTGATTTATTCAACAAGCATTTCAATGTCCTTAAAACACTATTTCCATGTTTTCTGTTATATCATGTTTTCTCTGTTATCTTACTGCTCTTAGCTCTTTGAATCTTTCTTGTTTCTCATCCTAAACCTCTAAATGTTAGCGCTCCTCAAGGTTTTCTTTATATCACCTTCTTTTCTTGTACTATTATCTGTAATGATATCACTCTTTCTCAAGGCTTTCCATGCCATCTGTATGTTAACATCTATATGTTAATGATCCTCAGATTTTATCTTCGGTTTCACTTCTCTTATTATAGATAGTAATTTCAAAAGCTTAGTCATAGTAAAGGGTAGGCTGATGGAAGACAGGACTTTTCATCAGATTCAGTGGTGTCTCGTTAATGTGTTCATGTCAGGTATCTTCATTTAAATGAATTATGAAAAACCCATAATCTTGATTAATTCTTCTTTTATAGTTCTTAGGTGTTCCTCATGAATGTATTTTTATTGAGGTGATGATTTGTAATACTGTATGTTTTATGTGTACACCAGTATAATCTGACGTCTGTATACTCTACAGTGGGCTCATCAGCAAAAGTCTAGTTTCTGTCACTATTCTGTTAACCCCCTTTATCCATTTCACCCTTCTTCGGCCCTTCTTTCTTTCCCACTCTTGTAAGCACCAATCTGTTCTCTGTATCTATGAATTTGTTTTTATTTTGTTTATTATTATTTTTAATAATAATAAAATATTCTGGTTCTTAAAGAAATGGGAATACCACCTTGCCTGCCTCCTGAGAAATCTGTATGCAGGTCAAGGAGCAACAAGTTAGGGAAAAAAAGAAAAGCAAAAAGTTAGAACTGGACATGGAACAACAGACTAGTTCAAAATTTGGGAAAGAAAGTGAAAGTGAAGTCGCTCAGTCGTGTCCGACTCTTTGCAACCCTGTGGACTGTAGCCCACCAGGCTCCTCTGTCCATGGAATTCTCCAGGCAAGAATACTGGAGTGGGTTGCCATTTCCTTCTCCGGGAGATCTTCCCGACCCAGGATCAAACCCAGGTCTCCCGCATTGCAGGCAGACGCTTTAACCTCTGAGCTACCAGGGAAAATTTGGGAAGGAATACATAAAGGCTGTATATTGTCACCCTGCTTATTTAACTTATATCATGTGAAATGCTGGGCTGGATGAAGCACAAGCTAGAATCAAGATTGCTGGGAGAAATATTAATAACCTCAGATACACAGATGACACCACACTTATGGCAGAAAGCGAAGAAGAACTAAAGAGCCTCTTGATGAAGATGAAAAAGGAGAGTGAAAAAACTGGCTTAAAACTCAACATTCAAAATACAAAGATCATGGCTTCCAGTCCCATCACTTCATGGGCAAATAGATGGGGAAACAATGAAACAGTGACAGACTTTATTTTCTTGGGCTCCAAAATCATTGCAGATGGTGACTGCAGCCATGAAATTAAAAGACTTGCTCCTTGGAATAAAAATTACGACAAACCTAGATGGTATATTAAAAAGCAGAGACATTACTTTGCCAGCAAAGGTCTGTATAATCAAAGCTATGATTTTTCCAGTAGTCGTGTGTGGATGTGAGAGTTGGACCATAAAGAAGGCTGAGTGCTGGTTAACTGTGGTGTTGGAGAAGACTCTTCAGAGTCCCTTGGACTGCAGAAGATCAAACCAGTCAATACTAAAAGATATCAGTCCTGAATATTCATTGGAAGGACTGATATTCAAGCTGAAACTCCAATACTTTGGCCACCTGATGCAAAGAATTGACTCATTAGAAAAGACCTTGATGCTGGGAAAGACTGAGGGCAGGAGGAGAATGGAACGACAGAGGATGAGATAGTTGGATGGCATCACTGACTTGATGGACATGGGTTTGGGCAAATTCCAGTAGTTGGTGATGGACAGAGAGGCCTGGTGTGCTGGAGTCAATGGGGTCAGAAAGAGTCAGACATGCCTGATCGACTGAACTGATATTTTAATTCCACATATAGGTGCATTCATATGGTATTTCTCTTATTTTACTTATGACATACTCAAGGCCCATTCATGTTATCACAGATGGCAAGATTTCATCTATTTTTGGCTGAGTTGTATACCATTGTTTGTTTGTGTGTATGTTTATATCACATCTACTTTATCCACTTATCTGCCCAAGGCACATTTAGGGTGTTTCTATATTTCAGCTTTTGAAAATAATACTGCAATGAATATCGGGTGCATATTTATTTCTGTATTATTAGTGTTTTTGTATTCTTCAGACAAATGCCTGGAAGTAGCATGTCTGGATTATATGATAGTTCTTTTCTTAATACTTTGAGAAATCTGTTTTCTGTTTTCTACAGTGGTTGTACCTACATTTCTGTCAATAGTGTATAAGGGTTTGCCCTTGTCCACATCCTCTCTACTACTTACTATTTCTTGTCTTTTGATAATAGCCTTTCTAACAATCATAATGTCATATTTCATTGTGGTTTTGATTTGTATTTCCGTAATAATGATGAACATCTTTTCATGTACCTGTTGGCTATCTGTGATCCTCTGACTGTTTTTTAATTAGGTTATTTTTGTTATTGAGTTGTATGAATTTTTTATATAGTTTGGATATTAACCCCTTATCAGATATGTGATTTGCAAATGTCCTCTTTCATTTGGTAGGTTGTGTCTTGCTTTATTGATGGCTTTCTTTGATGGGCAGAAGATTTTCAGTTTAATGTAGTCCCACTTGTTTGTTTTTTCTTTTGTTTTCCTTGCCTGAGCAGACATATCCAAAAAATATTGTTAAGACTGATGTCAAAGATCATCCTGATGCTTATGTTTTTTTTTCTGGAATTTTTATGGTTTCAACTCCTACATTCAAGTCCTCAGTCCATTTTGTATTAATTTTTTTGTTATAAGATAGTGGTCTAGTTAAATTCTTTGGCATGTTTCTGTCCAGATTTCCTGACACTCCATAGAAGAGTTTCCTTTCTCAGTTGTATTTTTTATGCCTCTTTTGCTGTAAATTAGTTGTTCATCGATGTGTATGTTTATTTCTGGGCTTCAAATTTGGTTTCATAGATCTGTGTATCTGTGTTTTTTCCAATACCATGGTTTTTAAAATTATTATTATTATAGTTTTGTAGTATAATTTGAAATCAGGATTTTGATGACTCCAGCTTTGGTTTTTTTCCTAGGATTGCTTTGGCTATTTGGAATCTTTGTGTTTTCGTGCATTTTTAGGATTTTTATAGCAATTGCATTGAATCTGTGACTCACTTAAGGTAACATGAACATTTTAACAATGTTTTCACTCTTACAGTGAACACGGAATAATTCTCCATTTATTTGTGTCTCTTTCAGTTTCTTTGAACAGTGTCTTAACAGTTTTCAACATACAGGTCTTTCACCTCTTTAGTTAAATTTATTCCTAGGTATTATAGCAATTGTAAATGGAATTGTTTTCTTCATTGTGTTTTTCTACAAGCTTATTAGTGCACAGAAATACAACAGAGTTGTGTGTATTGACTCTGTGCCCTGAAACTTAATGGTGTTCATTTATTGTTTGTAAATTTCTTTGGTGTCTGTAGGTTTTCTGTGTATAAAATGCTATCATAAAACAGTGACAGTTTTTCTCCTTTCCAGTTGGGATGCCTTTTATTTCTTTCTCTTGCCTAATAGGGAAGTACTTTCAATGCTGTGTTGAATAAGAGTGGTGAGATTGAGCATCCTTGTCTTATTTCTGAACTTAGAAGGATAGCTTTTAGTTTTTCATTTCTGAGTATGATTTAGCTGTGGGTTTGTAATCTGTGGCCTTTATTATGTTGAATAATTCATCTATATTTCATCTTTCATTTTATTGAATATTGAATCTCGTCAGATGCTTTTTCTGCATTTACTGAGATAATTGTATGATTTTTATCTTTGGTTAATGTGATGTATCATTGACTGATTTACAGATCTAGAATCATCTTTGGATTCCTGGAATAAATCCCACTTGATCATGGTGTATGATCCTTTTTAAGTATTATAGAATTTGGTTAGCTGATACATTGTTGAGGATTTTTGCATCTATGTTTAATCGGTGATACTGGCTAATAATTTTCTCTTTTTTTGGTTGTCCTTGTCTGATTTGGTATCACAGTAACGTTGGCCTTGAAAGCTGTGTTATAAAACATTTACTTTTCTTGAGTTTTTTGAGAAGGTTTTGAGAAGAATAAGTGGTTAATATTTGAATGTTTGGTAGAATTTGGCAATGAAGCCATCTGGTCCTGGAGTTTTGCTTTTTTAGGGGGATTTTTGACTACTGTTTCAAACTTCTTACTAGTAATCAGTCTATTCAGATTTTCTGCATCTTCCTGATTTAATCTTGGAAGGTTGTATGATTCCAAGTATTAATCCATTTCTTTTATTAACCCATGTCTGTTTTGTTGGCTTATGGCTATTCATTGTAATCTGTTACAGTCCTTTGTATTTCTTTTCTTATTTTACATTTTATTTGTTTGAACTTTTTTTTCCTTAGGGAATCTAGCTAAAGACTTTTTAGTTTTGTTTATCTTTTCAGAAAATCAGCATTTTATTTCATTGATCTTTCCTATGATCCTTTAAGTCTCCATTTTATTTATTTTCCTCGATTTTTATTATTTCCTTCCTTTTATTGATTTTGTTCTTTTTCTAGTTTAAGTTAGATTGTTTGGAATATAAAAGTAGGAAGTCAAGAAACACCTGGAGTAACAGGCAAATTTGGCTTTGGAGTACAGAATGAAGAAGGCAAAAGGCTAATAGAGTTTTGCCAACAGAACGCACTGGTCATAGCAGATACCCTCTTCCAGCAACACAAGAGAAGACTCTACACATGGACAACACCAGATGGTTAACACCAAAATCAGATTGATTTTGCAGCCAAAGATGGAGAAGGTCTATACAGTCAGCAGAAACAAGACTGGGAGCTCAGTGTGGCTCAGATCATGAACTTCTTATTGCCAAATTCAGATTTAAATTAAAGGAAGTAGGGAAAAGCACTTGACTATTCAGGTATGACCTAAATCAAATCCCTTACGATTATACAGTGTAAGTGAGAAATAGATTCAAAGGATTAGATCTGATGGAGTGTCTGATGAACTATGGACAGAGGTGACATTTTACAGGATTTTACAGGAGCCAGGGATTAAAACCATCCCCAAGAAAAAGAAATGCAAAAAAGCATATTGGCTGTCTGAGGAGGCCTTAAAAATAGCTGTGAAAAGAAGAGCAGTGAAAAGCAAAGGAGAAAAGGAAAGATATACCATTTGAATGCAGAGTTCCAAAAAATAGCAAGGAGAGATAAGAAAGCCTTCCTCAATAATCAGTGCATAGAAATGGAGGAAAACAATAGAATGGAAAAGAGTAGAAATTTCTTCAAGAAAATTAGAGATATCAAGAGAACATTTCATGCAAAGAAGGGCATAATAAAGGACAGAAATGATATGGACCTTTTCTGCATAGCAGAAAGGTATTAAGCAGCAGAAGGTACTAAGAGGTGGCAAGAATACACAGAAGAACTATACAAAAAAGGTCTTCATGATGCAGATAATGACGATGGTATGATCACTCACCTAGAGACAGACATCCTGGAACGCGAAGTCAAGTGGGCCTTATGAAGCATCACTAAAACAAATCTAGTGGAGGTGATGGAATTCCAGTCGAGCTATTTCAAATCCTGAAAGATGATGATGTGAAAGTGCTGCACTCAATATGCCAGCAAACTTGAAAAACTCAGCAGTGGCCACAGGATTGGAAAATGTGTTTTCACTCCAGTCCCAAAGAAATGCAATGCCAAAGAATGCTCAAACAACTGCACAATTGCACTCATCTCACACGCTAGTAAAATAATGCTCAAAATTCTCCAAGCCAGGCTTCAACAGTACATGAACTGTGAACTTCCAGATGTTCAAGCTGGTTTTAGAAAAGGCAGAGGAACCAGAGATCAAATTGCCAACATCCACTGGATTTTCGAAAAAGCAAGAGAGTTCCAGAAAAACATCTATTTCTGCTTTATTGACTATGCCAAAGCCTTTGACTGTGTGGGTTACCACAAACTGAAAAATTCTGAAAGAAATGGGAATACCAGACCACCTGATCTGCCTCTTGAGAAATCTGTATGCAGGTCAGGAAGTAACAGTTAAAACTGGACATGGAACAACAGACTGGTTACAAATAGGAAAAGGAGTATGTCAAGGCTGTATATTGTCACCCTGCTTGTTTAACTTATATGCAGAGTACATCATGAGAAACGCTTGGCTGGATGAAGCCCAAGCTGGAATCAAGATTGCTGGGAGAAATATCAATAACCTCAGATATGCAGATGACATCATCCTTATGGCAGAAAGCGAAGAAGAACTAAAAAGCCTCTTGATGAAAGTGAAAGAGGAGAGTGAAAAATTTGGCTTAAAGTTCAACATTCATAAAACTAAGATCATGGCATCTGGTCCCATCACTTCATGGCACATAGGTGGGAAACGGTGGAAACAGTGTCAGACTTTACTTCTTGGGGCTTGAAATCACTGCAGATGGTGACTGTAGCCATGAAATTAAAAGACACTTACTCCTTAGAAGGAAAGTTTTGACCCACCTAGACAGCATATTTAAAAGCAGAAACATTACTTTCCCAACAAAGGTTCATCTAGTCAAGGCTATGGTTTTTCCAGTAGTCATGTATGGATGTGAGAGTTGGACTATAAAGAAAGCTGAGTGCCGAAGAATTGATGCTTTTGAAGTGTGGTGTTGGAGAAGACTCTTGAGAGTCCCTTGGACTGCAAGGAGTTCCAACCACTCCATCCTAAAAGAAATCAGTCCTGAATATTCATTGGAAGGACTGATGCTGAAGCTGAAACTCCAATACTTTGGCCATCTGATGTGTAGAACTGACTCATTTGAAAAGACCCTAATTTGGGGAAAGATTGAAGGTGGGAGGTTAAGGGGATGACTGAAGATGAGATGGTTGGATGGCATCACCGAATCAATGGACATGAGTTTGAGTAAACTCTGGGAGTTGAAGCTGGGCAGGAAGGCCTGGCGTGCTGCAGTTCATGGGTTTGCAAACAATTGGACACGACTGAGCAACTGAACTGAAATGAACTATATTGTTTGAGGTTTTTTGTTTCCTAAGTTAGGCCTATATTGCTGTAACTTTCCTCTTTTGCTGCATGCTATAGATTTTGTTACATTCTTTTTCAATTTTCATCCTATATGTTTTTATTTATCCTTTGTTTTCTTCATTGACTCAATGGTTGTTCAGTAACATTTTCTTTAGTCTCTACACATTTGGGATATTTCCAGCTTTCTTCTTGTAGTGAATTTCTAGTTGCGTACCATTTTTTGTTATGATTTTAGTCTTCTTAAAAGCTGTTGAGACCTCTTTTATATCCCCAAATATGGTCTATTCTTAAATGTGGTTATGCATTTGAAGAGAATGTGAATTCTGCTGCATTTGGATGAAATGTTCCATATATATCTATCAATTCTATGTGATCTAATGTTTCATTGAAGACCTGTGTTTCCTTATTGACTTTCTGTCTGGATATTCCATCCGCTGATCTGAATATGGTGTTAAAGTCCCCTATTATTACTGTGCTGCTATCAGTTTCTCTCTTTAGATCTGTTAAAATTTGCTTTTTATATTTTAGTGCTTTTATGTTAGGTGCATATATGTTAATAATAAAGAGTATGTTTTCTTGCCGCATTGCCCATTTATCATGATATAAAGTCTATTTTTGTCAGTTTTTATCTGTTCTTGTCTTGAAGTATATTTTGTCTGTTATTAGTGAAGCTCCACCCACTTTATTTTGACTTGCATTTGCTTGCAGCATCATCTTCCATTCTTTCACTTTGAGCCTAAGTTTGTCTTTAGAGCTGAAATGAGTCTCCTGTAGGGACACATGTACTTGGGTCTTATTTTTTAATCCATTCAGCCACTCTGTGTCTTTAGATTGCTGGATTCAATTCATTTTCATTAAGAGTGTTAATTGTTAATGAGCAGGTGATATTGTCTATATTTTTTGGTTTTCCTATATTTTTATTGTTTCTTTTTCTTTGTGTTTCTGTCTGAAGTTTTACTGTGGTGGTTTTTTCATGATGTTTTTCTCAGTGTCTTTTTTGTTTGTTTGTTTCATGTTTTTGTATTGTGTATATCATGATATTTGTAGTCCATAGGGTCACAACATAAAACATCTCATAAATAACATAGTCCTTTTTCTGCTGATCTCATCTCTTCATTTGTGTCTACAGGTTTTGTCATTTTCCTTTGTGAGTTTTATTGCAGATTATTTCTTTTTTTGTTGTGCATTTGTTACCAAATTAAAGTAGCTATAGTTATTTTAATGGTTTTAACTTTTATGCTATAATTGCTTAACAACTTGTCCTAATATAGAGTTGCAATTTTCTGATTCTGTTTACACCTTACTTAAAGTCTTACATACTTTTGCCTTTTGTTTCTGATAAAAGAGCTCCTGTCAACATTTCTTGTAATGTAGGTCTTGTGGTAACAACTTACTCAGCTTTTGTTTGTCTGGGAAAGCATTTTCTTCACTTTTCTATCTGATGATAAATTTGCTGGATATTCTTCACTGATAATTTTTGTCTTTCAATATTTTGAGTATGTTATTGTACTCTCTTCTGCTTGGTAGAGTTTCTGCTGAGAAATCTACTGATAGCCTGATGGGGGTACCTTTGTAGCTTATTGTCTTTTTTCCCCCTGGTTGTTTTAAAAATTATTTCTCTGTTATTGACTTCGGTTATTTTAATATAATGTGCCTTGCAGAATGTCTTTTTGCACCAAGATAATTAGGTGTTCTATTAGCCTCATAGACTTGTATACCTGATTCCTTTGCCAGGTTTGGGAACTCTTGGCTATTGTTTCTTTAAAGAGGTTCTGCTTTCTTCTCCTCCCTTCTCTTTCTGGGATACTTAATATCCCTATGTTGGCTTTTCTAAGGGGAGTTAGTTCTTGTGGAGCATCTTCATTTTTTAAAAAATATCTTAGTTCTCTGCCATCTTTCACATGAATTATTTTTAGATTTCTATTTTAGCACACTAATTTCCTCTTGTAAATGGTGTGCTCTATTTCCAGTGCTTCCTAATGCATTCTTCAGCTCACTTGTTGAGTTCTTCAGCTCTGGATATTGTTTGGTTCTTCTTTTTCAGAGTTTCAGTCTCTTCATTAAAATATTCCTTCTGTTCATGAATTTTATTCCTGAGTTCATTTATTTATCATACTATATTTGTGAGGTTTTTTAGCTTGTTGAGTTTCTTCATAACAGCTGTTCTGAATTCTCTATCAGATCACAATCTTCTGTGACATGGAGTTTGGTTTCTGGAGAATTTTCTTTTTGTGATACCATTGCTGTGATTTTTCATGTGGCTTGATGAGCTGCTGTTCTGATGGCACATTTGCAATAGTGAATACTTTTATTATTTAAGTAAAGCTTTTTTTACTTTGATTCTAATAGTTCAACAGATTGGTAATTAGAGGTCCTTCTTTTGTTTCTCCTGGTGGGTTGACTGGTAAAGAATCTGCCTGCAATGTGGGAGACCTGGTTTCGTTCCCTGGGTTGGGAAGATCCCCTGGAGAAGGGATAGGTTACTCACTCCAGTATTCTGGCCTGCAGAATTCTGTGGACTATATAGTCCATGGGGTCACAAAGAGTTGGACACGACTCATTTTCACTTTCTTTTGTTTTTCAGTAGATGGAGCTATAGCAGTAGTTTTTTTATTTCTCTTATCTGAGTTGCTTCTATTTTTCCTCTGAGATATCTCTGAGAATTGGCACTATCGACCCTCTATCACTTCTGCTAGAGGTGTTACCAGCTCTCTTGTCCTCACTGCTGGTACCTCCAGGGTTTCGGGGGCTTTGTTGCTATAGCTGATGTTGTTACTAAGGACACCGTGTTGGTAGGCTGCTCTGCTGTGTCCAGGGTTGCCTGGGTCATGGGCTGCCATGGTGTGGAAAGGGGATTGTATGGGGGAGCTGAAGTTGTCAGGTTCGTGGGCATTACCGCTTTGGGAGAGGCAGATTTGCAGGCACTGCAGTGGTTGGAGGGTTGGGGTCCCAGGCCCTGGCACCTCTGCTGCTTGGTCCCCTGTCGCTTAGGTGCTGCTGAGGCTGAGAGGCTGCAGTTGCATGTGCTGCCTCTGCTGCTGCTACCGAGGTCTTTGGGGTGTGAACTCGGCTGTTGTGGCTAGGGTCTGGAATGGGGCACTGCCTCTGCTGAACCCTTAGTTCTGCCTTCTCTGTGTGGCCAGTCCACTCATATTCAGATGTCTAGATGTGTGGATCTCTCCTGCATAATGTATTGGGCAGAGGATACTATTTTGAGTTATGAGTGTTTAGCTAGTTGTAGATTGAAGGGGTTAGACAAAGGGAGTATCTCATTCCACTCATGATGCTGGTGTAATTGTCATAATCTTATTCCCTTTATTGGTTCCCTAAGGTTGCTGTAAGCAATTACCACAAACTTGGTGGCTTGAACAACAAAAATGAATTTGGTTATAGTTCTGGAGGCCAAAAGTCTGAAATCAGGGTGCTAATCATAGTGCCAACTCATGAAACTGTTGTAAAGATTAAAATATTTAATATGTATTTGGTGTCTGAAATACCTAGCACAAAGTAAGCACATTTTAGTGTGTAAGTGCCGTCACAATCAGTCTTCTGACTTAATAGGCCTTTTCCTGATAACTTTCAACTTAATTTCTCCTCCCTTTTCTTGATCTTAAATACTATTCAGTTGTGATAATTTGTGAGGTAATGCAAGAGGTATACTACAGTAGTGTAGATGGCCTTTGTACACACTCAAGGTCAGCGCTGGACCGTCCCACTCAGAAGCCTCTACACGGCTGAATGGTTAGAGATTGTGGGGCCTATTGTGCTTTTAAATGCATGTGGTTGCATGGGATCCCTGGAATGTTAATTAATTTTCATATTTCCCTTTAAACTACCTCTGTAGCTGGAACAAAGAGTTGCTGAGCTGGGTCCCAAAGTGGCATTCTCATTCACAAATACCCTCAAAGAAGATTGTACTTGAAGTTTTCCTGTAATTTTAAAGAGTGTGTAAAAGGCATTCTGGTTTTGCAAGGCTGGTTTAAAATATGTTCCCAGATCTAGCAGTGGAGCTTTTGGTCATATATTCATACTAAAGGTTCTGGGATTACTTAAGACAGTGTCCTCTGCGAGGCTGAGGTACATTTATGGCAACTGAGGGACTGTGAGATAAAGAATGATACTCTCAGATTTCTTCTGAGAACCTTGTGGCCTTGTTAGAAGTGATTTTATTTCAAAGCATGTCTCATATTATTCTCTGCAGTATTATTTTTCTCTTAAAATTAAAGAACCCCTGATGGAGTTATTGAAGTAAATTCAAGTCTGTTGAATTCTTGTCTGTCATTATAGACCAGTGGCAAGAAATGAGACTGAGTTAGCCCTTGTAGACTATACACATAAGTTTAGTTGATCACTGTTATTTATAAATGTGTGTTTTTTAAAGATAACTGCTTAATTCTATTATATTTTTAAGTTAAACAACAGTATTAAAAATTTCAGATAATTCAGGGTAAAAATTATTGACAAAAGAGAATTTATTAGGTTAAATTGACTTATACAGTACTTATATTCCACTACTGCCACTTGGGAAGCACAGAAATTTTTATTTGATAAAAGAGGTTATTAAATTGACTCATCTAATACTTATATTAACCACATATACTGTATCCTCCTTTCTACCTCATTGACTCACTTTTGGGTCTTTCATACTTGTATTCAAAACAGATTAGTTTCCTGTTTCTGTACAGTGAGATGAGCTGAGAAAATTATTCATTCATCAATATTCATTTGGAGTGTACATTTTACTGACTTGGTCCCAGCCTCTGAGATGAATGAGACTCAAACTTTTGCTTAGTGAATCTAGAAGAGAGAATCGAGGTGTAAACCATTGGATTACAATATGGTATGAAGAAGGCAAGAGGTTGCAGTGATTAACTACCTAGGATTGAGGGTGGGGAGAAGTTTGCTAAGAGGAGGTAACACTGAGCTGTATTTTGAAACACAAAGGAAGCTTGTTGGCCGATAGGAACAGAGAAGAAAGTGTGCATCATAAATTATGTGTGTACAATCAACTTGGTTTTGATGTTTATAATTTATGGTTGCTCTATTTCTGGAACTGCTGGTAGCTGTGTTTTGATGTAGTTTGTGGAAATTTAGGAAGTTTAATTTACCTTAAACCTGCCAAATAATTTGACGAGATAGTATAATATCAAATTAATATTTGCATTGTGTAGTCGCTAAGTTGTGTCTGACTCTTTTGCAGCCCCATGGACTGTAGCCTTCCAGGATCCTCTGTCCATGGGATTTCCTAGGCAAGAATACTGGAGCGGGTTGCCATATCCTTCTCCATAAGTGAATGTAAATTAAGCCCTGATAAATGATAATTTCAGAAGTTTGAAAAGTATTATATAATATTTTTAAAATACTACAATCATAGCATTTCCAGCCCCTTGTGCTCCAGTACATCTGTGTAATGCACTGTCTCTGTGGCTGCGTGGTGGCTCACCATGGTGATAGCTCTCAGTCTTGGGCAGTGGGGTCGGCCCCCATAGAAGCATATACTTACGAAGGATAATCCAGTCCTTGCAACATATAAATCTCTAAGTACAAGTGGATTCATATGCTAGGTATTTATTTCTCACCTACAGGATGAGAATTTTTGACTGGTAAGTGGATGTGGGATGGCTGGAGATTAGGTAGGAGGTGAGAGGGTTTGGCACCTTATCGTTGCTCAGGGATCTAGGCTGATAGACATTCCCCTGTCTTTAGCATGCAACTTCTAAACTTGCCATGAGTGTTCCCATCCAAGTTCTGTTTGGGAGAAGAGAGAATGTGGAGAAGGCCTATCAGCTTTGTACCTACCTAAGCCCTGAAGTGACATACATAACCTCTGTTCCTGGTCCATTGGTAAAAAGCAGCCAGAAGGCTCCACCTAAATGTAAAAGAAGGTGGAAAATATTGTCCCCTGCTGGACCACTGCTTCTCAACAACTCAGTGCTATGGAAGATGAGCATAAATGTTTGCTGGGAAGTCTGCTACCTTTGAACTTCCTTGGTAGCTCAGATCGTGAAGAATCTGCCTGCAATGCAGGAAACCCAGGTTCGATCCCTGAGTCAGGAAGAACTCCTGGAGAAGGAAATGGCAACCCACTCCAATATTCTTGCCTGAAGAATTCCATGGACAGAGGAGCCTGGCAGGCTACAGTCCATCGGGTCTTAAAGAGTCAGACAGGACTGAGTGACTACCATTTCACTTTAATTTCAGCTAATTCTACAACCAGGGTATGTTAGAATCATTAATGAGGGAGTAAGAGGGTTTTGGCGGAGAAGGCAATGGCACCCTACTCCAATACTTTTGCCTGGAAAATCCCATGGACAGAGGAGCCTGGTAGGCTGCAGTCCATGGGGTCGTGAAGAGTCAGATATGACTGAGTGACTTCACTTGCATTTTTCACTTTCATGCATTGGAGAAGGAAATGGCAACCCACTCCGGTGTTCTTGCCTGGAGAATCCAAGGGATGGGGGGAGCCTGGTGGGTTGCCGTCCACTGGGTCGCACAGAATCGGACACGAATGAAGCGACTTAGCAGCAGCAACAGCAAGAGGGTTTTGGAAGTGTAAGTAGCTTGAAAAAGCCTCGCAGGTGATTTGCATATGTCTTCAGACATTTTTCTTTTTTTACCTTGAGTATTAATACTAGCCAGATGTCTTCGTGTGTAGGTGATGATTCTGAAATTCAGGGAGTTTAAGTCTTAAATGTTAAATTTTGACTTAGTATTTCATGTACATCATCCTGACTTTATTTGATTTTTCTACCATAGTGTGCTTAGTATGCTGAGATTTTGCTTTTCCAGCCAGTTTGCAAAGTCCATTTTCTTAAAGTTTAAAATTCCTACAACTCCCAGAAAAAAATAATACATATGCACTGCTTTTGGAAGGGGTTAAAAATCCTTGGATCTAGGAAGGTTTGATTTAATGCTTTATTTGACTATAATTTCAGTTATAGTTGTGTAGTAGTGTACACTATATAGTAAGTAGAACGTAATTGCCAGGTAGACGATATATGTGCATTACTTAGTTTATAAGTAGAGATTGAGTATGGACTCTGCTTTCCATCTCCATTTCAGTGACAGATGCTGTAAGATTTATTAATACATTATTAACATAAACTTATCCAGGAGGTGATAATGAGTCCTAAGGTTAATAACAACAACCATATCTCCCTTGGAATGAGATTCCGAATTTCTGCCAGTGCTGATAATTTTGACTTTTACAATTTTTTAAATCTGTTTTTGGCTGTTGTGGGTTTTTATTGCTGCACAGGCTTTTCTCTAGTTGTAGCAAACGGGGGCTCCTCTCTAGTTGGGGTACACTGGCTTCTCACTGAATGGTTTTGTTGCAGAGCACAGGCTCCAGGCACACGGGCTTCAGTAGCTGCAGCAATGGGCTCAGCGGTTGTGGTTCTTGGGTTGTGGAGCACAGGCTCAGTAGTTGTGTCACACGGGCTTCGTTGCTCCATGTGGGATCTTCCAAGACTAGGGTTAAACAGGTGTCTCCTGCATTGCCAGGTGGATTCTTTACCATTGAGCCTCCAGGGAAACCCAATTTTGACTTTTAAGAAGCCACTTCTTTTCCATACATGACCACAGGAAGGACCATAGTCTTGACTAGACGGACCTTTGTTGGCAGAGTAATATCTCTGCTTTTGAATATGCTATCTAGGTTAGTCAAAGCTAGTCCTCTATGTATAGATGTGAGAATTGGCCTATAAAGAAAGCTGAGCGCCGAAGAATTGAAGCTTTTGAACTGTGGTGTTGGAGAAGACTCTTGAGAGTTCCTTGGACTGCAAGGAGATCCAACCAATCTATCCTAAAGGAAATCACTCCTGAGTATTCACTGGAATGACTGATGCTGAAGCTGAAACTCTAATACTTTGGCCACTTGCTAGTAAGAACTGACTCATTGGAAAAGACCTTGATTCTGGGAAAGATTGAAGGTGGGAGGAGAAGGGGACAACAAGAGGGATGAGATGTTTGACTGGCATCACCGAGTCAATGGACATGAGTTTGGGTAAACTCTGGGAGTTGGTGATGGACAGGGAGGCCTGGTGTGCTGCAGTCCCTGGGATCGCAGAGTCTGACGTGACTGAGTGACTGAACTGAACTGCCTTCATCCCCCGCTCCTCCTCTCTTCCTCTGTTAACCACAGGTGTGATCTCTTTTTCTATGAGTTTGTTTTTGAAGTATAATTGATGTACAGCACTGTATTAGTTCCTGATACACAACATAGTGATTTGATGCATCTATACATCACAAAAGAACAGGGTGATAAGTCTAGTTGTGCTCTGTCACCAAAGACATTGCATACTTATTGACTGTTTTCCCCAATCTGTACATTCTGTGTATCTGTAACTAATTTGTTGTAAAACTGAAAGTTTATGCCACTTAAGCTCCCGTTTTCTCCTCCCCAACCCCTACTCTCTGGCAATGACCTGTTTGTTCTTTTTTATTGATGATTGATTATATTTGTTCATTTGATTAGCTTTTTAGATTTTACATAAATGAAATCATATAGAATTTGCCTTTCTGGCTTATTTCACTTAGTGTAATACTTTCTAGGTCCATCCATGTTGTTGTAAAGGGAAAGGTTTCCTTTTTTATGGCTAAGTAATATTCTCTGTGTGTGCATGTATGTATGTATATATGTATGTATTATGTGTGTGCATGTATAAGAGAAAACATTCTGTTATACAAAATAGACTAAGGCATGCTCAGGGAGGACAGAAACCTCCTGTAGAGCAGAAGGGCAAAAGCTCGCTTGATCTTGATTTTCAGTATGGATACAGACCATGAAAGTGGGGTCTTTTTAAAAAAATTAAACCAAAACAAAATAGAATACATATATACTAATAGGATATACAATATATTCTATTATACATACGTATACACATGCACATATGTGTGTGTGTCACATCTTTATCTACTAATAACGGATGGGCACTTAGGTTGCTTCCACACCTTGAGTATTATAAACATTACTGCATTGAATATAGGGGTGCATATATCTTTCCAAAATAATCCTTTCACTTTCTTTGGATAAATACCCAGGAGTAGAATTGCTGGATCATATGGTAGTTACATTTTTATTTTTTTTGAGGAACTGACATACTGTTTTCTATTATAGTTTCACCAATTTAAATTCCCAACAGGATGAGTCTTCCCTTTTTCCCCATCACCCTGTCAACACTTGTTATTTATTGTCTGTTTGATAATAGTCATTCTAATATGTGTGATACAATACTTCATTGTTGTTTTGATTTGCATTTCCCTATGGCATAATGATATTGAACATCTCTTCATATGCTGTTGGCCATCTGTATGTCTTCTTGGGGTTGAATTCTTAATTTTATTTGATTTTAATTAATTTAAATTTAAACAGCTATGTGTGTGAGATATTGGCTTTCTAATTGAACTGTGCAAGTCTAGGGGAAAATTACACATTGTTCAAATAATCACACTATGATATGTAAAATTGAAAGATTGATAAATGGTGTGATATATACACACAGTGCTTTGAGTACCTATTGAGTTTTGACTTATGCAGGTAGGTCATTAAAAGCTTAGATTTGGGCAAGTCTATAGATGGAGAGAAATGGGTAAATTTGAAAGATAAATACCATGTAAAATTAACAGGGTCTGTTGATAGTTTCCAAGTGCCTTCTAGATTTCTTGCTTGTACAACTGAAAAGATGAAACTTATTCACTAAGAGAACCCTGAAAAAAAACTAGGTTTGTGGGTGAAGCAAATGAGCTTGATTGGAATACACTGGGCTGAGAAACAGAATAGAGATTTAGGCTGGAAACAGACATATGGTAATTGAAGCTATGAGCCAGAATGTGTTCTCTTAGAAAGCATAAGTTGAGACAGTGAGAGTGCCGTGGACTGAACTCTTTTGCTTGATTGTGGGTTAGCATGTAGAGGAAGAAGGATAGTGGATTCAGAGAAAACTAGGATTCAAGGAACTTGAGGTTCCAGTGAAGTCAGAGAATAGCTTTAGTTGATGCAGTTGGATGAGTAGGCTTGAAAAGAGAAGGTTCTGGTTTAAGATGTATGAATAAGTGAATTTTGAGATGGAATATTTAGTAGCTGTAATAGTGTTAGTCACTCAGTCGTGTCCGACTCTTTGCGACCCCATGGGCTATGGCCTGCTCGGCTCCTCTAACCATGGGATTCTCCAGGCAAGAATACTGGGTGGACCGCCATTCTTGTCTCCAGAGGATCTTTCTGACCCCAGGATCGAACCCAGGTCTCCTGCATTGCAGGCAGATTCTCTACTGTCTGAGCTACAAGGAAGATCCAAGCTACTAGGAATATTTAAGGGTCATGGTAATTTTCAGGCACTGTTTGTGGGCATGGATGACCAAAATAAGGCAGAGAAAACCGTAAAGACTAATTATAATGAAAGTCTTTAATCCCATTTTGACAAAGGCAGTCTAAAACTTTCTCTTGTTAGAATTAAAAGATATTAAAATGTGTTTCATAATATGTATATATTTCAGTAGTAATATATGCATGATATACTCATTTGTTATGGTACAGAATCAAGCTAATGATAATATAATATCTCTTAGGGAGCTTTTAATCATTCAAAATTTGAAGATTTGTTGTGGAAAGTCTTTGAAAATAATTAAAGATGATTTACCCTGTTATTTCGGAGAAGGCAATGGCACCCCACTCCAGTGTTCTTGCCTGGAGAATCCCAGGGACAGGGAAGCCTGGTGGGCTGCCGTCTATGGGGTCACACAGAGTCGGACACGACTAAAGTGACTTAGGCTAGCATAGCATAGCACCCCGTTATTTAAAAAACTTATATGACTCCTCAATCTTGGTAGATACCAAAAATGCCTTGAATTTTGCATTTGTGGCTTTGAATGTATGAATGTTATTGCAAATTAAATCACCTGTCCATGATTTGAAATATGTAAAACTGAGTATTTCACTATTCATTTTTCATTGGCATTGACTTTTTAGCAGCTCTTACATTTTTTCTTCCTTTTATAATTAACTGAAACCGCAACCTGGAAAGAACATGAGTTATTTGAACCTTATGATGAAAAACCCCCGATGAAGTTTTAATAACTTCAGGGAAGTAGATAGTTATCAAAATGATTTTGATTTACTATCTGTGAACCAGTTCTTACACCTCCCCACACGCTTGCAAAAGCACGCATGAGTTAACCTTTCTAGTTCAGGCTAAATTGTAGAATATAATTCTAAAATTATTTAAAAATAGTTTTTGAATATAATTGCTCAGTATGACAAATATTCCATTTTTTTTCTTGGCTCTCTTTAAATACTTTTGAAATGAAGACATATTTAATTAACTAATAAAGATATTTTAAAAAGGGATGATATGGATATATCAATGTAAATACCAATTTCAGTTGTGATTTATATGATTAATGTTTTGGTACTTAACATATTACCATCACTACCACTCCAAATATGCAGATTAATTATGTGATTTTAGCATTTTTAATAATTTATATATAATTGACATTCCACATTGTACTAGCTTCAGGTGTAAAACGTAATGATTTGATATTTGTAGGTATTGCAAACAATCATCACAATAATTCTAGCTGTCATCCACCACCAGAATTTTTTTTTCTTGTGATGAGACTTTATAAGATTTACACTTTTAACAATTTTCAAATATGCAATATAGTGCATATTAATTCTAGTTGTCATGTTGTACATTCCATCCCCATCCTTTTGATACCCTTCACCTGTCCCACCCACCCCTTTCCCCTCTGGCAACCACCAATCTGGTCTCTGTATCTATGAGCTTGTTTCGTCTGTATTTTAAGAATTCCTTATACAGGTGAGATCATACTGCATTTGTTGGTCTTTGTGTGACTTATTTCATTTAGCCTAATGCCCTCAAAGTCCATTCATATTGTTACAAATGGCAAGATTTCGTTCTTTATATGGCTGAAGTGTGTGTATGTACTACATTTTCTTTATACATTCGCCTGCCAATGGGCAGTTAGGTGTGGTTTCCATATCTTGGCTATTGTAAATAATGCTGCAGTGAACAGAGGTGCACATATCTTTTCAAGCCAGTGTTTTCGTTTTCTTTGGATAAATTCCAGAAGTGGAAATGCTAGATCATACGGTAGTTCTATTTTTAATTTTTTGAGGAAACTTCATGCTGTTTTTGATTGTGACTGTACCAGTTTATATCCCACCCGCTCCAGTACTCTTGCCTGGAAAATCCCATGGATGGAAGAGCCTGGTAGGTTGCAGTTCATTGGGTTGCTGGGAGTCGGACACGACTGAGCGACTTCCCTTTCACTTTTCACCTTCATGCATTGGAGAAGGAAATGGCAACCCACTCCAGTGTTCTTGCCTGGAGAATCTCAGGGATGGGGGAGCCTGGTGGGCTGCCATCTCTGGGGTCACACAGAGTCAGACACGACTGAAGCGACTTAGCAGCAGCAGCAGTAGTGCACACAAGTGTTCCCTTTCCTTCACATTTTATCCAACACTTATTTCTTGACTTTTTGATATAGCCATTCTAACAGGTCTCGTGGTTTTGATTTGCATTTCCTTATTGATTAGTGTTGAGCATCTTTTTATGTAGCTTGGCCATCTGTATATCATTTTTGAGAAAATGACCATTCAGGTTCTTCTGCCCAATTTTAAATCAGATTTTTTTTGCTTGAGTTGGATCTTCCTGACTCAGGCAGGAAGGAACCTGGGTCTCCTCCTTTTGAGCCACCAGGGAAGCCCCAAAGTGTTAGTTGCTTAGTTGTGTCCAACTCTTTGTGACCCCATGGACTAGAGCCCGCCAGGCTCCTCTGTCCATGGAATTATCCAGGCCTGAATACTGGAATGGGTTGCCATGCCCTCCCCACAGGGGATCTTCCTGACCCAAGGATAGAACCCAGATCTTGTGCATTGCAGGCAGATTCTTTATGGTGTGAGCCACCAGGGAAGCCCTATATTTTGAGTATTAACCCCTTGTCAGATATATGACTTGCAAATATTTTCTCCCATTTAGTAGGTCGGCATTTCCCTTTGTGGATGGTTTTCTTTACTCTGCAAAAACTTTAGTTTCATGTAGTCTCATTTGTTTATTTTTGCTTTTATTGCCTTTGATTTCTGTGAAAAGTGCAAAAAATTGTTGCTAAGACTGATATCAAGGAGCTTACCACCTATATTTTTTCTGGGAGTTTTATAGTTTTATGACTTAAATTCAGGTCCTTAATCCATTTTGAATTAGCTTTTGTGTATGGTATATGATTCCACGCTTTTGCATTTGTCCAGTTTTCCCAACATCACTTATTGGAGAGACTTTTCTCCATTGTTTATTCTTGATTTCTTTGTCATAAATTAATTGACTATATGTGTGTCATCTTATTTCTGGGCTCTCTATTCTGTTCCATTCACCTGTTTTTCTGCCAGTATCATACTATTTTGATTAATATAGCTTTGTAATATAGTTTGAAACTGGGGCACATGACGCCTCCAGTTTTGTTTCTTCTCAGTATTGCTTTTGGCTTTGGGGTCTTTTGTGTTTCCCTCCAAATTTAGGGTTGTTTGTTCTTTCCTGTGAAAAATGCCATTGGCATTGTGGTGTGTTTTCTTTAAATATGTATATTGCCTTAGGTATTATGGACATTTTAACTGTATTAATTTTTCCACTTCATGAGCACAGCACATCTTTCAATTTCTTCCTGTCATCTTCAATTTTTTATCAATATCTTATAGTTTTCAGTGTACAGGTGTTTCACTTCTTTGGTTAAATTTTCTTCCAGGGTAATTTATTCTTTTGAATGAAATTATAAATAGGAATGTTTCCTTAATTTTTCTGATAGGTTTATTATTAGTATATAGAAGCAATAGATTTCTGTATATTGATTTTGTATCCTACAACTTTACTAAATATATTCTAATAGTCTTTGGTTGAGTCTAGGTTTTCTATGTATAATATCATGTCATGATTATATGTATTGCTTCATAGTTGCCACTTGTTTGTGTATATGTGCAAACACACTTGATCATCTTTCCAAACTCTGCATGTAACAGCAAAAAAGGTGTTTTTTTTTCCAGTGAAATTATTCTAGAATGAAAGATACTATTCTACTATTTTCTAATTTTCTGAGACTGAAGTACTGAGGCAATGCTATTAAAATTGTATAAATATGTATATTAAATCATGTTAATTAGAAATTAAGTTCTTTATTCTTGTGGTCTCACTTTAAGTGGTAGATATAGCAAGAGGGTAGTTTTACTCTTTACTATTTACAAAAAAAAGTGCAGCTTCTACCTATAATGGATTTCAATTTCCTCATGAACTTGCTCTGCCAAGTAACTGGTTATGAAAAATATAATCTTGCCAGTTAATAATTAATTAATAATGTTTTAGCCTCTTCTGAAGTTGTCATTTCCTGTTGATTCTGTTTGGTGTAAATGCTCAGTCTTTTGTTTTCTCTTATTGTATTAATCTGTAAGATGCATCTGTACTTGTCTCCTATGACAGTCTGGTCAGTGTTTTCTTTATTGTTGTGGTGAGTTCACTGTTGGGAGCCTGGCTTGTTGTGATCTATACATGTGTCTGTTGAGGGGTGCCTGGTTCTCACTGGCCTTTTTGATCAACATGCAGGTGTGTACTACTAAAGTCCATGCTCCTAGCTTTTTGCATTTAGTTTTGAAGACCTCAGATAATGCAACCCTTGATGCTGAGCCTAGGCCTCTGCCAGCCCGCCAGCCCTCTCAGTAGGCTTTACCTCTCAGGAGGACCTGTAAGAAGTTCTGAATCCCTTGAAATCATGAGTATCCAGAGCATTGCTTTAGGTGTATCTGTCACTGCCCTCTTCCAATCTATATTCCCATGTCATTTACTATATGCAGTTGAACTGATATTTGTTCTTCTCCTAGGGCATTTGCTTTCACACTATTAGGCTATGAACTACAAAAAATACATTTAAAACTGTGGCATGGAAACAAAAGTTTCATAAATCAATATTTACCTTTCCTACTTAAGAGAAACTTGATATCTCCTATATTATTGTAATAAATTTTTTAAAATGCTACTTTTGACCAAGTAATAGGTCTTTGCCCGAAGTTTAATGAACATTGTTTTTAGAGGCCTGCAGCCTCCCCCAGGTTATGCCTGAGATGCAGGTCTCTAAGGGAGATGTTCTTTGGGTGCCTTATATCAGGCTGGATGTATTAACAGAGACATTTCTTTACCTACCTCCCCCCACCCCTGCCATTTTTCCCAAATAGAAGGTTCAGGCCATACAGTCTGATTTTGTAAAGATCTCCTTTGTCTCCATCTTTACTTTCCATACTCTACCATGGTCAAAAGCGGCAGACCTTCTTCTGTGTGTTGGGGTTTTCTTTTCATCATAAACTGAGCCCTTTCTGTGTTAAATGGGTAAATTCTGTGATCCAGTCATCGAACTTTTGGTGTGGGGCTGGGGATTACCAATAAAACTAGGTTACTTTAACAAAAACTGTCACCCCTAATACCATGGTTAGGATCATGCTATTAGGTTAGGATACACTTTGAGTCATTTTTTTTCCTTTTGAAAAAGCTGGTGAATTAAAGCAGGGACAGGGACTTGGTTGTCATATTCTTTATTCTTTAAAAGTAATTGTCTTTCAGTTGTATATTAATATTAATAATTCTTTAAACTCTGTATTGAGTTATTGTGCCACTAGTAGAAAGTGTGTTCTTGCAAGTTTTCACTGTTTTGGGGTTCAGAATTTCCAGGAGACTTCAGACTCAGTTTTGTATGAAGTTTAAAATCAGATGTGGCAGACTTATTTATCTTAGAAACTGGAGGTTGGTGCCTTGACTACTTTCACCCGTTTCTTCCACCCCCTGCCTCTGGCAACCAACCAGTCTGTTCTCCATATCTGAGAGTTCCGTGTTTTGTAAGTCCTGGGGATATGATGAACAGTATGGTGATTAGAGTTAACAGTACCATATTGTATACTTCGAAGTTGATGAGAGCGTAGATCTTAAGAGTTCTCATGACAAGAAAAAAACAACGTGTGTAACTCTGTGTGGTGATGGATGTTAACTAAACTCAGGTACTCATTTCATAATCTGTATGTCTATCAAATCGTTACGTTGTCCATCTAAAACTAATACAGTGTTTTATGTCACTTGTATTTCAATGAGAAAAGTAATCATAAAACAAAACCAGATGTGATGGGTACATTGAAAAAAGGGAAAGGGTTCTAATTGTGTTTTTTCTATTAGCTAAAAGGTGTTCTGACAGATTCTTCTAAATGTGAGAGCAAACGAAGTTACTTTGCCCATACACAAGGAAAGCCCTCTTTCTGAAGAGCAGTTATTTCCACTTTTTATAAATGTCAAAGATTGCCCAGAGTTTTAATGTTTTTATTGCTTTCTGATTATTTTTTATTGAAATGCTTATTGTTTCTTGTTAAATAGCTGCTTTAATTATACAGCAGTGGCCCAGCTTCTCAACCTTTTCCAGAAGAAGCCCCCAGTTTCCATTAAAGAGTTTTATGGGGGCTCCCCACACGTCAGATTTCACACAGCCAGCTACATTGGCTTTTTATAAAGGTCTTTGAATGCAATGCCAAGGCCTCCCACTAATTGTTTTATGGGCTCGGTGTGGGATCTGCATCCCTGACTGAGGAAGCCCATGTTAAAAGACTGTGAGAGTAAGGAGTTGTCAAACATACCCAGAAAGAGCAGTTAAAAAAAAAAAAATCCTAGTTAGCTGTACTGTTGTTGCCAAGGAGCATAAGCAAAACGCAAAACATGCCAAATGGTGACTGATTTTAAACAGCATCTCCTATTGCAGAGAATACTCACTTCATTACATTTTGACAGAAAATCAAATTACAAATAGCTCCATAATTGATTTTAATGCTCTTTGGAAAGTTTGGCACTGGTAAATTGCTGTTTTTTCTTAAAGTGGTTAAAAAAACACAACAGACTTAAATATTTTTATGTGTTCTTTCAAGGGGAGATAACTCATCACGATTATCTATGAAGATTTAGTCTTGGAATAATGTGTTCAAAGTTCTTTGCTTCATTATCTTTTTTTTTCCTCTGAAAAGGTTAAGGAAGTATGTTTTTGCCCCTCCCTTAAGGGTTTTGCCCCTGTAATGGTTTTATTAACCATTAAAGTACATGTATTCCACACTAAAAAGAAGTACTTTCTGAACTTTAAAGAAAAAAATGTGTAGTAGCAGAATTAAAACTCTTCCTCCCTCACCTTGTGTTTTTTCTTAGTAGCAGAATTAAAACTCTTCCTCCCTCACCTTGTGTTTTTTCATCTCAAGCATCTGCTTGGCATTCTGAGCCTGTCTTTCTAGACACAGAAACAGGACATTTGTGATGTACAGTTTGAACTTACTATTTTTAGCTTGGGTAATGTTGACATGTGAACAGTCATCTGAGCCAAACTTCGTTAAGGCTAGAGTAGAAATACTCTAGGCCTTCATGAATACTGTGTTCTGTAGGAGGGTAAGTACAGAGTGTCTCCGTGCAGGTTGATAGCATTAAAACTAAATGACGTATTGGGATTTTTGTGAATTTTGAAATATCTTCTTGGAAGTGGTGAGGGAGAAAAGTGAGTAGAGTTCTTCTCAGTAATTGAAATGTACTGATTAAAAAAAGATTTTCATATTTTTAAAAATCTTGAATTAGTAATTATTTATGAAAAAAAATTCTCTTTTTCTTAGTGTTTCTTATGTTGTTGTTCAGTGTCTCAGTCATGTCTGACTCTTTGCAGCCCCATGGATTGCAGCAGTCACTTCAGCATTCTTGCCTTGAGAACCCCGTGAACAGTATGAAAAGGCATAAGTGTTTCTTATATGTATGTGTAATATGTGGATATTTCTTGTGTGTGGTGTATGTGTGTGATACTTATGCTATTCTCTTTCACCACTAATAATACAGTATCAATGTGTATAGGGCTTCCCTGGTGACTCAGTGGTAAGGAATCCGCCCAACAGTACAGAAGACTTGGGTTTGATCCCTGGGTGGGGAAGATCCCCTGGAGAAGGGAATGGCAACCCATTCCAGTATTCTTGCCTGGGAAATCTCATGGGCAGTCTATGGCATTGCTAAGAGTCAGACACAACTTAGCGACTAAAACTAAACAACCACCATCAGTATGTAATCCATAGAGCAAACCACAAATAAACATTGTGTTAAGTACACAGTAAGTTAGAGTTTGCTAACTACAGAAGGTAATTTCAGTTGTCTGTTAATATATTGATGCTTTTGAATTGTGGTGTTGGAGAAGACTCTTGAGAGTCCCTTGGACAGCAAGGAGATCCAACCAGTCCATCCTAAAGGAAATCAGTCCTGAATATTCATCAGAAGGACTGATGCTGAAGATGAAACTCCAGTACTTTTGGCCACCTGCTGTAAAGAGCTGACTCTTTTGAAAAGACCCTAATACTGGGAAAGATTGAAGGTGGGAGGAGAAGGGGATGACAGAGGATGAGATTATTGGATAGCATCACTGACATTAGTCTGAGTAAAGTCTGGGAGTTTGTGATGGACAGGGAGGCCTGGCAGGCTGCAATCCACAGGGTCACAAAGAGTTGGACACAACTAAGCAACTGAACTGAACTGATTCATATAACTGTTACATTTTTCCTTTCAAAATTGGACTTAAGATTGCAAAACCTGAAACATAAAGAAACCCTGGATGGTAATTTCCTTATCACTGTGACTCTAAAAATTTTTAATTTCAATTTTAATATATGTTATAATTATCTATGTAAAATAACTGTAGTCAACATGCTGTTACCAACTGTGTGAAAAATCACTCTTTAAAGCCAGATATTCTCTCTGGATGACCCCTTGTATGTTTATTTTGAATAATAATCAAGTTAGTAGTATGACCCATAAAATCAGCTATTGCTACTGCTAAGTCACTTCAGTCGTGTCTGACTCTGTGCAACCCCATAGATGGCAGCCCACCAGGCTCCCCTGTCCCTGGGATTCTCCAGGCAAGAACACTGGAGTGGGTTGCCATTTCCTTCTCCAATGCAGGAAAGTGAAAAGTGAAAGTGAAGTCGCTTAGTCATGTCCGACTCTTAGTGACCCCATGGACTGCAGCCTACCAGGCTCCTCTGTCCATGGGATTTTCCAGGCAAGAGTACTGGAGTGGGGTGCCATTGCCTTTTCCAAAATCAGCCATACCCGTACATTAAAGATAAGTTATCTTTTACAGCTTTTTTTATGAGCTTAAATTTGTCATTTTAAAATCAAATGGCAAAATATGAAATCTTTTAACCATTGGCAACATTTCTGCTATCAGTTTTGCTAAAATTTCCCCTATGTTTTGAATTCTGAGGGGCCAAATTACAGAGTGAGTGACACTGCTTCTGTGCTGCCCTAAGATTCTTTCATCCCAGTGGAGCTCACATCTGAAGTGCTATTTCATTGACTCATTTTTCCATTACGGTCATGCAAAATATCCTTGCTTGTAATTAACCCATCTTTAACCAGCCTGCTTTTCTTCATAAGATACTTTGCTCTTTCTGTAGTTGTTCTGTTGATATCTTTGTGTACATTTTTTATGTCCATGATGATAAAGTTTGAAAAGGACGAAAAAACAAAGCTGTGCCACTGCATCAGTTAAAGAATCCATAACAACGTTCTGATTTGTTTTCAGTTAATATTATAAATTAACATATATTTAATACTTTCTCAATTCCAAGTACACTTTGTATAATAGATATATTTTCTACTCCTGTATCTGTAGCCTTATATCATTCCTATTCCCAAATGAGAAAATTGAGTCTTAAGAGAGTTAGGAGAATATCCCAGTCACATAGCAAGTAAGCAGAGTCAGGATATGAATGCAACAGGCATATTATGTATAGTCATCACTCAGTGTCTGGGGAAGAGAGATAGTTGGTCCAGCGACCCACTGCAGATACCAGACTCCGTAGGTGCAAGTCTCATAGTTGGCCCTCTGTGTCTATGGATGAGGAACTGTGGATAGGGAGGGCCAACTGTATATGAATTGAAAAACATCTTTGTGTGAGTGGATCTATGCAGTTCAAATTCATATTGTTCAAGGGTCAACTGTACTACAGAGTTTTATGTTTGTGAAAGGAAGTATTGAAATTAAAGAGATTGTTTGGATATTTTGATTTATTTTTTTTTATTTCTGGTGACTGGTATCTGGTTTACAGAGAGTGTTGTCAGTTAACTACTAATAGTATATGCACAGTAATTGTTGAATGAACGCCAGAGCACTGAGTTTAGGTTCTGACATTTATACTGAATATTGATTAATATTGATTGAACATTCTTGAACTTAGGCTTCTCAGTTTAAAAAATAATGTATTTAGGCATTGGAAAAACTGCACATCCATATACGAAAGAATGAAATTGGATTCTTATATCATACACAAAAGTCAGCTCAGAATGGATTAAAGACTTAAAACATAATCTTGAGGCTGTATACCTCCTAGAAGAAAACACAGGGGAAATGTTTCATAACATTAATCTTGGCAATAACTTTATGGATGTGACCCACACAGAAAACACAGGTAGCAAAGCAAAATAAACAAGTAGGCCTACGAGTACTACTCGGCCAGGCAGACAACAGACTAAAAAGGCAGCCTGCAGAATGAGAGAAAATATTTGCAAACCATTTATCAGATAGAGTTAATCTCCAAATATATATAATAAACTTCTACAACTCAACATCAAAATACCTAATAACCTGATTAAAAATGGATTATGAACTTGAATAGTCATTTATCCAAAGAAGACCTAAAAATGTCCAACAGGTATATAAAAAATAGTATCACTAGTTATGGAGGGAAAGGAAATCCAAACCGAGATGAGAGATTACCTCATACCTATCAGGATGGCTATTATTTAGAAAGATAAAGTATTGGCAAAGATGGGGAGAAATTAGAATGCTTGCATGCTGTTTTGGGAATGTAAAAATGGTGCAGCCACTAAGGAAAGCAATAAGGAGGCTCCTCAAAAATTAAAAATAGAACTATTATATGATCCAGGCATCCTACTTCTGGATATTTATCCAAGGAATTGATGTCAGGATCTCTAAATGATACGAGCTCTCCCATGTTTATTGCAGAAGTATTTGGAATAGCCAAGATGTGGAGAAAACTTAAACATCCATGGACAGATGAATGAATAAATAAGATATGGGATATATATATTGGAACACTATTTAGCCTTAGAGAAGGAAGTTCTGCTGTATGTGACAGCATGGAGGAACCTGAGGATATTGCATTAACTGAAAAAATCAAATCAAAGACAGACAGATGCATGACTCCACTTAAACGAGTACCTAACACAGACAAATTCATAGAATCAGAGAGTGTAATGGTGGTTGCCAGGGGCTGAGGAGCGGGGGAAATGAGGAGTTACTCATCAGCAGCCCTAATGGTTCTGTTAAGCAAGGTGAATGAGCTCTAGGGGTCTGCTGTGCCACATCATGCCCAGAGTCAACCCCACTGTGTTTTACACTTAAAATTTGTTAACAGAGTAGATCTTGTGTTATGTGTTTTTACCCACAGTAAACTAACATTAAAAACTTTCTTTTAAACATGAAAAAAGAGAAGTTTATCTGAGCTATTTTGTATCATAGATAAGAACAGACATACTCTTCTTAGAGATATATTGATAACAGTGGGATGAGAGAGTGGTCATAAAACTTCCTTTGCTCTATTTGTCCCTGCCCTTAGGCAGCTGAAATATACTAGATAAGGTGATCTTTCAACTCAAGGATAATTTGGGTTCCAAATCTCTTTGGCCACAATCTCTTGAAAGGTCTGGCTTGGACAGGGTCTTAAGAGAATCTAGAGTATGACATTAAATAACATGATGAGTAAACCACTCTTGGGGGTAGGGATGGGGTTGCCTTCAGTACAGTCCTTTCTAATTATTATGGGATCCAGTGTAAGGGTGTAATGTCTCGGCTGGCATATGCCGTTCTGGGGATGGTGGTATTCTCTTTTACTTTGGGAATACATTCCTTTTCCTTTTGCAGATAATTTTCCTTTTCCTCCCTGCCTTTGGGCATTTAAAACATTTACTTGGTATATGTCTGTTACTCCTACTTGGCAACTGTAGTTACTTGTCTTCACTTTTTCTGGGAAAGCACTGTATAGATGGAGCTGTAGGATTACTGAAATCATTCTATCACCTGAACTGTTAACTTGTATGTGACTTCTTGCTCTTATATTTCTAGGTTAAATTTACTGTACTCATAAATTAGAGAAAAATGATAATTATTTTGCTTTGTGTTTCTTGAGACTATAAAAGTTGGGAAGGTACCAGAGCCCATTGGGAGACCTAGTCCGCTATAAACTTAATTTGGAGTAGGGACATTTGGAGGCATTTTGCTTCATTTCAGTGTAAATTTATTCTTCTTTTACCTCTCCATAATCTGTCAAAACAGAGACTTTTAAAAGAGCAGAGCCAAAGTCTCAGATAGGATCAGAATGTGTCCCAGGCTTGATTGGTAGAATGGATTCTTTTCCTGCCTCCCCAGCATTCATTTGAGAACTTTTCTCCCACTAATAATCCGTAGTTTCCTTCTGAGTATCCATGAATCTCTAGAGAAGCTGACTTTACTTTCTGCATACATTTTAGAGCAAGACAATCAGTATATTTCATTCTTCTGGCTCTAGTGATGGATACAGGGTGTGTTTGTGACCTAAGCCAATTCAGTCAAATTGAATCATAGAGCTTCGTTCAAGCATGTTAGAACAATAGTGATTTCTTTTTTGGCAAACTTGGGGAAGGGGAGCATTTTGCCTTTGGAATTGCTCGTCCCAGTGTTGGAATAATGAGCTAAAATGGTATAGTGGAGCAATGGTTTCTTGGTTACTTCATGAAGCATTGTATCAAGCCTTATCTGAAGCTCATCCTACTTAACTTTTCAGTTATGAGAACCAGTAAATCTCCTTAACATGTAAGTTAGCTTGAATAAATCACTGCCACTGAATGAATTTTGACTGATACATGTAAACTTTTTGTACTTTGGCCTAGACCTTCCTAATTTAGTTTACTTTCCTAGAAATAAAAATGTCCTGTCTATTTAGAACTTAGTTTCCTCATCTATTAAATGCAGAGTTTGAACTGGACTGTATAAAGTATCTGTTGGATCACTTTTTCTCCCTTTTTTTCCAAGTAGTGGAGCTTGAATCTGTTAGATCAGAAATGTGCCAACTTCTCTTTTCCTGTTTAAGAAAGATCTATCTTGCTGAAATCTAGACTCTAGGAATGTGGATTCCTTCAATACCGCACATAGAACAGCATGAATATCATATACCTTTAGTCCGTTTCACAATGTATGATTAGCTCTATTTTTACCCGAGAAATAAATATTTTTTAGAGATGCAAGTTTAGAGAAATAGATGAGCATAAAAATGATGAAGAATATTTTCCCATTAATATTTCCATTAATCTGTAAGAAACAACAGGTGACTGTAGGGAAGCAAGGAAGTAATAATGCCAAAAATAAGCAGTATGTCCTGATATAAATCGTTTAATTTTGCTGTGTTTTTTTTTTTTTCCTAATAAGAGACTGGCTGCCTAACCTTAGCCAGCTATATGTTAACTGTTGTCTATAGTTAAAGTTATTAGAGAGTAGTCACAGATCAGCCCAAAACTCTAACCCATTATTAGAAAAATAACTTACAGCAGATGTCTTAAAGATATTGTAAGTCCAGGTGAAATTCACATGTAAGGAAAAGCACAAAAGTGCGTTGAAACTTGGACATGGTACCGGGGGAATTTTAATGGAGTTTGGATATTCATAAGAACTTTAACCATCTGTTCCAATAAGGTGAAAAACAGTAGATTTTTAAAGCTCACTGGTAGTGGGTGGAGTGTTGGTGAGAATTGGCTTCTGTGGAATTGTACTGAACAATACAGGCAGCAATCAGCACTTTATATGAATTTAGTGAATGGTACTTTGTTACTTGCAAGGCACTAATTTGTGTCTGTTTTTTTTTTTTCCTGAAAGTGAGAATTTTGATATGTGTGATTCAACGATAAATGATCGTGTGAAATGCTATTCATGAGAAATAGGTGTATTCCTCCTCCAGATTGCACTGTAGGACTTTTAATGCTTTTTCTTCTGAATAGGTGTTTTTCAGGTTTTGCAGAATTTGTACCAAATTTGTCTTGGTCTTATCTGTAAGGAAAAATTACTTGAACATAGTTAGGCCTTATAGTGCTCTCATTTTTCTGTTATGCTTGCTAACTTGACCTCAGCAGTGGGTTTTCTTATATTCTAAAGTATTACTTAAATTAAAGATATTTAAATTTTACTATTTTTCTTTCAGGCCAACCAAAACATTAGCCTAGAGGAGTTTGCTCTGGAGTTCAGATGCATCTGCCATTTTGAATGGATGCTCCAGGGACCTGTCTTATTTTGTTTCTCTCAAGAACACCTTGTTAAATTTGGCAATCATGTCCAAAGTCAGCAATACATGCTGAGTTTCATGAGTTATTTGGCTATGCATTGGGTTGCCTTTTTTTTTTTTTTTTAGAGCTGTCACTATTTTCATTGAATCTTACAGTGTTATATTGATTTATAGTGTTGTGTGTGTATGTGAGCAATGGCTACATTTGCTTCTTGTAGTTAAAAAAAAAAACAGTTAAGAGTAGATTTGCATAGTGTTCATAATGTGGAAATCTAGTAGATAAAGTTTAGAAAACAGCTGACCTCAAATTAACTTATGTGTTGGCTTTTAAAAAATATGTTTAATTTAAAGCGTGTTTATTTTGACACTTAATGAAAGGATACTTTTCCTTGTGGTGAAATGATAGGAGTTCCTTTGAAAAAGATAGTTCCTCTCAAAATTAACCTGATATTTACTTTCTTTGCTTCAAGTTTTTTGGTGTATAATCCATTCATCCAAAGAACTTAAGTTTCGCTGACGATAGTTGGTAAACTTGGATGAAACTGCATGCGACCAGTGCAAGTCCTAGTCTTAGTGTCCAGGAAAGGGGCAGTAAACGTGCTAGTGGACAGACCAGTTCATTCACTCTTTGATGAGTTGGTTTGCTTCCAAACCTGCATTAATGCATTTACATTTTCAACTAAGTTCTGCAAATACTGACAGTGTTACTGTGATCAGACCATTAGGTGCCTCTAGATGAGAAATAGCTGTGGCACATTTCCTGTCCCTCATGGAGCCAGTGGATTACTAATGGCATAATGTAAAAGCAAAAATAAACAATGTTCAGGACATATTTAGAAACTATACAAGACACAGGTGTTCTGTGAGGGCATGGTCAGAGGTGGATGGGGAAAAATAAAATTATGAACTAGCCAGTGTTTGAGATCATCACTGAAATATCAAGCAGCCTTTCTGGGAAGAGGATATGGGAGAAAGGGACATTCAATGAGCAGAAAGGCCATGAGTAAAGGTAGGGAACTAAGACTAGGAAATAGTGGAGAAATGAAGTTTCAGGATTGTAAGCCTTAAGTAGGTTCTGTATGAAGAAAACTGCTGTGTAATGAATGGATCTTAAATGCCAAGGGGTATTCACTTAATTTTTTTGGTGGAGGGGAACCACTCAGGGTTGAAAATAAAATCTCTTGGAACAGAGCTTTGTGCAGAGCAGTTGGGGTTCTGCTTAGGAAGAACCGGAACACTTTTGGAAGTTATACAGATGGTAAAATGGTGAACTTCATGGTGGCTGAAGCAATGGAAAGAAAGGGACAAGTTCCTGACACATTGAGTATGTGGAATCTGTTGTAGTTGGCAAACATTTGGATATAGAGGATGAGGGAGACTGGTGTGAAGGATAACCCCAAAGTTTTGAGGCTGTCTCTGGAATGTTGGTGATTTTATTAATGGAAATTGAGATGTCAAAAAAAAGAGCTGTTTGTGAAGAGCAAACATATAAACCAGATAAAAGGGACTTCACATGTGCTTTATTTCATAGCTGTAACAGGAAAAAGCTTGATTTGATGACTAAATACATGTGTATTTTTTTTTACTTTAGTTCTGCAAGTCATTCTGTGTGTGAAATTCTTTAATATGTTTCTTAGATTTGGAGTTATCTGCCAAAACTTGTACATAATGGCAGACCAATTATACTTTTAAAATATCTGTTTTAATTTGTTATTGAAGTATAGTTGGTTTATAATGTGAGTTTCTGTTGTACACCCACATGATTCATATTATTTTTCAGGTTCTTTCCCATTATAGGTTATTACAAGATACTGAGTATATATCTGAGGGTGTATATATGCCCTGTGCTATACAGTAGGTCCTTGTTGGTTATCTCTTTCATATGTAGTTGTGTGCAAATTCCTAATTCATCCCATCCCCCTTCCCCTTTGCTAGCCGTGTTTGTTTCTGTGTCTTTAGTCTATTTCTGTTTTGTAAATACGTTCATTTGTATTATTTTTTTAGATTCTGTATATAAGTGATATATGATATTTGCTTTTCTCTGTCTGATTCACCTCCTTTAGTATGATAATCTCTAGGTCTATCCATGTTGCTGCAAATGGCATTATTTCATTCTTTTTTATGGCTGAGTTATATTCTCTTGTATGTGTTATATACCATATCTTCTTTATCCACTCACCTGTCGATGGACATGTAGGTTGCTTCCATATTTTGGCTGTTGTTAGAAGTGCTGCTATAAACAGACCAATTACACTTTAAGTTTGGTAAACTAAAAACATTTCAAAGATTTGAGACCTGTCTTTAATATCTGATTGACACTTCTGTGGCAATACTAGGTGGGTCCGCCTCTTGCTATGTTCTCATACAAATGAAATGAAAGGGCTAAATATTTTTCTAGATGTTCTGCAGTAAAACAAAAGGAGAATTTTGTTTGGCCAGATGCTATGGAAATAAATAGCTGGCTGCTGCTGCTACTGCTGCTAAGTCACTTCAGTCATGTCCGACTCTGTGCGACCCCATAGACGGCAGCCCACCAGGCTCCCCTGTCCCTGGGATTCTCCAGGCAAGAAAATAGCTGGCTAGGACTACTTTTTTCTTTCTTTGTTGTATAAGTTTCAGGTGTACAGAATTATAATTCAACATCTGTGTACATTACAAGGTGATCACCACCATAAGTTTAAATACCATCAATCACCATATACCTGACTTCCTTTACCCATTTTGTCTATGCCAGGCACTACTCTGGTCTTGCCATAGATATTAAAACATGTTTAGGAAGATTTGTAATGTAGAGTCCTCGGTTTTGCTTTTTGAGCTTTGGTTCATACCAGATATTTTACCTTCTTACGTCTTTGTAAGTACTTTAATGTATCAGTTTTATTTACAAATGATAACATGCAATTCTTTAATTCTTAAAAGCTCCTATACCTCATTTGAAATGTGTCATGGGTGATATAAGGAGACAAGTGAACTCATAATGAGTACTTCTTGTCCTGCCATTAATATTTACTAATCATCAATTGAACAATGGATTTGGGTAACTTTAATTTGTATAGAACATATAGCGTGATTTAGCTTGATATTATGTTTGTATTTTATATTTTACACTTAATATACTTGCATATTTCAAAGATATTGTGGGTTCAGCTCCAGATTACTGTGGTAAAGGGAATATTGCAATAAATCGAGTCACCTGATTTTTTGGTTTCCCAGTGCATATAAAAGCTATGTTTACACTATACATGCAGTTTGTTAAGCATGCAATAGCATTATGTCTAAAAAAATTATATACCTTAATTAAAAAGTATACTATTGTTAAAATATATTGATAATCATCTGAATCTTTACAATGAAATTTATCCATTTATTGACTCTTCCTTTCATGAATAGTTTCTTTGTAGAATGCAGTGCTCTTTGATAGTGGTTTACCTTCAGTAGAACTTATTTAAGAATTGAAGTCAGTCCTCTCCAACCATGCCACTGCTTTATCAACAAAGTTTATGAAGTATTCTAAATACTTTGTAGTTGTTTCAACAGTCTTCACAGCATCTACACCTGGAATAGATTTCATCTCAAGAAACTATTTTCTTTTTCATTCTTAAAAATCAACTCCTCATCCATGAGGATGGAGAATCCTCATGGACAGAGGAGCCCAGCGGGGCTATAGTCCATGGGGTCACAAAGAATCGGACACAACTGAGTGGCTAAGCACATGCACACAGTTCTTCAGATGGTGGGATTTTCGGAATAAGTGAGCACTGGCTTCAGCTTTGGGGAAGGCAATGGCACCCCACCCCAGCACTAGCTCCTACCACGACAATCAGTATGTCCTTTGAAGCCAGACAATGACTTCCCTCTAGCTATCAAAGTCACTGATGGCATCTTCTTTCAGTAGAAGGCTCTTTCCTTAATATTGAGAATCTGTTGCTCTGTGTAGCCACCTTCATGGATTATTTTAGCTAGATCTGGATAACTTGCTACAACTTCTGTATCAGCACCTGCTGCTTCACCTTGAATTTTTATGTTATGAAGATGGGTTTTTTCCTTAAACCTCATGAACTAACCTCTGCTAGCTTCAAACTTTTCTTCTGCAGCTTTCTTACCTTGGGATTCGTAGACTTGAAGAGATTTCGGGCCTTGCTCTGGATTGAGTTTTGGCTTAAGGAAATGTTGTGTCTGGTTTGATCTTCTATCCAGACCATTAAAACTTTTGTCTATGAGCAATGACTGTTTTGTTTCCTTATTATTCATGTGTTCACTGGAGTAACACTTTCAGTTTCCTACAAGAACTCCTTGCATTCACAGCTTAGCTGTTTGACACAAAAGGTCTAGCTTTCCACCTGGGTTGGCTTTCACCATGCCTTCTTCAATAAACTCAGTCATTTTTAGCTTTTGATTTAAACTGAGAGACTTGAACGGGGAAGGCAATGGCACCCCACCTCAGTACTTTTGCCTGGAAAATCCCATGGACGGAGGAGCCTGGTAGGCTCCAGTCCATGGGGTTGCTAAGAGTCGGACACGACTGAGCGACTTCACTTTCGCTTTTCACTTTCATACATTGGAGAAGGAAATGGCAACCCACTCCAGTATTCTTGCCTGGAGAATCCCAGGGACAGGGGAGCCTGGTGGGCTTCTGTCTGTGGGGTCGCACAGAGTCGGACACGACTGAAGCGACTTAGCAGCAGCAGCAGCAGAGAGACTTGAAACTCTTTCTCTCACTTAAACACCTAGAGGCCATTGTAAGGTTACCAAGTGGCCTAATTTCAATACTGTTGTATCTGAGAGAATAGGGAGATGCAAAGACAGAGAGTGATGGGGGAACAGCCAGTCACTGGAGTATTCATAACACATATGGCATTGATTAAGTTTACCATCTTATATGGGCGTGGTTCATGGTGCCCCAAAAGAATTAGAATAGTAACATCAAAGATCACTGATCACAGATCATGACAAGAATACCATAATGAAAAAGTCTGAAATACTGGGTTGTCCAAAATATTTGTTCAGGTTTTTCTGTAAGATGTTATGGAAAAACCCAAACAAATGTTTTGGCCAAATTATTTCCACAATTACAAAAATATGACACAGAGGCATGAAGTGAGCAAATGCTGGAGAAATGGTGCCGCCAGACTTACTCAATGCAGGGTTGCCACATTCAATTTGTTAAAAACAAAGAACTGTGAAGCACAATAAAGTACAATAATATGACATATGCCTATATTTCCCAAATGTTTTAGATAGGGATAAAGTGATCTTATTTATTCCCTTAAGGGTCATTAAAATACAAAGACTTATGACACAACTCATTGAATGGTTTTTGTAACACATGCACTTAAAATCAGCAGAAGCCAATGTCTCCTCACAAATCAGCTTCCTTAGACTGAAAAACATTAAACTTGGCTTGGGTAATGAGTTGAGAGATTCTCAAATAACAGGGAGTATCCTAGAGCACTTCTCTTACTTCCCAGTGAGATTTCAATTGTAGTCAAAGCCATCATTAAACATTTGTTTGGTATCACTTTGGGGTATTGTGGCATATTTTAAAAACTTGGATAGGGTGACACGCAGTGGAGTGTAAATTGGGAACAGTTGGAACACTTAATATGTTCCAGGAGCTATGCAATTTTTTCTATTCCCACATTGTATTTGTTCTTCAATAACTTTTGCACCACTGTTTTCTTACTGCTGAAACCATCTTTTCAAAGGTCATAAGTTACCTCTTTTGTTGCAAAATCTATTGGCCTCTTTTAGTCCTTTGGCTAAGAGTGATCGCAGGATCATTTGACACTTAGGTGTTGCCTTCTCAAAACTCTGTACTCTTTACTCTAACTCACTTCTCACCACCTGTGCTGCTGCTTTTGTTTCCTGTACATGTTTCTTCACTTCCTCTGCCTCCCTTTTTGTTGTTCCCAGGAGTTTAATCTGAGGCTTTTTTTTTGCCGGCCCTCTCCTGGTTCACTCCGTACACACTTTCATGACTTTATTTGCCATTATTAATGCTGATGGCACTCATATTCCTGTTCCCAGAACAGATCTCTTTCACACACAGCAAATCATCTTGTACAGTTTCTAAAGATCCTCCTTGGAATGGATTTTAAGTTGTCAACAACGTGATTTCCTTGCATATTTGCCTCCAGTGACCCAATGGTTTCCAAGGTATTTTCGGTTTTTTGCCCTCACCAGATTTGCTCTCTGCTTGTTCTGTTTCTTTAGTACTTCTTGTGTGTGTCTACCATTCTCTGTTTTGATTACTACAACGTTAGTTGAGGACACTATCATTTCTCACCTAAATCATCATAACCATGAAATTAAAAAACGCTTGCTCCTTGGAAGAAAAGCTATGACCAACCTAGACAGCATATTAAAAAGCAGAGACATTACTTTGCCAGCAAAGGTCCGTCTAGTCAAAGCTATGGTTTTACCAGTTGTCATGTATGGATGTGAACTATAAAGAAAACTGAGCACCAAGGAATTGATACTTTTGAATGGTGGTATTTCAGAAGACTCTTGAGAGTCCGTTGGACAGCAAGGAGATCCAACCAGTCCATCCTAAAGGAAATCAGTCCTATTCATTGGAAGGACTGTTACTGAACCTGAAACTCCAATACTTTGGCCACCTCATGCAAAGAGCTGACTCATTTGAAAATACCCTGATGCTGGGATTGATTAAGGCAGGAGGAGAATGGGATGACAGAGGATAATATGGTTGGATGGCATCACCGACTCAATGAACATGAGTTTGAGTAAGCTTTGGGAGTTGGTGATGGACAGGGAAGCCTGGCATGCAAAGAGTCATGGGGTCGCAAAGAGTCAGACACGACTGAGCTACTGAACCATTCTCTGTTTTGATTACTACAGCCTTAATTGAGGACTCATTTCCCACCTAAATCATCATAACCATTTTTTCATTGGTCTCCCTGCAATCAGTTTTGCTTCTTCCATTCTGGTATCCGTTTTGTAGTCAAAGTGACTTTTCTGAAATATGTTCTTACATGGTTTCCTAGCATAAAGTACAAAATCCTCAGTACGACATAGGAGGGTCTTGATACATAGTGTGCTTAAAACTTCAAACCTCGTATTTCATCACATGTTCTGTGGTTAACTCCCGGTAGTCTTCAGAACCTGCCTCACTATAGCCTGGCCTGTTCCTTGATGTTTCAGGGGAGGCCTCTGTCACTTCCTTATGTTCCTGTGGAACAGCATTTAAGACAGTGTATTGCAATCATTTGTTTTCTTTTTCTTTCTTACACTTTCCTTTTAATATTGATAGATAAGGGCCTTTGGCTTTTTTCCATATATACTTACTGTAAGTATTTAGCATATGACTAATAGATATACAATGAGTGTTGGATGAATTAATGAGTAACCACACTAAGATCAATAAAACCTACATTCTGTTCTCAAGTACCTCATTGTGTGATGAGGAGTTTTACAAGTACAAATAATTTTAAAAAGCCATCAACAAACAATTACAATGTAGTGTGGTATGAGCTATTAAATATAATGTTTTTAAGTAGGAAGTCATTAAATGCTAATCTCTCAAGGGACTGTCTCTTGAGGATATATAATAGAATTAAACTAATTTTCATGGCATTCAACCATGTTTCTTTGAAATGAGGTCTTACTGTAACACTTAAGGTATTCAGAGTACTTTACAAAACATTTTTATTGACTCTGTAAAACTTTGTCTTCTGCTTTGTCAGTTTTATGAGGGCTCAACAAAAGTGAGGCAGGTTGTATTAAGTTTCTAGACATCTTATTTGCCTGGTTAGGAAATTATGAAGATCATAGCTTAATTTTCTTTTCCTTTCTGAGCATACTACAATAATTTCTATTATCTAACAAGATTTTACATGACTTTATGCTTTATAGTTAATTAGCTAATTATAGGAAACGTAGCGTTTTTTCCCTCTAAAGCAATTTAAAAGGACATCATGCATTTTTAAGAACTTGGGCCTGTTACTTTTATGATCTCTAAGATTTACAAATGCCATCGCTAACATAATTTTCTTCATAACAGTGGAGTAAAATATTGTTGAAAAAATTAGTTACCTCTTCTGATTTTTATAAGTTTCAAGTCGTATGTGTCATGGACTTTTATAATAGTCAACATTATGAATATTAACCTGGTGATTGCAAGGGCAGGATCTGCTTAACTGGTTTTCAAATCGTGTCCCTCAGGACTCTAGCTTTCTGAGGGGTGTCTGAGGAGCCCTGTGGGGAAACTGAGGAGCAGGAGGACTGACCGGTGAAGTTCTGTACCCCTCATGCATCTTCCACCCTCCAGTCATATCTGCTGCTTTTCTATTATCTGCTGGCCTTTCTTTGTATAGGATATTGTTTGAGGAGAGGAAAACTTCAAAATTACCTCAAACCATTGATTCACTTGATGCAAATATTCAAGGAAATCCCCTTGTTAACAATTGAGATAACCTATGAAGGTGGAAAATGTACAAAATTTTTGCATGAACTGTTTTTTCCATGTGTCACCTTCTGTGAGATCCTGGAAGACAGTGAAGGAGAGCCGTAGACTTTAAAGTGCTGGGCCACGTGTCCTATCTCATCTGTTTTCTATCAAAGGCTTTCAGCCACCACATGGCATTTCCATCGTCTGATCTTTAGAACCTGTGAACCAGGGCCTAGCTAGATTTAAGGGGGAGCTGGAGGCGGAAATTTTGAGGATGGGAGATTTAAAATTTAATGCTTCTAAAGAGCAAGGGAAAGCGTTGCTGATCATGCCAGTTCCGTGGTGTTCACATCATAAGGCTAAGTACTTCATGCCAGGAAGCTGAAGGATCAGGTCATAGTTTTATAGGTTTTGGCCAAAGGCAGTTCCAAGGGAAAAGTAATTGTTTAAAGGTGCTGACCACTACCCGAATGTAGTCCTCCATTCTTTTGGTCTCTTGCTTCTCTCCCTTGCCCCAAATAGGGTTATCCTAGGTGCACAATTCAGGTCACTACCATAGTAACCACAGACACAGAGCACAAAGGATGAAAGTAAACTTACAAGGAGGTGCTTAGAGGTGACATAGATGATGGTATAAAAATGTGTCAATAAGAGATATGTTGGAATGGACTTTGCCCATAAAATAATTTTATATCTTAAGCAGAATCTAGGGAGTAACTGCATCTTTTTAAACACTTAAAAAAGTTGGCAGAGTTGATTCAAAGTGCTATTTAAAACTTACTTTCATGGCAAAACCAATACAATATTGTAAAGTAAAAAAAAAATAAAAAAAAAATAAAATGACTTTTTTGGGGGAAACTGTAACTGTCAATTTGAAGGATAGGATTCTTCTCAGCAGCACTTGTAAAAATATTCATTTACATATGTGAGGCAAGTTTAGTGTGGTTTGTCATAAAGAGATGAGTTTGTCAAATGCACACACACACACATACACACACTCTCTCTCTCTCTCTCTGTCCTTTTTGGCCTCAGAGAAGAAATTCCAAGGCCATAGATAAATACTGTGCATTTCTACAATACATCTCAAAGATAAGTAGACTTTTGATTAATATACATATTAAGATGAAACAGTTTAAGAACAGGGATTAATCATACCTGGGACAAAGATATTACTGGAGTTTGTTTGTGGACTTGGAGTTGGGGTCCTAGGAAGTGGTTGAGAGGATATCACTTAATGATCTCCCTCACCTTGTTGTACTGTTGACTTATACAAGGAACATGATCTTCAACTATGGTCAATTCCACTTGGCGCAAACAATCATAGTGGCTACTATATCTTCATTTCTAATTATAAAAACAGTATATGTTTGTAATTAGAATTGTGTTTAGTTCTACTACTCAAAGATAACCTCTGGGAACATGTTAGTATGTCTTATTTTCTCTTTTTTGTGTGACTGTGCATATGTATTAAAATTGGAATCAAATTATGCATATACTTTTTGTACAGGTTTTGTGCACTGCATGTTTATTTCCTTTAACAGTTTTTCAATGTGTGCCTGCTGTAATCTAGGAATTTTTTTTGTGCCATTAAATTTACCTTGAAAGCATGATAGTCAATTACTTCTTAATATTCTGTCATATCACAGTTTATTTCAGTATCTTACCCTTGGACATTATTTTTAATAATGTTTGTTTTAGCTTTTTGCTATTATAAATATAAACATTTTTTTTTACCTCTAGAATTCTTTTCTATTTGAATATATCTGATTATTTCCTGAAGAAAAACTTGAAGAGATGAAACTATAGATTTTAATAATCCTTGATTTAATAGCACTGTAATTGGGGAGATTTAGATGGACCTACGCGGACACGACTGAAGCGACTTAGCAGCAGCAGCAGCAAGCTTCCATAGAGCCCAAATAATAGGACATTTAGAAAATGTAAAACAGAGTTACTCTGACTGACTTTTCAGTAATCAGCGTTGTGGATGGATTTTAAATGATCTAGTCATCGCCATCATTTTAGTGTAGATGTGTCCCGGGTCTAAGATAGTGCTACTGCCCAATAAGTAACAGATATTTGTTATGACAATGTCGTTGTAAACTGTGTCATTTCTCATTACTGTTTGCAAATACCTGAGACAGTCTCGACACCCAATTCTTATTGCATAAAACAACTTTTAGAGCCTCATATCTTACACACATCTGGATCACTGATGCTGTGAAAACATTCCACTGTACCATAACCCCATTGAATAAAGGAGGAAAAATTTAAGAGAAAAGAAAATTCCTACACAGTGTAAAGGTATTCTATTGTGCTCCATGATAATCAACAAATTTTGCTTTTATTGCTGAAGTTTGAACTATGTTTGACATTTTTTTTTTCTTTTAGATACACCTTGCAGTAGCTAATGGCTGTAAGGTGAAAGATAACTGATAATTGTCTCTCTCCCTCTTGTCCTCTCCCTCGTCCCATGTGTGTGTTTTGTGACTCAGGTCTCTTTTTTTCAAATACACGATTTGGTTCATTTCTGTCATTTGTAGCATCCACAAATATTTAGTCAAGTATTTAATCTTCCCATGAAATGCTTCAGAGATTTGTCATATGAAATCATTGGTTTCTCTTTAGTGCTAAGTCATAGCAAATTATCATCTTTTTTAGGTTGATTTCGTAGTGTTAAGTGCTATTTAAATTTCACTTCGATATGAAGCTATTTATTTTTCTCCTAATCACTTGAAATAGCAAGAGCTAATCAACTGGAGTTTTTCTTCTTTTTATGAATACATCAGCCTACCCCTGACTCACATACATGTTTCTGCCTTTAGGTCAGTGGGAACTTTTCCCAGCTATGTTTTTTTTTTCCCCCCTTCATTCCTAATTTCTCTCAGGAACAAATGGCAGCATAGTTAAGCATTAGAAACTTGTTGCTAAAGGTGCTAACCTAAACATCAGTGCCAGGATACGACTGAGACTTAATAGACTAATTAATTTCTCTACTGCACCTCTGACCTGGGAATTACGTACAATGGGCTACACTTCCAGAAGTAAGAGTTTGGGATCCAAAGTAGAGAAAAATGCAACTTTTGTGTGCTTTATACATCAACATGCAATTAATACTGGATTCTTTTAGAAAACAGATTTTGAAAATGGAGCTTTCTTCCATCACATTTTGGAAGTAAGATATTGCAAGATTCTGTGTACCTTATCTCAGTTTTTGTCTTTTATATTTTATAATGGTATTAAGCAGAGCCCTCACATTACTTGATCCAAACATGCTGCTGACCTCCAGAGGAGCAAATTATATAGACCATGTTTTCTGTTTTATCTATTGCAATGTAGTGTGCTCAGATAAGAACCACAGTCACTCTTAGAAAAAAATAGGAACTTGAAACTGTAATAACATTTTAAAAAAGTATTTGTGTTTTAATTCATGACTGTGCTATTTATGCTTCTATCAGTGAGAAGATTATTTTTATTTTTTCTTATATTCCTTTTCTCCCTTCTTCATTTTAGAGATAATTTGACTATTTATTATTCAAAGGGCAAGTAACATTTGACTGCCACTGAATTCTTATTGTCCACACTGGATAGAAGCTGAAAAATAATCTGTTTAGCCTGTCAGTGTCTGGTTGGAGTTTACTCAGGTGGCTCATGGTAAAGAATCTGCCTATAGTGATGGAGATACGGGTTCAATCCCTGGGTTGGGAAGATCCCCTGGAGTAGAAAGTGGCAACCTACTCTAGTATTCTTGCCTGGGAGATTGCATGGACAGAGGAGCCTGACATGGGCACATGTGACCCTAGTCCATGGGGTCACATAAAGTCAGATATGACTTAGTGACTAAACAGCAAAAATGTCTGGTTATGCATCTCTCTGGGTCTTGTGAACTCACAGAGGTACCAAGTAAGCCCTTTTCTGTTAGGATTTTATTTAGAGCAGGATTTTAATATTTTGGTGGTTTGTGGATTTGGAAGGACTCATCAGGTCACCAAATGTTTGTTGAACACAGGGCAGACACTATTCTAGACACTGCTGCTGAAGCAGTGAACAAGACTGATGCTTCTGGCTCTGTGGAGGCTTACAGTCCAGGAGCAGTAGTCACACACAAAGCAAGTACTAAGAGTAACAATGTAACTCACAGCAAGGCTATTTGTTATGTACACAGCAAAACAAGTTGAGAGGATAGAGCCATGACTTGAATATGTGTGAGGGGCTATTTTAGCCAGAGTATTAAAGAAAAGAACTCTCAGGGAGGCAATACTAGAGCTGAGAACTTACCATGAGATGGTAGCTTGTGGGTAGATGCTGTTCTCTTTCAGTTACCGGCAGTCACTTTACCAGGAAGATGCAAGATTTCACATACTTTTCAGTGTAGGCATAGCACATGCATAGAGTAGATACTCACAGGGTATGAGGATGAACAAGATAGATAGATACTGGCCTATGATTTGAGAGGCAAATGCTTTTTATCTTTCTAAAGTCATGTTGCCTCCAGTAGTAGAGTGAAAGTTTTAGGTTTCATATGCATGTTGTTGTTGGTATTGTTGAAATGTAGTGTGAACATCACATTGAATTATTTATGTATTTACTAGGTTTCAGCGTGGTCAAGAGCGTGAATGTACCTGAAGTGGATGCACTGCGCGTAAATCATCAAGAACGTCCTACACTTTGGTTATCAGCAGCCTGTTTATCTGGTTGGTATCTAAAGCAAGTCAGATTTGCCACGATAGTTCATCTCATAGTAACTAAATCATTGATTTTAAGGAAAAAGCCTTAAAATGACTTTGTGTGGCAAGTTATGCACAGGCAGTTCGCCATATGTCTAACCAGGTCACATAAAGGTTAGTTAAGGTGTTAAAGCAGTAATCTGAAATGTGAGGTAGGGGGCAAAGGTAGGGGCTAGTGAAGGCAAGAAGTCAAGTTGTGTAGAGGCCGGACAGAAAAAGCGACATAGACTATTTACTGCCTTACTTTTATTTGTACCCATTTCAAAAGAAAACCTGATGAACAGGTATGTTTGCTATGCCTTCACTTTGACAGGTTGTGGGGGGGGGTCAGTGGGGGAGATGGAATTCTGTTATCTCTGAAGACTTAGTGTTTGAAAGACATTCCAAGATCAGTAGATAGATAAACATGGTTTCCAGTTTAGGCTTTACAATTCTAATCTTGACCTGTTTCTTCTTGTTTATACACTGAAAACTGAAGTTTTCAAGATAGAAGAAATATTTATTCACAAACTGAGATTCGACTTTCAGTAAAGATTCATGTTAAATGTCAATGCTGCACAGAACCTTTTCTTGGCTTCCCATCTTCTCATACAGTTATCGTTTCATGATAATTCATATTATATATTACTTTTATTGATTGTCATTCCATTTGCTGCATCCCTTATTTCAAATACTCATTGTTTCTCAGTTATATTTTAAAATAGCTTCTCAGATCCATCTACTTTATCCCTTTCTAAACTCTCTACCATTTCATCAGCAGAAGGAATACTGACCATTCTCTCTTCATGACCTCTAATGCTTCCAGGATTACATCCTGTAACATATAGGGCCCTTTAACTTCCTCAGATCCTTATATGTCCTCGTCACTTGGCACTGCTTTTTCCAATCCTATACTTAAAGCCTATGAATCTTTTATGGTTCATCAGCTTATCTGTTTGCTCATTCATGCCCGATTCTGTTCCTTTGCCCTTGCTGTTTCCTCTTAGTTGAACGTCATTCGCACTCCCTATTTTCTTGGCACATTTTTACTTATCTTCATGATTCTATTTAAAGGAAAGATTTGTCTATGATTCTTTCCCTGGCAGAGTTAGGAACTTCCCATCTGTCGTCCCATAATGCTGTGACTATCTCTGATTTGAATCTCAATATAAACGTTTTCACGGCTCTCTCAGTATTTAGTAAACCTTTTATGGACAGATACTGCCTTCTGTTTTCCTCTTTATCCCCAGCCCTCAACACATTAACTAGCAGTGATTCACTTGTCATGTATTGAATGAATAAATCGATAACTGCTTTGTGTTGTACCACCATGCTATTTATAGTGAAGGAAAAATTTTAATAACATGATTGTTTAGTTCCTATTTTCAGTAAGCTTGTGATTTCGTTTGGTGGACAAGACTTAAACACATGAAATAATTAGGAAAAACAAGCTAAAGCCTAGTATACAAATGAATTATTTTTATTTTAAAAGTATAGGATATACATACATGTATGATACACATGATGGTTTGGAGGAAGGGCAAAGATCAAATTTAAGTTATGAGTTAAGCTTCTTGGACTAGATAAAAGTTTCATGGGATAGTAAGGGAGCTGAGATTGGAACATGGTCTGAGGTGTGAGCAAAGTTTTTATTTGATTGAGTCCTATGCGTGTTTTTTCTAGCTTGTTTTTAGTAAGTCTTAGATAGTTTGTGTACATTTACTATAAAGGCAAATGTTTAATATTTTTATTTTGTAAAGGGCCAAAACTCAAATAGGGGAAATTAGAACAAGAAATGAAAGTTGAGATGGATGCTGTGTATGCATTAGAAAGAGATTAATCCATATGAAGCAAAATCTGGGCTGAATTAAGTCCTAAATCCAGATGCCCAGGTAGGAAATGGAATAACTGACAGAATTATCTCATAATGACAATAATGTAAAACCTCCCTTTGGTTGGGTTTTAAACAGTATTTGTGAATAGGATTTCCTGGGAACAAAGAGGTTAGGGCTAGAACACACTCCACCTGTATGGGGAAAATGAAAACCAGAGAACAAAAATAAGCCAAATTCATTAGTTTCCAGGTGTTTAAATTGTGTCAGGCATGACTGTGATGGAAGAGAAACCATCTCACCATCTTTCTGGGCAGTTAGAAAAGAGAATACGTGCAGTGGGAATGTGCAGAAGGTTCACAGACTGAGCAATTAATTAAATAGGTTAAGTAGTCCTTTAAAGGCTGAAATCTATAGCCACATTCTCACTCGTCTATTGGTTCCCTGAGTGCATTGAAGATAATGTTGCCTTAGTCTAGGATATGTGAGTCAGAAAGAAATTTAGGAAACTCAAAGCTATATTCTTCCCTTTGGGTCCAAAGTTCCCCAGTTAGTCATCGCCGCTGTACTTTTCATAGTCTTCTTACGTGCCTTTTGTAGATGATGATCAGAATTTTTACTTGTAGTCATCTAGTGGGATAAGGGCCTCCTGGTAGCTCAGATGGTAAAGAATATGCCTGCAATGCAGGAGACCTGGTTTCCATCCCTGGGTGGGGAAGATCCCCTGGAGGAGAGCATGGCAACCCACTTCAGGATTCTTGCCTGGAGAATCCCCGTGGACAGAGGAGCCTGGCGGGCTACAGTCCACAGGGTTGCAAAGAGTTGGACACAACTGAGTGACTAAGCGCAGCACAGCACAGTGGGATGAACATGAAGAAATACTTATATCCATTCCAGTCCTGAATCACTTAGGTTTTTAAAAGTTTCTATTTGGTCTTCTGAATTTAGGATTGGAGTATGTTGAATGTTACTTCCCTGGTGGCTCAGACGGTAAAGCATCTGCCTACAATGCGGGAGACCCGGGCTCAATCCCTGGGTGGGAAAGATCCCCTGCAGAAGGAAATGGCAATCCACTCCAGTACTATTGCCTGAAAAATCCCATGGGCAGAAGAGCCTGGTAGGCTACAGTCCATGGGGTTGCATAGAGTTGGACACCACTGAGCGACTTCACTTCCCTTCACTATGTTGAATTGATAGCTTTTCAAATATAGGGATAATATGCTGTGGATTTTTAGGCACCAAAAACCAAACTACAATAATAGCTACATTTGCCATATGCCAAACCCTCTGTAAAGCATGGGGCTTCCCTGGTGGCTCAGATGGTAATGAATCCACCTGCAATGCAGGAGACCCAGGTTCAATCCCTGGGTTGGGAAGGTCCCATGGAGAAGGGAATGCAACCCACTCCAGTATTCTTGTGTGGAGATTTCCATGGACAGAGGAGCCTGGTGGGCTATGGTCCGTAGAGTTGCAAAGAGTTGGTCCCCACCAAGCGACTGCCACTTTAACTTTCTTTTCTACCTCTGCCCTCTGTGGAAGGAAAGCAGGGCAAAGAGAAGTTTTTAAGCTTTACCCAGGACTCCACACCTGATTCCATAAACTCAACTTTTAGTTACTGTGTTCCCTTTACCATTTGATGAATAAAATTTCTTAGGACTCTGACATCCTAAATTGGGTATCACCAACTTTCAGCAAAGGATTATGGAAATTGGTGATGGAACCAGATACTTAAAGCGGTAGACTGAGAATTGTATAAGTGAGTCACAAAGAACTGTAACTGCAAACTTGAGCTTTTCCCTCATTTCCCCTTTCCTCTAGAATAATTTTTATGGTTCTCATAATTAGGGAGTAACCAATGCTATCAGGGTAATAACTAAACTCTTCAACATAGAGGTAATAGTTCTGGATAGCCTGGTGGTCTGTGATATTATTAGGTTGTCATGAAAATTTAAATATCAGTTTGAAAGTCAGCCTGAGGGTCCATTGTACTTGCACATTTGGAAAGTTTTCCTGGATTAAGGTAGTATGAGTTTCCTGACTTTGTCAAGTTTGTAATTTTCATAAGCTTTATTCCTTAAAGTCAGATCCAAAGCAAACTGATAACTAACATTTGCTATCTCATCACAGCTTTCATATTTTCTCTTAATTTCTTGATGGAAACCATCAGTACAGGTGGCATGTTGCTGATACACTTCAGTATATATGAGGTGAAAAATCTCATTTGTTATTTTCCATTTTTTAGATTTAGTGGTTATATTTCCTGATTTTCATAGTTTGATATAACTTTCAAGATATTAATTAGGAAAGTATCTTGTTTTTGTTTAACACATTTTAAAGCCAAAACCATATTAGGATACATTTGCCACAGTTGAAAGAATCCAGCAGTTGTGAAAGGACCTGGCGAATTTCAACAGTATTCTAGTTAGTTGCTGTGGTCAGTGCTTTAACATGAGTTGTTTGTTTTGAATTATATACTATTACAAATTAATACTACCCACCCTTTTTTTTTTTGTGTCTAGGAACTAAGCCAGCAATACTAATGCATGTGGGTGTTATCATTATGGTGACGTAAAAATCAAACATTTATGAACTAACAAAGCAGAAATTGTTCAAGATACAATTGGACACTGGGTCTGGTTAATTTTTCCACCTGACTTCTTATAAATTCAGGCTTCTGCAACATTGCTTATATTTTCAACGTGTCATAATTCCCCGTGATAAAAATTTCTGTAGTTTTGCCACAGTTTTAAGTTCTTAAAGATTTTTTTTTTTTTGTCTTTGTCACAGTTGTTGAACTTGTGAAGAAATAGTATTTCCTCAGTTGTACAATGTCTGTAGGCTGATATACTGTGAGGCTGCTGGATTGCTAGTCAGCTTAGTTTATCACACATTTCGGCATTTCTGAATGCTGAACTTGTTCCTCTCCTTTACCTTGAATTGAAAGTATTACCAAGCTCTGTTACTGTATCCTCTGTTGGTCTCCAGCAGTAACCCCTAAAATTTATTCTCACTTTCACAATCCTCTCCAAGGCTTTTATTCTCAAATGACTGAATTTTAGCACAGATTTTAAAAATTGATCTCTCTGCTTCTGTTTTTTCCAACTCCATGCAGAAAAGTTGATATGAATTTTGAGGTACATGGTAGTAGGTACATTATAAGGAATCAATAAATGTTTATTGATTGGTTAGAAATGAGTTCTCATTGGTAAAAAGTCAGATACTTCATTTGAATATTTAAATGTTAATGATTGAAGCCATTTTTTGTTTTGGTGAAAAGTCTTTCAAAATTCAATTAGGTTCTTTATTTATATACCTTCTACATTTTAGTTGTGAAATGTGCATCCTGGTTCTCCTACAGGTGCTAAAAAAACCTAAAAAGTGCTGATGACAAACTTTGAGTAATCATTTAGTAGTTCAAAATAGTAAAGTTAAAGGTAATATTTCTTTTCTAGATATTTTCCATTTTTAGCTGTAAAATATATTTAGACATTTAAAAAGTTTAAAAATTAAAGTGAGAGTTAGCAGATGGTATGGGCAATATAAAGAAATTGAAAAAAAAAGAAAAAGTAGCATTTTATGGGACTTTCTCACATCTGTGAGATTGTTGACCTAGTAACAATTCATTTTGGGGAGCTTAGTTTCAATGGGTTGATCTCTGTTTTCAAGAAGAATATTAAAATGGTAACCTAACTGTAGTTTGTTGCTTTTTCGCCAGAGTCCTTGAGTAAATTTAAAGTTGTCTAAAAAGTGTGCAGTGAAAGTTGTGTGAATAGTCCTTTAGTTTCTATTGTTTTGTGTTTCAAACATCACTCATCTACTTTCAAATATCAACAGGTGTTCTGCCAGCTGTGCCCAAAATGTTTCAAATGATTTAGAAGCTGTTTCCACACTTACCTTGTATAGGGGTTATTTACTGTGAAAGGAGTTCTCTGATTACAGAGTGCTTAGGTGCAGGCGAGGGACTAGAAGGCCAGACAAGCAAGTCTAATTTGAGGTCTACCTACCTGTTATTGTTGCTTCAGAAGGAGAAAAAGTGGGAGGACTAGGATTGGATTTTGTGTAGCACTGGTGCTGATAAATGGATTTTTCTTTTAATCCTGCATACTTTGGCATGTGTATTTATGTTGTGGCAGGAAAGAATTTAAATGGTATCAGAATAATTTTATTTTCATAGCTGCATGAAGATGTAAGGAAAGAGTTTGAATTCTCAGAGATTTTAGAGCTATTGAGGCCTATTAAAATAGAGGAATAGACACTCTGTATTTTACCACTTTAGTTAAAAAAAAAAAGTCTTTTCTATCTGTAAAGTTAACTGATTAATTATCATAAATGACTGGGAACATGTAGGAAATTTTGTGACTATCTCACACTCTTGTCAAGACATTAAGCTTTAGAATTTATGAATATTTATGTTTCATGCTGAGATTAAACTATTCTTTGCTTACTTATTGTTAACCAACCAAATAAGCAAGTCTCAATAGGTAGTAAATTAAACAAAACCGTTTTCATGCTGATAAGTAGGGTTTGCCTTCACCTACAAATAATCATGTTTGAAACATTTCATTTTCAAGCTGTAGTTACATGCAACAAATACCATGTTTAAATGTCATCTTATAGCTAATATCAAATTTAATTGTTGCTGTCACTTTATGGCATGCCATTATTGGACTGAATTCTAGCTTCAGAGTACAACTCCAGATATAAGCAGATGTTAAGAATTTTTGCCTAAGAGTTACAGGTATAGGATAGTGTGTCCATATGATATGGTCTTATTTGTAATATTGAGAATATGTTTGCATTTTGTGGATGAAATAAAACTAGGAGCTCTAGGGATTATCACGGAGAAGGCAATGGCACCCCACTCCAGTACTCTTGCCTGGAAAATCCCATGGACGGAAGAGCCTCGTGGGCTGCAGTCCATGGGGTTGCTAAGAGTTGGACATGACTGTGCAACTTCACTTTCACTTTTCACTTTCATGCATTAGAGAAGGAAATGGCAACCCACTCCAGTGTTCTTGCCTGGAGAGTCCCAGTGACAGCAGAGCCTGATGGCCTGCCGTCTACGGGGTTGCACAGAGTCGGATGTGACTGAAGCGACTTAGCAGCAGGGATTATCTAATACTTTTTTTGCATATTGTACTCTCTTGTAGAGCTGCTGTGATCTAAAGCACTGCAGTTATCTTCAGTCAGCAAACCTTCCACTCTTAAATTTTTAGTTTTCCTTATTATTGGAAAATTAAAACAGCTAAACCTCTTCATTCCTAAGAAGATCTCAGTATAATGCAGTCAGGACATGAATTAGCTACTGAACAATCAAGTATGGTCATGAAAAGAGCTGGTCCTAGAATCAGCTGGCATGGATGTAAATTTTTACTCTTCTTTCCTACTTGTCTTACCTTTAAATGAGGATAATGCTAATAGTACTTAACACATAGGTTTGTTTAAGTGTTAAGTGAATTCATTTATTGTCTTTACCTCTAAATGAGGGCAATAATAGTATCTAACACATAGGTTTGCTTAAATGTTAAATGAATTAATGTATTCAGTGTGTAGGACAGTGCCCTGCATGAACAAGTATGGTTGAGCCATCATCATTTAGAGGCTAGGTCCTCCCATACCTGATGCCTATTGAAAAATTAGGTTGAAAAATACTAATGTGGGAAAATGGAACTTTATATACTGTCGTTTCTCATGGTTTTAATTTTTAAAGTAAAGGAAATTTAAATTGAGTGCTGTTAAATGAATTGTTTAAGATTAAACAAGTACTTAGTGGCACATTTGGCCTAAACTAGAATTTAGGCCTTTTTCAGTGTTTGGCATCTGCTCTGTTTTTATCTCAAGAACGTTTAAATAATTTTAATAGTTTATCTTTTGTATTTCTGATATTTAGAATTTTTCTTTAATTTGTAATTTCATGAAAATCATTAAAATGCTACAAAGGTATAAAGTAGAAATTATTTTATATTCATGTATCTCTAATATTACTTTAAAAAATTCTCTTTTGGAAGATGGTTTGTGTGTCTTGTAGTATAGGAACTCTGAAATACGGGAACCAGAGTGCACTTCGACATGGTGTCTTCTCTTGGCCCTGGTCTGAAGCTTGACATTCTGTGCCAAAGCAAGTGATCAGATCAGATCAGATCAGTCGCTCAGTCGTGTCCAACTCTGCGACCCCTGATAGCAGGTTTTAAATTCATAGGTTAGCTCTTAACATTAATAATGCATTGTTCCTTTGCATTTCTCTGAAGGCCAGGATTTAATTCATCACACTTCCTATGTAGATAGAGGTCATAGCTAGAGAGAAGTTGTTTGTTTAGATGACCTTGTATACTGTCCGTCAAGAGCCTAATAATTTATATTGTAATTTTTACAATGTACTGTGATTCACAATAGGGTGTCAGGCAGTTAGATGGTGACATTTGTATTTTTTGGGTAGTCCCAGTGGTAAGTGAAGCTTCTGAAGGCAGAACTATAAGTAGATCCTAATTACCTGCCCTCAGTGATTTTGTGTGTGTGTGTATATTGAACTTTCTGACTTATTGTAATGCTACCACAGTGTTTTATGGTGCAACCTGTATACTTGTATTGACTGGAGAAACTGAATGGCTGTCTGGTACATGAAATAGATTCCAGCCTTTTCCTGTGACATCATTATTATAACAGACTTCCTTAATATGAACAGCAGCTGTGCACTTTTGTGAGTTTTACGTTATGAACCGTAACAACCTTTTCAGCTCTATACAAGTGATAGGGTAGCTTGATGCTTAACAAATGAAGCCAGACTCTGAGCTGTGAAACTGTTAACAGATCTAGTAATGACGTGGGCCCCTGTTTGGAACATTTCATAATACAACTGGGGAAAATAGGGGTGACCGCCATTTAGCACATTGGCAAAAAGGTTTTTCTTTACCTGTTGCTCTGTATAAGTCCATGGAATTAATGAAAAATTGATTTGCAGTTTGTGTCTGCAGATCTAGAATCTCTTCAGTTGAATTTTATTTTGAAAATACCAGATTTTCCAGCATTTGAGCATTCTATTTCCAGCCTTTAAGCAGAAAATCAAGTAATATTTTCCTTGACTATCAAAAAATAGTGCTTGCTTTTACTATAAAGGTAAGAATCTAGTGTGATGATGTGAAAAAATATCTGCATTAAACATCTATGGGTTATATATGTGTAGCAAAATAATATCTGTTTCTAACCCGAATAATAATAAAGCAAAAATTAATCATTTTAACAGAGAAATTTAGCTGTTAAAGGCTTACCTGAAAAGTTCCTTACATATTCTGCCTTATCAAACTTTTTCTCTTTGAATGATAATTTATGACTGGTTTGCAGTGACAAATTATATAACTTCCATGTGTCTACTTTTATAGTAAAAAGAAATAAATAACTTGGAATAATGTCTTTTCCTGGGATTTGTAAAATTCTGCAGAGTGTTTTAAACAAGAGAGATCAAAATTCTTGAGATGGGAAATTTTTTAGAAGAATATCCTTTATAATTCCCTATCTCATAATAAATTTATGCTCTTAAAAGAACAGTGATTTCACAACTAATCATGTACAATCCTTGCTAAAAGCAGTGAGTGCTGCCATGGAATATTGATGAGTATATTAGAGTTATCTCTTATGACCCTTTCAGCAACAAACTCCAATTTCTTAGACTGTCATTGTCTTCACTAATTTTTTTTTTTTTGAGTGGGAGTTGATGGCTTCTTTGTTATCAATGAAAGCATATAAAATATATTTCAGATTCCTAGTGAAAAAGAAAAATTGTGGCTTGTAAAAATGTCAAATCTTGAATTTGTCGGGGGAATTGTAATTCTAAATTTTATCAGTTTTGCCTTTTAGTTCAGATATCACTTAGTTTGATGTGAGGGTTCATTTTTATGAGTGAGGCATCTAATACTTAAAGGACAAATTGATCTGTAGAAAGCTTTATAGTATGGCTTCTTACAGAAGGAATTGGGGCAAATTTGAAATAAGCTTCATATAATTGAATTTTTGGTGACAAGAATTGAATTTATACTATATATATTTAACAATCACTACATGGGAAATAGATGGAGAAACAGTGGAAACAGTGTCAGACTTTATTTTTCTGGGCTCCAAAATCACTACAGATGGTGACTGCAGCCATGAAATTAAAAGACGCTTACTCCTTGGAAGGAAGGTTATGACCAACCTAGATAGCATATTCAAAAGCAGAGACATCACTTTGCCAACAAAGGTTCGCCTAGTCAAGGCTATGGTCTTTCCTGTAGTCATGTATGGATGTGAGAGCTGGACTGTGAAGAAAGCTGAGCGCCGAAGAATAGATGCTTTTGAACTGTGGTGTTGGAGAAGACTCTTGAGAGTGTCTTGGACTGCAAGGAGATCCAACCGGTCCATTCTGAAGGAGATCAGACCTGGGATTTCTTTGGAGGGAATGATGCTCAAGCTGAAACTCCAGTATTTTGGCCACCTCATGCGAAGAGTTGACTCATTGGAAAAGACTCTGATGCTGGGAGGGATTGAGGGCAGGAGGAGAAGGGGACGACAGAGGATGAGATGGCTGGATGGCATCACTGACTCGATGAATGTGAGTCTGAGTGACCTCCGAGAGCTGGTGATGGATAGGGAGGCCTGGCGTGCTGCAGTTCATGGGGTCGCAAAGAGTCGGACACGACTGAGCGACTGATCTGATCTGATCTGATAATTATGAATTATGAATCTAGTTTTTAACTTCAGTAACTAAAGTTTCTAGTCAAGCAGAAAAGCCAACAGTAAATAAATAATGCTGTTTCTTTTCAAATGCTGTTATTTGAGATTATAACTCATAGTTTATATCATAATATGCAAAAGTGCAAATTCAGAGAACGGTCCTGACTTAAGTAGAAAAAATATGGCATCATAATCTGTGTATTATTGTGATTAGGTTGATTACTATCACTCAAAAATGAGAAATTTAATGATATGTTGAATAAGTCTGGGAAGAAATTTTAAATATAGCCTTTCTTGAACCCCTATACCAAATATTTTTTATTTAGGCAAATTTTACTTGATGGGCTTAACACTACTTATGTGCTTATCTGGAAGTGAAGGTAGCTTTAACAACCTGACTAAAGTGAAATATTTGCTGGTATAACTTGATTAGGAGTATTGGTATGGAATAAGTCCATTTTTAAACAACAGTCACAATTCTTCACAGATGCTTGCTTTTTTGAGCTAATTGGTGGCTGGCTGTCTTTCAGGTGAATTAATCTTTGTTCCATTAGATTGTAAAGTCCTTGAGGGCTGGATTCTGGCTTTCCTTGTACCTCCCCATGATTGGGGTAGAGTAGGCATTTAGTACACATGTGTTAGCTGAAGTAATGGTCTTGTTCCAAGCAGGATTTTGAAGTCAGATCACATGCCTTTGTGTGATAGGACCAGCCAGACAAATAGCCAAGGGTGGTGTAGTTGATTGAATTTTCTGGCCTGTCATGGCTCCTTTAGCACCATTTCTTCTTGCAGTTTCTTTCTATTCCTGAGAATGAAGCCTCCTGCAACCTGCAGCCCCTCTGGCTGTTGGTGGATTTAGTCCTGAACCACAAGTGTGCTGTAAAGGTTCTCTGAGTTCTTATAAATTCAGATCCTGCTACTGAACCTCTTGCTGCAACTTACTGACTTCTCTTAGGTGTTAAGTCCTTTACATATGCAAATTTATTTAATTCTCACAATCCTGTGAGACAGGCATTTTACGTGCCAGAACAAGTACCCTGTCTAGTGACTCACACAAGACTGGGGAGAGACCAGATGTTCATCTAGGACTTTCTGACTCCAAACCTCTTGCCTTAAATCTCTTCCTGGTCAAAGCTTTTTTTTCTTCTGTCAGACCAGGTACTTGCACTTCTCTTAACTGTAGTTGGGTGCTTACAGTTCAGACCCTTAAAAGTGACTTGGTCCATTACCAGGTGGTAGTTCTCACAGCACCACCTCCAGAATCACTCTGAAAGATTCTAAAACAGGCATGTTGAGAAACAAGGAAACCTGAAATGAGGAACATGGAAGAAAGAAGGAGAGGACGCTCAGGATCCCTGTGTCTTGCCGAAGTGCTCAAGTTTCCAAGACAAACAATGTATTTAAGCTCAAAACCAGTATTTCTGCCTGAAATTAGCACTTTTTAAGGTATCTAATCCTCATTCAGATAGAAGTTAAAAACAAAGGAAAAGGAAACAAAAACAAAACCCAACAAAGAGCCGGAAGAAGAGATGAAGCTTTGTATTCCTGTGCTTGAGACCAGGCCCTTGAAGAGTTCTAAGGTCCATAAAATCTGGGGTCCTTCTTAGCTGACTGTAACGTTAGCTATTTCTCTTACTCTCTGAGCTTAAATTACATCCTTTATAAATTAGAGATTATAATTCCCCAATCCAGGGTGCACAACAGAATTTCCTGGGTTGTTTTATTTTTTCCTTTCTCTTTCCTTCTCGCCCTGTCTCTCCCCAGGTGTCTCGGATTCAGCCTAGATTTGCTAATCACAGTCTTTGCCTGGGCTTGTGCAGAGATAGGGAGATGTGACTGGATGGGAGGTGGTGAAGTGTGCCTTGCTAAGGAGTGTGGGCGTTGCCGTGCAGCTGGTTGGGAGGCTGTGCAAGTTTTAAAGCAGTTTATTTGTGTCTCTGACAAGAGTGAATGAAGGTAGGCAAAAGGTGTGCCATCAAACAGGTAAATATGTCTTTATTCTGTGAAATGTGTAACTTAAGGTAAATGTATTCGTTAGTAAATTGTATTTTGAAAAGAATAAAAGGTGAAGACTGTGAAGAGACCCACCTTTCTTCTCAAGGATGGATTTATATTTCTAATTTGTCTCCAAATGAAAATTCATTCATTCTTTCTCTCAGGAATGTTAATTGTGTGCCAGATACAAATTATGTGACTCCCTCAGAAAACAATTTGGTCTTACTGAGCTGCTGCCTATATGTGGAATAATGGAAAGAGGTAATTTTGAATCTGGTGAAGAAAGACCTTTTAATTGCTAGACAAGAACTATGTTAATTATCTCTGCCTCTCATTTATGTTTTCCTCACATAGTGGTACTTAAAGGCAACTGTAATTTTTTAAAAAATCACAATTATATTAACATTTTAAAAGAAAAATACTTGGTTTCATTATCAAGTACAGAACGTACCACAGACTGCTTAATGTCACTTTTACAGGTTATTTATTTTTGTCCAGTCTCCAATTCCTGTTGAGCATTTGGAAATGGTTGCATTTCTTTTCCAGAAACCTTATTGTTGGGGGGGAACCAGTCTCATTTAGACTTTGACTTTAGTATTTGCCATTACGTTTCTTTCCTTGTTGCCATTGAAATATTAGTTGGGATTCCATTTATGGAATGTATTTTTACAGTAACGCAGAGGCTTCTGAAGCTAGTTCAGCTTTCACTAGTTTGATAGAAGTGAGGACCTATGTAGGCTTTCCACTCATTTTCTATTATAAGAGCCAGAGATCACAAAGGTCCTACTCAGATTTATGAAATTGTTATTGAATTAAGTGATGCTTAGAGGTTTGACTTGATGGTTTAGTGGGGAAAAAAGGAGTATTGAATTTGCAATCATATCTCTAAGAGGCTTAGAGATTGCTAGATCTTCACCTTCATAAGTTCCTTACATGAAGCTTAAACAGGACTCAATTTTCTCAGTTGCAAAATGGATGTGTTAATTCCTATATGATAGAGTTGCTGAGGATAAAATGACTTAAGAAAACAAGTATCAGACTTAATATTAAGTCTTAATAAATGTTATTTTTCTCAAATAGTTTTCCAGCATCCAAATAGAAGCATGAATAAATACATTATATGTGCAGATCATAAAGCCAAAAAGCTCTTGTATGTTTAGTTTATTTATATTAAGCCTATTTTCAAGAGCAGTTTTAGAGTCATGGGAAAATTGAGAGGAAGGTATAGAGATTTCCCATAGCCTCCCTGACTCTACAGGCATCAAATCAGATCAGTCGCTCAGTTGTGTCCAACTCTTTGCGACCCCATGAATCGCAGCACACCAGGACTCCCTGTCCATCACCAACTCCCGGAGGTCACCCAGACTCACATCCATTGAGTCAGTGATGCCATCCAGCCATCTCATCCTCTGTCGTCCCCTTCTCCTCTTGCCCTCAATCCCTCCCAGCATCAGAGTCTTTTCCAATGAGTCAACTCTTCGCATGAGGTGGCCAAAGTACTGGAGTTTCAGCTTTAGCATCATTCCTTCCAAAGAAATCCCAGGATTGATCTCCTTCAGAATGGACCAGTTGCATCTCCTTGCAGTCCAAGGGACTCTCAAGAGTCTTCTCCAACACCACAGTTCAAAAGCATCAATTCTTTAGCACTCAGCCTTCTTCACAGTCCAACTCTCACATCCATACATGACCACAGGAAAAACCATAGCCTTGACTAGACATACCTTTGTTGGGAAAGTAATGTCTCTGTTTTTGAATATGCTATCTTGGTTGGTTATAACTTTCCTTCCAAGGAGTAAGTATCTTTTAATTTCATGGCTGCAGTCACCATCTGTAGTGATTTTGGAGCCCAGAAAAATAAAGTCTAACACTGTTTCCACTGTTTCCCCATCTATTTCCCATGTAGTGATGGGATCAGATGCCATGATCTTCGTTGTCTGAATGTTGAGCTTTAAGCCAGCTTTTTCACTCTCCACTTTCACTTTCATCAAGCGGCTTTTTAGTTCCTCTTGACTTTCTGCCAGAAGGGTGGTGTCATCCGCATATCTGAGGTTATTGATATTTCTCCGGGCCATCTTGATTCCAACTTGTGTTTCTTCCAGTCCAGCATTTCTCATGATGTACTCTGCATATAAGTTGAATAAACAGGGTGACAATATACAGCCTTGACGAACTCCTTTTCCAATTTGGAACCAGTCTGTTTTTCCATGACCAGTTCTAACTGTTGCTTCCTGACCTGGATAAAAATTTCTCAAGAGGCAGATCAGGTGGTCTAATATTCCCATCTCTTTCAGAATTTTCCACAGTTTATTGTGATTCATACAATCAAAGGCTTTGGCATAGTCAATAAAGCAGAAACAGAGTTCCAGATGTTTTTCTGGAACTCTCTTGCTTTTTCCATGATCCAGTGGATGTTGGCAATTTGATCCCTGGTTCCTCTGCCTTTTCTAAAACCAGCTTGAACATCAGGAAGTTCACGGTTCACATATTGCTGAAGCCTGGCTTGGAGAATTTTGAGCGTTACTTTACTAGCGTGTGAGATGAGTGCAATTGTGGAGTAGTTTGAGCATTCTTTGGCACTGCCTTTCTTTGGGATTGGAATGAAAACTGACCTTTTCCAGTCCTGTGGCCACTGCTGAGTTTTCCAAATTTGCTGGCATCTTGAGTGCAGCACTTTCACAGCATCATCTTTCAGGATTTGAAATAGCTTAACTGGAATTCCATCACCTCCACTAGCTTTGTTCATAGTGATGCTTTCTAAGGCCCACTTGACTTCACATTCCAGGATGTCTGGCTCTAGGTCAGTGATTACACCATTGTGATTATCTGGGTCATGAAGTTCTTTTTTGTATAGTTCTTCTGTGTATTCTTTTTTTTTTTTAATTTTTTTATTATTATTATTATTTTTAATTTTTCTTAACTTTACAATATTGTATTGCTTTTACTATACATCGAGATGGATCCGCCACCAGAATACACGTGTTCCCCATGCTGAACCCTCCTCCCTCCCCCCTTCCCACACCATCCCTCCAGGTCATCCCAGTGCTCCAGTCCCAGGCATCTGTTATAGGGCATCATACCTGGACTGACTCGTTTCTGATATGATATTATACATATTTCAATGCTATTCTCCCCAATCGTCCCACCCTCTCCCAGTCCCAGAGTCCAAAAGTCTGTTCTAAACATCAGTGTCTCTTTTGCTGTCTCATAAGCAGGGTGATTGTTACCATCTTTCTAAATTCCATATATATGCGTTAGTATACTGTATTTGTGTTTTTCTTTCTGGCTTACTTCACTCTGTATAATAGGCTCCAGTTCCATCCACCTCATTAGAACTGATTCAAATGTATTCTTTTTAATGGCTGAGTAATACTCCATCGTGTATATGTACCACAGCTTGCTTATCCATTCATCTGTGGATGGGCATCTAGGTTGCTTCCACGTCCTGGCTATTGTAAACAGTGCTGCTATGAACATTGGGGTACACGTGCCTCTTTCAATTCTGGTTTTCTCAGTGTGTATGCCCAGCAGTGGGATTGCTGGGTCATAAGGCAGTTCTATTCCCAGTTTTTTGAGGAATCTCCATACTGTTCTCCATAGTGGCTGTACTAGTTTGCATTCCCACCAACAGTGTAAGAGGGTTCCCTTCTCTCCGCACCCTCTCCAGCATTTATTGCTTGTGGATTTTTGGATCGCAGACATTCTGACTGGCGTGTAATGGTACCTCATAGTGGTTTTGATTTGCATTTCTCTGATAATGAGTGATGTTGAGCATCTTTTCATGTGTTTGTTAGCCATCTGTATGTCTTCTTTGGAGAAATGTCTATTAAGTTCTTTGGCCCATTTTTTGATTGGGTCGTTTATTTTTCTGGAATTGAGCTGTAGAAGTTGCTTGTATATTTTTGAGATTAGTTGTTTGTCTGTTGCTTCATTTGCTATTATTTTCTCCCATTCTGAAGGCTGTCTTTTCAGCTTGCCTATAGTTTCCTTTGTTGTGCAGAAGCTTTTAAGTTTGATTAGGTCCCATTTGTTCATTTTTGATTTTATTTCCGATATTCTGGGAGGTGGGTCATAGAGGATCCTGCTGTGATGTAAGTCAGAGAGTGTTTTGCCTATGTTTTCCTCTAGGAGTTTTATGGTTTCTGGTCTTATATTTAGCTCTTTAATCCATTTTGAGTTTATTTTTGTGTATGGTGTTAGACAGTGTTCTAGTTTCATTCTTTTACAAGTGTTCAACCAGTTTTCCCAGCACCACTTGTTAAAAAGATTGTCTTTAGCCCATTGTATATTCTTGCCGCCTTTGTCAAAGATTAGGTGACCATATGAGCGTGGATTTATCTCTGGACTTCTTCTGTGTATTCTTGCCATCTCTTCTTAATATCTTCTGTTTCTGTTAGGTCCATACCATTTCTGTCCTTTATCGAGCCCATCTTTGTATGAAATGTTCCCCTGATATCTCTGATTTTCTTGAAGAGATCTCTAGTCTTTCCCATTCTCTTGTTTTCCTCTATTTCTTTGCATTGATCACTGAAAAAGGCTTTCTTAACTCTTCTTGCTATTCTTTGGAACTCTGCATTCTATCCTTCCTTTTCTCCTTTGCTTTTCACTTCTCTTCTTTTCACAGCTATTTGTAAGGCCTCCCCAGACAGCCATTTTGCTTTTTTTGCATTTCTTTTCCATGAGGATGGTCTTGATCCCTGTCCCCTGTACAATGTCATGAACCTCATTCCATCGTTCATCAGGCACTCTATCTATCAGATCTAGGCCCTTAAATCTATTTCTCACTTCCACTGTATAATCATAAGGGATTTGATTTAGGTCATACCTGAATCGTGTAGTGGTTTTCCCTACTTTCTTCAATTTCAGTCTGAATTTGGCAATAAGGAGTTCATGGTCTGAGCCACAGTCAGCTCCTGGTCTTGTTTTTCCTGACAGAATAGAGCTTGTCCATCTTTGGCTGCAAAGAATATAATCAATCTGATTTTGGTGTTGACCATCTGGTGATGTCCATGTATAGTGTCTTCTCTTGTGTTGTTGGAAGAGGGTGTTTGTTATGACCAGTGCATTTTCTTGGCAAAACTCTGTTAGTCTTTGCCGTGCTTCATTCCGTATTCCAAGGCCAAATTTGCTTGTTACTCCAGGTGTTTCTCGGAGAAGGCAATGGCACCCCACTCCAGTTCTCTTGCCTGGAAAATCCCAAGGATGGAGGAGCCTGGTGGGCTGCAGTCCATGGGGTCGCTAAGAGTCGGACACGAGTGAGCGACTACACTTTCACTTTTTTGCTTTCATGCATTGGAGAAGGAAACGGCAACCCACTCCAGTTTTCTTGCCTGGAGAATCCCAGGGGCAGAAGAGCCTGGTGGGCTGACGTCTATGGGGTCACGCAGAGTCGGACACGACTGAAGTGACTTAGCAGCTGCAGCCAGGTGTTTTTTGACTTCCTACTTTTGCATAACATTTCCTCATTATCAACATCCCCCTCCAGAATGGTACATTGTTACAATTGGTGAACGTACATTGACATAGTACAATCACTTAAAGTCTATACCTTATGTAGCAATTTAGTCTTGGTGGTGGGTATGGGTATGGACATTCTGTGAGTATTCTATGAGTATGGACATATGTATCCCATTCTATCAGATCAGATCAGTCGCTCAGTCGTGTCCGACTCTTTGCGACCCCATGAACCGCAGCATGCCAGGCCTCCCTATCCATCACCAGCTCTCGGAGGTCACTCAGACTCACATTCATCGAGTCAGTGATGCCATCCAGCCATCTCATCCTCTGTCGTCCCCTTCTTCTCCTGCCCCCAATCCCTCCCAGCATCAGAGTCTTCTCCAATGAGTTAACTCTTCGCATGAGGTGACCAAAATACTGGAGTTTCAGCTTGAGCATCATTCCCTCCAAAGAAATCCCAGGTCTGATCTCCTTCAGGATGGACCGGTTGGATCTCCTTGCAGTCCAAGGGACTCTCAAGAGTCTTCTCTAACACCACAGTTCAAAAGCATCAATTCTTCGGCGCTCAGCCTTCTTCATAGTCCAGCTCTCACATCCATACATGACTACAGGAAAGACCATAGCCTTGACTAGACGAACCTTGGGTATGGACAAATGTACCATCACTGCGGTATTTTCACTGCTGTAAAAATCCTGTGTGCTCTGCCTGTTCATACCTCTCCCTGGAAACCACTAATATTTTTACTGACTCTAGTTTTGCTTCTTATAGGATATCATATAGTTGGAATCATACAGTATGTAACCTTTTCAGATTGGCTACTTTCATTTAATAATATGCATGTAAGTTTCTTCCATACTTTTTTAAGACTTGAGAACTCATTTCTTTGTAGCACTGAATTAATACCCTGTTTGCATATACTACAGTGTATGCCATCTACCTACTACTGAAAGACATCTTGATTACGTATGTATTGTTTTATATCTTTTTAAAGGAATTTTCTTAATTTTTGGCTGTGCTGGGTCTTTATTACTGCATGGGCTTTTCTCTAATTATAGAGCACGGGGGCTACTGTCTAGCTGTGTGCGCAGGCTTCTCATTGCCATGGTTTCTCTCGTTGCGCAGCATGGGCTCAAGGGCACACAGGCTTCACCCACTGTTATGTGTGGGCTCAGTAGTCGCAGCTTTCAGGCTCAGTTGCTCCGCAGCATGTGGGACCCTTCTGGATCAGGAATCAAACTTGTGTCTCTTGCATTGGCAGGTGGATTCTTTACCATTGAGCCACCAGGGAAGCTCTGATGTTTTATATTCTTACTTGAGACCTTTTTGTCTTAGTCATTGGAGAAGGTTTTAAATAGTACAAATTTAAGTATAATAAATACAGTTAATTGTATTTTACTTTGTAATTCATTGTTCTTACATTTTCCTTAAAGCGATTCTGAGAATTTAGAATATTACAAATGCAAAATGAAACAACATTGTGTAACATAGACTCCAGCTGATTTTGAAAACTAAGTTCTTATCCCACCCTTTATTCAGTATTCCTTGCTTCTCCATTATAACGGGCTCTAACACCTTGTAAGAATTTTTCTATTTCCACGATGCTTTTATGTCCATTAACAAATTCAATCCCCTGACAGCTCTATTTTAAGCTCTTCTTTCTGCCTGTGCTTTAGATCCTACCCATCGCTGCCGTCTTCTTGATGTTGACTGAGCCTTCAGTTCTTTGTTGCTTTTTTATTTTTTATTTTTTTTGTTCCTCTGAAGAAGAGATTCTCTTGTAATATACTGCTGGTACAGTTACACAGTTCATCCTTCTAATATAATGTTGGGAGGCTCAGCTCTTTGGAACAGTGATGTATACACTGTGCTTTTCAGGAACATTCAGTGGCTTTTCTCTCCCATTCGGAGTACAGAGATCAGATGGGAAATGAACTAAGTATCTTTATCCTTTGTCTTTACTCTTTATCAAACCAAAGTGGTTTACTCCTTGGGTCCCAGAATAAATCTTGCTTATTACCCTGTCTTTTCATTGCTGATTCCATGCCCGAGTGAAAAGAGTGAGACTGACTATATTTCAGATTTTGATTGTTTAACTGTGCAACTTGGGCTAAATTATTAAACTTTATACCTGTACAGTGCAGATCACTATGGCTGCCACACGTGGCTGCTCAGATGGTGCACTCAGATGGCACTGCTCGAGGGATGCTGTTCATATAGATTACAATATTTGGAATGCCCCACATCCTTTGAAGGATTGTTATGAGAATTATATGAGCTCATAAAGAGAGTAGTATTACATGATGATAGAGAGTCTGGATTTCAGAGCCCCAATTCCTGGGATCATAACTAAGCCATTCCACTTATTAGCCATATGATCTTGGGAAAATCATTTAGCCTTTTTTGTGCCTCACTTCTCATTTAAGATAGAAACAGCAGTGACTCACAGGGATATTTTGAAAATGTAATGTATTAATATTAAAAAAAAACACAACAGAATAGTTCCTGGCATGTACTAAACTCCTAGAATGTTTTAGCTGTTTTTCTAAGTATCTGAAAATTATTTACTGTCATGTTGATGTTCTCTATCTGTTAGCTCCTTATATAAGGTTTACTTTTCACTTTTATGGCCCTTCTCCATTAGGTCTTTTCTAACCCTTATTCTCTGATTATCTTTTCTTCTTTAAAATTATACACAATAGCAATTACAGTAGGCGTGTGATTTAGCTTTGAACTTATGCTGTATTATAGTATGTGTGTTTCTCTTTCTATAACGCCAGGACCCTCATCTGTATATTTAAAGTGTTCTCAGGTTTTATCCGGAGAAGGCAATGGCACCCCACTCCAGTATTCTTGCCTGGAAAATCCCATGGACACAGGAGCCTGGTGGGCTACAGTCCATGGGGTCGCTAAGACTGAGCGACTTCACTTTCACTTTTCACTTTCATGCACTGGAGAAGGAAATGGCAACCCACTCCAGTGTTCTTGTCTGGAGAATCCCCGGGACGGGGGAGCCTGGTGGGCTGCTGTCTATGGGGTCGCACAGAGTCGGACACGACTGAAGCGACTTAGCAGCAGCAGCAGCAGCAGGTTTTATCAGCTTTTACCTCACCTGAAATGGTGTTGGTAGAAAAGGATCCAGTGTTGCTCTCTGCTCTGTAGGGAGGTCTCTGCTCTCCTAAGAGTCTGAAGCTTGAGAACCAGAAAAGACGGCAGAAGTGATATACTCATGGTCTCCTCATTTTGAGGCTTTTATAATCCATTTGATGATTTAATTTTGCGTGCTTGACAGTGAACAATTGCAATGTAATTAAATTCTATGGTGTATGTTCAGACTAACAGAAAGCAGTAGGAGTTGAGAAGAAAGCTGTGTCTGTAAGAGCTGGGTTAGTGAGAAGAGGTTTCCTTGTGGGGTGCAGCTGAAATGGAGTTGTGTGAATTGATTGAGCTGAACTAGACCTTCAGACGGTGCTGATAATGTTAATATTTACGTTGATACTGATAGGTGATGGTTTAGTCTCTAAGTCGTGTCTGACTCTTGGAACCCCATAGACTACAGCCTGCTGCGCTTCTCTGTCCGTGGATTTCCCAGGCAGGAATACTGAAGTGGGTTTCTGTTTCCTTCTCAGGGGGATTTTCCTGACCCAGGGATTGAACCCTCATCTGCATTGCAGCCAGTTTCTTTACCAACTCAGCCACTAATAGCTAATATGTGCTAATATTAATCCAAAGAGTAAACATTAACGCACCTGGCTATGCTAGACATTGTTCTTAGTGTTTTACACATTTACACATTTAATTCTTACAATAAATCTGTGAAGCAGGGACTACTATTATTCCCATGGTAAAAATAAGGAACTTGATATGACCAATACATTTATTGAGTTGTGATCATGATTATGAATTTTACTTTATTTCACAATAAATGAAAGCCTTTATAGTTTCTTGAATGCCAGCATTTTGAAATTATGTTCTATCATGTTTTCTTTCATCACTCCATGTAATCTTTTTATTTATTTCTTTTTAAATGAAAGTTGTTTTTATGTTAGCTCCCTCCTGATAAAGACCTAATATAATTATCAACAACAACACAAAAAGATAAAAGGCTTTCCTGGTTTGGAATGTGGGGTAGCTTATTTTATAATTTTACAGCTTCTTTTATAGTTTAGGTCAGCACATCAGATTTTAATAGTTTCTTATTTGTCTGATTGAAAACAACTGGTAAAGCTCATCTCTAGCAAGATGAAACAATATTGAGTTTGCAAAATATTTATGGTGGTGGAGTTCTGGATTTAATTTCGATATGCTTGGGTGCCAGTAACAGACTAGAATTTGCTTTATAACAACTTTGATGGACTTAGTGTACTCCTGTCTGACTTTATAACATCAATTGTGGATTATTGGCAAATCCCATCAGTAGTTTTCTGGGCAGGCTTTTGGTGGAAATAGGCTTTGATTTTTATTGTGTTATTTAAAGGAAAAAATTGAAATTAATCTGTGATTTTTTTATTTATCAAAGAGTCTATCTTGGTTTCAGTTTGTAACTGCATCTTTTTCTAATGAGACATAGGCTATATTCCTTGTGATGTCAAAGAAAATTGTTTAGTTTCTAATAGAAATAGAAATCATTTAGGAGGTTGCTGAAGATGAACAGACTTGAATGTGATTTCAAAAAAAAAAGTCTCCAAGTGTGGGCTGCTGTGTTGATGCTCGCAGCATCCAATCGTTACTGGTTTATTCATTTGCCAAAGTAACAGAGAAATAATCTGTAGGACAAGTGTTTGTTGTTGAGTCCCCAACTAATTGGGGCCGTATTTCATGTGGGTGTTTACCTATCTTACTTAATTCTCATTCACAGATCTTGCTGTGGATTAGTGTTAACAGCCCTGTGTTGGAGCATAGCTGTGAAACTCGAGGCCTCGCACAGGAGGCTGGCGTCTATGGCAGCATAGAGGGTGTGATTATAAAGTGTGAGACTGGTTTCCACTTTATGGACAGACTGTGACCATGCAGTCTGCCTCTGTTGTGTGGTTTTTTCCTTTTTGCAGTATGTGGGTGGGAATGTATGTAGGAATTCTTTGCGGCTCTTTCCTCTCCACCCCCGCCTACCCCACCCCCACGAGACTTCAGGATGTTTGAATAAACATTTGTCTTTCTATTTTTCTTGTCCCGCCCCCGCCCCACTGCTCTGTTGCCTTCACTGCAAATGTAGATGGAAAACATTTTCCTTTGACCTACCTTTTCTATATATTACTTTAGTTCATCACAGGGATGCTTCGTAGATGATATTGTGATCATTCATTTTTTTACTCAAGTCTAGGCAGTTACACATAACTTCGGTTAGTGAATTAAAGTATTTAATGAACTCTAAGATATAAGATACAATCTGTTTTCAGAGATATAATAGTGTGAAAACATGCTTATAGTGGTGGTAAAGTGTTACTGATTTAAGTTGTACGTTTTTCCAGGATGTCACAATGAAAAAAAAAAATGCAGGCAGTTGTATCAGTGAAATGTAACTTTTATTGGGCCCTGGCTACTGTAGGTTATCACTCATATTTGATATGAATTATGCATAATATGAATGGAACCAAGATAAACATATATGTGCCAAATTCCAGTTTTTGACCACTTTTAAATATACCATTATTAATTATGGAACCTGATTATCACGTATGTTCTTACAATGCTTATGAAAGAAAAGAAAAAAGGAATAAAAGAATCTTTCTATTTCCCAGTCTATCAATTCATCATCCATTAGCATTCTACTGAAAAAGCAGTACTAGTGGTAATAACATTATCTTTGGATCACTCACACATGGTCAGTGAAACATGGTGTATAATACCATGAGCTTCAGAGGAAAGTAGACCTATACTTTGCTTTGTCCTGGGGTCTACTTTGAAACCTTAAGCAAATTGCTTTTTTCTTCTATTTTTCTCAAATAAGAACCATACTTACCACATCAAGCTGTGTTGAGGATTAAATTATTAATATAAGGACACTTTACATCTTGTCCAGACATATGACTGGGATGTTAGTTTGCTAGGGTGGCTGTCACTGTGTACCACAGACTGGGTGACTTAACAACAGAAGTTGATTTTCTCGGTTTTGGAGGCTTCAAGTTCAAGGTCAGGGTGCAGGCGTCGGAGGCCTTTCTCCTGGGCTTGCGGATGGCTGCCTTCTCCTACCTCTTCCCATAGTCATCCCCTTGTGGGCACACATTCGTGGTGTCCTCCCTGTGTCCTAATCTCTCCTCCTTTTAAGGACAACAGCCTAGCAGCTGTCAGCAATCTTAACAACCTATTGGTAATTTAATTACCTCTTTAGTGTCCCTATCTACAAATAGTCATATTCTCAGGTATTTGGGGCTACAGCCTGTGAACCTGCTGCTGCTGCTAAGTCGCTTCAGTCGTGTCTGACTGTGCGACCCCCCATAGACGGCAGCCCACCAGGCTCCCCTGTCCCTGGGATTCTCCAGGCAAGAACACTGGAGTGGATTGCCATTTCCTTCTCCAATGCATGAAAGTGAAGAGTGAAAGTGAAGTCACCCAGTTGTGTCTGACTCTTCGCAACCCCATGGACTGCAGCCTACCAGGCTCCTCCATCCATGGGATTTTCCAGACAAGAGTGCTGGAGTAGGGTGCCATTGTTTTCTCCTCTGTGAACCTGGGGGGACTGTAATTCAGACCATAACAGCAACCCCACGGGATTAGTTATTATTCAGAAATGATTACTGCTTCTGTGAGGATTCTCAGGTGATGTCTGGTGTCAGAATGAGAGTGGGAGTGTAGTGAAATGGGAGTCCTTGTCCCAGGTTAGCGTGGTCAGCGTAGGTCTCCTGAGAACCTTGGAGTTTTCCCTGGTGGTGAGGATGGTAGTGCAAGTTTAAGCAAAAGATCAGTAGTTATAAATGAGGTTTGAAATGCTAAATTTGGAATGAACATGGTACGGTTGGAAAAAATGTGAGAAAGTCAATTTGGCAGGGAAAGAGCATCGCATTGGGAAGTCATGAGAAGTTAAGTGTCTATAAGAAAAGGAGAGACCAACTTTTACAGCTGCTCAAAAACCAGGCTGGGTTTGTAAACTCATGTTAAAGACTATTGAACTGTAGTATGACATAAAAAGCATTTTCAGAGGGTCAGAAAGTTTTTTTTTTTTTTTTACTATACAAATTTCTGTATATTTTTAATACCTGAGATGAGCATATATTTTACATATTGCTCATGTATTTAAATACATTCGAAAGTGTTTGCAGTGGCCTTGTTAGCAATGCATGGTGATGGTAGGCAGTCAGCAGTCTCATAAGACACGTGGTGTGCGTGTGTATGCTCAGTCGCTTAGTCATGTCTGATGCTTTGTGACCCCGTGGACTGTAGCCCACCAGGCTCCTCTGTCCATGAGATTTCCCAGGTGAGAACACTGGAGTGAGTTGCCGTTTCATTCGCTAAGACACGCGGAGCACCCTGAAGTAATGTGTTCAGTTCCTCGGCTCTCCTCCATCTCTGTGAGAAAATGTAAGGTTTAAGGATCCTTTCTAGACAAGTCATATCGGACTTGTGGATAATCCCTGAGAGAGTTTGTAAGCATTTTATGGAGACTCTTGAAAGTTGAATATTCCTTTGAATTATTAAAATGTCTCTTCTCACCTTTCTTTTAAATATTTTTTGCCAATATTATTGTTTCAGCCACATGTGCTGTCTTTATAAGGACAGCATTCTTTCTTGAAATGTAATATAAAATTTCATTACAAAATGCTCACTTGGGTTCCATTTCATAAAGTTAATTTACTTCACAGAGCTTTGGAAATGCTTTGTCTCTTGGAGTTTTTGATCTTTGATTAAAATGTCAGGTAATAAAAATATTATGTGAATTGAGATACATCTGAAATAAAATCTAGGGTAGAGAATATAACTTTAGTTACTTCATGGAAAGTTTTGTGCATTAGTTATTATTTTTGAAATCCCCTTAAAAGTGAAAAATAAAGAGGTCAGTGTGATAATTTAAAAATTGGTTTTCAGAGATTCAGATGTTAATTGAATTATCTGCGTGTTTTCAGTGTCAGAGTAGAAGTTTAATAGCTCTTATTTAAATTGAGAGTTAGTAGTGACACATCTTGAATTATTGCATGGTCCTAAGGACTTCTTAACTTATAGAAATTGTCTGGGATGCTAAATTTTTATCTCTTTTTGCTAATATGAAGGACCAGGAACTTTGCAGATCTTTTTGTTTAATGAGGACAGTTTTAGTTGTAAGTCATCTTTTAAGGAAAATGAAATTATATCTCAATAATAGGAAATAATATGTCCGCGTTACCAGATCTGAGGGAATTATCTCCTCATTAGAGCTGTAGTATTAAGACTTTTGGGCTTCCCTGGGAACTCAGCTGGTAAAGAATCTGCCTGCAATGCAGGAGACTCTGGTTCGATTCCTGGGTCAGCAAGATCCCCTGGAGAAGGAATAAGCTACCCACTCCAGTATTCTTGGGCTTCTCTGGTAGCGTAGTCAGTGAAGAATCCGCCTGCAGTGCAGGAGACCTGGGTTCAATCCCTGGGTTGGAAAGATCCCTTGGAGGAGGGCATGGCAACCCACTCCAGTGTTCTTGCCTAGAGAATCTCCTTGGACAGAGGAGCCTGGTGGACTATAGCCCATGGGGTCTCAAAGAGTCAGACGTGACTGAGAAACAAGCACGTTGAGACTCTTGCTTATCTAAACATCATTTCATAGCATACATCTCCTGTATGCTAGACCCTTTAAGAGACCATTATGGACATTGTTATTTTTCCTGTAACTCATGTCAGTGAACCATTTTCAGAGACAGCTTGAGTCAGTAAGGTCAAGTCTCTTATATATCCACATGGTTTAGGAATAAGTGATAGTAATGTTAGAGCATAAGAAGAAAAGGCTTTCAGGCATTCTGAGGCAAATTAGGTCTAAGGGTCTGCTTTAATATAAAAAACAAAAGCACTACTGTTTCTATCCAGAAAACCAAATATCTTGGAGTTAAACATGGAAAATGTTTATAGTGTTGTATAGTTTTATTACTTCAGACAGAAGGAAAAGAGTTTATTGAGTAACCTTCAGCCAATAAGAAATTTTATACAGGCCAACAATCAAGAGGTGAACAAAAAATATTTTCTGGTTTAGGGAGAATGAGTGCTGCTGTTGCTGCTAAGTCGCTTCAGTCGTGTCCGACTCTGTGTGACCCCACAGACGGCAGCCCACCAGGCTCTGCCGTCCCTGGGATTCTCCAGGCAAGAGTACTGGAGTGGGGTGCCACTGCCTTCTCCGAGGGAGAATGAGTAATAAAGGCTTAAGATCTTAGCTGTTCACTTTGAAACAAGTACAGTCTTTGTTTTGTTTTTTTTTTTTTTTTAACAGTGGACAGCTAGCAAGTAGAAAGGCTTTGTGACTTAAAGAATAGCTCTCAAAGTGTAGGTTGTGCCCTTTTCTACTCTTCTTCTTCCCTTAGATTGCTAATTTAGTGGTTGAACTTCAAGCAGATGTCTTGAACCAAGAACTAAGAGTTGTACGTGGAGGATGGTGTGAAATTGGTATTGGAAGAGACTGGGCTTTTTAGAATTGTGGAATTGCCATACCAAACTTCTCTGTTACCTGGGGATTTGCTTATGATAGAGAAACAAACGTTTGTCTTGTTTAAGCCCCTGCTGTGTTAGGCTTCCTATCACTCATGGTGAATGTAACTGTGACTCTGATACCCTCCCCAGCTGTGTTTACTTGCTTTTGTTGTTCAGTCTCTAAGTTGTGTTCCACTTTTTGTGACTCCATGGACTGCAGCACACCAGGCTTCCCTTTCCTTCACTATCTCCTGGAGTTTGTTCAAACTCATGTCCACTGAGTCAGTGATGCTGTCTAACCACCTCATCCTCTGTTGCCCCCCTTCTCCTGCTGCTCTCAGTTTTTCCCAGGATCAGGATCTTTTCCATTGAGTCGGCTCTTCTTATCAGGTGGCCAAAGTATTGGAGCTTCAGCTTCAGTCCTTCCAGTGAGTATTCAGATTTGATCTCCTTTAGGATGGACTGGTTGGAGCTCCTTGCAGTCCAAGGGAGTCTCAAGAGTCTTCTCCAGAACCACAGTTCGAAAGCATCAATTTTTCAGTGCTCTTTTACTTCTAGGGCCAAGTGAGCTATGCTCTGCTGGTCAAATCTAGTCCACTGCCTGTTTTGTAAATAAAGTTCTATTGGAGCATAGCCATGCCCACTTGCTTACACATTGTCTGTGGCTGGCTGTGGCTGCTCTCCTGTTAATGTGGCAGAGTTAAGTGGCTGTGTTAGAGAGCATGTGGCCCTGAAAGCCTAAAACTTTGATGATGTGCCCCTTTATAGAAAAAAAAATTAACCAGTCTTATCTCTTGATTGACCTCATTTTTTTTTTTTTTCCTTTGCAAATGTCTCTTTCATTCATTTTTTTCCTGTATTTATACAGGTCCATTACCAGGCTGAACATTTTTAGCTCATGTTTGAACTACTTTGGCTCTCTTGTTGCAAGTGTTCTTAAATCATTTGTAATTCTATCATTTATTCATTCTGATATGCCATAACACGGTAAGCTTTCCTAGACATATTTCCATTATGTCACTCCTCTGATGGAAAACTTTCAGTGACTTCCTCTTTTCTACAGCATCAGGTCATAAAATTTTTGCTTCTCTTTTATGATTCCTTATATTCTTTGCCTATCCTGGCATGACAGCATTATTCTTTTATTCATTTATTAATCATTTAACAAACTTTAAAAATAGCAACCTGTGATAGGAAACATAAAATGAATCCACAGTTCTAGTGTTCCTTTGTAAAATAGTAGCAGCTTCTAATTGGTCTCGTAGCCACTAGCCTTCCCTGTTCTGGTCTTCTATCTTTCTCAGTGCTTTCTGGGGAGTTTTCTGGAGTGCAGTTTTGAGTATGTCACACTCCTGATTACAGCCTTCAGTGACCCCACATCCCCTGCATGGCAGCATGTGCAGATTAAATCTCAGTTTGTAGTGTAGAATATGAGGCCTTACCTGGTTTGGCCCTTGCATATTTTTTTGTAATTCTAGTTTTCCTTTGAGACGACCTTATACTCTTTACTTGAGAGCTCGCCCTTTTTAAAATTTCTGCTCAATTTCTGTTCCTTTTGCTCATATAGTATAGCTGCCTGAAGAATCCTTCTTTTCCCTCTTTCCTGCCAGCCCTTTTCTGCAATAATAACATGTCCTTATTAAGTCTTCCTCGATGAAGCATGAATGACACCTTCATCAGAAGTGTCCCTGCCCCCTCCAGCTGAGCTCATCACTGCCTCCTCTATGTTAATAGAGCCTTGTACATACTTATTACTGAGCACTTATAATTGTCAGAGTTGCTGGTTCAAACAGTCATTTCCCCTCTACTACACAGTGACTCCTTAAAGTTTCCTGATCACATGTTCCCCTTGGTCCTTGCAACTTTCTGTCGTGCCCATTATCGTAGTTGTGTTATATTTCTTTGTATTGTTATTGGATTAATGTCCTTCTCAGTCAGCACTTACCCACCCCCGGCCAGGTCGGCAGCTTTGTGCTCATCATTTCAATTCCCAGTGTAGATCTAAGTACCTGGGATACAACGTGCTCTCAATACCTGGCTGTTGAGTAAGTATTATAGTTTAATTTGTTGAGGGCAAAAGACTTTTTCCTTTTGTGTTTGCGTCACATAGCACAGAACTTGACAATGCTAATCGCTAATGAAACCTTGAAGAGTACTTTAAAAAGAGAGATTCTTTTCTTCAAATAAATCTTAACAGAAACTCAACATATAAAAGAGGGAAAATCAGAAGTACCGTGTTTGAATACCCTTCCCCTGGCTCCTCACTGGTCTCCTGAGGGAACTTCCCAGAATCCCTTGGCCTCACCTCAGGAATGATGGTTGGGAAACCACTGCTGGAGTGGAAATAACATTGTCTAAAATAGCAGGTGAGCAGTGTTTTTCATCAAGTTCTGGCTGTCCCCGTGTGTCTGGGCAAATTGTCTAACTACTCTGGGACTTGGTTTTCTTGTCTTTGAAATGAGAAATTTGAACTAAAGTTCTTGGTATATCTTTCTAGCTGTGTAAGTGTATTTAAAAGTGCATGTTTTTTTTCTGGCCTTTGGTCTTCATTTAGATATGCATATTCTCTTATTTGCCCTTTTAAAAATTTCTGCCCAATTTCTGTTCCTTTTGCTCATACAGTATAGCTGTCTGAAGAATCCGTCTTTCTCCCTCTTTCCTGCCAGCCCTTTTCTGCAATAATAACATTGGAGCATGCTTTCCTTTGCCTTGCCCTAATGCTGAGTTTCTCTCAAGACCATGCCAACTTTCAACTCATCTAAGAAGTACTCACCAGCTACTCCTTTGCTTAATACACTTGTCACATTCATTGTCCACAGAGCACATAAGCTAGAACCTAACATACAGAGTTTTCCCAGTACAGTTTCCATGCCAGAATGTGTCTTAGCGGGTAGATTGGCCAGATACCCATTTTGCTTACCTTAAACAATATTGTTTCAAGATATTAAGGCATGTTCTTTCCATATGTATATTATTTACTTTCTGATAAGTATATTAATATATACATTTTATTGGAACACTTGTAAAGTTTCTTCTATTGATCATTTATCTCTGTTAGCTTTATCTGCTTGATTGCACAGACCTCACATTTCTATGAGTATCTTATCATTTACTGTTGTTGATTGATCTTTTGAAACTTAAGCCCCTATTTAGTTGTTCAAGTTAGAAGAAATAGAAGCAGATACACTTAGAATATTATTTAGTGAGACTGTAATTCAAATGAGGTTGTGTTTACTTATACAAGATTTGGGCCATAAAGAAAGCTGAGCACCAAAGAATTGATGCTTTTGAACTGTGGTGTTGGAGAAGACTCTTGAGAGTCCCCTGGACAACAAGGAGATCAAACCAGTCAATCCTAAAGGAAATCAGTCCTAAATATTCATTGGAAGGACTGATGCTGAAGCTGAGGCTCCAATACTTTGGCTACCTGATGCAAAGAATTGACTCGTTGGAAAACACCCTGATGCTGGGAAAGATTGAAGGCAGATGGAGAAGGGGACGACACAGGATGAGATGGTTGGATGGCATCACCGACTCAATGGATGTGAGTTTGAGCAAGCTCTAAGAGTTGGTGGACAGGGAAGCCTGGTGTGCTACAGTCCATGGAGTCACAAGAAGACTATGCAAAAAAAAAAAAAAAAGTCAGACATGACAATTAAAAAAAAAAAGACTGAGACAGGACTGAGTGACTGAACTGATACAAGACAGACAATCCATTAAAATCATCTGTATTATTCATTAGTAAAAGAGCAGAACAGAAGAGAGACAAGTTTTGCTCTCAGATCTGAATTTGAATCAGAGCTCTGCGTGGCTTTAGGCAAAATAAAACCTCTCTGATTTTAGATTCCTTTATTTAAATGGGGTAATGCCTTCTCAGGGTTGTTGTTAGGATTAGAGCTAAAGCCATGTCTAAAGCCTATCACATAGTAGACATCCCACCAAAGTTAACTGTTCATGGTATTTCTTATCACTGGAGAAATCTGAGATAAGCTCCCTGTAGTCAAAGAAAAAGATGCAGGTTTTTGATAGGGTCCGTGCACATCCATTTATTTTCTGGCCTGGGTTATGTAAGAGATTTTAGATTGAAGTTAAGAGGTTTTTTTTTTTTTTTTTCATTTTCCCCTTCAGGCAGATTTTCTCTTGGTTTAAAACTGCTAAAAGAAATTGGAGAAAATAAGGAGAATTGGTAACTTTCATGAAAGTAACTTTCATGTTCCTATTTTGTGGGACTGATTTTTATCTTCTGAATTTACTTAGTGGTACACTGAATGTCTTTCAAAGAAATGTAGTCTGTTTTAGACTAAAAAAGTAAATTGTGCCTGTGTTCTCATGTTTACGTATATGCAGAGGAGCACTGATATGATGACACATCTTTAGGCACTCGAGCCCTGAACAGTATTTAAAGCAATGACCCTGTGATCATCGATGAAGCATTTGTGGACAAACATTGGAAAGCAGGTTCACGGGCAGATAGGGAAAGTGTGAACCAGCAAAGCACTTGGAATGGACGTATGACCACACAGTTGTAGAAAACAGATTTTGAATTTCTCAACACAATGTCTTGGCTTTGGACTCCCAGAGTTTAAATATTGACTTTTAAAATGAGTTGAAAGTTGATATATGCCACCTTGTAATATCTTTCTCAGCACACTGTGTTAAGTGGCAGTAACATAGCCTTGATGAATAACTAGTTCTGTGTTGTTTCTGATGTACAGCCCTGGTAATTTTTCTTGTTCTGGGAATACATTGCATGAGAACACATGTTGAAGTTAAAATTAGCTTTAAACCTATCTAAGTAAAAGTGAGAATTTTGCTCATATAACCAACTTAAAAATATTTAATTTAAAAATAGTGTTTCAATATATAGATTTAATTCTCTTTCTCAGAGAAATTATCAAAAGAATAAAAAATATAAGCATAGAAAAAAATAGAACTGAGAGTATTAAAATGAATGATATATCAGTTTTAGAAGAAAACAGAACATTTAAATACCCTTGGAAAAAACAGCGTAAAAATTTGCCATAAGAAGAATAGGCTTATGTCTTCTTACTCAAAGGTAAAAAATATACTGTAATGAAAAAATGCAAACTTCTTAATTGGCCACAGTGGTTTTTTTTTTTTTTACAATGAATAATTCTTTTAAGTCATGAACTCTATATAATGAGCTATATGGAAAATCTCCCTGTAATTGGGTAATTCCAGAACCTTCACTTGGCTATATATATTTGGTATAAATATTCTCAAGAGAGTTTATTTCTTAATTGTCATGCCTAAGAAATATTTGTATTTTGTTAAATTTAACTTAAAGTACAATTAAGAATTGAAAACATAAAGTTCAGTGACTCCATTCAGATTATGTGCAGTCATTGAAAAATACTTTACTTGCTATGTCTATACTGAAAAATTGTCATGAGCACAACCAGCTGTATCCTAAGAAAGAGTGTGAGAAAGTTTAAGGAGAGTTTCTAGAAATTTCATGAAGGAAATGAGGGCCCTTGGAGACATATTAGTCAGTCTGTAATAAAGAAATTATTTTATCTTGGGAGGTGACAAAAAGAGGCAGAAACTAAGCATGTGAGATATTTGAATATAATACTGATGTGTAGGGAGGAGATAGGAATTTGTGATAAAACCCCAAAAGTTGGGCTATATTCAAACTCTTAGTTTACAGAGAATTAAAACCTTTGAAATAAGGGATAATTTCCTCTTTTGACCTAGAATAAGCCTTTTTAGACTTTTTATGCAGTCTTCAACCCTGTTAAATAGACATACACATACCTTTAGCATCTTTCTTAGGTTTAATGATTAATGTAATTTGAATTGAGAAGACTGCCTAGAATCAGCTGTTCAGAAAGTAGGAAGTATTGTAAATGCAACATTCTCATTACAGAGTACGTACAGCAGTCACATTTATTGTAAACTGTCTTTCTGTAATGGAAAATAGAAAAAAATTCCATTTTTATTAACTTATAGAACAGATAACTTTAATTTACATGTGTTTTGTCCATGTGAAACAGATTAATTTTCCTTTGGCCATTTAATAAAATAATAAGAACATTAAAAAGTCTGATTGTCGTACTCTAAGAACTCAAGAAAGATCTGAAATTTTATTACAGAACATGAGATACCACACATGACCATATTCGTTGTATCACTTGGAGGGTATCTCCATAAAGGCAGTGATAATGACATTTTAATGGTTTGATTAATTTCCCTATTAGCTGTCCAAATATAAACTGTACTTGTAACTTTACATTCAGAGAGATTTTGTTTCTTTTCCTTTTTGTCCTCGTTGGGCTTTCCTGGCATCTGTCCAGATGCTATTACTTAATAATATCTGTATGGCTTATTTTCTGCTCAGAAGGACGTAGCAAAAGACCACAGTGGTCACACCTTGCCAATGGTGGTGGGTCCACAGGCCCCATGTCTCCCTCAGTCCTTAAGGCAAGGTCTCACTGAGCCTCCACAGAGGAGCCTTACAACGCTCAGCTCTGGGATGTGGTGAGTACTTAATTAAAAAAAATAAAATAAAAGCACGTTTAAGAATGATGTTTTTCATGGACTGCACATTACATGAGAAAAGGAAAATGCTATGTCGAGTTCTGGGCCAAATTTTAACATTTATTTAAAAGTTAGGTATTTTATTTTTTTGGACTGAGAAATGTCAGAAAATTTACACTGCCAATTTAGACACTGCAATGTTAGGAGGATCATTTGAGAAGCGGCAACCTCAAAGTAATCTTATACTCCTTGAGTTACTTTTCACTTTGATCCTTACTCTGACACTTGAAGGCGGCTCATGGAGTTGGGCAGGTGGCAGGCACAGAGCCATGGGCCTCTGGTGTTAGAGACAACTCGAAAATCCATCCTGTGCTAAGTCAGTGAGAATTGAAGATCTTCTTGATTAGTGAGTTTTACCACTGGCACCATTATATTCTTGTACCCTTGATCCAAGTTCTAAAGTAATTAGGTCTTATTCCTGGAGATCCACCTTCCCGCACTACTCCATTATCTACTGTCAAATGTCCCTCATGTTCTCCAGGTTCTATCCAGCTTCACTCATACTCGTTTTGTGAATTTTCTAGCAGTTTTTCTGGGCAACCATAGTTCATCCCTATATCTCACATCGTTTCGATCAGCTGCATTCCACCCATCCCTGTGACTACACTCTAACACTGAGACAAATGCTTGTATAGAAGCCTACAGTTGCCAGGCTAGCAAGATAGTAAAGAATCCGCCTGCAGTGTGGAAGACCCACATTTGATCCGTGGGTCAGGAAGATCCCCTGGGAAAGGGAATGGCTACCCACTCTAGTATTCTTGCCTAGATAATCATATGGACAGAAGAACCTGGCGGGCTATAGTCCATGGAATCTGAAAGAGTTGGACACGACTGAGCAAGTAACACACACAGACTAGGCTGTTCATTCTATTCCGAAGCTGAAGGACTTTATTTTGACGTTGGGTAATACCGTCAGAAAACTTGTAGCCCTTCACAAAGCATTCCCCTGCCCCATGTTTTATCCTAACAAAATTTTGATTACTTTAAAAACATTTGGATTTTAGGATTAAGAGCCTGTGTTCTTACTGTAATTACTAGAATCAAAGAATAGAAATCTTCTCTGATTTAGTTTCCTCCTCACCAATGTGATATTTCACATTGAAATCTTATTGTTTATTCTTATTATCTACCCACTACAATGTGAGATCCACTTAGGGAATTCTGTTTGCTTTTTTCCCCTCTGTCTTCAGTTCTTGTAATAGAACCTGGTGTACAGTACATGCCCAGTAAATATTTGTAGAATGAAATTCTAACTTTGTAAAATAATTAGGTATTTAAGTTTAGAAGTCTGCTAAAGAGTTAATGTTTACTATGCTTTGATTGCCTTGCAGTTTTTTAAGAAATAAAAGTGATACTTTCATGAGTTTTTAAATGTTTGCTATATTTCTCAATGTTTCAACATTTACTATGCTTAAGAACTATAATTAGAGATTAACTTTTTAGTTACTTGGAAGCCTAGGATTATGTTTTTGTTATATAGTTCTTTTATATCTTCAGTTCAGTTCAGTTGCTCAGTCGTGTCCGCCTCTTAGCACACCAGGCCTCCCTGTCCATCACCAACTCCCGGAGTTCACTCAGACTTATGTCCATTGAGTCAGTGATGCCATCCAGCCATCTCATCCTCTGGCGTCCCCTTCTCCTCCTGCCCCCAATCCCTCCCAGCATCAGAGTCTTCTCCAATGAGTCAACTCTTTGCATCAGGTGGCCAAAGTACTGGAGTTTCAGCTTTAGCATCATTCCCTCCAAAGAATACTCAGGGCTGATCTCCTTCAGAATGGACTGGTTGGATCTTCCTGCAGTCCAAGGGACTCTCAAGAGTCTTCTCCAACACCACAGTTCAAAAGCATCAATTCTTCGGCACTCAGCTTTCTTCACAGTCCAACTCTCACATCCATACATGACCACAGGAAAGACCATAGCCTTGACTAGACGGACCTTTGTTGGCAAAGTGATATCTTATAGCCCTTTGAATTCTTTTTTTTTTTGTCTCTTGTAAACCCATTAAAGTAAGCCAAGCATATTTATTGATCCTAAGACATACAGTATTAACGTATTTTATGATCACTGAATTTGGAATATGGTTTAATGTCATCATATGATAATCACAGCGTTTTTTTTTTCTCTTAGTTTTACATAAAATGATGGTGTGTTGCATCATGTGAATAGTGATGTTTTATGTTTGAGGAAATACTTTAGTTACACTTTGAAGTTTTCGATACTGTTTGAAAATCACTAAAGTTTAATTTCTAGAGTAATTTTCCATTTGAATCACAAAGCGACTGTGAAAAAATCACAAAAACACTTGATAGTCTTCTTCCCTACACTTCATATCCCTCAGTCACACTAGCAGAATAATAATTTGAAGGGGGTTTGCTGTTACTAAAATTGAACTAGAGGGAATGATTAATCACCTGACAGTGATTTCAAGGTGCCACTTCTGACTGTGTATGTAATGGAAACCTGTCTGTTTGCAGCTTCACACATGATCTCAGCCTGTTGTGTGACCTCCTCTATCAGGTACAGTTTCCATCTCCTAAATAAAGCAGAGGTGTCCTCCAGAGGCCATTCAGTTTTTGATAGAATATTAGAATCCTGTGTTAACAAGTTTGTGAGAATCTAGAATGTATCTCCCAGGCAGGAGGCAAGGGACTTGAAGAGTTGTCAGAGAAACTATGTAGAGTTGTCGAGTTTTAAAGAAACTATTTGACACCTCTGATTTACTGACTGACATTGCAGAAAGTCACCCATCTCTGAGCCTGTTTCAATACTTGCGAAATGGGAGAACTGTCCTGTAGAATGGTAAATAAATAAGTTGTCTCTGAGGAATGGATGTGTTTTAGAAAGAGTCAATTTGATTTCAGCAAAAAAATTTATTTGAACATTCATTGATTGGAAGAGACTGATCGTTTGTTGGTTGGAAGAGGGTGATCCCAATAATCTTTGAACTTAACATGTTTATTAATTAAATTAGTCATTGTTCCAAACTAAATGTTACTAAGATAGTTTATTATTCAATCTGTCACTTTAAAGAAAAACAATTTAGACCTCACCTCTATCACGTAGTCATTTAAATTATGTTTAGTTTCACATGACAATTAAAACATGATGGATAAGCATGCAGTACCCTAATTTAATTCAGAGATGCCTCAGCTGCAAGCAGCAGCTCCATATCTATTTACCTTCTTGATCTTATCAAATATGACACCACAGAGATCAGATTTAATTACCATTTTTCTCTTACTGCTTATTCATTGACAGATTTATTACCTTCAATATTTAATGTTACAGAATATTTTGTATTGATTATTCCAACAAAATTTAAGTTTTTAAAGCATCAAACACTTCATATGTAAACTGTAATAATGAGACTAATATAAATGTTGTTAACAATAAAATTTAACTTAATTTAATGTATTTGTTGCCACAAAATAGGTATTTGTGACACAATTTCTCTCTTATATAACACTATAATCTTACTAATGTAGTTTTGCACTTAAAATATACTCCATGTCTTAGGCAAAAGTGCTAAAAATAAAAGTTATAGAAGTAATCTTATTTAAGAGTGATAATTTTAAATAAGGTTCCTAAATGATTTTAAGATCATTTAATTTTCTTTGACATTGTATTGCATTTGTATTGAAGGTTTGGGTGATCATTTATTATAAATATTATAAATAATTGTGCTCAGAATCTTTAAGAAGTTAGAGGAATATTTAAATGGTGTTAATGCAAGATGTAGTTTATATAATATTCTTTAATATTCTTTTTTCCCCCACAATAAATAATATGGTGAAAAAAATCATTCAGGCTATGGATAACATAAAATCTTCTTTGAAGAAATTTTATGAGTCATCTTTACAAAGTATTTGGGGGAGAATTAGGTCCACTTAAAACATATAATTTGCATTGAGTGTCTTGCTAGCTGTAATTTTAGCTAACTTGTTTTTTATAACTTTATTCATACTGATTTTTCAAATCTGTTTTTATTTTCAATTGGTATTTAATTCAATAATTTTTTTCCAAACAAACAACTTTTTATTGACGTATCATTGATTTACAGTGTTGTGTCTGTCTCAGGTGTATAGCAAAGTGATTCAGTTATATATGTATATTTTTTCAGACTTTTCTCATTGATTTTTACAAGATACTGAATACAGTTCTCTGTGCCATACAGTAGGTCCTTATTGTTTACTTTATATATATATTAGTGTGTTTCTGTTAATCACAAACTCCTAACTTATTTCTCCCCCACCTCTTCTCCTTTGGTAACTGGAGGTTTATTTTCTGTATCTGTGAGTCTATTTCTGTTTTGTAAATAGATTCATTTGTGTCATTTTTTACATTATACATATAATTAATATCATATGATATTTGTCTTTCTCTGATTTGCTTCAGTTACTATGATAATCTCTAGCTCCATCCATGTTGCTGAAGAAGGCATTATTTCATTCTTTTTCATGGCTGAGTAATAATCCACCATATGTTTATACCACATTTTCTTGACTCATTCATCTTTATCCATTCATAGACATGTCCTGGTTATAAATACTGCTGCTGTGAACATTGCAGTGGATGTATCTTCTTGAATGAGAGTTTTCATTGTTTGTGGATATATGGCCTAAATGAATAACTTTATATGATATATTTGAATATGAAAACAATCTGCTCTCTGTAGTACACTTGGGAAATGCAGACAATAAAAAGAAAATAGGTTTGTTCATTAGTTTTGTCATCTTGGGTAACCATAGATGTCATATTGGTTCATTTCTTTCCATTACTTCTTCTAGGTGTGTACATACATCCATGCGTTTTCATAAGTATCTTGTAGACAGGCATCAGATAAGATCAGATCAGATCAGTCGCTCAGTCGTGTCCAACTCTTTGCGACCCCATGAATCGCAGCACGCCAGGCCTCCCTGTCCATCACCAACTCCCAGAGTTCACTCAGACTCACGTCCATTGAGTCAGTGATGCCATCCAGCCATCTCATCCTCTGTCGTCCCCTTCTCCTCTTGCCCCCAATCCCTCCCAGCATCAGAGTCTTCTCCAATGAGTCAACTCTTCGCATGAGGCGGCCAAAATACTGGAGTTTCAGCTTTAGCATCATTCCTTCCAAAGAAATCCCAGGGCTGATCTCCTTCAGAATGGAATGGTTGGATCTCCTTGCAGTCCAAGGCACCCTCAAGAGTCTTCTCCAACACCACAGTTCAAAAGCATCAATTCTTCAGCGCTCAGCCTTCTTCACAGTCCAGCTCTCACATCCATACATGAGCACAGGAAAAACCATAGCCTTGACTAGATGAACCTTTGTTGGCAAAGTAATGTCTCTGCTTTTGAATATGCTATCTAGGTTGGTCATAACTTTCCTTCCAAGGAGTAAGCGTCTTCTAATTTCATGGCTGCAGTCACCATCTGCAGTGATTTTGGAGCCCAGAAAAATAAAGTCTGACACTGTTTCCAGTGTTTCCCCATCTATTTCCCATGCAGTGATGGGACCGGATGCCATGATCTTTGTTTTCTGAATATTGAACTTTAAGCCAACTTTTTCACTCTCCACTTTCACTTTCATCAAGAGGCTTTTTAGTTCCTCTTCACTTTCTGCCATAAGGCTGGTGTCATCTGCATATCTGAGGTTATTGATATTTCTCCCAGCAATCTTGATTCCAGCTTGTGTTTCTTCCAGTCCAGCGTTTCTCATGATGTACTCTGCATATAAGTTAAATAAACAGGGTGACAATATACAGCCTTGACGTACTCCTTTTCCAATTTGGAACCAGTCTGTTGTTCCATGTCCAGTTCTAACTGTTCCTTCCTGACCTGCATACAAATTTCTCAAGAGGGAGATCAGGTGGTCTGGTATACTACCCTCTCAATGGTGGGATGGGAGATATTATTGCAATTATCTGTCTCTGGCCATTCTTTGACCACACCTTTACAGCCCTCTTATATTTAAAAAATGCTTATGTTTGCCATCAAAGCCTCCCCGCCCCTCCCGGCCCTGCTACCCACTAAGTTTCATTCCATACTGCATTACCTTGGCATCTAGGATCTTGTCTTCTAAATCAAACCCAGGTGAAGATGAGGCTCCTTGAGTAAGGCTTCACCCTTTATGTAGCCAACATGTTATGGTATGATAGGCACAGGAAAATTCTATGGTCCCATCTGTTCAAAGACGGAGAACTGAGAGGCTGCTGTATTCTACAGCAGATATCAAACCCAGATGGTCTGGCTGTCATTTGCTTAAGTTGGGGCTCAGTCTTTTTCTGGGAATTGTCCTTCTTGAGTTGATTCTTCTCACTATGTCCGTTTTTCCATCCTCTGAATTTTCATTTTTTTAAAATTTTTTTATATTAGTTTTACTCTGTACTATTATTTGTAGAAAATACAAATACAACATATAATGAGTGGCAAGGAGTATATGTCTTTCATTTAAGTCTTTTTTTTTTTTTTTTTTTACAAATGTGCAGCTCATTTTATTTTTTTATTTTTATTTTTTTCCATCCCACCCTCTCTCTATCCCAGAGTCCAAAAGACTTCTATACATCAGTGTCTCTTTTGCCTATTATACAGAGTGAAGTAAGCCAGGAAGAAAAACACCAATAAAGTATACTAACGCATATATATGGAATTTAGAAAGATGGTAACAATAACCCTGTATACGAGAAAGCAAAAGAGAAACTGAATTTTCATTCTTTTTCCAAAAAAAACATGGTCTGTATTTGTTGCTGACAAGTTTTCTCAAGCTTCTACCTGTGCATTAAAGTTTGGGGTCCAAAATCCACTTTTTATTTTGTGGTATTTTTGTTTGCTTTTAGCTCCAACTGGAATAATTTGCTAAGAAATTTTTAGAGTTTCTTATATGTTAATTTGTAATTCACTGTGTTAGCAAAAGCCACACTTCCCAAATTTCTGAGATAATTGCTCTTTTACCAGAGGTTCCCTATGTGGTGCGATAACATCCTTACTTTTTTTTTTTTAATTGAAATATAATTGAATTACAGTATTATGTTAGTCTTGGGTTTACAGCATAGTAATTTAATATTTTAATAGATTATACTCCATGTAAATTATTATTGACTATTGCTTTATTCCCTGCACTGAACATTGCATCCTTGTATCTTATTTTATACCCAGTAACTCCTGGGACTTCTCTGGTGGCTCAGATGGTAAAGAATCTGCCTGCAATGCAGGAGACCTGGGTTCAGTCCCTGGGTTGGGAAGATCCTCTGGAGAAGGGAATGGCCACCCACTGTAGTATTCTTGCCTGAGAAATCCCATGGAAAGAGGAACCTGGCGGGCTACCATCCACGGGGTCACAAAGAGCTGGACACGACTGAGGAACTGACAATAAAGCTTGTACCTCTTAACCCCTTACCCCGACTTTGCCCCCCCCACCCCATTCCCAATCTTAAAATGCTTAGTAGTCCTGTTGCTTAGAGGAGAAAGTTCTCTTCTTGTTCCCTTAACATCCTTAGAAGTTCTTTTATCTACTTTAAAGAATCTATGAGGCAACCATCTTGATATTCCTGAAATTTTGATACAAAGTGTTTATAGTCACATGCTTACCTTTACTTGTTTTTCTCACATCACCTGGCATTTTATCTTTTCCCTGAGGCTCCTTTTTATTTTGCTCTCTGAAGCGATAGGAAATGAAAAATAGTTCTATTTTCAAACCTAGAAAGTTGGTCTTATTTTTAATCAGATCAGATCAGATCAGTCGCTCAGTCCTATCCGACTCTCTGCGACCCCATGAATTGCAGCACGCCAGGCCTCCCTGTCCATCACCAACTCCCGGAGGTTACTGAGACTCACATCCATCGAGTCAGTGATGCCATCCAGCCGTAGTTCCTCCAAATTTAGCTGAAAACCGAATAGTTCATTTTTTAACTCATCTGTCTCTGTCAGCATCACGTCGTAAGTAGCAAAGGGGAGGCATGTGTTCCTTTCAGTATGCTGTTCAGAAGTCTCCTTAAATTAATTCCTTGGCGTGCATTAGGTACATTTTCTATTTTTTTAATCTCAATGTGGGCAATCATATTTTGTTAAATGTCCTTCAACCACTTAGCAAGAATTTTTTTTTCTCTGCCTTCAGAAAACATAACTCTTGTTTCTCTGGGGCCCTCACAGTCAAATCCCTTTGCGGCACATCAAGGTCTCATTGACAGTCTCATTCAGGCTCCCATCTGCTGTCTGGTCTAAAAGTCAGTACTATCAGTTTTGAGTCCACTTAGTTTTATTGTGCTACTTTCACTTCTGATATCAAAGTATGTTCTAGTTACATATTGCTTTCTAACAAAGAACTATAAAACACAGTGGCTTGAGATAGTAAAAACCAATGTTATCTCCTGTTTCTGTGGGCCAGAATTCTGGGCAGAGCTCAGTTAGGTGGTTCTGGCTCCATCACTCATGCATTTGAAGTCTTTGGTTTCTGGAGCCAAAATAGCGGGAGGCTGAAGCAGCTGAAGGTGTGGTCCAGGCATGTCTCTATTCATGTAGTCTTAAGGACCCTGTGAGTTCCCCACCATTGGCAGTTTGGTCTTTTAGCATCATGTCCCCTGCGTAGTCAGACTGCTAAAGTGGTAGCCAGAGGCTTCTAGAACGTGGGTTCTGATGAGTCAGGCGAGGGTCGGACCGTATTTTAATCACCTGGTCTTGAAGCACACAATGTCACTTTCACTATAGTCATCAGCTCATCCAGATTCAAGGAGAATTTAGACCTCGCCTCTCAATGGGATATAAGAAGAGCATTTGGGATAGGAGATACTGTTGGGGCCATTGTTTGAAAATGAAATCTACTGTGCTCTGTATCCAGTCTTTATAGGTCAGCTTCAAAATTTATGGAATATAGATAGAGATGTTGATAGAAATATAGATAGAACTTTTTATGTATTAAAAAAAATCACTTAACATCCTTGCTTTCATCCTCAAATTTTGCTATTTAAACATTCATTGAATTTTTAGTTATAGCATTTAATGGGGATCTAAATTTGATGTTTTTCTCTTGACTAAGCCAAAATTAGGATTGTGGGTGGTACATGTTTTAAGTTGTATCAAGTTCTTAGGCATGCAGAGTTTATGAATACTAATAGTTTTAACTGGCCAGTTATTGAAACCTTGTGGTTTTGTAAAAGAAGAAAAATGTTTCCTAAAAATTAAGAAAAATTACATTTCTTCCTACAATCTAGCTCTGCAGAAGAACCAACAGATTGTCAAAGTAATTCTTAAAATTAATCTTTTGAAATACTCAGAACATGTGGTTAAACTTTATGAATATGAGCAGTGAGCTCTTCCATTAAAGACGGTGAGCGTGCAGCTGCCAGCATCCCCTTTCTTCTTGGTCGCATCAGCTTAGTTTGTCTTCTGTCACTCCATAACTGAACCACATGTGCTTTGGAAAATTTTTGATTGTTTCGGATGTTTAGTCTGCATGGGCTGAACCCTGTCCCCTGCATCTGATTACTTCAGCTCTCCCTCAGCAGCAGTGCTGTCCAGCCAGCTTTTGTAGGAGTGCCAGGCCTGCAGTAGCTTGTGAAAGCCGAGGACCAGAAAACTGCTCGCTCTGTGAAACTCGACCGTGTCTTCACAGCACTCTTAAGGACCGATTCTACTTAGCCCTCTTAAATGAATCTAAGGTGATAGAAAATGAATAAAAAATACCAGAATAAAGTATCACAGTTGATTGCAATTATTATACCTAGGAAAAAGTATAGCACTTTTTAGAAATCAACATGGCTTATCGACACTGAAAATTCAGTATCATAAAAACAAAGGTAGCATTGCGTGCATGCCAGGTCGCTTCAGTTGTGTCCCACTTTTTGCAGCCCCATGGACGGTAGCCTGCCAGGCTCTGTGCTTGGGATTCTCCAGGCATACTGGAGTGGGTTGCCATTTCCTTCTCCAAGGTAGCATTGCTTAGTGAAATGTTAACTGTAATTTGAATGATCTTTTAAAATATATTCAAAATGTGTATAAGTTCTAACATAGGATTGCTTATTACATGTCATAGTTATAATTTTGCCTCAGCAATTCACCCTGAGTAAATTTCTCTGTGATGTAAATTCCAGCAAGCAACCTAGTAGATTTGTTCATTTAATAGCAACCAGATTTTTAAGACGATTGAATTGTATTTCAAACAAAAGAACTCAGATCATTAGGTAAGTAGTAATCCTATAAAAGCAACAAATGACAAAATAATATGACAGCATTGAAAACTGGGCCATAAAGTAACATAAAAGTAACATGAGATAAGAAGATAATTGGAATGTCAGATGGTGATAAATATTTTCAGCTCATTTCAATTAATTCACTTAGCATTTAATTGTATTATGAAGGATATTAACAGTTTAATATTATGACTTATTCATGAAAATTGAACTTATTCGTTTAAAGTTGAAATGCATATGTTCTATTTAATAGTTTCCTATTCAAATTTTACAAGTTATTAATATTATTTTTTCTGAGCAAGTTGGTAACTCATTGATTGTTAGAGTAGTGACTGTGTTAGGCTTGTGTGTTCGCCATTATGCAAGATCAGATAACCCAAAATTTATTAATAATTTTAGAACCATCTTTTTGGGCATTTATATTTTGCCTACTTCCCCTCCTAACCATCTGCACACTGCTTTACAAACCTTCTTATGCCACATGGCTTCTTAAAGCTGCTCACTGGTTTCTCACTGCCAGGAGGATGACAGATACAAAAGCCCAGGCCCTCCATGATTAGCTCCTTCCTCCCTTTCTTGCCTTGTCTCCTGCTTCTCCCTCCACTGCAGCCCCTGCTCCATCCACAGAGACTGCTTGTCATTCTTCGCACAGACTGTACTATCGCTTACAGCTCTGCCTCTTTTGGGATGGATCCATCTCTGCCTCTTTTCCTAGACTAATTCTACTCACCCCATTCAGGCTTTCCTTTCCTTCCCAATGAATTAAGCACTCTTTTGGGATGGATCTCTGCCTCTTTTCCTAGACTAATTCTACTCACCCCATTTAGGCTTTCCTTTCTTTCCCAATGAATTAAGCGCTTGTATTTTTTCACTTACATATAGCTCTTCCATTGGTTTTATTACTATACAGTATAGCTTTTGCCAGTGTGCTGCTTGAAGTCTGGAATTGTGTCTTACTTAGTTTTATGTTATCAATGGCAGGCATGTATTAGATATTCAAAATTGTTTACTGAAGGAGTGAATGATTGAATTTATGGCCCATTTTATTTTTCATTTATATCTGCAGTCTTAAATCATTGAATCCTCTTTTTCAATGGATCTCTCTTCTTGCTGGGAGCATAGCAGTACCTCTCATTTCACATTTCAGCTTTTTCACATGTTTTTCATATTCCTCACTTTGTCCTTTTACCAAGGAGGAGAGAGTGGTAGGCACCAGAGCTTGTCATTGGTAATGTATATTTGCAGCTCCTTCTAGCACTTAGCTGCTTTATGTGTCTTACCTTCAGTAGTGGGAGGCTAAGTCTGCATTATTCATTAATTAGGTGTTTGTATAACACCACAAAGGATGGTACTGTGAATGTGCAAAAGGATGGTACTGTGAATAGCTCTTGATTTCAATTAATGTATTATCTACTAGAAAAAAGGAGACAGATATTTAATACAAGATGGGGATGCTGTGGGTTTTCATAAAGGTATAGAAAGAATGCACAGGCTATTTTGAGATAGGTTAACTCAGCTGGCTTTATCAGATAGAACTTAAAGAAGAAGATAGGGTTGAATAGAAGTTGTCATTTCTGTTGACTCGCATACTGTGAATTCCATACAGATGGACTGTGCAGAAAATTTATCTACTGTCTTGAAATTCCTTTAAAGAAAAATTGGTGGTAGTATAGTATTTACTGGAGAAGGCAATGGCACCCCACTCTAGTACTCTTGCCTGGAAAATCCCACAGATGGAGGAGCCTGGTGGGCTGCAGTCCATGGAGTCGCTAAGAGTCGGACATGACTGAGCGACTTCACTTTCTCTTTTCACTTTCATGTATTGGAGAAGGAAATGGCAACCCACTCCGGTGTTCTTGCCTGGAGAATCCCAGGGATGAGGAGGCCTGGTGGGCTGCAGTCTATGGGGTCACACAGAGTCGGACACGACTGAAGTGACTTAGCATAGCATAGCATAGCATAGTATTTACATATGCAATTTTGATGAAATATTGTCTTGGGTAGGCAAATTAAGGAATATCTTAAGTTTATTTTCCATGGAGGGGTTGACTTTTTAAACACAATTCCTTCATGTAGTTCATGTATTTTAATATCCTCATGAAACTGGAGGAGATGGTGTCTCAGCAGAGCTGGTAGGACTGTAGAGCCACATGATAGTTGAGTCAGTTTTTAGCTGATTGGTTTGCCTGCCTGAAATGGGACCAGAAATTGATTGCTTTTGCTTTTCTTTAATTTTGGTACCTTAGTTTATGCATAATTATTAGCTGTTACAAAATAAGAACTTAAGTTGACACTAAGAGCTGGAAAATGAGACATTTGACTACACATTAGGAAAGTTTAGTACTCTTGCCTGGAGAATCCCATTGACAGAGGAGCCTGGTAGGCTACAGTCCATGGGATCGCTAAGAGTTGGACATGACCGAGCGACTTCACTTTCACTTTTCACTTTCCTGCATTGGAGAAGGAAATGGCAACCCACTCCAGTGTTCTTGCCTGGAGAATCCCAGGGATGGGGCAGCCTGCTGGGCTGCCATCTATGGGGTGGCACAGACTTGGACACAACTAAGGTGACTTAGCAGCAGCAGCAGGGAACTTTATTCTCTGTGTTCTAGTGTTTCTTTGAAAATAGAAGTGTCATCTGCACCTGATTAATATGTCTAAATATTTTAACCCATGATGACTTTCTCAGGTTACAGCAGTTCTAAATAAATCCCATTTCTCCTCAAAGGTTATTTTCCAATGCAGTGCTGGTGAGCAAACTCTTATCAGAATTATGTGCTACAAAATGATGTGCCATTTACAGTGGATGGGGCCATGTGGCCTGCACTAGAGAACCCCCACGGTTAATGCTACAAATAGTCAAAAAGAATAATATAAGGAAAATTCAGAAAGCATCTCCAATATTTTGTGTATCATTTTTTTTCTTCAGAGATACAAAGTTATTCACAAATTATAAGCAAACATATTCTAGGATTTATAGGGAGAATTAACATTAAAGTAATGAATCAGGAAATGTGTATAACTGAGTGGGGCATTACCCAAAGAACCATTATTCACCTAAATTATTTGAATTTCTAGAGGTACATGTTTCAATAATTGCTTTCATTTTTATTGTTCTTCAGAAGAATTTACTTAGGAAACTAATGTATTCTTAAGGCCTATTGTTTCTTTTCCCCAGGTATCCAGATAGAAACTAAACAATTAAGTGCATGACAGAAATTTCAGCTCAAATTTAATCTTCCAATGACTGTTTATGTAATTAGAATCTTTCCATGACTTAAATTAGTGCTTTAGCTGGGTGGCATATCAGAATCCCGTGGAGGGTTTCAGAGAACACTTGATCACTGCTTCCTGCTTCAGTGATAGGTCTCAGATGTGGCCTAGGCATTTGGATTTTTAAAAGCATTACGGGTGATTCTCATGCGCAGTACAGTTTAAGAACCACTGGCCTAAAACATCTACATCATTCAGTACTAACTATTTAACTTCATGTGTATCTCTGCCCACTGCCCACCCCCCCCCCCCCAGCGTTTTTTGTTGTTTGTCATTTTTGTTGTTGCTGTTTGTCATTTGAAAGCCAAGGATTATTCTTATCCTAGGATCTTTCCATTAGCAGTTCCGTCCTCCTGGAATGCTCTTCCTACAGATCCGTATATGGTTTATCTCCTTCTCATCTTTCAGGTCTCAGCTCCATGGTCTCTTTAGGCAAAGCTTTTCTTAATTCCCCATCTCCAAAGCTTTCTTTTCCCCAGAATTGTCATATTATTCTGTTGTATTGTTGCCATTCTGAAGGGACCATGAGATGTTTCATTCATTTGTTAGTCCTCTCCATCCCCAACTGTAAGGTAAAACCCATGAAGGTATGTCTGGTTCACCATCATATTCCCAGCATTAAAAGCCAAGCCTGTCATCCAGCAGTTCCTTGATAAATATTTTTTGAATAAGTGAATTAAAATGTTGATAGAAAAATTATTGTGGGAATATGGCTCCCTGGAATATGCCTCCTGACTCATTTGAAAAGACCCTGATGCTGGGAAAGATTGAAGGTGGGAAGAGAAGGAGACAACAGAGGATAAGATGGTTGGATGCCATCACTGGCTCAATGAACATGAGTTTGAGTACACTCCAGGGGTTGGTGATGAACAGGGAAGCCTGGTGTGCTGCAGTCCATGGGGTCGCAAAGAGTCAGACACAAGTGAGTGAACTTAACTGGTGGGTCAAGTGGTAAAGAATCCTCCTGCATTCAAGGAGACTAGGATATGATCCCCGGGTCTGGCAGATCCTCTGGAAGTGGAGATGCAACCCACTCCAGTATTCTTGCCTGGAAAATTCCATGGACAGAGGAGCCTGGTGGGCTACAGTCCATGGAATTGCAAAAAAGCAGGACAAGACTGAGCAACTAACACTGCTACTCTAGTACTATACGTAATTCTCTTTTCCTCTCCAAAAACAAAACCGAATATGGGATCACATTTTAAAAATTAGAAGAAAGGTTGAAGATGAAATTAGTGAAAATGTCAACAGGCAGAGAAGAAATAAACCTTGACATTTGTACCCCACCACACCGCCCTAGTACTGAAACTTCTGGGTCAGTGATATTAAGACTGGGCTATTTATTGCTACTGGAGGCTCTCACTGTGTGGCTGTACTTTGGGTCTTAAACATCATCCCAAAGTGCCACACATTTGAAATCTTCACATAATTTCTTCCGTTACTTCAGATCAGATCAGATCAGTCGCTCAGTCGTGTCCGCCTCTTTGCGACCCCATGAATCGCAACACGCCAGGCCTCCCTGTCCATCACCAACTCCCAGAGTTCACTCAGACTCACGTCCATCGAGTCAGTGATGCCATCCAGCCATCTCATCCTCTGTCGTCCCCTTCTCCTCTTGCCCCCAGTCCCTCCCAGCATCAGAGTCTTTTCCAATGAGTCAACTCTTCGCATGAGGTGGCCAAAGTACTGGAGTTTCAGCTTTAACATCATTCCTTCCAAAGAAATCCCAGGGCTGATCTCCTTCAGAATGGACTGGTTGGATCTCCTTGCAGTCCAAGGGACTCTCAAGAGTCTTCTCCAACACCACAGTTCAAAAGCATCAATTCTTCGGCACTCAGCCTTCTTCACAGTCCAACTCTCACATCCATACATGACCACAGGAAAAATCATAGCCTTGACTAGATGAACCTTTGTTGGCAAAGTAATGTCTCTGCTTTTGAATATGCTATCTAGTTTGGTCATAACTTTCCTTCCAAGGAGTAAGCGTCTTTTAATTTCATGGCTGCAGTCACCCATCTGCAGTGATTTTGGAGCCCAGAAAAATAAAGTCTGACACTGTTTCCCCATCTATTTCCCATGTAGTGATGGGATCAGATGCCATGATCTTCATTTTCTGAATGTTGAGCTTTAAGCCAACTTTTTCACTCTCCACTTTCACTTTGATCAAGAGGCTTCTTAGTTCCTCTTCACTTTCTGCCATAAGGGTGGTGTCATCTGCATATCTGAGGCTATTGATATTTCTCCTGGCAATCTTGATTGCAGCTTGTGTTTCTTCCAGTCCAGCATTTCTCATGATGTACTCTGCATATAAGTTAAATAAACAGGGTGACAATATACAGCCCTGACGAACTCCTTTTCCTATTTGGAACCAGTCTGTTGTTCCATGTCCAGTTCTAACTGTTCCTTCCTGACCTGCATACAGATTTCTCAAGAGGCAGATCAGGTGGTCTGATATTCCCATCTCTTTCAGAATTTTCCACAGTTTATTGTGATCCACACAGTCAAAGGCTTTGACACAGTCAATAAAGCAGAAATAGATGTTTTTCTGGAACTCTCTTGCTTTTTCCATGATCCAGCGGATGTTGGCAATTTGATCTCTGGTTCCTCTGCCTTTTCTAAAACCAGCTTGAACATCAGGAAATTCCTGGTTCACATATTGCTGAAGCCTGGCTTGGAGAATTTTGAGCATTACTTTACTAGCGTGTGAGATGAGTGCAATTGTGTGGTAGTTTGAGCATTCTTTGGCATTGCCTTTCTTTGGGATTGGAATGAAAACTGACCTTTTCCAGTCCTGTGGCCACTGCTGAGTTTTCCAAACTTGCTGGCATATTGAGTGCAGCACTTTCACAGCATCATCTTTCAGGACTTGAAATAGCTCAACTGGAATTCCATCACCTCCACTAGCTTTGTTCGTAGTGATGCTTCCTAAGGCCCACTTGACTTCACATTCCAGGATGTCTGGCTCTAGGTCAGTGATCACACCATCGTGATTATCTGGGTTGTGAAGCTCTTTTTTGTACAGTTCTTCTGTGTATTCTTGCCATCTCTTCCTAATATATTCTGCTTCTGTTAGATCCGTACCATTTCTGTCCTTTATCGAGCCCATCTTTGCATGAAATGTTCCCCTGATATCTCTGATTTTCTTGAAGAGATCCCTAGTCTTTCCCATTCTGTTGTTTTCCTCTATTTCTTTGCATTGATCGCTGAAGAAGGCTTTCTTATCTCTTCTTGCTATTCTTTGGAACTCTGCATTCAAATGTTTATATCCTTCCTTTTCTCCTTTGCTTTTCCCTTCTCTTCTTTTCACAGCTATTTGTAAGGCCTCCTTAGACAGCCATTTTGCTTTTTTGCAAGGTAAGGAGCAATGGCTGCGCTTTGCTGGAGCAGCTGTGAAGAGATACCCCATGCCCAAGGTAAGAGAAACCCAAGTAAGACGGTAGGTGTTGCAAGAGGGCATCAGAGGGCAAACACACTGAAACCATACTCACAGAAAACTAGTCATCTAATTACACTAGGACCACACCCTTGTCTAACTCAATGAAACTAAGCCATGCCTGTGGGGCAACCCAAGATAGGTGGGTCTTGGTGGAGAGATCTGACAGAATGTGGTCCACTGGAGAAGGGAATGGCAAACCACTTCAATATTCTTGCCTTGAGAACCCCATGAACAGTGTGAAAAGGCAAAATGATAGGATACTGAAAGAGAAACTCCCCAGGTCATAGGTGCCCAATATGCTACTGGAGATCAGTGGAGAAATAACTCCAGAAAGATTGAAGGGATGGAGCCAAAGCAAAAAGAATACCCAGATGTGGACATGACTGGTGATAGAAGCAAGGTCTGATGCTGTAAAGAGCAGTATTGCATAGGAACCTGGAAGGTCAGGTCCATGAATCAAGGCAAATTGGAAGTGGTCAAACAAGAGATGGCAAGAATGAATGTCGACATTCTAGGAATCAGCAAACTGAAATGGGCTGGAATGGGTGAATTTAACTCAGATGACCATTATATCTACTACTGTGGGCAGGAATCCCTCAGAAGAAATGGAGTGGCCATCATGGTCAACAAAAGAGTCCGAAATGCAGTTCTTGGATGCAATCTCAAAAACGACAGAATGATCTCTGTTCATTTCCAAGGCAAACCATTCAATATCACAGTAATCCAAGTCTATGCCCCAACCAGTAACGCTGAAGAAGCTGAAGTTGAACGGTTCTATGAAGACCTACAAGACCTTTTAGAACTAACACCCAAAAAAGATGTCCTTTTCATTATAGGGGACTGGAATGCAAAAGTAGGAAGTCAAGAAACACCTGGAGTAACAGGCAAATTTGGTCTTGGAATACGGAATGAAGCAGAGCAAAGACTAATAGAGTTTTGCCAAGAAAATGCACTGGTCATAACAAACACCCTCTTCCAACAACACAAGAGAAGACTCTATACATGGACATCACCAGATGGTCAACACCGAAATCAGATTTATTATATTCTTTGCAGCCAGAGATGGACAAGCTCTATACAGTCAGCAAACACAAGACCAGGAGCTGACTGTGGCTCAGACCATGAACTCCTTATTGCCAAATTCAGACTTAAATTGAAGAAAGTAGGGAAAGCCACTAAACCATTCAGGTATGACCTAAATCAAATCCCTTATGATTATACAGTGGAAGTGAGAAATAGATTTAAGGGCCTAGATCTGATAGATAGAGTGCCTGATGAACTATGAAATGAGGTTCGTGACATTGTGCAGGAGACAGGGATCAAGACCATCTGCATGGAAAAGAAATGCAAAAAAGCAAAATGGCTGTCTGGGGAGGCCTTGCAAATTACTTCATATCGTTTACTTCTATTTGAGGAGCACTCAGATAGCACCTTCTCCTCCATAAAGCCTTCCTTGAGCTCATTCTCCACAAACAGCTGCCTTCCTGTGTTCTGCTTGCTCACCTCAGGCTATCGCCATGCTGTATTCTAATGATCTGTTCACCAGTCCCTGTCTCCCTCACCAGCTTCCCTGAGAGCAGTGACTGTGCTATAGTACCAAGCCCATCACTGGTTCTCAGCAAGTGTTATGTTGAATGAAAGCATAAATAAATACAAAATACTCTACAAGAAGCATTACAACTGCCAATTAAAAGTATAAAATGGATTTGTCAGGAATATAAGTAAGTTGAAGTGGTTTTTAATAGAACAAAGCAATAAATAAGGGTATTCTAGGCCAACTTGGGGGTGTGATGTTATGCACACTTAGGAAATTAAGAAAACATTCTTGGTGCCAATAAGTCTGAGCACTGGCTTCCAACTGATATGGGGCTAGTCATCTATACAAGGTTTTCATCACTCACTTGGGACTTTTATACATTATTTACCCTTTTTGATAAACTTCGTTTCAATAGCTGCTATTCAGATGGATGCATTTTCCAGTAACACCTGATATGCATTTTAAAATGTAGCTTTTAATTGGTATTGATTGCCAGTAAACACAATGATAACTTACTTCAGTGTATTTTGAACTTTGTTGTTCTGCCCAATAGAAAATGGAGCAATCTTTGGGCATATAAATATTTGAAATTCTCTTGGTAGATCCCTGTTAGTTCCATGGTACCATTGTTATTTTAGTTTTTGAATACTTCTTAGGGTCACTCTTTCAGACTATATCCCGTTTCAAAATTGCTATCAGTATGCATAAGTTTACCAGAAAGCTAGATTTTAAAAAAAGAAAAATCGTAATTGGAGTGAACATTTTCAGCAGCATTGTGGAATTGTTCATTGCCTCATTTTATGTCACAAAGATCATAAAACAGAGAAGTGAATACTCAGGACAGAAATGCCATCAGGTCCCCCCAGACCATCCTTAAGTGCACAGTGTTATCACTACTTTGTTGCTGGCAGACTCCAGATTGTTACTTGCTTTTCCTTTCTGCTTTTAGGAGGAAAAACTAAATTTGTCACACTTCTAAAAATGAGACAAGCAAGAAGGAGTAAAGTGTTTTAATACCAGCGTCACAGCACCCAAAGAAGTTTCTTTTTTGTGTTTTTTTTTTTTATTTTTTTTTTTTTTTAATTTTTGAGTTCATTCCCACATGCTGCTGCTGCTGCTGCTAAGTCGCTTCAGTCATGTCCGACTCTGTGCGATCCCATAGATGGCAGCCCACTAGGCTCCTCTGTCCCTGGGATTCTCCAGGCAAGAGTGCTGGAGTGGGTTGCCATTTCCTTCTCCAATGCATGAAAGTGAAAAGTGAAAGTGAAGTCGCTCAGTCCTATCCGACTCTTAGCGACACCACAGTTGGATCTAGTTCTATACCAGCTCAAATATTACTCCGATGAAATTGAGGGTTCAGAGAATTTTGTTTGTTCTTGAAAAGATACAGAAACTTGTAAATGCTGCTTCACAGGGCATTTCTAGTGAACATATGGTTTGGTGTGTTAGGTGAGTGTAACATGGGATTTGTGGTGTGGGTAAAAGGGAAATGAAACCTAAAGGATGAGGCCAGGTCGAGATGGCTGAGGGCCTCTGTTCTGTGCCGAAGGCTTGAATCCTCCTCTGTCAGCAGGATGAGGTGTTGAAATGTTGTAACCTGTGGTAGCAGTGTAGAAGACGGATGAGAAGGCAAAGCGGTGACGGGAGAGTTGATGGTGAGTCTTTCAGTGTTTAAGGTTACATAAAAGCTAGACCGGGGAAGGCAATGGCACCCCACTCCAGTACTTTTGCCTGGAAAATCCCATGGACAGAGGAGCCTGGTAGGCTCCAGTCCATGGGGTTGCTAAGAGTCGGACATGACTGAGCGACTTCACTTTCACTTTTCACTTCATGCATTGGAGAAGGAAATGGCAACCCACTCCAGTATTCTTGCCTGGAGAATCCCAGGGACGGGGGAGCCTGGTGGGCTTCCGTCTATGGGGTCACACAGAGTCGGGCACGACTCAAGCGACTTAGCAGCAGTAGCAGCAGCAAAAGCTAGACCTGAATTTTGGTAGGCACAGAGGGAAGGGTAGGAGGCACAAACTTGAGAGGTATTCCAAAGCTAGACAGAGTAGTAACTAATGAGAATTGGGGGAGAACAGAAGTAAAACACTGAAATTTTTACTGAGTAATGGTACTGTCATTACCCAAGTCATGGGGGTGTGTGTGTGTGTGTGTGTGTATGTGTATGTTGCCGTTATTAAAACATATATATTTGCCTCAAACTGGAATATTTCAGTTTGTCCCTTAGGTGTTGTTATTTTTTTCAATAGGAAAATCCCTACTGAGGGAGGGTCCCTCAGGTGTTGTTAAAATGTATAGTAATACAGGCCAAGGGTTTAATATGAAAAGTCCCCAATTCAGTTTTTGTCTATATTTCTTTAAAATGTTGGCACATTGAACTGTTCCTTGCCTACTTTGGATTTCCATTTTTGCTTATGTAAAGGAGGAATTTTTTCTCATTGCCTTCTTCTAATGATCAAATGAGAAAATATATGAAGAAGGATTCCTCAAAAACATGCCGTATAAATGTGAGTCGATAGATTTGTACAGAGTTGGCCAGCAAGAGACGGAATACCCCATCAACATGGGTCCCATACCCTGAGCATGGTTTGAGTTCCCGTACTTCTGAAGTGTTCCTTTATGTTCTTCACTGATGTGATTTAAGTATCCAGAATGAGTGGCAGTTTATATATGCTTTTTCAAAGATGGATAGTTATACAAAGCAGTTATTTTAATTTATTGGTTCCATACCTATTCTCTTCATAATAAAACAGAAATATAATCAGGTTGATTCCTAAATTGATGTGCTGTTTGTTAACATTATTTCATCTCTTCAGTGGATTAGAAAGAATATAAGGATATTCTTTCTTTACCTATGCACATGTAGAAAAGTCATGTCCAACTCTTTGTGACCCCATGGACCGTAGCCCGCCAGACTCTTCAGTCCATGGGATTCTCCAGGGAAGAGTACTGGAGTGGGTTGCCATGCCCTCCTTCAGGAGATCTTCCTGACCCAGGGATTGAACCCAGGTCTCCTGCATTGCAGGCAGATTCTTTATCATCTGAACCAGCAGGGGAGCTTGTTTATACTTTTACCTTCTGCCTACCCTGAACCTAGTTCCAGCTCTGATCTTGGTCAATGTAGGCTGAATACCAGGATGAAGCAAATTAGAGGAAGAGAAAAAACACCTCAAAGGGTACTCCTGTGCAGTTTTCACCTATTCCAAAGTAGTCTAATGAAATCAGAGCTTACGGAAACTAGAAAGATTGCTTTAGTTCAAAGTTTATTTAACTTACTGTTGGAAATATATTATATATGACAATATTCAGATCCACTAAAATACAGAAGTAAAAGTAAGATTTAAAATATTTTTGTCTTTCTTTCTGCATTACTCTTTATTTACTTTTGACAAATACATTTCAAGAAAATTTCAAGCCTTGTCAAGCAGGACAGCCAATAGAAATAACCCCCATTTTATGTGTAAACCAAACAAGAGTAATAGATATATCATTCATTTCTTGTTAAAATTGGTTGGCTTTATTGTTTTCTTCCTTTTTCCTCTCCTTTTTTGAGACATATTTGATTAGAAAAATGTGGCATTAAAGTGAATAATGATATTCTTTGGCTTTACAAATTTAAATCTTGCATATGAGAACAGATTGATCATATAGCAGTAAAATAAACTAGTGATGTTTTTATATTCTTTTATGAATTTTAATAATTCTTTTGTGCAATTTAACATACATTCCTATTTTCCATGTCCATTTAATTATTCAGTGACACTTTTATGAGTTACTGTTGTATAATTAATAGTAACAAAGGTCATCCTAAATGTGGTAGATGGGTATTTCCCTCCTCCACTGAACTGATTTTTTCTGAATTCTTCCTGGCTGGGATTTCTCCTTTTCCATCCTAAGGAATGCATGGTGGTAGCTTGTCTTATTGAGTTCCCCAATCTCTCCTGCTCTCCTTTTAGCTAACAGAAATCCTTCTGGTAGGGGCGATTTTAGGATCACCTTGCCCCTCCTGTCTTGGAGAGGGCGCTTAGTTCTTTCTCAGGATATCCGTTCCTCTGTTCAACAAAATATGCTCTAGTTGTTTCTAGAAATGTTCCATTAAATTAATATCACATTGCTAATTATGGATATCTGTATGAATAAAAAGATCCTCAAATGAATTGTCCTTGAAAAAGCAACAAAAACTGAGAGTTGAGCTCTTTTTGGTGAAAGAAAATCTTTGTTTCCAGTGTTGGGTGATCATCTGAAATATTAGAACTACTCAGTGATTAATGGAATTAAAAATTCTCAAAGATTCTTACTGTTATATAGACGATCTAATTTTCATTTTGAAGTGATTTTAGAGAAATTTGAATTAGTGAAGTTAATTCCTTAAATTTAAGAAATAAATATTAAAGCTATGTAATGATTGTAAAACCTGTACACTTTTGTAAGAGTAGAAAATTCCTGAAATTATATTGCAAATAAATATTATATTTCCAATATTTTTGAAATTGTCCTTAGTGTTATATAAATATATATGCCTTTAAGAGGAAAACAAATGGAAATACTGATATGTAGCTGAGGACTCAGCTGCATGAAGAGAGACATTAGTATAGTTTTATATGAGACCAATTAGCAACAACTACAAGAATAACTTGATAATCTTGATGCTTTTCACTCTTTATTGTTACCTTTTTTTGTTAAATGTTATTGAGCTTTTTTATTGATTATGGTTGTATGTGTTGTATATGATGCACTATGAATTTCAAAACAATTTCTATTTATAAGTGATACAATGTTTAATTTGTCATTAGTTTGTGTGATGTCAAATACAAATTTAAAAGGACTTCCATTCTTTGCTATATCATTTTTCTGCTTCATATTTTTCTCCTTTTAAGTTTATATACAGCATTGTTCTGATCAAAAGAGCCTTTTTTATTAATTATGTTGTCAATACCTTCAACTAATAATGGATAGGTACTTAGAATAGACTGGCAGCACTAAAGGTTAGTAGACTTATGTATGATTTTCCTGTGGGGTCCCGGGAGCCCAGAGTATTTATTACATGAGAACAAAGAACCTTAGAGTTAAAGGTAAATGACTTTCTTTATGATATGACTAATAGGAGACTTGGGTTCATTGGAAGGACCGATGCTGAAGCTGAAACTCCAATACTTTGGCCATCTCATGTGAAGAGTTGACTCATTGGAAGACTGATGCTGGGAGGGATTTGGGGGCAGGAGGAGAAGGGGACAACAGAGGATGAGATGGCTGAATGGCATCAAAGACTCAATGGACATGAGTTTGGGTGAACTCCGGGAGTTGGTGATGGACAGGGAGGCCTGGCGTGCTGCGATTCATGGGGTCGCAGAGAGTCAGACATGACTGAGTGACTGAACTGAACTGAAAGGAAAAACAAGGAGAAAACCATCCATAGTTTGTTTCTAACCAGGCATATTATAGAATCAGTTTTCTTTCTCTTCAATCTTTTAATAGAAAATCACATATTTCCTCGGTACTTTTGAAAAATCATGGCCAATGTGGATTACTAATATTTTCCTAGAACCCATTGCCCCTGAGGAGTGTGTCATTCTTTATGGTGTTGGGTAAATTTGTAACATTCATATCTGATTAAGTTTGTCAGCAATATATTTTAAGGTCATTCATTTCTTAATCAATTTTTTGCTTTTTCTTCACCTCTAACCTCAAGGAAGCATTAAAGTATTCATATAACAGAATTATAGTTCCAGTTTCCTAGCACTTATCTAATAGAGTACTTAATTATTACCAAATTGAAAATACTAATATAGGTATTTATCATAATACTGAACAGTGGGTTAGTACATATTCTTTGTCTTTACAAATTTTAAAAGTTTCTTTACCGTACTAAAAATTCTGTTGAAAATGCAGAGGAACTCAAATTATTAGTTTAAAAATGGAAGCAATATACCAATAAATCACATATGTCTAATCCCTAATCTTTCATTTGTTGATTAGTTTGTTCATTTATTCAGCTAAGAAGTAAGTGATCATGTCTGTGTCACACATAACTTGAAAATATGCCTTAAGCTTTATGTGGTCCTGAGCTTTTTTGAAATTGTATTTACTGAAAAGAGCAAATGTTCAAAAGGCCAAGAAGCACACGAAAAGATACTGAACATTTTGTCATTAGGGAAATGGAAATTAAAATCACAATGAGATTGTACTTTATACTTAACAGTGTTGCTGTAATAAAGATAGTTGATTACAGGTGTTTATAGACAGGTGGAGAAATTGGAACCCTCATACTTTGCTGGTGGGGATGTAAATGGTGCAGTCACTTTGAAAAGCTAAAAGTGAAAGTGAAGTTGCTCAGTTGTGTCCAACTCTTTGGGATCCCATAAACTGTAGCCTACCAGGCTTCTCTGTCCATGAGATTTTCCAAAGGGTACCGGAGTGGGTTGCCATTTCCTTCTCCAGGAGATCTTCCCGACCCAGGGATCAAACCTGAATCTCCTACGTTGCAGGCAGACACTTCACTCTCTGAGCCACCAGGGAAGCCGTCACTTTAGAAAACAATTTGACAGTTCTTTATGTTGTTAAATGTAAAATTACCATATTACTTATCAATTTCACTCTTGCTGTTTACCCACGAGGAATGAAAATGTATGTTCACCCCAAAACTTGTACATGAAATTTCATAGCAGCATTTTTCATAATAGCTCAAAAGTGGGGATAACCCAAATGTCCATCAGCTAATGAGTGGATAAATAAAAAGCATATTTTAGACAGTGAAGTATTATGACACAGTAAAAAGACGTGAAGTACAGATTAGAGGTACTATATGAAACTCATCTTTTTGATGAGGAAACTAAGGTTATATAACTTGTAATATAACTTGAGAAAGATGAAAAGTCAGCTTGACTTTAGAACACTCAGTCTCTACACTGTGATGAGTGGTTGGTTGTTTTAAATCATTATCCCCATCTGTCTTTCTCTATTTTTTTGTAGCCAAACTTTTTTAAGAGTGATCCTACTCAATGTCTCATTTTACTTGCTTACCTTTCTTCTCCTGTGGAAACAGTTTAGCTACCATTGATCTCTTTCTTTCTTTTTAAATACCTGTTTTATTGAAGTATAATTCATATACCATTAAATGTATCCTTGTAAAATGTACAATTCAGAGATGTTTAGTATCACAGTGCTGTCTAAGGGCGGTGTATTATGGGTTGTTTTTAATTACTTTAATGTTGGATCTTTTGTGGTGTTTGCATTTGCTGACCTCTCCCTTCAGAATATTCCTTCCTCATTCACTCTGGGTCCCATTCTCTCATTCTTCCCCTACTTACATTCATAATTGTTTTATGGTCTTTGTGGACTTTTCTTCCTTGACCCATTTCTTTAATGTTGATTTTGGGTACCTTATAATCACTAAGAGGCCTTGTGACTTCAGGAACCACTTGTATTGGTATATGGCTCACAAGTGCCTATTTCAGTCATTTATACCATACATATTTATTGTGCATTTATTGTGTGAAAGGCTCAATTTAGGCCCTTGAAATCTATGCTATCATTGAACTTGCATTCTGTTGGAAAGAGATTTGTCTTTTCCAGAATGTCATATATTTGAAATCGTACATGTATAGTTCTCTTTAGACTGGCTTCTTTAACTTCAGTTCAGTTCAGTCGCTCAGTTGTGTCTGACTCCTTGCGACCCCATGAATTGCAGCACGCCAGGCCTCCCTGTCCATCACCAACTCCCGGAGTTCACACAAACTCACGTCCATCGAGTCGGTGATGCCATCCAGCCATCTCACCCTCTGTTGTCCCCTTCTCCTCCTGCCCTCAATCCCTCCCAGCATCAGAGTCTTTTCCAATGAGTCAACTCTTGGCATGAGGTGACCAAAGTACTGAAGTTTCAGCTTTAGCATCATTCCTTCCAAAGAACACCCAGGGCTGATCTCCTTCAGAATGGACTGGTTGGATCTCCTTGCAGTCTCAAGAGTCTTCTCCAACACCACAGTTCAAAAGCATCAATTCTTTGGCACTCAGCCTTCTTCACAGTCCAACTCTCACATCCATACATGACCACAGAAAAAACCATAGCCTTGACTAGATGGACCTTTGTTGCCAAAGTAATGTCTGCTTTTCAATATGCTATCTAGGTTGGCCATAACTTTTCTTCCAAGGAGTAAGCGTCTTTTAATTTCATGGCTGCTGTCACCATCTGCAGTGATTTTGAAGCCCCCCAAAATAAAGTCTAATGCTGTTTCCACTGTTTCCCCATCTATTTCCCATAAAGTGATGGGACCAGATGCCATGATCTTCGTTTTCTGAATGTTAAGCCAACTTTTTCACTCTCCTTTTTCACCTTCAACAAGAGGCTTTTTAGTTCCTCTTCACTTTCTGCCGTAAGGGTGGTGTCATCTGCATATCTGAGGTTATTGATATTGATTCCAGCTTGTGCGTCTTCCAACCCAGTGTTTCTCATGATGTACTCTGCATAGAAGTTAAATAAGCAGGTGACAATGTACAGCCTTGACATACTCCTTTTCCTATTTGGAATCAGTCTGTTGTTCCATGTCCATTTCTAACTGTTGCTTCCTGACCTGCATATAAATTTCTCAAGAGGCAGGTCAGGTGGTCTGGTATTCTTATCTCTTTCAGAATATGCATTTAAATTTCATTCATGTCTTTCATGACTTGATAGCTAATCTTTTAGTACTGATAATATTGCACTTCCTAGATGTACCACAGTTTATCTAGTCACTCATTAGTCACTCACTGAAGAATCTTCTGGTTGTTTCCAGGTTTTTGCCAGTTATAATTAAAATTTCTATAAACATCTGCATTTTGTATGGGCATACGTTTTCAAATCCTTTGGGTAAATAATAAGTGTGATTGATAAATCATATGATAAGAGTATGTTTAATTTTGTAAGAAACCTCCAAACAGTCTTTCACAGTGGCTGGATCATTTTGAATACCCACCAGCAGGAAATGAAAGTTCTTCATTCACATCTTCACACCACCAGTTACACACCTCAATCAGCATTTAGTGTTGTGCCTGTTCTGGATTTTAGTCATTCTAAAAGTTGTATAGTGGTATGGCATATCATTGTTGTTTGAATTTGCATTTCCTTGATGACAGATGAATTAGAGCATTTTCTATATGCTTATTTGCCATCTGTATATCTTTTTTTGTGAGATATCTATTAAGATCGTTGGCTCATTAAAATTTTTTTTTGAGTTTTAAGAGTTCTTATCTTTTAGATAACAGTCCTTCATTAGATGTCTTTTGCAAATATTTTCTGTTTGTGACTTGTGTTCTCATTGCCTTGATATTGTCTTTCTCAGAGGTTATTAATTTTTAAGTTCAACATGCCAATTATTTTTTTTATGGGTCATGCTTTTGTTGTTTTATCTAAAAAGTCGTCATCATATCCAAGGCCATCTAGGTTTTATCCTATATTATACTCTAAGAGTCTTACAGCTTTGCATTTTACATGGAAGATCTGTGATCTATTTGTAGTTAATTTTTGTGAAAGGTGTAAGATCTGTGTCCAGATTCAATTTTTTGCCTGTGGATGTCCAGTTGTTCCAGCACCATTTGTTGTAAAGATTATCTTTGCTTTATTGTTTTGCCTCTGCTCCTTGTCAAAGATTAGTTGACTTTACTTGAGTGAGTCTGTTTCTGTGCTTTCTTTTGTTCCATTGATTTGTTTTCTTTCTCTAATATTACACTGTCGTAACTACTATAGCTTTATAGTAAGCCTTGACGTTACTTTTGGTCTTTCAACTTTGTTCTTATTTACTGTTGTGTTGGCTATTCTAGGTCTTTTACCTCTCTGTATGAACTTTATTTTATTTTTTTTAAGTTTCTTTTTTTAATTTTATTTAACTTTACAATATTGTATTGTTTTTGCCATATATCAAAATGAATCTGCCACAGGTATACATGTGTTTCCCATCCTGAATCCTCCTCCTTCCTCCCTCCCCATACCATCCCCCTTGAAAAAGTCAAAAGCATACTCATTTGTCAGAGTTTTAGTGTTAGAGATAGTTCTACAGTTTCTATTAGGCAATAATCACTCAATAATATTCTCTTTTAGACCACATGCTTCAGGAAGTGAGGAGACTGAACTAAAGTCCCTAATTTTCATTAGCGCTCTCTCTTTGTGATGGTTCTGTTTTGCCAAATGTGTAATGCCATGTATCTACCATTACAATGTCAATATAAAGCCAAAACACATAGCTTCTCTGCCCTAAAATTCCCTGTGCTCCATCTGCTCATCCCCCCTCCCCACCCAAACCCTTGTCAGCCACTGGTCTTTTTACTGTCTTCTATGGTTTTGTCTTGTCCAGAATGCCATATAATTGGAATCAAGCAGTGTATAGCTTTTTCAGACTGGCTTCTTTCACTTAGCAATTGAATAAATGGTTTTAATGGAGTGAGTGTCCAGATTCTTAACTTTTACACATTAATTTCTCTTAATATTGATTTGGCTCAGAACAATGCTTTATTCACAGCAGTCTCTCTCTAACTTTACAAAAGAAAGGTGTATACCTGCTGCTGCTGCTGCTAAGTTGCTTCAGTCGTGTCCGACTCTGTGTGACCCCATAGACGGAAGCCCACCAGGCTCCCCCGTCCCTGGGATTCTCCAGGCAAGAACACTGGAGTGGGTTGCCATTTCCTTCTCCAATGCATGAAAGTGAAAAGTGAAAGTAAAGTTACTCAGTCGTGCCCAACTCAGTGACCCCATGGACTGCAGCCTACCAGGCTCCTGTGTCCATGGGATTTTCCAGGCAAGAGTACTGGAGTGGGGTGCCATTGCCTTCTCCGGCGTATACCTGTCCATCCCAAAGCATACTATGGTGCATTGTAACTGGGATTATAGAAAACTTAGCAATTAAACAATTTAATTTAATGTCTTAGATTTTTCTTGTGTAAAAGTGAGAATATTTTTGTGTTGCAGAGAGGTTTACGGTGAAAAATGAAAGAATTTTAGTTACAAAATACATTATGTAAGAAGTCTCCGAGGAAGTGAGATGGAAATAAAGGTCAATAAAATAGTGATGTAAAATTTTCAGCTTGAAAGAAGAGTCTATTCGTGTATTTTTAAAATGCGTAACAATTTTATGACCCTGAATTTAGGTTCTATTGCATATTCTTAAAATAGTTGATAGAAGTTTTATTTTAAAATATTTAAAATGTCAGTATTTCCAATAGAGTGGAAATTAAATTCTTTTCAAGTACATATTTTACCACAGGTGAAAAATTGTAGGCATTAACTTGATAATGTGTTAATGGTTACATATTTTTCAAAATTCTTTTAAGGGTCTATGAATAAAAATAGTTGAAGTTTACTCACCTACTATATAAAACCCAGTTTTTTAACCTGGTATATATAACCCTTCATCACCTCTCTCTTTCTAGTCCTTTTTTTTTTGGGTCATTTAACCATTTCCTGCTTTACATTCTGTGCTCCAGTAAAAGAAAACTTAGAAATTCCATATCTTCTTCCCTCCTTGTTTTTATTGTGTTATTCTTTCCCATCTTTGTCTCATTGCTGTCTATTATTCTTTTTTAAAAATTTTTTATTGGCGTGTATCTGATTTAGTATGTTGTTAGTTTCAGGTGAACAACAAAGGAAATCAGTTATACATATACATATATCCACTCTTTCCTATGCTATACACTATGTTATTAGTTTATCTATTTTATATATAGTAGTGAGTGTGTGTCAGTCCTAATCTCATCATTTATCACCCCCTCCTTTTCCTCCGGGTAACCATAAGTTTTTTTGCTGCATCTGTGACTCTTATTTCTTTTTTTTGTAATTAAGTTTATTTGTACATTTTTTGTTTAGATTCCACATGTAAGTGATAATAACATTTATTTCTGTCTGTCTGACTTTACTCAGTATGACTATCTTTACTCAGTGTGACTCTCTCTTGGTCCATCTGTGTTGCTGCAAATGGCATTATTTCATTCTTTTTTGTGGCTGAATAATATTCCATTTATATATATATACCACATCTTTTTTATCCATTCACCTATTGGTGGGCATTTAGGTTTCTTCCATGTCCTGGCTATCATAAATAGTGCTGCAGTGAACATCAGGATGCTTGCCTCTTTTTGAATTATGGTTTTCTCCAGGTTTTTGCCCAGGAGTAAGATTGCTGGATTATATAGTAGCTCTCTTTTCAGTTTTTTAAGGACCCTCTTTATTGTTCTCCTTAGTGCCTATACCAATAGCATTGGTATATATACATTGGGAATATACAGTCCTATCCCCAGTGCAAGGGTTCCCTTTTCTCCATATCCTCTCCAGCATTTATTGTTTGTAGATTTTTTTGACATGGCCAGTCTGACTTGTGTGAAGTGATACTTCATTGTAGTTTTGATTGCATTTCTCCAAAAGTTAGTGATGTTGAGCATCTTTTCATGTACTTTTTGGCTATCTATATGTCTTCTTTGGAAAAGTACCTGTTTCAGTCTTCTACCCATTTTTTTGATTGGATTTATTTATTTATTTTTTATGTTAAGCTGCATGAGCTGTTTGTATATTTTGGAGATTAATGCCTTGTCAATTGCTTCATTTGTAAATATTTTTTCCATTTCAAGGGTTGTCTTTTCGTTTATGGTTTCCTTTGTTGTGCAGATCTTTTACGTTTAATTAGACCTTTTTTGTCTTATTTTTGTTTTTATTTCCATTAGTCTAGGAGGTGGATTGAAAAAGATCTTGGTACTCTTTGTCAAGTAATGTTCTGCCTGTGTTCTGCTTTGATAGTTTTATAGTATCTGGCCTTACTTTAAAGACTTATTTAGGTCTTTAATCCATTTTGAGTTTATTTTTATATATGGCATTAGTGACTGTTCTAATTTCATTCTTTTACATGTAGCTGTCCAGTTTTCCCAGCTCTGTTTATTGGAGAGACTGTCTTTTCTCCATTGTACATTCTTGTCTCCATTGCCATACATTAGGTGACAGTAGGTGTGTGGGTTTATCTCTGGACTTTGTATTTTGTTCCATTGATCTATATTTCTCTTTTTGTGCCAATACCATACAGTTTTGATAACTGTAGTTTTGTATTATAGTCTGAATTCAGGGAGTCTGATTCCTCTGGCTTCATTTTTCTTTCTTCAGTTTGCTTTGGCTATTTGGGGTATTTTGTGTTTCCATACAAATTAAAAGTTTTTTGTTCTAATTTTATGAAAAATCAGATCAGATCAGTCGCTCAGTCGTGTCGGACTCTTTGCGACCCCATGAATCGCAGCACGCCAGGCCTCCCTGTCCATCACCAACTCCCGGAGGTCACTCAGACTCACATCCCATTGGTAATTTGACAGGGTTGAATTGAATCTGTACATTGTTTTGAATAGTAGAGTCATTTTGACAGTATTGATTCCCTTAATCAAAGAATGTGGTATTTCTCTCCATCTGTTTGTGTCACCTTTAAAGTCTTGATTGAGGAATTTCCTGTGTCCCCTCACTTCATACTGGCGCAGATTCTCACGTGCCAGGCACCCCTGCTGCCCTCCTAGTTTGCACCACTGTATTCACATGCTGTTTTGTCTTTATGGCCCCCCCACCCCCAACCCCCCTGTGAGATTGGACTGCAAAGTCTCAGAGTAGGAACTGTGTTTCATCTTGGGCTCCTCAGCACCTAACCGAGGGGCACCTAACTCCTCAGCACCTAACATACACCTCTCCTGGTATTAACTTAATTTATTGGGCAAATATTATTAAATGAAGCAAGAAAAAGTAGATTTCAACTGTTAGAAGGATAATTCTTGTATATAACTCTTTGGTAGGGGTTTTCAATTACACTGTTAAAGACTATTTTTGTTTTATGCTGGTTATTTCTCTAGCTGTAATGTTTACATTTACTGACAAGGCTTTTGGTAAGATTTCATATGAAAATCAGGGTTTGAACCTAAAAATGAATTTAGGAACCTTTTTTGTAGTAGAAGGAGGACAACTTTGTGAGCAATAGAGCAAGGGCTTCTGGTTTCAGCCCTGCCACAAACTTGCCATGTGATTGTATAAATTAACCAGCCTGCAGGTGACTTTTCTCATCTATTAAATGAGTGAGTGACCAGATAGTTCTTAAATTTCCTTTATTCTTTATTTAATCGAGATGACATTTCAATTAGGTAAACATATGATTAGTCTCGACAAGAAGAGTAAAAATATATGCTTAATTTATTTTCTAATTATTCATACTATGAACATTATTTCGGACTCTTTTGTTGACCATGATGGCCACTCCATTTCTTCTGAGGGATTCCTGCCCGCAGTAGTAGATATAATGGTCATCTGAGTTAAATTCACCCATTCCAGTCCATTTTAGTTCGCTAATTCCTAGAATGTCGACATTCACTCTTGCCATCTCTTGTTTGACCACGTCCAATTTGCCTTGATTCATGGACCTGACATTCCAGGTTCCTATGCAGTATTGCTCTTTACAGCATCGGACTCTGCTTCTATCACCAGACACATCCACAGCTGGGTATTCTTTTTGTTTTGGCTCCATCCCTTCATTCTTTCTGGAGCTATTTCTCCACTGATCTCCAGTAGCACATTGGGCCTCTACTGACCTGGGGAGTTTCTCTTTCAGTATCCTATCATTTTGTCTTTTCATACTGTTCATGGGGTTCTCAAGGCAAGAATACTGAAGTGGTTTGCCATTCCCTTCTCCAGCGGACCACACCCTGTCATCTCTCTCCACCATGACCCACCCATCCCAGGTTGCCCCTCGGGCATGGCTTAATTTCATTGAGTTAGACAAGGGTGTGGTCCTTGTGTGGTCCAGTAACGCCGAAGAAGCTGAAGTTGAACGGTCGTATGACGACCTACAAGACCTTTTAGAACTAACACCCAAAAAAGATGTCCTTTTCATTATAGGGGACTGGAATGCAAAAGTAGGAAGTCAAGAAACACCTGGAGTAACAGGCAAATTTGGCCTTGGAACACGGAATGAAGCAAGGCAAAGACTAATAGAGTTTTGCCAAGAAAATGCACTGGTCATAGCAAATACCCTCTTCCAACAACACAAGAGAAGACTCTATACATGGACATCACCAGATGGTCAACACCGAAAGCAGATCGATTATATTCTTTGCAGCCAAAGATGGAGAAGCTCTATACAATCAGCAAAAACAAGACCAGGAGCTGACTGTGGCTGAGACCATGAACTCCTTATTGCCAAATTCAGACTGAAATTGAAGAAAGTAGGGAAAACTACTAGACCATTCAGGTATGACCTAAATCAAATCCCTTATGATTATACAGTGGAAGTGAGAAATAGATTTAAGGGCCTAGATCTGATAGATAGAGTGCCTGATGAACTATGGAATGAGGTTCGTGACATTGTACAGGAGACAGGGATCAAGACCATCTGCATGGAAAAGAAATGCAAAAAAGCAAAATGGCTGTCTGGGGAGGCCTTACAAATAGCTGTGAAAAGAAGAGAAGCGAAAAGCAAAGGAGAAAAGGAAAGATATAAACATCTGAATGCAGAGTTCCAAAGAATAGCAAGAAGAGATAAGAAAGCCTTCTTCAGTGATCAATGCAAAGAAATAGAGGAAAACAACAGAATGGGAAAGACTAGGGATCTATTCAAGAAAATCAGAGATACCAAAGGAACATTTCATGCAAAGATGGGCTTGATAAAGGACAGAAATGGTATGGACCTAACAGAAGCAGAAGATATTAAGAAGAGATGGCAAGAATACACAGAAGAACTGTACAAAAAGGAGCTTCACGACCCAGATAATCATGATGATGTGATCACTGACCTAGAGCCAGACATCTTGGAATGTGAAGTCAAATGGGCCTTAGAAAGCATCACTACGAACAAAGCTAGTGTAGGTGATGGAATTCCAGTGGAGCTATTCCAAGTCCTGAAAGATGATGCTGTGAAAGTGCTGCACTCAATATGCCAGCAAATTTGGAAAACTCAGCAGTGGCCACAAGATTGGAAAAGGTCAGTTTTCATCCCAGTCCCAAAGAAAGGCAATGCCAAAGAATGCTCAAACTACTGCACAATTGCACTCATCTCACACGCTAGTAAAGTAATGCTCAAAATTCTCCAAGCCAGGCTTCAGCAATATGTGAACCATGAACTACCTGATGTTCAAGCTGGTTTTAGAAAAGGCAGAGGAACCAGAGATCAAATTGCCAACATCCGCTGGATCATGGAAAAAGCAAGAGAGTTCCAGAAAAAAATCTATTTCTGCTTTATTGACTATGCCAAAGCCTTTGACTGTGTAGATCACAATAAATTATGCAAAATTCTGAAAGAGATGGGAATACCAGACCACCTGATCTGCCTCTTGAGAAATCTGTATACAGGTCAGGAAGCAACAGTTAGAACTGGTCATGGAACAACAGACTGGTTCCAAATAGGAAAAGGAGTACGTCAAGGCTGCATATTGTCACCATGTTTATTTAACTTATATGCAGAGTACATCATGAGAAATGCTGGACTGGAAGAAACACAAGTTGGAATCAAGATTGCTGGGAGAAATATCAATAACCTCAAATATGCAGATGACACGACTCTTATGGCAGAAAGTGAAGAGGGGCTGAAAAGCCTCTTGATGAAAGTGAGAGTGGAGAGTGAAAAGGTTGGCTTAAAGCTCAACATTCAGAAAACGAAGACCATGGCATCTGGTCCCATCACTACATGGGAAATAGATGGGGAAACAGTGGAAACAGTGTCAGACTTTGTTTTTCTGGGCTCCAAAATCACTGCAGATGGTGACTGCAGCCATGAAATTAAAAGACGCTTACTCCTTGGAAGGAAAGTTATGACCAACCTAGATAGCATATTCAAAAGCAGAGACATCACTTTGCCAACAAAGGTTCGCCTAGTTAAGGCTATGGTCTTTCCTGTGGTTATGTATGGATGTGAGAGCTGGACTGTGAAGAAGGCTGAGTGCCGAAGAATTGATCCTTTTGAACTGTGGTGTTGGAGAAGACTCTTGAGAGTCCCTTGGACTGCAAGAAGATCCAACCAGTCCATTCTGAAGGAGATCAATCCTGGAATTTCTTTGGAAGCAATGATGTTAAAGCTGAAACTCCAGTATTTTGGCCACCTCATGCGAAGAGTTGACTCATTGGAAAAGACTCTGATGCTGGGAGGGATTGAGGGCAGGAGGAGAAGGGGACGACAGAGGATGAGATGGCTGGATGGCATCACTGACTTGATGGGTGTGAGTCTGGGTGACCTCCGGGAGTTGGTGATGGACAGGGAGGCCTGGCGTGCTGCGGTTCATGGGGTTGCGAAGAGTCGGACACGACTGAGCAACTGATCTGATCTCTGATCTGATGGACATTATATGTGGTACAGTAGATGACGGTGACCTTGTTTATATCACATACAAATTACATAGTCATGGGTTAGATTTTATCCTTAACTAAAACAATACAATTTAAATTGTCATCATTGAAAATCTAGAAGTATTTCATATGTTGATTCATATAATTTCCAGATTATATTTTGGCCTCTTTCAGAAAGTACTTAATTTGATCTGATTAATATTATACTTTCCTGTGCACTTCAGTCAGTCTAGAAGTGAATTTATTCATGTTGAAACATTTCTTTGTGGTCAGTTAGTCAGTGTAGCCTTATTCAGTGAGGAGCAATATTAAAAACAATTGCAAAAACGCTCTGCTACGTCTTTTGGTTATTCACAGACTGTAGTAATTCAGTTTTATAAAGCTTGATTAAATGATATTAAGGTATGACTTTTATAAAGGGTTTGAAATTATATTGTTTGGCCAAAACAAAGGCAGTATTTCCTTTCTTGGCTTCCACTCCATCCAGCCCCGCTTTCCTCCACCTGCTTGAGGAAAACTGTATTTTTTCAGACAAACCTCATAATTGCCCTTCTGTGCCTGATTTGGGCCTCAGGAAAGGCCCATAGCATCTGTAAAGCTGGCAGAAAAATGGTCTTTCCAGGCAGGCACAGGGTTGCTGGGTAGTGAGCCAATCCACAGCTTTGTCTGAGCAGCTGAGAACTTTGCTGGAGTATTACCACGGTGTTCAGTAACACGGACCTGTGCCATGAGCAAGTAAAGCACTGAGCAAGTGTCAGGGTCAATATTTATAGACCACTACGTCGCTGCCTTGCAGAGAGAGAAAACCAGAGGGAAACAAGCACACAGAGGGCAGGGAAAGAAAGACTGTACTGGAGGGAGCTTTAATTTCCCATTTTTTTCTTAAAACATTCTTTTTGATTGTCAGGTTCAAACTTCTGCTGAATCACAACCATTTTCCGTTGAGCTATGACAAGAGAGGATACAAAAAGTTAAACAAGCAAGCCTATCATACGTAGAAGGTAAGTAATTAGCCAGCTCAGTCTTGCTTTTGCTCGTAAACGCCATCTCCTTTTTGGCTGCTCTACATCAGTAAGCAAAGGGCTGTGTGACATGCTAAAGCTACTGAGGAAAGTCTGCCTGCTGGTTGAGAGTGTTCTTGGTGGCAGTGTATCTTTGTGTTCTGCTCTTAAGAATGTTGTGTAGGTTCAAAATGCACTACAGTGTCGTGGGTGGTGGGAATGGCTCTTGAACACTGATTCCGTGGTGTGTCCTGTCAGTAAATTTCTGTGTCTTCCTTCTCTTAGACTTGAAGTCTTTTGATTGGTAAATTTGTGTTTACTTTTTATATTGGTATTAAAACATGATTATTAGTAAGTTTATAGTGGATGCTGGTTTAGAAATGGAATGGGGGAAAATTCAGATGAATGGGTGAAGATGTTGACTTTGTGAAAATGTGTAGACTGTGAATTTGAGATGTGAGAAACATAAGGTCTTTTTGAAAGAAATCCAGTGTCCATTCGGCAGTGCATTAAAATGAAATAATGATTACTGCTGGGAACAGAGAAAAGCAGGAGTGATGAAAAGTCAGGACAGGCTTCTTAAGCCAAGATGCAAAGGACTCAGTGTTTAGGAGAATTTCTCTGCTTGTCTAAGTGACCTGCTAGATTGGGTCCTCACAAAATGTGGTTCTTTACTAAAGACATTAAGTTAACATCCCCTGCTCCACATCATAGTTTTTTCTTTTTTCCTCGCTTTCATCACAGGCAGCACTTGGACACATGATTCTCTATGTGACTATAGTGCTTTTGTATATTCACTTATCATCATTGTTTTACATATCCCAGATTGACATTAAAAGCAGTGTTGCTAAAGGGGACAGAAAGTACTTGGTTTCTATGTGTTTTCTGATTTAGGACACCCATGAATTGATACACTTGTGTTTTATGTCTACTGCACATGATTTGGAAAGTAATATGTTACTTTGCTGTAGGTTTGGCATTAACTAGATGAAATTTGTCAACCGACAGATTGAAAATTTCCCTGTAGGTTTTTTTAGTTGTGGAATAACACTAGTGTGGTATTTAAAAATTTTAGGTTGGGTGATAGATGGTGATTACATTTCCAAAGATTTTTTGTATTACATAAATATTTGTATTACATATTAAGTTAAAAACAAAAATAACATTAATGCTGCAGTAGAGCTTAAACTGCAAACCAATAGAGATACAAGAAAAAGCTAATACTCTGGATAGCCTTTGTATTAGAGTTAATATTCAGGAATGCACTCATTCTAAAACTGGATAAACTTATGTCCAAAACAGTAGGTGGAATATCTTAAGTAAATATCTTAAAATGAAGCCAATAGTTGTAGAATATCATTGCTGTTGAATCACATAAAATTTTAAAAATAATGCAAAATGCTTCAAAATCAGTTTTACTAATTCAGATGTGCTTTAAGGCTAATCTGATATCTAAAGTTAAACTGTATTTGACTTGCATTTAGTGCTTGTTTTAGCATCTGCATCAAGCATCTTTTTTTTTTTTTTTAAGGTATTGGCTACCCTTTTATTAATGGGTTTCAGTAGACTTTTGTTTATTTTGAAAATGCAACCATAGTTGATTTAGAATGGGTGTTTCTCAAAATTTTCTTTGCTAATACCTTTGGGTAATAACTCTTAATCAAGATTGTAATTTCAGGTCTTTAATATCTTTTACTCATTCATTTTATGTTACATAAATAACATATTCAATCAGTGATAGTTGACTTCTTAAGACTTTTAAAATTTGTTTTATTTTTATTTGTTCTGGTATCTTGTTTCTGAAATACCCTATGGAAACTTTGGTCAGAAAGCAAGCTAACAAAATTACTACAATAAAATAAAGTTTTCCCTTTAATCAAAAGAGGAAATAGAAAAGTGTGGTATAGATTGACAGTGTCTAAGATGGGATGTATATTGGTTGAAGGCTGGCTGAGCATTTTAAAACTTGAAACACTATCTCAATATTATTTTTGACTTTAATGTCAACCCTAATATTGGTTATTTATCATATTTGTAAATAACATTTCATACTTAAGTAAAAGCGTTAGTCACTCAGTCGTGTCCAACTCTTTGCGACTCCATGGACTATATCCCACGAGGCTCCTCTGTCCATGGAATTCTCCAGCAAGAATACTGGAGTGGTTAGCCATTCCCTTCTCCAGGGGTTCTTCCCGACCCATGGATTGAATCCAGGTCTCCCACATTGCAGGTAGATTCTTTACCATCTGAGCCACCAGCCACCATAAAATGGGGAAGCATTTCATACATAGACATATTATAAAAATGAATAGGATCTTTTGTATCATGTTTTGACTATCTGTTAAAGTTAGTGAATTTAGCTTGAAATGTTAATGTTAGCCTCCTCTCACTGCCCATAAGTCACTTGCTGTATTCCTAGTGCATATGCTATACTACCCTTAGAGGGATCCATCTCTCACCGTGATGAACTCTCTACTTTCTTGCTAAAGCCCTCTCATCCATGGCCCTCTTTTGCTCATAGATAGAGGTCAGGCTTCTTGGCACCAAGAGTCCCTTCTGATCTGGCTGCTACTTTTGTTCTATATTCATCTTTTGCTGTTCGTTCTGGGCTGTTTTCCACATCTGTTTTCTCCATGAGAGTATTCCTTCTCCCTCTGCTTTATGCTCCGACATTATTGGAATATCTTTTATATTTCTAAAGCAATCCGTGCTGTTTTACTCCTGTCTGGAATTGTTTGTTTCTTCTTCTGTCATGAAACACCCTCTTCGTGGTCTTTGCCTCTCAGCCTTAGTGAAGCTATCCCTTCCTGATGGCCTGCTGGTCCACCGTCAGCCTCTGTGGTCTGGCCTCCTGTCACACCATGGCCGCAGCACTTGTGCAAAGTCCATGATACAGTGTTTTGTCTTCCCATATGAGTTTGTGAGCTATGTACGTAGCCAGGTTTTAACATTTTATTTATTTAATTTTTGTAGCAGAATTAAAAGTTTATTCCACTTTTTCTTACAGCACAAAACTTAAAAACAGTATTATTTAGCATTTAATGTACATGAACTAGGAAAATATGAGAAGCCCAGCTGTCAAATGTATTATTACATTGTGGAAAAAGTGACCTCAAATATATAAAAATGCACAAAGCATTAGTCTTCCTCCATTACTGCTTAGAAAGATATGCTTGTTTCTCAATTTACAAAGAAGAATCAGGACAGTTTAAATTATTAAAAATTTTGCATACAGAACACTGCAGTTGCTTATGTAGGAGGGCATTCTCACCAGCTTCTTCTATACACAATTGAATATATAATTTTGTATGATTTTAAATGAATTCTTTTGTGTTCTTCCAAGACCTAATGTAAAACAGATACTCAAGAACTTGAACTAAGGAAAAACTTTATCAAAATTTATTTTAAACCCACTTTTCCTTGTAGAGTTTATTTTAATGTAATTTAAAACCTTGGTTAACTGGATTGAAGGAAAAGCCTCTTACGAAGTTGGTAAATGCTTTTGAAACAGTAGCAATACTTAAATTTGTTTCTCTACCAGCAATTATAGTAGGGCATATTCATCCATGCAAGTAGATATTTTTTGAACTAATAACCTATTTGAATGACATTCAAAATTATCTTGGTTAGCACATATAAATTCAGGATACATAGCCTGCAAATATTTAATTAATTTCATGAAATCTATCAACAAAATCAGCTAGTTGCTGCACTCCTATGAATTGCTGTGATAAATTAAGTGATGCAGTGGCAAACTGAAGACAGAGTTATACCTTCCAAAAGGTCCAGAGAGAGTTTCAGGAGAGAATGGGTCCATCCTCGTGTATATTGAAAAATTACAGCGTGGAATGACTCTTCAATGTTACCAATAAAGTTACACCTTCTAATTTTATTTCCTCTTGTAGAGAAAGTTAAGGATTTAAGGAAGTAATAGAAAATCATGACTTAAAATTTCTCTAAACTGAAAGGTGATACTTCATTTCAGTCAGAAGAATTTGCCCCTCAAATTAGAAATGTTCAAAGAAAAGGATGGCAATGTTTAAAAAAGTAGTTGAAAAATAGCATGTTTCTTTGAGCTCAGATAGTGAATAAAATTTTATTTTCTCTTTAATTGTGTTTTATTTCCCTACCATACATAAAATATTTACTTTGTATGTGAAATAATTTGTGTGCCAGAATCAAGATATAGCTTTATGCAGTTTAGAATAATTCAAAACTTTCCTTATTTTGGTTATTTTTAAGTCTCTGTGTACTCTACTAGTGGTTTCCACTGCAATTGAAGTCTTACAAACCTCTGCCAGCTGTTGAATATGACTCTTCCATTTGTTTAACCTTGAATTGTATCTGTCTTAGGAATAAAAACAAGATTGGATATTTTCACAGGAAACATTGGTAGCTTTTTAATTTGCTTGGTATGGACCATAATTCAGTCTGTAATTTTTCTTCAGATTTATTTTGCCCACACAACTATCTTGTAGTTAATTAAATAGGTACGATAGGGTGTCTTATCAAAGAGTTATAGGTACAAATTTATATATCTTACTTATCAAGTCGTAAAATGGGAAGAACAGAAGTTATTGTGGTCATGGGTTTAGGAATGTACCTTGTTTCCATCAGCAAGTGATGAGAAAAATCTGAGTTTGCCTCAATATTAAAAAAATTACAGCAAAAACAAATGAAGGCAAAGAAAATACCATTACTACCACCAGCAAGAAGTCAAAAAAGCATACAAAAGTTTGCTAAAACAATTAAATTTTTATTATTGTTAGCAGGTTAGCTTGCTAGTCATTTTCTTTCTATAGCTATGCATGGCATAGAATTCACAGAACATGAGAGGAAAAAAAATGAATTAATCATGGAAGTAGAAACTTCAAAAGCTTCTTCTTTAACTGTTTTATTATATATATAAGGGCAAATGTTGTACAAAGTGGCAGTGTAATTTGCCAAACATCAGCTTTTAAAGTAGCTAGTTAGGATTTTGATTTAAAAAAAATGTAAGGCCAGTATTTTATCATTGTGACTTTCCCTATCTGTTTATAATTGCCCTTTTTATTTTGTGTATTGCATGTAAAGCCTAATTTGTTGTATCTCTGAGTTTTGTCATGTATTCAGACTGCTTTGCATTATTTCACAACTCCTGAAATTTAGCCAGTAATTACTGCTCCCAACTGAGATGGAGGTCTTTTCCACTTATAATCATAGTTAAACATATTTATTTTTAAATAACAGAAACTCTTTTCTGGCTTCCCTGATTTCTCCCACTCTCTTTGGTAGTACAGTTAGATTTATGCCCTCACAAACATTCTCTTTTTCAGTAGGATATGGCAGATAGTCCTGAAGCAAAAGACAGAAATTGAAGAAACAAATTTAATACTTTCATCATATCTTGGCTTCTAATAGGGAATATATAGTTATATATTGTTTTATAGCTTTAAGATGACCATTGTATTTACAGCTGGAAAATTATTGAAAACGAAAATCAAAGAACCAAATGTGCTTTTCTAGATTATATAGACTTTCATCTGAGAGTCTTAAAAAATATAAATAATTAAAGGGTCAGAGAGGAGTAAAACATTCTTGTTTTGTACATCTCATCTTCTTTTAAAACTTTGCTTCTCTATTCCTGTCCCCACCATCCCCAAAGGAACTGGAGCTCTTCAATTCTTTCCATTCTCATTTCTGGAAACAATTGCTTGTACTGAAAAATGAAAATGTTTTTGAGCAAGTCACTGGATGCTTGTCTTAGCCTCAGCCTATGATTTCTATACCTTCTTCTCTCCTTCCTCAGTTAAGTGACCTGCTCTACCCAAACTTTCCAGTAAATGAAAATAGGATGACTATTCTCCATCCCTTAGTATATATTTTCATTGGATTGATACTTTTCATTTTAAAGATGTATTACCTATCTTCTCAAACTCTTTGTGCTCAGAGATTTACAATTTTAAAATCTTTGCTAATATGAGAGAGGAAGGTGATAATTATGTTTTTAATTACTAGTAAACTTGAGTCGGAGGGGATTATTAGTTATTAGCATTATATTTTTATCATTTGTCTATTTATATAGTTTTCTTTTTTCAGAGGCTGTATTTCTCTTATTGGTTTAAAAAGTTTGGGTATTTTTTTAAGTCAAATAATCTTGGTTCTTTAAAGCCCTGTTAGTTGTAACTGTTTTCATAAGCTTCTGATCACTTTAAAATTTTGTTTTTTGTGGTTTGAAATAGGTGTATTGGAAATACCTTTATTAATTCTAATGAATATTTTCTTCATCTCCTTTGAAGCTTATAATGTTTTTTACAATCCAAATATATCAAAACTATTTTTTTATATTTTTATGGTTTATTGTAGTTCAGTCTCCCAGTCATGTTTGACTTTTTGAAGATCATGGCATCTGGTCCCATCACTTCATGGGAAATAGATGGGGAAACAGTGGAAACAGTGTCAGACTTTATTTTTCTGGGCTCCAAAATCACTACAGATGGTGACTGCAGCCATGAAATTAAAAGATGCTTACTCCTTGGAAGGAAAGTTATGACCAACCTAGATAGCATATTCAAAAGCAGAGATATTACTTTGCCAACAAAGGTTCGCCTAGTCAGATCAGATCAAATCAGATCAGTCGCTCAGTCGTGTCCGACTCTTTGCGACCCCATGAACTGCAGCACGCCAGGCCTCCCTATCCATCACCAGCTCTCGGAGGTCACTCAGACTCACATTCATCGAGTCAGTGATGCCATCCAGCCATCTCATCCTCTGTCGTCCCCTTCTCCTCCTGCCCTCAATCCCTCCCAGCATCAGAGTCTTCTCCAATGAGTCAACTCTTCGCATGAGGTGGCCAAAATACTGGAGTTTCAGCTTTAGCATCATTCCTTCCAAAGAAATCCCAGGATTGATCTCCTTCAGAATGGACCAGTTGGATCTCCTTGCAGTCCAAGGGACTCTCAAGAGTCTTCTCCAACACCACAGTTCAAAAGCATCAATTCTTCGGCGCTCAGCCTTCTTCACAGTCCAGCTTTCACATCCATACATGACCACAGGAAAGACCATAGCCTTGACTAGGCGAACCTTTGTTGGCAAAGTGATGTCTCTGCTTTTGAATATACCATCTAGGTTGGTCATAACTTTCCTTCCAAGGAGTAAGCGTCTTTTAATTTCATGGCTGCAGTCACCATCTGTAGTGATTTTGGAGCCCATGGTTTTTCCTGTGGTCATGTATGGATGTGAGAGCTGGACTGTGAAGAAGGCTGAGCACTGAAGAACTGATGCTTTTGAACTGTGGTGTTGGAGAAGACTCTTGAGAGTCCCTTGGACTGCAAGGAGATCCAACCAGTCCATTCTGAAGGAGATCAGCCCTGGGATTTCTTTGGAAGGACTGATGCTAAAGCTGAAACTCCAGTACTTTGGCCACCTCATGTGAAGAGTTGACTCACTGGAAAAGACTCTGATGCTGGGAGGGATTGAGGGCAAGAGGAGAAGGGGATGACAGAGGATGAGATGGCGGGATGACAGAGGATGAGATGGCTGGATGACATCACTGACTCGATGGACGTGAGACTCAGTGACCTCCGGGAGTTGGTGATGGATAGGGAGGCCTCAGATCAGATCAGATCAGATCAGTCGCTCAGTCGTGTCCGACTCTTTGCGACCCCATGAACCGCAGCACGCCAGGCCTCCCTGTCCATCACCAGCTCCCGGAGGTCACTCAGACTCGCATCCATCGAGTCAGTGATGCCATCCAGCCATCTCATCCTCTGTCATCCCCTTCTCCTCCTGCCCTCAATCCCTCCCAGCATCAGAGTCTTCTCCAATGAGTCAACTCTTCGCATGAGGTGGCCAAAGTACTGGAGTTTCAGCTTTAGCATCATTCCTTCCAAAGAAATTCCAGGGCTGATCTCCTTCAGAATGGACTGGTTGGATCTTCTTGCAGTCCAAGGGACTCTCAAGAGTCTTCTCCAACACCACAGTTCAAAAGCATCAATTCTTCGGCGCTCAGCCTTCTTCACAGTCCAGCTCTCACATCCATACATGACCACAGGAAAGACCATAGCCTTGACTAGGTGAACCTTTGTTGGTAAAGTAATGTCTCTGCTTTTCAATATGCTATCTAGGTTGGTCATAACTTTCCTTCCAAGGAGTAAGTGTCTTTTAATTTCATGGCTGCAGTCACCATCTGCAGTGATTTTGGAGCCCAGAAAAACAAAGTCTGACACTGTTTCCACTGTTTCCCCATCTATTTCCCATGCAGTGATGGGACTAGATGCCATGATCTTCGTTTTCTGAATGTTGAGCTTTAAGCCAACCTTTTCACTCTCCACTTTCACTTTGATCAAGAGGCTTCTGAGTTCCTCTTCACTTTCTGCCATGAGAGTGGTGTCATCTGCATATCTGAGGTTATTGATATTTCTCCCGGCAATCTTGATTCCAACTTGTGTTTCTTCCAGTCCAGCGTTTCTCATGATGTACTCTGCATATAAGTTAAATAAACATGGTGACAATATGCAGCCTTGATGTACTCCTTTTCCTATTTGGAACCAGTCTGTTGTTCCATGACCAGTTCTAACTGTTGCTTCCTGACCTGCATACAGATTTCTTAAGAGGCAGATCAGGTGGTCTGGTATTCCCATCTGTTTCAGAATTTTCCATAGTTTATTGTGATCTGGCGTGCTGCAATTCAAGGGGTCACAAAGAGTCGGACACGACTGAGTGACTCATCTGATCTGATGGACTGCAGCATGCCAGATGTTTCTGTCCCTCACCATTTCCTGAAGTTTGCCCAAGTTCATGTCCATTGCATTGGTGATGCCATCCGTCCATCTCATCTTATGATGGCCTCTTCTCCTTTTGCCCTCAATCTTTCCCAGCATCAGGGACTTTTCCATTGAGTCACCTGTTTGCATTAGATGACCAAAATCCTGGAGTTTCAACTTCAGCATTATTTCTTCCAATAAGTATTCATGGTTGATTTCCCTTAAGATTGACTGGTTTGATCTCCTTGCTATCCTAAGGACTCTCAGGGGTCTTCTCCAGTACCACAGTTCGAAGGCATCAGTTTTTCAGCACTCAGCCTTCTTTATGGTCCAGCTTTCACAGCTGTACATGACCACTGGGAAGACCATAGCCTTGACTATATGGACCTTTTTTGGCAGGGAAATGTCGCTGCTTTTCAACACAATGTCTAGGTTTGTCATCATTTTCCTGCCCAGAAGAAAACATCTTCTGATTTCATGGTTGCAAGCACCATCTGCAGTGATTTTAGATAACAAGAAGAGGAAATCTGTCACTATTTCCAACTTTTCCCTTCTGTTTGCCATGAAGTAATGGGGCCGGATGCCGATCTTAGTTTTTTTTTTTTAATTTTTAGTTTGAAGCCAACTTTCACTCTCCTCCTACACTCTCGTAGAGAGGCTCTTTAGTTCCTCTTCACTTTCTGCCATTAGAGTGGTATCATCTGCATATCTGAGGTTGTTGATGTTTCCCCTGCCTATCTTGATTCCAGCTTGTAATTTAAGAAGCCCAGCATTTCTCACAATGTGCTCAGTGTACAGATTAAACAAACAGGGTGACAGCAGACAGCCCTGTCGTACTCCTTCCCCAATCCTGAACCAATCAGTTGTTCCATACAGGGTTCTAAATGTTGCTTCTTGACCCACATACAGCTTTCTCAGGAGACAGGTAAGATGGTCTGGTATTCCCATCTCTTTAAGAGCTTTCCACAGTTTCTTATGCTGCACACAGTCAAAGGCTTCCGCATAGCCGATGAAACAGAGGTAGATGTTTTTGTGGAATTCCCTTGCTTTCTCTATGATCCAGGGAATCCTGGCAATTTGATCTCTGGTTTCTCTTCCTTTTCTAAACCCAGCTTGGACATCTGAATGTTCTTGGTTAATTCTATGATTCAAAAAGGACTTATTAGCTAACTACTTCAATACTTTCAGTCCCCTTCCCCACTTTTTTAATGAAGTTATCTCTTAACTTGTGCTCCTGTGATGCAAATTTAAATCTTTATGTTACCTGTCAACTTGTATTGCATTTAAAATTTTGTGTCTAAGAAATAAAATTTCATGTTTATTATTAAGTAAGATTTAAGCATTGGAACATATTAGGGTGTTGTGGGACTTAACTTGGCAGGTGCCTTGAAATTACTGTAGACAGGAGGCTGCATTTATTACTTTTGTTAAAGCAGACTTAATAAGAATATGAATCTGTGAGTGATAAATTATACGTTAATAATAGTCACCATTTATCAAGGTTTTCTGGAAAATATATCTGGCATTCCACCAAGCATTGTAGCTATGTTTCATTAACTATTACGATTTCCTTGTAAGTTGAGTGACTTACTCTGATTTTTTTTTCAGGATAAACTGAGACCCCAAGATATAAAGTAGCCTGACGGGTCTCACATAGCTAATAAATGATAGGGCCATGAAATAAACCCAGATCTGAACAAAGTCCATCTTTTAAGGAATTATTACCAAATAGAGAACTTATGCTTTTGCCATGAATGTTAAGAGATGCAGGTCTGTGGGGTCAGGTGTTAAAACCTTCCTGACTTGGGTCTGTCTATGAAGAAATGAACTCAGGAACAATGACTTTCAAAGGACATCAAGGAAATGGGTGATATGAGAAGCCTTTTATTGTTTGGGGTTAATAATGAAGACACAAGAATCTCAAGGTGGACAGAAATAACCCTGGATTTGAAATCAGCTAAAATCAGTTACATTTTTTAGAACAACTTCAGATTTTAGTACCTCTATTGATTTTTGTAATTTTCTTTCATCCAAAGCCAGCTTGTTCACTTCTCCCCCATGTACAAAATACACAGCACCATTCCCTCCCTCACATACCTGCTTGTGACCTCAGCAAGGAAATTGGCACTGGGCCACCAGGCCAGCAGGGAGAGACTATTCATTTGGGCCTCTGTTTTTATAACTATAAGCTTCGTTCAGGGAAGACATGAGTCTCCCTAACTGGCAGCCTTGGCTCTCATCTCTATTTTAACCTACTAAGTTAAAAGCCTCATAGCAGGAAAGGAAATTCTAGATATGTTAGTATAGCATTAGAACTCAGTACTTTTGTGCTAACTGGTGTATCTGGAGTAGTGTGAAAGGATAGCTCTATCTGCTGTGAATGAACTTAACCGATAAATACAGTTTGTATATGTTGGAGGCAGGAATTCCTATATAAAGTTTATACAAAGACATTTGCTCTCTTATTTGTTTATTATACATTTGGCCATCAGAAAGTAATTTGTTTTCCTCTTTAACTCAAGGCAAACCATTTTGCTTCAAGATAACACAGGATTTTCTTTCTCCCTGGGTCACTCTGCTCTTTGTTGATACATTGGTGTTATTTATGCTAAGATTTACAGTACAATTTATTGGGGTTTTGTTTGCAGCTCTGCCTTAAACACTTGAAGATAACAACCTTTTAGTTAATAAGCAGGATATTTTTGTATTATTACTTGGAAAGTATGCATTATTCTACATATGTACTCATTAACAGTTTACAAAATTCTAAATAGGTTATTCATATATTTTTTCATTCATCTTTTATAGTTTCCTATTTTTCAGTTCAGTTCAGTTGCTCAGTCGTGTTAGACTCTTTGTGATCCCACGGACTGCAGCATGTCAAGCTTCCCTGTTTATCACCAACTGCCGTAGCTTACTCAAACTCGTGTCCATTGAGTCAGTGATGCCATCCAACCATCTCATCCTCTGCCGTCCCCTTCTCCTCCCGCCTTCAATCTGTCCCAGCATCAGGGTCTTTTCTAGTGAGTCAGTTTTTCACATCAGGTGGCCAAAGTATTGGAGTTTCAGCTTCAGCATCAGTCCTTCCAATGAATATTCAGGACTGATTTCTTTTAGGATGGACTGGTTGAATCTCCTTGCAGTCCAAGGGACTCTCAAGAGTCTTCTCCAACATCACAGTTCAAAATCATCAGTTCTTTGGCCCTCAGCTTTCTTTACAGTCCAACTCTCACATCCATACATGACTACTGGAAAAACCATAGCTTTGACTGGATGGACCTTTTTTGGTAAAGTAATATCTCTGCTTTTTAATATGCTGTTTACATTGATCATAGCTTTCCTTCTGAGGAGCAAGTGTCTTTTAATTTCATGGTTGCAGTCACCATTTGCAGTGATTTTGGAGCCCGCAAAAATAAAGTCCCTCACTGTTTCCATTGTTTCCCTTTCTGTTTTCCATGAAGTGATGGGACCGGATGCCATGGTATTCAATTTTCTTAATGCTGACTTTAAAGCCAGCTTTTTCACTCTCTTCTTTCACTTTCATCAAAAGGCTCTTTAGTTATTCTTCACTTTCTACCATAAGGGTGGGGTCATTTCCCTATCTGAGGTTATTGATGTTTTTCCAGGCAATCTTGATTCCAGATTGTGCTTCGTTCAGCCCGGCATTTCTCATGATGTACTCTGCATATAAGTTAAATAAGCAGGGTGACAATATGCAGCCTTGACATACTCCTTTCCCGATTTGGAACCAGTCTGTTGTTCCATGTCTAGTTCTAACTGTTGCTTCTTGACTTGCATATAGATTTCTCTTGAGCCAGGTCAGGTGGTCTGGTATTCCCATCTCTTTTAGAATTTTCCACAGTTTGTTGTGATCCACACAGTCAAAGGCTTTGGCATAGTCAATAAAGCAGAAATAGATGTTTTTCTGGAACTCTCTTGCTTTTTCCACGATCCAGAGGATGTTGGCAATTTGATCTCTGGTTCCTCTGCCTTTTCTAAAACCAGCTTGAACATCTGGAAGTTCATCGTTCACATACTGTTGAAGCCTGGCTTGGAGAATTTTGAGCAATTACTTTGCTAGCGTGTGAGATGAGTGCAATTGTGCGGTAGTTTGAACATTCTTTGGCATGGCCTTTCTTTGGGATTGGAGTGAAAACTGACCTTTTCCAGTCCTGTGGTCACTTCTAAGTTTTGCAAATTTACTGGCATATTGAGTATAGCACGGTGTATAGTTATAATTCCATATATGCTTTCATACATTAATTCTGCAGGTAAATATTGAAGTGTGAAATTCACTTCATTGAGTGTCTCTCTTTTTCATTCCTCTCTATACTAGTTTTAACTTCAACAGCAAATTAATATTTCCTTATTCACAGTAGTATCTTAGCTTACTAACCTTGAAATTTATTTCTATGTTTGTTATCAGAGGCTTGTTGGCAAATCAAATAGACAAGGAATAAGAGAGAAGGAAAGAATGGTGACCTAGGACACACTATTCTACAACAGTTATTCATGCTTCTTTGAATGTGCAAAAATATTTGTTTAAAATTAGCTAGCATACAATGTGTATGGTCTTTGAGTTATTCATTAATACTCCACGTGTAATCTTTTAAAATTATTATTGGTAGAAATAGAGAATTACTTAGAATGACTTTTTTTCTTTTACTGCATCAGTATAAAGTAGATGGGTACAGCTTTCAGAGCACAGTGTGAGCTTAAAATAAGACTGCTGAAGTCATGTTTCTTAACTAATGGAGCTGGTTTTTTAGTCAATTGTAAACTATGTTTTTTTTTTTTTTTTCACTGAAATGTAGTTAATTTACAGTGTTGTATTAGTTTCTGGTATACAGCAAATTGATTCAGTGATTAAATCACTGGGTCAGATTCTTTCCTATTATATTTTATTAGAAGATGTTGAATATATTAATAGTTCCATGTTTTATACAGTGGAACCTTGTTTATTTTATATATAATAGTTTGTACTTGTTAATCCCAAACTCCTAATTTATTTCCACCACCACAAACTTTCCCCTTTGGTAACCATAAATTTGTTTTTGAAGTCTGTAAGTCAGTTTTTGGTTTTCTATGTAAGTTCATTTGTATCGTTTTTCCTAAGGTTCCACATATAAGTCATAGTATATGATATTTTTCTTTCTCTGTCTGCCTTCAATTAGAATGATAATTTCTAGTTTCATCCATGTTGCTGCAAATGGCATTATTTCATTATTTTTATGGCTGGATAATATTCCACTGTGATTCTATATACTCCATGTTCTTTATCCACTCATCCGTTGGTGGACATTTAGGTTGCTTTCATGTCTTGGCTGTTGTAAATAGTGCTGCAGTGAGCAATTTGAAGCTTTTCTTATACTGCACATTCTCTCTAGTAGAAGAGAAATGAGATGCTTATGCCAGCATGACTTTAATTTCTTAATAATCTAAATTGCCTAATATGATTTGCCCAGAAGTTGAGAATCCGTTTTTTTTTGTTTCTTTGTTTGTTTCTTAATTTTGGTAAATTTTGATGAGGTATTTTCTGTGATATACCTACTTTTCTGATCATTAACTATGTATTATCATTGGTATAAATTGATGCTTTTAGAGCCATAAAGCATATTGATATCAAACACTGGTTCACAGATGCCATCAGATCAGATCAGTCGCTCAGTCGTGTCCGACTCTTCGCGACCCCACGAACTGCAGCACACCAGGCCTCCCTGTCCATCACCAACTCCCGGAGGTCACTCAGACTCACATCCATCTAGTCAGTGATGCAATCCAGCCATCTCATCCTCTCTCGTCCCCTTCTCCTCTGCCCCCAATCCCTCCCAGCATCAGAGTCTTCTCCAATGAGTCAACTCTTCGCATGAGGTGGCCAAAATACTGGAGTTTCAGCTTGAGCATCATTCCTTCCAAAGAAATCCCAGGGCTGATCTCCTTCAGAATGGAATGGTTGGATCTCCTTGCAGTCCAAGGGACTCTCAAGAGTCTTCTCCAACACCACACTTCAAAAGCATCAATTCTTCGGCGCTCAGCCTTCTTCACAGTCCAGCTCTCACATCCATACATGACCACAGGAAAGACCATAGCCTTGACTAGGCGAAGCTTTGTTGGCAAAGTGATGTCTCTGCTTTTGAATATGCTATCTAGGTTGGTCAAAACTTTCCTTCCAAGGAGTAAGCGTCTTTTAATTTCATGGCTGCAGTCACCATCTGTAGTGATTTTGGAGCCCAGAAAAATAAAGTCTGACACTGTTTCCACTGTTTCTCCATCTATTTCCCATGTAGTGATGGGACCAGATGCCATGATCTTCGTTTTCTGAATGTTGAGCTTTAAGCCAACCTTTTCACTCTCCACTTTCACTTTCATCAAGAGGCTTTTGAGTTCCTCTTCACTTTCTGCCATAAGGATGGTGTCATCTGCACATCTGAGGTTATTGATATTTCTCCCGGCAATCTTGATTGCAGCTTGTGTTTCTTCCAGTCCAGCGTTTCTCATGATGTACTCTGCATATGAGTTAAATAAACAGGGTGACAATATACAGCCCTGACCTACTCCTTTTCCTATTTGGAACCAGTCTGTTGTTCCATGTCCAGTTCTAACTGTTCCTTCCTGACCTGCATACAGATTTCTCAAGAGTCAGATCAGGTGGTCTGGTATTCCCATCTTTTTCAGAATTTTCCACAGTTTATTGTGATCCACACAGTCAAAGGCTTTGGCATAGTCAATAAAGCAGAAATAGATGCTTTTCTGAAACTCTGTTGCTTTTTTGATGATCCAGTGGATGTTGGCAATTTGATCTCTGGTTCCTCTGCCTTTTCTAAATCCAGCTTGAACGTCAGGAAGTTCATGGTTCACATATTGCTGAACCTGGCTTGGAGAATTTAAAGCATTACTTTACTAGCGTGTGAGATGAGTGCAATTGTGTGGTAGTTTGAGCATTCTTTGGCATTGCCTTTCTTTGGGATTGGGATGCAAACTGACCTTTTCCAGTCCTGTGGCCACGGATGACTTTTCCAAATTTGCTGGCATATTGAGTGCAGCACTTTCACAGCATCATCTTTCAGGATTTGGAATAGCTCCACTGGAATTCCATCACCTCCACTAGCTTTGTTCATAGTGATGCTTTCTAAGGCCCTCTTGACTTCACATTCCAGGATGTCTGGCTCTAGGTCAGTAATCACACCATCGTGATTATCTGGGTTGTGAAGCTCTTTTTTGTAGAGTTCTTCTGTGTATTCTTGCCATCTCTTCTTAATACCTTCTGCTTCTGTTAGGTCCATACCATTTCTGTCCTTTATCGTGCCCATCTTTGCATGAAATGTTCCTTTGGTATCTCTGATTTTCTTGAAGAGATCCCTCATCTTTCCCATTCTGTTCTTTTCCTCTATTTCTTTGCATTGATCACTGAAGAAGGCTTTCTTATGTCTTCTTGCTATTCTTTGGAACTCTGCATTCAGATGTTTATATCTTTCCGTTTCTCCTTTGCTTTTTACTTCTTTTTTCACAGCTATTTGTAAGGCCTCCCCAGACAGCCATTTTGCTTTTTTGCATTTCGTTTCCATGGGGATGGTCTTGATCCCTGTCACCTGTACAGTGTCACGAACCTCAGTCCATAGTTCATCGTGCACTCTATCTATCAGATCTAGGCCCTTAAATCTATTTCTCACTTCCACTGTATAGTCATAAGGGATTTGATTTAGGTCATACCTGAATGGTCTAGTGGTTTTCCCTACTTTGTTCAATTTCGGTCTGAATTTGGCAATAAAGAGTTCATGGTCTGAGCCACAGTCAGCTCCTAGTCTTCTTTTTGCTGACTGAATAGAGCTTCTCCATCTTTGACTGCAAAGAATATAATCCATCTGCTTTCGGTGCTGACCATCTGGTGATGTCCATGTATAGAGTCTTCTCTTGTGTTGTTGGAAGAGGGTATTTGTTATGACCAGTGCATTTTCTTGGCAAAACTCTATTAGTCTTTGCCCTGCTTCATTCCGTATTCCAAGGCCAAATTTGCCTGTTACTCCAGGTGTTTCTTGACTTCCTACTTTTGCATTCCAGTCCCCTATAATGAAAAGGACATCTTTTTTGGGTGTTCTAAAAGCTCTTGTAGGTCTTCATAGAACCGTTCAACTTCAGCTTCTTCCATAGGCATTTGGAACTTATGGCATAGCTCTTGTCCTTTGCAATTCTATCTCATACATATTATGAAACTGAAAGTCGCTCAGTCATGTCTGACTCTTTGCGACCCCATGAACTGTACAGTCCATAGAATTCTCTAGGCCAGAATACTGGAGTGGGTAACATTTCCCTTTTCCAGGGGATCTTCCCAACCCAGGAATTGAAGTGGTGTCTCCTGCATTGCTGGTGGTTTCTTTACCAACTGAGGTTTCAGGGAAGCCCATACATACTGTAAAGTGACTCATTTCTACGTGTTGAGGAGTTCAACAAACAGGTTGACTTGGGTGACCTGGTTTCCAGCACACGATCACCTGTCCAGCCACAAGTCATGCAGGCTGTCAGTCCCCTCTTTATTTCCCCCTTTGTCCCTTCATCCCCACCCTGCCTCCCTATTTGTTACTGTCTTCCTTTCCCTGTTCCTAGTTAATGATGATATTAAATGATTGATTTTTAACTTCAGCATTTTCCTTACCTTCTCTCTTTCATCTATTTCCAATTATTTCAGAAAATATATTTTGGGTAATTTAAAGAAAACATTTCCAGTTTTAAGATAAATATTAATGCCTGGAAGTAAGAGGAACTTGTATCATAAAATGATATTTTTATTTTTAAAATGATATTTCACAATTTCCATAAAGTCATTTACTCTCTGGTTTATAATTAATAATAACTTGGTCAATGTTTTGCCATGAATATTAGTGTTTATCGTAATTTCATTCAACCCTTACAATAATTCTGGGAGATGGTTATTCTTATCCTGTACTTAAGATGAGGAAATGGAAATCTGAAATTAAATAGCGACTTAGCATGTACAATCATGCCTGTGATCATACAGTTTGGAAAGTAGGACACATAGGATTAGAACCCAGTTCTTTTTGACTCTGAAAGCTTTATAGTATAATGTCTCACTTTCTTTTAAAATAGACAGTTTCACTTTCCTACTCCTACTGCTAAGTCACTTCAGTCGTGTCCGACTCTGTGTGACCCCATAGACGGAAGCCCATCAGGCTCCACCGTCCCTGGGATTCTCCAGGCAAGAACACTGAAGTGGGTTGCCTTTTCCTTCTCCAGTGCATGAAAGTGAAAAGTAAACGTGAAGTCGCTTAGTCGTGTCCGACCCTCAGTGACCCCATGGACTGCAGCCCTCCCGGCTCCTCTGTCCATGGGATTTTCCAGGCAAGAGTACTGGAGTGGGATGCCATTGCCTTCTCCATTTCTGCTCCTACACATGTCTAAAGTTTCAAAAGTAGTGCAGCAGTGCAGATGGCTTCCCAGGGAAATGGAGGTCCAAATCAGAGGCCAGCCAGATCATAAGGAGGACTGGCTCTCTTAATATTTATCAACAGGAAGAGAAAATCTCATTTTTTAGTATATTATTCTTATTTAATTCCACGTTTTTCTCACTTTTGTAACTCTACCAAGGTTTCTTTATGTAAAGGGATGGCAAAACAAGTTCTTAGAAAACTATATTCTTCCAAATAAATCAATCCCATGCTTTAGCATTTTGTTGAGGCAGGTCAAAGTTTCATCTGTAAACTATACATTCTCGATTTCAGTTGTACTCTAGTAGACTTTCTTAGTTTTAAATCACACTGAGATGGCATGGATTTTTAAATCACACCATTATGAAAATAGATATTTTCAAAATATTTGGAGATGAGTTATAATGCTTGTATAGATTAACTTTGCCCTTGCTCTACTTTTCAGGAACTTTATTAGAAATTATGTGGGGTAGGAAATAACATTCAACCAATAAATTTTAACTTTGGTTGAGAAAACTATTTTTTAAAGACTTGATATTGAAGAAACTAAAACTGTAGATAAAGCTGACTTTTAGGAATTACCTGTTGATTTTTTTTCGTGACTTATGAAAAAACCTCTTATTTGGAAGATATAATTTAAGGTTATTATCTATTATAACTTCTGTTTGCAAAATGTTTTACATTTTAAAAGCATTTTAACACCCAATGTTCATTTAACCTTTTGCTCCCTGAAATGCTTTGACGCAAATTATATGCAGTTTATGGATGGAAAAATTAACATGAAGTGAGCATATGGTGACGACCCCCAGACTGGGGAAAGCAGTGTTTTGACCTTACCAGAATAGATATTGAAGTTAGTTTAATTTTAGTATATGAAATGTAAAGAAATAAGTATGTATTCAATATATGTTAACCTACACCAGACTTTAGAAGCAATAATGAGTAGCAGGTTTAAATCATTTAAAAAAAATTATGTCTGTTAATATTGAGTAAATTTTATGTATTTAGTTATTTCTGAAACTGAGAAAGAAATTTAAGAGTATAGTGGCAGAACACCTGCACTGAGTTTGTGGAATTATGTGGGAGTCTAGTTTGACAACCACTGAATTATCACATAAAATTCTTAATCAGTATATAGTGCAATAGTAATATTTTTCTCAAGATTTTCATAAGCTGTGTTGGTGTGCCAGTAAAGAGTTTATAAGGAATACAGACTAGTTTAAATAAACTTCTAAATGTTGTCTCATACTGCATGGGGTAAAGTGGTAACAGCATGAACAATTACATAAACTATATAAAAATCATATAAATGTGAAGGGAGTGAATTTATCAAATTGATTTTCAGAGTTTTCAGAATCTCCCCAAATCTATTTGTTCTTTCATCATCTTGTATGACGGGGGCTTCAGCTTTAGCACAGCCACCCTAGAGCATCTCTCCTCTCTTCTTTGGAGTCCTGGTGAGCCTTGAATCAGTGTTGCCACTACAGTCAGTGATTAGCTATTCATATGGAAAACTAAAATTGATCCCTAAACACTTCATTTCATAAACGGAAACAAAATCTGGATGGAAGAATTAACTATGAAGAACAGTACTATTTTAAAATATTTAGAAAAGGATATATTTATCTTTTTAGGGTAAGATAAGAACTTTAAACATAAACAGAGAAAATCATAAAAAGATTAATAAATTCAACAACATTAAAATTTTAAAAGTATGTTCATCAAAGAGTAAAAATGGCGAAGAAGGTCAAAAAGCCTGGTTTGGTGTGAAGAACATATTAAAGATTCTATGATTTAAGAAAAAAAAGTGCGATCAGCTAATATAAAAATGAATAGAAATTTTAAAAGAGAAAATTCAGATAGTAAACATGTGAAAGTTTGCTGAGCCTCATTAATAATTAGAGAAATGTAAAGTACAGCTAGAGTAATATGCTATTATATATCTGTCATGTGTTAAAAATATAAGAGTCTGAAACATACCAAATGTTAGTGTGGCTGTGAAACAACAGGAACTCTCATACACTGTGAATGGGAATGTAAATTGGTACAATTGAATTGGCTCATTGAAACTGAGCATAGTATACTCTTGCTCAGCAGTTCCACTCCTAGGAGTATATCCTATAGAGATTCTTGCTCTTATGCCTTAGGAAATAGGAACAAGGTTTTTTTTATTGTAGTCTCGTATATAATAGCAAAACACAAGACACATTTGGAAACAACAGAAGATAGAATGGATAAATTGGAGAATTAACATAATAGCGAATTATGGAATTAACATAATAGCGAAAATGAATGAATCTGAATGACTGCCAAAACATAATGTTGGATAAAAACAACTCACAAAAAATACACACAACGTGACTAGAGTTATACAGGCTTTGTGTGCTGTGCTGTGTTAAATCTCTTCAGTCGTGTCCAACTGTTTGCAACACAATGAGCTGTAGCTCACCAGGCTTCTCTGTTCATGGGATTCTCCAAGGAAGCATACTGGAAACTTTGGACAGAAACAGGCTAATATATTTTTGTAGACTCATTATGTATATGTATGTACATTATTATTTAAAAAATCAAGAAAAAATTAAAACAAATTGAGGCTATTGAGTGTTCTAGTTGGAGGGAAGGAGTTGGGTTCAGGGCAGACACAGCCCAAAGAGCTTGGGTGATATATAAATGGGTGATCCTTAAAATTTTTGTTTACAAGTACAATTATGAACAATTATGTATATTATAATTGATTATTATAAACAATGGATTTATAAGTAACATTGTATCAATAATTATATTATTAAACTGAAATTATATAAAGTACACACATATAAAATATTTCATAATACAGTAAAAACAGTTGTAAGAAAGGATTTCTTCCTCTTTTTCTGCAAAAAACCTCTTAAATTTCAAGTTAATTTTTATGAGAGTATTCTATATAGCTTTTATATGGGTGCTTACAAGTTTGAATTTTTCATATTTTATACTTGGTATGACTCTCTTGCCTGTTGGCACTAATGTCTAGAAAGCTATATAATTGGCATTGATTTCTCACTGTCATGATTTTCTACTGGTAATCTTATTTTCCAGTGGTGCCTCTACCTCACTAGCTTCTGGTCCTTCCCAGATATGTATTTAAGTGTTATCATTTGCTTGTTTATGTTTGTCTGCCCCGGACCTTCTTTGCTGGGCATGGGCTTTCTCTAGTTGCAGCAAGCTCTTTCTCATTGTGGTGGCTCTTCTTGTCGCAGAGCACAGGCTCTCGGCTGGCAGGCTTCAGTGGTTGCAGTGGATGAGCTCAATTGCCCTGCACCATGCAGGATCTTCCCAGAACAGGGCTCAAACCCATATGCCCTGCATTCCTAGGCAGATTCTCAATCACTGTACCACCAGGGATGTCCCATTCATACTTCTTTAGCTCATTGACTCCCATGTGTTCAATAACAGGTCTTTTATTACGTTTTTCCAAATTTTTTTCCTTCTACTGTATTTCTGGGATCCTCAGGAATTTCCATATTTGTTCACACACATCCCAGGGTGCCTATGTGGACTAACACTCTGTCCTTCCTCAAAGCCATCCTTCCTAACCCCAGGCTGCCATTCTTGAGCACTACCACCATGTTTCCAGCAGTCTTCTTCAACAGCTGCACCAGGCCCCTTCTGTTGGCAGATGTTGCTGCTTTAAATCATTGCTATTCTTCACTATGCTTGAGATAGTTTTGCTGCTCCTGTTGATGGTGGTGATCTGTCTCTGGCTACTGGAATATTTCTGCATCTCCAGACTGATTACTTGTTCTGGATCCTGGGACGTGAGGTCTTGTCCAGTACCCATCAATCTTCTTTAAGCTTGAACCCTGACATTGTACTGCTGCTGCTGCTAAGTCACTTTAGTCGTGTCCGACTCTGTACGACCCCATAGACGGCAGCCCATTAGGCTCCTCTCTCCCTGGAATTCTCCAGGCAGGAATACTGGAGTGGGCTGCCATTTCCTTCTTCAGTGCATGAAAGTGTAAAGTGGAAGTGAAGTTGCTCAGTCGTGCCCGACTCTTAGCGACCCCATGGACTGTAGCCTACCAGGCTCCTTTGTCCATGGGATTTTCCAGGCAGGAGTCCTGGAGTGGGTTGCCATTGCCTTCTCTGCTGACGTTGTACACTCTGTTGCAAATTGAGAACAGGAACAGCTGCCTTCCTCCTGTTAATTGTTAATAGCTCTTGTTTTGAGGACCTATAGAATGTTTGCATAGACCTCAAACTGTTGTGGGCTTTGTGGAATTGTGTGTTCTGGTTTTACCTCTGTTCTTATGGACCACACATGCCCCAAGATGGATGGATCAATAAGGATTATAGTCACATTTATCAAGTTATTACCAGAAGCGTTATCCTCCTCTGAATCTCTGGTCTTATTGCCAAGTCTAACTTGCCATTTCATTCTTCCATGTAGATAAATTGTCTCTCAGAAGTACTGGTTCTAACTTAAAAATTTGCTTTTAGAAATTTTGCAGTTCTGTTGTAACTTCAGACCGAATATCAACTGATCAATCAATCAATGAATCGCAATCTCTTCCTCTCCCTTTTTCCCACTTCCTTTTTTCACTTTCTTATACACACATATAGAACTCTAGATTCTTTGGCATTCAGACATTCCTGCATATGTCAAACTCTTGCTGTAGATCAGCTTTGAATTGTTTCTCAGATGTTCCTTAGGCTCCACCTGGAGAGAATTAGGCCCTAACATTTGTGTCATTGCATGTATCAGCATCTAAACCCTGAACTCAGCCTGAATACCAATAAATAACAGTAACCATTATAGCAGCAGAGAGTAGCAGTGAGGATAATTACATTTCATATATTATTTAAATTGTATTAAAGACTGTGAGATAGATTTTATCATCCCCATTTTATGGGCAATGAAGCTGAGACTCAGATAACATAAATAACCAAAATTTGGATAAATGGTTTAAAAAAAAAATGGAATTGTGCTACAGAATAGGTCTACCTGATTTGAAAGCCTATGATTTTAACCAAAAATTAGATTTAAAAAATGTTAACACAGATTCAGTTCAGTATATTCTTTAAAATGTGATTTCAGGTACTGTTTAGCTTCTTATTTGGAATAATCACTCAAATTTTTCTATAAGAATATAATAATTTGTTAGAAAATAGTAGCTCAGTGGTGTAACTTATTTTTATGGGCAGTGTTCAGTTTCATAACAATCTGTTGTATTAGATGTTACTCTGTACTTGAGAATCCATTCTATAAAAATTGGATATCCTGCCTACTAAACTGTAATCCTCATAAGCTGCAGTATTTACCTAGCCAGTAAAATCTCTTTAGTCAACATCTGATTATTTTATCATTAAGGACTGTTGAGCTTCCATGAAATACTGCAAGTAAGTTTAATCTTTCAGTAACCTTTTAGTAACATTTCCCCTGAATTGTAAGCAGTATAAATTTCTGGACAATAAGGGAGGGGCTTCATTTTTTTAAGATTGTATTATCTTATAGAAAGATTCAGGGAGGAATCAAAGTGATCAAAACTCTGTGATAAAAAATCTAAATCTTTATTGTCACATGGAAAATATTGAAGTCATAATGGAAAATACTGAAGTCATCTAAATACTCAATCACAGTAGAATAGATAAATAACTCTACATAAAGGACTGTATAGTTATGCAGTTAAATGAATGACCTGAACTATGACTATCAACATTGGTTAATCATTAAAATATAAGCAATTGAACAAAATAAGCTACTGAAGGAGACATGCATTACATCATTTATAGAAAATATTTTAAACATTCTGTAAAGAGTATATATGGTTTATAGATACATATATTCATAGGCATATACATGCATGTATACATATAAACATATATACATAAGACTTACAAACTCACACATATACATTAAAATATGCCTGAAAATGGTAAACATCAAAATCAGGGTAGTAATTACCTATAAAAGGGGTAAGAAGGCATTTGATATTGGAACTGGCTATACAGGATTGTATCTGTAATGTTTGCTTTCTTAATCTTAGTAAAATACATGGGTATTCAATTTATGCTCTCTATCCTTTTGGCATAATTGAAATATTTCATATTAATAAACCTGAGCAAACAAATTTTCAATTTTTGAATGGCTTGGCAAAATCAATATGCTTTCCCAAAGGTATTGATAGAGCATTTAATTTTTAAAAAGAACTTTATTTTCTTATTTTTTCCAAAAATAAAGAGAAGCCAAAAGGCAGAGGAAGAGAAAGCTGTAGACCACATGCTTCCTTTTCTCTTTCTATTATGGTCCATTATATTACTACATACCTCACAAATGGTTTCATAAATACCATATTTTTCCAGTTCCACGAGGCCAACTTCAATTTATTATTAGCTTTTTTTGAAAGGAGAAATTCCACTGTACTAAATATACATTTATGTATTATACATATATATGTACTTTATGATTTCATTAATGAAATATATTAATATTACATATGTATATGAATATATATTAAAGAACAAATGAGGATGTTTTGCCACATTTTGCTGAAACAGTCACTACCTACCCAATTAAGCTTGAGTTTGCAATGAACCTTCATGCCCTAGTAGAACCAGGCTCATTTTGCTAGTCTTCCTTAAGTTAGGATGGATTTACAAAAAATTATTTGTTTGTCAGCTAATCTATTTGAATGAAAGTGGTCTAGGCTGCCATGTGTTTCAGATCAGATCAGTCGCTCAGTCATGTCCGACTCTTTGCGACCCCATGAATCGCAGCACGCCAGGCCTCCCTGTCCATTACCAACTCCCTGAGTTCACCCAGACTCATGTCTATCGAGTCAGTGATGCCATCCAGCCATCTCATGCCACGTGTTTAGTTACATGTAAAGTTTTCCCTGTGTGACTAAGATGTACTTAAATTCCCAAATGGTCCAATTTTTGCATAAGAGCACATTGTACCTGCAGTGTTATAGACATTGTTATTGACAGCTGCGTTTTCTTTCATCCTAAGGTGAATATTCTTTCACATACTACCATTTATCTAATAAAGCATGCATGTTCAGTCACTCAGTCATGTCCAACTCTTTGCAACCCTATGAACTGTACCCCTCCAGGCTCCTCTGCCCATGGGATTCTCCAGGCAAGAATACTAGAGTGGGTTGCCATGCCCTCCCATAGGGGATCTTCCCAACTAAGGAACTGAAGCCACATCTCCTGCATTGCAGGAAGATTTTCTACTGCTGAGCCATCAGGGAAGGCACTTATAAGGCATACATATGTATTTAATGAGGTAGTTTCTTCTTCCCAAAAGAGAACTCAAAGTAGATTAGAGTTGACTTCATGTAATTGAAAAAAAAAAAAAAGTGATGTTTAAGAAAAAGTTGTAGAGTATGTGGCAGGTCCAGGCATCAGTTTTCAATATAATCTCACTGTCTGCTCTGATAATTTATCTGAAAAAGGCTTAATAGTTTGATGAGAGATTAAAGGGTAAGTTATGAAATTACAGAGCCTAGGGTCTCCGCCAAGTCACTGTATGAACTTTAACAAATTAGTTGACCTTCTGGGGCTTCAATATCCTCATTTGTAAAGTGTTTGTTTGTTTGTTTGTTTGTTTTTTTCACTTGAGAAGAGTCTTGGTGTGGAGAATGAGTGCACTCGAGTTAAAGAGTCAAGTCAAAGGGCAGGCATCATGCAACAGATGGAGACCTGATGAAGACCTAATTTGCTTATTTGAGACAAAGGCAGAGAACTGGAAGATATGGGAAACTTTAAAGACCTAGAAAAAGCTTAAATCAAACAGATTTGAGGGACACAGAGAGAATAGTGACATATTTTCCTGTTGTCTGACCTGGCCAATTGAATGGGTATGTATTATCAAGGTAGAATATATTGGAAGGGCCCTTTTTAGAGGAAGAATGGGTCCTTAACATTTCCATGTGTAAGTATATTAATCTCAGATTTAAGAATTGCACTTACCATGTTTTCTTCTCTGTACCTGCCGCTCTGTGCCACTGTTGAAAACTGTTTAAGTGCATTCCAGTGGGTGTCGTTCATTGCTGTGTTTTCTATTTCTGCTGCATACTTGCATGCTTGCCCTCAAGTGATGCTCTGTCGTTTTGGAGAAGCTTACATCCTCAGTTACCTGCTATATGGTAAACATTCTCTAACAGCTCCATCATTGGGATGGTCTTGATGCTCTTTCTGTTTCTTTTTAGTGTCTTGGTGTCCTTTGCTCTCAGAATCATTCCAGTTCATTAAAAAAAATTCCAAAACTACCTAATTTCAAAGAGAATGGAGTTAGGATTCTCTTTCTTAGGAATTACTTGATCCATTTGAAGATTTATTTAGCTACTCCCTTAGAACAGTTGTTTAAACTCCAGGGAATTGGAATAATCTTTGCAACCAAGAGTTCCATAACCCTTTAATCCAGAACAATGATGTATCTTCACTTTATGTCTTGTAACAAGAAAACCACTCAAATTGTTCAGTAATAACTAAGGAAAATTTGTTTCAGGCTGAGTGTTGGTGTCCACATAGGCTAAAGATATGTCAGATTTATAGCAGTTATGTATAGATTTATATAAAGATAATATGACTATAACATATGATAGAGGTACAAGGGTCACCCTTATCAGGCATATATTTAGTTTATCATTGTCGATCTATGCTTTCTATCATTTAGGAATTGTATTGGATATAATTAATGGGAACTAGAAATGATAGTAGAAAAATAAAAGGTTATTTCTCTTTCACCCAAAGAAGTCCAGAGGCAGGCAGCCCAGATAGATTGTGGCAGTTCCATAGACATCAGGGATCCATCTCTTTCTAGTTTCCTATTCTACCAACCTAGCATGTGGCTTCCATCTCCAAAAAAATTTTTTTTGGTCCTTATCATTATTATCATTCCTGCTGCATGTCTAATTTCTAGGTCGCTGGAAAGAGGCAGAAGTAAGGGACAGATCATATAAACAAATAATTTGGTCAAGTACCTTTTTGTGAGCAGCAGTTCAAGATTCTCAACTCTGGTTAAATTTCATGACAAACTTTGAATCAAAGGACCACATCACAGTCTTCTAGCTGAGTATGTTGCTACCCTCAAGAGCCAGGATTCTGTTGCCAAGGAAGAAGAAAAGAATGGTTAATGGGTGATGACTAGCCTATTTTTGTCTCGTGAATTCAACTGAAGATATTGACGAAAGTAAAAAAATGAGCATTGCTCTTTGGTTATAAATTTTACATACAGTTGCCTCTGCCTTGAGAATCCGAGGGACGGGGGAGCCTGTTGGGCTGCCGTCTATGGGGTCGCACAGTCGGACATGACTGAAGAGACTAAGCAGCAGCAGCAGCAGCAGCCTCATCTTGAAATGTCCCTGATAGATACCTTTCAAATTCGTTAACCCCATTGAAAAAGGAAAAAGATAATCCTATCTTATTCTTAACACATTAAGTCAAAATGCATGGTTTCATGAAGAAATTTGAATATTTCCATGAATATTTTAAACTGAGATTTAGTCTAATTTAGGAACTAAGGAATCAACTGGAAAAGTTCTGTGTGTGTTAGTCACTCAGTCCTGTCCAACTCTTTGCGATCCCATGGACTGTGGCCTGGCAAGCTGTAGCCTCCTCCTGGCTTGCATGGAATTCTCCAGGCAAGACTACTGGAATGGGTAGCCATTCCCTTCTCCAGGGGATCTTCCCAGGGATCAAACCCGAGTGTCCCGCATTGCAGTGGATTCTTTCCTGTATGAGCCGCCTGGGGAATCTATGGATGTACACATATATCCAGAACCTTAGGTCTGTTCTAAGAACTGTATATGTTTTTAGGCAGAAGGAGAAAGTGAGGCATTTATTTGTTCAAGATCACAAGTGAATACACTGTTGATTATTTCGATCATTTACAGTGCTATTAATATAAGAGAAATTGAATCTTTATATATTTCATTTATTTTTAGTCTTAAGCATAAACACTAACCCAGTCTGTAGATTCTTTGATACGATTGTACCTATGCTGCTTCTAATTAATATTGATTTGAATTAACATTACATAGGACAGTTATTTTTAGTGCTTTACCAGCTGTGTAAATATCTTTATTGCATAAACAGACTAAAATTAATCACAGAATTTACTGTACTAGCAGTATTTATAACTTCATTGTGAACTGTGTTTTAAACATCTGTCCTTCATTAACTATATTTTAAACACAGACTTTTATAATGCTGGTCAAATTAAAAGTATTTGTACAAAGACACTATAATACAATAGTACTTGGAGGAAAGAACAAAATTTCTGAGAAAAGAGTATCTTAATAATTAGCAACGTTTGGGTTAGTGATGCTATCTCTCATAAAAACATATAGGAACCTATTAAAAATAAGAAAGAAAGCATTTTTAAAAGACCTCTCAGAAGGCTAAACTCTATAATACTGACAATTTGAAATCAGTTTTCTGAATAGGATATTTATGTTGTTATTTTAAAATGTATTTGTCTTGTGTGTTGCAACTTTTTCATTGAATAACTGGTTATTGATTTGAAAAAAGCATTGTGTGGTCTTTAAGGTGAATTAGGATATACAAAATGGAGAAAGAGATGTAATAAATTTGACTTTCAAAAGTTATTTTTCCCCTCCAACAATAACTCTGTCTGTCCAATTTGATTATGTAAAAGTCATAGTATTTTATTTTTATAGTTAATTTTCTAGCTTGAACCCTGCAAGGCTAGTTCCTCATGTATTTCCTCCAACTGATTTTATTTTGGATACGATGATTTTTATCTGATTTTCCTTTGAGAAAACATGAACATTTGCTTCCTTGGCTGACTTACAGGTACGGGTGAGTACTAAAGGACCCACATGAATGGGCTTCACATAAGAGAGAGCCCACCCCATGCAGAGATGCTGCCCGAGGCCAACTATTTGTGCTCTGGAAAAAGCTTACTTGCCTGAGAAAATAGGTAGTAAGACTACCCTGCTTTTTTGTTTTGTTTTGTTTTATTATATATATATATACACACATACATACAGGGTAGTGAAAGATGCTCTTAACAATGATTAGAGAAAACTAGAACATGTAATGGAGAAGGCAATGGCACCCCACTCCAGTACTCTTGCCTGGAAAATCCCATGGACAGAGGAGCCTGGTGGGCTGCAGTCCATGGGGTCGCTAAGAGTCGGTCACGACTGAGTGACTTCACTTTCACTTTTCACTTTCATGCATTGGAGAAGGAAATGGCAACCCACTCCAGTGTTCTTGCCTGGAGAATCCCAGGGACGGGGGAGCCTGGTGGGCTGCCATCTGTGGGGTCTCACAGAGTCAGACATGACTGAAGCAACTTAGCAGCAGCAGCCGCAGAACATGTAAAACTTTTGGAACAGTACTACTTACACGTGGTATAGAAGGAAGTAGTGAGGGTAAGGAGGTGATAAATTAGAAAATAGATACTGTGTGATGTCATTAACCTACATTGATACATCTAGATGTATGTGGTACTTGTTATTTTATTTTGTAAAGTTGGTATTTTTATATTGTAAAGTTATATTCTGTATTGTCTTTCTTAATTAGATGATAGTTTTTCTGTGAAAACTGTTACCTTTTATTTCTCTGGGATCTCCTGTAGCATCTGGCATCATGTCAGACACATTATAAGCCTAAAAAAAGATATTTAACTGAATCTGAGTGCAAATTTGATGAACAGTGATTCCTTCATGCACGTTTCCCCGGTGGCTCAGTGGTAAAGAATCTGCCTGGAATGCAGGAGACTCAGGAGATGCAGGTTTAGTCCCTGAGATGGGAAGATCCCCTGGAGGAGGAAATGGTAACCCATTCCGTTACTCTTGCCTGGGAAAGTCCCATGGACAGAAGAGCCTGGTGGGCTGCAATCCGTAGGGTGGCGGAGAGTCGGACATGACCGGCATGGCGTGGCACAGCTCCTTCATCCAGTGCTTTGAGGATTCTGAGGCGGTGTCGGTGTCCGTAGGAAAAAAATGTGGTGTTAAATTAGACCAGGGGCTGTTTTATATATCGCAGTGCCTTGAGCTTATAATGGTGCCTGACAGGCTGTAGGTGCTAAATAAACATTTGTTAGATGAATGAATAAGTGTTTCTGCAATAGTTGAGAGAGCAAGAAAGAAAGGCAAAATATTTGACTTTCTGTTACTAAGTTAACTCTAAAGTCCCTTCTAATTCTAAATTCTATGATTGACATAAACATTTGTTAATTCAGCAAATGTTATATCAGCATCCAAATTCAGAAGCCAGACTATCTTATAGTTGGCAGACTTTTGTAGATTCAAAGCTATTAAGAATAATTAGATGGATAGAAATCATCTTTTCTGGGGTTTGCCTACTGTGATTTAAAAAACAGCGAAAAAACTCAGCTATATGAACTTGATGAAACTATTCAAATTTTATTTTTTTTTTTCCAATATAATGATATTGGGAACATCTGAACCCCAACTAATACTCAACTGGTTAATTGAATTACATTCCTCTTCAGTTTATATTGCAGTTTACAAAGTAAAAGCTCATTAATCTGGCTGTGGAATATTTTGGGGGGTGATTGAATACTCTCTTTTATGTGAGATTAAACTGGCTCATTTATCTGATTTTATAACATCAGCATTTTGAAAGAGACTTTATATGTCTCTAAATATTTTAGACATAAAATGGATTCCTGGAGATTATGTGATTAGAATTGTAGGTTTTTATTACCAGGCTTAATTAGTACTCAGATCTCCTGATTTCAGTACTAATGCCTTTTTGAAATGTCAGTGTTTCCCAGTGACTTTTTCACTTAATTATAGGTTAAAAAAGTACACTCCACTAATAACAAAATGGTTCAGCATTACACTGAGCATCGTCCAGAAGGCCTTTGGGGGAGCAGGGGCTGTGAGGTGATGCACATTTGTCCCAGTGGGAGCCCTGACGCATGAAGAGAAGGGCAGCCAGGACTGTGGCTCTCAAAGTATGGCCTATGAACCCCTGGGAGCTCCGAGGAACCTTTTAGGGCATTTCTGAATTCAAAAATACTTTAATAACAATACTTAGATGTTATTTGCCTTTTTCACTGTGTTGATATTTGCTCACATGGTTTAAAAGCAATGGTGGGGAAAATGTGGATGTCTTGGCACCAACCAAGGTGGTGGCTGCAGATGTATAATCACCACTGGGTTCCTCACTGCCAAACCCTTGAAGAAAAAAAAGAAAAATGAACATTTAACTTAAAATGTTCTTAATAATAGTAGTAGAAATTATCACTTCATTAAATCTCAACCTTTGAGTGCATGCCTTATGTTAATATTCTCTGTAATAAAATGAAAGTATGCTTGACCTTCTCCTGCATAGAGAAGGACAATGGTTTTATTTAAGGAATTGTTGCAGAACTAGTTCATTTTTAATGGGTCATCACTGTAAAATGAAAGAATGACTGACAAACTGTGACAGTTTAGACTTTGATATTTGATGGACATTTTCTTGAAAATAATGAACTAAGCTTATCAAGAAAAATAATGGACTGTATTTGTTCTACTGATAAAATCTGAGCTTTCAAGTGAAAATCCAAATAAAAACTCAGATTTTGGAAAACTTTTTTGTCACCACGAACTTGAGTGTATATAAATTTTTAAAATCTCTTTTAATGATATTGGTGCTGATATTAACAAATGTGACCTGTCTTTTGTTATTGTATAAGCAAATGTGTTAATGTTTCCAAGCTCTGTGTGGATCAGTGTGTGATATTATGCAACTATAAATGAATAAACGATCTACTCAAAGTGCAAAGAGGTAGAGAGATTTTAATGTAAAAGACTACAAATATTTCATTGTTATATTTCAGATTCTACATTACAACTAAACTTTAAGAAACTACTCCATGCTGGGTTTTGCTGTAGTATTATGGAAGAATATCCACAATATAGGAAAAAGCTTTTAAAATATTTCCCCCTTTTAAAGTTTTTTTAATCTCTGGGAGACAGACTTGTCTTCATATACTGTAGCCACAACAGCTTATCACATAACATATTGAAAGCAGAAGCAAAGTTGAGAATCTATCTTCTGTTAAGCCAGACACTTCTCACTAAATTATTTTTATTTGAGAAAACATGGTTATTTTTATGAAAATATCAATGATAATATGTAGTAGATATTTTTATTTTAAAGTGAATTGAATAAATATTTTATAAATGCCTCAGTTTTAATTTCTAATACAGTAAATCAAAACCCAAACAAGCATAAACAAAAATAAACAAAGTTTTTTTTGGTCCTTAGTATTTTTTGAGAATCTAAAAGAATCCTGAGACCAAAAACTTTGATGATGCTTCTCTAGACTGTAGATTAGATGATGCTAATTTAATCTAATCTAATCTAGACTCTGGGGGAAGACAATGGCACCCCACACCAGTACTCTTGCCTGGAAAATCCCATGGACGGAGGAGCCTCGTGGGCTCCAGTCCATGGGGTCGCTAAGAGTCGGACACGACTGGGCGACTTCGCTTTCACTTTTCACTTTCATGCATTGGAGAAGGAAATGGCAACCCACTCCAGTGTTCTTGCCTGGAGAATCCCAGGGACAGAGGAGCCTGGTGGGCTGCCGTCTTTGGGATCGCACAGAGTCGGACACGACTGAAGCGACTCAGCAGCAGCAGCAATCTAGACTCTAGTCGTGCACTATTTTTATACATATGCAGTTATACACAGATTGTAGGAACAAGAGACAAGATGAGCATGGAAAGAGAGAGAGGAAGGGCTTTATCAAAGTACTTGCAAATTATTTTCCATATTCTTACCTTTTGGAGAGACTATGGGAAGGGTACAAATGGAAAACTACATAACTTATGTCATGATATTTAAAATTTATAAATTAAACTAACATCAATCAGATCAAATCAGATCAGTCACTCAGTCGTGTCTGACTCTTTGCAACCCCATGAATCCCAGCACGCCAGGCCTCCCTGTCCATCACCAACTCCCGGAGGTCACTGAGACTCACGTCCATCGAGTCAGTGATGCCATCCAGCCATCTCATCCTCTGTCGTCCCCTTCTCCTCTTGCCCCCAATCCCTCCCAGCATCAGACTCTTTTCCAGTGAGTCAACTCTTTGCATGAGGTGGCCAAAGTACTGGAGTTTCAGCTTTAGCATCATTCCTTCCAAAGAAATCCCAGGGCTGATCTCCTTCAGAATGGACTGGTTGGATCTCCTTGCAGTCCAAGGGACTCAAGAGTCTTCTCTAACACCACAGTTCAAAAGCATCAATTCTTCGGCACTCAGCCTTCTTCACAGTCCAGCTCTCACATCCGTACATGACCACAGGAAAGACCATAGCCTTGACTAGGCGAACCTTTGTTGGCAAAGTAATGTCTCTGCTTTTGAATATGCTATCTAGGCTGGTCATAACTTTCTTTCCAAGGAGCAAGCATCTTTTAATTTCATGGCTGCAGTCACCCATCTGTAGTGATTTTGGAGCCCAGAAAAATAAAGTCTGACACTGTTTCCACTGTTTCCCCATCTATTTCCCATGAAGTGATGGGACCGGATGCCATGATCTTCGTTTTCTGAATGTTGAGCTTTAAGCCAACTTTTTCACTCTCCACTTTCACTTTCAAGTAAAATATGTTTATCCTCATGCCCTGACAAATATACCATTTAACCAACAATTAGGAAAATATACATAAAGAAACAGGTTATGCCAAATAACTGTGTGTAACACAAATTCAAAATAATTGCCTTTCCATAAAGGACTATGGTTTATCTTAGGGAGACCTCATAGCAATGGTCAGACAAGAGAAGGACAGGGAAGAGTATTCTCCTTTTCTGCTTTTCCAGCATCTTCTTCCAATCAACTGACAATTCCCGGGAAAATGCCCACTTTCTCTTGCTTCGTGTGAGAGGAGGCTCTTCTCTCCACCCAGGATTCAGCTGCTAATCCATTTTGTGCTCTTTCCTTAACCTCACTGTGTGTGCTAAGTTGCTTCAGTTGTGTCCAACTCTTTATGACCCTTGGAGTGTAGCCCACAAAGCTCTTCTGTCCTTGGGGATTCTCCAGACAAGAATACTGGAGTGCGTTGCCTTTTCTTACTCCAAGAGATCTTGCCCACCCAGAGATCAAACCTGCATCTCTTAGATTGTCTTCTTTGGCAAGAGGGCTCTTTACTACTAGTACCACCTGGAAAGCCACCTGCCAGTGCAGGAGACCTAAGAGATGTGGGTTTGATCCCTAGGTTGGGAACGTCCCCTGGAGGAGGTCATGGCAATCCACTCCAGTATTCTTGCGTGGAGAATCCCATGGACAGAGGAGCCTGGCGGGCTACAGCCTGTAAGGTTGCAGAGTCAGACACGACTGATGCTACTTAGCACAGTACAACCACTGTACAAGACATCAACTAAAACACCCAAATGAGTCTGCAAAGTTACTCTTCAATCATCAGCAAGCCATTCAATCAGTGCCCCTCTCTGGCAATACTGCTTTTTTAAGATTTTCCAATGAAACAAATAGAAAGTCCAAGTTTCACTGTAGAGTTCTCAGATTTACTTGAATTTTATGTTGGACTACTGCTGCCTTGGGAGACATGATCTGACCCTGGCCAAAACACACAATCCTTGTTCTTCCTCCCACCTTCTTACCACAACGTAAGGCACTTATCTTGCATATACGTGGATGTCTCAGCCTTCTTGTCTGAACTCTGTCTCGCAGGTGTTGGTGTGTTCGTGCTGAATTGTGTCTGTCTCTTTGTGACCCCATGGATTGTAGCTCACCAGGCTCCTCTGACCATGGGATTCTACAGGCAAGAATAATGGAGTGGGTTGCCATTTCCTTCTGCAGGGTATCTTCCCAACCCAGGGTTCAAGCCCTTGTCTCTTGTGTCTTCTGCATTGGTGGGCAGATTCTTTACCTCTGGGTCACCTGGGAAGCCCTTGGGCAGTAACTGATTACTCTTGGCCATCCAAAGGCTGTATATTGTCACCCTGCTTATTTAACTTATATGCAGAGTACATCATGAGAAATGCTGTACTGGATGAAGCACAAGCTGGAATCAAGATTGCCGGAAAAAATATCAATAACCTTAGATAGGCAGAAGACACCACACTTATGGCAGAAAGTGAAGAAGAACTAAAGAGCCTCTTGATAAAAGTGAGAGAGGAGAGTGGAAAAGTTGGCTTAAATCTCAACATTCAGAAAACTAAGATCATGGCATCCAGTCCCATCACTTCATGGCAAATAGATGGGGAAACAGTGACAGACTTTATTTTTTGGACTCCAAAATCACTGCAGATGGTGACTGAAGCCATGAAATTAAAAGATACTTGCTCCTTGGAAGAAAAGTTTTGACCAACCTAGATAGCATATTAAAAAAGCAGAGAGATTACTAGCAAAGGTCTGTCTCGTCAAGGCTGTGGTTTTTCCAGTGGTCATGTATGGATGTGGGAGTTAGACTATAAAGAAAACTGAGCACCGAAGAATTGATGCTTTTGAAATGTGGTGTTGGAGAAGACTTGAGAGTCCTTTGGACTGCAAGGAAGTCCAATCAATCTATCCTAAAGGAAATCAGTCTTGAATATCCATTGGAAGAACTGATGCTGAAGCTGAAACTCTAAATCTTTGGCCACTTGATGCAAAGAACCGACTCCTTTGAAAAGACTCTGATGCTGGGAAAGATTGAAGGTGGAGGAGAAGGGGATGACAGAGGATGAGATGGTTGGATGGCATCACTAACTCGATGGACATGAGCTTGAGTAAACTCCAGGAGTTGGTGTTGGACAGGGAGATCTGGCGTCCATGGGGTCCCAAAGAGTCAGATACGACTGAACGACTGAACTGATCCAAAGGATGTACACTCTGGTTCTTTGGGATGAGAATTCCAGGGTCCTAGGTATGAGTCACTTATGTGCATGTATCAGTGTAAGGAAATTTACATTTTAATTTTGTTGATAATTTGCATTTAGAGTACATTTTTATTAAAAAATAATTTTAGATTTCCAGAATAATAGAGAAGTCTATAGAGAAGTTATGGATCAAGTTGGAAATTGTATGGAAATGAATATATTGTTTTTGGAAAGTATTTTTAAAAAGAGTGAATAGTTAAATTTTAAAATAACTAATAATAGTTCCCATAAAACCAGTAATGAAGCCATTTACTTACTTTAAAAAATTCTAATCTTAGGCCCCTGAAATGCTCTTTAGTAGCAGGGGGCAGGTGGGAGGGGGTGCTAGTTGCTACTAACCATACAGTGTCCTAGTTGTTTCTCAGAGTTAATATTAACTACCATAGATTTGTAATTTATAATGTGGAAGTATTTTAGTCACTGGTATTACCTGCATTATTTGGTATTCTGCATCCCCGTGAAATATTGAATGGCCCCTTGTTCGTGGAATTATATGAACTTTGGGGTTGGCTATTTTGGGAATTATTTTATACAACAGAATTGTCTTCTTAATGATAATGTTTTTCTTAAAAAAATAGTCCAAGCTTTTATTTTTGACTTGCATAGTTAAATCAACATAGTATGGTTAAGAAATGGGACCTGAACTGGAAGGGTTAATCTTCAAGTTCAGCTTGAGCTGTGTTTACTGATCGTTTTCTGCTTCTTGTTGATTGGCACCTCGGGCTCCATACTAATTAATGGGAGAGCAAGGGGCAGGTGGCGCTGTTTTATTTTGATAATCCTTGTCAGCAATGTCTGTGTAATCTTCTTGTTTAATTATAATGAATGTGCATTTGGGGTGCATGAACTTTCAACAGCTTTTCACTGAAAGTTCACTGGACAAGGACAGTTTTGCAATTGTCAGACACTGCTACAGATTGCATACAAAGCCAATTGTTTCACCATTTTAGTTCTGAACTCACGCAAATGGAAGTCGTAATGGACATACCTTGTGCTTCTTTAAAGCCAGACACGGATAACTATCCAGAGAAATGAACTAAATCTATGCTTCCTTTAATTGTGCCCCTCTTTTTTGGAGTGAGGGTAAGAAATATGCTTAAATAGGGACATTAGTTTTAAGAGTACTTAATAGATGAAAATATTAGAGTAATGTTTTTTCTGGAATGAAGAGTCTAGGCAGGAAGTCAAAATAAATGGAACTGATTTACTTAAGAATTTGCAAGTTTTAGCTGTGAAATGACTAGATAAATGATTCTGTTTGAAAGTTGGTACTTTACTAGCAGATGCGTATTTTACTAATTTCCATTTTAAAGAGAATGTTAGGCTTTCAAGTATAAAGATTTAGGTAAAGATTTCAAGGATATAGATTTAGGTAAAAATAAATTCATAATAATTTTGAAGTCTGGGGCCCAGTCTTAAAATTGTGTTACAAGCAGTGCATTATTTATTTGGGGGAAGTGCAAGAAAATGAAGGAGGAAAAAAATCAAAAAACACCTCCTTGGCTGTTAATACCTTGAAACTTAGTGGAAAGGAAATAACACCCAATTTATAAGAACTCTAATGTAAACAAACAGGAGCTATGATAGGAAATAGCACTAGGGCCAGTTTATAAGACTTGGTCTATGTTCATTTTTTAGATAAAGCTTCCAGCCATTTTAGTCCAGACCAAAACCAAAATAAACCTTACTAAAAGGGTGAAAGGAAGCATTTAATTGGGTGATATTTTTGGAAAATCAAAAATAGTTACTTCTGCTGTTGGTACTTTGATAAAAGTTTCTGTTATTGATAAAAACTTAAGTGTTATTTGAGATATTGTAATACTTAAATATTATTTGAGTATTGATAAAAACTTGTGTTATTTGAGTATTGTTAAAAAACTTAAGTTTTATTTGAGATAAAAGTATAGATTTATATGAACTTTGATGTTAATTACATACTTACAGTTTACAATAATGACGTTTCATAATACTATTGTTGTGCCTTGTCAGAGAATATTTACTTGACTTAATTTAAATTTACAATTAAAATAGAAATCCAAATCTGTGGTTCTCAACCCAGGAGCAGTTTTGGCAGTCTCAAGACATTTCTTATTTTTACCACTGGGAAAGGATACTATTGGTGTCTAATGAGTAGAAATGATGGATGCTGCTAAAAACTCTCTAAGAGATGCAGGACAGTTTCCCCATGAAAAAGAATTATGTGTCCCCTGAATGTTTATATTACTGGGATTAGAAATCTGCCCTTTCACTCATGAAACACTACACATTTATAATCAATGGATTGTGAAGATTCTGGAGCGTTTATAAAGAGATGCTGTGTTTAAGGAAATAGTTATATTGGGCTTCCCTGGTGGTTCAGTGGCAAAGAATCCTCCTGCCAGCGCAGAAGATGCAGGTTTCTTGCCTGGAAGATCCCACGGGTTGAAGGAGCCTGGTGGGCTACTGTCCACTGGGGTTGCGAAAGAGTAGGACATGACTTAGCTACTTAACAACAAAAGCAAATCCAAGTATTGGGTTGTATGGGATTGATCGATAAATAACATAGTCCTAATTTTTATCACTTTCTCTCCCTTTCAAATTATAATTTTATACTGAAAGAATAAAAAGTCATTCACTATGTGAGAGAATAAACATTAGCTACAGTAATACAAACTAAATGGTTGACTAAAATGTGGTAATCATTTAGCAATATGTGTGTATATCAAATCCTTATGTTGTTTACCTTATACTAATACAATGTTATATGTCAAATACGTCTAAATAAAACTAGGGAAGAAAGTTATTCTTGTGGAAAGTAGTCTAAAATATAGGAAAGAGCAGTTACAAATTCTCTAGGTTTTGTTTCAGTTTTTACTATATACTCAAAATTGAAGAAAGTGTAGTGTTAACGTGGCCTAAGAAGAATACAGTGTGATCGATGTGGTATGTGCCATGTTGTATGCTGTTGTGTTTGTAAAGCTTGTGTGGTTTCCTGGGTGTAAAGTAGCTACGTTAGAGATTTTTAAGTGGGTTTTAACCCAACAACTAAAATCAGGCTTCAGTTCATCTGATTTGAAAAATTGATCCTCATCTTTTATTAATATGTAATTTTTTATTAACCTATGATAAGTGGATAGAATTTAAATCAGGTGTTTATTTACTGTGAGAACAATAACCTGATTCCAGATTAAACAGTTGAAGTTTCATTTGCTCATTATTTTTCTTTCATGACATTAATGCAACTAAATATATCTTCAGCACTATATTTCAGATGTTTTTTTGGCCTGCTAGTATTCATCACTGGTCTTTTAAAAGTAACTAAATCAGTTCTTACTGACTTTCGTATGTAATAGGGCAGACATGCTATGTAAAATGTTTTAAAGTATGTAGTATTTTACATATACTATATATAGGGCGTCTGTAAGCAATGGAGCATAAAAATATTTCTGAACCCACCATTGTACATAAGAAATTTAGAACTAACATTATGTTAATGCTGTATGAACATTGATTGAAATAGGGATACTTGTTTGCTTTTGGAACTGGCCTATCTTCAAATATTATTGGTAAAACACGTATTTATAGAGCTCAGCAGAAAATGAATGTGTCCTGAGTGTGTGAGGAGTGGATTATGTATTCATAAAAGATAGCTTTCTAAGTAAATGAGAAGTAGCTTGTTTGCAGGACAATTCAGTAATTTATGTATATATATATATATATGTATATATGTATCTTATTCCCTGGGAGAGAAGAAATAGGATAGGCACTGTGGTCAGCAGTGAGGTGGAGAACTTGTTCAATGGCAGGAGGTTTTGTCTACAGAACACGAAGGCTCACTCAGCTGGGTCACGGCAGTATATTTTATGGGGAAACCTGTGTGTAAAAATAGATGTGAATGAAACTTCTTTTAGGGCACAGGGTCCTATGGTTGTTACAGAGCCACTTTGTTTTCATGGAAAGAAAATATGAAAACTCTCCATTTGGAAGCAAGTCTTAGGGGAGTGGCTTTTAAAAAGTATCTTTTTGTGCACTGTTACTAGTAAGCATCCCAAACAGGTGTGTTTTCTAACCACACTGATTAAGTAACTACATTAATCAGCATTTCTCAAATTGGGTTAGGGAGTGGCACCCCACCCCAGTACTTTTGCCTGGAAAATTCCATGGATGGAGGAGCCTGGTAGGCTGCAGTCCATGGGGTGGCTGGGAGTTGGACACGACTGAGTGACTTCACTTTCACTTTTCACTTTCATGCATTGGGGAAGGAAATGGCAACCCACTCCAGTGTTCTTGCCTGGAGAATCCCAGGGATGGCGGAGCCTGGTGGGCTGCCGTCTATGGGGTCGCACAGAGTCGGACACGACTGAAGCGACTTAGCAGTAGCAGTAGCAGTACTTCTTTTAGAATACTAGAAATCATATATAATGATTCGGTACAGTGTTTCTGTGAATTTTGGCAGATAATTCAATATTTGAAACAAAAGATGAAGTTGAAGGAAATTGTATTGAAGTTTTAGGTAATCTTTGCTATTTACCCTTAAAAAAAATCACATGATACACCCAGTTCAGAGTTTTAATGTTATTGTCTACAACAAGAAAATGTTTTTATTTCTATGGTGTTCATAAATGCCTATATTTACAACTCTCTTTGTAACATCAGTGGAGTTTCAGAAATTTGAGTTTATAAAAAGAATATGGAATTAATATATGACTGTTACAATATTCAAGTAATATATACATAAAACTACTACTACTAGTTTAAATCAGAGGGATTTAATTTAAAGTCTGTTTTCCTTGTGACAGGACTAAAGAGAGCAACCCTATTTATTGCAGGAAGGTCTGTGTTATGGATTATCAATAATGTCTTGGAGCTCAGGTTAGATACAGTGAGTGGAAGCTACTCTGTTAGTATCATACTCTGAAGTTAAAAATGAGAAAAACTTTCAATGCTTTCTTGACCTCCATAGTGAAAGTCAAAGTCGCTAATCATGTCCGACTCTTTGCGACCCCGTGAATTCTCCAGGCCAAAATACTACAGTGGGTAGTCTCTCCCTTCTCCAGGGGATCTTCCCAACCCAGGAATCGAACCAGGGTCTCCTGCATTGCAGGGATTCTTTACCAGCTGAGCAACCAGGGAAGCCCAAGAACAAGTGTATTTTCTTTACCATAAAATTGCCACTAACTTTATTCTCTTATGTGAAATTATTTACCATTTCTAATGAAAAGTCCATAGGGCTCAAAATAAATGAAATCTAACACATTTAAACACACATACCCCCCAAACTTTGCTCCATAACTTTCTTTCCTCTCCTTAGAGACTTCAGCCTTCTCCTTTATAGCATGCCTGCCAACAAAACTTCTCGTATGGTAAAATGTTTTCAATTTATATGTTCTTTCCAGCTCTTATGTCAGAGACCCTTGAAGTTTACTTCAGATCTCAAAGCAATGATGGCAAGCCTTCAACACTCACTTCTTTTAAAATAAGTTTATATGCATTTGTGTAATACATTTTCTGGTTCTCTGGCTTTGAAGCCTATGCCACAAATGAAACAGACCTCTCACACAAAATACATTTTAATGTATGCATGCTTACACACATGAATGAGAACGTATATAATACAGGAAGTCCTAATGTGAAGACTTAAATACTGAACAATATCTTACAGATTACAAGCTTTCACATATGTTCTGTCATTTGTTCAGTATGAAAGTATTGTGAGGAATAAGGGGATTTCTGTTTTCTAGCAAGAACTGATGCTGAGAGGAATTAATTGTGGTAGAGATGGAATCTGTGACCCTTAGTCTGATGCACTTTTTATTAGACCACACTAAAAATTCTATTTTAAAACCCAGCAAGATGACACTGCTTATTAATAGAACTGTTGAATTAAGAATTGCTGAATCTGTCTGTAATTTAGCCTATGAGGCCAACACTTTTAGCTACTTGAATAATGATTCTAGCAGCTAATATATTAGAGTCTATATTTGCACACTGCATAGTCTTTGTCCATTAAAGGAAAATGTAACATTAATTGATTTATCTGATTTTGCTTTTAGAAAACTCCATTTTCTCTTTGATGAGAGATGATTGGTCTTGACAATTGGAGGTATTTATTGCATTTCAGATTAAAATTTTATCTGCTAGGCGAGTGTCTCAGCCTTTTAGGGGTTCCCCACTCTCTAGGATTCTACTGGCTTCTTCTGCTTCCAAGATCAATGCTGTTGCAAACTTAAGAAGCCTCATGGTACTGGGAGAGGTGTGTCCGGTCCTGGTACTTTTCTGCGTAATCCACTGCGTCTACCTCTGTAAAGATTGCCCTCTTGTTTGCTCAGTCTGTGGTCTGAGCTATTCTAGAACATAGTCAACAAGCGTTTATGGTATCTGTAAATGTAGTATCAGCACATATCATACAACTTACTTCATCCATCCCATAAATGTCAATTGTCTCTATTGTGTGCCAGGCACAGTTATAGATGCTTTGGATTTTGTAGTGACCATGACAAAGTACTTGCTTCCAAGTGCTGATACTTAGAAGGAAACGGCCAATAAATACAAAACAGAGATCATCAAATCAGACATGACTTGAAGAAAATGTTAGAAAAATTAGCGGTTACTTTTCTTAGGATGGCCACAGAACTGAAATCTAAATAATGAGAATAAGTTAGAGGGACAAGTGAAGGGACTGTGAGATTAAAGGAGTGTGTTGTGCTTGAGGGCTAAAGAGAACACCAGCCTTCAGAGGACATTTTGGGCAAAGGGGAAAGTGATAGGAGATGAGGTCAAAGAAGTAGGCAGCGGCTGAACATGTGGGCCACAGTAGCAAGTGTGGTTTTGTTTGTAATTGGAGGTTTTAAGTAGGAAAGTAGCATGTGATTTACACTTTGCAGATGTCTCTTTGGTTGCTAGGTGGAGTACTCTGTCTGAGGCAGGACGTATGGAATCAGTATCCTAAAGAGGAGGCTATTCTATGAGTTTCTGCAGGACTGTAACTTAGTCTAGAATTTTTGCAGTGGAAGTGCTGACAAGTGTATCAATTTGGGATATATTTTGAGTATAGTACTACCAAGTCGTGATATAATGTATTGGATCTAAGACCTGAGAGAAAGAGAGGAATTAAGGAAGATATAATGATTTATTCTTTTTGCTTTGTCTCCATTCCTTCATTATTTCTGGAGTTATTTCTCCACTGATCTCCAGTGGCATATTGGGCACCTACTGACCAGGGGAATTTCTCTTTCAGTATCCTATTATTTTGCCTTTTCATACTGTTCATAGGGTTCTCAAGGCAAGAATACTGAAGTGGTTTGCCATTCCCTTCTCCAACGGACCACATCCTGTCAGATCTCTCCACCACGACTTGCCCATCCTGGGTTGCCCCACGGGCAAGGCTTAGTTTCATTGAGTTAGACAAGGCTGTGGTCCTAGTGTGATTAGATTGACTAGTTTTCTGTGAGTATGGTTTCAGTGTGTTTGCCCTCTGATGCCCTCTTGCAACACCTACCGTCTTACTTGGGTTTCTCTTACCTTGGGCGTGGGGTATCTCTTCATGGCTGCTCCAGCAAAGCACAGCCATCGCACCTTACCTTGGACAAGGGGTTTCTCCTCATCACCGCCCTTCCTGACCTTCAACACGGGATAGCTCCTCTAGGCCCTCCTGTGCCCGAGCAGCCACTGTTCATTGGACGTGGGGTTGGTCCTCCCAGCCACTGCCACTGGTCTCCGGCGTGGGATTGCTTGGCCATCATGGTCAACAAAAGAGTCCGAAATGCAGTACTTGGATGCAGTCTCAAAAACGACAGAATGATCTCTGTTCGTTTCCAAGGCAAACCATTCAATATCACAGTAATCTAAGTCTATGCCCCAACCAGTAACGCTGAAGAAGCTGAAGTTGAACGGTTCTATGAAGACCTACAAGACCTTTTAGAACTAACACCCAAAAAAGATGTCCTTTTCATTATAAGGGACTGGAATGCAAAAATAGGAAGTCAGGAAACACCTGGAGTAACAGGCAAATTTGGCCTTGGAATACGGAATGAAGCAGGGCAAAGACTAATAGAGTTTTGCCAAGAAAATGCACTGGTCATAACAAACACCCTCTTCCAGCTACACAAGGGAAGACTCTATACATGGACATCACCAGATGGTCAACACCAAAATCAGATTAATTATATTCTTTGCAGCCAAAGATGGAGAAGCTCTATACAGTCAGCAAACACAAGACCAGGAGCTGACTGTGGCTCAGACCATGAACTCCTTATTGCCAAATTCAGACTGAAATTGAAGAAAGTAGGGAAAACCACTATACCGTTCAGGTATGACCTAAATCAAATCCCTTATGACTATACAGTGGAAGTGAGAAATAGATTTAAGGGCCTAGATCTGATAGAGTGCCTGATGAACTATGGACTGAGGTTCGTGACATTGTACAGGAGACAGGGATCAAGACCATCCCCATGGAAAAGAAATGCAAAAAAGCAAAGTGGCTGTCTGGGGAGGCCTTACAAATAGCTGTGAAAAGAAGAGAAGTGAAAAGCAAAGGAGAAAAGGAAAGATATAAACATCTGAATGCAGAGTTCCAAAGAATAGCAAGAAGAGATAAGAAAGCCTTCTTCAGTGATCAATGCAAAGAAATAGAGGAAAACAATAGAAAGGGAAAGACTAGGGATCTATTCAAGAAGGTCTATTCAGAGATACCAAAGGAACATTTCATGCAAAGATGGGCTCGATAAAGGACAGAAATGGTATGGACCTAACGGAAGCAGAAGATATTAAGAAGAGGTGGCAAGAATACACAGAAGAACTGTACAAAAAAGATCTTCATGACCTAGATAATCACAATGGTGTGATCACTGACCTAGAGCCAGACATCCTAGAATGTGAAGTCAAGTGGGCCTTGGACAGCATCACTACGAACAAAGCTAGTGGAGGTGATGGAATTCCAGTGGAGCTATTCCAAATCCTGAAAGATGATTTTGTGAAAGTGCTGCACTCAATATGCCAGCAAATTTGGAAAACTCAGCAGTGGCCACAGGACTGGAAAAGGTCAGTTTTCATCCCAATCCCAAAGAAAGGCAATGCCAAAGAATGCTCAAACTACCACACAATTGCACTCATCTCACACGCTAGTAAAGTAATGCTCAAAATTCTCCAAGCCAGGTTCAGCAATATGTGAACCGTGAACTTACTGATGTGCAAGCTGGTTTTAGAAAAGGCAGAGGAACCAGAGATCAAATTGCCAACATCCTCTGGATCATGGAAAAAGCAAGAGAGTTCCAGAAAAGCATCTCTTTCTGCTTTATTGACGATGCCAAAGCCTTTGACTGTGTGGATCACAGTAAACTGTGGGAAATTCTGAGAGAGATGGGAATACCAGACCACCTGATCTGCCTCTTGAGAAATCCGTATGCAGGTCAGGAAGGAACAGTTAGAACTGGACATGGAACAACAGACTGGTTCCAAATAGGAAAAGGAGTACGTCAAGGCTGTATATTGTCACCCTGTTTATTTAACTTATACGCAGAGTACATCATGAGAAATGCTGGACTGGAAGAAACACAAGTTGGAATCAAGATTACTGGGAGAAATATCAATCACCTCAGATATGCAGATGACACCACCCTTATGGCAGAAAGTGAAGAGGAACTCAAAAGCCTCTTAATGAAAGTGAAAGTGGAGAGTGAAAAAGTTGGCTTAAAGCTCAACATTCAGAAAACGAAGATCATGGCATCTGGTCCCATCACTACATGGGAAATAGATGGGAAACAGTGGAAACAGTGTCAGACTTTATTTTTCTGGGCTCCAAAATCACTGCAGATGGTGACTGCAGCCATGAAATTAAAAGACACTTACTCCTTGGAAGGAAAGTTATGACCAACCTAGATAGCATATTCAAAAGCAGAGACATTACTTTGCCAACAAAAGTTCGCCTAGTCAAGGCTATGTTTTTTCCTGTGGTCATGTATGGATGTGAGAGCTGGAATGTGAAGAAGGCTGAGCGCCAAAGAATTGATGCTTTTGAACTGTGGTGTTGGAGAAGACTCTTGAGAGTCCCTTGGACTGCAAGGAGATCCAACCAGTCCATTCTGAAGGAGATCAGCCCTGGGATTTCTTTGGAAGGAATGATGCTAAAGCTGAAACTCCAGTACTTTGGCCACCTGATGCAAAGAGTTGACTCATTGGAGAAGACTCTGATGCTGGGAGGGATTGAGGGCAAGAGGAGAAGGGGACGACAGAGGATGAGATGGCTGGATGGCATCACTGACTCGATGGATGTGAGTCTGAGTGACCTCCGGGAGCTGGTGATGGACAGGGAGGCCTGGCATGCTGCGATTCATGGTGTCGCAAAGAGTCGGACATGACTGAGCGACTGATGTGATCTAATGATTTATTAGATCTAATTTATTAAGAAAGATCTAAAGATTCCCTAGTGAAGGAGAGGGAAGCCTTGCATGCTGCAGTCCATGGAGTTGCAAAGAGTCGGACGAGACTGAGCGACTGAACCATAAAAATGATTTGTGAGCAGAAAATATCTCTTGTAAAGGGTTAAAATGCTAACAGCTTACCTGGCTGGTTTGTCTTCATTCACTCGTTCATATTGTGGAAATGTGAAGTATCTTGATAGAATCAGCACTTTGCACTCAAATTGTTTCCTAGAAGTTGCTGCTTCAGTTGGTTCAAATACACCTATTAGCCAGAAGAAGAGAAAATGGGATACATGTTGGAATGCACGTTTCAATTTCGAAATGGTTTTCAGAAACATTATTAGGAATCGTATTTTGAATATCTGTTGTAGAACTGTGATCAAAGTGTCAGTTCACTGGAATGGTTTTCTGATGACTGTAGTTTTATTTACCAAGAGAAAAGGTAAAGAACATTGCTCACATTTGTGCTATGAATTTGAAAGACCTGATATGGTGGTAATAACCTATTTTAAGATAGCACATATAATCATTAAACCCTTGTTTAGGTTTTATCATGACTAGCATAGATTTGTGATTGTGTTTTTTGGGTCACAAGTATACTTGACAGTATGTCAGGGCCCCTCGTGTAATCAATGTGTAACAGTGTATCTTTGCTCATTTTATAGAACATAACTTCATGATATCCAGGTTGATATTTGTGTCTTCTAATTTATAACAGTTTCTTCATACATATTGTCTATTTGATTTTGTGATCTTAATGAGGAATTAAACCCCAAATGATAATAGAAAAAATAAATCAGTTATTACACAAAGGTATAGACATCAGAATATCCTTGTAAAGCTGTACATTTGTAAAGTTACCAAATAATTTTGTGTCCCTACTGACTCCATCCACTTTAAGCATGATTTCTCACTATTTCTTAGTCCAGGTACTTTATATATTATATTTTCCGTTTTGTTACTCATTAAGATGAGTAACATTACTCATTTTTTGAAATACTTTTCCTTTAATGTTCATATAATTCTTAGATAACATTCAAAGTTGTCCCTATAATGCCTGTATTATTTTAGATTAAAATAATAATTGCCAGATTACTCTGGATTTCATTTAAAAAATATGTGTGACGTATACCATAGTTATATATCTATATAGTCTGTGCTTTTAAAAATGAAAGACAAATTTTTCTTAACTAAATTCTTAAAATTATCCAGGTTTTTACTTCTTTCTCTGTGGCCAATTAAAAAAGGAGAAATACTCCATGGGGTCGCAAAGAGTCGGACACGACTGAGTGGCTGAACTGAACTGAGTACTCTCTAGGGTCAGAAGACCAGTTAGCTTTGTTTGTCAAACAAAATGCAAAGAAATATTTGATTCCATTTAACTTATTTTTTTCTCATGTGTTTCACTTGATTAAAAAAAAAAAAGAAAAATTAAAATTATAAATGCTAATTGATTTGTCAGTTAATCTCTTATTAGAGTCTGAAATGTTTAACTAGTTATCTGAAGTTATCTGATTTAAAATGTGGAGGGGGAAAAGCAGAATTTCTCCATTTCTCATGACCAAATCCTACATGCTTTTCTCTCAGTATGTGGATCTGAGAGGGAAACCCAGCTTGCTTTATTATTCATCTTTCCTTTTCAACTGGATGATAAATTCTGAGCCATCACATCAAGCCTATTCTGAAGATGTCCTGAGTAACAATAAACCCTTTGTGATGAAAATAGCACAGGGTAGCTATTTACAAAGTTAAAAATCCTGAACTTACTTATTATCTATATTACAATGTACTTTGCACATCAGCAGTCTTCTGCTTATTGACTGGGAAAATATAAGTTAAAATGAATTATCTTATATAAAGTTTTTCATTTTCAGTCTTGTACTTTAACCACCAAACCACTCAAATAATTAAACTGGTAGATGAGATGCCTGCTTTTATGCACATATATTGCCTGATGTGTTCTATACTTTATATTAGGGGTGGTAATAATTAATCACCTTTTATCTGTGTGTTACTTTCTACTTGATGATACTTTTTGCTATGTCAAAGATTGTCTTGCAGAAATAACCTGACCACAGTGGGAGAACCCCTAGAGTAAAGGAAAGCACCCTAAGATTCAGATGAATTAACTTAATGAAGATGGTGTCTTCAGTGCAGAGGCAACAGGAAGACAGGACCAGAAGCATTTACCCCAGGAGGTTATATACAGGATGATTGGAGACATTCCTAGAGACAATGAGGCACTGGCATTTATTTAAGAGAGAAGCTATTTCACTCAGAGGGCTCATGCTGGAATTAACTGGTGTCATTTTGAAGGAGGGTTTTGCTAATTGGCATCTCCCAATTGTATATAATGCCAACACCTTTTTGTATTAATTATTTCCCGTAAGCATAACTCAGTAAAGCAAAACTCGTTGCAGGTTTATAAAGATTTAAGGGGAACTGTTGCAATTTAATTGGTTTCCAAAAGCCCTATGTGAACCAAAACAGTTGGTTGGTAGAATTTGTATGATGTTTTGTTGTTTGACGTTGCAAGCATTATGTTCATGTATTGTGGTGATGGCCTGCTGAGTAATTGCAAGGTTCATTATACTACCAAGACTGTCAAGGGGCATTTATGGATATTCATGTGCAGTGAACCCTTGAACTTGAACTGGTCATTCTTCTCTCCCATGTCTGAAATTGTGTTTACTCTAAATGGCAGGAGAAACTTTAATTATGAAACTAGTAAAGAGGAAAAATTACCTAAGTTAAAGTTTAAAGTGATAGAAAGTGATAAATGTATTTAAAAACATACCTGCAATTTTTCCTTTCTACTATTAAAATGTTATAGTGTTGACACATAATTGCATGTTAATAAATATATATATATATGTTTATCCACACATACCTCTAGAGTTTTGCTTTTTAAATTTCTTTGATATTTCAAAAGTTTTTGAATCAATGTACAATGCTTGGATCATATTTTTAAATTTCATATTAATATTTTAAAATTTGTTTTAATATTTGGCCTGTAAATAGAATTTCTACAGTATAAATAATGGATTTCTAATTTTTTACATTGAAATATATTTTGGGTGCAGATTTGCCATGAAACAGTATGTCTTTAAAATACTTTACTTTAAAAAGCTTAGATTTATGAGTTTCTTTGAGAGTACAGATGACATTATGGTAGAAGGGATTTCTTTATGAGTGTCCCTCCACTAGACTTTTAAATTCTTGAGAACAGAAGCATTCTATTAATTAATCTATGTATCCTGTCTCCAAGTGCTCAATGCATAGTGCATGTTCAATGAAATCTTGTGGAGCTTAACTGAAGAGAGCTGAGAGAATAGCAGGAATATAAGAGAAAATTATAATTGAAAATACAGATACAAGTAGAACATGGAGCACATGGAGACTGGTGGCAAGAGATGAAATTGGAGAATGAGGCAGGGCAGATGCTTCTGTTGCAGGTGCTTGGATCAGACAGAGACAATGTTATGGAGCCACTGCAGGATTTTAAGCAGTTAATCACTCTTCATAGTGTTATGGAGGATGGAAATGGGGCAGGAGTAGGAGATCAACTCTCTGATTCACCCTGGCTGGGATATAGTATTTTGGAAGCCTGAGTTGGACAAAGATTGTTTCCCCTTACCCATTTTAAAAAAAACAAAGCTCTTTAAAAAATTAATTTTGGTAAAATACAAATATAATAAAATTTGCTACCTAATGATTTTTAAATGTTACAATTCAGTATTGTTAAATATGTCCACATTATTGGGCAAAGTTGAAACTCAGTCTGCTCAGGCAGTCATAGCATAATACATCATACTGAGTGACTTAAGCGACCACGGACATCTATTTTTCACAGTTCTGGAGGCCTGAAAGTCCAAGATGATGGTGCCAGAACATTCGGTTCCTGGTGACGACCCTGTTCCTGGAGTTAGATTGCTGTCTCCTTATAGAGCAGAGAGAGATAGAGAACACAACAGAGTTAGCTCAGGTCCCTCTTCCTCCTCTTACAAAGACACTAATCCCATTATGGGGGCCTTACCTTCATGACCTCATCTAAGCTTGATTATCTTCAAAAGGCCCCACCTTCAAATACTGTCACATTGAGGGGTTATGGCTTCATCATATGAATATTATACCAGCATTTATATTTTTGTTACTGGTTTATTTCACTCAGTATAATGTCTTTAAGGTTCATCCATTCTGTAGCGTATGTCAGAATTTCCTTCCCTTTAAAGGCTGAATAATACATCATCATGTGAACATTCCATATTTTGTCTATCCATTCATCTATTGTAGAACTCTTGAGTTGCTATTACCTTTTAGCCCCTGTATATAATGTTACTATGCACATGGGTGTGTAACTGTCTTATCAAAATTCTGCTTTCAGTTCCTTTGGATATATATCCAGAAGTAGAATTGTTAGATTATAAAGTAATTCTGTTTATGATTTTTTTAAGAGTTACTCTTTTCCATACCAGCTGTACCATTTTACATTCCCACCAACAAGGGTTTCAGTTTCTTCACATCCTCTCCGATAATTATTTTGTTTTTGTTGATAATAGCTATTCTGTTGGGTATGAGGTGATATCTCATTGTGATTTTAATTTATATTTTCCTAGTGATTAGCGATGTTGAGCGCCTTTTTCTGTGCTGATTGGCCATTTATATATCTTCTTTGAAGAAATGTCTATGTAATTTCTTTGCCCATTTTTAAAATTGGGTTGTGTTTTGTTTTTGTTGCTGCTGCTGCTAAGTCGCTTCAGTTATGTTCGACTCTGTGCAACCCCATAGACAGCTGCCCACCAGGCTCCCCCGTCCCTGGGATTCTCCAGGCAAGAACACTGGAGTGGGTTGCCATTTCCTTCTCCAATGCGTGAAAGTGAAAAGTGAAAGTGAAGTCGCTCAGTCGTGTCCAACTTATAGCGGCCCCATGGACTGCAGCCCACCAGGCTCCTTCATCCATGGGATTTTCTAGGCAAGAGTACTGGAGTGGCTTGCCATTTCCTTCTTCGTTGTTGAGTTCTAGGCATTCTTACATATTCTGGATAATAGCCCTTTATCAGATATATGATTTACATGATTTCTTCCATTTCATAGGTTGCTTTTTCATGTTACATTAGGTTGCTTTTTCATGCTATTGATTGTATTCTTTGATGCACAGAGGTTTTACGTTTTATGTTTACTTTATCTATTTTTTAAATTGCCTATGGTTTTGAAGAGGGTATTTGCTATGACCAGTGCATTTTCTTGGCAAAACTCTATTAGTCTTTGCCCTGCTTCATTCCGTATTCCAAGGCCAAATTTGCCTGTTACTCCAGGTGTTTCTTGACTTCCTACTTTTGCATTCCAGTCCCCTATAATGAAAAGGACATCTTTTTTGGGTGTTAGTTCTAAAAGGTCTTGTAGGTCTTCATAGAACCTTTCAACTTCAGCTTCTTTGGCGTTACTGGTTGGGGCATAGATTTGGATTACTGTGACATTGAATGGTTTGCCATGGAAACGAACAGAAATCATTCTGTCATTTCTGAGATTGCATCCAAGTACTGCATTTCGGACTCTTTTGTTGACCATGATGGCCACTCCATTTCTTCTGAGGGATTCCTGCCCACAGTAGTAGATATAATGGTCATCCGAGTTAAATTCACCCATTCCAGTCCATTTTAGTTCGCTAATTCCTAGAATGTCAACATTCACTCTTGCCATCTCTTGTTTGACCACTTCTAATTTGCCTTGATTCATGGACCTGACATTCCAGGTTCCTATGCAATATTGCTCTTTACAGCATCGGACTTTGCTTCTATCACCAGACACATCCACAGCTGGGTATTCTTTTTGTTTTGGCTCCATCCTTTCATTCTTTCTGGAGTTATTTCTCCACTGATCTCCAGTAGCATATTGGGCCCTTACTGACCTGGGAAGTTTCTCTTTCAGTATCCTATCATTTTGTCTTTTCATACTGTTCATGGGGTTCTCAAGGCAAGAATACTGAAGTGGTTTGCCATTCCCTTCTCCAGCGGACCACACCCTGTCATATCTCTCCACCATGACCCGCCCATCCCAGGTTGCCCCTCGGGCATGGCTTAATCTCATTGAGTTAGACAAGGGTGTGGTCCTTGTGTGATTAGATTGACTAGTTATCTGTGAGAATGGTTTTAGTGTATTTGCCCTCTGATGACCTCTTTCAAGACCAACTGTCTTACTTGGGTTTCTCTTACCTTGGGCGTGGGGTATCTCATCCCGGCTGCTTCTGGCTGCTCCCGGCCAGCGAAGCACAGCCATCGCAGCAAATACCCTCTTCCAACAACACAAGAGAAGACTCTATACATGGACATCACCAGATGGTCAACACCGAAATCAGATCGATTATATTCTTTGCAGCCAAAGATGGAGAAGCTCTATACAATCAGCAAAAACAAGACCAGGAGCTGACTGTGGCTCGGACCATGAACTCCTTATTGCCAAATTCAGACTGAAATTGAAGAAAGTAGAGAAAACTACTAGACCATTCAGGTATGACCTAAATCAAATCCCTTATGATTATACAGTGGAAGTGAGAAATAGATTTAAGGGCCTAGATCTGATAGATAGAGTGCCTGATGAACTATGGAATGAGGTTTGTGACATTGTACAGGAGACAGGGATCAAGACCATCCCCATGGAAAAGAAATGCAAAAAAGCAAAATGGCTGTCTGGGGAGGCCTTACAAATAGCTGTGAAAAGAAGAGAAGCGAAAAGCAAAGGAGAAAAGGAAAGATATAAACATCTAAATGCAGAGTTCCAAAGAATAGCAAGAAGAGATAAGAAAGCCTTCTTCAGTGATCAATGCAAAGAAATAGAGGAAAACAACAGAATGGGAAAGACTAGGGATCTCTTCAAGAAAATCAGAGATACCAAAGGAACATTTCATGCAAAGATGGGCACGATAAAGGACAGAGATGGTGTGGGCCTAACAGAAGCAGAAGATATTAAGAAGAGGTGGCAAGAATACACAGAAGAACTGTACAAAAAAGAGCTTCAAGACCTAGATAATCATGATGATGTGATCACTGACCTAGAGCCAGACATCTTGGAATGTGAAGTCAAATGGGCCTTAGAAAGCATCACTACGAACAAAGCTAGTGGAGGTGATGGAATTCCAGTGGAGCTATTCCAAGTCCTGAATGATGATGCTGTGAAAGTGCTACACTCAATATGCCAGCAAATTTGGAAAACTCAGCAGTGGCCACAAGATTGGAAAAGGTCAGTTTTCATCCCAATCCCAAAGAAAGGCAATGCCAAGGAGTGCTCAAACTACCACACAATTGCACTCATCTCACACGCTAGTAAAGTAATGCTCAAAATTCTCCAAGCCAGGCTTCAGCAATATGTGAACTGTGAACTTCCTGATGTTCAAGCTGGTTTTAGAAAAGGCAGAGGAACCAGAGATCAAATTGCCAACATCCACTGGATCATGGAAAAAGCAAGAGAGTTCCAGAAAAACATCTATTTCTGCTTTATTGACTATGCCAAAGCCTTTGACTGTGTGGATCACAATAAACTATGGAAAATTCTGAAAGAGATGGGAATACCAGACCACCTGATCTGCCTCTTAAGAAATCTGTATGCAGGTCAGGAAGCAACAGTTAGAACTGGTCATGGAACAACAGACTGGTTCCAAATAGGAAAAGGAGTACGTCAAGGCTGCATATTGTCACCATGTTTATTTAACTTATATGCAGAGTACATCATGAGAAATGCTGGACTGGAAGAAACACAAGTTGGAATCAAGATTGCCGGGAGAAATATCAATAACCTCAGATATGCAGATGACACCACTCTTATGGCAGAAAGTGAGGAGGGGCTAAAAAGCCTCTTGATGAAAGTGAAAGTGGAGAGTGAAAAGGTTGGCTTAAAGCTCAACATTCAGAAAACGAAGATCATGGCATCTGGTCCCATCACTGCATGGGAAATAGATGGGGAAACAGTGGAAACAGTGTCAGACTTTGTTTTTCTGGGCTCCAAAATCACTGCAGATGGTGACTGCAGCCATGAAATTAAAAGACGCTTGCTCCTTGGAAGGAAAGTTATGACCAACCTAGATAGCATATTCAAAAGCAGAGACATTACTTTACCAACAAAGGTTCGCCTAGTCAAGGCTATGGTCTTTCCTGTGGTCATGTATGGATGTGAGAGCTGGACTGTGAAGAAGGCTGAGCGCCGAAGAATTGATGCTTTTGAACTGTGGTGTTGGAGAAGACTCTTGAGAGTCCCTTGGACTGCAAGAAGATCCAACCAGTCCATTCTGAAGGAGATCAATCCTGGAATTTCTTTAGAAGGAATGATGCTAAAGCTGAAACTCCAATATTTTGGCCACCTCATGCGAAGAGTTGACTCATTGGAGAAGACTCTGATGCTGGGAGGGATTGAGGGCAGGAGGAGAAGGGGACGACAGAGGATGAGATGGCTGGATGGCATCACTGACTCGATGGATGCGAGTCTGAGTGACCTCCGGGAGCTGGTGATGGACAGGGAGGCCTGGCGTGCTGCGGTTCATGGGGTCGCAAAGAGTCGGACACAACTGAGCGACTGATCTGATCTGATCTGATCTGATGGTTTTGAAATCATATCCAAAGAATCATTGCCCAATGAAGTAACGTGAAACATTTCCCATATGTTTTCCTTTAAGAGTCTTATACTTTTAGTTCCTATGATTAGTTTTTTGATCCATTTAGAGTTCATTTTTGTATATTGTATAAAGTAGGGATTCATCTTTACTTTTTACATGTGGATATTCATATTTTCCCAAAACCACTTGTTTAAAAGACTGTCCTTTCCTTACTGAATGGTCTTGGCAGTCTTGTTGATGCTCCCTGGTGGAGCAAAGGAAGAAAAGGGCCTTTGGTGCATGGAAATGAGAAATGGACTTAAGAGACAGAATCTTGGAGAGAGACCAGAAACTTCCTAAATAAGATAATCCTGGAGGCAATTTCAGGGAAAAGATGGTGGAACCTTTAAAAGCACAAAGGGAAGATGTAGAGCAACTTCTAGAGACAGAAAGAGTGAGAAAATAATGTTTTGTTTGTTTTCGAAAAATATGTGAAGTAAACAAGAAGGTAAGTGTAAAAAGTGTGGAAAAAGATGAATGATAGGCAGTTCACCTTAAGGAAATATAAAGTGTCCTATGGAAGACAGTAGGCATAAATAGTTATAATGAAGGGTGAGGTAATAAGATATGTGTCATAGACATGTCAAGTACTATGGAAATTTGGAAAAGGAAACAATTATTTCTACTAAGGGAATCAGTTGGGTCTTCCTGGATATATTGCTCAAAATTTCAGGTTGAAAGCAACAGAAACCAACTATGATTAATTTACACAGAAAACAAAGCTACTAAGAGGATATTTGCTAGTTCATAGATTATCCAGGAAGAAATCTGGATTCATCTAGGAGGTGATGTAATTCCAACTGAGCTATTTCAAATCCTAAAAGGTGATGCTGTGAAAGTGTTGCACTCAGTATGCCAGCAAATTTGGAAAACTCAGCAGTGGCCACAAGATTTGAAAAGACCAATTTTCATTCCAGTATCAAGGAAGGGCAGTGCTATAGAATGTTCAAACTACCACACAATTGCAATCATTTCACATGCTAACCAAGGTAATGCTCAAAATCCTTCAAGCTAGACTTCAATAGTATGTGAACCGAGAACTTCAATATGAACAAGCTGGATTTAGAAAAGACAGAAGAACCAGAGATCAAATTGTCAACATTCGTTGGATGGTGGAAAAAAGCAAGGGAATTCCAGAAAAACATCTAGTTTTGCTTCATTGACTATGCTTAAGCCTTTGACTGTGTGGATCATGACAAACTGTGGAAAATTCTTCAAGAGATGGGAATACCAGACCACCTTACTGCCTCCTGAGAAATCTGTACACAGATCAAGAAGCAGCCATTAGAACTGGACATGGAACAATAGGCTGGTTCAAAATTGGGAAAGGAGTATATCAAGACTGTATATTGTCACCCTGCTTATTTAACTTCTATGCAGAGTACATCAGGCAAAATGCTGGGCTAGATGAAGCTCAAGCTGGAATCAAGATTGCCGGGAGAAATGTCAGTAACTTCAGATATGAAAATGACAGCACTGTAATGGCAGAAAGTGAAGGGAACTAAAGATCCTCTTGATAAGGTTGAAAGAGAAAAGTGAAAAAGCTGACTTAAAACTCAGCATTCAAAAAATTAAGATCATGGCATCTGATCCCATCACTTCATGGCAAATAGAAGGGGAAAAATTGGAAGCAGTGACAGATTGTTTTCTTGGGCTCCAAAATCACTGCAGAGGGTGCTGCAGCCATAAAATTAAAAGACGCTTGCTCCTTGGAAGAAAAGCTATAACAAAACTGCTGCTGCTGCTAATTCACTTCAGTCGTGTCTGACTCTGTGCGATCCCATAGACAGCAGCCCACTAGGCTCCATCCCTGGGATTCTCCAGGCAAGAATACTGGAGTGGGTTGCCATTTCCTTCTCCAATGCATGAAAGTGAAAAGTGAAAGTGAAGTCGCTCAGTCGTGTCCGACTCTTAGCGACCCCATGAACTGGAGCCTACCAGGCTCCTCCGTCCATGGGATTTTCCAGGCAAGAGTACTGGGGTGGGGTGCCATTGAGACATCACTTTGCTGACAAAGGTCTGTCTAGGCAAATATATGATTTTTCTAGTAGTCATGTATGGATGTGAAAGTTGGACCATGAAGAAGACTGAGTGTTGAAGAATTGATGCTTTTGAAAGGTGGTGCTGGAGAAGACTCTTTAGAATCCCTTGGACTGCAAGGAGATCAAACCAGCCAGTCCTAAAGGAAATCAACCCTGCATATTCATTGGAAGGACTGATGCTGAAGCTGAAACTCCATTACTTTGGCACCTGATGCAAAGAGCCAACTCATTGCAAAAAAACCTGATGCTTGAAAAGGTTGTGGGCAGGAGGAGAAGGGGAAGACAGAGGATGAGATGGCTGGATGGCATCACCGATTCAATAGACATGAATTGGAGCAAACTCTGGGAGATGGTGAAGCCTGGCCTGCTGCAGTCCATGGGGTCTCTGAGAGTTGGACACGACTGAACAATTGAACAACAACTAGGAAGAGATGAGAACCAGTTGGAAGAGACACTACCTTGAACTGTATTTAAAATTGCAACCAAGTATTCCTCTTGTGAGAAGGACAGCAGTGTCCGCAGTTCAGCGTGGGCGTTCTCACTTACCTGCTCGCGTCTTCAGTGCTAGGTCCAGATGTCACACCTGTACCTGGTGCTGCTGCTGCCTTCAGAAGCATTGGTCAGAATGTATGCCCTGAACTCTTTGGTAGCTTTGTGTAAAGTCTGGGAGAGGCACATCTGATTTGGAAGATTTTGGTCCTATAGTCATGTCCTAGCTGCTCGAGAGGCAAAGAAAGTGAATCTGCGAAATTTTTTACCTTCTATTTTGGTAGAATTCTGTCTCAAACAAATGGAAAATGCCCAAAACTTAGGAAATGAGAAGGGCTTAAAGCTAGGTGATTGCAAAGCATGGTTACATCCACAGGGTTGAGAGAGGTAGAATTTGGAGTGCTGTAGAAGTAATAATAATATTTAGACTTGCATTTGTAGTTGGAAATAGGGGAGTGGTGGTTCAAAAAAATAGGTTTAGCCTCATAGTCAAAATGATACTAGCTGAAACCTGGGCTTTACAAAGGAAAACATTTGAGAGAAGAAATCATTGGGTAAGAATCATGGTTATTTATATTATATGAACATGAGAGAAAGGAAACTTGGATGAATAGACCTTCATTATGAAAACCAAACGAAGAGCTTCTAGTTAGACCTTAGTAAATTCTATGTGTTCAATTTACTTTTAAATGAATGAGAATATTAAGAGGGAAAGTAGAGACAATGCCACATTGCCGGGGGATAGAAAGGATAAAGACTAAGAAGTCACTGGATTTGTTGAGTTTTGAAAGAAGAATTTCATTAGAATGGTGGTGATAGAATCTAAGAGCAAGTAGAGATTTACAAGGAAAAAGGAATTGGGATGAGAGTAAAGTGGCAGTAAGGGTCAGGTGGTTGAGGAAGTGAGAGGTAAGACTTGTCAAAGCAAATACTTGGGAAAAAAGATTTATTGAGCATGTACTGCAAAGTAACCATTGCAAGTGCTTGCAGAATCTAAGTGAACAATGGACAAAGATCAGTGCCCAGGGGGTCCTTATACTCTGCAAGGGTGAGGGGAGCCAAGTAGTTAACAATAAAAATAGCTAGTTTAATTTTATAGTGGTTAAAGTTGCTAAGTAGAAAAAAAGTAAAGCAGAGTAAGAAAAATTAGTTGGATTTATTCATCTTTGAAAGAAGAATTTCTTTGGAATGGTGGGATACAGGTCTAGTAGGGACTAGTTGGGGTTTGGGGATAGGATTGTTGCAGTGGTTCATGGAGTGTAGGATAGGCTTCACTGAATTGAGAATGGAACCAAGACTTGAAGAAGGTGATGGAGGGAGCTAAGTAGATATCTAAGGAAGGAGTGTTGTAGGCAGAGAATGGGAGACCCAAAGTTCTGAGCTGGAGCATGCTTGATGTGTTTGAACAGGATGAGGAAGGGGAAGAATAGTGGAAGAACCCAATGAGGTATTTGGAAGCCACCTTTTATATGACCTTGTAAACCACCACAAGGACTTCAGAAGGACATCTAAGCACCTGTGCTTGGACTGGCAGCTCTTTGATATTTTTTGTAGCCCACTGTGGGGGTAATCTAAATCTTCATATACAACTCAGAAAGACCTCAAACTTGCTTTTCATAGGCTATTTTTATTTTTAACAGCTTCCAGAAAGAAATAAAAACCAATACAGAAAGATAATGTTGTATAAGAAATGCAAAGTGAGGCAAGATTCTTTACTGAAGAGACAGAAGGTAAACTGCGATACAGTTTTTTTTGCCTCAGAGTGAAGTGAACATCTTGTTGTTCAATTGTCAATTTCTGATTATATACATACAATTTAATGAAAAATTGAACACCCCTTTTAAACAAGTGTTTCTAAAAGAGCAGCTATTGCTTTTGGACTTCGTCTTTTCCCTTTTTGCTAATGAGATATATTGAGGACTCAGAGTAGAAATTATGGTGACTATTTAAATCAGATTGATCATCTGGATTGGCCTTAAATCATCTGAATAAATTCAGGTTTTACTCATGTCAATTAAGGTTGAATTTGAATGTTTCATTTGGCATAATCCTCAAGATAACTCTCTGGTTGACTAAAATTTTCAGTTTTCAGCTGGGTATTTGATAGTTACAGACATGGCCACACAGGTTGTTGACTATAATATAATAAGAAGCATAGAGCAAAGTGAACAGATAAAGGAATGCCTGTGTAACTAAGATCTTTGTATCAGATAAGAGTGGTATTAAAATTTCATATATTTTCATTAGACTAGTGGGGATTTTGTTTCTAATATGCCACTGATTTTATCTGCTATTGTGGTCTGTAAAGCTCATCTTTTTTATCTCCATAATTTAAGCATCTTATTTTTGTCACTTCATGTACATTTATTATCCTCTGATTTGGCTATAATGCTTTGGATGGAGCACAGAAGAAAAGAGTTTCACTAAGACTGAAGTCCGATTTCGCTGTATGGTGATGTACTCTGATTGAATAAGGTCTATGTGTGGGTTTGTTTTTTTTTTTTAATTACTTATTACAAACTATTGGTTTAAACATTCAAACCAACCCTGAAACTTGTGAAAATTCTCCAGATATGGGGTGTATTAGAAAGGCTTTAATGAAGCTATTATACAAAATGTTTCTTCTCATAAAAAACTTGAAACACTAAACAGCTGTCCTTTCTATCTGGGGACAGGTGAAGGAAGATAGGGAATTATATGCACGTGTGTGTATTTATACAAGATACAATATATTTCAGGCATCCTTTTGGTATCAACCATCTGTCATTAGGAAAGTATTTTCAATATACACAGTTGACTTCTGGCTGGTAGAAGAGATGAAAGGTCTAGCATGTTATGATTCTGAACTGAAAATTGTGACAGTCCTCTCATATTTGAAAGTATTTTTGCATGTACACAGATTTCCAGTGTCACATTAAATCAAAATTAGCTTTCAGTAACCCTTGTATTCTAGCATCAATTTGTAAAAGACTACTAAGAGCTAAGTCTGCTAAGAAATGTGGAAATCATATACTGGCAGCACTACCGTTGAAAAAACACCCTGAAAAAGCTGATGGATGCTAAATAAAACCAAACCTTTCTGTGTTATAAATGTCTTCTCTTTTACTTTAAGAAACTTTTCCTCATGTGATTCCTTATATACATACTTAGGTATTTTCCAAAGAGTGGAAAACAGATTTTCTAGGAGCTGGCTTCATATGGTATGTGAACTTAAGCATATATTCTTCAAATGTTTAAATAGGCCTATACTTTAACTCCTTTTGTATTTCTTTATTTGTGTAAACTAAGATGCACCTTCCTTCTAATTTATATTCAGAGGAATTTACAAGGAAACATACAAGGTAAAAAATTTTTTGTATAATAATTTAAATATAAATTCTTATTTTCAGTTTAATACCAGTTCAAGTTGGATTTGCATGAAATCAATGCATAATTGACTCTAGGATGAAATAAGAGTAGAGTGATAGTAACTGTCTTTAAGAATTGATTTTTAAATGATGATTTTTATAGTGGCTAGCAAGAGATGCTGAGAGATACTTGGAGGTTTTGCTTTTATGCTTAGGGGTGCATTAGTACTAATTTGATAAAGAAGATAATATCCTTTGGAAGAGAGCTTCAGGTAGGACAAGTTAGTAGCTTCTGTGGTTCATTATTTTCCTAATGAGTAACTTTAATACTGAAGAGACTGGGGCCAAAGTATTAAACAACAAAAATCCTTCTCACACAGTTCCTTGCAAGTGGGCCAAAGTAGGTCTTCTCAACAGCTTTCTCATGTGTGAAGAAAATAGCATCTTTGATTAAAACAAACTTGGACTCATCTGGTGGAGGAGGGAATGCATTACATTGTCCTGGTGACTTCCTTCACCCACTTTTATTTCTCCTAAGTTGACAGAGTTGCCACACTGTACCTGCTGAAGCACAGGTTGACTGAAGGGAAAACACTCTTTGCTCCCTCACCTTAGCTGCGTCACTGGTTGATAAACGTACCCTGAAGGGCTGCTGGAAAAGTTAAAAAAAAGATGTATACAAGACACTGCTTTAAATCAAGGAACATAAGCTTATGCTTTAATTATTATTAATACACTTTTTATAAACAACTAATACACATGGTCTAGAGGCAAGTTACGTCTCTCACTTTTTTTTTTTTTACGTCTCTCACTTTTATCTGAAACTGCTGACCTCTGGATTCACTGCTTTGATTACCAGAGTGTCTCTTGTCCCACCCCTCTGAATCCACAGGTTTAGGATTGAGGGTATCTGATCACTCATTTGCTCTAGCCTTCAGAATTTCTGGCAGTCATCTTCTCTGAATGAATCTTATCAGCCCATGTCTCTGAGTCTTCCATCAACTGAGTGGATGGTTTCTGCCCCAGTTATTTCTTACAGAGCAGAAGCATGTGAGTCTCTAGCCAGTGTAATACTGGTGACTGATCTTATCTATCGGTGACCAGCTCCAGGCCTCTTTGGCTCAGGATTACTCAGTATTCTCATCTGTAAGTGGGAATGACATCTCTGGTGGCTCAGACAGTAAAGAGCCTGCCTGCAACGTGGGAGACCCTGGTTCGATCCCTGAATCAGGAAGATCCCCTTGAGAAGGAAATGGTAATCCACTCCAGTATTCTTGCCTGGGCAACCCCATGAACAGAGGAGCCTGGTGGTTTCTACAGTCCATGGGGTTGCAAAGAATCAGACACCACTGAGCGACTAATGCGCACTCCCTCACACAAGGAGGCAGTGAGGACCAATGAGGCAATGTATGTTAGTTACATAGCATAGAGCCTAAAGAGTAAAAGTTCACCAAGTGGTATGTAACATCATTAGCATCATCATCCTATAATCTCTTAGAAATAGCCTATTTATCCTCCCTGGTTTACTTACTTTCCAGCTTCTGTCAAGACATCTCCCTCTCATTCAAATTTAGCTTCTTATATGAGGTAGTCATACTGACCAGGTGATGGATTGAATAACATGCAGTGAATAACATACAGAATAATCTCACATTTATGTATCACCTGGTTCCCTTTTCTGGAGCACAAGTGTGACCTTCAGTTCAGTTCAGTCGTATTCTTCGGCCCTCAGCTTTCTTTATAGTCCAGCTCTCACATCCATCAGTTCAGTTCAGTTCAGTTGCTCAGTCGGGTCCGACTCTTTGCAACCCCATGAACTGCAGCACACCAGGCCTCCCTGTCCATCACCAACTCCCGGAGTTCACCCACACTCATGTCCATTGAGTTGGTGATGCCATCCAACTATCTCATCCTCTGTTGTCCCACTTTCCTCCTGCCCCCAATCTTTCCCATCATGCGTGTCTTTTCAGATGAGTCTGCTCTTCACATCAAGTGGCCAAAGTGTTGGAGTTTCAGCCTCAATGTCAGTCCTTCCAGTGAACACCCAGGACTGATCTCCTTTAGGATGGACTAGTTGGATCTCCTTGCAGTCCAAGGGACTCTCAAGAGTCTTCTCCAACACCACAGTTCAAATGCATCAATTCTTCAGTGCTCAGCTTTCTTTATAGTCCAACTGTCCCATCCATACATGACTACTGTAAAAACCATAGCCTTGACTAGATGGACCCTTTGTTGACAAGTAATGTCTCTGCTTTTTAATACGCTGTTAAAAGTTATGACCAGCTGGTCATAACTTTTATTCCAAGGAGTAAGTGTCTTTTAATTTCATGGCTGCAGTCACCGTCTGCAATGATTTTGGAGCCACCCAAAATAAAGGCTGTCACTGTTTCCACTGTTTCTCCATCTATTTGCCATGAAGTGATGGAACCGGATGCCGTGATCTTAGTTTTCTGAATGCTGAGGTTTAAGCCAACTTTTTCACTCTCTTCTTTCACGTTCATCAAGAGGCTCTTTAGTTCTTCTTTACTTTCTGACATAAGAGTGCTATCATCTGCATATCTGAGGTTATTGATATTTCTCCCGGCAATCTTGATTTTCACTTGTGCTTCCTCCAACCCGGAGTTTCTCATAATGTACTCTACATATAAGTTAAATAAGCAGGGTGACAATATACAACCTTGACATACTCCTTTTCCTATTTGGAACCAGTCTGTTGTTCCATGTCCAGTTCTAACTCTTGCTTCCTGACCTGCATACAGATATCTCAAGAGGCAGGTCAGATTTTCTGGTATTCCCATCTCTTTCAGAGTTTTCCACAGTTTGTTGTGATCCACACAGTCAAAGGCTTTGGCATAGTCAATAAAGCAGAAATAGATGTTTTTCTGGAACGCTCTTGCTTTTTCCATGATCCAGCGGATGTTGGCAATTTGATCTCTGGTTCCTCTGCCTTTTCTAAAACCAGCTTGAACGCATGGAAATTCTTGTTTCACGTATTGCTGAAGCCTGGCTTGGAGAATTTTGAGCATTACTTTACTAGCGTGTGAGATGAGTGCAATGGTGCGGTAATTTGAGCATTCTTTGGCATTGCGTTTCTTTGGCATTGCGTTTCTTTGGGATTGGAATGAAAACTGACTTTTCCAGTCCTGTGGCCACTGCTGAGTTTTCCAAATTTATTGGGATATTGAGTGCAGCACTTTCACAGCATCATTTTTCAGGATTTGAAATAGCTCAGGTGGAATTCTATCCCTATCCACTAGCTTTGTTCGTAGTGATGCTTTCTAAGGCCCACTGGACTTCACATTCCAGGATGTCTGGCTCTAGGTCAGTGATGACACCATCGTGATTATCTGGGTCGTGAAGATCTTTTTTGTACAGTTCTTCTGTATATTCTTGCCATCTCTTCTTAATATCTTCTGCTTCTGTTAGGTCCATACCATTTCTGTCCTTTATTGAGCCCATCTTTGCATGAAATGTTCCCTTGATATCTCTAATTTTTTTAAAGAGATCTCTAGTCTTTCCCATTCTATTGTTTTCCTCTATTTCTTTGCACTGATTGCTGAGGAAGACTTTCTTATCTCTTCTTGCTATTCTTTGGAACTCTGCATTCAAACGTGTATATCTTTCCTTTTCTCCTTTGCTTTTCTCTTCTCTTCTTTACACAGCTATTTGTAAGGCCTCCCCAGACAGCCATTTTGCTTTTTTGTGTTTATTTTTCTTGGGGATGGTCTTGATCCCAGTCTTCTGTATAATATCACGAACCTCCATCCACAGTTCATCAGGGACTCTGTCAGACCTAGTGCCTTAAATCTATTCCTCACTTCCACAGTATAATCATAAAGGATTTGATTTAGCTCATACCTGAATGGTCTAGTGGTTTTCCCCACTTAGCCTTTATTTGCATCACACTGAAACCAGGTATTAATAGAATTATGCCTGTATGGGATTCAGAGGTCCTGGGACAGTCTGGAGGTTTATTATTGTTTTGTTTTTACTTTAACTCTATAGCTTATCTTAGAAACTGAATTCATTTTCATTGTAGTTTAATTGTGTAAGTTGCCTTTAATTCTCTGCCACTCTTTAATGTTAATTGTTTTTTTGTGTGTTTTTTTGTGTGTAGTATTCTTATCTCGTATGCAGGCAGTACAGGTCCTTGTTATATTCATAGTCTGACATAGGCTTTTTAAAAAAACCTCACAATCTCTAGGTAAATAATAGTGTCCTATATTTAAGATATTATTCTATTAGAAAATTCCGTGAAACATCTTTTTGTAATGGGTTTGTGCTGATCATCAAATTATACCCTCTAAGTCCATAGTGTTACATTATTTTAGGAGAATAAAGTTTGGGCTTATTTGTTCTTTTTTATAAGCTCTCAGATCCCTTTATTGAGCTGTGAGGAGTAGCAATGATGAAAGACCAATATTGAAAGCCTGTATCAGAAGATATTATGTCTATTTCATAATATTGGGACGGTACCCTGTCCATCTAGTCAAGGCTATGGTTTTTCCAGTAGTCATGTATGGATGTAAGAGTTGGACTGTGAAGAAAGCTGAGCGCCCAAGAGTTGATGCTTTTGAACTGTGGTGTTGGAGAAGACCCTTGGTCTCCTTGGACTGCAAGGAGATCCAACCGGTCCATTCTAAAGAAGATCAGCCCTGGGTGTTGTTTGGAAGAAATGATGCTAAAGCTGAAACTCCAGTACTTTGGCCACCTCATGTGAAGAGTTGACTCATTAGAGAAGACTCTGATGCTGGGAGGGATTGGGGGCAGGAGGAGAAGGGGACGACAGAGGATGAGATGGATGGATGGCATCACTGACTCGATGGCCGTGAGTCTGAGTGAACTCTGGGAGTTGGTGATGGACAGGGAGGCCTGGCGTGCTGCGATTCATGGGGTTGCAAAGAGTTGGACACGACTGAGCAACTGAACTGACTGACTGACCCTGTTAATAATGATCATATTTGTATTAGGTAAAAATGGCTTATGCTCAGATCAGTCACTCAGTCGTGTCCGACTCTTTGCGACCCCATGAATCGCAGCACGCCAGGCCTCCCTGTCCATCACCAACTCCCGGAGGACACTCAGACTCACGTTCATCAAGTCAGTGATGCCATCCAGCCATCTCATCCTCTGTCGTCCCCTTCTCCTCCTGCCCCCAATCCCTCCCAGCATCAGAGTCTTCTCCAATGAGTCAACTCTTCATATGAGGTGGCCAAAGTACTGGAGTTTCAGCTTTAGCATCATTCCTTCCAAAGAAATCCCAGGGCTGATCTCCTTCAGAATGGACCGGTTGGATCTCCTTGCAGTCCAAGGGACTCTCAAGAGTCTTCTCCAACACCACAGTTCAAAAGCATCAATTCGTTGGTGCTCAGCCTTCTTCACAGTCCAGCTCTCACATCCATACATGACCACAGGAAAGACCATAGCCTTGACTAGGCGAACCTTTGTTGGCAAAGTAATGTCTCTGCTTTTGAATATGCTATCTAGGTTGGTCATAACTTTCCTTCCAAGGAGTAAGCGTCTTTTAATTTCATGGCTGTAGTCACCATCTGTAGTGATTTTGGAGCCCAGAAAAATAAAGTCTGACACTGTTTCCACTGTTTCCCCATCTGTTTCCCATGAAGTGATGGTACCAGATGCCATGATCTTCGTTTTCTGAATGTTGAGCTTTAAGCCAACCTTTTCACTCTCCACTTCCACTTTCATCAAGAGGCTTTTTAGTTCCTCTTCACTTTCTGCCATAAGGGTGGTGTCATCTGCATATCTGAGGATATTGATATTTCTCCCAGCAATCTTGATTCCAACTTGTGTTTCTTCCAGTCCAGCATTTCTCATGATGTACTCTGCATATAAGTTAAATAAGCAGGGTGACAATATACAGCCTTGACATACTCCTTTTCCTATTTGGAACCAGTCTGTTGTTCCATGTCCAGTTCTAACTGTTCCTTCCTGACCTGCTTACAAATTTCTCAAGAGGCAGATCAGGCGGTCTGGTATTCCCATCTCTTTTCAGAATTTCCCACAGTTTATTGTGATCCACACAGTCAAAGGCTTTGGCATAGTCAATAAAGCAGAAATAGATGTTTTTCTGGAATTCTCTTGCTTTTTCCATGATCCAGCAGATGTTGGCAATTTGATCTCTGGTTCCTCTGCCTTTTCTAAAACCAGCTTGCACATCAGTAAGTTCACGGTTCACATATTGCTGAAGCCTGGCTTGGAGAATTTTGAGCATTACTTTACTAGCATATGAGATGAGTGCAATTGTGTGGTAGTTTGAGCATTCTTTGGCATTGCCTTTCTTTGGGACTGGAATGAAAACTGACCTTTTCCAGTCCTGTGGCCACTGCTGAGTTGCCACAAATACCCTCCTAAAACAACACAAGAGAAGACTCTATACATGAACATCACCAGATGGTCAACACCGAAATCAGATTGATTATATTCTTTGCAGCCGAAGATGGACAAGCTCTATACAGTCAGCAAAAACAAGACCAGGAGCTGACTGTGGCTCAGACTATGAACTCCTTATTGCCAAAATCAGACTTAAATTGAAGAAAGTAGGGAAAACCACTAGTTCATTCAGATATGACCTAAATCAAATCCCTTATGATTATACAGTGGAAGTGAGAAATAGATTTAAGGGCCTAGATCTGATAGATAGAGTGCCTGATGAACTATGGAATGAGGTTCGTGACATTGTACAGTAGACAGGGATCAAGACCATCCCCATGGAAACGAAATGCAAAAAAGCAAAGTGGCTGTCTGGGGAGGCCTTACAAATAGCTGTGAAAAGAAGAGAAGTGAAAAGCAAAGGGAAAAAAGGAAAGATATAAACATCTGAATGCAGAGTTCCAAAGGATAGCAAGAAGAGATAAGAAAGCCTTCTTCAGTGATCAATGCAAAGAAATAGAGGAAAACAACAGAATGGTAAAGACTAGAGATCTCTTCAAGAATATCAGAGATACCAAAAGAACATTTCATGCAAAGATGGGCTTGATAAAGGACAGAAATGGTATGGACCTAACAGAAGCAGAAGATATTAAGAAGAGATGGCAAGAATACACAGAAGAACTGTACAAAAAAGATCTTCACGACCCAGATAATCATGATGGTGTGATCACTGACCTAGAGCCAGACATCCTGGAATGTGAAGTCCAGTGGACCTTAGAAAGCATCACTACGAACAAAGCTAGTGGAGGTGATGGAATTCCAGTGGAGCTATTCCAAATCCTGAAAGATGATGCTGTGAAAGTGCTGCACTCAATATGCCAATTTGGCTTATGCTATTGATTGGTATTTAATTTCATTAATTTTCATTAATTTCATTAAGATATATCAGAGTATTTTATCACAAATAATCTATTACTTTTATAAATGCCTCAAAAAGAATGCCTTCTATATTGGTTGTTATAAAATTCATAGTTTTAGTTTTTCATATATATCTTCAGTGAACAATTATTTCAGGAAAAAATATCAATCTGCTAAATTCATTGACCTTGTTTATAAGTAAAGGTTTGGAAATTTTAAAGCTGAGGTGCAATCTGGTTGTCTCTTTTTTACTTGTGTGTGCAATTTTTTTGTTGCTAGTGGTAACTGTAGAGAATTTTTTTCAAATAGCACCCTTTTAATAACAATGGTCTCCCCAAATATACTGTGGCATAGCTTTAAACTTTATTAAGTCTGTCTTGGACTCCCCCTTCCTCTCTCTGAGTAAATGGAAGAAAAGTTTAGCAGGCTCCATGCTGTGCACTTGATTGATGTCCAGAACATCTGAAGGACTTTTGTGTCCTGCCTGCTCTCCATGAGTGCATAATGTGTGAATACTTAAAGAAGGTCAGCCCTTATCACATGTGATCTAGGCCTGAAGGCAGATCAGCAGTGACAGTCATATCCCGTAAGTAAGAACACAAATCATCCTCTACATGCTTTAGACGAGTTGTGGGATATTTTTCTCTCTTTTTACCCCTTCCCACTCATGGGGGGACCTTGGCAGAGCCATGAAAGCAGAGAGAGAAGACGTGCTCAGAATAATGTGTCCCTCCTCCGAGGGAGGAAGGGATTGTTTATTTGTCATGATGTGATGGTCTTTCACTGTGCAGCTGAAGGGAGCTTTGGGTTGTTAATGACTAGTGATGTGGAATGCTGCAAATTAGAATGGGGTGGGAAGGCAAGAGGCAGCCTGAAAGCCGCTGAAGTTGTGGCCTTTGTAAACCCCAGAGTCAGGAAAAAAGGTTTTTTGCACACTTGAGTTGTATTGTTTATTTTTTTCTCCGATAGGGGAGTAACTTTTTATATTATTTTGTAAGTGTAAAGCTGAAAATCAGAATGATAAGATGCATTAGCCAGTACAATTCTGAACACACTTTTCTATTTTTTGCGCAACTAGTATGAAAGTATGAAAACTATTTTACTGCAAAACTCTGTGGCATAGTAGGTACTTAAGATGCTATAACTTCTAATAGGAGCAAGGAAAGAACTGTTTTGTATGTATCTGTGTGTTTGAACAGAAATTTAAAAGTAAACATTCCAAACAATATTAGCAGAGATGTTCAAGTGTTAAAGAAAATAACACTCACCTTATTGTTCTCATGGAGACTATTAAGGATATTATTGCATTTTCTTATATAGAAAGGAAAATATTTTTCATCTAATCTAAAAAATTTTACAAGTTTCTTTTGAAACTCAATCAGCTTCAAGAAGTTGTTGTTGTCAGGTCATACAATGGAAACTGCAGACACCCCATTCAGAGGCCAAGGCATTGCTTCCTATGCATGTAAGATAAAATAAAAAATCAAATTATGAGGTATAGGGCCCTTCCTTCCCAATGTCTCTCTCCCATTCTGCTTTTCCAGCCCAGTTTCTCTGCTCTCAAGGCATACCCAGGATTTCATGTTCTCAGCAAACATTGCTCTTTTTCTTGCTCATAAATGTCTGTACTGTCTGTTCTGTTTGCTTGCAATCTCTCTGCCCTCCCTTCACCCAGTGAATTCCTACTTATCTTTGAAGACCTAGTTCAAATGCCTCTTCCCCACAAGTCCCATCCCACCCCTGGCCAGAATTAATCTGTTTATGCACTGTATTCTCCGTGTTCCCTGGGCAGAGCCGGCCATGTCTATAGTGCCTTGTCATGATGTGATTGTGTTTGTCCTCGCCCACTACAAGGTGGGCTTTGCCCTAAAGGCAGGTATGGTCTATGTTCCCATACCCCCTTCATGTGACACAGTCCCCCACATAGAGTTTAAAAAACTGTCTATATATGAAATCAGGAGATTTGGAGGAGTTTTATATGAAAATAAGTCACAAGTTGAAACTGTTAAAAAGTAGTCTCACATTTTCAATCTACTTCTTGTATTTCTTCAATTACATAATGATTTAATAAATGAAGTAAATAAAATAAATATTTGCCTTTGTGAGTATAATATGAATTTTTAAAACTCAATTATCCTAAGATGTATTTTATATATATATATATATATAATATCCTTGTTTTATTGATCATATTAGTGACAGGAAGAATTTGGCAAATGTCATGTTAAAGAACATTATTGTTAATAAGGATTTTTTTTTTTTTTTGGTCAAGAGGCAGTAGAGTGATTAGTGAAAGTTGTCAGGAAGTTGACTATTTTCTGATGTCCTCCTGTGTACTGGGCACTGTATTCAGTAATTTCTGTTCATTTACTTGTCTAATTGGTATAACAATCTTAACAGGTACTGAGCCGATTATAGGACAGAGAGCTTAAATAATTTACCTAAGATTATACAGATGACACAAATAGACTTTCTCTACAGATGGATTCACAAACCTAGATTGAGTGCATCTGTGTATGAATTCTACAGATTATGCAGAGTGATGACTTGTTTTCATATTGGTAATACTAGCTGCAGTCTTTTTTCTTTCCTTGCCCCTCTCAGGTGTACAAACTCAATTTGATACCTTTCTTTCAATATTCTCTCAGAGCTTTCTTTGAAGCCTCATTTGGTGTGTACTTTACAGTGAGTGGGCTAAATCATATGCAAATATGGATTTTTTTTTCTTTACTAAGTCAGATTTCTGATCTGCATTACAAGAATTTTTAAAGGTCTTTTGAGCCTGTTTGTCTGGAATCGAAGTATGTGTTTTATACAACATCTCCTGCATTGGTGGTACCTGAAAGAAAGGTGAAAGGGTTAGTTGCTCAGTCGTGTCCGACTCTTTGCGACCTCATAGACTGTAGCCCACTGGGCTCCTCTGTCCATGGAATTCTCCAGGCAAGAATACTGGAGTGGGTTGTCATTTCCCCTTCTAAGGGATATTCCTGACCCAGGGATTGAACCTGGGTCTCCTGTATTGCAGGCAGATTCTTTACCATTTGAGCCATCAGGGAGACCTGGCATATGTTAAATGGTAAAGGCAAAATGGAAGGAATTAATAGGGCTACCTCTTGAGTTTCTTCGTATAAGTAAAAAAAAAAATCTGTATTGCCAAAAACTTTGACTAAATGAAAAACTCTCCTCACACTTCTAATTTTCACTTTTATTCACATGAGTGAGTGTGTGAGAATTGCTCAATCATGTCTGACTCTGTGAGACCACATAGACTGTAGCCTGCCAGGCTCCTCTGTCCATGGAATTCTCCAGGCAAGAATACTGGAGTGGGTTGCCATTTCCTTCTCCAGGGGATCTTCCTGACAGGGATCGAACCTGGGTCTCCTGCATCCCAGGCAGATTCTTTACCATCTGAGCTACCAATGAAAGTGAAAGTTGCTTAGTTGTGCCCAACTCTTTGCAACCCCATCGACTATACAGTCCTTGGAATTCTCCAGGCCAGAATACTGGAGTGGGTAGCCTTTCCCTTCTCCAGGGGATCTTCCCAACCCAGGGATCAAACCCATGTCTCCTGCATTGGAGGAGGATTCTTTACCAGCTGTGCCACGAGGGAAGCCCTCTACTCACATAATTGGAGATTCAGGTTCAGAGACTCATCTTATATTCTGAAACCTTAAACCTTTATAAAAATTCATTAAGCCAGTTCATGCTCAAAAGCCTGTCAGTTATTTATATGATATATAGCCTAAAGTCTGTAACCTTAATTCAGAGTCCTGCACAATCTGCTTCCACTCTGTCTGGCTTTCTTTCCAACCATTTACTATAGGAGCCATCTGTTCCAGTAAGATTTTTTTTCGTCTCATGCTATGGCACAAGTGAAATATTTAATCCTGCCTCTAATCCTTGCTCATATAATTTCTTCTCTTTTCATCTCCTCTATCTGTGTATAAGTTCAATTCATATTTCAGCATCCAACTCTGCCTTCAGTGTTGGGCCCAGTCTAATCCATCCCTTACTCTGATTTTCCATCTTTATTCCATTTGAAGACACTTCATTTTAAAGTGACTACTGTTTTTACTTAGTTCTCTATTACATATACACTGCTTTTTCTATGGGACTGTGAACTTCTTGAGTGCATTTACTTCAGCTAGCACATAGTTCATCAGAAATGGTTGCTGGTATGTCTTGTTTTGAACTGCATTAGGATTTTGGGGCGAGAGCAACTATTCTCTCTTTATGCTTTGTACCATTTGTGGATGCCCATATTGGGGAAATGTGAGCAGTGGGAACTGTCCCACATTTTAACCATTCACTCTTCACCCCAGAGCTCAAGGCTAGGTTCCAAATTGGCAGTGGAACCATGTTGTGATGTGGCACTGAGCCGATTGTAGAAAGTTTGGACAAGAGATTCTGTTTGATTTTGGTCTGCTCTTCACTCACGTGACCCCTTTGATCCTGATCACTCTTATTCATTTTAGTATGCTGCAATCTCCCTTAAAGGAATATGGATAAATGATACTGAAAGATTATCTCATTTACCTCCCCAAACTTCTATTTTCCTGAAAAGTAAGGTGTGTGGATTCTGTGAAATGCTTAACATGTAGTTTAAGCTTAGAATATTCCAAAATTTTCTATGTGGTTAAAAATATTGTATTTGTGTGAAATTCCATTTTATGAAATGGAACTGAGGATGTTGGATTGATAGTATTATAGCATTTATTAAATCCAAACAAGCAATTGTTCAGCTACTCTAAGACGCAGAATAGATTTGAATGCTATCCATTAGGATAGTGCTGGGGGTTGCTGGTGTGTGTGAAGAGAAGTGGGGGTGTCTCTTAAGAAGGAGAAGATAGCAGAGATTTTTTTCCCCAAGAAAATGATTCTTAAAATTTCAAGTAAACACATTCTAATGCTATCTTAGATATAACCATTGAATTATCTGTCTGCTCTCATACTCATATATCCTTTATCATGCAAATGGATTAGATTTAATAACTACTTTTGTTTGTATCTATGGTGATATTGTTCTTTCTATAACACTGAAAATTTGTTTATATTTTTTGCTGTTCTTTAATTATCAACAGCTCCCAGAGTGAATTAGAGTCTTGTAGTCCCTTAGTATCAGACAGGTCACTCAGAATATCATTAGAAAGATGAAATATTACAAAATATTCATAGTTATATTGAGGCACAATTATAATTAACATGTAAAACATTGAATAACTTACCTTGGTTTTATTCACATAATAAAATAGGTTAGGTCACAGTACGTTTTTTTTTGCTCTGTAGAAAACTTTAAACTATAGTCATATCAAATTAATTAATGAATAGCTTAACTGAAATCTTTCAACTTGAAATATTCATTAAAGATGCCTTTTGTATGGGGCCCTTTTTTGTATCCATGCACTTGATTCAGAGGCATTTGCCTCATTATATAAATGTTGATGTAGTGTGAGAAAATGCCATAACATGACACTTTGATGTGTTGCAACATTTCTACCGTGTTATCAAAGAAAAAATTTTTATTTCTCCTTGTCTTTCTACGATTCCCAAAGAGTTACCATTCATGGCAGAGGGGAAAAAAAAAGCAAAAACCCTTAACAGAAGAAATAAGCAGTTGCATGTCAGCACAGTATAGGTGTGTGTATCTCCGGAATGTCTCCACAGCTGCCCAGGAGGTGTGGGGACTTCGGCATGGTCAGTACGGAGCGAAGTCCCGCCCGCCCTGGCCTCTGTGTGGACAGCTGGGTCAGGCTCCTTTCTTAAGAAAACAACCCGGCCTGGGGTCCTCACCGCCCTTTGTTGTCCTCCCCACGAGGTGATCAGTTGAAGTCTCCGTGGTGACAGAACCAGTTTGTAACAGGCTTGTCTTTCACGGTCCTGTCTAGGGCTTGCTGGCAGGCTTGCCGGAAGCTCTGACAAGAGTGGCAGCAGAGGAGTCTCCGTGAAAGAAGGAAAGGCAAGAAACAGGAGGCTTAAACAGGCAGGTCACATTGACTGCTCTCCTGCTGCAATGGGTTGGCTGGACGCACTACACTGGCAGCTTCACATTTTCTTGCTCATTCTTCTGTCTGTGCACACGAGGGGTAAGAAGATCAGTGCCCCGCAGTACAGTGCTGACAGGGGGCTCCGTGAATGTCTGGTTTCGTGGTTTTTAATCACAGAAGGGAAAGTTCAGGGCAGAAGTTCAACGGCTAAACATTTCCAGCTCCCATCCTCCAACTGCTCTGTAACCTTACTACTCTCTCTGTCAGGGCAACGCTTTGTAGCGAGTGTGTCAGGATAATTTTAAAAGGGATGCAAAGTTTCTGTTTGCTCTAGCAATTAATTACGTGCAATCTAGTTTGGAACTTTGAATATGAGGTTGATTGTCAACATGCTGTGACAGTTTATATGATGAATTTAAGAAAAGAGTCTAATAAACTTTGTTTTGACCCTTTAAATTTATTTGAGTATTGTTAGGTTTTTTTATAGTTAGCTAATTAACTTTGAAGTTCATTGTAATTTTTACATGGATGCATTGAGTAAATCTGTAGTTTTATAAAGGCAATAATTGTAATTTGTGAATATGTCAGATGTTTACCCATATTTGAGAACAGGGGCTTTCTTAAGGGATCATTTTGTTCAGAAGAATTATTCTTGTATAAAGTTGCCTAAAGGAGAAAAAAAGTTTAAATTATTTTAAAGAGCAAAAAGAGTAATTATGAAAGTAGGTGAACTATTTTCGAGTTAGAGGAAGGATAACTTAAAATGAAACAATTATCTGTGATAGTGATTGGTACTGAAGAAGTCACAAAGTTGTAAAGAAGGAAATAGGCCTTTTATAAAATTAAGCCAGGTGGCAAAGGGAATATGTGTCAGGTCGAAATGCATTTACAGGTCAGCCTCATATGCCTGTGAATGCATTTAATAGAACTTATTTGGCAGTACTGTTTACTTGAGAAGCATGTATTACCAATTGGCATATATTTGGATTGACACTTATTAATTTTTCATAATATCGCAGTGTTCCATAACACTATATAAGTATTATATTTTGTTGCTTGGTTCCATGAAAAATTGCTTTTAATTTCTGGTTATAGATATGTGTAATTCAAAAGAGTTTTGTACGTTGATATAAGGAAACAACATGCAATTCATTTACTTGATTGGCTAATTTATTTTCCAAAAATTGTTATAATCTGGTACATTCTAGAAGAGACAGAAAGACCTCAGGGAAAGTTTCTTAAGAATGTCCCAAGAAACTCAAAGCATGATATATATGAGGTGAAAAGTCTTATTCCTCTACTCATGCTACCACTGTTACTTGATTGCCTAAGGCTAATTTTTCATTCCCTTTATCATGTTTATCATTTTCCTTGAAACCTATGAATACATGAACTATTTATCGTTATGTCAGTCAAAAGTGAAGAGGCTATATGTTACACACTGAATCTTTGAATCATAAATATTAGGATTAGAATACACTTTAAGATAGTATTGTGTGGTTGACTTTTCAGTGAGAAGGTTGAAGCCCAGAGATATTCCCTGCTTTTTTCTGTGAGGCATAACCTTTGTAACTCCCTGTTCGGAGCCCTATGTGGGTCTGTGTGTGTCTACTAATTTATTTTGTGGCATAGTGGTTACGTGTATGAACTCTGGAGCGAGAATGCCTGGGTTTGAATCTTAGCTTTACCACTTACTAGATTGTAAACTAAATGAGGAGTCTTATTGGTGCCTTGATTTTCTCAACTGTGAAATGGGCATAATAATAACTAACCATAGGATTGACTTGATTACTAAATAATTAGTAAATACATGCAAAGCACTGAGAGGAGTGATAGTGCATACTATTGTCTAAGAGTTTGCTATTATTAGTATCATTAGTAATAATGTTAATCTGTGTAGGAATAGGAGACAACCAATCTGGAAATGGCGGAGAAGGCAGTGGCACCCCACTCCAGTACTCTTGCCTGGAAAATCCCATGGACAAAGGAGCCTGGTAGGTTGCAGTCCATGGGGTCGCTAAGAGTCATACACGACTGAGCTACTTCACTTTGACTTTTCACTTTCATGCATTGGAGAAGGAAATGGCAGCCCACTCCAGTGTTCTTGCCTGGAGAATCCCAGGGACGGGGGAGCCTGGTGGGCTTCCGTCTATGGGGTTGCATAGATTTGGACACAACTGAAACGACTTAGCAGCAGCAGCAGCAATCTGGAAATGGAAATTGAGACAAAACTTTAAAAGAATCCCATAGCTCATCGTAGTGGGCTGTGCTTAGTCACTCAGTTGTATTTGCCTCTTTTTGTGACTCCATGGACTGGAGGCAACCAGGCTCCTCTGTCCTTGGGTATTCTCCAGGCAAGAATACTGGAGTGGGTTGCCATGCCCTCCTCCAGGGAATCTTCCTAACCCAGGGATCAAACCCAGGTCTCCTACATTGCAGGCGGGTTCTTTACCTGCAATGCAGACTGTGATTAACGTACTAAATTTCACTTTTTATTCCTAGCTTTGTCACTAATGAAATTTTCACTGTTTTTGAAGAATCTCTCTACCTGTAACCTTGTGTAAAATAAGTTTTTTTTTGTTTTTTTTTTTTTTTTCTGGAAAAAATGTATTTTCCTGTATGAAAACAGAGTGTACTATAGAGGGAGACTATGAGCTCAACCAAGACCAAGTAACTTTGACTACTGAAGTTAAATATTCATTGACAACTTGTAATGCGTTATGATCATTAATTAGCATGTACTTCAGAAAGAATGATTATCACTAAGATAAGTATATATGAAGCACGGACCTATGTAGTGGTCATGACTTATTAAGTGAATGACAAAGCCAAGATTAATGTTCTGAGACCTTAAATACTTATTTAAAGTAACTGTGTTTCAAAATGACAGCTTGAGACATTTGGAGAGTGTGTGCTTCAGGCTAATACAAATATTTAGTTATTTAAATATATGGAAACCTAAACATTCTACATGGAAGGAATATGTCCATTTTTCCAATTCTACCTTAAATGGTACTGCTGCTGCTAAGTCGCTTCAGTAGTGTCTGATTCTGTGCAACCCCATAGACAGCAGCCCACCAGGCTCCCCCATCCCTGGGATTCTCAAGGCAAGAACACTGGAGTGGGTACAAAACTCTGCAGAGTCACAGCAAGTGGAACAGAGTAGGTAGGTTGGCCCGTGTGTAGGGTGATTCATCAGCCTAAATCTTATCACTGCTTAAATCTTATCTTAAATGTTTTACTTGAGGAGACATAGTCTTAGAAAAAAGGGAGAAAGGGTACATGTCAGTAGGTTTTGAACATTGTGTTTTTTATATTGGCACACTGTGATTGCCTCAGGAATGTGTTTTTTAAAACTTGAGATCATGAAATGTGGAATTGCCTCCTTCTAAAAGTGAAAAGATGACCTGTAATGGTGAAGAGCTGTAGGGTTCATTTCTGCTTGAAATATAGTATTTTAGAGATTGGTTTATTGATGCCGCCCTGCCCCTTGTTTCTTAAATCACAGTAGGGAATTACAGGCAATCCTAATGAACACAGTACAACGTGTAAACAGTGTTTAGCATCATTTTGGTCACTACCATTCTTGTGAAGTTCTGCCAAAGAAATTTAGTGAGGTTATAAACGTGATAGATGGAGGGACCTTAAAGGTAAAGGATGCTTTCTGTTTGTTCTAACACATTGGTGGCAACAATGCACCCTTCCTGACAAGGATATTCCTCATGCTCTGGCATTTTAAAAGGTGAGATGTTTATTTGGCTTCTTGTTAAACGTATATGTGAAAATTTTCACAGTGCCTGTGCGCCCCCCCCCCCCCATAAAATCATAGTAATAGATTATTACAACAATCAGATTAAAATAAAAATTGATAGCCACCTTTCAGTCTTTAGGAGTAATTCTATATCAATGAAGAGTTACTGGGAAAACAGGCAAGATAGGAAGTAGGTATTAGCTCTTTTGGAATAGAGGAAAACCCCCAAACCCAATGAACAAAAGCAGGTTCCAGTCTCCATGGCCCGTGCAGTTTTATATAACCAGGATTTTACATCCTGCTACTTCACTGCCAGGTCGTATTTGGTACATTTCCTACTGTAATATTTGTGTTTGATCTGGTTGACACAAATTTAAAACTGTTAAAAAAAAATCTATGCTATTAAATATTTTCAGTAGAATTAAGACAAATAGGAAATGCAGTAACAGGAGGATAACAAACATTGCTGCGAATGTGTAGTCTCAAAATTAAAATGGTACTATTGCTATAGGACATAGATTTTTGGTAATATTTGTAAGTGAAAAATGATCCTTGTTGCCATATGGCACACTGTAGTGAAAATCTGAACTGTTAGACCGACACATCTGTTAAATGCATAAACAGGGGTCTGTGTTTAAAATGTTTTCTAGTGCAGCGATTATGTGGCACTTCCAACAATTAATCTCGGGCTGTTAATCGGGAGTAACCGCACCTTGTGGTGAGCATCACAGATGTAAGAAATTTGATCTCTGTGGCAATTTACCTGGGAGGAAAGTGGCTCAATTATAGTTCTCAATTTAAATTCTGCAGAGTAGATTGGATTAAACACATTCACATTACTATTGAGTGCAAACTCAAATTGTTTAGTTGTATCATTTGTTATGAGAAGTTATCTTCTTTAAATGTGTAGTGATGGGTACCATGTATTTAAGGCATATATATCTCTCAATATCTGTGCATATATAATTTTAACCTTTAAATTACAAATACATGAAAGCTTCTGAAAAAATATTCATGTTATAATAGATTAGAGTTCGGATTAGGTTTTTTGTTGTTGTTGTTTTTTTGTCTTTGTGAGCCAGTTGAATTTGAAATAACATTTTACAAATCTTTTATTGACGTGGGAGCCTGGTGGGCTGCCATCTATGGGGTCGCACAGAATCGGACACGAATGAAGCGACTTAGCAGCAGCAGCATTGACTTAAAATAACTGCTAGGAACAAATTTATGAGTATATATTTTTTTTCTGCTAACTTTTCAAATGTATATCTCCGTTTTGGAATTCAGACAGGACATTAGGCAAATCTTTAAGTGAGACAGTGTACTGACAATTAAAATCAGCTACATTGTCTATCAAGCTTTCTTATGCTGCGTTTTAGGTTCAGATGGACCCTTTTGGTCTTGATTATTATACTTTCTTCCATCTGCAAAATAATTACTCTATTCATCATAATAGATTTGTGTGTATAAATGTTCATATTGAAATACCTAAGGATGATTTTTTGACTGTGGGCTCAGAATAGCCTCATTCTTATTTCTAGGCCCTGCTACTTTTCACTTTCTGCTAGAGGAGCTGCAGCTTTTGGATTAACTGATTTCTTGCTTGATATCAGCTTCATCATCACACTCCTTCCAAAACTAATTAGCTTCCATATTAGTTAATAATGTGTCTAAGATCACATTAGTAGTAGTGATATTTTGGGCAAAAGAACAGAAACTTAAGTAGAGGAAGAAGTTGAATGGAGACCTAAAAAAAAGCTAAAGGAAACACAAGCCTCATGGGACCCAGAGAGGCCACGGGACCTGAGTTTCTACTCATCCATGTCTGTGAGGGACCTCATGGACATTGCCTTCTTTTCTCTGTGTGTCTTTTCCCTTCTTTCTGTTTACAAGTCGTTACCAGACATTCCTGCATTATAAAATGGAGACCTTTCTCCGTCCTTCCAGGCTTGCATCAGTGAGGCTCTGACTCCTTGGCAGCTCATCTCACTGCTCAGTGGTCAGCAAGCCACAAAGGCCTTTCCTGTCCAGAATGATCCAGACTCCTCTTCCTTTCCACATATGTCGTTTCCATAGCCTGAAAAGTTCTTTTCTACTCCACTTATTCATTTGCTTAAGTATCACTAAGTTTTCCTTAACAATCCAAATTAAATGAGATCCACTTGATATAACCCCTCATTGTAAGTTATGTTTCAGTTTTATAGAACATGTAATGTATCATTGTATGTGTCACTCTCCTGCTGAAAGCCCAGCTTCTCAGAGAAAAAACCACATCCGTCTCATTTATTGCTGAATTCCAGTGCATAGTACAGTGCTTGGCCTGCAGAGGAGTCTACCTCCTTAGACATACTCATTACTTTGCACATGACCTAAAATAGTGTCTGCATTTTATGATATTTGAAGAGCTTCTTTGCTTAGCTCTCCAAACTTAACTGATAAACATTTCACTGTTTCTTGTTTTTAATTCTTTGGAGAGAGAATTTGATTGACTGCTGACCCTAAACAGTAATCAGATGTGAGTCAAATAGGATGTGTAGTAACCCAGTGCCAAGATGGGCACCAGGCAATAATTGACACTGGGGACAGTGAAAGCTTGTTCTAGAAGAAGTTTTGGATTAGGTTGACAATCAAAAACACCTAATATAGCTGCTACTGGAATTTAATATAGCAATATGAGTACCTCTAGTATTCCTTTGCTTATAATGAACTCCTATTAGCTACTAAGTGACTTATTATCTATATGAGTAGAAAAATTATAAAAAAAGAATATGTATAATATCATATAAGAAATGAATCGCCAGTCCAGGTTCGATGCAGGATACAGGATGCTTGGGGCTGATGCACTGGGGTGATCCAGAGGGATGTACGAGGAGGGAGGTGGGAGGGGGGTTCAGGATGGGGAGCATGTGTACACCCGTGGTGGATTCATGTTGATGTATGGCAAAACCAATACAATATTGTAAAGTAATTAGCCTCCAAAATAAATTTAAATTGAAAAAAAAAAGTACTTTATTTTTTACATCAATTTTGGTATGCAGGAAATGTTACTACGAAAAGTTGTTGATTTTAATAGTAACTGAAATGATATGATTTTCTTTACTCTTTAAGAAAAGATGCTGTAGAAACTCAAGATAACTAAAGGTGGTGGCAAAAATAATACATGAAACAAGTACCGTACTCTCTTGGCAGATTTAGCTTTGTCAGATTGTTACATATAACTTTCACTCCTTTATTGAAATAAATAGTTGCACATCATATGTCTCACAAAGAATATCTCATAAATTTTACATTTTGAGCCCTAAAAAGGCCACAAGTTTGTGGCTAGCAGTATACGTTTCATTAGATTAGATTCTGGGAACTTGAGTGTCTGAAACTATGCTTTTGATCCTTTTGGAGTCCAGGGAAGAATGAATATACATAACAAATTCACTTTTTAAAAACCTCTTAAGTACGTGCAGAAGACTGGTGTTGGTGCGTAGGTTTTTACTGCTTGATGGTATCCTGTGGTCATAATGTGAGGACATAATGTCCCCATATTTATCTTAGTATCTTCACAATTTTAACGGGAGTTTTAAAGGTAAGGAAATAGCGACTTATATCAGTTTTGCATCAATTGTGGAACTTCAGCATTGTGGGAACTGCATTGATAAGATATCAGCCAAGTGTGAGAGAATTTAATATAATACGGCATCTTAAAATTCTTTATGATTATTTCTGTTTCCCTTTAAACTCTGCCAAGGCCAATGGTATATAGCTTCAGAAAATCTGAGGTCAGGTTTGTTTTGTAAACTTTGCATAAAATTATCTTTCTGCTATTATGTTTGTAGAAATATTCATGTTGAAACTATGTCTTTGCTAAAATCTTCAGCTTTATTTTGGTTTCTCTAAAAGAAAACTATGACAATATTTTTCAAATCTGAAAAATAATAACCTGCCAATTGTAATTGTGTGTACTTTTAATGATGGTGCACTTTTTATGGGGCTAAATCTCAATGGAATGTTTATCTTGGTTAGAGTCAATATGCTCAATTGCTTATTGTTTTTAAATTCCATTATGATTTACATGGTTCTTTTTTGAAAACAGAAAAGGTTAATGTTGTAAGAGTAATATGCTGTATTTGCCCATTAACTATTAACTCATTTAAGTGAGGGGATGTGTAGCTCATTGGAGGAATATTCAACTGGTTCTGAGCTTAACTTAGGTGCTTAAATCAGCCGAGTTATCAAGAACTGTGCAGTGACCTGGAAAATAACAAAAAAGTTTCATCAGGACGTAACAGAAGAAGGGTAGATGCCACTTAATTGAGGTTACTAAACAAATTGCCTTTTTACTTCCATACTTTCTGATACATATTATATATATCTGCATACATATGTTTCTTATATGTATGTTTTCATAGGGTTATTACAGTTTATTGAAATCAGACACTATCACTAAATATTTCCTACTTAATTTCCTATGTCCTGAATGAAAACGTGTTCAAATTGGGGAATGGGTTTAAAGGAAAAGGACCCTCATGATAAATGGAATGATTTTACTGACATAGACATTCTTTCAGTGGGTATTTTTGAAGATTGTTTTGGGCTGTATTTTTAAAAAGACACTAGACAGTTTATTCATAAAATGCATTTTGGTAGTTAATATGAATATTGTTAATCTACCCTACTTAACCTCTTCTAGTGAAAAATATAATTTTCTGTCTTTTTTTTTGTTAGACTTAATGACAAACATCTTGCAAATTAGATTTTCATATATTTCATCTCTTTCTTATGCTCAATTTAATCTATCAAAGCCACACATTGTAGAAGACATCTGGTATTGAGCTTAGGCAGCTGGGTTTCATTTGTAAAGGTTTTGAGCAAATTTCGGTGCTTGCCAACAATAATATAGCAGTTGGCCAATGTGTTTTCTTTGTGGCAGCTTGGTGCCGTGTGGCAGGAGAGACCTGAGTTCAGGATCAGGTGATTTTCTGGCCTCTTCTTGGCTTGACTGGAAGGACTTGAGGATTTTATGCAGGTGTTGCTGCGACCACTGGCTGGGTGAGGGGCCTGCTGCAGTGGCTAGTGAATGATAATTAGTTGACGAGCAGTGTGCCATCAGCAGTGATCCATTTGAGAAACAAGGAGTCTGCAGGTTTCTTCACAGCATGGTTCAGTGTGTTTCCGACATCAGAGTCACTGTAGGTCATTTTAAAGATGCCGTCCCCTATACCCCGTTCCAAATCTACTGAACCAAGTACTTGGGAGCTGAGCCCAGAAAGCTGCAGTTGATTAAGCTACCTCAAGGGATTTGGCACACACTGCATTAGAGTTAATAAATTTCAGTTCATTCTTTACCTGCAGACAAAACCTCTAACCCCCCTTTTCTGACCAAGAACTTATTTATATTAATGGTATTTAAAAAAAATTGTCAGAGTTTGTTTCAGAAATAACTTACCTACATATCTGGTATTGGTGTCCTTTCATAAGGTATTGCATTAGTATGACCTGTTGTTTAATGAAACAGTTGTCCTGGCATTATTAAAATGTTGTCCCTAATGATGAAGAAGGGATCCTAAGTCTCAATTTATTTGGAAGAATTCAAATCTGGAATGAAGGATTTCTTGGAGGGTGAAACAAAAATGTGAATCTCAAATTAATGTACATTCAGGTACATTAATTAAGTCATTTCTCTCTCCAGATTGTCATAGGACACTTGGTTGGCTCTTGGAAATCTTTTCAGAGTTTGACTCTGTGAACCACCTTCAGAAAGCTCCTTATTGTTGTTGAGATGCTTCTGAGCCCTGTTGTTGTTGAGTTACTAAGTCCTGTCCAACTCTTTGCAATCCCATGGACTGCAGCACTCCAGGCCTCCCTGTCCTTTACTATCTCCTGGAGTTTGCTCAAACTCATATCCATTGAGTTGGTGATGCTATCTAACCATGTCATCCACTGTTCGTTCCTTCTCCTGACCTCAATCTTTTCCAGTGTCAGGGTCTTTTCCAAAGAGTTGGCTCTTTGCATCAGGTGACCAAAGTATTGGTGCTCCAGCATCAGTCCTTGCAATGAGTATTCAGGGTTGATTTCCTTTAGGATTGACTGGTTTGATCTCCTTGCAGACCAAGGAACTCTCAAGAGTCTTCTCTAGCACCACAGTTCTAAAGCATCAATTCTTCGGTGCTCAGCCATCTTTATGGTCCAACCCTCACATTGATACATGGCTACTGGAAAACCATAGCTTTGACTAGATGGACCTTTGTCAGCAAAGTGATGTCTCTGCTTTTTAATACACTGTTTAGGTTGATCATACCTTTCCTTCCAACGACTAAGCGTCTTTTAATTTCATGGTTGCCATCACCGTCCACAGTGATTTTGGAGCCCAAGAAAATAAAATATGTCATTGTTCCCTGAGCCCTGTACCCACCTCTAATTATATTCAGCACGTTATTCCTAATGCAGATAGTTTGTCTTTGTAGCAATATAGGCGGTTTTGGTGACTGTTCTGAAATAAACCAAGTCATAACTCTCTTCTTTGCTTCTGCTGGAAAAGTTGTATGCCAGAATTCTTACCTAGTGTTGTATTTTTGTTTTATTGGTTCTGAGTCCAGAATTGAGTTTTCCAGACAAACACTTATGAGTTCCAGGGCAGTATGGAAACACACCCAGGGAATGTGTGGTTTGAAGTGAGGATTGCCTCTTTGGAAGTGAATAGGGTAGTGACTGTTGTTGAAATGTCATTAAATGGAAATGTACTTTTCACCTTATCTTCCTTTGGAAGTTAGCACTCAAGATAGTCACTTTAGAAAGTTCCTGCATTCCTTCAGGGACCTGATTTACAATAAACATACACATAGTGCTTAATGTAAGCAGCCAGCACCCCGGAAAATACAGCATGAAAAGAGGGTAAGGGAAGGGGCAGTCTGAGTGTTTGAGATTGTCTCGTTTTCATGATCCATGTCATGCATGGGCTACATCTGCAGCTTTTTAAAGTTTTTGGAGGAAGCTCAGCAATGCAGCTGTCTCTAATGTACTGTGAACCTTGAAAAGGAATTTCCTTTCAAGTAAGAGAGGAAGTAGTTTGTGTGTGGGATGATGGAGCTGAAGGTTTTCTTCAACAGAGAATAAAGTGCCATTATATAAACAAACATCTACACAACCTCAAGTCAGCCCAGTAAAAACAAATGCTACGGGCACCTACATTGCTATTTAAAAAGACCTAGTTAATTTTAACGATCTACTTGTGTTCTCTCATTTTCACAAGGGAGGAAGCGTGGGCACACAGTTGTTAGGCGACTTACCCAAATCTCACTGTTGCTTCTAGTGGCTGAACCAGAATTTGGAGTTGCAGAGGTTTTGTTCTTGTTCTTTGAGGAATTACATTTAAATTGGACTTTATGATTTCTATTTAGGCTGAATCTTTGGAAGTCAAAGTCTTTGCTGCACGAACATTTTTATTTAAGAGACACATTATAGAAACACACACCACAACTACCACAAATGAATATTCCAGGGTATGAATAAAGCTCAGAGATGATAACTTCTGCTTAGATTTTCCCACTTACTATAACACGTAATATTTTGTAAAAAGTACCATATGTTCTGCCACATTTAGACTGTCATAATTCAGTGCTTGGATTTCCCTGGTGGCTCAGTGGCAAAGAATCCTCCTGCAATGCAGGAGTCATGGGTTTGATCCCTGGGTCAGGAAGATCCCCTGGAGGAGGAAATGACAACTAACTCCAGTACTCTTGCCTGAGAAATCCCATGGACAGAGGAGCCTAAAGGGCTACAGTCCATGAGGTTGCAAAAGAGTCGGACATGACTCAGCAACTAAACAACACAACAATTGAGTGCTTACAGAAATGCAACTTATGTTCAGTTTGTTCTTAGCCACAGTACCTCGCCATCTGAGGCGGGAAGGCAGAATTAGCAACACAATGGAAAAAAAAAAAAAAACCTATCTTGGTGTGAAGAATGGAGCATCCTTCCCTTTTTCCTCTTCCTAAGCTTTTCTGCAAATGTTAATCTAAAGAGATTACTTGTGAAGTATCCTGAGTAGCTCTGACTGCAAATAAGAAATATGATATGCAGGTTTACACAAAAGTGAATGCTCTCACCTCTCCAGGTTTATTTCTTAATGCTAAAATTACAAGGTCATTGTTCCTTCCTATTGTAGGGTATCACTTATACATGGATCCTTTAGATTTACACATTGAGTTTTATGGTCAGGAGCAGTAGCTGTAGAATGCTTTAGTATAATCGATGAACTGTCTTTACCTGATAAAATTGCTGTGGTGTTTATACTAATCTCTTCTACCTCTTCCTCAGTCACTGTGAATCTACACTGTGATTTTGCAAACTGAATACTTGGTCTTTTGTTCTGCGGCTTTGTTTTCATTTTTTTATTTCTTTTAAAGGAATTTTTGAATTTGTGCTGAAGATTTCTTATCACCTATTTGTACTTGGTGTGTGAGCAAAGTTACCCATCCCAAGAAAAAGTTCTGTAATGTTTTACTTCTTCGTCTAGATTCTTTGTTTATTATCCCCTTGGCTTTCAGTAAATCATTACTTTATTTACAAAGTAATCAAAATGGTCGAGGTCGAAGAAAAGTGTATACTTATAGTCTTATTAAGTACTAAGCTAACAGACAATATTTTACTTGTGATTTTATAATTCACAAATCCAAGGATACAAATATCTGCATTGTAATCCATTCACTTGTAAATGCCTGTGTTTATAGATAGTAAGCACTGAGCAAGTTAGGTATATTTGCTCTTATAGATATGATTTTATAGTTTAATAGCTATAGTAATTAAAATAGTGTGGTTATGGCCTAGGGTAGCCATAGATTTATGGAACATGATAGAGAATCATATATATAAGGAAATAATGTGTCAGAGGGGACATTAGAGATCAGTGGGGAAAGGCAGACTTGTTTGAAAACCTCACTTCATACCATGTATAAAATTCATGAAACAGGAGAAAAATAATCATCTCCAAGTATGTCATAAAGCTAAAGGTAAAATTCAAAGAGTGAAAATGTTTAGAAGAAAATTCTAGCTGATGTTCCATGTATTGTTATAAACACTTGATCATTTAAACTGTGAAGAAGGCTGAGCGCCAAAGAATTGATGCTTTTGAACTGTGGTGTTGGAGAAGACTCTTGAAAGTCCCTTGGACTGCAAGGAGATCCAACTGGTCCATTTTGAAGGAGATCAGACCTGGGATTTCTTTGGAAGGAATGATGCTCAAGCTGAAACTCCAGTATTTTGGCCACCTCATGCGAAGAGTTGACTCATTGGAGAAGACTCTGATGCTGGGAGGGATTGAGGGCAGGAGGAGAAGGGGACGACAGAGGATGAGATGGCTGGATGGCATCACTGACTGGATGAATGTGAGTCTGGGTGACCTCCGAGAGCTGGTGATGGACAGGGAGGCCTGGCGTGCTGCAGTTCATGGGGTCGCAAAGAGTCGGACACGACTGAGCGACTGATCTGATCTGATCATTTAAAAGCCACACAACATGAGATAGGTGCTCTTACTCCCCCCTATCCTAAAAATGAAGAAACAGGTTCAGAGACATAAATTTGTTTCAGATTACACAGTGATACGTGGTAGAATATAGATTCAAATCAAGACAGATTGGTTCTTGTGTCCATTCCATTGGCAGCTATATAATACAATGTCTCTTACAGTAGAATATTTGCATAGCTTAGTTAAAAAAAAATGCAAAGACCACAGAACATAAAGATATTATTTTAGAATTTCTAAACAGTTTAATTATTGGTCGCTCAACAAAGCAAATAACAAGCAAAGGATGGCTTACATACTTGGAAAATATGTTACAAGACATGTAACTGAGAAAAATTTAATAGCAATTATATATAAAGAATGTCTTCCTAAATGAGAAAAATACCAAAAAAGGGTCAGAAGACATGAACAGGCCATTGACAGAGTAGATGGAAGTACAGGAAAAGAAACTAGATGAGTAAAGTTAAAATAATATGAGCTACCAAGTTAAAATTAAGAAATAGGCAAAATAAATCTGAGGTTATCAAGCCTTGGTAGGGATATGGAGAAATGGGAACTTTCAAAGACTGCATTTGGAACCTAAGTTGTTTTCAACCATTTTCAAGAGTAATATATGATTTTTAGGTCTGGATCATAATTACATAGAAATATTCATAAGATAAAGCAATTTAGATATGATGTCAAAAGCACAAGCAGCAATAAAATAATAAATAATACAAAGGATCATCAAAGAAAAATACATCATCAAGAAAGTGAGAGAAGAGCCCACAGAATGGAGAAAACATCTGCAAATCATATATCCAGTGTTGGACTCAATTCCAGATTATATAAAGAAATCTGAAAACCAATAATAAAAGGTAATTCTTTTTTAAAATGGGAAAGGATTTAGACAGACATTTCTCTAAAGAGTATGTAAAGATGACCAATGATCGTATGAAAAGATGCTCAGTGTCATTAGCTATCAGTTCAGTTCAGTTACTCAGTCGTGTCTGACTCTTTGCGACACCATGGGCTGCAGCACGCCAGGCCTCCCTGTCCACCACCAACTCCTGGAGCTTGATCAAACGCATGTCCATCCAGTTGGTGATGCCGTCCACCTCTGTGGCCGATTCTCCTCCAGCCTGCAGTCTTTACCAGCATCAGGGTCTTTTCCATTGAGTTAGCTCTTCGCATCAGGTGGCCAAAATATTGGAGCTTCAGCTTCAGCATCAGTCCTTCCAATGAATATTCAGGACTGATTTCCTTTAGGATTGACTGGCTTGATCTCCTTGCAGTCCAGTGGACTCTCGAGAGTCTTCTCCAACACCACAGTTCAAAAGCATCAATTCTTTAGCACTTAGCTTTCTTTGTAGTCCAACTCTTACATCTATACATGACTACTGGAAACACCATGGCTTTGACTAGACGGACCTGTGTTGGCCAAGTAATGTCTTTGCTTTTTAATACGCTGTTTAGGTTTGTCATAGCTTTTCTCACAAGGACCAAGTGTCTTTTAATTTCATGGCTGCAGTAACCATCTGCAGTGATTTTGGAGTCCCCCAAAATAAACTCAGCCACTGTTTTCCCATCTATTTGCCATGAAGTGATGGGACCGGATACTATGATCTTTGTTTTTTGAATGTTGAGTTTTAAGCCAGCTTTATCACTCTCCTCTTTCACCTTCATCAAGGGGCTCTTTACTTCTTCTTCACTTTCTGCCATAAGGGTGGTATCATCTGGATATCTGAGTTTATTGATATTTCTCCTGGCAGTCTTGATTTCAGCTTGTGCTTCATCCAGTCCGGCACTTCTCATGATGTACTCTGCATATAAGTTAAATAAGCAGTGTGGCAATATACAGCCTTGATGTACTCCTTTCCCAGTTTTGAACCAGTCCATTGTTCCATATCCAGTTCTAACTGTTGTTTTTTGACTTGCATACAGGTTTCTCAGGAGGCAGGTCAGGTGATCTGGTATTCCCATCTCTTGAAGAATTTTCTACAGTTTGTTGTGATCCACACAGTCAAAGGCTTTGGCATAGTCAGTAAAGCTGATGTTTTTCTGGAACTGTCCTGCATTTTCTATGATCCAGCAGATGTTGGCAATTTGATCTCTGGTTTTTCTGCCTTTTCTAAATCCAGGTTGAACATCTGGAAGTTCATGGTTAATGTACTGTTGAAGCCTGGCTTGGAGCATTACTTTGCTAGCGTGTGAGGTGAGTGCAGTTGTGTGGTAGTTTGAACATTCTGTGGCATTGCCTTTCTTTGGGATTTGAATGAAAACTGACCTTTTCCTTTCCTGTGTCCAGTGCTGAGTTTTCCAAATTTGCTGGCATATTGAGTGTAGCACTTTCACAGCATCATCTTTTTAGGATTTGAAATAGTTCAACTGGAATTCCCTCACCTCCTCTAGTTTTGTTCGTAGTAAGGCCCACTTGACTTTGTATTCCAGGATGTCTGGCTCTAGGTGAGTGATCACGCCATCATAGTTATCTGAGTCATTAATATTTTTTTAAACAGTTCCATGTATTCTTCTTAATATTTTCTGCTTCTGTTACGTCTGTGCTGTTTCTGTCCTTTATTGTACCCATCTGTAACTGTCAGTGACATTCAAATCAAAACCACGAGATACTTGTAGATACCCACTAGAGTGGCTATAATCAAAAAGATAATAGCCAGTGTTGGTAGAGGTGTGGGGAAATTGGAATCCTCATACACTACTTCTGGGAATAGAAAATGGTGTAACTGCTTTTGAAAAAACAGTCTATCAGTTCCTCACAGTGTTAAACATTCACTTACCATATGCCCCAGATGTTTCACTCCTGAGTATCTATCCAAGAGAAGTGAGAACCTAATGTCCCCACAGAATTTGTACATGTTCACAGCAGTGTTATTCATAATAGCCAGTAAGTGGAAAACCCATATGTCCAGCAGCTGATGAATGGATAAACAAAATATTGTGTATCTATATAATAAAATATTCTTTGGCAATAAATATTATGCTATAACTTGAATAAACTTTGAAATCATCATGCTATGTGAAAGAAGCCAGATTCTAAGACCACATTGTCATATTGCATTTATATGAAAAGTCTAGAATTTAAAACTATACACCGATGTAAGAGAGATTAGTAGCCTTAAGTTGCCTGGGATGGGGGGCCAGGGGCAAGAATAGGGAGTGACTGTTAATGGCTATGGGACTTGTTTGAGGGTGTTATGAAGATGTTCTAAAATTGCATGGTGATATAATTGCAAAACTCTGTGCTAAAAAGGATTGAATTGAACATGTTAAATAGGTCAGTCTTATGGCATGTGAATTGTTTCTGTAAAGCTCCTAAAATATTCATTGTTGTTGTTGTTCATTCACCCAGTTGTGTCCAGCTCTTTGCGACCCCATGGACTGCAGCATGTTAGGCCTGCCTGTCCCTCGCCATCTCCCAGAGTTTGCCCAAGTTCATGTCCATTGTATCAGTGATGCCCTCTTATTCTCTAACGCCTCTTCTCCTTCTGCCCTCAGTCTTTCCCAGCATCAGGGACTTTTCCAATGAGTCATCTCTTCGTGTCAGATGACCAGAATACTGGCGCTTCAGCATCAGTCCTTCCAGTGAAGTAGGTTATTTATCTACTACTATGAAATATTCATAGTAGTAGATAAAAAGCCAATTTATGATAGTGGTGAATATGGTGGGAGAAGGGGTTAGTCCTCAATCGACTTTATTCTATAATTTATTCCTTTATGATAAAAAAAAAATCCCTTAAGACTGAACCTAATATTCTCTTTTTTAGTGTATTTGTAGAACTTTATGTAATAAAAGAGATAACCCATAACAAAATTGAGTACATAGCCACACCCTTATCTTCCTTTCAGCTAGAAAGCATTATGGGTTTTTGTTTCCTCTAAAAATTGAAGGAGCTTTGTAGGTGGTGCTAGTGGTAAAGAACCTGGCTGCCAATGCAGAAGACGTAAGAGATGTGGGTTTCATTCCAGGGTTGGGAAGATTCCCTGGAGGAGGTGATGGCCACTTACTCTAGTATTCAAGACTTGGGTTCCAGAAAATGTTCTCTACAAGGAAAACACTGAATTCAGGTTCCTGTGTTGACTGTTATTTTCTTTTTCTGATATCAATTATAATAGTATTTTGTGAAGTCAGAATTTTAGTGAGGAGGCTTTGTTATTTTATTTAGTTGGTTTATGAAAAAAATGACTTGTGATTAAGAGTTACCATTAGTTCTGGTTAAGATCATACCATTTTTCCTTTGTTAAACTTAGCAGAGTAGCCCACCTGCAACCCTGCTTGTTCAGTTATTGCTTTTGGGGACAATTGGTCTTCATAATTCTGTATCTGGGCCTTATGGGGATCTGTTAATTTGCCTATGAATCTTTATCAGTAACTCTCCCTACACAGATTAATAGATCGTCCTGGGGACAGAGAGCATGCCTATAGGCTAGGAAGCCTCTTCCCAAGCTTTTCTCCTTGTTACTGTAGCAGAAACGCCTTTCCTGTAGAGTAGTTGGAAAACTGCCCACGCTGACAAGCCCTTCTCAGATAGCAGAAACTCATAGTCATAACAAAAACATTTTTTTCCCCAGAATATTGTTTCATACTTCTCCCACTCAGGGCCATGGCCATCATTAGGATGGGAAAATGACCCCAGGGCCTAGAGGTTTGTACATCAGAGTATTAACAACAAGTGATGCTAAAGCTGATTCAGGATAAGCTGGCGTGTGGTTGTGACAGCATTCAAATACTGTTGAAATACAGTTGCTCTATAGAGTACAGCTTAAGCAAAAGTTCTTTTGTTGAATTCTAAAACCTATAAACATAAGCGTGATTGGAATCATTTACTTAAGAGTCAAAGGATGAAAAAATGTGCAGAGCCAGAAGTCTGTGTAGGGAAATGGATGACACATGAAAGCTAGATTGTGACTAGACAGTGAGTGGTTTTCAATTTGTGGTCCCTCCATCAGTGTGACACGGGGGCCTGTTGGAAATATAAATTCTCGTGTCCCAACCCAGATCTACTGAATCAAAAACTCCAGGGAATCCATCCAGAAAACTTTGTTTTTAACAAGCCGTCCAGTTGATACAGATGTGTGGTTAAAGTTTGAGAACTTTGAACTAAAATTATGTGGCTTTGTGAGTAAACTTGAACTTTATCCCACAGCAATGGAAATTCATGGAGGGTTTGTGAGCTGTTATGGTATGATTGGTGTTTTAGTTAGATAATGGAGTCTTCTGCCTTCTTTTTCTAATAAAGGAATTTCAGTTTAGAAAAAATTAAAAATGCTACCACATCTAGCTATGTGATTGAATGCATATGTTTCAGAAGTGTCTATTATTTTGTAGTATTTTATAATTAAATATGAGTTGTTTAAGGACTTAGAGCTTTGGAAGTTTCAAACTTGAATGATTTTTATTCTCTATAAATTATAAAATGATGCTTTCTTTTGTATGCTGTTTTGTTCCCGACACTGAAAACACTTTGCAGTTTTAATAGGACCTAGGTGTACTCTTAAATTCTAAAGATATTCTCCAAATAATTTTAGAAAATGTCTGAGGGCGTTTCCCAGGTCACTTTACTGTGTGATTTTTTTTCCCAAGTATGTTTTGCCTTTTAAATGTTTTCATTTTTCCTCTTAATCTTGTTATGCATCAGTAACACATGATGTGTTGGCATCTTCTGGAATTGCACATTTGTTCCAAGTGAAAAGGACTAGGTTCAGAAAATCTAGTCAGCCAGAAAGTTTACCCAACAGAAACCTATATTGAATCTAAAAATAATGTGTTCACATTTTCCATCAGAACTAAAATGGATTGAAGTCAGGAAGCCTCTATGAGAGGTTGACTGGGCTCTGCCCTCTGTGAACATGGCTTCTCATGTGGCTCAGTGCTAAACAATCTGCTTGCCAGTGCAGGAGACGCAGGTTCGATCCCTGGGTTGGGAAGATCCCCTGGAGAAAGAAGGCAATGGCACCACTCCAGTACTCTTGCCTGGAAAATCCCATGGGCAGAGGAGCGTGGTGGGCTGCAGTCCGTGGGATCACTAAGAGTTGGACATGACTGAAACAGCTGAGCACACATGCCCTACGTGAACAGCATAACCAAATACGTCATTTAGTCCTATAACTTGTAGACAACGTGGCAAAAAAGATCTTTTATCCAGAAGTCTGGCATGGGGCTGACTGCAAAGATCTGATTTTGTCAACCCTCTCTTTAAGAGTCTTTAAGATTCAGTACAATGATTTATTTTACTTCCAGATGGTCTTATTTTTGTGTTAACTGGAATGCTGGTATTAAAATGCAATAAGATGGGAAGGAGGAAGCAGGAGAGGAGGGATAAATTGGGAGTTTTGGATTAACAGATACACACTACTAATATATAAACAATGAAACCTACTGTATAGCACAGTATCTCTATTAAATATAGAGAACTGTATTTAATATGTTATAATAACCTAAAGTGGAAATGAATCTGAAAAAAGTGTGTGTGTGTATATATATACACACATACACACTTTGTTGTACATCTGAAACATTGTAAATCTATACTTCAATTAAACAAAAAAGAATGCAGTAAGCATTTTTAATCTTTAAAGATCTAATTCTATAAATATCCTAAAACATATTATACTCAAATCTTGTCTCAGAGTTAACTATTTGGGAAAAGGCAGGAGTCTTTTCTGATGGGAATCAAAATAATTGAATTTTAACTGTTTCCCAGCTACTGAATACTTATGTGACTTTGGACATAAGCTTCAGTGTCTCAGGATGAGGTGACACGTTAAAATATTTAAATAGTTCATATGAGAAGTTGGTTTGGGGCACAGATACTGTTTTAAAAATAAACATAGAATGACTCGGAGAAACCATTTATTCATTAATTTAACATACTTTAATTGCATACCTAGTATCTTCCAGTGTTGTAATATGCCCTATGGGTTCAAGAAAAATATTTCATGATTACATCCTGGAGGGGAGGCAGGGACATACAAAGACTACTTTGGGAATGGGTAGGTGTGTATCTAACTTAAAAGGAGGTTTCTACTGAGTTTCCAATTAAAGGCTGATAAGGAGTTATTTGAGCAAAACAGATAGCCAGAGGGACCAACCTGAGCAAATTTCCAGAGAGCCCTGAGAAACCATGGTGTGGCCAGAGGATTGAGTTTATTTAGTATAACTGCAGAGTTGGAGGTGAGTGGCTAATTTGAAATTGTAAGCAGGGCTGAGGAGATGAAGGTGTGTGTGAACCGGAGATGCAAAGATCCATGACTACCTTTTAGAAGAAAGTAACATACATAATGGTATTTCCCACTGTCTTTTGGTTAATGGCAGTTTCATGCCTGTAGTTCATTAGGACCAAACCTTGGCATTATCTTTATCTCTTCTTTATCTCTCACGTAGTGCATAGAGTCCATTAGAGAATTATTCCAAGACTATTTTTTAGGGCTCCATGTACTCCACTTCAAAATCCTCTTGAGACCACCCCTTCCTGCTGTCATGGGTATGTGTGTGCTCAGTCGCTTCAGTCGGGTCCGACTCTTTGTGATCCTATGGACTATAGCCTGCCAGGGTCGTCTCTCCGTGGGATTCTCCAGGCAAGAATACTGGAGTGGATTGTCATGCTCTTCTCCAAGGGATCTTCCTGACCTGGGGATTGAACCCCCATCTCCTGCATCGCAGGCGGATTCTTTACCCACTGAGCCACCTCTTGTGAAGGCATTGCCCTGTTGTATGAGGATGAAATTGGATACTCTCTTACCTCTTGGTCCCCGCCTTGGGGCTTCTTTAACGCAACACGAGGAACCAATGTGTGCTGACACACAGCTTGAAAGGAAAGGCCATACACGACCAGTGGGGGATAGGAGCTGAGCCAGAATGGAGATACTGAGGTTCATGTCATGGTACCTCTGGTGAGGTGAGCTAGTTAACTCATCCTCAGATTGCCTATGTTTTTTTCTTTCCTGTTTCACAGCCCTGGCTGATTCCTGGTTGACATTGCCAGTAAACTGCCTGTTTGCAAGCAGTTGTTTTAGGCTCAACTTTCTTGGAAATTAAAGTAACAATAATACCTTCAAAACACATCTTGAATTTGACTGCTTATTATCATCACCCCTGCCACTGCCATCCGTGTTCAAACCACAGTCAGCACCCGCCTTAATCATCCACTGACTGCTTCACTGTCAGTGCCTGCACTCAGCTCCTCGGTGCTCTCTACTGTGATTTTTGTCCCTACAGTCCATCTTTGGCACAGCAACCAGAGGAAAAAGTTCCCACAAGGCCCTCTCAGATCTGTCCCTTTTTCTTCTATGACCTCCCCTCCTACTACTGTGCCTCTTTGTGGACAGACTTGTGCCTGTTGCTCTTCAAGGACCCCAGGTACACTTCCACCTCCAGGCTCTTGCTTTCTTTCTGTCTGGAACACTCCCACTTCATAGCTCACTCTCACCGCCTTTCGCTTCCCAGAAATGACTGCCTCAGAGAGGAGATTCTGACTGTCCTCTTTAAAATAACAGCCACTCCCTACATCTTGTATCTCCTCTCCCTGCTTTATTTCTCCACATTTGCAAATAACATGATGTGCTTTCGTCTTGACTTTCCTTCCCTTCTCTTTTCTCCAGTGACTATCCGCTTTGTCAGGGCGGGGAATTGTGTCTTTTTCTTTATTATTACATCCTTGGGCAGAACCTGTTACCTGGTAGGTGTTTCCAAATAATTGTTTAGTTAAGCACATAAATGAATGTGTATTTTAGAAAATGTAGTTCTGGCTGTAGTATAAGGTGGTTAGAGGAAGGTAGGGCTAGAGATTAGAAGCCTGTTGCAGACCACCAGGTAAGAAATGGTGAGGGCTACATTTGGAATCTTTTAACAATATCAGTAGAGACTTAAGGAAGGATTCCAGAAAAATTTAGAAGATTGAAATGATTGTATTGCTAATGGATTGGATATAATGGATATAGAGAGGGAGACATCTAGGAATATTCTTGGGTTTTTCTTTGGCAGCTGTGCGGATGATGGGCATGTTTATCAGAAAGAAATGGAAGACAGTTTAGGTTTAGAAAGAGCAAGGATAGGCTGGAGAGGCTTCAGGAAGGAGGAAGAACTTCAGATTTAAATATATTGAGTTTGGTGTATCAGCAAGAGACCTATTAGCGTGAAATGTTAGAGATCTCATAGTCAGTTGACTATAAAAGGACTAGAGCTCAGAAGAGGGTACTTGTGCCTAGTAAGTGGATTGTGTCTTGAGATGGGCTTTACGCAATCAAAGGGAAAATCGTGTACTACTGTATGTTCCTATAGGAGTATAGGAATGCCTAACTGTTGCCAGGGGGAAAAGTGGCTCTTTTTTTAAAAAAAAGTTTGAAAGAGAAATCCTTGAAAAAGAAAAAAAGAAGAGAAAGAAATGTCTGATTCATTTTTGTGGGTACAATTTGAAAGAATGAAAACAGCGTTTATCTTCAGTGAGTGCCTAAGTACCTCTAGAATACAAAGAACTTAGCCTTTACCTTGTCCTGGCTAGCATCAAACGCTCCGTTTTATTTTCACAGCCATCTTCTTTTATTGAAAACACGTTGAAGTACATTTTTTTCCTTTAGTCACCAGAAATGAGTACGTTCCTTAGTCAAACATCCAGAATGCATGTAATGAAAAATGTTTAATGTTTCGAGTAAGATTTCTCATATATATCTATCTATTGAGTAACATGAGTTTTAAGTGATTGTGCTCTCCACTTACATGCTTTTCACCTATTTTGAAGCTCAGATTTTTGCCAATAGCTTTCATACTTCTGGTGATTTTTATTACCTTATTTAGTAGAGGAAAGTAAAGCATCTTGAACTGGTCTTCAGCCTAGACATTTATTTAACAATTTGATTTCTCAAGGGGCAACACTGTTGGAAGAGATTACTATACACAAATCTCTGGGCCGAGAGTGGATAGAGATGAGAAAGATACTGCCAAGGAAATTTATAGGAACAAAACCCAAATCACTCTGCGCTGTGATCATCTTGTAGTTGGTGAGTGCACCTTAGCTTTGGTTGAAATCTTGGACTTGCTATTTGAATTTAATCCTTGCTGTTTGATCTCATGTGGACAATTTACACTTCACTAAGACGTGAATGATCTTACAGTCTTAGCTTTCACTGGGCACAGGGGCATTAGTGGCTGCACTGCCGGAATTGCCATCAGTAGGGCATGGATTCCGGAATTGCCATCAGTAGGGCATGGGTTCTGAGGACATGTTGAGTCACCATGTCCTACTTTTGTGACCCCGTGGACTGCAGCAGCGTGCCGGGCTGCCGTGTCCTTCACTGTCTCCTGGAGTTTGCCCAGATTCAGGTCCACTGAGTCAGACATACAGTGAGTCTGACATACAATGAGTCACTCACTGAGTCTGAGGACATATATTAGATCTCAACTATATTGCTGATAGTGAAATTAAACTTTTTATTAGGTTGAAGAAACTCTAAGAACCACAATTCAAGGGCCCAAGGTAATTCAGTTCTTTAATTAAAAGAACTTTTTATATTTATTTAAGAAACTTGGGTATTTTAGGAAACTTTGAAAACCAAGGGTAACTGACCAAGTTCTCCATAGAAATACCAGAATAGGAAGCACGTGTGTATATATATTTTCATCAGGAACCGGTCCACATTACGATGGGGGCTGGCAAGTCCCTAGCTTGGCAGTCGACAAGCTGCAGACTCAGGAGAGTGTCGTTACAGTCCAGACAGAGATACAGAGATCAGAAGTTTAAGACCCAGGAAGAGAGCTGGTACTTCAGTTGGAATCTGAAGGCAGGAAAAATGTGATGGCCCAGCTTGAAGACATTAGATATGAGGCATTCCCTCTTCTTTGGAGAGTCAACTTTTTGTCCTGTTCAGACCTTCAGCTGATGAGGGAGGGAAATCTACTTTCTACAGTCTCTCTCAGATGTTAGATTCATCCCAAACACCCTCCCAGAAATACCAGATAATGTTTGACCAGATATCTGGTACCCACAATCCAATCAAGTTGGCACATAAAGTTAATCATCACAATAACACTATTTTAAAATCTATTCAACTACATTCAGTTATTAAGCGTTTAGGCATAGCTCTGTAGATTCAGCAGAGAGTAAGACTTTTTGAGTATCTAAAGAACAGGTATCAGGTAATACTTAATAAGACCAAAATAAAGTAAATAAAGTAATAAAAGATACAAGTTTTTAGTATTTATGTTCTTCACCAGGATATTTTTCATGTATATTGAAGCTTACTCAGTTGTGTCTGACTCTTTGTGACCCCGTGGACTGTAGCCCACCAGGCTCCTCTGTACTTAGAATTCTTCAACCCAGAATACTGGAGTGGGTAGCTGTTCCTTTCTCTAGGGGATCTTCTCAACCCAGGGATCTAATCCAGGTCTCCCATATTGCAGACAGATCTTTACCATCTGAGCCACCAGGGAAACCCTGAAGCTTACTACATGGAACTAAAAATGGAATTTCTTATTCTGAACTTTAAATTATTAAACAGATATTAAGAAAACCATATACTTACTTTCCCATTTTTAATTCCTTTTTAAATTTGTTTATATCACAATGCATATTCATCTGGAAGGTGGTAGCATAATCATAAAGAACCAATAAAAGCTTAGTCTATTAAAAAAAAAAAGTGCTAGTGGATACCACAGGAAAAACATTTCTTCAGCATTCTTTGCCCCTGTGTTGCATTATTCTGTTCCTGCGTAATATCTGTGGTCCCCTGTTTAGTGCCATGTGTTTCTGAATTCAGATAATGTAATATGTTTCTGTGTTTACTGGATACTGTAGGTAAACCAAGTTTTGATATTATTTAATTTTAAAAGAATTAGGGTCTTTATAAATATATGTATAATTATTTAGCCACAGAGCATAGCTCATTAAATAGCCATTACAGATGTGTTTCCTCTTCCCATCTCGCTGTCCCCAGTTCCAGCTAAACTTTAGGAAGCGAAAAATACAAAGCAGCTGGGAAAATGATTGTAAGAATTTAACAGCTGTATTTGAATGACTTAAATATTTTAGAGTCAAGTACAAAATAAAAATTATCTGATTATTGTTTAATAAAATTTCTTAAAGACATTTAAATGAATTAGGTCTCTGAATTTGGCTCATTTTTGGAAATTATAGAGGGGCTTCACTAAATAAACATATTTACTTTCTTATGTCTTAATTTCCCAAAATTTAACTGAGGTATCTTTTATTTCTGGTTTTGTCATAATGACAAGGTAGTTAGTTATTTTCACAATTCAGGGACTTTGGGGAGGTCTTTTTACAGAAATATATTTCTCTCTCATTGAGGAAACAACAGTTTTAAAAGGGGGAAAAGTTATTGCTATATGTCTGAAAATAACAAACATGTTTTTCCCTTTCTTGTAGTGAATCAGATGGGGTGGGTTTTGGAGAGGTGTGTTCTCATGGAGTTAATATTTGACTTGCCAGCTCATTTGCATTTGGCTGACCTTGGGAACTCTTGCATGGCCATGATATCTTGTGAGATCTCCCACCTTTTGGCAATGGGAGGAAATATTTGAGGCTATGGCTTCATCAGAAGTCAATCGTTATAATACACTCCCTGACAGCTGTGTAGGATTGATGTAAAATGCCACACTTTGGTGAATGCTTTCTTTGAAGACTCAAATCCAGTGTTAAAACATTTTTTAATGCAAAAGATTTGTGGCACTTTCATAATAGCTGGGCCTGCCCTGTTGATTTAGATCAAAATCATTTCCTCCCAACATCATAACTATTTTACTGTTCAGTGGTGCAGAAGGCATCATCAATAGTTAGTGAAATGTTTTGGATCATTTGGAATTGGATGACTGATAAAAATGAAAATATCTCCAACAGATTGTGCTGTGGTGGACTTCTTACAAAGGCAAAAATAAAAGTTATCGCTACACTAAGAATTTTCTTAAGTGTTCAAATGATATGAACCATTTGGGTAAACATCTAATACAATACTGAGTGTTTACAATTCCATTTAAAACTTTCATCATGCCTACTCTACTTTGGAATCTTAACTGTTTTCTCTTTCAGCTTTTAGGGAAAGGAAACACCACTTCTTTTACTGTATAATGAATATTTATGAAGTCCTTTGACAATTAGGGCTCATTAAAATTCACTTCAAAAGAAAAGAGATAAAACACTTTTAAGACCAGAGCAGAATGTGGTGGCAAATAATAACTCACATCCCTCTCTCCTTTAAGTCAGAAACACTCTGCAAATGAACTGTCAAATGAATTGACAGTCTTAGTCCAGGTTCGATGCATGAGACAGGGTGCTCCGGGCTGGTGCACTGGGATGACCCAGAGGGATGGGATGGGGAGGGAGGTGGGAGCAGGGTTCAGGATGGGGAACACATGTACACCCTTGGCTGATTCATGTCAATGTATGGCAAAACCCACTATGATACTGTAAAGTAATTAGCCTTCAATTAAAATAAATAAATTAAAAAAATAAAAATGATTGTAGGTTTAAATATGGTGGATGTCTTTGATTATCACATGGTGACTGTGATTTTGTATTGACTGTTGCCATGGTGAGTCTTTTTTCTGTAGATACTAGGAGATCCTGTTTTTATATGGCATATCTGTTAATGGGAAGGAGACCAGTCTTTGTTTGGAGTCAGACTTCTTGTTTAAAATCTGTTTCAACTCTCTCTTGTTCTGTGACCTTGTGCAAGTTGTCAGGGCCTCAGTTTCTGCATTTTAATATGGGGGAAATAACACTGTAGGACTCATAAGCTTGTTGGAAGAAGCAACAAGAGTTATTGCAGAAAAACACTGCGGATAGTGCCTGGCACATTAGTTTTCTGTTTTGAGAAATCTTTTCTTTCAATTTGAAAAGATCTTTGTTTCTCCTGGCTGAGGTTTTGCAAAGGGATCGTCAGTGAATCCTCACTTCTTATGGGTAGCATCTTAGCTTCCTTTTTCATCTCTGTTTTTCTCCATTCTTTCTTCCCAGGACCCCAAGCCTCTGTGTCTTGCCACTTGCAGCTACCTTAGACTGCAGTCTTCTCTTAATTCAAATATGTTGCACAGAATATGAGGATGCATAAATATATATTTAGTCATTTACAAAAGCACAGTCTTTTTTGAATGAGAAATTGCTGGAGTTAAGGTATTCTGAGGTGAGAGCACTTGTAACATCTTTGCTATTATTCCATGTATATCATTGTTATTTGGTAATGGAAATAAAGAATACCTGGACATGAAATCAGATAATGGCCCAGAAAATTACATGCCGGCTCATCATCATTTTAAATTTGAAATGGATGTATGTGTTGGGATGAGTAGAAGAGTACTAAGGAATCCATTGACATATTTCTCTTTCTAAGATACTTAACATTGCAGAAGTAAGCACTGACTTGGAAACCAAAAATTTGTATTCTGTTGATAAATGTATTCCTCTCAAGAACATCTCACTTATTCTTAAGTAATCTACCTTATAATAAAGTATAAGGTAGATTACTTATACTAAGTAATCTTATACATCTCACTTATACTAAGCAATCTTAAGTAAAACACTATAGGTCATAAGTTTAAATTTGTCTTTGAAAAGTGCTAATTTCTGTTATTTAATGCAAACCATATCTTTAAGACAGGCCTCATAAATTGAATAATAGTCATAGTTTCCACTGGAATTTTTGCTGCTTTCATCATCCGCTCTTTACAGTCTATGAGAAGACCTATGCGAGATGTTGGACCTGTTTTACAGTAACTGAGTAAACTTTCGCTTCTAATAATTATTTTCTATTGAAAATGCGATGACTCTATTTACTGTTTTTGAGAAGTGAAACTGCCTGATTTGATTGTTGTTAAATCTGTCTTTATGGTTTTTAGCCATCGATTCCTCATTTTGGAGTGGAAACTTTCTAAATAAGACACTAAATATTTCTGTATTTTCTGTATACATGTTCTGTACATTAATAGTGCTCAGGCTGCTTTTGCTGTAAAAAGGCTGTCATCTCCCAGTTCAGTGAGGTCTGTAGCTTCCTTCTCCCCTAAAGTCACTGTTAGCAGCCATGAGGTGGATGCTGAGAGGTAAAAGATCAAAGTTGTAAAGTTGTCTAGTGCAAAGAGAGAGAAGAAGACCCAGATGTTGAACTGTGAATGTCCTGTTGATCTAAAACAGGCTTAGTTTTTCTGTATGGTTGGCAGAATGTTAAGAAAGCATGCAGAAAGTTCCCAAATTGTACCAAGAAGTAAGAAAGTCCAGTGGAATAATCTTGTCTATGTCCAAGAGTCCTATGTTGATGTATAACTCTCCTTTCACGTCTGTGTCATCAAATCATAGGATGAACTGGTACTTTGCTGGAGAGATGAGCTTATTTTGTGCTCTGCAGACATTATGATAATGTCTGTGTGTGTGTGTAATATATATATGTAAATATTATATACATGCAATATATATATATTTGTCCTTATAAAACTACTTAGACTTATAAAATATTATGTTTTAAAATGTTTTTATACTTAAAAACTTAAATATCTTTCCTTCAAAAATTTACAAATGCTAAAATCAGAATTGAATGAGAATGTGAGCTAGTTAACACCAAACAATGAATTTCTTTGATCAAAAATTTCAGTGATTAACAGTATATGAATTGTTTACACTTATATCGAACAAACTCCTTAAGGTACTGTTCTGAGTATTTTATACATACAAATGAATAAATGCCATTGCCCTCATTTTACAAATGAGGAAATTGAAGTTCATGGGGGTTAAGTAAATTGTCTGAGGTCACACAGCTAATTATTCAAGTTAATAATCAGTTGAGTGGCTCACATGTAAATAAACTGTACTACTTGCCATAAGAGGGTGATAGCTGATAGGCCAGAATATGTGTGCAACTAACTGTTCTTCAATGTCGAGTAAAATGTGTAACATGGCAACGTTCTGTGAGAAATAAAGATGCATATACTTCTGATTGTGAACTGTAACACAGATGATGGACGTGGAGGTGGCTATAGTCTGAAAATTATGAGCAAAGGCATGGGAATATGACAAAACCTGGTGAGTGTGATAAATATGGACAGAGAGCTGGAAAGATAGGTTGAGTCAATTAATTTTTCTTTTTAGTTACCGGGTCTTTGTTGCTGTTGGCAGGCTTTCTCTAGTTGTGGCCAGAGAGAGCTACTCTCTAGTTCCATGCAGTTGTCTCGTTTCGGTGGCTTCTCTTGCTGTGGGGCGTGGGCTTTAGGGCACGCAGGCTTTGGTAGTTGTGGTCCGTGGGCTTAGTTGGACTGTGACATGTGGGATCTTCCTGGACCAGCAAACAAAGCTGGGTCCCCTGCATGGCAGGTGGATTCTTAAGCACTGGACCACCACGGAAGCCCAGGTTGAGTCAATTCAAGTACCTTGGATGCCTTTTTAAGAACTTTGGAATTACAACTTTTTATTTCGCTTCAGCTTTTTTATTTTCTCAAGTTTATGCATGTGTATTGCTATTTTTAGATTACAGTGAAAATAATGACCATAGAAGTGGGAGAAAGATCAGAGATTTAATTGTTTATATGGCATAGCAAAACTGTCAGCTCAATCCTAAGACTTTATATCTGAGCCTTGGTCATTTATAAAAATGTAAATAATTGTACCTGTGTTGCTAACTGTGGTAAGAATTATATGAAAATGTGTGAAAACTCTGAGAAGAGTGTTTTGCCTGTGGTAAGTACTCCATAGCTTGGTTGCTTTCATTCGTGGCTCATTTCAGCAATTTTTATTTACTTCCCTGAAGCATACAAACCAAACTGTGACAGCCTTTGTATACAGTAAAGGGTTAATGGACAAGCCACTTTCTCCATGCAATTTTTAGTTTGTCTTCATACATTTTAAAGCGAGTGACCATATTACCTTTTTGTTCTTTTAATTTTCTTCCTTTTAAAAACATAGGACATTAGAGTCTGGTGAAGTTATATAACTGGCTGTATATGATTATATATCAACAGAAGGTCTGATAGACATGATTAAATGTAGGCCAATTTTAAATTTTCATAACACTGAATGTTATAGAATGCTTATGTGTATAAGTTTCTGGATCTGTTTAACACACATATGTTTATTCATGTAACTATCTTGCAAAGTGTAAGTTCTGAAGATATGGAATATTGTTAAAAAGTAGTAGCTAATGCTAACAGTTGATAGCAACTTGAATATGACATACAAGGTATGCTATTTTTAAGATGTGTGCTCAGTTGTGACTGACTCTGTGCGACCCCATTGAATGTAGCCTGCCAGGCTCCTCTTTCTGTGGAATTTTCCAGGCAAGAATATTGGAGCAGGTTGCCATATCCTTCTCCAGAGGGTCTTCCTGACCCAGGGATCTAACCTGCGTCTTCTGCATTGGCAGGCAGTTTCTTTATCAATGCACTATCACGTAAAGTGCTGTGAAGGCAAAGTTGATATGACATAGTAAACAAACGTTAATATGAGTAAGTATTGTTGGTATGCTTCATGAGTTGCATAATGTTCTATAGTTTTTTCTTTGAACAGTGCTACATTTATTTATCACTGCTAGCAGGAGCCATGCTAATGGAACTTCCATGTGATTTCTTCCAAATTTAATTTAATTTGGAAACTAATTTAAAAAACAAATTATAAAGTGGTTAAATTTGTTTGAAAATTAGAAATATGAGTTAGTACCTGTAGATAGTACCAATGATAAATTCTAGAAAATAGTTATGTGTACGTATTTTTTTCCTCCAGTCACTTTCCTTTTTATATAGCTTTTAAAAGTTACTTTTAATTTACAGTTATTACAGAATATGGGGCTTCCCTGGTGGCTCAGAGGGTAAAGCACCTGCCTACAATGCGGGAGACCCGGGTTTGATCCCTGGGTCAGGAAGATCCCCTGGAGAAGGCAATGGCACCCCACTCCAGTACTCTTGCCTGGAAAATCCCATGGATGGAGGAGCCTGGTGGGCTGCAGTCCATAGGGTCACTAAGAGTTGGATATGACTGAACGACTTTACTTTGACTTTTCACTTTCATGCATTGGAGAAGGAAATGGCAAACCACTCCAGTGTTCTTGCCTGGAGAATCCCAGGGATGGGGGAGCCTGGTGGGCTGCTGTCTTTGGGGTCACACAGAGTCGGACACGACTGAAGCGACTTAGCAGCAGCAGCAGTGTCTGCTTCTTTTTTGTTATATTCACTAGTTTGTTGTATTTTTTAGATTCCACATATAAGTGATATCATATAGTATTTGTCTTTCTCTGTCTGACTTATTTCACTTAGCATAATGGCATCCAAGTCCATCCATGTTGCTCCAGATGTTAAAATTTGGTCTTTTTTATGGCTGACTAGTGTTCATTGTATATGTACCACATCTTCTTTGTCCATTTGTTTATTGATGGACACTTAGGTTGCTTCCATATCTTGGCTGTTGTAAACAATGCTACTGTGAACATTGGAACGAGTGTATCTTTTCAAATTACTCTATTTGTTTTCTTAGATATATACCCAAGGGTGGAATTGCTGGGTCATGTGGTAATTCTATTTTTAGTTTTTTGAGACACCTCCAAACTGTTTTCCACAGTGACTGCATCAATTTACTTTGCTACCAACAGTGTACAAGGGTTTTCTTTGATTCATATCTTAGCCAGCATTTGTTATTTATGTTCTTTTTGATGCTAGACATTCTGACAGGTGTGAGGTGATTCCTCACTGTGGTTTTGATTCGCATTTCTCTGCTGAGCATCTTTTCATGTACCTGTTGGCCATCTGCATTTCCTCTTTGGAAAAATGTCTATTCACTTCTTCTGCCCATTTTTTAATTGGGTTGTTTTGATGTTCAGTTGTGTGAGTTGTTTATATATGTTGGATATTAATCCTTTATCCGTCATATCATTTGTGCAAATTTTCTCCCATTTAGTAAGTTGCCTTTTTGTTTTGTCAGTGGTTTCCTTTGCTGTGCAGAAGCTTTTAAATTTAATTAGATCCCATTTGTATATTTTTTATTCAGTTTCCTTTAGGAAATGGATCAAAAAGTTATTGCTGTGATTTATGTCAAAAAGTGTTTGCCTAAGTTTTTCTCTAGGAGTTTTATATTATGTGATCTTACATTTGTGTCTTTTATCCATTTAATTGCTCTGTCTTTAAATTGGTTCTGGATTCTGGTAGTCACTTTATAACTTACATAGCTGAGGTGAAAGATGTATCCTTTTCTATGTTACAAACTTTGCAGTCATTACCATCAAGTTTTAATCTGTAGATTTCTGGAAAATCAAGGCAACCTACATTTGTTGGGAATTTACTCTGTCTCAGTCACAGGGCCTACACTAAGTGCTTTATAGAACTTCATTCAATCTTAGCAGTAACTACAAGAGAAGTAGACATGATTACTCCTGTTTTCAAGATGGAGAAATGGAGGTCCAGAGAAATGACCTGAGTTTTTCGCAAGGTGTACAGCTAATTAGCCAAGCTGGGCATGATCTCCAGCCCATGTGTCCTCTTTTCTGAGTGCTGTCCAGGTTACACTGGCATCACAGACAATGTTCAGAACCTTCCGTTCACACTCCTGTTCCCAGGCTTCAGTCCTTAGTAACCTAAAAAGTAATTTACTTGAATTTGCTCTGTCAAAGTGGGGTCAATGTCTTTCTTAAGCTTGAAAAGTATATGTAGAGGGGACAGAGGACATTTCAGAAAAACTTAGCTGCATTTTCACATTATGTTTTCAATTTTTAAAAGTGGAAATTTTATCAAACAGCAATCACAATAGAACATACACACACTCCCCTCTCTGAAATAACATAATCATAGGTATAATATGAGATAACATTGTAGCTTCCCTCATATTAGATAATCCTCGAAACCTTCATAATAGGGAAGTTGTTCCACATAAGAGAGGAACAATTTACACATGCCTGCCAGTGCCAGGCACTATTCTAGATACTGAGGTTGTCTTGGTTAGACCAAAGAGATATAACTTACTCTGTTAAAGTTTATATGCAAAATACATATTTCATTTGAGTGTTAGTAATAGCACATTTAAGACCTCATATAAGAAATACTGAGTTTCTCCATACAATATTTTTAGGTGGGAAAGAAGATCTGCTAAGTGTATCCCTTGTTTAAGACCCTTCAGTGATATAAAATCTAACTTTTCCTACAGACAATAAATGCTGGAGAGGGTGTGGAGAAAAGGGAACACTCTTGCACTGTTGGGGGAAGGTAAATTGATAGAGCCACTGTGGAAAACAGTATGGAGTTTCCTTAAAAAACACTAGGAATAAAACCACCGTATGACCCAGCAATCCCACTCCTAGGCATATACCCTGAGGAAACCAAAATTGAAAAAGACACATGTGTAACATTGTTCATTGCAACACTATTTACAATAGCTTGGCATTCCTTGGTGGCTCAGATGGTAAAGCATGTGCCTGCAATGCAGAAGACCTGGATTCGATCCCTGGGTCGGGAAGATCCCCTAGAGAAGGATATGGCAACCCACTCCAGTACTCTTGCCTAGAAAATTCCATGGATGGAGGAACCTAGTGGGCTATAGTCCATGGGGTCGCAAAGAGTCGGACATGACTGAGTGACTTCACTTTCTTTTCTTTCTTTCTTACAATAGCTAGAACATGGAAGCAACCTAGATTTCCATCAACAGATGAATAGATAAAGAAGTTGTGGTACATATACACAATGGAATATTAGTCATAAAAAGGAACTCATTTGAGTCAGAACCTATTATACAGAGTGAAGTGAGTCAGAAAGAGAAAGATAAATATCATATTCTAACGCATATATATGGAATCTAGAAAATGGTACTAAAGAATTTATTTGCAGAGCAGCAGTGGAGAAACAGACATAGAGAAATAGACTTAATGGACATGGGGAGAGGGTGAGATGTATAGAAAGAGTACCATGGAAACTTATATTACCATATGTAAAATAGATAACCAGTGGGAATTTGCTGTATGGCTCAGGAAACTCACAACAGGGCTCTATATCAACCTTAACCTGGAGGAGTGGGATGGGGAGGGAGACGGGAGGGGAGTTCAAAAGGGAGGGTATATACATATACCTATGGCAGATTCATGTTGTGACAGAAAACAACAAAATTCTGTAAAGCAATTATCCTTCAATAAAAAATTAATTAAAAAAATCTAACTTTTCTTAATTCAGAATTGGCTGTTTCCTGCATCGTGAAGGAAAAATAGCTCTTTGGAGATCAAGAGACTTAAACTATGTTCAGATCAAGACATGCACATAGTTAAAGTTAGGGAAAAGCTTGTCATGTCATTGTGGTCAACCTCTGAGTATTCAATATGAAAAAAACACAGAACCATGTAGAAGAAACAGAAAATCCTGACTATGATAGCTTACAACCAAAAAGCAAAGCAAGCAAATATCAACCAGAACTAATTAGTGCCACATTTAACAAATTCTTCTTCTCTTCTTAATTACTTTTCTGAGAATGTGAACTTTGTGTGCCTGTTTATTTTACTTTCATATTAATGAATCAATTTTTGCTTTTCTTAAGTGTTTATCAGTATTTCATAACTGGCAGCATCTAAGTGGTGACAACTTAATTTTCAGTGCTCTGTGTAATTTCTGTTTTAATTGATCTCTAAATTTGTATTAATAATTGCTTTCATATCTGGCACACATAATATTTTTGTCAGCTATCTAGTGTTTCCTACTGAAAATCTCTCCTTAGATCTCAAAAAGTTTCAATAATATATATATATATTTTACTCACTTTTCCTTCTTGAAATTATCTCTTATGCTCATTCCCTTCTCTCCACTATTGTTAAAATTTCTTAGCTTATCTTAATATATACATAAATTGCATATATCTAGTGACCAGTAGTTTGTCGTCTAGTATGGCAGTTCTCAAAAATGATTCATAAGGAGAGTAATAAGATTTATTATTAGCATTTCACTGATGATACAAAAGAGAAATGGTGGTTAGAACTGTTGATAGAACCTTAGTGCAAATGAAGATGGGGCATCAAACTGTACTTATGTTCCTCACTGCCAGGTATTCAGAGTAAAAACAAGCCATCAGTCACGCCAACTGGCCAAACACCAAACCAGCTAACCAAACACCCACCACCCAACACCAAGCAAAAAGCTTTATTATTATTTAATAATACCTTGATTAGATAATATCCTGAATGAAGCTGTTAAAATTCTGATGTTTATTAAATTCCAGCCTCTGAGTGTAATTCTTTTTAATATTCTGTGTGACAAAATGTGGAGAATAGATAAGAAATTTTTCAGCATCCTGATGATGGATGGTTACTCAACAAGTTTTTTCATGAAAGGCAGTTTTTACTATAAAGAATGACAGGCAGACAAACTGTTGTTCTTCAGGCATGGTTATTTGCAGATGTATTCTCAAAAATGAACAGAGTGTGAGCATCTCACTTCAGGGAAAACAACTGCCAGTATTTATTGCTAATGATCAAATTCAAGCTTTCAAACAAAATTCAGGATCTGGAAGCTTGCATCCACAGGATTGATCTGCATAACTGTGTGAAGCAGCTGGACATCTAGTACCCATTGTTTCATCTTCATGTGTGTATAAAAATCTATTCACGGTGTATGACAGACAGTAGATTTTAATTTATCAGATTATGAAAATCTCATTGATAGGGTTTCACACTCGAATCTAACTTTAAAGAGATGTCTGCTTGTCCAGTGTTTGTGTAGTACTCCAGAATAACCACTATTGTGAAACAGTCTACTAAGATGTAGGTCTTTTTCCAACTACATATCTGTGGCCATACATTCTTCGTATATGTCAGACACAATACATTGCAAAAGATATAATTCAGAAGCAGATACCCAGTTTCTTAAGTTCGACATTAAAGAGATTTGCAAAAATGTAGAACAGTATTACATTTTTTGTTTTTCTGAAAGCATGTTAAAATACATGGGTCCCAGGTGGCACTAGTGATAAAGAACTCACCTGGTGATGCAGGAGACATAAAAGACACAGGTTCAATCCCTGGGCGATTCCCTGGAGAAGGGCCTGGCAACCCACTCTGGCCTTCTTGCCTGGAGAATCCCATGGACAGAGGAGCCTGGCAGGCTACAGTCCATAGCGTTGCACAGAGTTGGACATGACTGAAGCAACTTAGCACGCACACATATTTAAAAACTGTTCAGTTTTAATTCCTAATTAAGTAAATGATAGCTATTATCCATACTAAAATTATGGATAAGATTTTATCCATAAATAATAATATGTTCTTAATAATTTTTAATTAGGGAAAAGAATCTTGAGAGCAAAACATTTGTGAACTGCTTTTCAGAGTCACAGAGCCAAGAGTTTACCTCCCGCCTGTGTCTGCTGCTCACTTGTTTTCAGAAAAATAACCTCTCCAAGCCCTAGTCCCCTCATTTATAAAATGAGCATTTTGAGGATTATATTATATGAGATTTATCAACACATAATTGGGGATAGATAAATGCCTTTTAAAATTAAATACTTAATCCCCTTGAGACTCCTTGAAGTGGAAGTCCTGTAACTATGAAGTGTTTGAGATTTTAGAAAAATTAAGAACTGACCTAAGGTCACACAGCTAATTCAAGGCAGTACTGGGATTCTTATATTTTATTAATATAGTATTTAATACCCTCTTTTTAGGCTATAGATGCAAAAAATAATGTGTATCAGCAATGTGAAAGTTATGTGGAACCATACTACGTCTGAAGTAGGAGGGAGGTTAGAGAACACACTTTCCTACCATCTCCTTATACTGATAAGGACATTCAGGGCACACAAATATATCATTGTGACCCCTGAATTGCTTTGAACCTGAAAGTATTTTTAACATAATTTTTATCATCCTTTCTTACCTCCCATTCTTTGCTTGGCTGGACTAAAAGAACTCAATTATCTTTGGCAAGAACTATTCTTACCATCCCACACAGATGCTGATGAAAACAAAAGCACACGAAAGAAAGAAGACAGAAAGGATATGGTAAATAACCATAACCTTCTGTGTCTACTGGCTGATCTGTTTTTATTTTGTTCATTATTTTGATTTTTTTAAACCTTGAGAACTCAGTGTTTGTTGGAAATTTAGCTGAAGTAATTTAAGAAGGGGATGTTTGGGGAGACTGGACACTGTAATAAAAAAGAAGGAACTGGCTGTGTTTGGAACAGCAGAATGTATATGCCAGTCAGCGCCAGACAACCCATCTCTGCAGAACAGGCTGATAAGACTCCTGGCTAACATTCATTTGGTAATTTCTAGAGAGGAAGGTGGAGTTCTCTGCTACACATGCTAATGCTTCTCCTCCTCACCCACAACCCCTTGATACCTTATGGACATTGGCATTAAGACCTGGTGCTGCCACTTTATTATGGTTATTCTTTCTTTGTTTCATCATCATTTGCTCCCTTTCTACTATTACTTCACAGAATTGAAAACATGAACTTAATATACTCTATCAGAGTAAAATCCAGCCTTTATTTAAACATAGCTTATATAAATAATCAGCTCAAGGGAAGTGAAAGTTATTTCCAGGCTATTGTATGTGTTAGTTTAATTTTAAAAATTCCCTACTGCCGTTCAGTTAGGACTATTTGTCCTTTCCCCTTTCCCCTTTCTCTAATATAATGCAATCTCCTTTCACATTTATTCAAATTCCTTTTTCAGTAAACTCATTAATGCAAGCCCACAAGCGTACATAATTTAGTATGCATGTAATATTCCCTAAATATGTAAAAATAGACGTCAGCCGTAAAAAATCTGCCTGAAAGTAGATAGGTGAAGTCAGGGACATCCATATATACCTCCATATTTATTACATAAAGTACGCATACTTGTTATGAATGATTTTCTGTACTTGTTGCCAGATGGGCTTGGGTTGATTTTTATTCCTCCTGTCCATGACTAGTTATGATGTTAGGCAGTGGGAGGTGAGATGCCCTTTTTCCAAATTGTTTATTGAGTTAGGGGAGAACTGGAAGTAGTTAGTGATAGAACATGTAGTATTTTGGAATATTTGGGTCATCAGAGCAACCAGAGCAACTGCTCCCTTCTGTGCAGATTCTTTTCTTTAGAAACACCCCCGTCACTCTCTTTGTTACCCATCCAGGGCATGCGGTCATGGGAAAAGCAGTCACCGTGCGGCACTGCTGGGTTATGGCGTTGACTCAGGGTCATTTCCTTCACATTGAGTTTCTAATCTAGACAGGTATGTTTGGCTGAGTCTTTTCTTGTGATCTAACTCATTCATTGGTATTCCTTCCACAAACATATCCTGAGAACCTGTGTTTACTGTCTATGCCTTATTTGGTCAACCATCACTGTGCTGGTTTTCCAAACAAAACTTTCTGGACATTCTGGAGATTTCCAAGTTGATAGCAAAACTCAGGCTAGAAATCACAATTCCTTCACCTGTTTGGAATCTAGTTATCCTGTTATACGTGTGACTTGGCCTATTGTAAGATGAGTTGGTGCTTGGTTACATGTTTTGTATATAAGTTACTACATTTTGATATAATGGCACAAGCATCAGCATCTCAGGTTTTCCTTTGAGGGCTCCTTTGCACTTTCTTCCAAATATACTCATTTTCTCTTTGTCCTAAAATCCTTTTCCAGCTGGGCTGAACTAGCCTGGGAAAACTGTTCTTTGTTCATAACCCAGGAAGGAACGGATGCAGGCCAACCATCCTCTGTGAGAAACTGGTCTCGGCTGTGCATCTGGGTGTGTGAGAAGAGCTGGGACCCAGCAGACAAATGGCAGGGTGGCTCCCCTGAGAGGACAAGTAGGGATGAAAGCTCCCACTTAGGATGTGTGTGTTGAGTGGAGGGGGCAAACAGAGACATTTCACACCTGGTGTTTCCTGTCTTCTCAGTGGGAATGGGAGGGAAGAAAGGAGACATCTGGATCTTCAAGAACAGTGGAGTTTTTGAGAAGCTATTGCGGGTTGGGAGATAAATGAGGATGGAAGGTAGGAAAGAGTCTCACGTTTTTTTTTTTTTAAACAGGACTATTCTGCACAAACACTCGAGTAGAGGGCCCCTGCCTTTGTTTTCCCCATGCACTGTAGAATATTAGTGGTGAAGACCGCAGGGTTTGCTGCTACCAAGCAGAAAAGTAAAGCTGAGAAACTTAGCTTGTGTAGATTTAAAAACACATTCATCAGCCACTACCAGTTATGCTGCAGAAGTGGAGAGTGCCCCGTGCATCCTGCTCTGAGCATCAGCACTTGGCCCAACTAGACCCTGGGTGATGGACTGAGGAAAGGAAAAATGCCCTAAAGTTTCTGTTTTTTTGATCATTGCCTGGGGGAGAGTGTTCAGTAGTGAGACCTTGTTTGAGGTTTGGAAAATACTAGGGATACCTGGCAAGAAGATAGTTTTATGGTAATAATTTGCTACTTGTGTATCTTCATTGTGAACATACTTGTAGGATGTATGTGTGTATATGTGTGCGAGAGAAAAGGACAGGTTATATAAAATAGTAAATCTTTGGAATGAATGTTTATGGTTGATATGATTTTTTAAATTCTCAATTGATATGTTTACCTTCAATTATTAATAACCTCAGAAATCTATGACTATTAAGTCTTTAATGGTAGGCAGAATTTTTCTGATCTTGATTCATTTAATAGTAAGAATTTCCTTCTAGTCACTAAAAAAGATTAAGAACATGTCACACTTATGTTACTGTTTGAGTTTAATATAGGTTTTGAATGGTTAACTACAGTCTTTTTTTTTTTTTTTTTTAAACACAGGCTCTGGTAGTTTCAGAATTGAAATACTGTTTCCATCTTTCTATCTCAGGCTTGGTTTCCTCAAGACCAGGTGGCTGTTAATGTGAACCAGTTTTTCTTAAGCATTTGTTACTGATATCCTAACGTTTGGTTTTTTGTGGGTTGTTGTAGTTTTCATGATGTGACAAAAACTTAATGTTTATTGATATCAAATATTTTATTGTTGTTCAGCCTGCTGAATTGTCAGTGAAGTAGAACAGAAGAGGTGATATTGAATAAAACGTTAAAGGTTTGCTAAGAGGTGGCAATAAATGTGGTATTACTAGCAGAGATGCTTTTGAACAATACTGCTAAGGAATAGGTCTAATGAGATTTGGGATGTTGTTTAAAATTAGTCAGCATTAGTGTAATGTTCTTTCAGGGAGCGTTTGTAATGCCCACAAGAATGTGTCAGTGGAGTGATCAGATTCCAGGCGAGCCTTCAGTTGCTCTCAGTAGTTGACATAACACACACCTGTGTGTTCTCTTTTCTGACCTCAAAATTGTTTTGAAAAACTTCTGACATCTGGAAGTGTGAAAAAGAGCAGATTTTGATTTGTTTTCTGACAAGTGGGAAGAATAAGTTCTAAATGTAGTGTGTTTTACTTGTATATGGTACTTGCAGAAAGTGCCATGTTTATCTCATAGCCTTCTAATCAAGTATGGAATAAAACCTCTGAGTTACATGATAGATTAATATTATGTATTAATGGAAATATGTATATGCGCACATTTACATAATATTATAAATGTAGATAAATGAGCAGCTGCATTCAGTTGTATTTCTTTTTCTTGGAAGGAGTCATTTAGGAATTTTCTATCAAAAGAAATTGTTTGTGAATAGGAATAGTGCTGATAAGAAAACTGACCCAGTTCAACTTTAACTTTTACATAGTGACAGGTAAAGCTTTCCTTGATAACATATATTTGCTCAACCTCAGTATTATCATAAATGCTGTCACTTAAAAGAAAACATCAAGTATCAATAAATTTTCTTTGAACTCGAATTACTCTGCAATAACTTTGGTAACTGAATCAGTTGGTCTTTTAAAATATATGCTCTATGTTTTATATATTATAAAATAAAGTGCTTAATGACTTTGTATACTCTGGTATCCTAGATTGATTTTTATTAAATCTGCAGATTTTTCTTTTCACAATTAAGCTTCACTTGGTTTGTCATCAGCAGCTTATTCTTTGCAATCTATTTAATTGAATAGCTTCTGCTGTTTATCCTAAAATGCAGATAAATGGCTTTCAGCACACTGTTTATAGTTTAGTAGTTCCTGAAGTGAGTCAACATTATCTGCTAGCGTCTACATGTCGTAACTAATGATCTCTCTGCTTATACTTTCTTGCTGGTGAGGAGACACTGAACTCTACAGAGGAGAAAGCCCTGAACACTTCGGGGTGGAGGGCTTATTTGGGATGGAGCCTATTGAATAGCTTTTTTCCCCCCTTATTGGTATGAAATGGGAAGAGAAATATTTCCTTTACCATGATTTCAATTGCACAAAAGCAATCACAAAGTCCTGTATTCTAAGGACTGGGATGAAAAATTGGGGGGATGTAGCTACTAGAGGGATTGGTTTTATTCCATATTATCTCTCTAATTAATAAGTAGCACAATTTTGATCCTTTCCTTGCCAGGCTGTTTGATATGACAGAGAAGGAGAGCCACTAGGAAATTTTCATGTAACCACCAAATAGTTACTGTGGTTTCAGTGATGAAAGCAAATAGTTTTTTGTCTGCAAAGAAAGATGAGAAGAAAATAAGTAACCTTCATTGTTGAAAATAAATAAGCATCATTTATCACAAGTGAGGTCTATTCATTCTAAAAGAACCTCATGCTCTTTCTTTAATGAAAAAACAGAACAAAAGTCAATGAGACTTCACTCCTACTGAGGATCATCAGGCTTGATGGCTGTTACAGTTAAAGCTGACAAAGTTTTGCCAATCTCTGATTCATTAAAAAATGAGAGTTCTTGCCTCCCATACTGAATATCTGAGTTTTTAGGTAGAGAATAGGACCTTCTGTAGGTGAACTTAGAAAAAGACTTCTTAATAACTGAAGAACAAATTTTTTAATTTTGGTAAAATATTTCACTTGATCTTAAATATTCTTTGTCAAAGTGGGAAACTTTCTAACTGAAGTGGTCATTTAAAATAGCTACTGTCCTTTTCTCCTATATTAATGTTATTACTAATTGTCGGGAGTACTTTGGTCATTTAAATAGAACATGAGTAAGTATATATTTTTTATTACTCTGATACTGAAATTTAAAATCATATACCAATTTATAAAAATATTTCAGGGTGAAAAAAAAAACATTATACACAGAGATATGTCTGCCTTTTGTTGTGTGGCTGAGCATAACCATATTTGTGAGAGAGAGAGTTACTTGTAGCATCTTAGATTCAGGGGTTTTTTGGATGGTTTGGTTATCTTGAGATACCATATTGATAATTATTTTAAAAAGGAGAAAGAAAACATTTTTACTTTAGAATATGATGTATGGGCAGGTAATTTTTGGCATCATTGAGGAGTTACAAGTTGGATGAAGAACTACAAAGAAGGAAAATTTGAAGGTAAGATCAGACTTTTCAAAACCTGGGCCACTTAGTCTGCTAGGCTTTATACAATTACAAAATTTAAAAAGTAAGATTGCTTTTGAAGAATGTTTGAAAACTGAAGCCATTTGTTTATTGGAAGAGGGAAAGCTTGAGAAACATCAGGCCAGAATGTTCCAATGTATGTCATACCCAGATTTAAGATAACAAAATCATTACAATAACAGAGTCTCAATTCAGATCTTTCCTTGGTGTTTCTGCTCAAACATCAATAAGACTTTTGCCTTTGACAATCTTATTCCAAAAAATCAACCAAAGCTGATGGTGGTTCAGAATCTCAATACTATTTTATGGCCAATTAAGTATAATTTCAGAAAAAAATGTTTTTTGTATTTAAACATCAGTAGTCTATATGTATTTTTTCTAGTCATATAAGTACCCAGAGCCCAATTCAGTTTTCTTGTTTAGTTCAGATGCACAGACCAGAGTCTGGGAATAGTTAGGAAAATATTAATACAACGTTTTGTGGCATACTACCACAAACCTTGGTCCTTCTCCAGTTAGCCTCACAGTGTTATCTGGAACTTTAAATGCAGTATTATCTTTAACACTGCTGTCCAAATACAAAGGAAAGCTCTAAGACTTGTCAGATTCTAATGAGAGAGAATGCTTTTATGACCATAGGAATTTCCTTTGACCCTATTACTCCTAATATATATCATATGTAATTTTTCTAGTATTTTTGTATACTGCTTTTCTTAGTAGGTAATTAATGTCTAATTAATGAAAATAAAAAATATTGTTAAACATTTTAGTATATACTTTATACGTAAGATTTTAAGTTGATATATTTTCTTCATTTCAACTCTTTGTATATATAAATGAATGTTTAACCATCTGCTACTAGGAAAGGGTGTCTGGTTTTTGGGTAAGTTTTTAGATTATTTGAAATGGCATGGACACTGGTCTAGGGGACAGATGGTTTTGTGTTTATATAATAGAGTGTAAATGGAAAAATAGTGAAAATTTTGGTATGAGTGAATGGTCAGCAGCCCTTTTATGACAAGAGAACAACAATAACAGAAAAATAACTTTTATTCACTCTTCTGGATTAGATTTTAAGGTTTGTGAGTTAGTGGCCATTTCTTCTTCACCTCTATGAAATCAGAGTGCTTTGTAGATAGCTTTGTGTATGATAAATATTTCTTAAATCAATTTGGACTTGCCAGCAATTTAATGCTGGATAAAATAAATATTTTCTGCTGTCTTAAGCCACCCGTGATGAATAAGATATTTGTGTTTCAAATATAAATTTTATACAAAAAATTCTGAGTCAAGTCCAGTGATATGATGGACTTAATAAAAAGATAAAATTAATGGTAATCATATGGTTTCAGTTTTGCCAGCAAAAGGAGTTAGATATCTAGAATAGGTAAACCTCTTTAAAGAAAGATTTTTAAATGTTTGTGTAGCTGATCAATTTGTGAAATTATGCTTATTTTAAAATAAACCCAAGATTTGCATGTTGATATACCATTCTAAATGTCAAAAATAAATTTCTAGATACTTGAATGTTGTATGTTTTTCTGCCTTGCGTCTAATCAGAGGCAGCTTTGAACCATCTGGAAATGTTACATAATACACTGTGGTCAATGATTTTTTCTTTTCTTTTTATTTATTTTTTTGATTCTAAGGTTTCTTTTCTCTTTCACCTTTCCACTGTCATATGCCATGTATCTTGAACATAGCTCAATGCCTGACCAGAATAATCTCTCTTGCCAGCTCATAATCAAAGGGAGTACTGAGAAAAACAGCTGAGCTGTATTAGGCAACCACCGTCTGGACTGCATTTCTTAACTGGTGAATAACACATCACAGGTGCAGGATTAGAGCTGCCTACGGTGCTGGGCTCTTTAGTAGACACCCCTAGCAGTTCTGTGCATCCTCCTCATGTCTCATCCCAGGGAACCTGGCAACGATCTTAGCAAGCGTACAGAAATCGCGAGTGAGTAGTGGGAGATGCTTTTTATCATACAGAGGCTGTTTATCCCCCTCCAGAAATGTAAGCCAGACCAGTTAAGATGCTTCTGGCTCACACAAAAGGGATGATGGAATTTAGTCCTTCTTGGCACAGAGGGTGGAGAACAGGACAGTTTAGGGGGTTCAAAAACTGTGCATGAAAATTACTGTGCATGACAAGCAGATAGTTTAGCTTAGCTGTCCCTGCAGTGTATGATTGAAGTTACTTTTAAACTGCTAAATATTGTGCATACATTATTTTAACTTCTGTGTTGTCTGTGTGTTGAGTGGGGGCCTGTGTTTGCCCTTACACATTTTCCAGTACGGTCATGATTAAAATCAAGTGTTATGGCTGTGTAAAGTCTTTGTGGTATAATTTGTAGTTTTTGACATAGTAAATTATTTTGCTATCTGTGACATGTAAGTCTCAATTCATAGATTATAGAAGTCTAAGTTACTTTCTCTCAAGTACGATATTTACAATATAAAAATATTTTAAAGTATGCATTAATGATTTAAATATTAGAAGGAATCAGTATTTTGAAGATTTATTTTCTAAATCATTTAATCAGGAATGTTATAAATTGTTTTACAGTAAAGTATACAGTCAGAGAAACTAAGGCAAGTATACTTTAGTAATTCATGTTGTTTTTGCTATCTTAGAAAACTTTTCTATGAATCATAACACATAATTGTAAACAGAGCCATGTAAACAGCACTGCAGGTTTTGAATGGTTGTTTCTTTAGTTTTTCTGTTTAAACTCCATATAATAGCTTTCTGATATTCAGATTTTGTTTTAATTCATTTTGCTGCAGGTTATCATTATTCCATGTTGTTTCATCATAGACCTTTAAACTAGTTAGTGATGATAGTAGTTAATATTAATGTATTGTAAGTTAAGTTTTAAAATATACATATTCTATTTTATTCCTCAAACATTTAAACATTTGAAATAGCAATATATTTGCATTTTTTAATATTTGCATTTAGTAAACTCCTCACTAAAGTATCCTTTAACCATTTATCCAATTAGAGGATACAGAAAGGATTAGAAACAGAGAGAGATCCTAAATGCTTTCCAGGTTTTTTCTTTGGGGAAAAAGAATAGCATGAACCTGGTGATTTGGTTTCTGATCTATCTGGCTTCGTTGTCACTTCTCTTCTTTACATAGATGTCTGTTCAAAGTAGTTTTACACATCAAGCTGTCTTGGGAGTGCTTTGCAAAGCTGTGGAGTAAGTTTTGGTGTGATGGCAAGTAAAACATCCACTTTGATTAGCTTCAGAACTCTGTGAAACAGAGCATTGATAGAAACATCACCGAATAAAACCAAAGCTCCTGGCTTGGCAGTCTGCCCTGTCCTGGTGGACATTATTGTCAAAGAGGCTGTGGTACAATTTCTTTTCCAAAAATGTGGATTTAAACAGACATACTAAGTATTTTAAAATACAGAGATATTTTTGACCTTTAAAATGATCCTATTAGCTGTGATTATGCTTTTTTATGAATATAGATTCAGTTTGATGTTAAACTATCTTTAAACATGGTTGTTACTTGCTTATAAAGCTTATTATTTCTTATATTGACATTTTTACTAAGATACTTATAATCATGTTGTGTTTTCAAAGAGTCTTTAGAGTGTTTTCAAAGGTTTTTAATATCTGTGAACGTTTTGGTTGAACTTCTCAAAACTCAAAAGCATTAAAACCTGAGGGAAAGGAAGCTACTGTTTTACCCTTAAAGAATATAAATGTGATGTCCAAAGAACTATAACTCCTATTATAATCAATTATGATGCTTGCTTGGGCTCATAACTCTCTATTAGTTACCTGGAAAACAAATGTACATGTTGTCTGGTCCCATTTATGTAATATGTCATTTTTTAATGATTTGCTCAACTCATAGCATCTCAGAATATAAAACACTTGAATTATTGAAGTTTTCACTTTTTACCCAGATGTTGTAGGGTCTCTGGGCAGAGTTTGCATGATATAAAATGTTGAAAGCATGATTGTCTCACAGAAGCTGAGTGATGTGGTGATATGGATGTGTTAAGTATAGTGAAGAGAGAAACAATTGCCAGCAAATGGAAACATTTATAACAAAATATTTTATTATTTCGGCCCTGGTTCCTATAGTGGTCCAGCATGTCTCTAACATTGTAAAACTAATGTGTTTTTCTTACTCTATTCAGTAGTGTCAACAATGAACCACTGAAATGAAACAACTGTCAGAATCCCTGGTTTTGGTGCTTATGTTTTCCATGAAAGTTATTGGTTGATTACTGCCACTCCTGGTCACCTTCTCTCCTGTGTCTCCTACCTGAGACTTAGTTACATTTGACAGTTCTGTGTGGCAGTATGACATCCATTTTATTGTTTGCATGCACTGTTTTGGGTTTTCCATATGTAGTTGATTTGTCTCACTATGTCCCACATGCAGTCGATTGGTCTCACCAGCAAGATTGCTCTGTTGCTGAAGGTACTTCAGTGCTCTTGGCCATTGTGTTATGTAGATGGAATGAATTTAGTGATTCATTTTTACCACAGGGAAAAAAGAAAATGAGTAACAATGTATTAGCCATGAACAAACTATCCGTGTTTCTTAAACCAAAAAGCTCAATATTTTTATAGACTTTTTGTGCCCAGTGATGAACCTAAAAAGGCAGTTAATGGAAATAACATAAAAGAAAGGGGAGTTGAAGAAAAAGAGGGAAATCAGGATGAGAAAAAGGATGGGGAAAGAAGAAAAGGAAGAGAAATAGAAACATTTAGGAGATGAAGCCTTAGAGAAAAGGGACAAAAACAGTTGAGTGAGGGAAAGAGAAAAATATGAAGAACAAAAGCAAAAAAAAAAAAAAAAAAAAGGCAAGGGAGCTGTGATTTCTCATAGCAAGCCAGAGTGTGCTGACACTCCACAGCCTCTGTTAAGTGACTTGGTAAGGCCACAGAGCAAGGCAATAGCTAAGCTGGGTTTGAACTGTTTTACTCTATATCCTGGTCAAGTCTGAGTCCACCACTTGGGGACCACACATGACACGGTTTCTCACTTGGCATTCCATGCCCTTCTATAGCATGCTAGCCCCTGGACTCACCACCACCAAGCCTCCCTTGTCCCTCTCTCCTATGACTTCTGAGACTCTTGAAGGAGAAGGACACTCCTGAGCAGTTAACATCACTATTAATAATTGAAAGTCTACTCTTTCTTGAGATTTTGCTTTGATATTTTTGTTTCTAAGTTGTATTTATATTTTGTTTTCAAGAGTTTAGGCACATATTCCAACTTTTTATTAATGATTGAGTTTCATGTTGCTTATATATATATTTTTAAGTTCTGTTGCAAACAGCATAGAAAGCTTGTTTGAAAATGTCTTAGTGTAAATGAGGGTTAGGCAATGAAAACTGAAGTCAGGACTTTTGAATTGAATATACTTGTTAGATAGTAAATTATTAAATTGAGTTAAATGATTCAAGGCTTAGGTAATGAAAATAAAGATAAGTTATCTATTTAAACCTACTATTCAGGCTCACTAAAGCTTGAAAATTAATATTATTTTCAAACTCTGATTCACGTTTTATTCCTGTGTATTACAGGTTTTTATTTTTAACCAGTATACCCTTTAAACCAGTTTTAGTTGAGAAAGGAAATGGGCATTGATTCACATTATTTATTATCATAGCAGTGTGGATAGTGGTAGAATGGATCATTCTCAAAGCATTACTGGAAAGTTCGCTGCTTTCGTATTTTCTTCCACTAATCTTTTTACCCAAGATACTTGAAGTATAAACTTGTATGATATGAATTGCAGTTTCTCTTCTTGCTCCGGCCTGCCCTCTGGTGAAGATGAGGTAGAACAGAGAAGAGACTCAAAATTTTGTTAATTTTTGATATATTTGGAGATCTAAAGGGGAAAAAAAAAAAAGAAGGAAAATGAGAGCAAAATAGATTACTAGTAGATTCTGTGGCACCAGATAATTATGTCATCTTTAAATGAATTTTGAAGAGTCACAGCTCTTTTTTAGTACATTGCATATTTGAGATTTAATTTTCTTGAATTATCCATATTCATAAAGATTGTTCTCTATGTGTTTTAATGTGATAGTGTATTCTAATATTCTCTTCACTGTGACATATAAAACAATATCACAAACTTAAAATGATTTATTGTATTTTTGAAATGACAAGAATGTTACCAAGAAAAAAAAAATCAAAACTAAGTTTAGCTAAAATGTACTTTAAGATATAATAAATGTACTATAGTATGATAGGGCTTCCCTGGTAGCTCAGACAGTGAAGTGTCTGCCTACAATGTGGGAGACCTGGGTTCGATCCCTGGGTCAGGAAGATCCCCTGGAGAAGGAAATAGCAACCCATTCCAGTATTCATGCCTGGAAAATCCCATGGACTGAGGAGCCTGGTGGGCTATAGTCCATGGGGTCGCAAAGAGTTGGACACCACTGAACGACTTCACTTCACTTCACTGTAGGATATGACCTGTTAAGCTTTTGTAATTGAACGAAAGTCACACGGTTGCATGATGATCATTTTTATTTCATGAAATCTGAGTAATTTGCCTGAAAAATCTGTAAATCTATCTCATATGAAAATATGTGTTGAAGTATGTTCTTTCTGTATTTGTTGAGAGTTTTTTAAAAATATAAATGGATGTTAAATTTTGTCAAATGCGTTTTCTTCATTTATTGATATGATATGATTTTCATCCTTCATTTTGTTAATATGATGAATCGCACTGGTTGACTTATAGATATTGTAACATCCTTACATCCCTGGAGTAAATCTCATTTGATCATGGTGTATAATCTTTTTAATATATTGTTGGATTCGGCTTGCTAATATTTTGTTGAGAATTTTTAGATATGTTCATCAAGGATATTGACCTGTAATTTTCTTTTCTTATGGTGTCCTTGTTTGGTCTTGATATCAAGGAAATTTTGGCTTCATAACATGATTTTGAAAGTGTTTCCTCCTCTCCTGTTTTTAGAAGAATTTGAGAAGAATTGATATTAATTCTTCTTTGGATTTTTGATAGAATTGACCAGTGAAGCCATCTGAAACTAGACTTCTGGTTGTTGAGAGGTTTAAATTCTTGATTCAGTTTCCAGATCTTTCTGCTGCTGCTAAGTCACTTCAGTCGTGTCCAACTCTGTGCGACCCCATAAATGACAGCCCACCAGGCTCCCCTGTCCCAGGGATTCTCCAGGCAAGAACACTGGAGTGGATTGCCATTTCCTTCTCCAATGCATGAAAGTGAAGTCGCTCAGTTGTATCTGACTCCTAGTGACCCCATGGACTGCAGCCTACCAGGCTCCTCCATCCATGGGATTTTCCAGGCAAGAGTACTGGAATGGGGTGCCATTGCCAGATCTTTCTAATAGCTACATAATCTTTTGTGTACTATACACAAAAAATTAACTCAAAATGTTTTAAAGATGTGAATGTAAGACCTGAAACCATGTAACTCCTCAAAGGAGACATAGATGATAAGCTCCTTAATTTAGGTCTTGATGATTTTTTTGGATTTGACACCAAAAAAGACAAGGAAAAATAAATGAGAGAGACTCAATTAAAAAAAAAAAAGCTTCTGCACCGCAAAGGGAAACCATCAAAAATGAGAAGGGAACCTACTGAATAAAAGAAAATATTTATTGGCCACCTCATGTGAAGAGTTGACTCATTGGAGAAGACTCTGATGCTGGGAGGGATTGAGGGCAAGAGGAGAAGGGGACGACAGAGGATGAGATGGCTGGATGGCATCACTGACTCGATGGATGTGGGTCTCAGTGACCTCCGGAGTTGGTGATGGACAGGGAGGCCTGGCGTGCTGATTCATGGGGTCGCAAAGAGTCGGACACGACTGAGCGACTGATCTGATCTGATCTGATATCTGATAAGGAGTTGATAATCCAAAATATATAAGGAGCTAATACAGCTCTTCCCTGGTGACTCAGCGGTAAAGAATCTGCCTGATAATCCAGGAGACATGGGAGACTTAAGTTTGATCCCTGGATCTGGAAGATCCACTGGAGAAGAAAATGGCAACCCATTCCAGTATCTCTTAGACAGAGGAGCCTGGTGGGCTACAGTTAATACGGTTGCAAAAGAGTCAGACATGACTTAGCAACTGAACAACAACATACAACTCATTATCCAGAAAATGAATAAAAAACCAAAGTCCTGTTTTAAAAAATGAGCAGATGATCTGAATAGTCATTTTTCCAAAGAAACACATATAGATGACCAACAGGTACATGAAAAAAAACATTTAACACCATTAATCAATAGGGAAATAGGTATCAAAACCTCAATTAGATATCACTTCACACCTGATAGAATGGGTATTCTCAAAAAGACAAAAGATAACAAATCCTGGTGAGGATGTAGAGAAGAGAAAACCCTTGTGCATTGTAAATTGGTGTAGCCACTGTGGAAAACAGTATGCACATCCCTTAAAAAACTGAAAAATAGAAGTACTGTGAGATCAAGCAATTCTACTTCTGGGTGTTTATCCAAGGAAACAGAAACTAACTTGAAAAAAAGAATATCCACCTCTGTGTTCACTGCAGCATTATTTACAATGACCAAGATACAGAACAAACTAAGTGCCCAGCTCGGGATGGATAAAGGAGGTGTGGTACGTTGTTGTACCCCTGACACTAGTATTGTATGGCAGTTATACCACACTTTAGGTTTTATAATCTTTTAAACTGTATTCTTAAGCTTTTAATATGAGTCTAATCAAATGTATTTATCGTCCTACTACTGCTTCTCTTACCCCATTCTCTATTTAGCCTCCAAATTACCACTCAATGACTTTAATTTTATCTTGTGATTGGAAATATTGTGAATTGTTTGATAAGGATTTTCATTTCATAAGAAATTAACACATCTGTACGAGTAACTGACTCAGATCAGATCAGATCAGTCGCTCAGTCGTGTCCAACTCTTTGCGACCCCATGAATCACAGCACACCAGGCCTCCCTGTACATCACCAACTCCCGGAGTTCACTGAGACTCACGTCCATCGAGTCATTGATGCCATTCAGCCATCTCATCCTCTGTCGTGCCCTTCTCCTCCTGCCCCCAATCCCTCCCAGCATCAGAGTCTTTTCCATTGAGTCAACTCTTCACATGAGGTGGCCAAAGTACTGGAGTTTCAGCTTTAGCATCATTCCTTCCAAAGAAATCCCAGGGCTGATCTCCTTCAGAATGGACCGGTTGAATCTCCTTGCAGTCCAAGGGACTCTCAAGAGTCTTCTCCAACACCACACTTTAAAAGCATCAATTCTTCGGCACTCAGCCTTCTTCACAGTCCAGCTCTCACATCCATACATGACCACAGGAAAGACCATAGCCTTGACTAGGCGAACCTTTGTTGGTAAAGTAATGTCTCTGCTTTTGAATATGCTATCTAGGTTGGTCATAACCTTCCTTCCAAGGAGTAAGCGTCTTTAATTTCATGACTGCAGTCACCATCTGTAGTGATTTTGGAGCCCAGAAAAATAAAGTCTGACACTGTTTCCACTGTTTCCCCATCTATTTCCCATGAAGTGATGGGACCAGATGCCATGATCTTCGTTTTCTGAATGTTGAGCTTTAAGCCAACCTTTTCACTCTCCACTTTCACTTTCATCAAGAGGCCCTTTAGTTCCTCTTCACTTTCTGCCATAAGAGTGGTGTCATCTGCATATTTGAGGTTATTGATATTTCTCCCAGCAATCTTGATTCCAGCTTGTGTTTCTTCCAGTCCAGTGTTTCTCATGATGTACTCTGCATTTAAGTTAAATAAACAGGGTGACAATATACAGCCTTGATGTACTCCTTTTCCAATTTGGAACCAGTCTGTTCTTCCATGTCCAGTTCTAACTGTTGCTTCCTGACCTGCATACGGATTTCTCAAGAGGCAGATCAGGTGGTCTGGTATTCCCAGCTCTTTCAGAATTTTCCACCGTTGATTGTGATCCACACAGCCAAAGGCTTTGGCATAGTCAATAAAGCTACATAGGAATCTCTTTTTAAAAATCTGAGTATACCCCTGGTAGTTCAGCTGGGTGAGAATCTGCCTGCAATGCAGGAGACCTCGGTTCAATTCCTGTGTTGGAGAGATTCCCTGGAGAATGGATAGGCTACCCACTTCAATATTCTTGGGCTTCCGTGGTGGTTCAGCTGGTAAAGAATCTGCCCGCAATGCGGGAGACCTGGGTTCGATCTCTGGGTTGGGAATATCCTCTGGAGAAGGGAATAGCTACCCTCTCCAGTATTGTGGCCTGAAGAATTCCATGGACTGTATAGTCCCTGAGAGTCACAAAGAGTTGGACAAAACTGAGTGACTTTCAGGTTTTTTTTTTTTCCAGATTTTTAATAAGAAATAGTGTGAAAAGACTCTAGCTAAATTTTATATCATTATTTTATTTAAGTTAAAGTGAGAGAATATCATAAATCCTTTCTTAAAATACTTCTTACAAAATGACACCTTATTTTCAGTAGTTTGAGGATGTTTCCTTTTCTACCATGGACCATTCTATGTGAATATTCCATTTAACAATTTTTCCCATCAGATGGTAAATTCTGTGTATGTTTAGTTCATCTTACCTGGGCTATGTCTGAAACAAGGTAGGCACCCAGTATATATTTAAGAAGTAGACATATGTGTAATATTAATAAATGAATTTTTATTATTTTGTCTTGAAAACTTCAAAGAGCAGGGGCCTGGTATGGAGGGAAGCAGGATGTAATAAGTTTTAAATATCCTACTTTCATCACTGTGAGTTACTCTGAGGTTCCTCAGGTCATAAAGTTAGTAAGACTCAGAACCACATTTATAAAGAAGGAAGTCAATGTGGTAGGGAGATATATAGACATACCAACACCCACTGCACCTGGATATCAAGCAGTGCTAGGGCATTTATGCAGGTTTTAAATACAGCATGCGAATGTGAACTGTGTTTTACTTTACTTTCTTTTGGAGTTTTAACTTATGGACGAGCACCATATTTTATAGAAATAATAAACACCTCTTAGGATTAAATATTATTAATCTAGTCCTAGTTTTCTCAAAGTGGAGTTGCACGTCATCTGTCTCAAAATCACATGGGGTCTTGTTGAGTATGCCTTCTCTTTTCTTACCTGAGACCTGCAGAATCAGAATCACTATGATGGCCCAGGATTCTGAATAGAACAGACTCCTAATATATCACAGTTTGTTTATCTTCTGCAGACTAAAATTCAAGGAACTGTTTGGGAAAGTTAGGTGCACATCTTACATAAATTTCAAAAATCTAATGAAATATTAGAATTAATGATTGGAAAAATTCTGATAAATTGATCTAACAGATTATTGTTTTCCTTTTCAATTATTACTCTAAGAATTCAACTAATTGTTATAGTACAGAGAAAGTCAGAAAACAACATCACAGATCTTTTTTTAAACTCCTCATTCTCTGATCTAATAATGATTGGAGGCACTAATTTGTAGTTTAAAAAATAGCAAATGCATACTGTACATATCTATTGTGTATACTGTACTTCAAGAATTTCAATTTTTTAACCCAGTGTCTTTCAGATAATATTTTTGTTGAAATTTTATTTAACTATAGGCAAACTGGATGTGTTGTGAGATTTTAAATCAGACATTGCTCAGGGTGATGATTTCTACAGTGACATAGCGTGTATGAGAACTTTTACCACTATGCCTGAAACTTAATAGGTGTCAATCCATGCTTCCTCGAGCATCATTATATTCCAAAGGTGGTGGTAAGGAAGAAAATATGAAAACAGTCTCAGCCATATGTCACCCTATGTTGTGAAACATTGTCTTGCTACTTAAAAGGTAAAAAACTAGATTTTTTCCAATAACATTACCTAATATTTATCAAGTAATAGTACATAACATACACACTCTAAATTCTTGACATGACGTAGGTGTTTATAATTATCTTCATTTTAGTGATAAGAAAAAAGCACAATGAGATTATTTGTAAAGTTATTCAGTGTCAACTAGCTGATAAACAATAAAGTGTGTTTTTGAACCCAGAAAAATATGTCTCTAGATATTATGTCTACCATCGTTTCTTCCACTTAAACTGAAGATGTACAATCACTGCTAATAGGTAGTCCCTTTTGCTTGTAAATACTGATGAGGGTGATATGTTTTTTGGAATATATCTTGATAATTATCAATATCAATATAGTAGTTTTTGAAATATATCTTGATAATTAAGTTTCTATCTCCCTACGAATTTCACAGATTAAATATTTCCTATGACTTCTTTTAAAAATACTTGATATAACTAAAGTAAAAAGACTAGTAGAAATTTTAGGGCCCAAACAATATGGATTTAAATCCTGTATTCATGACTTATTAGCTGAGTGCAGATCACTTAAATTTCAAATCTTAATTTTCTCATCTGAAAATGGGAATGATAATATTTACTCACAGGATTGCTAAGTCACTTCAGTCGTGTCCAACTCTGTGCGACCCCACAGATGGCAGCCCACCAGGCTCCCCCGTCCCTGGGATTCTCCAAGCAAGAACACTGGAGTGGGTTGCCATTTCCTTCTCCAATGCGTGAAAGTGAAAAGTGAAAGTGAAGTCGCTGAGTCGTATCTGACTCTTAGTGACCCCATGGACTGCAGCCCTCCAGGCTCCTCCATCCATGGGATTTTCCAGGCAAGAGTACTGGAGTGGGGTGCCACCGCCTTCTCCGACTCACAGGATTACATACAGAGATAATCTATATAATAGTGTGTCATTGAATTGCTTGCACTCAGTCAAATACAACTATTATAGCTTAATGTAGAAACTACTACTCTGAAAAGTTTATGAGAACTTCTAGTGAGACCTATCTATATTGTAGAGAAAGTATAGTTTTTCATATCAGAACATCAGAATGTGTTTTCTGTTTATATCTTTAAGTGTCATGAATACTATTTTGTTGAACATCATAATTCTTTGGACAGAAGACTGTGGCTGGGCTATCCCAAAGATGCGTAAATTAAATTCTTACTCTTTCTTCTTTTCAGCAAACTTCCTTGATAACATGCTTTTGCGAAGTTCAGGAAAATTAAGTGTGGGCACCAAGAAAGAGGATGGTGAGAGCACAGCCCCCACCCCTCGTCCAAAGATCTTGCGATGCAAATGCCACCACCATTGTCCAGAAGACTCGGTCAACAATATTTGCAGGTTGGTCATATCAATTGTTCAACTCCAGTTTTCACAGAAAGACATCCTTTTTTGACTATAAATTTCAGGCTACTGCTCCCAAGAATACGTTTTGGGGAGTAGGGCCTCCCTCCGTTACCTCTCAGAGCTGTGCCTGTCTGAACTATGGAATCCCATTTTGCCCTGAAATGTTGTTCTGAAATCATTCTTCCACCAGACGTCACTTTTACACATCAACAGTGAGTGCAGATCCCAGTGTCCTTGTCAAGGAGCAGAAACTAATTATTTTCTTTCAAAAGACCTCAGCCCCCAAATAAATAAATGCAACAGCAGGAGCTGTCAAATGTATGAGGGTTTTTGTTTGTTTTAATCATTTTTGTTGATGGTGTTAGTATTTTGGAAAGAACAGCCTAAGTTGTTGACTTCTGAGGTGGTGCTAGTCATAAAGAACCCTCCTGCCAGTGCAGGAGACGTCAGAGACAGATTTGATCCCTGAGTTGGGAAGATCCCCTGGAGTAGGAAATGGCAACCCACTCCTGGATTCTTGCCTGGAGAATCCCACGGGCTGAGGAGCCTGTTGGGCTGCATTCCATGGGGTCACAAAAAGTTGGGCATGACTGAAGTGACTTAGACTGAGTGACTAAAACTGTCACTGTCAAGCTGTTAGAAATATTCATAATCGGATTCTGGGAAACAGTGTAGTAACAGAGCTTATGTGAGTCCACCAGAAGTTAGAAAGACGTGATCAAAGTACTCAAGGATGGGCTCCTTAGTAGGTCATCAAGTTTGTATAAATACTTTCAAATATTTGAAACTAGGCTTTTTGCTTCTTTCTTCCTTACACATCATGATGCACCTACATCCATCTTGTTGGTGACTGTCCCTGCACTTATTCCCCCTGGTAAGGTCGACAGTAGATACAGAGGCTAGAGGATGCCCAGGGAAAGGTGGGTGAGATAACAAGACAAGCGTGGGTCTCAGGAGCTGACGTGTCAGAGAAGCAGAGTGTCCGTCAAGGAGGGTAATGGACCCATCTATGGACCTAGGCTGCTGCTGGGTTGGAACTCTGGACAGAATATCTGGACAGCTGTTCAGGATCTCTAGTTCCCCAGGAAGGAGCATGAAGCTGAGCTGAGTGTTTTTTCTCTCATAGTGAGACTTAAAAAAAAGCGGCTTATGAAGTGAGAACTATCTAATAGAAGCTTACCAGTGTATCCTTAAATATATAGTTCAAGTAATATGAATTGACAGAATGTTGCAATGAGGAGATTCAGGTGTATTAATAAATATATATCTCATTTAGTCAGCACAAAAATGCGATATGGTAGAGAATGCTCATTTCTTACCCTTAGACCTAAGGAGTTCAGGGCCCAGAGAAGTCTAGTAACTTGGCCCTTATATGATAGCTGCTGCTGCTGCTGAGTCGCTTCAGTTGTGTCCGACTCTGTGTGACCCCACAGACGGAAGCTCACCAGGCTCCCCTGTCCCTGGGATTCTCCAGGCAAGAACACTGGAGTGGGTTGCCATTTCCTTCTCCAATGCATGAAAGTGAAAAGTGAAAAGTGAAAGTGAAGTCGCTCAGTCGTGTCCGACTCTCAGCGACCCCATGGACTGGAGCCTACCAGGCTCCTCCGTCCATGGGATTTTCCAGGCAAAAGTACTGGGGTGGGGTGCCATTGCCTTCCCCGTATATGATAGCACCAGGATGCAAGTCTTACTCCAAGTCTTAAACCAAGATAAAATGATTCCAAAGCTCAGACAGTATTTGCTAGGAAACACTTGCAGTAAACAGAAAAAAGTATCAGAAAAATCACACAGAGTTTTCTGAATAAGAGAAACAGGAATTAGCATGTTAGGAAGATATTTTACTATTTTGTCTCACTTCAGTTCAGTCATTCAGTCGTGTCCGACTCTTTGCGACCCCATGAATCTCAGTACGCCAGGCCTCCCTGTCCATCATCAACTCCAGGAGTTCACCCAGACTCACATCCATCGAGTCAGTGATGCCATCCAGCCATCTCATCCTCTGTTGTCCCCTTCTCCTCCTGCCCCCAATCCCTCCCAGCATCAGAGTCTTCTCCAATGAGTCAACTCTTCGCATGAGGTGGCCAAAATATTGGAGTTTCAGCTTTAGCATCATTCCTTTCAAAGAACACCCAGGATTGATCTCCTTTAGAATGGACTGGTTGGATCTCCTTGCAGTCCAAGGGACTCTCAAGAGTCTTCTCCAACACCACACTTCAAAAGCATCAATTCTTCATCGCTCAGCTTTCTTCATACTCCAATTCTCACATCCACACATGACCACTGGAAAAACCATAGCCTTGACTAGACGGACTTTTGTTGGCAAAGTAATGTCTCTGCTTTTGAATATGCTATTTAGGTTGGTCATAACTTTCCTTCCAAGGAGTAAGCGTCTTTTAATTTCATGGCTGCAGTCACCATCTGCAGTGATTTTGGAGCCCAAAAAAGTAAAGTCTCACACTGTTTCCACTGTTTCCCCATCTATTTCCCATGAAGTGATGGACTATTTTGTCTAAGTCTATAGTAATTGCGGGTGAGTCTGTACGTGCCCTTTGAGCCATAGTTCTGGAGAGCATATATTCAGGTTTTCCAGAATTATCCAAAATTATCCAAAATTACCCCAGTTTCAAATATTTTGTCCTGTTTTCCTCATAGGCCATTGAAATGTCCTAAGTTGCTTTGAGAGGAAGTGTTCAGGCACTGTTAACTGCGATGCAACTTCTCTGTGGTGGGAAGAGGGAACTTGGCATATAGGAGGAGATGTGGTGGGTTTGAGCCTGGAGATGGGAGAACTTTGACTGTGGCCTGAAGGAGATGTTTAAACAGGAGTAGCAATGCAGTTTCATGTGATGTGATTTGCTTTTTGAAAAATTATCTCTGCTGCAGAGTACTTAGTGTATTCAGTTCAGTTCAGTCGCTCAGTCGTCTGACTCTTTGAGACCCCAGGAATCACAGCACGCCAGGCCTCCCTGTCCATCACAAATTCCCAGAGTTCACTCAGACTCACCTCCATCGAGTCAGTGATGCCATCCAGCCATCTCATCCTCTGTCGTCCCCTTCTCCTCCTGCCCCCAATCCCTCCCAGCATCAGAGTCTTCTCCAATGAGTCAGCTCTTCTCATGAGGTGGCCAAAGTATTGGAGTTTCAGCTTTAGCATCATTCCTTCCAAAGAAATCCCAGGGCTGATCTCTTTCAGAATGGACTGGTTGGATCTCCTTGAAGTATTAGAGGAAGACAAAAGTGAATTTAAGAACAACCACAGCCAGGTGAGAGAAATTGAAAAGTGGATTCAGGAGAGATATAAAACTAATGTTTATTGAACTTTTACACTACTAGAATGTTTACTTTCATCTGTCTTTAATCTTCATACCATTTCTGTAAAGAATGTAGCATTATCTGTATTTTCCAGGTGAGAAATCTGAGGCTCTGAGAGGTTATAAAATTTTTATTATGTCATTCATTGTGCACACCCAAATGATTGAAAAAAAAATTGTGGCCAAGATACCAAGATTCTAAATTTCTAACTAACAGCTAACCTCTAACACTCAAAGGAGCAGAAATATTCACTTTTGGGTAAAAGGTACATCCATTTTGCTAACAAGATACTGATTCCAGTTGAGTCTCCTGTGAGCTGAGGTCAATCGTGTCTGAATCACAAGGCCTTTTTCTGTTCTTTGCTCTAAGACTTAAGAACAGATCCTTTCTGCCTCCATCCCTGTAAGCCCTTTGAATCAGATAGTTCTCAGGCTATGGTGGTGGTGGTTTAGTTACTAAGTCATGTACAATTCCTTTGTAACCCCATGGACTGTAACTTGTCAGGCTCCTCTGTCCATGGAATTTCCCAGACAAGAATACTGGAGTGGGTTGCCATTTCCTTCTCCAGGGGATTTTCCCAACCCAGGGATCAAACGTGGGTCTCCTGCATCTTTACCATCTGAGCCACCAGGGAAGTCCCTTTTCAGGCTATCAGATCAGATCAGTCGCTCAGTCATGTCCAACTCTTTGCGACCCCATGAACCACAGCACGCCAGGCCTCCCTGTCCATCACCAACTCCCGGAGGTCACTCAGACTCACATTCATCGAGTCAGTGATGCCATCCAGCCATCTCATCCTCTGTCGTCCTCTTCTCCTCCTGCCCCCAATCCCTCCCAGCATCAGAGTCTTCTCTAATGAGTCAACTCTTCGCATGAGGTGGCCAAAATACTGGAGTTTCAGCTTTAGCATCATTCCTTGCAAAGAAATCCCAGGGCTGATCTCCTTCAGAATGGACTGGTTGGATCTCCTTGCAGTCCAAGGGACTCTCAAGAGTCTTCTCCAACACCACAGTTCAAAAGCATCAATTCTTCGGCGCTCAGCCTTCCTCACAGTCCAGCTCTCACATCCATACATGACCACAGGAAAGACCATAGCCTTGACTAGGCGAACCTTTGTTGGCAAAGTGATGTCTCTGCTTTTGAATATGCTATCTAGGCTGGTCATAACTTTCCTTCCAAGGAGTAAGCGTCTTTTAATTTCATGGCTGCAGTCACCATCTGCAGTGATTTTGGAGCCCAGAAAAATGAAGTCTGACACTGTTTCCACTGTTTCTCCATCTATTTCCCATGTAGTGACGGGACCAGATGCCATGATCTTCGTTTTCTGAATGTTGAGCTTTAAGCCAACCTTTTCACTCTCCACTTTCACTTTCATCAAGAGGCTTTGGAGTTCCTCTTCACTTTCTGCCATAAGGGTGGTATCATCTGCATATCTGAGGTGATTGATATTTCTCCCGGCAATCTTGATTCCAACTTGTGTTTCTTCTAGTCCAGCATTTCTCATGATGTACTCTGCATATAAGTTAAATAAACATGGTGACAATATACAGCCTTGACGTACTCCCTTTCCTATTTGGAACCAGTCTGTTGTTCTATGACCAGTCTGTACCTCTAGTCAAAAATTTTTCCCCAATAAGCTGAGCACTGATACTTTCTAAAGTTCAACAAAAATGAATTATTGGAAAAATTAATTAAAAATACTTACAGATTACATTCTTCATTTTTCTACTGTCTGTTAATTAAATTCAAGGGCTTCCCAGATGTTTCAGCAGTAAAGAATCCACCTACAATGCAGGAAATGCAGGATATGTGGGTTTGATCCCTGGGTCGGAAGGTCCCCTGGAAAAGGTCATGGCAACCCAGTCCAGTATTCTTACTTGGAGAATCCCGTGGACAGAGGAGCCTGGTGGGCTACTGTCTATAGGGTTGCAAAGATTGGACACAATTGAACAACTGGGCATGCGTGCATTAATTAAATTCAACAGAGCTGGAGTTACTGTGATACAAATTTCAGTTTTCTATATTAATGTATTCACAGACCAGTAATAAGTAGTTTTTGAGGGAGCACTCTTTTAGTAATACTGCACTAAGTCTTGTCCTTCTAGGCAAAACAGTTTTAAAGATAAGTCCTTGCTTATGGCTTGGATGAAGGCTGGTACCAGGCAGATTGTAGCCAAGCTGGATAGCCTGCATAGAGTGCATTCTCATTACCACTCCCACATTCCTGTAGAGAATAACCCAGAAAGTAGCCCAAAGCAAAAGTGCATCACACTTTCAGAGGTTCTGAAATCCCCCTGAAGATCCAGGGAATCTTCCGACCCAGGGATCGAACCCACGTATCCTGCATTGTAGGTGGATTCTTTACTGCCCAGCTGTCTGGGAAGCCCTTGATGGGATAATTCAGAGAACATGCACAAAGTGTAGAGGGTTTTGTCCTTTATTTTATTATTATTTTTTTAACTCTTTTGAGTACTTTTTGGCTTTGATTCCTGTCGGGTGCAATTGTGTCTGCTTCCAAAATCCGTTGCAGTTACATGGCCTGATGGCACATATGTTAGATGATGTAGGGCATGATGGATAAAGTAGTAGGATAATTTTTTAATATCCATAATTCAAATTAAAGGATGAAACCATTGTCTAACCTCCCTCAATAAAATATTGGTCATCTAAATACCTTTCAGTTGTTACTTCGCATTGTTTATCTTTCTTATTCCATTTCTAGATTCTATTCCTAGGACCTCATACTATCACGGTCTGCTTTGAAAACTGCACAGTCTCCTTAATAAACTCTTTGTGTATGACTTCCACCATGTCAATCTTCTATTTTGTTTTCCTGTCCTAGCAAGCATTATCTCAGTATTCTTTATTTTTTCCTCTATATAATCTGGTCCCACTTTATGTATTCTTCCTTGTTTTACTTGACATGATCTGTGATAGTCATTTTGTCCCTTTCTCCCCACATCTCTCAAGGTACTCTACTCTCTCATACAAGTCTATCCAGTTTGGTTTTTTTTAAACTCTTTTTCAAGGTAATTTTAAATATTTCTTCATTTATTTGACCAAAACTACTCCTACCTTGTCAGTTTTCAGGGTTTGTAGGTATTATAAATCACATTATATATTTGCATAGATGTACAAATGATTCCAGGTGCCTAAACGACAAATTAGATGAGTCTCTAGCTGTTTCCTGAAGAGTCAAAGAGGGCAGAAGGGAAAGTGTAGGGATTTAGTAGGAAGTGAACAGTGTAAGGCTTCTTATAGCTATACATTGAGAACCATTGAAGATTTCTAAGAAGGAACATGTAAGATCAGGTGATGCTGTCCAGAGCCCTTTGATATAATTTGTGTTAACTCGGAGCTTCTAAACCTTCTGCTAAATGTGACAGTGTATGCTTTCAGAGAGATGCTCCTGACCCAGGCCTCAGAGTGTTTGAAGTGAGCACTGTTCTCATCCGTGAGTACATCTTCTGTTTATCCAGTTTATTCCACTGTTGCCCAGACCACCCGAACATTCAGCTTTATGATCTTTTTTTCCGCAGTAGAAGATGTTGAGTTAAAAGCATTTCACTTATGAGAATGTTCTTTCTGTGGAACATATCACTTAGTTGAATGAGGACATGGTTTCAAATTCACTTGTGATATCTTTTATAAGGAATAACTCTGCTTTTGTGTCTCTCGTTAATCATGAATGATACTTAAATGGATCCATTTAGTGTTGGACTTAATAGAAAGTGAATAGTGTTGGGCTCAGTACAGTTATACATAGAGAATCATTGAATATTCTTGAGCAGGAAGGAAGATGTAAGATTTTTCAGGCAGTACTGTGTGGATTGGGTTAAAGACTAGAAAGAGGAGAGGGGGTGTCCAGCTAGGAGGCCCTCAGAGTAAGGTATGTGAGAGGTCTGCACAGGACTGCAGGAGTGAGAACATGCAAACGCGTATATAATATAACAATTGAGACAAGTTCAAAACAATCTTGTACCTCCTAGGAAGAAAATGAACAAAACATTAGATCACTTGGCATGGCTGCCAGAGGAGGATGTATGGTAGTTACACTCTCTTCAAGATAAAGTAAAAGACCCCTCTCACATTGGAACTTCATCACTAATGTTGTAACTTCAGTAACTTCAGCTTCCCCCAGTGCTGTGACATCTCAGAGGAAAAGCCAGAAAACGGGAGCAGTGACAGTCCTACCTATCTTACCGTCTTTCCCTGCATCACCATGGAACACACCCACCTAAGATGATCAGATCAGATCAGATCAGTCACTCAGTCGTGTCCGACTCTTTGCGACCCCATGAACCGCAGCACGCCAGGCCTCCCTGTCCATCACCAACTCCCGGAGGTCACTCAGACTCACATCCATCGAGTCAGTGATGCCATCCAGCCATCTCATCCTCTGTTGTCCCCTTCTCCTCCTGCCCCTAATCCCTCCCAGCATCAGAGTCTTCTCTAATGAGTCAACTCTTCACATGAGGTGGCCAAAGTACTGGAGTTTCAGCTTTAGCATCATTCCTTCCAAAGAAATCCCAGGGTTGATCTCCTTCAGAATGGACTGTTTGGATCTCCTTGCAGTCCAAGGGACTCTCAAGAGTCTTCTCCAACACCACAGTTCAAAAGCATCAATTCTTCGGCACTCAGCCTTCTTCACAGTCCAGCTCTCACATCCATACATGACCACAGGAAAGACCATAGCCTTGACTAGATGAACCTTTGTTGGCAAAGTGATGTCTCTGCTTTTGAATATGCTATCTAGGTTGGTCATAACTTTCCTTCCAAGGAGTAAGCGTCTTTTAATTTCATGACTGCAGTCACCATCTGCAGTGATTTTGGAGCCCAGAAAAGCAAAGTCTGACACTGTTTCCACTGTTTCTCCATCTATTTCCCATGAAGTGATGGGACCAGATGCCATGATCTTCGTTTTCTGAATGTTGAGCTTTAAGCCAATCTTTTCACTCTCCACTTTCACTTTCATCAAGAGGCTTTTGAGTTCCTCTTCACTTTCTGCCATAAGGGTGGTGTCATCTGCATATCTGAGGTTATTGATATTTCTCCCAGCAATCTTGATTCCAACTTGTGTTTCTTCCAGTCCAGCATTTCTCATGATGTACTCTGCATATAAGTTAAACAAACATGGTGACAATATACAGCCTTGACATACTCCTTTTCCTATTTGGAACCAGTCTGTTGTTCTATGACCAGGTCTAACTGTTGCTTCCTGACCTGCATACACATTTCTCAAGAGGCAGATCAGGTGGTCTGGTATTCCCATCTCTTTCAGAATTTTCCACAGTTTCTTGTGATCCAACAGTCAAAGGCTTTGGCATAGTCAATAAAGCAGAAATAGATGTTTTTCTGGAACTCTCTTGCTTTTTCCGTGATCCAGCGGATGTTGGCAATTTGATCTCTGGTTCCTCTGCCTTTTCTAAAACCAGCTTGAACATCAGGAAGTTCACGGTTCACATATTGCTGAAGCCTGGCTTGGAGAATTTTGAGCTTTACTTTACTAGCGTGTGAGATGAGTGCAATTGTGCCGTAGTTTGAGCACTCTTTGGCATTGCCTTTCTTTGGGATTGGGATGCAAACTGACCTTTTCCAATCTTGTGGCCACTGCTGAGTTTTCCAAATTTGCTGGCATATTGAGTGCAGCACTTTGACAGCATCATCTTTCAGGATTTGAAATAGCTCCACTGGAATTCCATCACCTCCACTAGCTTTGTTCCTAGTGATGCTTTCTAAGGCCCACTTGACTTCACATTCCAAGATGTCTGGCTCTAGGTCAGTGATCACACCATCATGATTATCTGGGTCGTGAACCTCTTTTTTGCACAGTTCTTCTGTGTATTCTTGCCATCTCTTCTTAATATCTTCTGCTTCTGTTAGGTCCATACGATTTCTGTCCTTTATCGAGCCCATTTTTGCATGAAATGTTCCTTTGGCATCTCTGATTTTCTTGAAGAGATCCCTAGTCTTTCCCATTCTGTTGTTTTCTTCTATTTCTTTGCATTGATCATTGAAGAAGGCTTTCTTATCTCTTCTTGCTATTCTTTGGAACTGCATTCAGATGTTTATATCTTTCCTTTTCTCCTTTGCTTTTCACTTCTCTTCTTTTCACAGCTATTTGCAAGGCCTCCCCAGACAGCCATTTTGCTTTTTTGCATTTCTTTTCTATGGGGATGGTGTTGATCCCTGTCTCCTGTACAATGTCACGACAGTAGAAAATACATAATTAGCTGGTGATTTCTGCCCCTCCTGAAGTGGAATGACTGTCTTTCCTAGGATTGGTGCATAGTGTTGAACTCCTTGAAAACAAAGGCTGCATATTCCTCACCCTTGTTTCTCAGCATCTGTCTGAGGCATAGTATGCTTAATGTGTGTGTGTTAGTCGCTCAGTCGTGCCTGACTCTTTGCGACCCCATGGACACTAGCCCACCAGGCTCCTCTGTCCCTGAAATTCTCCTGGCAAGAATACTGGAGCGGGTTGCCATTCCCTTCTCCAGGGGATCTTCCCGACCCAGGGATTGAACCCAGGTCTCCTGAACTGCAGACAGATTCTTTGCTATCTGAGCCACCAGGGAAGCCAGTATGCTTAATAGTTTGTAAAAGTAACTGTAGTTAAGCAACTTTCAGCTGTTTTAGTTAACTGACTAAAATCTACATGACTTAAACACAACTTGAAAAGCTGTATCTTTATTTACCTATAACAGAAAACTTTATTTATTCCCTTCATTGTGAAATAGATATTTTAGAAGACAGTGTCCTCAAGGATTTACAATTCACCTAAAACAAGCAGCCTTTCAAGTAGTTTCTGACCGAAACTTAAAAGAATTTTGAAAGAAATTTAAGAATGCTAGTATTTCTTACACCCTGGAAAAAAGTGGAATAAATAATTTAATTCAATTTGATCAGGATAAATTGATTGGTGTAGAGAACTTGAATCCCTTGTGAGCAGATGCACTTGAGCAAGTTTTCATTTATTTAATCAGTTTTTGTCAAGGGCAAAATTTTAAACTATTTAATAATTAAGTAATATTTGAGTTACTTGGTGATTTTTAGATTATTTTATTACTGCTTTAAAAATTTCCTATCACCCTGATTGAGCAGATCAGATAAACTCCTTTTTAACTACTACTTTAAAAATTATATTTTATAGTTAAATTAATCTTTATAAGGAACTAAACCAGTTAGAAGAAAATTTCTACAATAGTCCCTTCTCAACTGAGGTGGTTATATTTCTGGACAGCTTGGGGTTTATAATAAAGAAGCATAAGATCTTAGTGGAAGAATAGAGTTAAAGGGACCAAGTCTTGGGTAAACCTTATAAACCTTGCCCTCACTCTGCAGTGAATGAGTTGGGGTCCAGAAGTGAAAGTGGCTCAGTCATGTCTGACTCTTTGCGACCTCATGGAGGCAGCCCATGGAATTCTCCAGGCCAGAATACTGGAGTAGGTAGCCTTTCCCTTCTCCAGGGGATCTTCCCAACCCAGGGATGGAACACAGGTCTCCTTCATTGCAGGCGGATTCTTTACCAACAGAGCCACCAGGAAAGCCCAGGAATGCTGGAGTGGGTAGCCTTTCCCTTCTCCAGGGGATCTTCCCAACCCAAGGATTGAACCTAGGTCTCCCACATTGCAGACGGATTCTTTACCAGCTGAACTACTGTTTATAAATCCATTTGACTCCAAATGAAAACAGGCAAAACTTCCAGGCTCAGGATGCACAGCCACCTAAGGAGTATCATTTGGTCCCTCCAAGCTTTAAACTAAGTGTATCCCTTTCTTGCTGCTGCTGCTAGGTTGCTTCAGTCGTATCCGACTCTTCACGACCCCATGGACTGCAGCCTACCAGGCTCCTCCGTCCATGGGATTTTCCAGGCAAGAGTACTGGAGTGGGGTGCCCTTGCCTTCTCTGATACCTTTCTTACTTACTAGTAAATGTTCACGGGCACACTGAAAATCTCCCAAGATAGTTTATCCTCGATGTTCTCTCAAGATGTTCCAGACTTCTTTGCTTTTGAAATACTGGGCATATTCAAGGAGGCATGAACCTGTAGAACTATCCAAGGTTGTAACAGAGGTTTTATTATCACTACTTTGACCTCATATAACGCTTCCTTTTTCAAATGCTTCGCTTTTTCATGAATTAGCCTTATGTTGAGAGGCTTTCAGTGCTGATGACTGATAATGTTTATAGGCAGCTATTTTGTCAATTACTTTTCCTGATTTATATAACACAGGGGCAGAATTTTTGAAATGTCACATCAGTTGTCTTTTTTATTGATGTTTGGTTGATTTACAGTATTACATTAGTTTTACATATACAGCATAATTATTTAGTATTTTTATAGATTGTACTGCATTTAAAGTTATTATAAAATAATGCCTATATTTCCTCATGCTGTACAAATATATCCCTGTAGCTTATTTATTTTATACGTGGTAGTTTGTACCTCTTAATCCGCTGCCTCTATCTTGCCTCTCCTTCCTTTTGAATTGTCTTTTAAAATTCATTAGCATTACTGTAATCAAATGATTCATCTTGCGTTCATACATACATCTCACTGCTTTCAATTTTGTATAAAATTATTTCACCTTTTATTTTTCTCATGATTCTTCATCTCTCGTTATCACTTTCAACATTCTAGGGATGACGGGTAACAATCTATATAAAACATTCAAAACCCTGTACTTAAATATGGAAGCAAGCAGCAGAATGTTGAGATAAGCCCGTAGTAAAGTCAGATGCCTTTGGTGACATTCAGCAGCCGTCTCTTAGTGGTGGGTGGTTGATCGGCTTTGATTCCAGAGTGCAGTTGTGTTTATATCTGTGCTTGCTCGAGAGTTGAAAGTGCTCAAGTAATTTTTAAGTGTCTGTAATTGCACTACTGGTTTCCAGTCAATGGCCTTTCCTAGCTAGCAATTTCAGTAAGAAGTTTATAAGTTAATTTTGCCTTGTTGTCAGTAATATGCACTTGAGATGGTTCTCTTGCCCTTTTTATTTCAGTTTGTATCCGAATTTATAACTTATAGGACACCAACTTCTTTCTCTAGGGCCTCTCTCCCTCTCCATCCCCTTTTTAACATTTACTTTTTTATTGAAATCATGTTGGTTTATGTCATGTATGGATGTGAGAGTTGGACTGTGAAGAAGGCTGAGCGCCGAAGAATTGATGCTTTTGAACTGTGGTGTTGGAGAAGACTCTTGAGAGTCCCTTGGACCGCAAGGAGATCCAACCAGTCCATTCTGAAGGAGATCAGCCCTGGAATTTCTTTAGAAGAAATGATGCTAAAGCTGAAACTCCAGTACTTTGGCCACCTCATGTGAAGAGTTGACTCATTGGAAAAGACTCTGATGCTGGGAGGGATTAGGGGCAAGAGGAGAAGGGGACGACGGAGGATGAGATGGCTGGATGGCATCACTGACTCGATGGACGTGAGTCTGAGTGACCTCCGGGAGTTGGTGATGGACAGGGAGGCCTGGTGTGCAAAGAGTCGGACATGACTGAGCGACTGATCTGATCTGAACATTTCATGTTTCCTTGCACATTTTATTTCTACTTCTGTATACACTACAGCATCTCTCCATCAAAAATCTTGTTTCCATCCTCTATTTTAGCTGCCTCCTCTTCACAGATAAGGGAGTGCCCCCCCGCCCCGCCCCCCCCCCCGCCCACCATACATTTTTAAAGCTTGAATTTACTCTTCCTGATGTTTCTTTACATTTAACAGCACATTGTAAAAGTAACATGCCAACAGCTTTACCAGCCTTTTCTTTTTTGATTCTTATAAGTTGCCTCAAATTACATTTCTGTATACTCAGATTTTCAGTTAAGGGGACCTCCTGGATAAGGAGAAATTAGTCTTTTTAGATTTAACATATTGTATCAAGCTTTTTTAGTCACGCTATGATTTCCTAATGTCAGAAGCTTAAAATACCTTTATTCTTAATTCCTGAATTTTACTTTTGATGAGAAATGCAAGTTACACACAGAGTGTGAGTATATAGGAAAGAGATAAAATAAATGTATAGGAAAGGGATAAAAGAAAAATCACATGGTTATTGTTTGCTTATATTGTTTAAGGTAAATTTCTAAGGGATGATTCTTTTATTTATTGCCTTCAGTGTTTATGTGCTTTGGATTTTCATAGTCATTTCAGTACATTAGTTAAAAAGCCCCAAAGAATTTAGAGCATGAGCTGTTCAAAGGCAGTCTTTCTTCTACAGCAGTATTCATGCATTTGACCTTGGTCTAACAAAGAGATTTATCATTGGCCATTCCTTGCCGTTCATTAGTATGTCAAAATTTTTCCTTGTTTGTTCTTGTAAACAGGCATTTTGGATCTCTTGAAGCTTATAAACCAAGTAAACAATTATAAGGGTTTTGATGATAACTGAAGTGCTGGTGTATGGCAGGATGCTGTTGCCACTAACACAGAATAGACCAACACACAAATCATGCTCAGAGCTTTCTTCCTCTGCCCTTTTAGGTCTGTGTAGTCATGTCTGTGTTGGACGCTGACCATGGATATACATCTTTCAGGAGAAACATGGAGATGTAGTTCAGTAGTTTATTTCTTACCACATGCAGTAGTGGTTTATGACTTATTTTGGGAGTCTGTTTGCATTCATCACCCAAACTTGTAAAGTAATGTCTGTTTAAAAATTGTTCTATATATAATAGTCCTTGTTTTTCATTTTTAATCCCTGGAGGGACTTTGGAAAAGCTATGAGAAAGAAGCAAGAAGTCCTTGATGCTACACATGATTCTCTATGTTTTGTGACCTTGTACAAGTTTGTTAGACTCTCATAACATTAATTTACCTATTTGTGAAATAGAAATATTACTTGTCATTATTCATGAGAGGATTAAAAGAGATTCTAAGCCAAAGTTCTTTTCAGTGTAGAAAACCAGACAGAAATTAAAAGTATTGTTTCTGTGGCTTTCATAATCATGGCAAAAGCCCTTCTTTCTGCTGTCCATCCTTATCCCACACCCAAATTAAGACCAGACTTGTTGCCACAAAGCCCAGTGTTTTCATATGCCATTCTGAAAGTAGAGTGAGGTACTGCATGGCACAGTCTTAGTCACCTCACTTAGGCTGTGCTGACTCCAATTCCTACTTCTCCGTAGTCTGTAAGCCCCCTGTATGCCTTGGTGCTAAGTCACTTCAGTTGTGTCCTACTCTGTGCGACCCCATAGATGGCAGCCCACCAGGCTCCCCTGTCCTGGGATTCTCCAGGCAAGAACACTGGAGTGGGTTGCCGTTTCCTTCTCCAATGCATGAAAGTGAAAAGTGAAAGTGAAGACATTCAGTCGTGTCCAACTCTTAGTGACCCCATGGACTGCAGCCCACCAGGCTCCTCCATCCATGGGATTTTCCAGGCAAGAGTACTGGAGTGGGGTGCCATTGCCTTCTCCCCTGTATGCCTTAGGAAGAGATAAATTCACTTCACTACGTCAGAGCAAGTAGAACCAGAATAAACACTTACCTGCATGGGTTCACCCCTGTTGCACCTCTCACTAGCTGTATGGCCTTTGAGAAATCACTCAAGATCTCTGAACCTCAGTTTCTTCATATAGAAAGTAAGCATATTACTACCTTCCTCTTGGAGTGGATTTCTGAAGGTGATAGCTATGAAGGGCCAGAATGAGTGTTTAGTATGTAGTATACATGCTGTTAATTTATATGTTATATGGAAATGTTGGATCCTTTCTCAAGAGTTTCTAGACAGAGGATATATAAGTACATGGTTTATGATAATTGAATCAACTTAAAAGGAAGTTTTGGGATCCTTTAATCAGATAATAACCTGTTATATGATCTTTTATTTTCTTGTTGTTTGTAATGAAACAAATCACTGTTGTTGTTGTTCAGTCACTCAGTTGTGTCTGACTCTTTGGCGATGCCATGAACTGTAGCCCACCAGGCTCCTCTGTCCATGGAATTTCCCAGGCAAGAAGACTGGAGTGGGTTGCCTTTTCCTTCTCCAGGGAGTCTTTCTGACTCAAGGGTTGGAACCTGAGTTTCCTACATTGGCAGGTGAATTCTTTACCACTGATCCACCAGGGAAGTCCAAAACAAGTGATAAACATCTTCAATTCCTTTTACCCTGAAAATGCTCTCTCTCTCTCTCTCATGTGCACACACACACACTTACTTTGCCTGTTTGATCTTTAGCACAGATGGATATTGTTTCACGATGATAGAAGAAGATGACTCTGGGATGCCTGTGGTCACTTCTGGATGTCTAGGACTAGAAGGCTCAGATTTTCAGTGTCGGGTAAGGAAGATACCTTGCTTCCACTTTGTAACCTTTTATTGGCAAGATTGCAAACAGCCAAGTTTCAAGCAAGATAAAACAGAATTTTTTTTGACTGGCTTGTTTTCAGTAATTTGGACAATAATTATAAAATTTGCATTGGGTCGGTTCTCCCTTCATTTTGAAATCAGGTAGTCATTTTATTTTTGCTGTTAACTTTTGGCTTAGGGACTCATTAGATCATTTTGCTCAAATTCCGATTTGGTTAATTGCATTAAGCCAAGCCTTCTTCCTGAGTTTATACTATGCATACTGGTTATTGCAAATAGTGGAAGTGCAAAGTTGCAGTAAGAATATACATGATGATTTGAAAGAAATTACCTAATACGGCATTTCAGCGTGTCTGAATAAAATTATTAGAATTTTAAGTCAGTTCTGTGAAGAGGGTTAATTTGCTAGTTTTAGGTGACATGGCTTTGAAATTTGGGGTAAACCTATTAATAACTATCAGGTTTCAATTTCAGGACACTCCCATTCCTCATCAGAGACGATCCATTGAATGCTGCACAGAACGGAATGAATGTAATAAAGATCTACATCCCACACTTCCTCCGCTGAAAAACAGAGGTAAGGAGACAAAGGCCCACAGGCTGGAAAAGGTTTAGGCATAAAGAAGATAAACACTTGAATTATCCTCTTTTCCACATGTATCTGCCTGAACTGTTTTCTTACTCCTGGCCCAGAGGGCCGAGACAAGATGACAGCGAAGCTGACATTCAGAGATGAATACGGGGAGTTATTGGGAAAAGAGTCACATTTGGCTTCACTCTTAAGATTTACTTCTTTACCCTGTTCTTACTTCCCTCAGAAAACTAGTGACCAGAGGTTAGAGTGGATTTCAAGAGAATAGAGGAGGGAGAAAGTGTTTTTTGTTCACCCCTAAATGTTATTCAGAAGTTGTGCTTGATTCAAAGACTGCCATTTGGCTACATTTGTTTTAAAAATAAGGACCTTATAAAGCTGCAGTCTCCAGGCTTTTTGACACCAGGAACTGGTTTTTTGGAAGATATATATATATATATATATTTTTGGCAGACTGCAAGGGGAGGTGGTTTCAGGATAATTCAAGTGCATTACATTTATTGTACACTTTATTTGTATTATTATTACATCATCTCCACCTTAGATCATCAGACATGAGATCCCAGAGGCTGGGGACCTTTGTATAAAGGGTTAATTCAGATCATTTGCTTCATGGCATTTCCTTATATTTATACTAGAGTACCTTTTAGTCAATTCATATATATTGATAAAATGGAGAAAATATCTATAAAGTTTAGTTCTAAGACATACATTTAGTGTTGCTCATTAAAAAAAGACACACACCGCATCCCCAATGACTCTTGGTTAAAAACAGCTCCCATGTCTCCTTTTTTCTTGGTCTCACCACAAAATAAATGATTTGTAATTGTCATAGTCCTAAGTCTTAAAAAAAGTACCTTAAGATGATTTATCATCATTGATTTTTATTTCTTAACAGAATATCTTCCCAACAAAATACAATGACCTTATTGTGTTCTGATGATATTTTATAACATTTGTTCCTATAGCCTAGCTCTGTAAGATTGATTCGTAATAGTTCACATCAAAAAGTCACAGGCAGTTTTTCTTTTTTAATTTTGCCAGTCAGCATGCTAGGTGTTAGGGATTCAGAAATGGATGAAGAAAATTCTTGCTTTCAAGACGAGCACACTAGGTTGTGAGAGAGAAACATGGAAATAATTATACTCAGAAAAATCTCAGTAGAAACGAAAGAGTGGCTCATTTTGGAGTAGGAGGATGTCAAAATACTGCATAGATGTGATACTTGAGCAAATTTTAAGGATGAACAGAAGTTTGCCAAGTGGGTAAGGCAGAAATAAACAATTTAAAAATGAAAATGGCTAACATAAGCCAAGAATTATGCTAGTAACTGTGACATTAATTAAACCATTTGAGCTTCATAACAATCCTATCGGGTATTTAGGATTATTAGTCCCCATTTAAATATGAGGCTTTTGCAGCACTGAGAGGTTAATTAACTTTCCCAAGGTTGCACAGCCTGTGAATAGCAATGACTCTAAACAGAGGCAATCTAATGTGTGTAATATTTAAGACAGATTTGCAAAATGCAGTTATGTGAAATAGCATAGCTGGTTGGGAAAAGTCTAATTCAGTTGTTTGGCGCCTCGCTGTTCAAAGTGGGCCTGTGGATCAGCAGCACCGGCATCACTTGAAACTCATTAGACATGCAGAGGCTCAGGCCTCACTCCAGACTACTAAACCTGCATTTTTAATGAGATTTCCCAAGTGATTTATATGCACATTAAAGTTTGGGCAACACGTTTGGTAGAAAAAGGCCTGTGTGTGGATGTGGCTAGCACCACTGTGTCTCAGTGTGTGTGTTTGACAACACCTTGTTCAAAGAGAAGTCCACTGATTTCAAACTGCTGTAAAATTCTAAATGTTTATTTTGTTTTGTGCTTATTCCCTTATGAATCAGTAGCAAAAAGTAGGCGATCTATAGACAGCAGTTTGAATAGCACTGATACAGGGGCTGATGTGTTGGGCTTGGGGCGAGGAGGTGGGTAAAGAGTGCAAGAAATGAAGATAGATGTACTAGAATCACTTCCCTCAAGGAGAAAATCCTAATAGCAGGGATTAGGAAAACAGACTTGAATGCTGAAAGGGCTGCAGTTCACATACTGTCCTGTAGGTGGAACCAGATTCCAGTTAGGACCTGGCAGACAGGCGAGGATTCTCTGAGGAGGTTGAGTGTTTTAGAGAACTGAGTGAGAAGGTTTTGGAAAGAAGAGCCCTAGTACTGGGAAGGCAAGTCCTCTGTTCAGGAAAGTGGATGCTGATGTGGCTGGTGGATTATGTGAGAATTATACAAGGTGATAGATTGGAAGGTGCGGAGTTTAGTGGCTTTAAAGGTTACTGTGTGTGTTCCACCTCACCAGTTTTGGTGCAGTCATTTTGAGGTCCAGTAAAAGTCACTGAAGACTGTGGTCTGAGAGCACTGGTCATGTTTGCATAAATATACCACAGAGCTACTGGGTTGTTGTTTTTGCCTCTACCATATATACATGGGCAGCATTTTTACAGAAAGTACATTATATATGTTTACTGACTATCAGTAATGCCTTGGTCAGAAACATTTGCATTGCAGCCTTATGTATATATGTCTTCATATAGTTGTATTGGAGACATGTGTATGTATGTTTTGGTATAAAACCCAAAATAAAAGTCGTGTTAAAGAGACATGGAACCATCTTATTTTGATATTTTTAATTTTAGCTGCTGTTGTAATACTTAGGACCAACCCTAACTTTTGTGGAGCTGGGGCAATAGTATAAATGGAAGATCGCATACCATTTACCTAATTATTTAAAACTCATAATCCAATATAGCAGACTGGTAAATAAAATACTTTCCATTAACTGAATTTAACAAGTATATTTTTATAATGGTGAAGAACACCAACTCTGCATTTAAAATGCTTGTTTTATTCACTGCAGTGGGGGAGGGGGAGTGATGGGGATCCCTGCACTGGGAGGAGCCTCTCACGCATGCAGCTGGACACCTGTTTGTGTCCGTGGTAGTGATACTGTTGGTTCGGAATGCTTGAAGCACCTACCTGGGTCCACACCACTCTGGCAGCCCCCACAGACATTTCTTCAACTGGAGCCAATGTTGTGACTAGACGGGCCCATGTGGTTCTTATTATATAAAACTCACCTCAGCAACCACTGTCAGAGAAATCTGAGAGAAAAGATGTATTATTTGCAGAAACTAGAGGTTACACAGCACACCTGAGGCCACACGGCAGGGTCACAGGCATTTGGGGTGGGGACCTGGGCTTCTACTTTTATTGGGGTCAAAAGTAGGGTGCCTAGGATTTCATAGGTTCACCCTTTATTGACAAATTGATTAATTAATTTAAATGACTGAGTTATAATTGACATATAACATTATATTAGTTTCAGGTGTACAACATAATGACTCGATATTTTTATGTATTGCAAAATCATTACCACAATAAGTCTAGCTAACATTTGTCACCCTACACGGTTACAAAAATATTGGCAAATTTAAAACCTAAGAGTGGGGACGAGGGTATGGGGAGGGAAAAGTGGAGTTGTTAAGGTGGTCAGTTATCCAGGGAACTTCATGGGCAGGGTCACCTGCTTTCTTCCTAGTTGTTTGACCAGTAGTTGCATCATGCAGCTGGTAATATGTTTATTCGAGATAGATGTTTTGAAATGGATGCCTCAGTAATCAGAAGCTTACTGTTGGGCAAACACCTGGCCCTCTGGTGTATGCTCTGCCCACATGTCTTGCCCCAGCCAACCTCCGCCACCTCTTTGTCAAAGGCTGGTGTAAGTACACCAGTTCTTCAGTTCACCTTCAAGGAGATAGGGAGCTGTACAGTCTCCAGACACAGGCCTGGGGCCGTTTAGGTAGAATTTCAGACTTTGGGACAATGGCCAGTGTTTTAAATGGAGAGTGGAATGGGACAAATCTGGATGGACACTTCACTGGAGTTTTGCAGACCCACTGCTCACTGGAAGGGGGTACAGTTGAAGGGAGCCAGAGCTCAGAGCCCAGGCCAGTTTTGTGGGTGAGGGCAGTGGAAGTTATCGTCATAACCATGATAATCACATTTGCTAGGATGAATGGAGTGCTTGCTTACCATGGCCCTTTTCTAAGTTGTGGTTGTTGTTGAGTCACGCAGTCATGTCTGACTCTTTGCAGTCCAATGGACTGTGGCAAGCCAGGCCTCCCTGTCCCTTACCATCTCCTGAAGTTCACCCAAGTTCATGTCCCTTGCATCGGTGATACCATCTAGCCATCTTATCCTCTTTTCCTTCTGCACTCAGTTTTTTCCAGCATCAGGGACTTTTCCAATGAGTAGACTGTTGACATCAGATGACCAAAACACTGGAGTTTCAGCATCAGCATCAGTCCTTCCAAAGAGTATTCAGGGTTGATTTCCCTTAAGACTGACTGGTTTAATCTTGCTGTCCAAGTGCTTTTCTAATTACTTTACATATACTAACAATTTAATCCTCATAACAGCTCAGTGCGGAAGGCACTATTACCATTGTCCCCATTTCACAGTCATGCAGTTGAGGAACAGTGAGGTCAAGTACCTTGTGAAGGTTACACAGCTAGAGTGAGCACTGGAGATGGGAAGTGGGCCTTGGACCACATCACCCTGAATCGTCTATAACAAAGAAAAGGAAAACAAAACCCTGAATGACGTTGTCGGGAAAAAAGCTTTTATGTATCTAAGACTTGGAAAGCTCTAAGTAAGTAGTGGTTGGTTAGCCATTTCACAAAATAATCAGTAAACAATATGATTACTTCAACGCCTTCTGTTTATTATGTTTGCTTTGCACAATTAGCAATTTCTTTATTCTAGAATGAGCTTCCCTTGTGGCTCAGCTGGTAAAGAATCTGCCTGCAGTGTGGGAGACCAGGTTCCATCCTTGAGTTGGGAAGACCCCCTGGAGAAGGGAAAGGCTACCCACTCCAGTATTCTGGCCTGGAGAATGCCATGGACTGTAAGTCCATGGGGGCTCTAAGAGTCGGACATAACTGACCGACTTTCACTCACTTCGTTTTTCTAGAATATAGTGCTAGAGGGTTGCTCTCTCTGTCTCTTGAACACACCACTCTCTCTTCCTTCCTCCTTTCTCCTCTTCCCTATAATTTATCATTTATTGAATTCCACATAAGTACTGGGCTTTCCCAGTGCCTCAGCAAAAAAAAAAAAAATCTACTCGCAGTGCAGAAGATGCATGCTGGAGACATGGGTTTGATTCCTGGGTGGGGAAGATCCCCTGGGGAAGGAAATGGCAACCCACTCTAGTATTCTTGCCTGGAGATTCCATGAATAGAGGAGCCTGGCGGGCTACAGCCCATGGGATCACAAAGAGTCGGATATGACTGAAGCAACTGAGCATGCAGGCATGCATGCACCCCTACACTTAATTCTTCTCAGATCTATAATAAAACCTCACCTAAACCTCTTTAATTATAAATACCTACAAGTAAGTTTGCTGATTAAAAAATAACCAAGAAAACCTTTTCTATCTATCCAGTTTTTTCACATTACCCCCCACTCCAACTTGGATGTGTTTGCTTGGCAGGATGTTAGAGATACAAAGTCACATCCAATAAATATTTATCAATGTATATTTAGAAGCTTGAAATTTTATTTGTCATCTTCTATTTCACAAAAAAGATGATGAAGGGTGGCCAGAAAGCAGCAGAAATTCTTTTATGAATATTAGTTTTCCTTTTCCTTTGCTTATTTTATTTCAGCACCAGCAACGCATAATACCCTGGGATGATATTCTTCCTCCTGAAGGAAGAATTATAAAAAGTAATTAGATAAAATGCAGCACCTTCATCATAAATGATGAAGTTTGATTCGGGAAGCCTAGTAACACTGCAATTGGTGCTAGGAGGAGGGAGAGATGTCTGTTTTGATGGACAGGCTTATAGGGAGAAGTCGTGGTGCCCTGGTGTCTGGCTTCCTGCCTGCAGAATTAGTGATGAAGGGGCCCTGGAAGAATGATGTATACCTACACTCTCAGCATCACATGGTCTGACGGAGATATTGTGAATAAAATGTGTCTCTGGAAATGATGTATAGGCAGGAGAATTTGGTGAGGTTTCTTTTCCCCTCTCAAGTTACTTATTTTTGTTTAAATTTTTTTTTTCAAATGAACACTTAAAGGAGTAGAAGACTGGTGTTAAAGTGAACAGAAGCTTTCCTTTATTAAATGGGATCCTCTAATTTAGGTTTTACAAAAACAAAGTTCATATAATTTTTTGGAATAGGTGTGGATTTTGTGTGTTTAAATATGGGAATTATGTATACTGCATATATACTTCATAGAAAATGTGTCAGTAACACCTTTTTGTTTGTTTTGAAATAGGGTAACTTCCAATGTAGGTTAAGTAACATTATAATACAGGATTTCCTAAGCTCAACTTTACCTTCCGATTTCTTATTCAACTAAAAAAATATTTGAGTACTTTACAGATTTGTTTTAAAATGTTACTTAGCTTTGGTATTATCAATTATAAATTAAACTCAATAGAGTAACCTGTATTTAACCAGTGAAACAACTCCCTTATTCTCCACAACACGCATAGGTTGAATATATGATAGAATACAAAGTTGAGTTGCAGAATTCTCCTTCTGACATGTGTATTATACTTGCAGTAGTATAAACCAGTATGTGAGCCTGAGCTGAATTCCTTGACAAGGAGTAGCCTCAACATTTCTTGAAGTGGTCAGCTTTTAACTTTTCTGGAAATTCTGGTTAACTTTGTATTGAAGGCAAGTGAAAGTGAAGTCGCTCAATCGTGTCCAACTCTTTGCGACCCCATGGACTGTAGCCTATCAGGCTCCTCCATCCATGGGATTTTCCAGGCAAGAATGCTGGAGTGGATTGCCATTTCCTTCTCCAGGGGGTCTTCCCAACCCAGGAATCAAACCTGGGTCTCCCCCATTGCGGGCAGATGCTTTACCGTCTGAGCCACCAGGGAAGCCTATTGGAGGCATATGGAAGGAATTTAGAAATCATTAGTCTTTTTTAATCTGAATATAAAAATTCTTTCTTAACTTCCTTTGTTACCAGGAAATAAAATTCTAAACTTTTTCTGCAGGGAAGTTATTAGAATATTTTTTCTTTGTTCTTATAGTGAATGTATTTCTAGATGTTACCATAAGATGGCATACCAATATATGAGGAAAATAGATTACTGTATGATCTGTTGACTAAAACCCTTTGACAAGACTATGCTTTTCAGGAACTTTTTGTTCTAGTAATAGAAAGATGTCTCTAATTTATCTGTGTTTATAACATTGAGAACACACAGAAGGATGTCTTCCAGCACGTGTTTCCAAGATTCTTTCTAGCTATTTAGGTTTTTATTTCTTCTTGCAGTTATGAGCCATATTCTAGCCTTATGAAAACAGTCCTGGCATTTTAAGTAGCTGCAAACCAGTTAATTATCAGAGAGGAGACAAGTGGTGACAATACTATTTTGTTAGGAAACCACTGGTGATTCTTCCTTGCCTCTCAGAGTGAACCAGACTTCCCTGGAGAGTTCTCCGATCTACTTCCCTGAGCAGTTGGAGTGACAGCCTGCTGCCCTGGAGAGAATCGGGAGCTCTGTTCTTTTCCTGATAGGTATCTGGTAGTGTTCGCCTTCTGAGACTCAACAGTGACTTGAATGTTTACATTGTTAATGCCCTGAGCACAGGTAATGGCAGATTAAAACATGACTGGTGTGACCAACAGAAACAAAAGGTTTATTGATAAGGCAATAAGTTCATGACAGAAGACCAGGAGGCAGTTCTTGAGGCTCTAAGGCCTAGGGTTATTGGGGCCAAGAAAAGGAAAGTGGGAAGATAAGGCAAGCCTTTTTTAAAACAGTGCTTGATGATAAGGAAAAATCCCTGAGATTTTTTCTGGTCTCATGGCTCTCATCAATCAGAAATAATCAGATGAGTAATAAATATACTGTTCTTATGGCTCAGAGTATTCTGCATTTACATGGAAAATGAAAGTCGCTGAGGCTTTCTCTGTTTGTATACTGATAATATGTTGTGCTTATGTAGTTAGTTCTTCTAGTTCTGATAGAGTATCCAGGGATCCCTATGATTTTCTGCAAAATCAGGCCTTTTGCTTTCTTGTCCTTAAAACTGGAAATAGATTTTAACTTGTTCCCAGCGCCATTATTTGCTCCGTGGCATTTGTACACCTGCGTTGTCAGTTGCTCTCTCAATGGAATGGGAACTCTCTAGAGGGAGTGTTGGAGTCCTTACCCGTACAGATTGTCTATAAGACTGAAATTATTTCAAAATAGTTAAGATGTATGTTCACATTGGTAAAAAAAAAAAAGAAACTGTTATAAACTTTCTAAAAGGATATTTTGACCATGTGTATTACAAAACTTAAAATATATATCCTTCAACCTAACACTTGTATTTTTTAGAATCTAGATTAGGAAGATAATCATTGACATGTGCAATAATGTATGCGAAAGAATGTTCATCACAAAATTTTATGTATCACAGCAAAGATGTATTATAACAAAATCTTCCCAATCTCCTAAATATACATCATCAGAAGACTGACTTTCTAATTAGGATGTGTTTGTATGTATACCATGTAGTCTTTGAAACTCATGTTGCAGGAAAAATTTTATTGTTTTAGAAAATGTCTACAGTATTATAAATGAAAACAGTCTAGGTACAAGGTAATTATGATTTCCCCCAAGTTTTTTATGTGGTGAAATACACAGAACAGGAAGTTTTCCATCTTACTCACTTAGGTGTACAGTTCATTGTTAGTAAATATGTTTATAATGTTGTGCAGCCATCACCACCATCCATTTATATAGCTCTGTTTATCTTGGAGAACCAAAACTCTTACCCATTAAGCTAAGTTTTCCCCAACTCTCTTCCCTCCTAACCCTTGACAGTCACCATTCTTTTTGTCTTTATGATTTTGACTTCTCTAAGTATCTCATATAAGTGGAGTGTTCATCTTTTCATGACTGGCTTATTTCGCTTAGCGTAATGTCCTTGAGGTTCATTCATGTTGTAGCATCTGTCAGGAATACGTTCCTTTTTAAGGCTGAACTACATCTTATGTAATATACAACATTTTGCTTATCCATTTGTGTGTCAGTGGACATGGTTTACTTCCATATGTTAGCTGTGAGAATAATAGAGCTGTGGGTTTATAAAGCATTTTTGTGAACTATTTTGCTCATGAAATTTTTTTGTTTGTTGAAATGAGACTGGAAAGACAAATGGTAAAATGTTAGTAGTAAGTTTTCTAAGCAGTGAGGTGATGGCAATTTTATTTATTTCAGTTAATTTGTGCTGTTCAGTTTTTCTTCAGGGAATGTATAATGCTTTTGAATGAAAAAAGAAAGTTGCATTGAGTGGGATGAGGTCCCCAGCCAGAATGTTCAGGTAGCCGTACAAGGAAAAGTGCATAGCATAGTTAGAAAACATCTTGTTTGTAAGTAACCAAAGTAATAAATTACAATACATGATACCTGTTAAAGCTAAGAAGCAGCAATGATTCTCCCAAGGATGTATGGTGCCCTTAATCAGAATGGTGCTAATTCTGTTACTCTGTAAGTGCACCTGGCTTTCAGTCAGTTTTCTCAGAAAAAAATGTATGTTCCAGAGACTACTGCATATAAAATCACCTGGGATGGTTGTAAAATAAAAATAAAATACTTTGAATAAAAATCTCTGGTGTTGAAGTCAGTAAATCAGCATTTGTATAAAGCTCTCCTAGTCATTCTTATTTTTAGGAATTTTGAAAAATCATGCTATAAGTAAATCTTATTTGTGAAGAATTGAGTTAAAACAACATGAATACTATTTAATAATTTGTTCTTTAAAAAGATCACACCATAATTCTTTGAGTAGACACATCTGTTCTTTTAAAAACGGATGCCATTTATGAAAAAATTAGTTATGTATTTTTGAAGGGCATCTTTGTTTAAAGTATTGCACATCTGTGTATTCTATTTATTTGCTAATATTTGAGGAATTGTGTTCCTTTGTATCCATCATAGGATTGCTTTGCTTTTTATGTACAATGAATATAGATTCATTTTTTATCCAAATTTATGATGTAGAGTGCCCCAGAAACCACGTGAGAAAAGCCTGGAAACCCATCAACTGGATCTGAAATAAAATACCTACTTATATTTTAAGAGTATTGGTTCATTTACATTTATTTATATTCTGTGCTTTTATCCTGTGTCAAACCTATTCCTTCCAAAGAGGAAGAAGTGCATACTCTTGAAGTGAGTGCCTAGATGAACAGTGATTCATGTTACTCAAATTTTGAGAGTATATATTTATTTCTTATCAATAAGCAGATTAAAAGAACCTCACATCTTACACATGGAGGTTAGCAAGCACTTTGAGGAAAGACTTGCTTCCTAATTTTTAAGCAAAAATAATCTTGTATTATGCCTCTCTTTACTTCTATTTAATTTCAGATTTTGTTGACGGACCTATACACCACAAAGCTTTACTTATATCTGTGACTGTGTGTAGTTTGCTCTTGGTCCTCATCATTTTATTCTGTTACTTCAGGTAAGTTTCCAACACGTGGATGTAGACTTTTGAGATTATAAAATCATCCTCATACTGTTCTACCAGTTAATGTTTTTCATCACAGCTTTCCTTGACCTAATTAGATATTAGATTTCACTGACAATATCAGTTACTATTGGTAATCATTTGTCCTAATGAAGTTATTAATAGATAGCTATCTTGTTTCTGCTTCAAATATCAAGACTACCCAGAAACATTTCATCTCTAGGAAACTTATGGTAGCTAGGAAATTCAGCAACTAGTTGCTACTAACCTTTGATTCAAAGCAAGAAATGATCATGTTGACTTAGAATCACTTTAGTAATTCCTTATTTTGTAAGCTAACGGTATTCCCTTAGTATTGAATGATTATAAAAGATAACTTATAGATTAATTATTAAGATAGACTGTGTTCAGTTAGTAGATGTAGATTTGATCCATGGGTCAGGAAGATCCCCTGGAGAAGGAAATGGCAACCCATAACCAATATTCTTGCCTGGAGAATCCCATGGACAGAGGAGACTGGCAGGATACAGTCCATGAGGTTGCAAAGAGTCAGACATGGCTTAGGAAGTAAATAACAACATTACAAATTATTTTCAATCACCTAAGAACTCATTTTCTAGTTTATAAAATATCAGGGACCTTTAAGTTCTTATCATTGCCCTTTTGTAGTACTTATTTAGGTTACTATTCTACAAATAAGAGTTGACTCAAATATCATCAATTCTAACTGAAGACATGATTATTGACAAAAGCTTTTAAAGTTTTAGTTTATCTATACTATTGCTTTATACACTGCCTTTTATGAGAAAGTTGCAATGTCTTTTGTAAACCAAAAATCCACATCTTTAGCTAATTAGGGACCTTGTAATAAAAGATTTTAAGGAAAGGATGTTGGAATTATCCTGGAGAAGGTAATGGCAACCCACTCCAGTATGTTTGCCTGGGGAATCCCTTGAACAGTCCATGGAGTGGCAAAAGAGACAGACATGACTGAGCGACTGCTACTGCTACTATTGGAACTATATAAAAATGTTAATGGAGTATAGGCCGCTTGGATATATGCAATCAAAAGAAACAGAAAGAAAATTAAAGATGATTGTGACTGAGTGAAAATTTGAAGTTTAGTTTAAAAAATAGGTTAGAACACTAATTATGACTTTGTGTTTTGGAAATCATAACTAAGGGTAATATATATTGAGCATCTAATCTTGTATTTACATGCAAAGATGAAACTGCCGTGGTTCTGCGTGTTCTGTCCCTGTCATTGCAATCCAGTGTCTAATGTTTTCTTCTTTTGTGTATCTTCAGGTATAAAAGACAAGAAGCCAGACCTCGGTACAGCATTGGGTTAGAACAGGATGAAACTTACATTCCTCCTGGAGAATCCCTGAGAGACTTAATTGAGCAGTCGCAGAGCTCAGGGAGCGGATCAGGCCTCCCTCTGCTGGTATGAGAGGAACATACCTTGAATGTAAAGGAAATGTCAGTAACTGCTGGGTGTCATTTTACTGAAACAGATAGGGCAGTGGACTTGCTCTGCAGTCAGACATCAGATCTCAGATGCAGGGTTTCCAGATAACATTTTGACATATTGGGGGTGAGGTCATTGTTCTTTAATGTAAGTGTATGGTTACAATCCAGACCTCTGCGTTCTGATAAAGAGCAGATTAGAAAACATTCGACATGGGACCATCTTCCCTCTGTTTTCAGGAAGGATAACGTTACAGCACTTTGGCCTGGCTTTTGAAGGCAAAAGTATTACAACCAACTGGGACCTGAGTACTTCTAAAAGGGAAGAAGGCTGCCTCTCAGCTGGAGGGTTTATGTTTCAGGGTGAAGCCCTGGCTTTTCCATTCAGGAGAGTTTTAATTTTCTGATGGTCAGCGCTGCCAACTTGGAAGAAAATATATAGTGAATCCAAGGCACTTGCTTTAATGAGAAAAGCATTTGGTTACTTTATGGACCATGCAAAAAGATTGTTGGGACTTGGAAATAACAATGAGAAATATTTTCCTTTATAAACTTTATAAATTCTGAGATTGATTTTCCTAATGTTTATTGTCTGGTTCTGACTTTGGATGTCTTGTTTACTTAATTCTTTTGGGGACCTTTTATTTAGTACTAAAAGTAACTTAGAAATCTCAAGCCAAGAATTTATTTTATAACTCTTTTCCTTAGCATACAAAAAGCTGTATACATTTAACGTATATAACCTGAAGAGTTTGGAAATAAGTAGGTGGCTCAGTTGGTAAAGAATCTGTCTGCAGTTCAGGGGACCTGGTTTTGATCCCTGGGTTGGGAAGCTACCCTGGAGAAGAAAATGGCAACTCACTCGAGTATTCTTGCTTGGGAAATCTCATGGACAGAGGAGCCTGGCGGGCTACAGTTCATGAGGTCATAATGAGTTGGACACCACTTAGTGACTAAACCACCATACACCCCTGAAGCCATCACCACAGTCTAGGCCATAAACATATCCATCACCTCCGAAAGTTGCCTCCTACCCCATTCATTATTATTATTTTATGATAAGAGCCCAGTGTAAGAGCTAACCTCTTTGCAAATTTTTTAAGATTGTAATACGTATCTATTAGAGTTGTTAGCTAATGCTACTGTGATAATTATATCTCATTATTTAAATATATCAAATCAACACGCTATATACATTAAACTTACAAAATGTTATATGCTAAGTATATCTAAGTAAAAATAAAGTGAGTGTCAACTTTTTGCTTCAAACTAGGGAAGAAAGAATGCAACATTCCATTAGTAACTATAGGCACTGTACTGTGAGGCACATCTTTGGGACTTATTCATCTTGTATAATTGAAACTCTGTTCAGTTCATTCTCTCAGTCGTGTCCGATTCTTTGTGACCCCATGGACTGCAGCACACCAGGCATCCCTGTCCATCGCCAACTCCCAGAGCTTACTCAAACTCATGTCCATTGAGTTGGTGATGCCATCCAATCATCTCATCCTCTGTCGTCCCCTTCTCCTCCTGCCGTCAATCTTTCCCAACATCTGGGTCTTTTCAAATGAGTCAGTTCTTCACATCAGGTGGCCAAACTCTGTACTCTTCAACTAATACCTCTCCTGGAGGTAATACACCAGACAGAAAACCACTTGTGAAGTAGTTGTTATGACCAAACTGATGCTACTTAGGATATGTCTTTTTTTAATATAAAGTTCTTATCAAATTGCTTGACTTTTCATTCTTAGAATTTAACTGATATATAACAAATGCCATTCTTACATTTTAAAATGTTTGATTACACGTCAAGTACAGATATTAAAATTCCCTTTGATATTAATCAATCAGATACTTACACTCTTGGAATTGGAAACTACTGTCTTCCTCCTCCTAGCCCATCTTTGTTATTCCTGTAGAGTTCTCTCTCAAATCTTTGACCTTGCTGCTTCTCGCTTTCCTGCATAACACACTCAAATATCCAGTCATGATTGTGCGTCTTCTTTCTTAGCTTGATAAGCATAGCATCCCTCTCCTCCCACCTCTTCTGCACTGGATTCTTGAGCTCTTGCATCAGCCTTGAGTAATTGTTTTGAAAATACAACATGTTTTTAAAATCCATGTCTTTGCAAATATAATCTTTCTGGAGAGTTCCTCAGATTATGCCCTGTGTTTTATCACTGTGAACAGATTAGACTGAGCCAGTCTGTTTAACTTATATCATAACAGAAGTTTGCATAACCAATGCAGCAACCAATATAGCTGTTTAAAATAACACTGAAATTGGTATTAATGTACCTGTATCTTTAGGTGGACTCACATCTCTCTTGAGGTGGAAACTACATTTTGTCACTTGGCATCCTGGGGTGATTAAAGAGGCTGCTCAATTATTTATTTGTTAAAAAAAGAAAACTTTCAACTCCCAACTTTTGGTATCTGTGAAAATATGAATCTGTGTAATCTGGGTACCAAACAATAGTGTTTGGCTATTAACCATATATGATTAAGATCAGCCAGGTTGCCAGAGGTCCAGCCCTGGCCAGATTCTGGCCTTTAAAGGATGATCTCATTTAACCCTCCTAGCCGCTGTGAGGCGGTGTAGAAATGTGTCCTGTATCACATCAGGGACCCCAAACCAGCTGGTCCATGGAGAAGCCAGGAGTCAAGCCCGGGTGATCTGCCTCTAGAATCTGTGCTCCCAGTGCTTGTGAGCCAAATGTGAAGTAAAATGAAGAATTGCATTCGGTAACAACAGGATGGGAAGAAGGATCTTACCACTCATTTGAGCGAAGGGAAAGCCTCAGTTTTGCTTTAAGATTTGTTTTTTAAGATAAACAGTACAGAAATGTTCAGTAGTCTCTCTTCGTATTATATGAATGAATATCTCACCTTAATTCCACTTTGTCATTTATTTCATTAACATAAAGGGGAAAGTTCATGTCTTGTGTATAAACACATACTTGGAACTAATATTTACTAAGTGACTTTGTATATAAATCCTCTAAGGGAGGAATATTATAGAGTGGTTGTAAGAATTTTCCCTGCTATATATATACATATACATATATATACACACACACACACACATACATATACATAAAAATATGCCTGGCATTTTAAATACCTGCGTACTATGTATTTAATCAATAGTAACATTATTTATTTATACCCTAATGGCACCCCACTCCAGTACTCTTGCCTGGAAAATCCCATGGACAGAGGAGCCTGGTAGGCTGCAGTCCATGAGGTCGCCAAGAGTTGGGCATGGCTGAGCGACTTCACTTTCACTTTTCACTTTCATGCATTGGAGAAGGAAATGGCAACCCGCTTCAGTGTTTTTGCCTGGAGAATCCCAGGGACGGGGGAGCCTGGTAGGAGGCCATCTATGGGGTCACACAGAGTCGGACACAACTGAAGTGACTTAGCAGTAGCAGCAGTATCTAACCTTGTAAAGGAACAAAAGGTGAAGGAAATTGTCTAACTGAACACTAAACCTCTCAGTTGAGGAATCTGTTGTGAAAAATCTGTCCAGTATGCAACATTAACATGATCTTAAAGCAGATATGTTAAACAGTGTATTTGTGTGTAGAGGTGTGTACTTCGTTAATTCAGGGACATAGAGCACAGAGGTTTCTAGGGTCCACATGGGGTTAATTTATCATTGGATACTATCAGATAACTGATCACTAGATAGAAAGACATTTCTAAAATAGTGATAACCCTTGTAATCCTTACACAGTGAGTTGTCCTCACTTTACATGAAATAATTCTTCTCTGTTTTGAATCACAATTATAATGATTGTACTGAGTTTTTTATAATCTAACTTTCAAAATTGATATCTAAAGATGTCATATAGAAGGAAAGTTTGAGTACAGAAAGACCTGAAACATTAACTAAATCAAATAAAAATGCAAATAAATGACATCGTTAAAACGTTTTTCAAAATATATTTTTTGGTCCATAGATATTATAATAAATCTCAAAATAGAAGTATATTTTAAATTTCTGAATATAGTTTAGTGAGACTTTTTGAGATAAGTTGCTCTTGTTCTTGTGAACGTTGCCAATTTCGTCTGTACTCTTATCAAAATCATTATATATGTCATCATTAGAAAAAAAGTGGACTTAAAACTGTTTATATTAGGACATGTTCTGTGGGTTTACATAAGCAATGCTTTGTAACAACTGTAAATCAACAATACTTCTTTAATCAATGTAGGAAGTCTCCTCTCAGGCCAGTAGTTTAACTACTTCCAAATCTGGTCCTCAGCTGCTCGGCACTCTTGATGCTTCTGCTCCCCAGTTTGGGAGGGAAATGGACTGACTGTCTCCTACAGGACCTTTCGACTCCTCAAGGGAAGGAGGCTCCTCTACATGTACACTTGATGCCTCATTTCCTTCAGGCTGAGTGGCTTAATGGCATGTCAGCAATGCTTTTATTCTTTAATTCTTTTAGAGGAAAAGAAAAAGACTATCTTGTCCCCAAAAGCTTTCAGTCTGATATTAGTGCTGTTAATGATTCTGGCAATGGATAGCATTACGTCTTGAATTGATGAAATCATTCATTAGATAAAAACAGAACCCATCCCAGTTGGTAGACATCCATGGTAGTCAGAATGCTGGCCCCCACAATGTCCATGTCCTTAGCCCTAGAATCTTTTTACAAGGCAAAGGGGAATTTTACAAAGCAAAGGGGAATTAAAGTTGCTCATCAGCTGAGCTTCCCTGGTGGCTCGGATGCTAAAGTTGCTCATCAGCTGACCTTGAGATGAGATTATTCTAGATTATCTATGTGAGCTCAGTATAGTTGTTGTTGTTCAGTCACTAAGTTGCATCCAACTCTTTGTGACCCCATGGACTACAGCACAGCACACCAGGCTTCCCTGTCCTCCCCTATCTCCTGGAGTTTGCTCAGGTTAATTACAGTAGCTCATATATATATAGTTCCGAGAAGGTGATGGCACCCCACTCCAGTACTCTTGCCTGGAAAATGCCATGGATGGAGGATCCTGGTAGGCTCCAGTCCATGGGGTCGCGAAGAGTCAGACACGACTGAGCGACTTCACTTTCACTTTTCACTTTCATGCATTGGAGAAGGAAATGGCAACCCACTCCAGTGTTCTTGCCTGGAGAATCCCAGGGACGGCGGAGCCTGGTGGGCTGCCATCTGTGGGGTCACACAGAGTCGGACACGACTGAAGTGACTTAGCAGCAGCAGCAGCAGCATATATATAGTTAGCTCAGTATAGTTACATGACCCTTAAAAGTAAAAATACAGAAAGACACACTTTGAATTTACTTGATGCAAAGTCTGTCTCTGGGAAGAGTACATCCCAACTTTCTAAGCAGATCTTATGAGAGTTCTATGTTTGATTCTTTATATCTCCCAAATTATGTAAATAGTCACCAACACTTAGGCCCTCTAGTCATGGCATTTTTAAAAAGTTAAGCACAGATTGAATGATGATCATGGGTAAAGAGACATTTAACCCCTATGCCGCTTGAACCTCTTGTTTTACTTCTGCCTGTCTCTGCCGCACTTCGTAATTCTTCAGAGCGCTCTCATAGCTTTGCTTTTCCCCCAGCTCCAATGGGCTGTTCTCCCTTTGCATTTTACATTTTTGGTTGTGACAGCCCTTCCACCTCAAAGCATAGTTCTCAGTGATTTCTTACTCCTTGCTTTTGTTTCATTCTGTCTCCTACTCTTCACATTCATCACACATCTCACGTAGTGTGGCATTCTGTGTCTGAAGTTTCCAGTATCTGTAATCTGAAGGTGTCAAGTCTATTTGGATTCTTGCTCTTGCCTCCTTTGCAGTGGGTGTTTCCTTTTGTTTTAAGGCATTTACCCTGTGGGATCCTCTCTCTGTCCTTTCCCTCCCTCTATTTTCTTTCTTCCCTTCCTTCTCTCCCTCCCCTCCCCACCTTGGGGATTTCCTTTATTCCCTTGTGAGCCCAATAATGCATTACAGTTTTTTCTTTCTTATATTTTATCCATGACCAAGTTGTAGGGTGGCAGGAGCTCCTTCAGAGGGTCTAGTATCCTTCCATAGTAGTGGAGTGAAGCATATTCTGCAATAATTTCCTCAAGAGAGGATTTGTATTTGTTTTTGCCAGGAGCCATTCTGGTGGTGTGCCACCAAACTAGGGCAAATTCGGTCCCATTCAGTGGTTCAGGCTTAATGCTAAAGCCCAGGGTTCAATGTCTCTCGTTTTAAAAGGGTCAGAGTTCATCGTCTAGATCTCAAGGCTGGTGTTATTCTTTGCCCAGATAGCAGCCTGGCATTTGTATATGCTGAATGCTTATCTAGCCCTGCTCTCTTCTTAACTCTTCCCTTCCTCTGCCTATACTTCCCTGCTTAGAGATTTCCTCTGCAAGTATTTCTGTGTATGCCCAACAGTGCGTTACCTTTTTGTTTTGTCGTATGTTGTATGTTATCGAAGCAGATAGTGGCATGATTCCCTTCAGAGTATCTAGTGTCCCCCACTAGTGGTAGAAGTGAAAAGTATTCTTTCTGCCAGTTACTGGGAACCCTTTAAGTGTTTTTCTCTGTGAAAATAAAAATTGGTAAAATGAAGTAATAATTTGGAAACAATACTTCAGGCACTCAAAACCAACAGTCTCAAATGTATATTTAAAAGAGGACAACATAAATAAATAAGTAAAACTAATAAGTAAATAAAAATAACTTGTCTCACCGGTCTCCTCTGTCCATGGGGTTCTCCAGGCAAGAATACTGGAGTGGGTTACCATTTCCTCCTCCAGGGGATCTTCCCAACCCAAGGATCGAACCCGAGTCTCTTGTGTCCGCTGCATTGGCACACAGATTCTTTACCACTACTGCCACCTGGGAAACCCATATAAAGAAAAACTACCGGCTAAATATATTTTACATGCAATTGTTTTCTTCTCTGAAGGAAAAAAGAGAGCATTTTAAACAAATCTGTAGTGCAGTGAGTACACTAACACTGTGTTGGGGGATTTAACAGGTCCAGAGGACAATAGCAAAGCAAATTCAGATGGTGAAACAGATTGGAAAAGGTCGCTATGGGGAAGTTTGGATGGGAAAGTGGCGTGGCGAAAAGGTAGCTGTGAAAGTGTTCTTCACTACAGAGGAGGCCAGCTGGTTCCGAGAGACAGAAATATATCAGACGGTGTTGATGAGGCATGAAAACATCTTGGGTGAGTATAAGTCTGTATTAGCGATGTTCAGGGTTTCCTAGCTTTCCTCTCTTTTTCTGTTAACATCTGCATATTAACTCATCTGTCTAGACCTGCTATGAAATATATAGACATTTTCTTTTTGGCCCGAGCCCAAGAATGTCATGCACGTCTAATGGGAGACCTCACAGGAGGAATAACTAAGGCACTTCTATGAATGGATGGTGGGCTTGAAATGAAACATGCTCAAATAATTTTTTTTTTCTTCAGGGACAGGAAATGCAAATGCAATACCAAAATTTCTCAGATTTCTTAGGAATTTGAAGGAGCACATTTTTGTCTAAGTACTGTGAAGTTATGGGAATTTTATCTGCAGGGTTTATTTATATCCAGAGTTTATATTGAGAATTGATTTCCTTTTTAAGTTAGAAATGATCTAGCTGGATTATTCAAGTAGAAAGAGTGTCAGCTAATCCTGGAGTGTGTGCCTGTTTTGTAAACAGTGTCTTATGTCTAATTATAATTCCATGAACTATTTACTGTTAGAAATAATTTAAATATCAGCTACTGATTGGAAAGGTATCCTGTCTTCAGATACAAACGCTTAGTGTTTCTCCACCCCTGCTGTCTTGGTTATCTGTGATGGGCTTCCCAGGTGGCTCAGTGGTAAAGAATCTACCTGCCAAGCAGGAAATGCAGGTTCGATCCCTGGGTCGGGAAGATTCCCTGGAGACAGAAATGGTAACCCACTCCAGTATTCTTCCCTGGGAAATCCCATGGACAGAGGAGCCTGGTGAGCCACAGTCCATGGGGTCACAAAGAGTCAGACACGACTGAGCGACTAAACTACAGCAACGATGGGTGTCAGTAATTTAATGCTCTCATAAGCACAATCAGAAAACTGAATGAAATGCCGAATAAAAGACACCTATGACAAAGGACAATAGTTGAAAAAATGAATTATCCTGGTAGGATTTAGAAAACACGTAGCTTCAACCCTTTTTGTCTTCTTTCCTTTTAGGCTTCATTGCTGCAGATATCAAAGGGACGGGGTCCTGGACACAGTTGTACCTAATCACAGATTATCATGAAAATGGTTCCCTCTATGATTACCTGAAGTCCACCACCCTAGATACTAAGTCGATGTTGAAGTTAGCCTATTCCTCAGTCAGTGGCCTGTGTCACTTACACACTGAAATCTTTAGTACTCAAGGCAAACCAGCAATTGCCCATCGAGATCTGAAAAGTAAGAACATCCTGGTGAAGAAAAATGGAACTTGCTGTATAGCTGACCTGGGCTTGGCTGTTAAGTTTATTAGGTTAGTATCAAGGTGAACAAATATACTTTTTATGGTTCTTTTCTATCACTTTTTATGGATGATGCATTTTGTCACTCAGGGCTTCTAGGATATTTAGTGGAGGAGGAACTTCGCTAACTTTGACTTTTCCTGGAGGGGAAAAAGAAGAAACATCTTCTTTGCAACAAATAAACAGTGTTTGGGTCAGTTCTATTGTTTCTAAGCTTATCAGTGAACTGACTTCAAGACATTGTTCACAGAGGTTTGAGCTGTCATGAATCTGTTAAGAAAAGAAGTTGCTAATGTCTGGGATTGTGTGCTCAGAATTCTGCATAACATTTGTAGGTAGGAAGAGGTTTCTGGAAAGAGCTACAATTATGTAGTGATAAAGGCATTTTTTATGTGTTATAAGAAAGATAACTTGCAGAGGTAGTCTATGAGAAATGTTAGTAATGAATAAGCAACACAGTGCCAGTACTCAGCACTGCAGCCTCTGCAGAATGGGGAAGAAGAATGCCCATAGCTGGGGTTCTGTTTGCTTACTTTTGTTGTATTCATAGCAGGTCCTTTATCTTGTAGGATTTAATTAGAAAAATGATTCTTCTGCTTTGAAAACAAAACGAAATGAGTTTGCAAACTACAAGAAAAGAGGGATCATCTTATACCTACTTTTAAAAAATTGAATTTAGACTCAGCTTTTATTAAATTATTGGACCTTATTATGGATTTTTTTTCCCCAAAGAGACTCTGTAGAACATGGAAAAAGACACAAAGGAAAAGCCAAGACAAAGAGTAAAACTGCCGAGAAAGGACTAAGGGGTTGGTATTTTCACCCAGAAGTAAAGATGGGGAGGTGATAAAATGCTAAGTCTTAAATATATAAAGGTCTTCACCAGTTAGAGGGCAGCAAATTGAAGTTCTTGGTCTTTAAAAACAAAGCAGGAGGAAATGCTTTGGACTGTAGATTCAAATTAGAAGTATGAACTGCCTGCTGATTTGAATCTTCTCTCTCTTCTGAATTCTTTTTTCTGACCTACACCCTTTTTTAAGTCTCGTCTACCACAGGGAACTTTCCATGATGCTTCTTAAATTACCAGCGTTTCTCCTGCCCTCCCCTGTGAAATTTCTCAAGAGTTCTAAAGAGTAGTTTGCTTTCACAATCCAGTAGTTCACGATATTTTGCAATTTGGCTACTGCTCCGTCTCTTCTGAAGCTCCTTTACTGAAGGACAACATGGATTTTGTCACCTTTTTTCCCGTCGGCCCACCTCCCCCGTGCCCACACCTTTCTTCCTCCTGTGTTCCTAGTGTGTTTATTCCAGGTTCTCCTCCTTTCTCTCTCTGGGTTCTGCTCTCTTTTTGTTAAGTATTTTTCCACTTCTCAATTTCATGCTGCATGTGCTTTCTCTCCCCAGTTCCCAGCTTTGGTGGATCCATTCTAAACTGTGAGGCACGTTTCCTTTGTTCCCTAAGTTTGTGATTGCTCAGATGAATGAATTCTGTCTCCTTGATATTTGCACTGGAACTGGGCCAGTTGGGGACCTCCTACCATTTTTCTAGATTCTGGAGTAAAGCATTCTGTAGTTATTTCTTCTTCTCAGTTTGTCTTTTACATACTGCTGCCAGATATACTTTCTTGAAGCATAATTTTGGGCATCATTGTAACTTTATTTGCTCTGGCTTTGGGTTAAAATGTAATTTCTCTCACACCTCTGAGTGTTTTTAATACACTTTTATCTTTATCTGAATACCCAGTATCCTCTCCTTTATTTCAGTAGCTACTACTTCATAATTTTATCCTTTAGAACCCCTATTATTATTCCCTTACAAGCCTGGCTTTCAGCGAGTTCTGTTGTATGGTCATTAGTGACTGCTTCTCTGTCATTGTCACTGGAGACGAAGTTCCATGAAGGTAAATACCATGTTTTTCTTGAATTTACATCTCTAGTCTTTCCTTGGTGCTCATTATATAGGGATTGCTTCAAAATTTTGTATAAAGCTTAAATGAATGATTCCATATGGACTTTGGGATGAAGGGAAAAAGCATTTTTTCCCCTCTTATCTCCAGGGATTTTGCACATGCTGAATTAAATCAACCTTTCTATTTTTGTGTCCAATTTATATGGACATAAAACTCTCCAATTTATATGCTTTATTTTGCAAGACTGCACTTATTTGTGTTTTTTCCATGTATACTCCATGTTTGCTACTGGTTTGCTTTTGACTAGACAGCATATAGCTTAGAATGCCCTTGCATCTCCATGTTACTTAATCCAGTCTCAGAGTTACCTCTAAGTCACTTTACTCATCCCCCAGGTAGGAAGGGATGACATCGTCTCTTCTACTCTTGTGATAATTTTCTGACCCTTGCCTGCCTGACTCTGTAATTATTTTACTGCATGCCTCATCTTACCCTCCTCTTCACTAGGCATCTTGAGAGTCCATGTCGTTACGTGATGTATTTCTCATTTGACGTGACATAGTGAGTTACCCATTAGAGATATTATTTTGAATCAGTACATGTTGGCAGTATCAAAGTAATTAAGAACTCATCATCTTAATAGACCTTAAAAAGAACAGGAAAATGAGTATCTATTATATTTCTGAATCTTAGTTCTGCTTAATGGGAATGAACTAAATGAACTCTCAAATTTCATACAAACCCAGATATAAGCAGTGGAAGGAAATACATTAAGGGATAATTCAGAGATTTATTTGGCATATATTGACTGTTTAATGGAGAGAGGAAGGATATGAGGATACTGGCTTAGATGAACAACTTCAATAGCTATCGCAAAGACCTCATATGGCTAACTAGCAGCTGTGGGATCATTTGCCACACTAGGCCTCAGTTTCCTTTATATTAAGTGGATGTTGAATTTGGTAATTGGAAGTCCTTTTCATGTTTTTATTTCATATGTTTCAGAGGAACTTTGGTCTTCTCAATTTTTGAGCCTCGCTTTTAAACCTTGCTATACACAGTTCTTTGGTTTTCACTCTTCCTGACTTTCCTGTTGTGGGGGAGTGTGAAGCATATGTGCACAGATATTTACAGCATTGTTCTACAAGAGGGGTCAAAGCTAACCCAGTGCTGAGTTCTCAAATTTCACATGTGAACCTCCTATGAGAACTTATCTTTGTTGTGGTCACTGTATGCTAAGTGTTCTCTCAGGCTTTTAAATCATTTTGGGGAGGTTTCCAGTGATGTTTGGAGAAGGAAATGGTAACCCACTCCAGTACTCTTGCCTGGAGAATCCCGTCGACAGAGGAGCCTGGTGGGCTGCTGTCCATGGGGTCTCACAGAGTTGGACACAACTGAAGTGACTTTGCATGCATGCATTGGAGAAGGAAATGGCAGCCCACTCCAGTGTTCTTGCCTGAAGATTCCCAGGGACAGAGGAGCCTGGTGGGCTGCCGCCTATGGGGTTGCACAGAGTCGGATATGATTTAGCCGCAGCAGCAGCCAATGACGTTCACAGAGGGTGGACAGTGAGTTAGAGAGGTTTCCTGCTCACTTAACTTCTGTATGCTGTATTGTTTTCTTCGTGCACACTCTTGAAAATGATGTAAGTGCTGATGCATCTCATGCCAAAGGAGATGGAATCCGGGTGATGCCACGAGAGACCCTCCCATTAACCTGAATCTCTCAGGATAAGAAAACAATGACACGTGGAATCTCATGAAGGAACTTACAGAACTTTCCACCCTGCCCTCTGGAGTATCACACAGCCCCTCTGGTACTTCAGGGACAGAATGATATGTTTTCTTAGCTAGGGAGTAAGTCCTGCCTGGCTTACGGCCTTTTAGGTATTAAATTTTAGATAGAAAAAGCCTACAGTGAAGACGGGGCTGTAACACGCATCTCCAGATTGATACCTGTCCAGTTATCTAAGTGCAGGGGAGATGGAGAGTCTGGCCCAGAAGGTTCTCAGTGTTCTCTGTCTCTCAACGACATACACACACTAGTGCTTCTGCTGTGTATACTTAGTGGTTTTTGAGAAAAGGGACATGGTTAAGTGACCAGCCAGAGTCACAGACCAAGCATGAGTGGCAGCACGCCCAAGCAGGGTTTCTGCAGCCTCATCCACCTTCTTGAAGAGTTTCCACGTCAAGCTTCTCTTTCTAAGAAACCCTGAGATGTCTCAGGGTTTACTCATAGGAGCAGTGAATTCTGTTGGTGCTGCAGAAAACCCTCCTCGTTGGTTAACATCTGCCTGGGCAGAGCTCAGTTCAGCAAGTCAGTTCATAGCTGTTTGCAAGATACAATAGGAGAGACGAAGGATGTGCGTAGTCCCTTCTTCTATGAGAATATTTCATGCTTTGAAAAGTCATTTTTGTCTTTCTAACAAGTGATTCAGTATTCTCTGCTGTGGTTCATGTGTGGTTAATTTCTTGCAAGAAATATGTGGTAACATTCCTTGAAAGAATCCCTGCTATGGATTCATAGTTAGAAGCTTAATTAACATGAAAAAAATTAATATAAGATTAAGATAGATATTATGCTTTTAAATACCTGCTTTATTCCCTGCCACCAAAATAAAATTCTTTCTGCCCTTCTTCTAGTGCATGAGAGCCAAGAGTTTAGGGCACACCCTGCTCCACTGAGTTGGAAGGGTACTCAGGTTCATTGCCTGGCCTCTCAGGATCCTGGAAGGAGGCCCCACTTCCAGCCTTTCTGCATCCACAGGGGCTCTTGGATTCTTTTCCTCAGTTCTACCAACACCTGCAGTCTACATGCTGCTGTAGACACCAGTAGTTTGGGCCACTGCAGGCAGCTGCCTGGGTACAGGCAGTAAGAGGCTGCCCGGGACAAGAAAACCCTTTGAAATGATCTCCGTGTGCAGAAGTTCTAAACAGTGTCAGTGGTTAGATGCCCTCTCCCAGGAGAGGGCATCACTTCTACCATCATCTCCTTAGTACATATAGCCTTCCTGCACCTTCAGAGAGGAAAGTCTTGGTCTTGTATCTTGTTCTTCTTCTATGTTGTCTGTCTGTTTCCATTTCCCGCCCCCCGCCCCGACACACACACCCGCACACACACACTCGCACACACACACAGTGGTCCCAAATAAGAGGAGCCACTCAGTGTGTTTCCGCCCAGGGGACCCTTTGTTATCAGTGTGAACCTTCTCCTCCTCCTCCGTGCTGGGGTTTTCTTTATCCTAGCACCGTCATCCAGGTGACACTGGTCAGAAATAGGAACTTGGTTTTCCTCCCTCTTTATGGAGCCCCACCTGAGGGCACCCTGCATTTTGAGATTCAGATACAGTTAGGCCCTATCAGCCCTGTCTCTGTTCCTCCCTGGTGCAATAGGGGCTTAGTGTCCTGCGCAAGCACATCTGTGGATCCCAAGGAGCTTGTTCCCTCTTTGCCGCGTCAGGCTTATGCCGCTGACACACATTGCACCTTTTTTTCAGGACTTACCTACGCGTTCTTCCCCAAACACTGTCAGCTCAAATGTCAATAGACATTTTTCTATTGTGTCCTGCTGATAAATACCGTGATTCATATTTTATACTCTTTCTAGTCTTAGAAAAAAGCCTAGAGCACTGAGACCTACATTTGCTGATGGAAAGGAGTATGAACTCTTTTTTTTTTTTAATTAAAAAAAATTTCCTTTAATTGTTATTTTAGGAAAATGGGCTCCTTCAGAGTTGTTGCTTTTAAAAGATCTCAAGGGGCCTAATGAGTATCCTAGTGACACGTCTGGTGAAATAGCTTTAGCTGAAGAATTTTTGATGGAAATGAATTTTAAATGGTTGTAAGAATGAAGCTTTATAAGATTTAGTAAATGTTAACAGTTTTGCGATCTTCAGAGGGATAACTGCCACCCTTTCGATTTTTCCAGTGACACTGTGTTTTATGTTTTTGAAGATAGAGATTGAGGCAGTAAGATCCGACCCTAAGTTGTTTTTTTTTTTCTTCCCCCAGAGCCACTGTGTGGTTGTTGTTGCTCAGTCTCTAAGGCCTGTCCAACTCTTTGCGGCCTCATGGACTGAAGCACACGAGGATCCCCTCCACTCTCTCCCAGAGTTTGCTCGACTCATGTCTACTGAGTCGGTGATGCCATGCAACCATCTCATCCTCTGCCACCATCTTCTCCTTTTGCCTTCAATCTTTCCCAGATTCAGGGTCGTTTCCATTAAGTCTGCCCTTTGCATCAGGTGGCCAGAGTATTGGAGCTTCAGCATCAGTCTTTCCAATGAATATTCAGGGTTGATTTCCTTTAGGCTTGACTGGTTTGATCTCCTTGCAGTCCAGGGGACTCTCAAGAGTCTTCTTCCGTACCGCAGTTTGAAAGCATCAGTTTTTTGGCACTTAGCCTTCTTTATGGCCTACCTCTCACATCTGTCCATGACTACTCGAAAAGCATAGCTTTGACTTTACAGACCTTTGTTGGCAAATGATGTCTCTGCTTTTTAATATGCTGTCTAGGTTTATCATAACTTTTCTTCCAAGGAGCAAGCATCTTTTAATTTCATGGCTGCAGTCACCCTATGCAGTGATTTTGGAGCCCAGGAAAATAAAATCTGTCACTGCTTCCATTATTCCTCTGCTGTTTGCCATGAAATGATGGGACTGGATGCTATGATCTTAGTTTTTTGAATGTTGAATTTCAAGCCAGCTTTTTCACTCTCTTCTCTCACCCTCATCAAGAAGCTCTTTATTTCCTCTTCACTTTCTGCCATTAGAATGGTATCATCTGCATATCTCAGGTTGCGGATATTTCTCCCAGCAATCTTGATTCCAGCTTGTGCTTTGCTAAATTTGCTGTTTGTGATGCAGTGTGATGAACGTGGTATTTGATATATGCAGCTGTTTTCTGCATTGAGGAAAAAGAACAAACATATCAGTGGTTGAGAGTGAGTGGAGTCTGATGAAAAAGAAAAACTCTTGGGAATCAAGAGAAAGGAAGGTTTATCTCAGATTTTCTAGGGACTTCAGTTTAATCATGAGGGGTTTTTTTTGTTGTTGTTGTTAATCTTTTCTGTTTTGCAGTTGATTCATCCATCAAAATAGGGGTTCATTGCTCCTTATTTCCACTGGTTTCTTTTGAGCTGTGGGACTTGTTGAACTTGTGATGCGTGCTTAGCCTTGCGCTGGCAGTGATGTTACATGTCTCCTCTCATTAATTGTCAGCTTCTCAAGCAATCATAGTTTGGCAACTTTGCAAAGTGAGTTCACAGCTCTGGCTCCAGCTCACTGCACTGAGACTGTGGTTCCCCCATGCCAGCCTGCAGATGACTGTCCTTCCATCAGGAATTTTCTCCCTGTCTATGCAGAATAATAATAATTAATAGATCATGTTGTGAAATCATCTGGAAACTAAATATAATATATAAGTTATTTTCCTTTTTATTAAAAAATACATGTTATTTGGTTTATGAAATAATAGTGCTAGTAGAAATCCTTTTTATAGGTCTCTGCTTGTCAAAGTAAAACCTTTGCAAATCTTCGTTGATCCTCTCCTCCTGTCCCTTCTTACTTGTTTGTAGCTGCAAAAGCCTCCCAGCACTTGGCTTAAGAAATGCTGTCTCAAATAAACCAAATTCACATGTGCACCTTCCAGTTTTAAGGGCTAATATATGAAGGAGTGGACGGTAATTTTGACATTGAATAGGTATTTATTAATAGCAATAATGTAGAGTTTACACTGATCTTGTGGCAGTGCTATCTTATGTGTTGTAGCTTCATTCTGATTGTCATCTTCGTTGGGTTTTGACCTGTGAATATCGAACTTTTGGCAAGAAATTTTGTAGGGAAATGTTATGCCTTGAAAGGATATCCTCTCTCACCTTTCACTAAAGCACCGAATTAGGAATCCCCTGACCTGTCATGCATTGGTCCTCTTCAAAGCTGATAGCGCTTTGCCTGCCTTTCTCCTTAGTGACACGAATGAAGTTGACATACCACCCAACACTCGAGTTGGCACCAAGCGCTACATGCCTCCGGAAGTGCTAGATGAGAGCCTGAACAGAAATCACTTTCAGTCTTACATCATGGCCGACATGTACAGCTTTGGACTCATCCTTTGGGAGGTCGCTAGGAGATGTGTATCAGGAGGTAAGTGACAGTGGTACTGCTGGAGCTGCTGCAAATCCTTTCTTTCTGGTCAGAAATCAGTTACTGTATTGTTTACTAAATCAAATTTGATTTGATTTTCCCCTTTATTTCTGTTGATGCAATCAAAGTCCTCCCAAACCATGGGATTTAGCATCTTAGAGCGGTCTTTGCCACCTTCCCTCCACCTGCCACTACTACTGAGTCTCTTTTAGGCACACTGTCAGCTTCCTCTGGCCTTTTCAGAGCTCACTCCCTTCTACCATGTATATTGTCTCCTTTCTCTCTTGAGCTTTTCCTCCAGCAGTTACTCCATCAAGTCAAACCCCCTTTCCTACCCCTTCCAGCTTCCAGGCCCCACCCTGAACATCAGTGGCCCCTCCCCTGTGGCTTCCTCTGTACAGATGAAAGGAGACACATTAATGTGGGGGGACACCCATTGTTTAAGCCCCTAATTCTTGAATTTCTATGATGCATCCTCATAAATGAGCTTGAAAGCATCACTTTGTATCAAAAGGAAATTAAAGCATAAGAATGTCATTATTGTTCATGATAACTTTTCTATAAACATAAGGATTCCTTAGTAAAACTAAGAAAAGACTTCTTTAAATATTCAGAGGTAATATTTTTGTAGTGTTTTGTTTACTGCTGCATAATTTGCTCTTAGGTAGATTTGAACATCTTTTAGTTGAGGAGCTGAGTTGCAGGCTCTCCAGTATCAAGTGCCCTATTTATGCCTCTACTTTTGGTTGTGCTGGTTCAGAAAGTAACATTGCTGCCTTTCCTCATGATGGCTGGTTCCTCACTTTCTCAAAAATTTGAGCTTATCCAAGGATCTGATAGTGCAGCAGGCACTGAACTAGTACGGGGATTTTTCTCTTGGACCTGCCATTTATTTGTGAGCCTTTGATGCATTACTAAATTTTTGTTTGTTTCTGGTTTTTTATTGTCAGAAGGACGTGAATGATTGTATCTACCTCAGATGGTTGTTGCGAGGTTTCAATGATTGTAAAAAGAATTAAAACTGCCTGGTGTATAAAGAGCACTCAGTACACGTTAGCTATTCATTTCGGTTGGTAAAGACTTAACTTACATTTAGAGTCATATTTAAATATGAAGGAGAAACAGCAGATCGACAGGTATTCATACTTTCATAGAAATATCATCTTCAATGATGCCTTCTAATCACTCTGGGAACTCTGTGCTTCTTGTAAGCAGTTAAAAGTAGAAAACTTTCCCTCTGAAATAAGAGAAGTCTTTAGGCCAAAAGGAAAGTGAATGTAGGACAAGCTTCCTAAACAGATATTTTATAAATCTCCTTTTGTAATTATGATTTCATGCTTTATTAAGAGTAAACGAGTCTATTTTTGAATAATATGCTCACACTTATTTTTTTATTAAGATAGGTTTACAGAAGTTAAAGGAGTAGTAGAGTGTAGATTACTTTTCTAATTATGTTTTCCTGAACACCTAAAAGTGACTGGGGCTACAAGAAGCGTTATTTGAAAGCTTGTGTGCAGGAATACAGGAGCCGGGATTCTCTACTTAGGAAACAAGCCAACCTTATGTAGACAGCAGAGTATTAGTTGCTTTTTGAGGGCTGTCTTTGCCTGTGGGGGTTAGAGAGGTACTAACATGTTCCCTTATCTCCATATGAGATTGATGTATATTTGTCAGAAAGACCCAGCTCTGCCTAAGACCAACTGTATGGCATCGGGCAAGTTACTTAATCTTTCAAAATCAACTTGACTCATCTGTATAGTGCTGTCTTGTAAACATAGTTTTGAGAATCTAATAAGATAAATTATAACACATACTATTCATGCCTTGCAGATCATAGACTCTCAGCAGATGAGTTTCTTTGCTCTTCCAGAGGAGACAAGCACAGAGATTCTGTTCTCTAACACTCTCCTTTATGAGGATATTGGAAATCTGGGGGCTTATCTTTCTAGTCCAGATACTTTTGGGTGAAGCAGACACGTCCAGGTATAGGCCTTTCAGACTTTGGGAGAAAAGAGAAAGTTTTGAAGTTTCAGACACAAAGGCAGCAGTTGTGGAAAATTTTGATAATGTTATTGCATGATAAGGAGAGAGGAGTAAGGCCTAGAGTGCAAAGACAGACTCCTGTGAATTGATAATTTTGTGCAGTTGGCTCTGTGTCTGTGGTGGCCTGTACACCCACCCCACCACCATGCATCTGTCCAGCCAGGTAAGGCACCAGCATTAGGCACCAAGGAAAATCTGAGCTGAATGAGATCAACAGCATCCTTGCTTAAGATTTCCAGAACCATCATTTTGAGGATTAGGAAGGGAGGAAGAACGGGAATGAAATGAGCGTCTCCTGTCCAGGAGACCTTTGCTTTCATTGTCTTACGTGGAGATGACACACAGCAGAAGGAATTAATAACATAGATAGTACATATATTTTTGATCTGTAATCTCAGCAGGGGACAGAATGAATGGTGAGTTGGAGTGATCTGAGAAAACTTTGGAACCTTCTGGTCCTTCATGATTATAAATGGGTTTGAATTTACAAGAAAGGACATAATAAAATGTTAGTCACTCAGTTGTGTCCAGCTCTATGACCCCATGGACTATAGCCCACCAGGCTCCTCTGTTCATGGGATTTTCCAGGCCAAAATACTGGAGTGGGCTGCCATGCCCTTCTCCAGGGGATCTTCCCAACCCAGGGATCAAACCCACATCTCTTATGTCTCCTGCATTGGGAGGCAGATTCTTTACCACTAGCACCACCTGGAATATAGTGTTCTAAATTTTCAGTGTGCAAGAATACATTCTGATGATTAAGCAGGAAAAAAATGTACATCTGACATTATGTTCTGCAGCCATGAAATTAAAAGATGCTTGCTCCTTGGAAGGAAAGTTATGACCAATCTAGATAGCATATTCAAAAGCAGAGACATTACTTTGCCAACAAAGGTCTGTCTAGTCAAGGCTATGGTTTTTCCTGTGGTCATGTATGGATGTGAGAGTTGGACTGTGAAGAAAGCTGAGTGCCGAAGAATTGATGCTTTTGAACTGTGGTGTTGGAGAAGACTCTTGAGAGTCCCTTGGACTGCAAGGAGATCCAACCAGTCCATTCTGAAGGAGATCAGCCCTGGGATTTCTTTGGAAGGAATGATGCTGAAGCTGAAACTCCAGTACTTTGGCCACCTCATGCAAAGAGCTGACTCATTGGAAAAGACTCTGATGCTGGGAGGGATTGGGGGCAGGAGGAGAAGGGGACGACAGAGGATGAGATGGCTGGATGGCCTCACTGACTCGATGAACGTGAGTCTGAGTGAACTTCGGGAGTTGGTGATGGACAGGGAGGCCTGGCGTGCTGCGATTCATGGGGTTGCAAAGAGTCGGACATGACTGAGTGACTGTACTGAGGATACACTGCCAAATTTATTATGAGATTCATAATCTCATATTGCAGTAATAAAAATAGTTACATATTGTACAGAATGAGTTTCGGGTGTGTCTGCCAAATTTGCACAAGATTTATATAGATTTTTAAAATTTTGGCACAGAGTCCAAGAGCATTTATAAAATCAGAAGTAAATTTGAGATGTTTGTTTACTTAGCTTTTAGAAGTTAGGAAAAAAGGCTTGAAGGTGTATAATAATGTTTCCGTGTACTTTTTATTCATTTTTTGAAAACTGTGTCATTTGGGCCCATTTTTTTCAAGGTTGGTGGGTTTTTGTGGCTTTCTTTTTTTTTTTTTTTTTGCTGTTTTTCAACCTGAACTTGTCTTTGGTGCTGATAGAAATTTCCTCTGAGAACAGTTCGTTTGTTAGACTTTTATTTCCTCTTCACAGAAAATAATAACCTTATTAAGATCATATTTTCAGGTATAGTGGAAGAATATCAGCTCCCCTATCATGACCTGGTGCCCAGTGACCCCTCTTATGAGGACATGAGAGAGATCGTGTGTATCAAGAAGCTGCGGCCCTCCTTCCCCAACCGGTGGAGCAGCGACGAGGTGAGGTTGGAGGTCACTGTGTGGCCATGACCAGTGTCGAAACAGACTTTTGTCCTTTTGCCAAAATTCCAAATATTTATTGCAGGAATTTGTCTTCTCTGTTGGAATGGTAATGGTGCGTCATGGCAGCAATTTATGTGGAGATAAAAGCAGTATGTCCCATTATCTGTTCGTTTCTCCTGTTTGATTTTGCCACTTCCAAAATACATTGAATGGGTCAGTGTTTAGCCGACATAACTGATAACATGATTTCATTTACTGGTGATGTCCTGACACGTGCATAGAGGCTGTTATTTCTCCGAATGTGCGTGTGTAAAACACCATGAATTTTCTCTGTAACAGACTCACATACAGCATTCTCTCATGTAATGAGAGAAGAGGTAGGTGTCTGAAGAGCTGAGTTTTCTATACACAGAAGTGGTACAAGGTGACCTAGGTGAGACGCCTGACTGTGCTGTGGATCTTCCTTAATAAGGATGACGTGATGCTGTGGGAACAAACCCACACTCAGTTGGGCTCTGAGTGCGCCCTGGTGAAACCTACACAGCAGATCTGAGACGAGCGGCCCGGAAGCAGGAAGTGAGCCAGCCAGCCTTGCCTCTCCTGCCCTCTCTACGCCTTGCTCACCCCTTCTCCATCCGCCCTGTGAAACTCTGGACCCCTCAGACGTGGAGTGTCTGGTGGCACTCGGAGTGCCACATTCAGAGAGGAGTTTGAAGCATCCCTTTAAAAAAAAACAACAGTATCCAAGCCAGTGCAGACAAATGGACAGAACACTGTTTATAAACTAATTCTTCAGTGTTAATTGCATTTAAAAATAACTTTTGGTTCTTTGGTTTTGTGGCCAGTTACTGAAATGCTAAATAATACATATGTTTCCCAGTGAGCTGTGCAGAAAACCTTATAAGATGCTGGAGATTATATAATTTTGAAGGTGGTTATGGGCATTGATATTGCTGAGTCCCTTCACTGAGGATTTCTAATGAAGCGAAATGGTGCTTTTCAACAGGAAGGCCGATAATTGACGTGCCACAGGAGAACGCAGGAGAAACTTGTAGTGAGGCTGTGCACAGGTCATTAATCTTGTTAAATGGTATATAGTGTGATGCTATTATTGTAGCGGACAGCTATGATTGAGGAATAACCATGTTTGTTTGACTAGTATGGAATTAGATAGAAGATTTAAGCTCATTGAGTGTTAGAGACAGTCTGGGAGTGTGCAGTGGAATACAGGCTCCCTAGGTATTTTTGTATTTGTTTAATCTGACTTCAAAGACACTCTTCTACAATCAGCAAAGCCACCTGCTTGCTCCTATCACAAGGAAAACATGGAAATGTGCTTTAGTCCTTTAAGATTTGCACAAGAAAGGAATGTTTATGGAATTTTATGCCTACATGCTTTTAAGACTATCTTTTAAAAGCACATTCAAATTTCAGAAACCCAGAACTAAAAGCCAGTGTCAAATGCCAGCCTTACAGATCACACGTTTCTCTAGTGTAAGTCCAGTTTTCCTTTTCCTTTCTGCAGTGTCTCAGGCAGATGGGGAAACTCATGACGGAATGCTGGGCTCACAATCCTGCCTCAAGACTGACAGCCCTACGGGTTAAGAAAACACTTGCCAAAATGTCAGAGTCCCAGGACATTAAGCTCTGAGGCAAGAATAAGTGTCTCTGGACAAAGCCAGCAGATATTCTTCTGTTTGTGGGCAGAGCAAAAGATGTTCCAGAAGCATCTACAGTACCAGCCTCGCACATCCTCCTGCTCCCCAGAGGGTGTATTCTTACCTCTCAGGGAGCAGCCTGGACAAACAGAAGTTTCCAGAAGCACGGATTCCTCGTGTCTGTCTGTAGGAGGGACACGGGTAATTTGTTCAAGATATGATGCATGTTGCTTTCTAAGAAAGCCCGATATTTTGGGATTGCCTTTTTTTTTTTTTTTCTCAAAAGATAATTTTGCCAAAATAAAACAAAAATGTAAATGTTTCAAGGTATATACTATTTTACTTTAAAGAATAACAACTAAAGTTCTTCCCAGAAACTCTGCGGGAAGGTAAATTAAAATATGTGTTTCCATTGGTAAAATGTTGTTGCACTCTACCAACCAAAAGACAATCGTTGAAGCTGGAGAACCGAATGGAACTCATCTTAAAAGCCCCGACGTGCCCCTGCCTCCTCAGACCACTCTGGCCAGCCCTGCGCTGGGGCAGCCGCAGCAATGTGAACGCACCTGGGTACCGGCACCGCCTGTGTGGGACCACCTCTCGGGATTCCCACCCATGACCTTCTGCAGCTTCAGAGGATGTGGGACAAATGAAGGTTTTACGTGACTCTACTAGAAGTAAATGTTAACACTGTTCTTCAGAACCACTTTGTATTTCTGATTCTGTTAGGTTTTTTCTTTCATTAAACACAAAGCTTTTGTGTGTGGGAAGCTGAACCCCTGCATGCTTTTGATCTCTCAAATGAAAGGATCAATATTGAGTAAAGTGGCTGTCAGTTGTGTCGAAGACAAGACGCTTTAAAATAGAGATAACTTGCTCTTGTGCTCTAAGAAGATGGTGTCAAAAAGGTAGGCGGTGAGGACGGAGGTGCGCATGGCTTGTGTCTTAGGTACGCGGAAGAGACCTCCTCTGGCGCAGGGGGGAAAGGTGTGCACAACTTATTGTGTACAAAGAGGGTTTCTTTTAGTTATTATCTGCCTTTTCTCTGAGTTTAGAGGAGAGGAAACTTATATCAGGTTAATTGAACTAACTTTAATTTTAAATTAGATAAATATAACCTCCAAATGGAACAGCAGAGGAGCGCTAGTGGAGACAAGATATTCTGGCTGTTGTGACTGAGTCTAGAATAGATACAGACGGAGGATGTAAGTCCTAGGTGAGAGCATCACATCTTAGGAGTGCTGACTCAGTTTATTTTTATTTTCGTGACGTTCAACTCATTCTTTAATTTATTATTGTTTTATTCTCTGTGGCACTTATGCAGAACATCTCTCCACCTATTCAGTTATGTAGGCATAAAAACTTATGAGCAGCAGGAGTCAAATCATTGACAGGGCCAGTATTCCTTAACAACAGGAGCATAATAAAGGGTACAATTGTACACATCCCTCTCAACCTTATTCATTTACTTCCTGACTGTGGTTTTCTTTTGCTTCTTAGAATTCTGTAGTGTTTAGCAAAGAATTGGGAAGCCCCTCCTCTTTGCCCTTAAAAAAAACAAAAACCCCAAAACAGCAATTCTATTCTTTCCAGAATACTCCAGGGGGCAGTGTTTTATAACGCATTTTCATTTCCCCACTTGGTGGCTGAAGGATGGAGAGTTTTTGGAAATGTGACAGCTGCACGAAAAATGAGAAAATATTTTCCTGACTTCTGAAGTGAGCTTGCAGCTGGTGACTGATTCCTCCAGAAAGCCTCCGAAGGCAGAGCCGACTGTGAGCTGTGCTTACCGTCTGGGAGAAGCAGTGTTCTGTGTTCAGCATTCACTCCCCAGTGTTTCATAACCATGGCTCCTTTGTAACAAGATTTGCTTAATCCTTGAATATGAAAAAAAAGTTTCTGCTTTTTCAAAGATTAAAAACAGTTGGTTCCAAATATAATTATTAGAATGCTGCTTTTACTGATATTAAGATAACCTGAATAATAGTGTAAATGTTCCCTTTTCTTAGGTCACATATTCTTTGTGATCGCTTAGTAGGGAGTATGTGGCTAAAGCTAAGTGTGATAATCATCTGAGCCTAGGAGAGAAACTTCAGTGCCTCTAATCAGATCATCTGTAAAACAAATAAGTAGACATTTATGTCAGTTAAGTGGGGACATGTTTGTGTTTCTTGATTTTCCCTAAATTTAGGTGATGTTTGGGCTTAGTGCTTAGGTAACAATGTGGTTTTGTCTTTCATAACTTCTTATACATGGATAACTTCAAATCAGAATATACTGTGGAGATGTGATGATTTGAAGGTAAGCTAGATTTCTAGGGATGTGTTGGTTCCTGTGAAAAATAGGAAGAAATTAAGATAGTGTCCAAATTTCTTTCATATAATTTGTTTGGTTGCTTTGGAAAAATGGATAGCTTACTCTCTAATTCCCAACCTGGTATACTCACTGTGGACATTTAAAAATTATCCCTGGTATACTTAAAAAGACACATTAGTTACTATTGTGTTTTAATGATATAAGAATTTATTTATGAATAGATTTTTTTTCCTGTCTTACCAAAATCCACCTCACTTAGGAAATATTAAATTGTTCTTAAAGAGACTACCTACTTACTTCCAAATAATTAATTTTGATTTTTACTTTCTGGTAGCTCAGAAGTGAATTTTATTTTTTTGTTTTGTCTCTCAGTAGAATAGTGGGGACCTGGAAATAATGTAGATGATTGCTTACTTTCAGGACGATTTCAAAGACTAAAATTTTCTTCTAACCTTTTCCCTGCAAAGGAATCCTAAAATATTACTTGTTAGCTAATATAAGTTTTGTATGCTAAGATATTTGGGTTTATAGTTTATGTATGTGTGTGTATATTATATAAATATATGTATATATAAATATTATGTTCAGTTTGGAGTCTGGCACAACTCCATTATGTGGATTAGAGAGTAAAATATTATGGATGATAAAGTACTAAGTGAAACATAATATTTATTTATATAAAAGGGTGTAGATTGTTACATCAGAGGCAGCAGCGCTATATGAACATTGTATGTGAGGAGACATGTCTCTGACCTCCTGTAACGCGCTGCTTGAAAGACACTAGTGACCATTTTTTTTATTCTCAAAACAAAAACTTCTTATAAAATATGCTTAGATTTTATTTACAGGGAATTCTTCGACACGTTTCAATTGTAGTCAGGTGGAGCGAGTACTGAATAATGATCGACTTTCATGTTTCTGGAGTCATGCATATTCATTAGGAGTGACAGTGTTTTGTGTTGTTGGTCTGTTCTTTGTTGGTAGGTGGAAAGGCACTGAAAGAAGTACAGTTTTTTAAACTTGAAAAATTCTATAGTTATAGCTCCTTAGAAAACTTAGTCACACAGCCGTGGAAAGGAAAGAAGGCATCAGAAGTGACTTAGTTTAGCACTTATGATTCCTTTCGTAAAACAAAACGAAAAAAACAATGCCATATTTTTTGGAGAAAAGTTAGACTATATAAGGGATTTTGTTGTCTGTTTCAAAAGAAGACTCATTTGTGTTCTTTTGGGGAACCAGTGCCTTACTGAATTTGTATATACTGTAATTATTCAGAACTAGGGAACACACAATTGTATTTGTTACAAATTGTATATGGCTTTGTTTTAACATTCCCCCTAATAAAATGGTTTCATTCTCCCCTTGGAAAGAACACGTCTGTTGTCTTATAGTTGTGCCTGTTCTCTGTCTGTAAAAATGTCACGTTGTAATGGGCGGGAGAGGCAGCCGTGGACAGCGATGCGAGTGAGTGTGTGCCGTGGCGGCAGGAGAGCTGGACGAGAGGTCTGATGGCTCCGATTCTGTCTGTAATCAGGAGGCATAACCATCTGTTGAGAGTGAGAGGAAAGGTAGGAACCTTGGTGACGAGGTCACAGGCAGCTGCTTACAGGCAACGCCGAGGGCCCCGTGGAGACGGAGAAGGCTGACTGTGGCTGGTGACCAGGGTGTGGCCACTGGGCGGGTTGTCACACCAGACAACCCGCGTGTGAACCTGGGCCCCCTCATTGTCCCCGCTCTGTCAGGGTAGCCCTGTTTTGACCTCTTGAAGACTCGGCTTCTTCCCCTTGAAGACAAGAATAATATTAATCTCTACTGCATGGAGTGGTTCTGAAGATGAAATAATCCATGCCATGCCCCCTAAGCATTAGGTGAAGCACTTGATTATTACTAAATATTAGCTGTTATTACAAATTCCCTGTGCTCCTCTTCTATGTATTAATAGTTTATGGTGTTTTTTTTTTTTTTCTATCAGGAGCCCAGATATAGGCCTGGAGATTGCGACAGCTGGTTTCATTTCAGGTGGGAGTTACCAGGCATATGCAGCACGGAGCCCTGGAAAATAAGACTTATCATCAAGGGAACAGCAGACATGGTCCAGAGGAGGGAGGGGACTAAAGAAGAGGCTGGTGACAGGTCCAGAGAAACTAGGTCAGAGGGCAGGGAACCAGGCTGGGGTCGAGGTGGTGCATTTGCAGTTATTGAGAAAGAGGCTGTGTTCAGAATCAAGATTTCAAAGAGTGAGTCACAAGACCAAGGACAGGCTGAGGGTGTGCTCACAGGGGTGGATGGATTTATTCATGGACACGATGATTGGTGATGACCCATGCATGCCAAAGCCAGGTTGTTGGGTCTGTCATTGTGCATTTTGAAGCCCCCTAGGATGGTGGTGGTCTAATGACATGAAGATTATGAGACAGGATTCACCAGAGGCATCGGGGGATGGGGGCAGAGGGTGGAGACAGAGGCTGGTGGGGCCTGACGGCCTCATGTGCGACAGAGTGGGCATTCGTGCAAGGGCAGCGACCTGGCAGCAGCACCCCAACGGTAGGAGAGAGACTCCATCCTTCCTACCCACTGTGAAGTCTGTGGTGCGTGGCGCAAACAGGTTGTTGCTGTTATTTCTGAATCAACGTGCCCCAGAGAGGAGACAGCCATCTGTAGAGGGAGAGGGAACACGTTCGGGTGTCTGTCCATGGACTGGGAATCCTGGAGGCCAGAGTGAAAACTTTGGTTTCGAGGCCATCCAGGGGTGTCTTAGACAGTAAAGAATCTGCCTGCAGTGCAGGAGACCCAGGTTCTATCCCTGGGTTAGGAACATCCCCTGGGGAAGAGAATGGCAACCCACTCCATACTATTCTTGCCTGGAGAATTCCGTGGACAGAGGAGCCTGATGGGCTACAGTCCGTGGGGTTGCAAAGAGTCGAATTTTCACTTTCTACTTTCACAGTGGAGACTGGATGCAGAGAGAGGAGACCCAGAGTCACTGGGGCACCGGGAGCACAGAAGGGCTGGCACCTCAGTTCCCAGAGGCTCCAGGGTGTGTGACTGGCTGTGCTGAGTCAGCTGCAGTCATGCCAGGAGAGTTCACCCCAGCATGGGGATTCAGATGGATTTCAGTCACGTGCATGGTTTTCATCGTCTCAGTTTCATAGAAGTATATAGTCTGAGCCCCAGACTTCTTCCCTATAAATTGAGCCCCACCTCATGGGGCTCTGAGGAGAAACAGATGAGGTGAATGTGGGAAGTCTGTGTGGCTCCACTCCAGGCACACAGCAGGTGCTCATAAATACTGCTTTCCCTCACAGATGTTAATTTTGCAGGATGTAAAGCTGGCAATGTGTGAAACTAGCCAGAGTCTGCAGTGGGGACACCCTCTCCCACCCTGTCTGCACCCCACTCCTGGATGCTGTGGGCTTTCCTGGACTCAAAGGCAGAGATGGCAAACCCCAGCTGAGGTGAACAGCATCTTTGCTTGCCCGGGCCACTTTTAAGTTGAATGCTTGGTGGTTCCTTCCCACCCCTGCAGCAGAGCACAGGTGATCCTGACTTTTGTTCCTGTGAAGCAGTGCCTTCCCAGGTTGTGCTATTAACTGGTTGTAGGGAACTCTGGGGCTGATAAGGGTTCTTTTCCTGGGCCACATGCCAGAACGGTCTAGTGACATCAACCCAGAGAGGGGCTCTGGTAGCCCTCCTCCCCAACTCGGAAAATGTATGTGTGTTTTGCTGGGTACAGTTTTCCCAACAGCAGCCCCAGCCACCAAAGTTCCAAAGCAGGGCTCAAGGGATGATCGTGGGCTGAGCCCGTGCCACTGTATACTGTCTTTGTGAAGTGCCGTTTCATTCTTTATGGAGTTTTCATTCTTTAAATGGTGCTAACTTCTCAGCCGCAGCGCCCACTTCTCCCTTCTGTTTTACCAGGACTCTGGTTTACCCGGACTCCAGTGCCACCATTTCCTCAGCTCTGACCCACAGCTTGTTTTGTGACCCCAGTCTTGGATGGTCTTAAGGGACAGTAATGTCAGGACAGGTCCAGTTACTCACAGGCTCTGGCGGCCAAGGGTGAGGGGCAGGAATGGGCAGGAGCCTCCCCTCTCAGAGCAGCTCCCTCACCAGGAAGAGGCTGCCTCAGAGTCCCCTGCACACTTGGAGCACCTCTCATGCTCATCACTCAGAGGGAGTGGCCTGCCGTCCTCCACAAATTGAGCAGGTCAGCCTGGTGTTCGCTCTAGCTCTGGGCATCCTCCCTTTTCATTTTGTACCTACTAATGTAGCTGTTGCTTCCTAGATGGCTCAGTGGTAAAGAATCTGCCTGTAATGCAGGAGACACAGGGAGACTGGGGCTTGATCCCTGGGTCAGGAAGATCCCCTGGAGGAGGAAATGGCAACCCACTCCAGTATTCTTGCCTGGAAAATTCCACAGACAGAGGACCCTGGCAGGCTACAGTCCATGGGGTCTCAAAGAGTCGGACACAACTGAGTGATTTAGCACACATATGCAGTGTGGCTCTTTGCAGACTTTTGTTTATTTTAAAAATTTTATTGAAGTATAGTTGACTTTAATGCTGTGTTAATTTCTGGTAGTAGTTTCATGTTGAATTTAGTTCCCTGTGCTATAGGGTAGGATCTTGCTATTTATCCATCCTACATACATTAGTTCGTGTCTGCTAATCTCAAACTTCCAGTCCATCCCTCTCGCATCCCTGCTCCCCCTTGGCAACCACAAGTCTGTTCTCCATGTGCAGAATTCATCTGAAGTGGACTATATGAGGGTCTGGCCTTCGTTCACTTTTTTCCCAACTCTCCAGGGCCTCTGACCCACTGTACCTAGACCCGGTCCCTGCCGTAACTGCTCACTGATATCACCTGGGAACTTATTAATAATACTCCCAAGGCTGAGTCTACACCCCAGACCTATGAATTCAGGTTCTCTGAGGGTGAGATCCAGGCAGTCATTTTGTAAAGCTGCTCAAGTGACACCATTGTGCACAGAGGCTTGAGAAGCATTGTTCTAGAGACTCATCCTGACCTGAGGGAGGCTGCGGTCCCCATCAGTGCAGAGTCTAAGGGCTTTTCCACGCTATTGAAGAAACACGGGGTGACTCTTCACACAGGGGAGGGCTCCATGAGGGAATAAGTGAGGCAGCACACTCTGTTGCTTATAAATATAATTTATTACCTGTTTAAAAATTCTTTCTTACATTTTGTACATGTTGGCTGACAGGCTAGATGCAGGCAAATTTACAAACCAAAGAACTGCAGGGAAATGGAGAGAGGCAGCCAGGGCTAGCATCCCTCACTTCCAGTGCACGGCAACTCGGATGGGACCCCACAGAGCACGCTTCTGCAAGGGGTTTCTAGAAAAGGAATTGCATAGAAGATACAGCAAGAGGGAACTCCGAAACAACAAAAGAAGTGTTCCATATCTGAAAAGCTAAGGTGGTGTCATTGTGTTTGAGAAAAGGAGGACAACACAGCATAAAACCTTAACTGTGCCGTTTCCACAGTTGAACTGTCCCCCAGGACTAGCAGGTGGGTGACACGTCTCTATAGCACAGACTGCTGGGGAGTTTTCTCTGACAAACATTGGTTGTCTTCTTTAGAAAGAATGAAGAGGAGGTCACAAATGTGTGACAGGTTAACATAAACGCAGTGAACATGTACAACACCGTGACACACAGCACACACACACACACACACACACACGTAGGGATGCCCTTCCCTGCAGCTGGGCTGAATGCATCCTCTTGGGAGGGTGAGGGTCTCACTACCAAAGGGGAGGCCTGGAGAAGAGCAAAGGGGAGGATGCAGGTTGCACCCTCAGCTTGTTCTGACTGCTGTTTTCCTGCTTTTTCAAGGCCTGGAGGAGTGTGTGTTAGAATTTACTTGCCCACATTTACAGGTGTCACCTAACAGTATTAAAGAGGTGAGGTGTTTTGCGCTGGCTGTGGATTTCTTGCTCTCTTGCTCGATCAGGTTTGGCATCTGGGATGTTTCAGGTCACAGGTTTCGGACATTACCTCACCACAGTGCTCACCTTCAGAGGTCAGGGTCTCTCAATGCTTAGGCTGCTGATAAGCAATAATTGCCCATGATTCACCTTCTGAACTCGGTACTGAGGGTTATTCCACCCTGGCTGGTGCCATCACCTTCAGTAGCTGCTCTGATACTGCCAAGTCCAGGAGACTTTGAAATTTAAGATTGGCACATAGGACTTAAACATATTGGCTAAAAGACCCTGAAGTGTTGCAGCTTCAACAGCTTAGCCTTTTGCTGAGGCACAGTCTGAAATGGCAGGTGTGGAGGCTGGTGTATACCATAGCAGACGCTTTGTCTCATGGGCAGCTGACCTCATCTCAGGCCACCTTCCTTTTTCCCTTCTCAATAGCTGGTGGGTCAAGACTGCTGACACTGTGGAATCCCAGATCATCTCCGGACAGTTCTCTGTAGTAAGTAAAAGTCTGAAGTGTACGGCTGGCTGGGAAATAGCTTCTGTATTGGCTGGTTTTGTTTGCCAGTGCATTTATGGAGTTCCTGTCTGTCTGTCCTGGCAGCACTTTCCTTGACCATGCTGAAATACGGCCAGGTGTGTATGTTATGTCCGGGTGCATGAGCCTGTTAATACTCCACCTGAAGATCAATTCAGGCAGGTGACAGGGCCACTGAAGAAGCTGAGAGCCATGAACTCTTCTGAAGACAGATTTTTAGAGCAGGATTTCCAAAAATGGGGCAATCACGGGGCTGATAAGACTAAAGTATCAGGAAGTTAATTGTTAGTATGTAGAGCAAACACACCCAGTGACATATAAGGCCATCTCCCTATTTTCACAAATTGGTTTCAGGCATGAATTATGGAAATATCTATGACTCCAATGGCTTACTTAACCTGTATAGACACAGGCTTAAATTATTAATGCTTACAATGTATTTATTCCCCTTATGTCTTATTCCATAAAAAAATCATTTAAGATGCAAAGAACTTTTTCAAAATAATCATTACAGCCAGAGATTATACAAATAGATTTCTTAGGGTAAAGAAATAGCACTTGATTGCACAGCGGCAAAGTTCTAACGATTTCAGTTAACATTACCTCAGTAAAGTTTAAAAAAATACAAAAAACCAAAAAGGCAAAGTGTAATCGTTGGTCCTATGAGGCACTCAAAAGGTAAAGCAATGTTTTATTACCTTGAGATAATCAGTCATAAAAATATTTTCCTTATTGGTTCCATAAATTCTTCTAATGCTCATTGACCATTATCATCTTTACAAATAATCGATTTTGAGGGATGGCATGATGGCATTCTGACTCACAAAAGCGCCTCTGCTCTCAAAGCAGATGGATCAAACCCAGTTTCACTTGGCTGTGTCCACAGGCATCCTTCCTGTCATTGGCCTCAGACTTGGACTGGTCTCTGTACAAGACTGATAACTTGTCCAGAAGCCTCGCTCAGCAAGAGCCATAGCTCCTGTTCAACCTGAAGTCCGAAGACTAGATAAGGAAATTTTTTCTACCTATTTTATACCCTCTGGAAGGTCAGTATTGTTCTGTGCTTGACCTCATGTGGGCAGACCTTGGAGTGGCAAAGTCAGTGAACCCTGAGCAGATGGTGATCGACCACTGCTTCCCTCCTCAAACATCCACGAGAGACAGAGGCAGACGTGGACCAGGAGCGCAGCCGCTGTGCTCCCAGCAGAGACACACCTCAAGACGTAAGCCAGAGGCTTGTCTGCACCTCTCCAGAAGAAGGTAAATAAAATCTCAATTCTACTATTGCAGTATTTAAAATATCTTGCTTATACCCCTAAAAAGTGTTACTGACTGTATAATTTCTAGAGTGTCCTGAACTCACTCTCCATGACTTCTTCCTAATGAATCGTTCTACTATCTGAAAGTTGGGAGATTAAAATCTACAAAATAATAGTGCAAGTATTAGTTGCTTAATCATGTCTGACTCTTTGTGACCCCATGAACTGTAGCCCGCCTGGCTCCTCTGTCCATAGAATTCTCCAGGCAAGAGTACTGGAGTGGGTAGCCATTCCCTTCTCCAGGGGATCGTCCCAACCCAGGGATTGAACCCAGGTCTCCTACATTGCAGGCAGATTCTTTACCATTTGAGCCACCAGGGTAGCCCCACAAAATAGTAGTATGTATCAGTATAAAGGGTTGGAGCTACATGTTGTCTAAATATTATCCGGTAATTCATTTTTCAACTATTGTCCTTTGTCATGGGTGTCTTTCAGTTGCCATTTCATTCAGTTCTTTCTGGTTGGGCCTATGAGGGCATTAAATTACTAATAACCATTGTTGTTGCAGTTTAGTTGCTAAGTTGTGCCTGACTCTTTGTAACCGCATGGACTGCACCCTGCCAGGCTCCTCTGTCCATGAGATTTCCCAGGCAAGAATCCTACAGTGGGTTGCCATTTCCTCCTCCTGGGGATCTTTCCGACCCAGGGATCGGACCTGCATCTCCTGCTTGGTAGGTAGATTCTTTACCACTGTGCCACCTGGGAAGCCCCAGATGGCTCATGGTTATTCAGTATACCAAAGGACATCTCACCCCAAATACTGCCTTGCCTTGGAAGAGCTTACATTGCTCCCATGAAGATGGGCATTCTTCTGGGTAACTGAGGTGCGTGTCCACCTTGGTGTTCATGCTGTTTATGAAAAGGCTCTTGGCTGTGAGCACCTTGGTGTTACAGTTTGCTGACACCTTGTGCCCAGTTATCAATATTCTGAATCTAACTTTATTCCTTCCAGATCACATTAAGGAAATGTGATTTAGTGAGAGGAAAATGAAAACAGGATGAAACATCTGCCTTTAGATCCCCAAATTCAGAAGGAAGCTAGTTTCTTCTCCTTGATTAACAACCACAACAGTTTTCACTTCATTAGATGTAGTATTTTCATATATAAAACTTATTTCCAATTGGGTGCTGCTTATGTCTTCAAAAATAAGTATCAAAGAACTAAAAGTAAGTTTTAAAACACATGAAGCCTAGTGAAAAATATAAATAATAATGACAAATCTTCAAAAGCTGTTTTGTACAGATTTTTCTGTGTTTCTGTTATTTCTATAACACCAGTTTGAGATGTCAAAACCCAATTTGAGATGTGTGTGGAGTTAGAAACAAACGTACCAGGCTCATGAAAAGTGAAGTTGCTCAGTTGTGTCCGACTGTTTGCGACCCCATGGACTGTAGCCTACAAGGCTCCTCTGTCCATGGGATTTTCCAGGCAAGAATACTGGAGTGGGTTGCCATTTCCTTCTCCAGGGGATCTTCCCAACCCAGGGATCGAACCCAGGTCTCATGTATTGCAGGCAGACTCTTTTACCATCTGAGCCACCAGGGAAGCAACTAGGCTCATAATGACATGTAATTTTTGATATGGGTAATTTAAGTGAAAAAAAAGGTGAGAATAAGAAATGTCTATCTGATGTGAAAATTTCTGCATGTCTGTCATAAAGATGCTATACGTGCTGCTGCTACTGCTAAGTCGCTTCAGTCGTGTCCGACTCTGTGCGACCCCATAGACGGAAGCTCACCAGGCTCCCCTGTCCCTGGGATTCTCCAGGCAAGAACACTGGAGTGGGTTGCCATTTCCTTCTCCAATGTATGAAAGTGAAAAGTCAAAGTGAAGTTGCTCAGTCGTGTCCGACTCTTAGCGACCCCACGGACTGGAGCCTACCAGGCTCCTCCGTCCATGGGATTTTCCAGGCAAAAGTACTGGGGTGGGGTGCCATTGCCTTCCCCGCTATACGTGCTACAAGTATCCATTTGCATTGTCAGAAAACTCTTCCTGAGATTTCCTATTAAACTCGGGGCAGGTGGTGTTATGTACCACTAGATGGCACCACGCACAAGTGAGAGGTTTTTTTTTTTTTTTTCCTTCCAGATGAAATAAACTGGTTTTTGCTCTCAACCTACAGCGAAGTCCTAGGAATGAAAGGGAGGGCATGTTACAGGATGGCTGATGAGGTTGCTCCCTATATACTGAACTGTTGAGCCTAGACCTTCTGAGTTTGAGAGCAATTTAACAGCTATTACTTCACTCCCCAAAAGAAGGAAATCAGAATTTGCTGTGTAAATTATTTGATGCAAATGGCGTGCTATACATATGAAAGTTTGCTCCCCTCACAGGGAACATGATGGGGGTCTGTGACAGACAAGTACCTCACTTGTAAGGAATTAACCGCCTTTCCCTTTTCTGGTGCTAAGATGTAGAACCAAATACCAGGACGCACTTCAAGTGAACCCAGTGGCTTTGAAAATACAGTTCCTGCTATCTTCTGTAGTTCTATGTTGATGATTTTTTAAAAGTCAGTTTTGAAATTCATTTATCTGGATACTACATATTTGCTCCTTTCTATTTTTCATTAGGCATCAGATTTCTAATTCTTGACTTTCAGAGATGACAGCCCCTCAAACCAGCAATGGTGAGTAATCTTGAGAAGTCATTTTAAGATGCAGCAATGCATCATAACTCTTTTTTTGCTTCCTCCTTTTTAAAAATTAAGTTTTTTTATGTAGAGTACAATTTTACTATCTTTTGGTCAAAGATATATTGGTATAAGCATGATACACTGAACTTGTTTATTAGTGCAATCTTACCTTTCACAGCAAGTGTAATGTGTTTTTATGTACGGTACAGGGTGTGGTCTGAGAGAGACAGATGATGGAATCATCTTCATGTATCTAAAACAGAAGATAAGAAAAGGCTCCCTACCAAGGTATCAACCCTTTCTCAGTGATGAGGATAGAAAACCTGGGAATATCAACAAATTACCAAAACAGGTGAGGAAATGCATATGGAAAGAAGGGGAAAAGGGTAAGATTATTTCTAATTCAAATCCATTCAGTAACTTGGATACCTCTAGCCCCAAGGTGAACCACAGCCATGCTTTGAAAGTGCCGATTCATATGCAGGGGTGCTTGTTCAGTCTCGGTTTGACTCCTGGACTGTTGACTCTTTACCCCCCACCCCCAACCTGCTGAAAGAATTGAGCCCCTGTGTTAAAACAAAGAGCCTGTGTGGTCCTAAAGAAATATCACTGTTTACACAAAGTAGTCCGTTGACTGACTATTTTTCAGTTAAAAAATTTTTTTAATTAAAAAATTTTTGACCAAGACAATAATAGAACATAATTTGCAACTAGTCAGGAAGGCAACTGGTCCCAAGAGAGGAAAGAGAGTGATAAGGGGATGCCATCTCTGGGTGAACAGCATGATGCAATGACACGAAGACGAGACTTGAAAGCATAACAAATATGTTACAGGTCAGAATAATTATCTTCCAAGTCAGAACTATTTGGAAGGCATCATGTAGCCTGGGCGAAAGACAGGTTGAACCGTTAAATGATCCAGGTCAGCGTCCATTGTGGTCTTCAGACTGATGAAGGAGGCTGGAGGCATCACAGTGGGAAGTCAAACATTTGAGAACCTTGAGCTGATCTAATCCACCCTTCATTTTACAGGTGAGGAAACTTGAGGTCCAGTGAGGGTGAATGACTCTCCCAAGGGAGCACAGAATGACAATGACAAACCCAGAATGAGAACTGGTTTCCTGATCTCCAGCTCAGAGGCTGTTCCTTCAATCACACTGCCTCCATGGTAGATAGAGGACCCACCAAAGGTGTGTGGGGCTGTATGACCACAATACTGCATGAGCTTGAGTCCAGAGCATGTCCCATGACAATACTCCGGGGACAAAGCCCCTGCCTGAGCAAGCTCAAAGAACAGACTAGACGGATAGTCGGTAAGCATTTACCACCTTCTCAGGCAGAATGAGTGAAGAAAGATAAAAATGTCAAGGAAGCAAGGGATGCCTGCTTAATTAAACTGGTGACCACATCCACCTTGTTACAGGAAGGTGCCCAGGTCAGGTCGATACCTAAATACTAACAGTACTGCTAACAAAAACAAGGTAAAAGTAAATCCTTTTACTAGAATACTTGTAAATAGTCATCAATAATAATAATGATGATGATGATAATACCTTTAAAAAAAAAAAAAAAAAAACACTTCAAGTTGCATATTACCAACACACAAGTTGTGAAGAAATTCTTGTGTTGTTGAACATGAATCAAGGTCTTCCCTGTGATGATACAGCTTTATTCCCTGAGGGCATGAGACAGTGCCCTCAAGGAATAAGAAGTCTTATCTATTTCTCCTCAATGCTTAGATTCTCCACTTCCCTGATACAAACAGTAACACTGGGTCTACAAGTTCTAGAAAGAGAACGCTGATGGGAGGATTATCTGAGACACTTGGTGCACACAATTTGTAGGAAAACTCTTGTGATTTCTCTGTAAATTACTAAAGAGACACAGCAAACCGTCCACAGCTTCAACTTCAAATGATTTAAACAAAAATAGAACGAGCCATGGACAGTGTCTGCATCCCTGTCCAATTTGATGTAAACAACGTTTGTAGAAACTGGGTTTGTTAAGAAAGTTTATCCATATATCTGGATAGCAATAAAAAGCGTTTCCTAGGAAACTGTAAGATCCTGTACCACACAGCATACAGCCCAACTAAGAGGAAAATTAGGTTGATTTCTAAATTCAAGATACACATTTGTACAACTGTTCTTAACTCCTGTGGCGGTGTCCGAGTCGAGTGGGCGTGTACATTGCTAGTTGTGTCTGTCTGCCTTCTCTCTCCCGCTGCAGTCTTGCCTGTGGAGCTCACTGGTCCAGAAGGGTTTCCTCCTCAGCTGTGAGCCCCTGGGGGCTCCTCCTGCACTTCAGCCCCAGCCTGGGTCAGTACTGCCCTTCTGCTAATGACACTACTGTTTCATGTCTTCCCATTTCCTCTAAGACAGCTGCCAGCACGCTCAGGTTTCCATCTGGGAAGTTCTGTGCTTCCCAGAGATCCAGGATGACACCAGTTGGACTTGATTTGGTGGCAAAGTAATTCAAGTACCTGTAATTGGTAATGGGAAAAAGGGCTGAACGGTGTGACTTATGGGTCTGTTTTCTTTTCAGTCTTGACTAAACCTTTTTGTTTCTGCATTTCGATAAGTATCCTGGTCCCCCTTGAGAAACTGGGGCTTGCAGTGAGCTGTGCTGAATAAGTAGCTCATGTTTAATTAGGTCAGCCCCAGACAGGAGACGTGATGCTTAACTTTGTTAACCTCAACTCTGAGTAAGATAATTTAAGAGACAAGATGTCTATGGGTCACATCCTGAACAGGAAATCAAGAGGCTTATGTTTTCTTTCCAGCCCAGCCTCTGATCATCTTTGACAGGTCAGGCCTGGGGTTTTGCTTGGGAGTGATGGCTAAGTTCTAAAGAGAAGGGGCTCCTGAGGTCTCTTCATAACTTAACAGCACTGCTGTGTTTAGCATGTTAATTACCCATCCAGCATCCTCCTGTCCTGCTTCAACGGGAGGTGAGGAACAATAATTATTGAACGGCTATATCATTTAGGGGGATTTAGCCCATCAGCCTTGCAAAGTGGATCACAAAACCCGATGCTTAGAAAAGTCAGAGAAGCCCAGGATGTCTCTCAACCACGTATCTGCAACACCATGGTGCAAGAGACAAGGTAGGAACTTAATACATGTTGGCAGAATGAAAAGCAAGTAAATGTACAGATGGAAAGACAAAAAAGAATGTTGCTGTAACAGTTATCAGTCCTGAAGCCCTGTGTCTGACAGGAACCAGACTTGAAGCCTGGTCATACCCACCTGTCCAGGTTGAGCTTATGGGCCAGCATCCTCCAGTCGTGACCCCTCGTCTGCGGGGCATCCAGACTGCTACAGAGCTTCTGCCGGATCGGGGGCGGGATGCTGAAAGCACTGGGGCCCGTCATGGTGGTGATGGTGCTCGCTGGATCCAGAAGAGGCAGATCCATGCCAGTAGGTTCCTGTGGTTCAGGCAGGGCAACAACACAGCATTATTTCTGAAGACAAAAGCAATCCTTATTGACCCAGTCAACATAATGCCTCATTTGAAAAGATAAGAGGAGAATGGGTGCTATTATTCTCCTTACTGAGAATGACTTCTTTCTGGCTGCAAGTTGTGATTCTCTATAATCTGGCTTAGAGGGAGATGTGAGCTGACTTTGCACAGCCTGGGATTTATGGGTCTTCCTTCAGGACTGGGCTAGCCAGAGACCTCGTGTGTAACTCACTAACAGCTTTTCTACTAGAAATCTCCAGGATGAGCCAGGGAATGTCAATACTCCTAAAGGTTTAAATTTGGGGGTGGGGTGGGTTTGGGGGAGAAATGTTTGAAGGGGCAGTTCTTTCAGAATGAACTGATCTCGACCTGAGATTCTAGAGACTGTCTGACCCTGAGGGGAATGCCCTGGGCAAATGCTCAAGTACCTTCTCCCTCTGGCCTCTGTAGAAGATGGCTTGATTCTGCTTTTGTTGAATGAAATTAAACATAGCTCTCCTCTAAATGATATCAAATTAAGACTAATTTTTTAAAAGAAAATGGTGAATGCAGTATACTGCCTTAGGGCAAACTCCTAACAGAATCCTCCAATTGCTATACACCCTTAACTTAAAAAGAAAATCTAATTTTAGTAGAGAAAACCATAGATTGGCTTTTAAGATAGTTTCAGCTCATAAAACAGCATAAATGCAAAATCGGAATTTCATCTGCAGGAGAAACTCTAATCATTTTCTGATCACTTCTGCTGGTTGGAAAAGCAAAAGCAAATGTTGCCTGGGAACTATTAAAGTAATAAAAGAAAATCCACTTAATCTACTTTAAATGTCATCTCTCTCTTTTTTCCAAGCAGGTAACTGAGGTGAAGATAATTAGCTGCTGGAGGATAAAGTAGCCACATGCAGCTCCAGCCATCAGGAAGTCTCGGGGTCTGGCGAGGTGCTCCACCCAGAGGTCGGGGCCCCTGCCATGCAGAACCTCCCTAACCCTGCTGCTCCTGCACTGTGGGGCCCCAAGGTGCATCCTGGGGTGGCCTGCTCCGTGGCCCTGGATCAGCAGCCAAGACTCACTGTGAGGCTTGTGCATCACACCACACGGGGTCTGTCAGGGCCTTTGGAGGGCATGTTAGAGCAAAAAAAAAATTTTTTTTTTAACGTAGAACACACAAAAGTGTTGACTGTGATCATAGTCTTTGGCCTCAAAACCCAGAGCTTGGCAAACTCAGCCTCTGAGGATTGTACTGGCTGCTTTATGTTAACCTCCAACACGTACCAGGACTCAAAGGACTGGTGTGAAACAGAAGCAACAAATGGGAGCTAGAGTCCGTGAATCCTGAAGATCATTCCCTGCACTGGGCACAGAGCTCTTTTCAGGGGACCTTGAAGGCATAGTACTTAAACCAAGGGGACCAGAAGAGAGGGCGAAGGCACACGTTGGTGCTTTTCAGTGGATTTATGGTAGGAATGTTCAAACACAAGTGGCGAACACTTCTACTAGGTATAAATGGAGGTTGGGGCAGAGGTGTAGAGAACTCACACCTTAGGGCTACGGCCCACTTTGAGGTCCTCCGTGTGTCTTGTCTGGACCATGACAATGGGCTCTAGGTGGAAACCCAGCCGAACTGTGCCTGGCTGGCCAGGGAGTGCTGACTCATAGCCTCTGATGTTCTCATTGGTGGCCACACCAGCTCGCTGCTCCCTGCTTCTTACCTATGATCTCCTTTCTGCCACACTCATCTTCCTAAAGCCCAGCACTCACATTCTCCTGCCTTCTCTTAGTATCAAATGGCTTTCCTACTATCAGATCAGTCGCTCAGTCGTGTCTGACTCTTTGCGACCTCATGAATTGCAGCACGCCAGGCCTCCCTGTCCATCACCAACACCCGGAGTTCACTCAGACTCACATCCATCGAGTCAGTGATGCCATCCAGCCATCTCATCCTCTGTCGTCCCCTTTTCCTCCTGCCCCCAATCCCTCCCAGCAACAGTCTTTTCCAGTGAGTTGACTCTTCCCATGAGGTGGCCAAAGTACTGGAGTTTCAGCTTTAGCATCATTCCTTCCAAAGAATTCCCTGGGCTGATCTCCTTCAGAATGGACTGGTTGGATCTCCTTGCAATCCAAGGGACTCTCAAGAGTCTTCTCCAACACCACAGTTCAAAAGCATCAATTCTTCGGCACTCAGCCTTCTTCACAGTCCAACTCTCACATCCATACATGACCACAGGAAAAACCATAGCCTTGACTAGATGGACCTTTGTTGGCAAAGTAATGTCTCTGCTTTTCAATATGCTATCTAGGTTGGTCATAACTTTCCTTCCAAGGAGTAAGCGTCTTTTAATTTCATGGCTGCAGGCACCATCTGTAGTGATTTTGGAGCCCAGAAAAAAAAAGTCTGACACTGTTTCCAGTGTTTCCCCATCTACTTCCCATGAAGTGATGGGACCAAATGCCATGATCTTCGTTTTCTGAATGTTGAGCTTTAAGCCAACTTTTTCACTCTCCATTTTCACCTTCATCAAGAGGCTTTTTAGTTCCTCTTCACTTTCTGCCATAAGGGTGGTGTCATCTGCATATCTGAGGTTATTGATATTTCTCCCAGCAATCTTGATTCCAGCTTGTGCTTCTTCCAGTCCAGCGTTTCTCATGATGTACTCTGCATAGGCAGGGTGACAATATACAGCCCTGACGTACTCCTTTTCCTATTTGGAACCAGTCTGTTGTTCCATGTCCAGTTCTAACTGTTGCTTCCTGACCTGCATAAAAATTTCTCAAGAGGCAGATCAGGTGGTCTGGTATTCCCATCTCTTTCAGAATTTTCCACAGTTTATTGTGATCCACACAGTCAAAGGCTTTGGCATAGTCAATAAAGCAGAAATAGATGTTTTTCTGGAACTCTCTTGCTTTTTCCATGATCCAGCACATGTTGGCAATTTGGTCTCTGGTTCCTCTGCCTTTTCTAAAACCAGCTTGAACATCAGGAAGTTCATGGTTCACATATTGCTGAAGCCTGGCTTGGAGAATTTTGAGCATTACTTTACTAGCATGTGAGATGAGTGCAATTGTGCAGTAGTTTGAGCATTCTTTAGCATTGCCTTTCTTTGGGATTGGAATGAACACTGACCTTTTCCAGTCCTGTGGCCACTGCTGAGTTTTCCAAATTTGCTGGCATATTGAGTGCAGCACTTTCACAGCATCATCTTTGAGGATGTGGAATAGCTCCACTGGAATTCCATCACCTCCACTAGCTTTGTTCATAGTGATGCTTTCCAAGGCCCACTTGACTTCACATTCCAGGATGTCTGGCTCTAAGTCAATGATCACACCATCATGATTATCTGGGTCGTGAAGATCTTTTTTGTACAGTTCTTCTGTGTATTCTTGCCATCTCTTTTTAATATCTTGTGCTGGTCTGGAGGCCCCAGGTGCTCCCTCCACCCAGCAACCTGGCTCCCACCTTTCTCATGACTCTTCTCAGACTGGCCCATTCACTCATCCAGATGCCTTTCTTAATTAAGGGTGTTGTTCAGTCGCTCAGTCTTGTCTGACTCTTTGCGACCCCATGGACTGCAGCAATCCAGGCTTCCCCGTCCTTCACTATCTCCTGGAGCTTGCTCAGACTCATGTCCATTGAGACATGATGCTATTCAAACATCTCTGTCCTCCCTTTCTCCTGCCTTCAATTTTTCCCAGGGTCAGGGTACCTCACTCCATTATTCTTGCCTGGAGAATTCCATGAACAGAGGAGTCTGGCAGGTTACAGTCCATGGGGTCACAAAGAGTCGGACATAACTGCAACAACTAACACTTACACCTCACTTTTGCTAGTTCTTCTGCTCTTTCCCTGAACCTCTGTCAGGCCAACCTCTTCAAAGCCTAGACCAGAAAGCATGTTTCCTGAGCAAACACCCCAAGCTATCCGTCAGGAGCCCTCCTATAGCGCATCCCACAGCTTGGGATCTCCACCCCGTCTGCCCTGTGAATCCTGGCTGTACTTACAGAGGACTTCCTCTGACTTCCCCAACTGCTTGGAGATGAGAATGTTTTTGTCACCCCCAGAACTCCTATGATGCTCAGGACAGTGCCTTGCATACGGAAGCTCTTCAATTCATATTTGTTGAAATGAGAGAAAATGTTCCTTGATACAGAGATTGGATGAAACCCACTTTACAGAGCTTCTAACTAACTGTGGCTAAAGGCAAGGCCCTTCTCAGTGTTCAGTACTGAAGGTGAAGGCCAGGGAGAGGCAGGCACGACTCTCAGGAAGGTGTGTGCACATCCACCCGGTTCCTCTTCTCCTGGTGAATAAGGAACCGTCAGCACTACATGGACCTTCAAACCCTGCATCTCCAGCCTGTTTATTTCTGTGTGGACAAAGAAGAAGCCCCAAAGGGCATCATCTTGTCTCTCTTATCAGATGGCTGACAACAGCCTTGGAGGTAAAAGAAAAATACACACATACATTTACGTTTAAATTTTACCTACTAATTTCTGTTGCTATTATTTCTTCCTTTACTTCCAGGTAAAAGTAGAGTTTACTCTCACATAATGCTTATTACAATACTTGTTTATGATATGGTACCATCTGCCTTTGACATTACGATTCTCTTAAACATGTGATTTTTCACCATTAACCAAACAGCTGCTATGGCCTACATTTCAACACTCCATAGGAGAAGTAACTTTCCACTCCTGTATTCTGACTCTTTGGGAAGTCACTTAGAAAAACTAGATTTCCCCAAGCGTCCTTTTGAACAGATTATAGAAAACAGAAGAGGTAAATAGGATGGCTTTAGCAGAGTAAAGCTTTGGATGCTAACACTGTTCTCCGTGTGCACAGAAGGGCTGTGGGTCAACAGTTATAATGTCATTGTTTTTATAGTTAAAAGTCCTGAAGAGACTGAAATTCCTCTTTTACTTTTTTTCTCTCCTGGTGGGCACCTTCCCCTTTCTTACTTCCCTTACTTCTAAGAACCCTCTTACCATCATTTACATTTTGACACTCATTCATCCCCATGCCCTGCCAGGCATTTTCATTCTTAAACTTTATCTCTAGGTAAGGAAGGAATCGCTGGCCGAGGTACCCAGAGAGGAACAGCCATCCAGCTCCTGCCATCACCTTGGTCTACGTCTAGCACACATACAGCTGGGTCTCCCTGGGGGGCAGCAGGTCCTGCACCTGGCCGGAGAGGGCTGAGTGGCTTTAGAAAGGAGCGTGGGAGGAGCGGCACAGTCCTGGAAAGTCAGCTCCTTCTCAGGAGATGGGACACTGGAACTGCAACCTAGCCCACCCGCCAACTTGCCATGTGACCCTAGGGAGGAGCCGCAGCTAGCAGACAGACACCACCCATGGAGCCCTTTTTCTGCTTGGTTATAGCTTGTCAGTCACAGGGGACCCCACCTTGAGCTTCTGATGAGGATCCAGGGCTCAGGGCACTCCAGAGCCAATTGTTCCCCAGTGTACAGGCTGGCTCCCAACCTAAGTACCAGCCTGCTTGCACAGCATTCAGATGCTAACAACAGCCGTGGGACTCAGTGACCCAGAAGGAAAAGCAGCCGTGTTCCCCCTAATCCCCAAAGTCACCTGACTTGGGGCCTTTCTGCACACACATTCCCCCACCCCTGTTCACTGCGCTTGTCTGTCACAGGCCTGAGGGGACTTGAAGGGTGGGCCTCTCAGAGCTGACAGCCACCAGGTTGCAAAAGAAATCATCTTTCCTCTCTGTTGGCACAAGAAAGAAAGTCCTTAAACCATGATCACACTAGGGGACACTGTCCCCTCAGCAGGGGGAGAGCCCTGCACGGCGCCCTTTCATTTGCGGCCGCAGCTGATCCACCTTTTCATCACACAGCCGACACTCAGGCTGAACAGAAAGCAAGCATCAAAGGCGCAGACCTCCTCGCCCCGCTCCAAAATTCCGCAGCCTTTGTTGTCCCTGGAGCTGGGTGGTTATTGAACTTTGCAGACCTGCTGGGCCTGGAAAGTGAAAACACCCTCCCGAGCCAGCAGGGGTGGTGCTCTGGGTCCAGGCGATAGGCCGGCCTGTCGGAAGGCTGGGCGGTTGCCATGGCGCCCTGACACCGAGATCATGCCTTATGAATGTCACTGAGGTCTGTGACTGAAGTTGTTTATGAGTCAAAAGTCTCATGAAACTGCGGGAGGAAATGATGACCGCAGCTCGGAGGGCTGTGGGAAAGGAGGATGAGGCGGGGCCGATGCGCTTACCCCCTCGGTTTGCTAAGGAAGACCGTCCTTAAATACGACATGTGGAGAGAGACACCCGGAACACGGTGACATGTGGTTCACCACCGCGCATGAGCCGGCAAGGGAGGGGGGTCTTTTAAATCAGATACCGTAGTTCTAAAAGATAGCAGTTCTGTGCTGTGGCTTACGAAGCAGCACCAAGCCCCCGTTCTGCAGGCCCCAGAAGGGGCTGCCCCTTCCTTTCGTCTGGTCCTCTCTCGTCCCTTCAGCCTGAAGGGTTTCCACTGTCCTAACCCCAAATCCTGAGGTCCCAGGGAACCAGTAAGGTCATGAGCACCCCTTCTTTCCACCCACGGAAGTTTTAAATAGCAGCAGTAATTGTTATTTCTGAGATACATTCTAAAAGTCCCACCCGAAGCGCGTGAGGATCACAGCGAGGAAAGTGGTGAGAAGGCCGCTGGGAGAGATGCCTGGGTTTACCTTCTGTTTCTGGACTCCCTGTCACACTGGGGAGAGGGGCAGCTCTTCTTCTGTTGGGAGGGGGAGGTATACGACAGCAAGCACACCCGGAGCTTTCTCCTTTCAACATGGAGAAGGAAAAGAGGCGGTGGGCAGCGCACAGCTGGACAAAGGCAGGTGCACCACGAGCAAAGCAGCAGAACCGAGAGGAAGAGCTCAGTGGATCCCGGGGAACAGGGACGGTGGGGGTGCTTTGGGAAAGTTACTGACTGTGCACACGAGTAAATCCTTATGGCTGAAGTTCAGATGTGTGTAAGAAGTCCTTAAATTCATGTCACAAACCAGAAAAATCTTGTTTTTTGAAAAGGAACCTCTACTGCACTTTTATGTAGTGGTATCTCCCTGCGTTCATTAAAAGCACTGTCTTGTGAACAAGCCGGTCCTCCAGGACTCCCCTAGGTGCGCACTGAGATGCTTTGTACCTCTCGCTTGTGAGCACCGCGGGTGCCTCTTACCTCAGACACGGTGCAGTTCAGCTGGAAGATCTGCCCTTCTCCCTCCACTTGCCGCACACACAGTTTGCAGACCAGCTCCACTGTGTTCAGGCTGAATCTTTCCAGAGTGAACGTGCAGTGGAGGTTTCTCTGAGACCCACTCCAGACATGGTAGAAAGGAATTTCCTGAAGCACAGAAAAGGGGGAACCACAAATGAGGGACCCGGTGCTGCCAGGCACTTGTCTCAGCACCGCACGTGTGAATGGCGGTGCCTTCTTTACTCCTCACTGTGGGTCTGTGCACGAATATAACCCAACCCCCTTTTCAGATGGAAAGACTGAGGACCAGAGATGTTTACATAACTCACCCAAAGTCCCAAAGCTAGTAAGTGGCAGAGTTGAGGTCCAAAGCCAGGGACTCGGTCCCAGAACCCATATACCTAACCAGCCTGCCACTTCTGTCATTTATAAAAAAGCCATTGTAAGTGGTTTTTTTTTTTTTTTTTAAAGGTGTAGACAATTCCCCAAATAAAACCCACTCTACTCTAGTCACTACTCATGAAAAGAACTCCCTGCCAAGGTATCATGGAGGAAAGCAAAGAAGTCTAAAGGGTGATGCACTGACCAAGTTCCCTTTCATGCCCATGCCCTCCGCAGGACGAGGAAAGAATTGGAGGCTTAATTAGCTGACATAGGAAAGCTCTTGGCTTAAAAATCACCAAGCCTCTAACAGGCATACTTTCCTATGAATCTAGATCACCTCACAGAGCCCATCCTAGAATCTGGAGACCATGTTGGTTAAAAGCAGAGGCTTGGAGCCAAATTAAGTACAAATGAGATGCCTTCCCCTTGTTTACTTGGTGATTCGGGGCAAGCTGCTTAACCTTTTCTGTTTCCTCATCTGCGATAAGCCTGTGCATCAGCAAAAGAAAAACCTGAATGAAGGGGGTTAAATGACATTCATCAAAATACATGAGAGTCTGGCAGATGGTGAGAACTCAGCCAGGCTTAGCTTGAAGTATCATATTATTATTATTATTATTAAAACAGTATTTTCCTTTACAGTTGCAAAAAAAAAAACCAACTGTTCATAAAGGGAGAAGATTTATGGCAGTTGCAAAATCAGAGAAGAGAGAAAAGGAAGGAAGAGATTTAATGAGCAAGTCAAAGCCAGTCTCTCAATCAAGGACTGACTTACACAGAAGAGTCTGGCATGTGCCCCCATCAAAGCTCAAGACTGTTAGTGAACTAGTAGGTTTTTTCCCCCACAATTTATATGTAAGTACCAGACATCTGAGAGTAAGAATGCAGCTGCAAATCTTCCCTTTATCTCTTCTAGTGCATTCATGGACTTCCATCAGGAAATCACAACCAGTGCAGATGCAGCCCCGGATGGGGGACAGGGTGTGCTGCTTATCCAAGTGTGTCAGTGACTCCCAGGACTGGGACTGAGATTAGGGAGCCCATTGCAGCCTCCTGAGAGCCCGGGCTGGCTGATGGAGGCGGAGGTGAGAAACCTCTGGAGAGTCTTACTTTCCCCTCATACGGCTATATACAGAGGGGACCAGTATTCTGATGCTCGTATTTAATAAAATCCTGGCCAGGTTTTATTTTTACTTGCTATTCCAAGTTTCCAAGATGACGTTTCCTCTAAGTTTTCAATGTAAAGGCACTCTCCTAGCCAGGCTGAAGCCTAATCTGTGTCATGTGGGATACCAAGGTTCTCTTTCTCCTATGAATGCTTTTGAGGTTAGTTTATCAACTCAGTGTTAACGTTACTCTGAAAATGAACAGAAATGATAGACTTGAAGTCCTATTTATTGAAAGTAAAACAATGATAGTACACTTACCTGAAAGTATTAAGAAAAGAGCATTTCCTCCAGTACGTCTAGAATATTTTTCGAAAATCCTAAATAACGCCAAACTATTTTGGAGGAGTACCGAAGTTAAGATTACTTTCAAGGGATGGAATATCTTCTGTCTAAATCAGTCCAGTTCTCTTTCTTAGAGATGTCTTCAAGCCTTCAGTTCATCTTGGGAACCTTACCTGATATTTGGCCAGTAACTTGCTCTTCCAGAGGGAATGGGCAATATCGTGAATGGATAGGCGCAGGTTGTGGGTGCTGCCTTTAAAGTGAAGAGCCTTAGGTTCTTCTAGGAGCTGTCCTCCCATCTGTCGCTCGAGCTGCAAAACTTCCTGCAACGACATGCCCCAAACCAAAAGCAAATGACTGACGGGCATCACTCGCTGGCATCTTCCTCATTCTGCCCCCCGGCCCCCACACCTAACTGTGCAACACAGGACCTCATCCTCCAGCCTGGAGGCCCTCCAACAGAGGCTCTGGCCAGTGTGCCTGTGACTGGTCCCTATGGACCACGGGCTGTCAGCAAAGCCACAGCGCACTTGGGCAGCACACTCAGTACAGTCTGTGCTTCCCAACAGACAAATGGGATATTTAATCAAATACAGGGAAATAACAATCAGGGCCCTACGTGGGGAGAACTCCCAATAAAAGAAAAAACAGGCAGAAATATAAACATATAAGAAAGTAGATTTTCAATGAACTTTCAGGGAAAAGGGCAAATAATCAGAAAACAAACCACATCTTGGATTGGTTAACACCAGCCAACAAGTAAAAATCTGGAATGTGTTTGGGGCACACTTTCCTATCTTTTTTTAGTTTCCTTACCTACAGAAAGACAATTTCTGTTTAAAATTATCCATTACACAATTCCTAAGTATCAAAAAATTAAAACAGGTTTATTAAATATTCTATTAGAGAAAAGTATACAGATCAGGAGGATTTTCCAGCACCAAATATTGATCTAAATAGTCACTCAGATTAAATTTTTTTAAAAAGTCACCTCATTTTTCAAGACCCACGGCTGATTAAAAAATTTGCTATGTAACTTTTCTTATGCCATAAATATGTAACATCAAGATAAATTCTATATCTACTTCCACTCCTCAAGCTCATTAATGGGAGTAAATGAAGCATTTCCAACTACAGCTGCAATTATCCAAACATCAGCAAACCATAAGTTATCAATGAATAAAATATCCTGAGTCTCTTCTGTGTCAGAACCATCCCTGTGCATTTTGTTCCCCTCAAGCTTTAACTGTTTTAGTAGTGCAAATACATAGGCATTTATGGCCTTTTTTCTGGGTTCAGGTAATAATGAATTTTATAGCACTATAAAAACAAAATCCGATTTTCTTCATTGGTGAGATTTCATCTGAAAGCTGGAGTTTGATACTTCAGGAAATCAGTCAGGCCCCATGCCGTGCACACATAGGGAACCTATTCCTGCACAGATACACGGTCACAGTGGAAAACTATAGTTCAGTAAGTGCAGAGCTTACTCACATCATTGATTAGATGCAAACAGCTCATCTCAAACTGCTCCTCTAGTGGTCCTTAACATCCATCATCTTTGAGTCAGGTCACTATTCTGCACAACGCAAGCTGCTGAGAGGTGCTATTAGGTATGTTATAGCAGGGAATGTTAGGGTAATGTGGAATGTGGTCTCAGGCAGGGACTCCTCTAATTAGTGTGTAATGGAAGAGATGAAGTAACAGCACATTGACACAGATGGGTGGGGGCTAGCTGCTTGAGAGCATCAGTGTTGAACATACTCAACCTTGGTGGCTGATGAGCAGCTATTACTTGTGGCAGGAGCCTGAGCAGGCAGCCCCCCGACAGACTTCCTGCGTCACTGTGCCCCGGCTCTGCTGTGTGGCAGGCTCGAAGGGTCCCCTGTAGGGCTCCAGATCAGCTCAGTCCAGAGTCACACACACTCCCCAGGGAACACCCTCCCACCACACTTCACAAGCCATTCCTCAACAAGAATCTGGCCATGTGGAAATGAAGACGCATAAGAAAAGTGAGAGTTAACTGCAGTTTCTTCTGCTTCAGCAGGAAGGCATAATGAGCTTATGTTGATCATGTTCAGTGTCTAGTTAGCATAATAGAGAAGGCTGACGTTCCCAGTGAACCTGGCACCTGACAAATTCTAAAGCTAAAATGATGTTTGTTTATAAGCCATTAGAAGAAAAGCAACATAATTAGAAATCTTTGAGATTACGGTCATGCCAATCAATCAGTTTTAGCTTCTTTCCAGTACACTCTAATTACCTCATCAAGACATCTAAAGAGCAATCGATAGTAATTATCTGATTACTATAGATCTTCATTATGTCCAAATTATCTCCCTGGGATGTCTAGAAGAAGATGCATTGTATTCCAGGAGGTAATTGTACCCAACAATGTATAATCCACACCCCATTCCTACAATCCACACGGACTGTCAGAGGAGATGGAGAACATGATCAGCTTTCTTGGCAGGGAGAACCACTGGTAAAAACCTAGATTGCCTATTGGTCATGACCTTGAGGTCAAAAAATCTAATACAGCACCACACTGTGACTGCAGGGTCTGAGTAGGAGGCAGCCTGAGGACAAAGCTCAGTCCTTGGCTTGTTCAGCATTGACCTTGAATCTCAAGGTAAAGAGCTCTCCCAGTGAGGAAAGAGACTGGCTTGGCTCAAGCCCTCTTTTGAGAAGAAGCACTAGGTAAATTGCCATTTTAAAGAATATGGTGCCAGAGAAGACACACTGTCCACCCTGTTAATTTCTCCACCTCTCCACTAACCAGGAGTGACACAAAGCTGCTACCCAGAGCTGAGAGGAACCTGCCTAGTCTGTCCTGTTCAGTTGAACAGGAACCCTGATGAGAGATGAACTGCCCACCAGGACACATCCATGCTTGGAGCAAGGTTTCTGAACATCTTTGACTGCATACACCATCAGTCAAAACACTGAGCATGAATTTTATGTTTCTTTACAAATTATATATAATACTTTTGTTAATACATCAGTATGTTAATATGTTATAAAATATATCTAAAGTTAAAAGGATGAGCTAAGATGAATAGACACAGAAGTCCCCATATTGTCTATTTTTGTGCCCAAAGTCTCACTGGCCTGAGGCTGAGAAGCCCATTTTGGAGACTGCTGGTGGGGGCAGCTGTCCCTCCACCAGTACTCTGGGAGAAATCAGCCCAGGAGTAAATGATTCGGTAAGACGAATCCTTACCAAACTTAAACTTAACACTTTTTTTTTTGGCTGGAGAAGAAACAGCTACCCACTCCAGTATTCTGGCCTGGAGAATTCCATGGACCATATAGTCCATGGTGTCCCAAAGAGCTGGACACTCCTGAGTGGCCTTCACTTTCCACCTTCTGAAAAGTAACAACTGGTATCAACATACCCAGGTTGTGCAACTTCAAAAATACACAATAAAATAAAGGAGAAGAAAATAACCAAAGTGCAAATGAAAAACATTAAAGTTTGAATTAAAGATATCACAATCAATCATAAAACAGCTCCTTGAAAAATAAAATCATCTAAAGCCACACATGAGACAGAAATGATTTGCCACCTACAGCAATTCCCATAGATAAATGTTATGTCAGAAAACAGAAGAGGCAAGCCCAGTGGATAGGCTAATCAGGATTTTGTTCCATACTGTTATGGTTTAACTGTCAGAGTTTCAGATATTTTTTATCTGATCCCATTTAATATGAATACAACTTATATTTTAAAAAGTTTGTTTCTCTAAATTCCTTCTGCATGAAATCATTTTGGTTATTATATGTATGATAACGGAGAAGTAAGAGAACATAAAAATAACAAGATATGTGAATCAATAAGATACAGTTTTAGAGGTGCATGCTTTCCTCTTCTTATGAATGAGGAGTATTCAGTCCTTCCTGGGAGCACTCATTCAGTATGCCTGCCAGGAACCAGGCGCTGGGACACATAGACAAGTGAGCCTCTGTCCCGGCCGCAAACCACACTCACGAACCTTGGTTGGAGGAAGACCGACATACAGACATGTAACCCCAACAGTGTGTGCTAAATTCTAAGACAGCTTCTTCCAGGTCCCAGGCTGCTTTGGGGTCCCAAAGGTTAGGATATTTCACACACCTTAAAAAAGGACAGGAGCGAAATATGTTTAAGGTCAAAAGATTTAGGAAGACTTAAGAGAAATATCGTGACCTCAGAAAGAAATGCCATAACGGGAATTAGGATCATCTAGACTCGTTTTTCTTAGAGATATAAATGTCACCTTCCTCTGCAAGGGCCGTCCTCCATTCTGGCAGCACCCACACCTCAGGGCCTTGTTGGGGCTCTGCTTCTGTAGAAGGGGTCACTTTCTGCTCACCTTTGTCAGTTCCGTCTCCACCCCTCCAACTTCACCGGGAGAGACTCTCGCAGTGGTCAGTTAGCAACAGAGAGTCTCTAGCCCGTCCTTCCACAGGAGCACTCACATGAACTCTGTGCTGCAGGGAGCTGGAACCCCATGGATCTGGGCAGTCCCGTGGGACAGCTGCTTCCCAGTGTGGCGGCCATCCCAAAGCAGGCTCCTCGCCAGCCCCTCGTGAGAGCTGTATTGATTCAGGGAGCCCGGGAGGGATTGTTCGAAAAGCAGAGACAAGGGATTCCATGCTAGAAACAATCGGCTTTAACAATAACCAATTAAACCAAGACATTATCCATGCTAAGACATTACTCTGGGTCACTTAAGAGCCACAATAAATCCAAGCTGTTTTAAAGGTCTGTGAGTACGAAGGGAGCCCCTCTGGCCTGTAACCAGCTCTCCCTGCTCTTTGCAGATAGGATCTGCCCCCATGAAGGCGTGGGGGAAGAGCCCTACAACTCCTAACCTCGATGTCCCTAAGGCCACAGCTCTTCACTCTGCCTCACTCCTGGGCTGGACCATGCCTGCCTCCCCTGCTGCTGCAGTTCCTCCTCCTCCCCCTCCTGTGGGTCCTTTGCAGTGGGGCAAGCATCAGCCTTACAGCTAGTGCACACGAGAGCCTCCGGGATACAGCTGCCTACCCTCACCTAGAAGTACACACTCAGGAATGTGGTAAGTCTCGATCTTAGGGCAAAGTGGTGACTTTGGACCAGGAACTGTGTGAGGAGCTGGGACCCTGGCTTTGCCCTCCACACCCAGCGCTCACTCTAGTCTTCCTGACACCTGTGCTCAGATCCCCGTCCTGCTCAAGGTGTAGCCTCCTCTCTCACACCACTGCTCCAAGCTGAGCCTCCTTTCTTGAAGGCACCTGTTTTAACCTCCAGTTTCTCAGGAATCCAATCCAATGTGTGGGTTATCCAGCCTTTAGCTTTCTCTCTCTCTCCCTGTTTTCTCTCCAGTGATCCTCTTATCTCTCCTCTCTTTTTCTTAGAAATCTTTATGGGCTTCCCAAGTGGCTCAGTTGTAAAGAATCTGCCTGCCAATGCAAGAGATGACGGTTCAATCCCTGGGTCATGAAGATTCCCTGGAGGAGGAAATGGCAGCCCACTCCAGTATTCTTGCCTGAAAAATCCCATGGACAGAGAAGCCTGGTGGGCTACAGTCTGTGGGGTCGCAAAGAGTCGGAGACAACTGAGTGACTGAGCACACAGCACAGGAAGGAAGAAACACATGATGCAACTTAAATCCCACATAACACATTAAACTCTCTTCTGGAAAAGAAGGTTGGAGGAGGTTAGATCAAGGCTTTGCTTCACATTGTCTTGCTTCTTTCTTGGTACTGTCTGGATGTGAGTGGTCCACACATTCTTTATTCTAGATGGACGTGCAGAGGACTGAATTGGCTGTAGTCGCTGCTGCCAAGGGGCCTGGGGGCAATGCCTGGCACCTGGGCAGGTGGACATAGCTCTTGTGGGGATATTACTAAGATTTCCATGCAGGGCAAGAGCACAAAGAGTGGCAAATGGAGCAGCAGCCAGCCTTGCATGCCAGGAGGGTTCAGTTTGGTTTGGTTTGGCTTTATGGCTCCGTGGAGAGGGACTCTCACTCCATACTCTGCACAGGGAGGGAACTGGACTGAGCATGGAAGACTGATCTGTGTAGCTGGAGACCCATGCCCAGGCTTTTGCCACATGGACTCAGGGCTCCCCAGGCACCACGAACAAACCAGCAGGTGTTCAGAGGCCCACATACATTGAAGCTCAAAAGACAAGCCCTCAAGGACTGTGCTGCCTGGTGTTTTAAAAAATCCCATCTCTCACCAGCTTTTATGCAGCTCACCTTGGTCCTAGTCACTCTTTCATCCTGTGCTGGAACTGACCCCTGTCATCCAGGGAGGAGGACTCTCTCTTTGCTCGAGGCTATCTCCTCTGCCTTCCAGCCTCAGGCCGGGTCTTCCAAAGCAGAAGGCTGTCCCCCTCCCCCATGCCCTGCCAGCTTTCTAGTGACACTAAGCTCAGCTCCCTGTGGGCTGCCTTCTCCTCTGGCTGCAGAGCCGGCAGAGGGAACATCTGACTGGCAGCCGGCCTCCCCCGCCTGCCTCGGGTCACTGTCACAGGTGCCCAGCCCAGTGGCACTGCTGCTCTGCCTGTGCGCACAATGGGGAGCTCTGTGCTCCCCCCGAGTCTGTCTGCCATGCCTCGTCCCTAATAATAACAAGATTGGACTCGGGTGACCACATGCACACACTTCCCGTCAAGTCGCCTCATTTCTGGGCTCTGCCTGCTGCTCCCGCAGCTGCTGTTGCCACGGATGCCTGGTCTGAGCTGCTGCTTCCAGCTGCCCAGTCAGGCCGGTTTGTGACACCCTTAAAGAAAATGCCACGGGGCAGCACTCAGGGAAGTGGCCATATTGCTTATCTACCTCTGGGCTTATTTCTAAGGAAAAGTTGGTCTCACATATCTATGGATTAGGGATAGGACTTTTTAGGTTGTTCTAGAACTTCTGGAGCCTTCTTGTATTTCTTTGCACCCCTGAACATTTGTTTTTTAACTTCTAGGTAGTTTTTTGTTTTCTGCAATAAGAAATTACTATAAGCTTAGTGTCTAAGGGCTTCCCTGGTGCCTCAGACAGTAAAGAATCCACCTGCAATGCAGGAGACCCGGGTCTGATCCTTGGGTTGGGAAGATCCCCTGGAGGAGGGCATGGCTACCCACTCCAGTATTCTTGCCTGGAGAATTCCATGGACAGAGGAGGCTGGTGGGCACTCATGGGGTCGCAAAGAGTTGGACATGACTGAGCAACTAACACTTTATCTAGTGACTTAAATAACACAAATTTGTTTTCTTACATTTCTGTGGGCTGGAAGTCTGAGGCAGGTCCCATTGCATTAAAATCAATGTGGTGATAAGGCCGCTCGCATTTCCGGAAGCTCTATGGAAGAATATGCTTTTCTGTCTTTTCCATCTTCTAGAGTTGCCCACATTCTTTGGCTTAAGGTCCCCTTCCTCCTCCTTCAAAGCCAGCAATGGCATATCTCTGCTCCTTCTTCCATGGCCCTGTCTCCCTTTGATCATAGCTGGGAAAGGTTCCCCACTTTTAGCCACTCAGTAATTAGATGAGACCCATCCTGATAATTTAGGCTAATCTCTCCATCTCTAGGTCTGTACTTAAAACAATACTTGTAAAGTCTCCCTTTGCCATGTAAGGTAACATCTTCACAGGTTCTGAACCTTGTGTGCAGATGTCTTGGAGGAGCCAGTATTCCATCTTCCACAACTTATACTTCCTCTTCTCTCTTTCGTCCCCCTCTCTCCAACATAAACTCAATTTTGCAGATCATTTCAGAAATATATGATACGGCCAGGGCCAAGTGTCATGAGAAGATAATAAAGATGGGGTAACTTAGAGACACCAAAAAGAAACTGGTCCTTAAGTAGCTGACCAGCCGCCCTGCTATGAAACCTGACACTCACACACAATTAGATCACAATTGCAGATTGTGATCTGTAATTAAGATCTTCTCTGAGCCATTGTCTTCAAAATGCCATTATAATCTAAATGCCCACCTAGGGATGATTAACATTACTGAGTGACTATTTTGTGCCAGCAAATTTAATAACTTTGGTCTCCTTGAATCCCTTAAGGGTCCCTAATACAGACCAAGTGACATATACCAAAGAGGGATGGGAACAATCAAGTCAATTAGCCTGACTTAAGCTTTCCTTTGACTCTATACTTCCTCCCACACACCAAGCAGAGAAAACACATTTGTTGTCATTATCTAATGCATGTATTACATGTACAAATTGGAAAATTAAAGATTTACCAAGCATGGCCCTACCCATCAGAGCAAGACAGACCCAGTTTTCCCCACAGCCAGTCCCTCCCATCAGGAAGCTTGTACAAGCCTCTTATCCTGATGCATCAGAGAGCAGACAAAAGAAGCAAGAACTACAATCCCACAGCCTCCAGAACGAAAACCACAATCACAGAAAGCTAACCAAAAGGATCACAGGGATCACAGCCTTGTGATCAATGAGGCTATAAGCCATGCCATGCAGGGCCACCCAAGACGGATGGCTTATGGCAGAGAGCTCTGACAGAACGTGGTCCACTGGAGAAGGCAATGGCAAACCACTTCAGTATTCTTGCCTCAAGAACCCTATGAACAGTATGAAAAGGCAAAAGATATGACACTGGAAGATAAGCCCCCCAGGTTGGTACGTGTCCAATATGCAACTGGGGAAGAGCAGAGAAATAGCTCCAGAAAAAAATGATGTGCCTGGTGGTGAAAGTAATATCCAATGCTATTAAAAAAAACAATATTGCATAGAAGGTCAAGTAGGAGTTGGTAAGAGTGAACATCAACATGTTAGGAATCACTGAACTAAAATGGACGAGAATAGGCAAATTTAATTCAGATGACCATTATATCTACTGCTGTGGGCAAGAATCCCTTAGAAGAAATGGAGTAGCCCTCATAGAAAACAAGAGTCTAAAATGTAGTACTTGGGTGCAATCTCAAAAAATGACAGCATGATCTTGGTTCATTTCCCAGCAAAACATTCAACATCATAGTAATCCAAGTCTGTGCCCCAACCACTAATATCAAAGAAGCTGAAGTTGAATGGTTCTATGAAGACATATATCACCTTCTAGAACCAACACCCTAAAAAGATGACCTTTTCAAAATAGAGGATTAGAATGCAAAAGTAGGCAGTCAAGAGATACCTGGAATAAAGAAGGCAAAGTAGTTGTATGAGGAGGCCTTACTAATAGCTGAGAAAAGAAAAGCAGCAAAAGGCACAGGAAAAAGGGAAAGACATACCTAACTAAATGAATGATATACCTAAGAGAATACCAAGGAGAGATAAGGAAGCCTTCTTAAGTGAACGATGCAAAGAAATAGAGGAAAACAATAAAATGGGCAACACTAGAGGTTTCTTTGAGAATGGGAGATACCAAGGAAACATTTCATGCAAAAGAAAGACAGTGAAGCCACTCAATCATGTCCGACTCTTTGCAACCCCATGGACTATAGCCTACCAGGCTCCTCTGTCCATGGAATTTTCCAGGCAAGAGTACTAGAGTGGGTTGCTATTTCCTTCTCCAGAGGATCTTTCAGACCCAGGGATCAAACCTGGGTCTCCCACACTGCAGGCAGATGCTTTACCATCTGAGCCACCAGGGAAGCCATTTCATGCAAAGATGGGCACAATAAAGGACAGAAATGGCAAGGACCTAACAGAAGCAAAAGAGATTTAGAAGAGGTGATAAGAATACACAGAAGAACTATAAAAATGACCCAGATAACCACAATGGTGTGGTCATTCACCTAGAGCCAGACATGCTCAAGTGTGAAGTCAAGTGGAACTTAGGAAGCATTACTATGAACAAAGCTAGTGGAGGTGATGGAATTTCCAGCTGAGCTTTTTCAAATTCTAAAAGATGATGCTGTTAAAGTGCTGTACTCAAGATGCCAGCAAATTTGGAAAACTCAGCAGTGGTCACAGAGCTGGATAAGATCAGTTTTCATTCCAATCCCAAAGAAAGGCAATGCCAAAGAATGTTCAAACTGCCATACAATTGCACTCCTTTCTCCTGCTAGCAAGGAAATACTCAATATCCCACAAGCTAGGCTTCAACGGTACATGAACCAAGAACTTCCAGATGTGTAAGCAGGATTTAGAAAAGGCAGAGGAATCAGAGATCAAATTGCCAACATCTGTAGGATCATAGAAAAAGCTAGAGAATTCCAGAAAAACATCTACTTCTGCTTCATTTACTATGTTAAAGCCTTTGTGTGGATTATAATAAACTGTGGAAAATTCCTAAAGAGATGAGAATATCAGACCACCTTGCCTGTCTCCTGAGAAAGTTATATGCAGGCCAAGAAGCAACAGTTAGAAAAGGACATGGAACAACAGGCTGATTCAAAATCAGGAAAGGAATACATCAAGGCTGTATATTGTCACCCTGTTTACTTAACTTCTATGCAGAGTGCATCATGTGAAATGCTGGGCTGGATTAATCACCAGCTGAAATCAAGATTCCCAGGAAGAATATCAACAACCTCAGATATGCAGATGATACCACTCTAATGGCAGAAAGCAAAGTGAAACTAAAGAGCCTCTTGATGAGGGTGAAAGAGAAGAGTAAAATGCTGGCTTTAAACTCAACATTCAGAAAACTAAGATCATGGCATCCAGTCCCATCACTTCATGGCAAATAGATGGGGGGAAAGGGGATATGGTGGCAAATTTTAATTTCTTAGGCTCCAAAATCAATGTGAATGGTGACTGTAGCCACGAAATTAAAAGATGATTGCTCCTTGGAAGAATAGCCATGACAAACCTAGACTGTGTATTAAAAGGAAGGGACGTCACTTTGCTGACTAAGGTCCATATAGTTAAAGCTATGGATTTTCCAGTAATCATGTAGGGATGTAAGAGTTGGACCATAATGAAGACTGAGCACTGAAGAACTGATGCTTTCAAGTTGTGCTGCTGGAGAAGACTCTTGAGAGTCCCTTGGACAGCAAGGAGATCAAACCAGTCGATCCTAAAGAAAACTAGTCCTGAATATTCACTGGAAGGACTGATGCTGAAGCTTCAATACTTTGGCCACCTGATGTGAAGAGCTAACTCACTGGAAAAGATCCTGACAGTGGGAACGACTGAGGGCAAGAGGAGAAGGAAAACAGAGGAAGAGATGGTTGGATGGTGTCACTGACTCAATGGACATGAGTCAGAGCACACTCCAGGAGAGAGTGAAGGACGGAAGTCTGGCATGTGGCAGTCCTTGGGGCTGGAAAGAGTCAGACACACCTTAGCAACTGAACAACAACAAGTCCAAATATATTAATTTAATTTCAGAGACCATGGTCCTAAAAATATGAAATGTAGGTCACACTAGTTTTGAGGTGGTATAACGGAAGTGAATGAAAAGACACGGCTAGTGGGGCCACCCCAATGGAGGGCCAGCCTTCGTTGGCCCAGAAGAGGCAGCGGTGAGGTTTCCTAGGTTCGGCAGGGTCACATCTGGCCGTGGAGGGGACATCAGAGCACCCATGAGGAAGCACCATGTGGCAAGATGAAATAAATCTTTAATGGCTACCTCTGACTATCTTATGACTGAACCTGAGAAACAGGGTCACACAATTATCAACTAGATTTCCGGCTTCCATTTTCAGTGTTTCTTTCATCTTTCTCTTATCTTTTCATATAATATGATCTTTCACAGAGTTACCGTGTTACAGCCTGGATTAGGATATGTGATTACTACATACCCTAAGTAATACAAACACAACTCTCTTCCATGACAAATGACTACATAAAACACAGTACACCTCATTTGGATCGTATCGCATATACATGTGTCAGAAATTCAATTTACATGATTGAACGTATGATACATGAGACTGCCCATATTATATGCAAATAACTCCCCTTTTAGGTTCAGAGTTTTTTTTTTTATAAACTTCTTTATTAGGAAAGGACAGTCAGAATTGCACTCCTAGGATAGTGGGACAGAAATTACTTACGTTGACACTGATGTATGTTTCTCCCTGTAGTGTTTTTAAACTTAGCCCAATATAACCTTGCTCTCTATTAACTTCTGGTCTATTTATATTAGGATTTAAGCCCTTGCAAAAATGAAAGGCAAATACCAATATTGCTTTAATCACCTGAAGAGAAGTCAAAGAGAAAAGCTGTGACATACCTAACTCAATCCTTTCAATAGATGTGACCTCTCTATTTGAGAACAGAACTGGTTCTAAACTATTCTCCCAATTCTTAGCACCTTCATATCTTTACATGAACTCAGCTCCCACACTGCTCCCACTTGTCCTTCCAGTACATGAACGGGGCAAAAAAATAAATAAATAAATAAAAGAAACACCATCTGAAGGGTGCATAAAAGAATTCCTCCATCTCCCAGAAGCCCTGACTTTTACTCCAACAGTCACTGCCAGCCTTCTAATTCAATATTAATGTTTCCATGTTGCAAAGTACAGCTTTCAAGTTTGAGGTGACTGGTTTTGCTTCCAGGTTTTAATACAACTCAGGGAAATTGTCATAAAAGCTGCCAAATTCAAAGAGGTGGGTGGGAAGATCAAAGAATGCATCAGGGCTGCGGAGACAGACTGATGTGGTGTGTCCTCTTACTTCTTCCCCATCCACACGGACAATGTGACAAAAAGTGAGAATTAACATTCCCAGCATGTTCAGATCCAAACGCTGGCTGGTCTTTTTCTAACAGCTCTCCAAACTATGTAGTTCCAACCCCCAAGAATGAGTGCTACGTTGGGCTCCCCTCTCAGCTCCTTGTCCAACCCTCTGAGGATTTCTGCAATTCAGAAAGACTTCCCAGTCCACAGCAGTAACTCTAAGAAAATATCAAGTCTGGGGAGACCCACTTCCAGGTGTCGCTTGCTAAGCTGGAGACATAGGTGGTGGAGAAGTTGGATTAAAGCCCCAATAAGAAAGTAGAATTCCTTTCCATCAGAGCTCAAACTAGGTGAGAAGAGGTTGAAAGAAAAGGTCTGAAACGTTAAGAACAGCAGCTGAGGGAGTGTCCCTTGGCTGATACCACAGGCATTAGGTCACAGCAACCATGAAGGAGCTGTGGTTCTATCAGGAATTTGGGAAGAGTGCAGAGGCTTGGAAGAAATGTGAGAAATCTCAGGAGTCAAGGAGAGATACAGAAAAGGACTGTGAAGAAGCAGACATCTTGAGGGTATAATATACGCAATCAGAAATTTATAATCTTTTTAAGAGAAACTCAATAGGCTGGAAGCAGAACTGGAGGGCTTGTTCCATGGAGGTCATCTGTAGCCATGGAAATTAGAAAAACCTGCAGCAGCTTTAGATGGCAAATAATTTCCGAGTGGAAGTGAGCTCCCTGGAGATATGAGTAAGAGAAGATGAATGTTTGTGGAGCAGGAGACCAGGGAAGGTTGAAGCAGGTCTTTCTTCAAAACAGAGAGCAGCTTACGTGCACCTCGGAAGAGAGATGCAAGGTTGGATGCTTTCACCGGTGGCGATCTTGGCTGGTGGAGACTGCAGTTCCTACTGCGGATGAAAAGCACCTACACTGGAGGGTAGGCAGTGCAGAATGATGGGAATGTTAGTAGGCTACAATTGGGCAAAGGGACTATGAATATGAGATGCCTTTGAATTTAACAGGATGAATAAAAGGAGTGGAAAGAAAGAGCACAAGGCAGGTACTGCTAGGATGGAAATTTGTACTGAGGAACTGACTTGGGTGATGAATCACGGAGTAACAGAATAAAGAATAATAAACAGAAAAGCCAGCCCAGGAGTAGATCAGTGCCCCAGAAATAGTCAGTGGTATGAAAAGTACTGAAACTTTTCCTCTTGGCCTCTTGATTAGTTAGGGGTGTGGTCCTTACTGTAGAGACTGCGGGAGACACATATTAGTTGGGAGATCCAGTTACAGGTAATGTGAGCAGGTGAAAGTATGGGTGAGAAATTAATTTGAGGTTATAGGAAAGTTTGCCCGCAGTACAATTAAAGTGCCAGAAAGACCTCGGAAATTGTTTAGTAGTTTATAATCTAAGTTACACAGTATAATAACACAGGCAGTGCTCAAAAAAAAAAACCAAACCCAGTATTTACACCCATCAGATCAGAACCTTTGGGCTGGAACCCTGAAACAAGTCCTTTTTTTTTAAAAAGCCTCCCAACGGACTCCTATGTGTGCTGGATAGAGAACTACTACTTAGGATTCAGGATGAGCATGGGTGAGGAGTGGGGTGGATCTCAAGGAGGAGGTATTTGGAGGGGTAACAGCAATGAGAGGATCAGGGAGACGGGAGGGAAGCTGGCGGGGGGGAACATGGGCAGGCAACGTGCTAAGAAGGCAGAATTTTGGTAATGAAGGGCATTTTAGAGTTAATGGGCCCCAAAGTTCCACTTCGAGCATGGGCATAAGGCAGTTTTGGCAGGACAGAGCTAACACTCTCTTTAGTGTCCTGGGTTGCCTATAACTAGGATTTGGGTATTTCTGCATTGTTTAAAGGCCTTGAGGTGCAAGAAAGCCTTATTCATTATTTATGTTTCTTTCAGGCTAAGTGCTGAATCCCCTGATGCTGAGAATTTATAAACGTCTATTTGGAAAGCACTGACCAGTGTTCTTGCCTGGAGAATCCCAGGGACAGGGGAGCCTGGTGAGCTTCCGTCTATGGGGTCGCACAGAGTCGGACACGACTGAAGCGACTTAGCAGCAGCAGCAGCAGACCATAATATAAACTGCTCTCGGGTTGTTTTTCCTTCTTAAACCTGTTTTTCAGTCTCTCTCAGTATTGACCATTTGCATCTCTTCTCACTAATTATCATAATAAAAATTATTTTATGAGATCTAACTTTTTTTTGGCAAGGATTTGTGTATGTCTGTCAAGAAGAAAGGTCAAGAGTGCCCGAGTATGAAAATTACTTGTATGAATGTAAAATGTGTGTATCAGATATTTCAGATACAATGTAGATCTTCTACGGATGCTTTTTGCAATGATTTTTATTTGAATTACTAAAAAAAGTTGCCTTAATCAGACCCCATGGATTGCCTACAGTTTTTCCTAAGAAGGTTTTATGCCTAGGATGATTTCTATCCTGACTGTGCCTTGGAAGTATCACATTTACAAAGAATATAAAAGAAATAACCTCAAGCTTTACACAAGAGCTGTGTGTTCACATCGTTTAACATCAGGAAGTCCTACAGGCTAAACCATCAAAAACTTATCCAGGGACCAACTGTGGTTCATCTCCTCATGGATACAACCTGCAACACCCAGTTTTCGTGATCCAGAAGTACTCTCTGGATAGAAATTCAAGTACTCTCTGGATAGAAATTCCAGAAGGAAATACCCTGAATTTCAGAAAAAATTTCTCTTCCCTGGGCTTCCTAGATGCATCTTTGTCCCACTTCTCCACTTCCTCCTCTGGGTGTTCCTCCTCTTGTAGCTCCTCTCTTGGCTGCCCCACGTCTCCCTGGCAACGGCAGGGCTCCCCCAGTCCCTGTGCTCTGGAGTGTGGCTCTCTGAGCAGCCCGCTTGAGAAGCAGAGTCCAGACGGCCACCAGCTGTCTGGGCATGAAGCCTGCTATTTCCACCTGATAGCTGTGTGACCTAGAGCAACTTACTTAACCTTTCTATGCCTTGGAGTGCACAGCTGTAAAGTAGGGACAGTGGGGTCCCACAGGTTGTTGTAAAGATTCAGTGGGTTAATAAAAGGTATGTAGGGACTTCCCTGGAGGTCCACTGGCTAAGGCCCTGTGCTCTCACTGCAGGGGCCCTGGTTCCATCCCTGGTCAGGGGACTAGATCACAACTAAGGGTTCACATGCTGCAACTAAAGATTCTGCATGCTGCAACTAAGAGCTGGCAGAGCCAAATAAATAAAAAGCTATAAGAAAAGATACTTAGAATCTTGTACAGCACACTGGAAATTCTCAGTAATGTTTCTTATCTTTATTTTCTCTCTCTACTCTCCCTTTATATTCTTCCCAGTCATCATGGATGACAAATATCAATGCTGTATGGTGGGTTCCTCAAACTCTCAGGATCTGCTCTTGGCTGGAGAGTTATACCTGTATTTCTAACTGTTCCTTGGGCATCTTGGTCCTGGTGTCTAATCCGTGCTCTAGTTCAATATATCCAAGGCAAAGTCACCACATCATGACTCCAGAGCTACCCATCCCCGACTCTGCTCCTACTACTTAGAGGCAGATCTGACTTTCTGCTCTACCCATTCAGGGTTCCTAGTCTCCAGGGACTGCAAGAGTTACTTATTAGGACCTTTCCTACCTGTTTCCCTTCTTCTCACTCCTCTGTCTGCACCCCAGCTCTATCACACTTTTCTTAACTTGACTCTATCTTTCCACTGAGGTCAGACTAGTATCTCTAATATATATTTACAGTCACGTCTATCTTCTATTTACACCTCTCCAGTGATTCTTCATTAACTAAAGAAACGGAATTTCCATGCCTCTCTCTGATCCTCAAGGTACCTCCGAACAAAACGCCTATCTATCGATCTAGGCTTTCTGGAAATGAGATGCTGTGTGGAGTCTGTATTTACTGTTCCCTCTGTTTCTTCATAAGAATATTCTGCTTTATTGACTATGCCAAAGCCTTTGACTATTTGGATCACAATAAACTATGGAAAATTCTGAAAGAGATGGGAATACCAGACCACCTGATATGCCTCTTGAGAAACCTATACGCAGGTCAGGAAGCAACAGTTAGAACTGGACATGGAAAAACAGACTGGTTCCAATTAGGAAAAGGAGTACGTTAAGGCTGTATATTGTCACCCTGCTTATTTAACTTATATGCAGAGTACATGAGAAACGCTGGGCTGGAAGAGGACAAGCTGGAATCAAGATTGCCAGGAGAAATATCAATAACCTCAGATATGCAGATGACATCACCCTTATGGCAGAAAGTGAAGAGGAACTAAAAAGCTTCTTGATGAAAGTGAAAGTGGAGAGTGAAAAGGTTGGCTTAAAGCTCAGCATTCAGAAAATGAAGATCATGGCATCTGGTCCCATCACTACATGGGAAATAGATGGGGAAACAGTGGAAACAGTGTCAGACTTTATTTTTCTGGGCTCCCAAATCACTATAGATGGTGACTGCAGCCATGAAATTAAAAGACGCTTACTCCCTGGAAGGAAAGTTATGACCAACCTAGATAGCATATTCAAAAGCAGAGACATTACTCTGCCCACAAAGCTCCGTCTATTCAAGGCTATGGTTTTTCCAGTGGTCATGTATGGATGTGAGAGTTGGACTGTGAAGAAGGCTGAGAGCCAAAGAATGGATGCTTTTGAACTGTGGTGTTGGAGAAGACTCTTGAGAGTCCCTTGGACTGCAAGGAGATCCAACCAGTCCATTCTGAAGGAGATCAGCCCTGGGATTTCTTTGGAAAGAATGATGCTAAAGCTGAAACTCCAGTACTTTGGCCACCTCATGGGAAGAGTTGACTCACTGGAAAAGACTCTGATGCTAGGAGAGATTAGGGGCAGGAGGAGACGGGGACAACAGAGGATGAGATGACTGGATGGCATCACTGACTCGATGGACATGAGTTTGGGTAAACTCCGGGAGTTGGTGATGGACAGGGAGGCCTGACGTGCTGCGATTCATGGGGTCACAAAGAGTCGGACACGACTGAGTGATTGAATTGAACTGTTTCTTCATGCTGTTCCCTTCACCCAGAATCTCGTGTTTCTTCCCCATTATTGATGGTCGAATCCTAGCTTCCTTTAGGGCCAATCTCAAATGTTAGCTCCTTTTCAAATTTCCTCAAAATAATATGATGCCTCCTTCTCCTGAATTCCAGAAAGAATGAAGGGATGGAGCCAAAACAAAAAGAATACCCAGCTGTAGATGTGTCTGGTGATAGAAGCAAAGTCCGATGCTGTAAAGAGCAATATTGCATAGGAACCTGGAATGTCAGGTCCATGAATCAAGGCAAATTGGAAGTGGTATGCGAAGAGTTGACTCATTGGAGAAGACTCTGATGCTGGGAGGGATTGAGGGCAGGAGGAGAAGGGGACGACAGAGGATGAGATGGCTGGATGGCATCACTGACTTGATGGGTGTGAGTCTGGGTGACCTCCGGGAGCTGGTGATGGACAGGGAGGCCTGGTGTGCTGCGGTTCATGGGGTCGCAAAGAGTCGGACACGACTGAGCGACTGATCTGATCTGATCTGATCTCCTGAATTCACATAAAACTTTGCATTCATCTATGGCATGTATCTGGAGAAGGAAACGGCACCTCACTCCAGTACTCTTGCTTGGAAAATACCACAGGCGGAGGAGCCTGGTAGGCTACAGTCCATGGGGTCGCAAAGAGTCAGACACGACTGAGCGACTTCACTTATGGCATGTATCACACTCTGACTTGCCTCCAAGTCCTTGGCATACTTTTTTTCTGTCTCCTTCTAGATCATAATGTCTTCGGAGGCACTCACTATAGGCTTTAAAGCTTCAAATGGGAGAAAATGAATGGCAGTAATAGCACCAGGAATTAAGCCCATTTATTCTATAAAGCAGAAGCCTGTTGTCAAATGCTAACCCTCTTCCACACAGTCCTCATAAAAAGAATGGGAAAGCATATAATGAAGTGGCACACAAGAGGAACATAGAGTGTGAGCAATTATGCCAGCTCCTTTTGTAGGAAGAACACAGCTGAGATAAACATGGAAGCAGGTTATTTACCATCCACGCGTCTCATTGCCAAATTCTCCCACTTCTAAATTTTTCATTAAAAGAAATCTAGGAAGGTAAACAAAAGGAGCCCTTGGGAGGCATCAACAGAATGGAAATGGCACATTTACCAGCAGGGCCTCAGATGAAATGTCTAATTTGTTCTTGTAATGGTATCTTTGGGGGCCAAACACTTGTGTTCATCCACTTGGTGCACGTACACACACAACCCGTCTCTAAGTGTGAAGTACACGGACCAGGCTGGAGCCACCTACCTTCAGGGCATCCTGAGTGTCATCCAGGCAGTACACTCGGAGGCTATACTCCAGCGAGGAGCAGCAGAGTGGCCCGAAAATGGCCAGCTTCAGGCGCTTTGCGGCTGCTTTGGTGGTGGACTGCCCGACTAGGGCGTAGGTGCCGAGGTTCTCGGAGAGGAGGTGGCAGGCCTCCGCGTCCAGCTGAATGTAGCATGGGGTGGTGAAGTTCTCCTCGCCAACCACTACCACGTCCTGCGGGACAAGAAGGAGGGGCAGTGGCTGAGCCGCTGATGGCCATGATGATGTCCACTGCAGGTGCAAAGAGCAGGACCTTTACCCCTGAGTTTTGATTATTCCTTTTCCTGCTCTTTTTCCTTTCCCTGACTTTATTATACTTTTATTTCCATTCTTCATCATTCTCTCCCTTGCTTAGTTTGCCTGATAACATGTGTTATTTAGAAGATGTTCATTTAGCCTTTTTTGATCTTTCAAGAATCTACATTCTGGGGTCTACCTAAAATTCCAAAAGAAATTTATGTTATCCTTTAAACTTCAGTATATTTGAGTTGATTATTTGTTTCTGATCAACTGCTTTAATCTCTAAATTGCTAATTTAATCCAAAAGTACTCTTTTAGTTTGATGTGATTTCAGCATGGTAGTTTTTCCCCTAAAAATCTAGGGGTTTGAAAAGAATTTTTAAAAAATAATTAGGAAAATTAAAGAATTATGCAATACCATTCTACTGAGTTCTCTCACCTATCAATTACTTTTCCAAAGTGATACACTGCTTTACCTCATAATCTGGGCTCGTGGACTTTGCTAAAAGCACAGTATGGCAAACTCTATGCATTTGGCATATGTTATTTTTCATGTAAGCCTTTAAGCAGTCTACTCTTTTAAATTTTTAATATTTAGCAAGAAATAAAAACAAGCGGAACTGATAACTATATTAACCGGGTTTTGATTTAACCAAAGGACTCCGGCCACAGAAATCATCTGAAAGACCAAGCACAGAGTCCATAAAACAAGGGTCACAATTCCATGGCAGAGAGGTAACAGGACTGTGTGAAGCAGACAGGGCAGAAGACAATAGGGAACGGCAGAGACTGCGGTGAAGCAGAGCGCAAGCCAGTCTAAAGAGCGCAGTGTCCACTTGCCTTTAGTCACCGCAGCCGCGCAGGAATGGGCCCTCGGTACTTTAACTGTAAGCATTTTTGTCTGGTAATTAATGCGTGGTAAAGCCGTTTTGCCATAAAAGGTGAAATAGTAAAAAATAAGAGAGACATTAACAAAAATAATAAAACATGAATAACAAAAAGACTTTATTTTGAAATAAAAAATATTTTAAAACATTTGAAATGTGTGTGGATTCATGACAATACTGTACAAATAACCTGTTTTTATTTTGAGGGTTATATACATGCCCTTGTCTTCAATATCTTTCGTTCATAATATTATACATAGTTTTGCTTGTTCATGCATCTCCTTATTTGGCATTTCGCTTTTCTTTTGCAAAAATTTCTTCCTAATTAAGAGAAGTATGTTTCCAAATACTAGGATGTATATTTATAATTGAGCTTTATATTATGCTGTAAACATCTCTACACCAGTTTACATTCTCACATGTCCCATGACAGATGTTCCAAAATTCTATGAGAAAAGTGGGCTCAACTCTGCCTTTTCAGCCCTTGGCCTCTTTCAGATTTATAGAATATAAAAATGTGAGTATGTGTCAGTGGAGAGATGAAACCAAGCTGTCAACTTTGGTTTGAGGTTGACCAAACTGTCATACCAAACTGTCCACCGGTTATTTTATCTTTTACACCAAAATTGTCTTATGACCCAATAGTTATGTGGCAAAAATGCTTGTGGAAATAAAGATGTCGATGCCAAAGATGCTTACAGTAAAAGTACCAGGTACAGCAGGAGTTCAGGGTTAGGGAGGACGCAGCCTTTAATTTTTCAAGAGAAGTTGGAAGTTCAGATTTTGTTTTTTGAAATCGTCCAACTTTTAATTCATTCAAATTTAAAAGAGAATTCCACGTGGGAGAAATGAAATCATGTGAGGGCACAACTCAGGCTCTGCATCAGGCTACTTAATCTCTGCAGAGGCAGCAACTGGGTTACTTTGCTTCGTACCGTATCTATGTGGGCCTGGCTCACAGTGAGCAAATGGTAATTTATCAAAAACACGAACAAACGTTTCATCATAAATTGAGTCCCCAGCCCTCGGATGGCTATTTATTAGTTGGCCCTTGCAACATCATCTGAGCTACACCATGGCTTGTGTTTTAACAGCATTCATGAAACCATTTCTTCAGCTGAACCCAGACCTAAAGATGAAGCTCTAACTGGACTAAAAAGGAGAGAAAGGCACTCAGCACCTCTAGGCTTATTTCAGCTCCAAAAGGACACCTGCAAAAAAGCTGCTTTCTCCAGCAGGGCAAGGACAAGCCTTGAGTGTCATTTCCTGATGGCGTGTTACAGAAAGCCTCCTAGAAGAAATGGCACAGGACGAAGATGCTCCCTGTTCCCGTCACAAATATAATTACAGTGTTCTCATAAGGATTTCCCTCTTCTCCTCTTCATAACTCTTTATTATCTTCTCCTCTTGTTATTATTGCTATTATTACTCAAATCCAGAAATACGGTATTATGGTAATAGGTGGAGAATCATGCCAACAAAGTAGGATCCCTTGAGATTAAGACTTTTATGTTTCTGAGATAAATCATTTAAACTTAAATGGAATTGAAGTTAGACCTGGTCAAGTCCAGTCTTAACATTAAGTATAGCCCTAGACTTTAAGCCAGGTCCTCTTGCAAGGAGCGATGTGCACGTGACCAAGATAAGAGTACCTCCACAGAGAGGACATTCCAGATAATCCCAGGGATGCCCTGCTATGCTTCTATCTCTACTATTATTTTTTCCTAATATATTAGGAGTTGAGTCTTAATGTTATTTTTTTCCTATAATTTTCTTTCCCAAAAGAAAAATACTGTAAGTAATCACAAAATACATTCAACATGTGTCGTGTACTGTTCTTAGTTGCTCGGTCACGTCCGACTCTTTGCAACCTTATGGACTGTAGCCCGCCAGGCTCCTCTGTCCATGGGGATTCTCCCATGGCAAGAATACTGGAGTGAGTTGCCATGCCCTCCTCCAGAGGATCTTCCCAACCTAGGGATTGAGCCAAGACCTTCTGCATTCTGATTTTTTACCATCTGAGCCACCAGGGAAGCCAACATACAACATCATGCATATTGGATAATTCTCTTGTAAAGACTACACAAATCACTTTTTTTTTTTTTTTTTTAGGTATTAGGTATAAAATCTTCATGGTAAATATAACAAATCCTTTTGCACTTAATTTCAGGTTTAACTGCAGGGTTCTGATGGAAAGAGCAGGATCTGTTTTAGGCGCTGCCCTTAAGAAGTTCAAATGGCTGCAGCTACAGACAGCCTAGGTGCTACACACAGTCTTCACTGTATTGGAGCTTAGGATACACACTTCTTGCTTTCCCAGGTTAAATTCAGACCTATTTCCAGGACTTGTTGGCAAGTAAGTCCTAATATTTTCTGACCCAGGTGCAATGCTTCTCTACTTGACAATTAAAACACAAACACACTAACACACACTCACACACACATACTTCCCTGGTGACTCAGATGGTAAAAAATCTGCCTGCAACGTGGCAGACCCAGGTTCAATCTGGTTGGGAAGATCTCCTGGAGAAGTGAATGGCTACCCACTCCAGTATTCTTGCCTGGACAATTCCATGGACAGAGGGGTCTGGTCAGCTACAGTCTCTGGGATCACAAACAGTCAGACACAACTGAGTGACTAACACTTTCACTTTCATATCTATCTATATACACTATATATATTTCCCTTCCTAAGATAGTAAGTATATTCAAAAGGGATTTATGTAAGACTCTTAAGTGCACTTTCCCTAGGAGTTAGCTAATGACTGGCCATCATTTTCTTTGTGCTTACCAGTCAGTAGATAAAGCACTCAGGAGCCAGTGTCTGACTGTCTGTCTCCCCATCTCCCCTTCCCTCTCTCTTTCCCTTCCTCTCTCTCTCTCTCATTTTGAGAATAAGCTAAAATTCCACCCATGTTTTGCTTTAAAAATAAAAGCCTTCCCATGATCACCTGTGCTTATCCGCATGAACTGCACCTTTATCCCCACAGAGGCTCACCTCCCACTGTCCCTGCGCTGCCTGGTTCTTGAGCTGTATCTTCCAGTCCTCGGTGCTGGGATCTGCACAGTGATGCATAGTGAGGATGACGGGGCGGGTCAGCAGGGCTCCTGGAGGCCCACAGCTCACCACAGGGGTCAAGAGAGTCTGAGAGTCCTCCATGGGCGGCCTGGGAGGGGAGCAGAGATCGCATGGTGACAGTTCTCTAGTATTTAGGTACTATGTACTCACTGAGATTTCAGATCTACAGTTGCACAAATAGTTTCCTCTTGAAGGTTTTACTTTTGGAGGGTGGATGGTGGGTTGAGGCAGAATTAAGTAAGAAGACATGCATTTCATACCAAGACTTTGATCTTGTAAGACTTGAGGTCTTTCTGATAATAGTGACTCTGCCTGCATCTCTTTGATCCTTTCCTTCAGACACAGGGCTGCCTTTGGTAATTTCCTCTAAATTCATGTACAGATACTTTCAGGATGGAATGAGATGGAACCGAGTCCTTATGTAGTTACATAAGCATTTTTTTTTCTGATAATACTTGCCAGTAGTTTCACAGAGTTTTAGATACTTTTGTGTTTTTATGACCTAACTTGAAAAACACTTCAAAAAAATCACTTTAGACTAAGGATACCCTAGAGCTAAACTTCTTCCAAATGACTTTCAGAAATAATTCAGGCTACTATACCATAAGATTCATTTTTTCAAATATGACCAAGGAAGAACAGAGAACTATATTTCTATAGCAATTTAAATGGATATTTCTCTACATGTATACTTCATACATGGTGGCTCAGTGGTACAGAATCCGCCTGCGATGCAGAAGACCCCGGTTCGATCCCTGGGTCAGGAAGATCCCCTGGAGAAGGAAATGGCAAGCCATTCCAGAATTCTTTCCTGGATAATCCCATGGCCAGAGAAGCCTGGAAGGCTACAGTCCATGGGATTGCAGAGAGAAGAACACAACTGAGCCACTGAACAACAATAATAATTCATACTCTTGAGAATTTGGGTGGGAATGAACTTCAAAGATACAAATTCTTTAATTCTATGTTTCTTTTTTTCTTTTTAAATTGCCTTATTCTTTCCCTAATAAGAGTGTAATTAACAGGTAATGAATAAATTAACTCAAGCTGTCAGTTGGTATGTGCAGACAGAGCTCTAAGGTTTTGAGTGGACTGCCCAAGCCTCACAACTAAGGGCTCGTGCTGGGACTAAAACCAATGCCTCTGCAAAAACGATGCTCAAAACTGTCAAAATAGCCTGACTTAAGAAATCCTGGGCTCATATAATTTTAGAGGAGTAAGGACCCTCAGGGTCAACAAGCACAGAGCTTCTCTAACAACATGCTGACGTTTGGTTGGTAGTGAGGGGTCACCTCACCTATTCTCAAGTCAGATTTACAAAAAATTCTTACTTGGAGTGAATACAGTGTGCCTTCCTGACACATCTCTCCACATATTCTTGACCTGCTTTCTCTCCACTTTGACATTAAAGAGCCTCTCAAACATTTAGAGATTTTTATATCTCTAAAAACCTTCTTCCAGACCAAACTTCCTCAGTTTTTGCAACTTCAGCTAGAAAAGCATGGTTCAGGTCTCTCCCCTTAATTCCATCTTTCTGTTCAGAAAGATGTGTGTCAGCTTCATTGTCTTCACTCGACTGAGGCATTGTGAAATGAATGGAAGACCGTCTCCCCTTGGTGTCCACACAAGAGTGGTTCCAAGGACCCCTCTGCAGACACCAAAATCCCTGGATGTCCAAGTTCCTTATATAAAAGGGCACAGTATTATATTAAATGGCATATAACCATTATATAAAAAGTATATAAACTACTACAAAATTTCTTTAACCGTTTATAACCAAATTATATAACAATTACATAAAATGATATAACATACTTTAAATCATCTCTAGATTATTTATCATACCTAATACAATGTAAATGCTATGTAAATAGTTGCCAGTGTACTGAAAATTCAAGTTTTGCATTTTGGAACTTCCTGGAAAAAATGTTTTTGCTTTTTTTCTTTTTATAAATATTATTGATCCAAAGTTGGCTGAATCTGTAGATACAGAACTCATGGATAGAGGGCTGACTGTACTTAAATACACAGTATAGCAGACTACTGCTTTCTTTGTTTTGGAATGACAGTGGAGTCTGCTGGGCTACAGTCTATGGGGTCGCAAGAGTTGGACATGACTTGGAGACTAAACTACCATCACCATGTAGCTATATCAATGCCTCACAAAATTGTTGCTTTAGATTATTCTCAACCAATTATTTATAAATATTATTTAGCAGACTTGAGTTAGATGGGAAGAGAGAGATAATATGGTTAAGCATGTCCTTTATAGAAGGAGGCAATGACGTCCTAAGAAGGTTAAGTAATTTGTTAAAGCTGACCACTCTGTGTATTCTTAACATGAAAGGCTCTTAGGCTGTCTGTGGTTATAGAAATGGCTTCTGAACCCCTACGGAGAAATTTATATTTAGCCATCAAATTTTACTTTAATTGTTTTAGGAAATTTTTCAGGTCATCTATTTCTTAATGCTATGTTTTCCCTCCATATATTGGCTACCTCTTCTAGTCTTTTATCTTCCATAAATTTGATGTAACTACCATTTATGTTCTCATTCCAGTCATTGATAACATTGTAATATAAGAACAGGGCAAAGACAGAGACCTTTTCAAGGACACTACTTGAAACCTCTCTCTAGTCTGACATCAATACTTTGAGTTACTCAGTTCAGTCAAATATAAACCCATTAAAAATGTACACTGTCCAGTTCATATCATTCTATTTCATTCACATGGATATTACAAGGGTCATATTAAATTTCTTTACAAATTGCATTAGCCACTTGAACTGGATTTTCCTCTAGTCTTTATCTATGGTTAATATATTCAATACTATGTAACCTAGAAGTTAGCTTTTATCTGTGGCCTACCCTCACTTAACACTCAGTGAATGATAGTAGCCACTATTATTTCCTTTTACTGCTGTTGGAAGACTATGCTCCCTGAATCGCTCATGTTTCTGCATGGTCCCAGTTGTCTTTTCAAGACAACTGTATAGCAATCACCTTTGACGATACAGTGCTTCCCTCTGCAACAAATGGTAGACCTGTCCACTTCCCATTATAAAACACTCAGGCTCCCTAGACACGATGGTTTACTCCTGGAGTGGAGCCACTGAATGTATAGACGTCGTCTGTCTTTACATCACCCTTTCAGAACTGAGGCTTGGGAAACTGGCACAAAAATGGTAATACTTTGGATAGTGTGGTTGCTGTGAGCACTTCGTCTGACTCAGGAGTCTTGTGTCATTTATCAGCATCTACAAAACTGTGGCAGCCACCTTGATAGGAATTTCTAAAATTTGATCTCACTTGTGACCTAAGTTCTTAGTGATTATTATCATCAGGTCTAAGAACTCAGTTAAAACTTAACATATTTCCCCTTAATAAAACTTGGCTATCTGCGCTTCCGGTTTTTAAATTTCACTAGAATCCCTCAACCTATAGCTTTATTTTCCTCCTATTTAGAAAAAAAAAATAGTTAAAAGTTATCTCTCTTTTTAGCCTTTTAACATCATCTCCATTTTCACTGAATAACAATAAACTTTGACTAAATCTAAAGTTATCAACCTGGAAATATACATATATTTGGAATCACAAGGTAGGTGGCAGCTTGAGAACTCATTACTGTCCCCTTTAGTTTTCATTTTCTCTGAAGGCACTCTGTCCTCCTTTGTTCCAGTCTGAAATTCATTCTCTTAGGATGTGAGTGACATCTTGCTTTCACTGTGCCATAGTTGATATTATGCTTATCTTCCCTAAGCAGTAACCACATTCTTATTTAATTCTACTTTTCTTATGGGGGTGGGGGGAGAAGTCATGGCTGCATTTTTTTGAGCACTATGCTTACCTTTAGTTACAAGTATACCTTGAGAATGCACATTAAACTTTTAAGGAAGGAGACTAAAGTGAAATCCATTTCAAGTGGTCCTTGCAGTAGAGCTGGGGATTGGAAACAGCTGTCTCTCAGTCTGCTGTTAGCAGCCGGTGCTTGAGGAGGAGGTGGAGGTGGAAGAGGAGGAGGGGTTCTTCTCATCACTGAGTTGGAACAGAAGGCAGACCGCTGCCTGCTGGGCTGGGGCGCTGTCAGACCTGCACTCCCCTGGCATGCAATATTGATGGGCACCATTCTTGGAGGAGGGATAGCAAGGGAAGGAAGGGGCAGTAGGTGTCAAAAGAATTTATTAACCCAGTGAGATGCAAGAATGTAATGAATAGGGAAGTGGTGATGAGGAATTCATAACCGGGAATGAAAAACAAAGAAGAAATAATGATAAGAATCTTTGGGGGTTTTCAAGATGAAAGAAATAGCACTGAAATTGGAAACACTTCCAAGCATACATGGAAGAAGCCACTTAGGAAACGTTAAGATTTAACTGTGTGAAACCAAAGGTCACAGCATTTAAATCCACATTCCCTTTACTTACATAAAGGGAGGATATTAAAATACATAAAGCAAAAATAGTAGAAAATAAATTTTTAAAAATCTGTTCTATGTTTTTGCAGAGAAGGGTTTTACTCTGTTATGTCTCATGTCTTATCTAAGATGTTTAAGCACACTTTCTGTAAATATTAATTGCAGATGATATGGAAATGAACGTAAAGCAAAAATTAGCTACAGAAATAGCAATTAAGTAGAAATCCAGTAATAAACAATGATTAAATTTTAAAAACTTTCAGAGTCCAACAAGGATCAAATTTATCATTTATCATGATAAATGCTGGATGGGTTCTGAGCACCCTAGGACAAAGCCCTCAGGTTTAGTTTCCTGTCAGGTTTTCTTATCCTTTGCTTGCTGTTATCAGTGAGGAGAACTGCTATACAGAACAGCACAATTTACAAAACTCTTATAAAAGCTATTGCATTGGCTGCCCAAAGCACGCTTGTAAGGTAGGCAGGATAAGTATTCATAGTACTTTTTTTTTTCTCCCAAAGAAGAAACTGAAATCTAAAGAAGTTAACATACTTGCCTAAAGCCACAAAGCTAGTCATAGACAAAACTGGGATCTGAACAAAAACTGGTTTTCTTTCCCATCAGTGGTGTATTCTGAGTTGCTTATCCAGATTTAGGACCTTGAGAAATTTCTATGAACTGTTTGCTAGAGCAAGCTGAAAACTGCTTCTTAAAAAAAAAAATCTTCCTCCCACCTACCTCTGTGTGGAGACGAGACGCCTTATATTAACACACACATCTTTTGTCAGGTCCCTCCGGATGACAATTCCACTTTAGGCTCAGCTGCCTTTCAAAGCACACGGTTTCATGTATAACTAACAACTTGAAATATTTGCACTTTAGGTATCTGACAAGGAATATCTAACTCACTTGCTATCAAAAGATCAATTGAGCAAAAGAAAATATTTATGGAAGCCACTCTGAAGGGCGTGCCCCCATTTCCCTAGATAGGCCAAAATCTGTCCCTGGATTAAGCCTGAACAGCTAAGTATTGTGCCCTAGATTGAACTGCTGAATCCTTGAGGAATTATTTTATTGAATTTATAATTGGGTTTTATACTATCTACTCACATTGAGGGATACCAACAGAAGTAGCCCTGTGAAGCTCATTACTATTTTTATATTTTAAAAATGTTGCTTGCTGTATGAAAAAAAAAAAAATGTTTTCTTTATGAGGAACCAAAGGAGAAGTAACTGAGCTTCTTCCAGGCATCTTTTTCCCTTCTGGACACATGGATCTTATAACTTACCATGTTTCCCTCTTGAAAGCTTTGAAACAATAATTTCATGACCTATTAACAAGAAATATGCTGGGAATTACATCAACTATTTTATATTCTAACTGCCCACCTGACTTTAATTTTTTCTAATCTTATTTTTTCCTTTTTTGTTTTTGTATCCACTTATTTAAAAAAAAAAAAATTTTCCTCCCAGTGAAAGACTGTTTGCATAAATCACCTTGAATAATTTCTTTAGAAGTAGAACTTCAATAAATAAATACTGTGAAGAACAGTCAGAGAATAAGATTTAATATACCTGGATTCTACTCCCTGCCCACTCTACCTTCAGTCTCTTTATAGCTGTTCCTTCAAACAAGAAATTTAGGACTCTACCTAAAAGAAAATATCACTGAGTTTCACTGAGAAATAATAATGTCAACTACTATTTTACAAAGTTCCAAACACCACATTAAAATAAATGAAAACGGTCTGCAATATGATTGCAAACATAATACGTTTTGGCCCACTATCCTAACGTATTACTTTATTATTTATATTCAGTAAATATAATGATAGTTTTAAGTGCCTCATCACTAACATGCTAAACTTCTGACTGGGATTTCGTCCTTAAAAAAAAAAAAAAATCCTAAATGCCACCAATGTCCTACAGTTGACAGATCTGACAAATCGAATACCTTCTTGAATTATCATTCTCTTTCTTTACACTTCAATTTTAGTAATACCTCTGTCAATCACCTCCTTTTGAAACTCTTTTTACCTTTGATTTTTTCCTGTTATAATTACAATCATTCATTCTTTCATTAAAAATATTCACTGATGCTGCTGCTGCTGCTGCTGCTAAGTCGCTTCAGTCGTGTCCGACTCTGTGCGACCCCATAGACGGAAGTTCACCATGCTCCCCTGTCCCTGGGATTCTCCAGGCAAGAACACTGGAGTGGGTTGCCATTTCCTTCTCCAATGCATGAAAGTGAAAAGTGAAAGTGAAGTCGCTCAGTCGTGTCCGACTCTTAGCGACCCCATGGACTGGAGCCTACCAGGATCTTCCGTCCATGGGATTTTCCAGGCAAAAGTACTGGGGTGGGGTGCCATTGCCTTCCCCGATTCACTGATGAACAACTATATATTAAGCTTCTTGCTAGATGCTAACTCTTGCTTATATGCCTTATCCTTATCCTGCCTTATCTATTTAGTTTTGCTCCTTCTACCCAAACATTAAATAAGAATATTTCCAGGATTTCCCTGGGAGTCCAGGATTAAGAATGCACATTGCAATGAGGGGACTCTGGTTGGGGAACTAAGATCCCACATGCCTCGGGGCCGCAACTACTGAGCCCTAGCACTCTGAAGCCTGCACCACAACCACGAGTCTAGGCCACAGTGAAAGATCCTGCATGCCACCAACTAAGACCTGACATAGCCAAATAAATAAATATCAAAATGAATACTTCCCAAAGTTCTTTCCGCAGTCCTCTTTTTTCTGCCTCTGCACTCTTCCCCTGAAGAATCCACTCACGGGTGACTATCCATGTGCATCTCCAGCAAGAGCTGCAAGACCCCTCTTACACAGACCACGTGCAGAGAAATCAGAATTTGTCTTTTCTCTCCTTGAACCAGTTGCTGCTTCCAATCACCTCTTGTTGCTCTCACAATTTTCTCAGTGCCCAGGCCTTGAACTCTAAATATATTCTTTGTGCTCTGCAACTTTTGCCACACTTTTAACCAGCTGTGAAACTTGTCCTGAAATACACTTTTCTTTCCACTCTCCAGACTCAGGCCTGGCTGCTTCCCTAGCCCCTTCCCTAACATACTTTGATCACTGCCATGGGTCAAACGGGGGGCCCTAGCCTTTGGAGTAGTCTTTCTGTTCCCCCTACTAGTTCATCCTGCACACGGTCACTGTCAATCTTTAAAAACACTGCTATTCATGTAGCGCTTGGCTGCTTAAAGATCTTCCATGGTTCCCCACCATTTACCAAAAAAATTTCTATTTACCTTTATTCTTGGAATGTCTAAATTGATTTTTTTGGCCTTTTGAGAAAACTCCTAGACAAGTACACAATATGAAGAAAGCAAAAGCTAACGCTCACATCTTCAAATTGTGTTTTAATAAGAAATGACAAAAGGCAAAATTTCAGTCTGAGTCAGACTCATTTTTTAAACTGTTACTGGAAGCAAGGCAAAAAGGTCCATGTTGGTGCTATTAACTGTGGGAAGTGTATCCACGGGGCAGGGCAGGAAGAGGCTTTGCAATCTCTGCAGGGGTGTGTCCCGTAGAAGAGAAATCTCGAGCACAGGCTTGCAGCTCAGATCCCTTTCAGTTGCAGAGAGCCTGTCCTGTCTGCAGCTCATTTAGGCTGCTCATCTGCCATCCCCTGCTTTTTCTTAGTGCATATTCCGTAATGATAAGGCCCCCTCTTGTCACATTCACTTGCCACATGCAATTAAGTTCACACCTCCCTTTACACAGTTCACATCACCAGATGACCCACTGGAAGGTATCCAGCTGGAAAAACACCCAGTTTTGGATTCAATAAAGGCAATCAAAGAGAGGGAAGATGGAGCAAAGTAATCAGAAATTTCCTACACATGCCTTGAAGTCACATTCATGTCTTCTCTTGTCTCACAGTGTTTCCTCTGAAAGAAGTTCTAAGATCATGTGAGCAAAAAACAGACACTGTGTCCCAAAAGGCACTGTAACAAGAGGGCAGAGGCTGTGTTTGTGCACTGGATGCGATGGAGTGGGGATGGTATGTCAGCAGAAGAGCTTCGTGAGGAGATAACCTGGGTATGAATTCTGCTGTCCCTCAGCTGTTAACTGTGAAATCCTGGCTATGAACCCTAGTCCTTTCATCTCTAAATGTGGAGCTCATCATAACCTGCAGAGGAATGCTGCTGCTGCTGCTGCTAAGTTGCTTCAGGCATGTCCGACTCTGTGCAACCCCATGGACTCCAGCCTACCAGGCTTCTCTGTCCATGGGATTCTCCAGGCAAGAACACTGGAGTGGGTTAGTGAGGAATAAACGAAGTGAGGAATAAATGAAATTACAAGTATGCTGACTCTATGGTAGCTATGTTTTGTATTCTTACTATACACTAAAACGACATACTGGTCATTGCGACTTTACAAGAAAATCGCATCTAGTTCACAACAAAAATGAATGGAGAAGACTGTCTCATTTATTTGAGAGCTGTCTTCTTGTGTTTGCTCCCTGCTGCATGGTTTCTGGTGTACATTTTCATTTAAGATCCTGAGGATCCTCTAGCTTCACTTTCATAAATAGAACTTCATTGAGGCACACCATATTTAATAGAGCAATTCCCTCTGCACCTAACTTCAAGTGGTAGGCATAGTAAGAGGTGATTTATAGTTTCCTTTTCTTTAAAGTCAAAGGCAGGAGAACCTGAAGCAGAATTGTCTAGCTTTGTCAATGTCCTGCTTTCTCCCTCCTTCATCCAGAGTGTACAATTATCCTGGTCAGGGTGCTAACTAAATGGCAGGAAGAAAAATCATACAAGGCACCTGAGTGCCCATGTCTTTCAGCTTCAGCACACCCTGCAGCAGCCTCTTAAGGTTTGATCTTCAGCCATAGATTATGGTGATCACATGGAAAATAACAGACCACAAACACTTTCTCAGAATAAAGCACAAGCTAATACTCATCTCTGTTTAAACCAAACATCCATGTTGGCGAAAGGCCTTCAGGGATGGATATACTTAGTGTTAACCTTGATTCTGGACAAAAGAAAGAAGAAAGCTAAAATATAAAGGGATCTCAGTTTGCTAATCTTCATTTCTCCTGCTGCAAAAGAAGGGCACTCTGAGGGACTGTGACTATTACTTTACATTGGGAATGGAAAAATGAATATTTGATGTGCACAAATACAAGACTTTTAGTGATTTTCTGTTGCTCAAAATGAAGGCACATGAATAATGACCATGGAATTTTATTATTTTCTTGGACAGGCTCATGTTTGTGTAGGTGAAAGTATATCAGCTGAGGAAAACACTGTTCTGGGTCCTACAGGTTCTAAATACCAAATCTTTACCCAAGAGCATAGTAACAGAGCTTTTTGGCTACTGAAGACAACGACTAAAGAGAGATGTTTTTCTGAGGATGACAGAGGGGAAGAGAAAAGATATATCATCTTATGATGACATGACTTAGCAACTGAACAACGACAGCAAATGATAAGCTAGCTCTACATTTGGCATTCTCACTTTGCATCTAGAGCTCAGGGCAGTTGAGCCAACGCCTTTCCCCTTTGGAAAAACAGTGATAATTACATGTAAGGATTGTCATTTCAACAACATCTCTTATTTTAAGATCTCGGTGCACTTCAGAAGCACTCATCAGTCAGGCCTCTAGAGTGCTATTTAACACATGCATTTTATGTGAGAAGGAATCAAGAATGACCAGATACAATTTGTTAGAGGCCCAACTGAAAACTGAATTTAGGACTTCGAAACTCCTCTTGTTATTTTTACTCAAAATAACTTCATCTTTATGATTATGACATATTCAAAACACTCTTAGATTCAACCTAGTTTTAATCAACCCTAGATCCATTTAGCGAAGCCCAAGCATAGATTTTATAGGTGCTAAATATAAGAAGCGGGTCAATAACACTTAAAAACTACAAGACAGTCCCCCAAAGAAGAATCTGCAGGTGAGAATAAAGAATTCAGGTGAGAATAAAGTGCTAGGTTGAGGTTGGGATGGCCGGTCAAGGATTAAGGGGTTGTCCAATTCTATGTGACCTTTGAACCTAAAATGGCTACAGGCTATATTCCTGAGCCAGGCCACGTGAAGTCAATTTCTCTTTGTATCTTTTGCACAATTTACGGCTCACACTTCTAGCCATCTTTTCAGCTAATATGGCCACATGTCCACTTGGGGGAAACATCTCTGGCCTTCTGCCCATATTTAAGATCTGCAAAAGTGTCTGGAGCTCCAAAGATAAAGAGAAGTAAAAACTGACCTTTTATGGGTCTAGTTGAAAAGGAAATGCCAGAAGCAGGGCAATCAAGACAAATGTATGTTGGGTTTACTCTGTCTAATATACAATTCTCCTCCAAGTCAGACACTGATAAAGTCAAGTGCACCAGAAAAAGCATATTTACCTCATATTTTCTTTCCTGTGTACAGTCACATACATTTCGTAGACTCTCCCTTGGGGAATGGCCCCAGCGGGAATCAGCAAACTTACTCCTGAATAGCAAAAGAGAAAAGCAGTCACATAAGACCTATGAATCAAAAGGAAACTTCACAGAATGGCTTTGAAGCAAGTGGAAAGGAATGAGGAGATTTTGTGGCCACATCGCCATAAGCCTGCTGCTTTTTCCTCTAAAGACATGTAAATATTCATAGCCACCCGGCTTTCCTTCCTTATTGGCCTTATTTCTTACCACAGCTCCCTCTGAACTGTTATGGAATCACTTAAAGGAATGATGTCATTTTTTAAAAAACTCTTGCTTTATTTAAGGAATAGACAGATGGTTCCACTGGTGTTTTCCTTGTAAAATGAGGGGAAAACCAACAACTGCTCTTAAAATTTCAAACAGCTGTAATGATGCATCGTTTCTAATTAAAAAAAAAAAAAAAATCCCCACAAGACTCAAAGTCAGGGAAATGCTAACCTCAATAATATCAAAAAACATTTATTTCTGAGGTATCTGGTTAGCATCAGTGTTTTTCTGCAACAAATAATTGGTGAAGAACTTCTTTCATCATAGGTAACTCTAGAAAGTGAAGAGCAACTGAGCAATTGCTAGTTTTAGTCACAGCAGGCCAAGTAGGTTTTTACTTAGTTGTTAATTGGTGCATTTTGTAGGACTGTTGGGTTGAGCTCTGTTCTAACTCAACTGTGCTGACAGTAATGGTTTGTAACTTTAGTTTGCAGGAAAATTACCTGGAGGTTTTGCTAAGGCACATTATGGGATCCTACCCTCAGAGTTTCTGATTCAGAAGATCTGTGGAAACTGTAGTTCTAACAAGTCTCAAGGTGATGCCAATGCTGGTGGTCAGTGGGCCACACTGTAGGAACCATGGGCTTGTACCACTGTAGCATTATCCCAGACAGTAATTCAAAGTGGGCAGCAACTTGAAGATACGTGGCTATACAATTCTATTCTAATAAATGCAATTGATTTCAACTCTATAAAAAATTTTATGGAACCTGACTGTGAGTAGAGTTTTTGATGGGTTGTGAATGCCAAGAAGTAAAAGACATTGTTCTTGTCTTTGAGTAGCTTAATTAGCAAGGAAATGGAATATGCCATATGAACACAGGACCGTAAGAAAATTGCTTGACTATATTGGAAAGTCTCAAGAGTAAGGGACAGAGTTAAAGAGGAATAGTTATTCAAAGCCCTTTGTATAGCTGGTTGCAACTACTGAGGCATGACCTTCTTGAGAAGTAACGTGTGCCTTGTCATGCTGCAGGAAGTAAAATGTCACGTCCATGTCAGATATCAGGATGGTTTGCTGAGGCACACAATGAAAGGAGGAAGACCACACATGAGGCACTCAAGCCTCGGTGTTTTTATTTTTTCCAATGGGAACAATCAAATGTACCTTTATGTTTGTTAAGGGGATGAGACTGAATTATGGACGCAAAGTAACAAGAATAAGGCCTGAGACATATTAGATTACTGTTAAATAAAAATTATGCATCTAGATCACCATTGCCCAAGTATATATTTAAACATGCTGGCTCTCTCTTTTCTACTCAAGAGGCCTTTAAAATAATTCATATGTGAAAAAGTGACAAGTGTAGAAATGGAAAGGAGAGGTATAATCCACTGGCTGTCATGAAAAAAAAAAAAAACAAAAACCTGTCTTGGAAATAATACACTGTTTAAACAAGGAAAGAATAGTAGAGTATATTCTGATCTATTCATTTGTAGACTATTAAAATATATTTAAAATCATGATTTTGAAAAGCATGCAATTGCATGAGAATGAGAAAGATTGGGATAAAAGCACTTTATGTAATGTGTGATCTCAGCTCTGTGAAATGTATTTTAGAAAATGAAAAATGATATTCTATTAAATATTTCAATTTATTAAAATACACTTTTAAAAGGCATGGGGTGAAAAATTGCTGAGGTGTTGAAATGGGGGACTGAATGAGAGGAAGAATCAAAGACAAGCTCAATCGGTTCTCTATATTACTTGGCTCTATGGCTGTTTACGCATTACACTTGCTTCTTATGCTATGTATAGATCTTAGTTCAAACTGTTTTTTTTTTTTTTTCCTGTGTTCACAGACTACTCTATCTGGCCCAAAAGAGTGCCTGGATATGCACAGGGGAGTCCATTAACCCTCTCATAACTGATGGTTCCATATTGATGAATAAATACCAAACTTTAAGCAAACATTATGAGTCACTAACTTTAGTTCCCTATTTAAGAGCTTTATGGAGCTTATTCTCTACATGCAGATAACCAAATGAACTGAAAACTGAATACTACTAAAAGGCACTACTGTAATCCTACCTTAAAAAGACACATGATGAAGCTATGTGGAGTGAATACCTTAGAAATACCTTGACCCTGAAGACTGTGTAAAAAAGAATAAATGAAGAGTTGATGTCTAATATCATGTCCTCTGATCATCTAACTTCGTATTCTGAAGTACTGCTTCCTGTAGGAAACTGGAACTGAACCAACTGATATGTTTTCTAATTAATTTGTCCTTTTAAAGTGTGATGACAACAGTGCGGGCTGTTGGCTTAATGCTGCCTCTGAAGGGCTGTTAAAAAGAAGGTCAATGGCAGTCATAAGTCAGGCCTCGGCAGAAAGTTGTGAGTGCAATATTTCTAGAGGAAGTGTTTTCAGAGTTGGCTAGAGGAAGATAAACAGTTTTGCTGATCTTGACAGAAGTAATGTTTGTTTTACATTGAAAGTAACAATAGATTTGGATTGGATAGGATACATTTAACTTTTCAGGCCTAATGAAAACAAATAACAAAGATCTTGATACAAGAATAGGTTTCCCAGATCTACCTCTGCAACATAAACACCTTGAGGAATTACCTGAGTTGGGGATAATAAGGTGACCCCCAAGGGAGTTGAAGGTGCCAAACGCAGTGCAGGAGGGGTCCGTCTGCCGTGCGAGACTCTGATTCTTCAGGTTGAGGGCCTCATTCTCCAACAAGGATTGGGTCATCTGAGGGGACAGTTTTGATGCAAACTCAGAGAGGTCATCTTGGGGCGTGACAGCACCTGAGGTATTGTACACTTTGATCTTCAGGTTAGGCAGTGGATCCAGAATTGGAGAGTTGGTCATTGGGATTTTGTCTGAGACATCATGCAAGGCATAAACAGGTCCCCTGTACATGGCCGCGGCTGATGTGAGGTCTGGGGGTACTGCCAGGAGATCTGAGTCAGAAAGAGAAAGGATGCCCATTTGCATTCTTCATTCAGACAACTTATATTGGTCAGACTCTCCCTGACTTGACACTTTCTGAGCCAATAGCAAAGCAATTCAACAAATATTAGAGACGGACAGACACTAGGGTTCTACTGAAAATGGCAATTAGATAGCTGGAATCTGTTTAATTATTGGCTACAAATAAATAGACAAGTTCATTCTATATTTTGCCTTGAAGATTACTCATTGTTTCTATGGTACTTAGCTAACTCAACAGACTGAATCTGCAGACACTTGTGATCCTCACTAGGTGACTAGGTAGTAGTCATCTATACGGGATTTGGGTTCACCTATAGACCACTGTATTCAGAGGAATACAAGATGCCTTGTTAACAGGAGAAAAAAAAGGGAACATAAGAAATCTATCAACTAATCTTTGTACTCTTCTCAAATAAAACCTTAAAAGTATGACAGAGAAACCTGTTACAAAAGGGAAAAAAAGAGATCTGTGTACCTTGTCAACTCTAATGAGTTATATGAAGGGAAATTAACATAGTAAACAACAAAACAAATGAAAATCTTTGTCTTCATGGAGCTTATATTTCAGCTAATGTAGTTTCATTGATTTTGAAGACATATAGGGAGGCTGCTTACATGCTTAAGTCCACGTATGAAATGCAATGTCAACTGACCTTGTCGTGCTGCCTTGATGTTCACAGGCTGAAAGCCTCCATTGAGTGCAGAAGAGTCAATGATATCAGACTCAAAGTCACGATGATTCTTCCTATACACAAAGAGGGCCACAACTACAGAAATGGCCAGGCAGACTATCACAGCTATCACAATGCCGACATACAGAGCGACATCATCTGAATCAGGAGCAGCTAAAGGGGAGAAGGAACATGGAATTCAGTGGTTAGAGAAACTCCTCACAGTACATGTATGTATTACTATAATTTTTTTCAGACAGTTATTACCTTTTTTGTAGGTTAATTTCAAATCTATTTCAAAAGCTATTTAAAACAACTGTGGCCTTTCAATGGAAAATTATCTTGCATTTTTTTTCTTTCTCACTCTGCATCTATTCACTGACTAATTATCTTAAATTGGGCAACATAACAGACCATTTACTACAAGGCATAAAAGGAAACTGGAGCTAAAACCAACCCAACCCATTGGAAAAAGAAAAGAAAAACAAAACTTTATTACTAATTTCAGGTGGAGAAGTTTGGAAGGCAGCTTTGAATTCACTGATAGTTCTTTTAAAACAAACATAAACACTCTGTTAGAAACATCTGGCATTTACTGAATCTGTATATTTATTGCACCAGAATATTCTTCTAAGTATCATTCCCAGTCACAAAATTACTTTCCATAGCACTCTTCTCACTTTGCCCTAAATCAGTGAAGGAGTGGGTGGGAACGATGGAGGGCAATGCAAGGCAAACATTGGGAGCAGACATGCTGGGTTTGAAATGTATACTTTCAGAAGACTCAGGTCTGGGGAGAAGAGGCTAATATTGATAACTCCAGGCTTTTGCTACAGATTCAGTATTACCTCTGAGAACACTGAGCTTCTCACGGGTTCTTGTCAGATATTTACATGTGAGCCACTCATTACTGGAATAAAATATAGCTCTATGCTGTACTGAGTAAGATAAAGGCCTGGTTCAATGATCAGAAAGGTCAGACTACCCCCAAAAAGCAATTAGGCATTCGATTAACACGGTGTGAGGTCAGCTGGGAGGTCTGTCTCTGGGTAGGGCAAGAAGAAAATTCCTATAAATGTTGTATGCTGCCTTAGTGGCAGAGAACATGCTCTGATCCAATGGCAAATGGTGATAAAAGTTGATAATTCAACCAACTAAAGTAAAGCTTTCCTGAATCCTTTAGACATCTTTAAGTCTCTATTATTTTTAGTTTTCTGTGACTCACAAAAATGACCAGCAAGATTAACCAAAAGTGTCTGCTCACTGTGAAAGGTGATTAAACTGGTGCTTCAGATGGTCAAGAAAAGCCTTTTTATGTTCAACTTTATACAAGGGCATTTTTACTTTGCAGGAAGAGAAGTTTCAGGTTTGCAGGTCTCCTGGCCTCCTAAAGTCAAGGAACTACTCCTCTCTCCTAAGACTCACAGTCACATGGTTTATATGGTGAAATGACTTGTCTCATGCCATGTATCTGTAACACACTGACAGTCAAATAGCATTCCCTATGGGAAACTGCTCCATTTCTTTCAGGATTTTGTTTAAATGTACTATATGTGAAAGAATTTGTATTCTTTTTAAATAATTATCTTTACCAAAGTTTCTAGACTCTCTGCTCAAGCATCAATCAAGTTGATACTGGCAGATCTTTTCAGGAAACCAGTGATGTACCAAACCCTCATGGCACTGTGAGCACTGCTTTCAGAGTGCTGATTTCATTTTGCTGCTGGGTTCCCTGTGAGGCCCTACAGCAGTGCTCTGAACTCCGGTCAGAATACTGTATCTAAAACCTTAATGTTTTGCTTTACCAGGCTGTAATTACTTATTCAACATTCATGATCTCTAACTCAATGGATCTGCATTTTCTCAACTCTTTACTTTCTAGCCTTCGAAACTTGCCCTTTATTTAGATCCACATATTTCATGATATGTTTTGCCAGCTACTGGGACTTAAGCTTTGAATGTTAGACTGATAGATTTTAAAGCTGGCAGAGACTTGAAATGACCCTTTCTTCTTTTCAGAAGTGAAAATCTAATTTGTTTTTCATGTTGGAATATATTAGGCGCCGCTTTCCTGTGTGCACATCTGTGATCCAAGGAAAGGTAAACTTGAACTGGGGGCAATAACGTTAAATGATTATTCAGCAACATAAAAACCAAACATCAAACTTACAAGAAAATCCATATTCATTCTGGGTTCTCTGCTCAGTTGAAATAGGATAAATGAAACCTTGAAAAAGAAACAAAAAATGAAACAAAAATGGGAACAAAATCAAATTAATGAGGGAAACAAAATGAGAAGCATGAAAAATGGCTTAAATAAAATAAAAGGAGAAGAAACCTGGGTCCTTTAAAATTCTGGTTCAGTACAGAATTATGATTTTGCATCTCCTGTCTGCTCTGGAGCCTCACTAAGAATTAATAAGGAGGCAGATTGAATTTCAGAGCAAAAACTGGTCTCGAGTCACTAACTTTGGAGTGCTTAAAGTCTTTCTTTTATTGAGCATAAACTCTAATGGATCTAATTTATTTCAGACATCAAGGGTTATTAGCATAAGGAAAATCTTTTTTCCTTATCCCTGCCATATGCCTTAATTCCCAGGACATACTCAGTAAGGCTCTAAACAGTTTTTTTTTTTCCTCTTTTATTTAATCATAACAGCTTGCTTTCAGTCTAATAGAACTAAAGAAGGCCTGTCGTCATTGGTCAAAGGTTAAATACCCATTTACTGAGCTGAGCAGACCAACTCTCCTTCCATCTCAAGTCTACTTTTTGGATTGCCAGTTGTTGGCCCTCCATCTAATAGGAATCCAATAAGTTTTGCCCAGGGGCTGAGCAGTTTGTCAATGCAATGGAAACTGGATGCTTTTTATTTGAAATCATTAAAAAATCAATAGAGCCTAGAGATTATAAGGTTGTTTATTTTAGGGCTTCAGAGGAATTAGTGTAAATTGGGAAAAATAAAAACCTCATCACAATAGTGAATGCAGAGATAAACAATAGCAGTTTTCCTTTTTTTTTCTTTTTAGTGTAATCCAAGGTAGGAAACTGATGATAATGATGATGATTGATGATGATAATAAATAATAGCAAAAATGTGAAGTAGAAGATTGTGGGAAAATATTTCTTAAATGGGGAACATGAAACTTTTTGAAATGAAAATCTATGGAAAAGTTTAAAGTGTCACATAACTAGCACCTACAGAAATTCCTAATATTTAATATTCTGCAACATGAATTAATCAAATAATACAGCATCATTTGAATTAATCAAATGAGGATGAATAAGAACCATGTGAATTAAATGTTCCTAGTAATACTCAAGGGCAAAAATACATAGAAAAACTGCAAGAATCACAATTAATTGGTTCAAAATTAAAGGTCTGTCTGTAATGCTTCAACACTGATGGTAACTCTAAATTGTGCCTCATGTAGACCTTCTGTAATTTGCAGAACACACAGTTCTTATAAGCTATTTACTTATTTGGGGAACTAATTCAGGAGAAACATGCAGTGCTACCTTAATGAAAGAGAGCTTTGCTGTAGCACAGACAGGTTTGCTCTGAATTAATTTTTAATGCTTTATTTTAGCAATGATTGCAACCTCCTACTCAGTTTTATAAATATTATATTCCTCATTCCAGTTGTTGAAGACCATGTATTAGGTTTGATTTTCATCTTTAAACACTCTGTCTGGTAATAACCTTTTTCCATTTGTATTCTGTGAACTCAATAAAAGGACATCTGGGACATATATGAGCACAGGAAAAAAAAAAAGGTTATTTTTGAAACCCAAAGACTTAAGACAATATAATTTCATAGCTAGTACAGGAGACCAGATAAGTGATGTCACTGTTGTAGGGGATGATTTTAAGCTGGGTGATGTCAAAAGATTTTTCTTTTTTTGGCAGATGTAGGGCCAGGAAAGAAGTATAAAATAGGATATTTGGGGATAGTTTGATGTTTATCCTGAAATTTTTGATAAGACTAGTGTGAGCCTACTGGAATAAGCAGAAGAGCTGTATCTTACAAAAAGGAGAAGCCTATCTCTGGGGAGAGAGAGAGAGAACGCGGTCTGAAAGTCCACCCTGTGAAGCAGCCCTAGGTTTTCCTTAGCTTTTACCTACTTCCCAACAGAATCCCTGTAGTTGACAGGTAGATCAAGGAATAATAAAAAGAAAATTGATAATTTCATTTTAGTTTCTACTTTCGCATGTTTAATTAGATCTGGGCCACTTAATATTAGGTATTAATATTAATAAAATATTAGTAAATATTAATTTATTAATATTAATAAAATATTAATAAAAGTGGGGTACTTTTGTGCCTTGTGGCAATTTACCTCAGACTTACATTTCCAGGCACAGAACTGGAATCCATGATTCATTCAGTCACCTAACAAATACTCTTGACCCTATTATATGCTGGGTTCTATTCCAGGCATTGAGGTACAGGGACAAACAAAATGAGAAAAGTCACTGCTTTCATTCTTGTTTAACAGAAAATAAACAAGTAAACAAAATAATCAAGGTCATTTCAAATGCTGAAAAGTCCTCTTGGAAAATAAAGTAAAAGGCAATGTGATTGGAGATAAAAGAATGACTAATTGAGGGAATCAGGGAAGAATTTTATGCTGTAATAAAATTTACACTGAAGCTTGTACAGTGAGAAAGAATTGGCCAGGTAAAGATCTGTGGAGAACATGGTCCATGAAGAGGGACAGCACATGGAAGTGGTTAGATGTCAGTGAGTGGACAAAGGGAGGAGGGAGCCTCAGAGGGAAGAGCAACAGCCAGATCTTGTAGGCCTGATGGTCCACAATGAGGTGCTTCGATTTTAATCTATGCTATGCTAAGTCACTTCAGTTGTGTCTGACTCTGTGTGACCCCATAGATGATAGCCTACCAGGCTCCCTCGTCCCTGGGATTCTCCAGGCAAGAATACTGGAGTGGGTTGCCATCTCCTTCTCCAATGCATGAAAGTGAAAAGTGAAAGGGAAGTCGCTCAGTCGTGTCCGACTCTTAGCGACCCCATGGACTGCAGCCCACCAGGCTCCTCCATCGATGGGATTTTCCAGGCAAGAGTACTGGAGTGGGGTGCCATTGCCTTCTCCCGATCTTATTCTAAATGAAATGCAAATCCTGTCATCAAACCTAATCCTGGAAAGATCACTTTGGTTTCTGCATAGATAATGGAGAGCCAAGGGAGAGAAGTGACAGGACTTTACGGATGGTTGCTATAACATACTGCCTGGAAGATGTCTATCCATAGGTATATTGATATATTTAATGATGTGCTTTGAGGTTGTTCTAAGATAAAATAAAAAATACTAAAGTCTCAGTATTAGCTATTCCTCATAGTCGACAGAGACCAATCTAGCCAAACTGCTATTTTCCTACATGGGAAATTTAAAAACAGCCAAGTAGTAAGTGTACTCATTAACAGTTCAACACTCCAACTTACTGTTACAGAAACACTGATAAAGAATTTTGAAAGGCAACTCTGTAAAACTTTTGTATCCTTTTCAAAACACTTCTGCAACTACACAACTAAAACATCACTTCGGAAGCTGGGTATCAGAAAAGAAGGGGATTACTGTTCTATCCCCTATATGAAAGGAACACCGAATCACTTTCTAGAGTTTGTTTTTATACTTCTCCATCTGATCCGTCTCTCATGGAACAACAGGGAACATTTTCTTCAGCTAATGAGGTGATCCTGCTGAGAGCAGTCCTAGCAATAATGAAAAATCGCATCTCTGGCAGAACACAGTACAAAATAATTGTTTTCAGTGTCACTATCAACAGCCTGGTTCATAAGTTAGGGGTTTCAGTTAACTTTCTTACTACTTGAAAGGCAGGTCAGTTGAAAAAGCACCTCGGCTGTTGGCCAAAGCAGTGAAACTGAATTTTTTAGTCTTGTGGACTTCAGCTGGAATCCTGGCCCTGTTAATTTCTTAACTATGAGAGCTTGGTCAAACTCCCTCATTCCTCTAAGCCTCAGCTTCCTAATCTGTGTAAGGGACTATGAATATGCATTTCCATGTAGTTGTGGAAAGGATAAATGAGATTTATAAAGTGTTCATGCATTGTGCAAGTGCATGAAGTGGCTTCAGTCATGTCTGACTCTTTGCAACCCTATGGCCTGTAGCCTGCCAGGCTCCTCTATCCATGGGAGTTTCCAGACATGAATACTGGAGTGGGCTGCCATACCCTTCTCCAGGGGATCTTCCCAATCCAGGCTTTAGTAGCAAGTTTCAGAAACAAATTCCCAAGACCAGAGAGCAACTTGATGCTAAAATGATTTCTCAACCAGTGGTAGTTCTACTTGTCAACAGGGTATCTGGAAGCAGGGTACAGGAGGTGTTTTTTGCTTGTCCTAATGATTAGGTGGTTGTTTGTTGACATTTAGTGAGTGAGGGCCAAGGGCACTGAATGTCCTGCGATGGGAGGAACAGTCAAGTCACAGAAGAACTAACTGGAACAAAATGAATCTCCATTGACAACATCTTTCAAAACCACCTCCCATGGACCGATAGAAGGAATACAGAGCAGGAGTGGGCTGCTCTTAAATGGTTAGTGAAATGCTTCTTATGCTAGGAAACTAGGTCATAACTACTCAAAACATTCATTTAAGAGAATATCTAGCTCAACTTTTTTTCAGAGGAGGAAAAGCAGTTCCCAAAATTGGAAGTGGCGTTTCAAAGTGAAGGAAAGTTTCTGACAGGCAAATTGGGTTTCTGTCCTTCTGTGAGAAACGCTGACAGCGTGCAGGTTTTGTACTGTTCCGTTTTGGTAGGCTCCGTTCACAGTCCTGTGGACTGAGGATCTGGATTGCTAATATAACAAAGTTCTGGTGGATGGTGGCTAAATGACTTGAGGAAGGAATGACTTTTTCTAATTTTCACAAAGTCATCCTTCAGACTACAGATGGGATTTACCCATATTTTTCAGCTAAGGTCCAACTGTTATATAATGAGAGCCCATGCACAAGTGTCCTAAAAAGGCAAATGAACTTTCCTCAGTTTTATACAGCAGTGAGTAATATCAAGTTATCCTTAAGTACATGGCTCGTAACTGTGCAATAATAAGCCTGAACATAGCCTTGTTAGTGGGTTTATAGTTGGGAAATCTTCTGAGAACAACACCAGCAACTATAGTACATACATCTTCATTTCCCCAATCAACACCAACTGCATTGATATTTCCAGTCTTTTTAAATTTTCAAGAGATATGAATAACAGACAACAGTCAAAATGATCATGATTTTATGATTAAATTTTTAAAAGAAAAGACAAACTTTAAAAAAAATAGCATTCTAATAGAAACGTTATCAAGCAAATAAGCCGCTGGGAGAAATGTTACAAGTTCTGAGCATCGATAGCCAGGTATATATTGCTCAAAACCAAGTCTATGTCCTTACTAACTTGCAAACCCCCAGGATGTTAGAGTTAAAATAGATCATTGATTTGAATTTCTTCTTCTAACCCCTTTGTACTCACAGACCCAGGAGTCAGAGCATAGCCTGATGAAGGGAATTGTCTAACATCACAAAGTTGGTGAAATATTAAAGCCAGAGGCAGATTCCAGCTCTTAGGCTACATACCTGTCATTTTTATATGTACTATCTGATGAATAGATTTAAATGAGGATAGACAAGGAAATAATAGAAAAGGGCTTGATATGTCCATGGCTTAATTTGCAATTCAGTTATTTAATGATCAGATCAGATCAGATGAGTGGCTCAGTCATGTCCGACTCTTTGCGACCCCATGAACTGCAACACGCCAGGCCTCCCTATCCATCACCAGCTCCCGGAGGTCACTCAGACTCACATTCATCGAGTCAGTGATGCCATCCAGCCATCTCATCCTCTGTCGTCCCCTTCTCCTCCTGCCCTCAATCCCTCCCAGCATCAGAGTCTTCTCCAATGAGTCAACTCTTCCCATGAGGTGGCCAAAATACTGGAGTTTCAGCTTCAGCATCATTCCTTCCAAAGAAATCCCAGGGCTGATCTCCTTCAGAATGGACCGGTTGGATCTCCTTGCAGTCCAAGGGACTCTCAAGAGTCTTCTCCAACAACACAGTTCAAAAGCATCAATTCTTCAGCGCTCAGCCTTCTTCACAGTCCAGCTCTCACATCCATACATGACCACAGGAAAGACCATAGCCTTGACTAGGTGAACCTTTGTTGGCAAAGTGATGTCTCTGCTTTCGAATATGATATCTAGGTTGGTCATAACTTTCCTTTCAAGGAGCAAGCATCTTTTAATTTCATGGCTGCAGTCACCATCTGCAGTGATTTTGGAGCCCAGAAAAACAAAGTCTGACACTTTCCACTGTTTCTCCATCTACTTCCCATGCAGTGATGGGACCAGATGCCATGATCTTCGTTTTCTGAATGTTGAGCTTCAAGCCAACCTTTTCACTCTCCAGTTTCACTTTCATCAAGACGCTTTTTAGTTCCTCTTCACTTTCTGCCATAAGGGTGGTATCATCTGCATATCTGAGGTTATTGATATTTCTCCCAGCAATCTTGATTCCAGCTTGTGTTTCCTCCAGTCCAGCATTTCTCATGATGTACTCTGCATAGAAGTTAAATAAACATGGTGACAATATACAGCCTTGACGGACTCCTTTTCCTATTTGGAACCAGTCTGTTGTTCCATGACCAGTTCTAACTGTTGCTTCCTGACCTGCATACAGATTTCTCAAGAGGCAGATCAGGTGGTCTGGTATTCCCATCTCTTTCAGAATTTTCCACAGTTTATTGTGATCTACACAGTCAAAGGCTTTGGCGTAGTCAATAAAGAAGAAATAGATGTTTTTCTGGAACTCTCTTGCTTTTTCGATGATCCAGTGGATGTTGGCAATTTGATCTCTGGTTCCTCTGCCTTTTCTAAAACCAGCTTGAACATCAGGAAGTTCACGGTTCACATATTGCTGAAGCCTGGCTTGGAGAATTTTGAGCATTACTTTACTAGCGTGTGAGATGAGTGCAATTGTGCGGTAGTTTGAGCACACTTTGGTATTGCCTTTCTTTGGGATTGGGATGAAAACTGACCTTTTCCAATCTTGTGGCCACTGCTGAGTTTTCCAAATTTGCTGGCATATTGAGTACAGCACTTTCACAGCATCATCTTTCAGGATTTGGAATAGCTCCACTGGAATTCCATCACCTCCACTAGCTTTGTTCCTAGTGATGCTTTCTAAGGCCCATTTGACTTCACATTCCAGGACGTCTGGCTCTAGGTCAGTGATCACACCATCATGATTATCTGGGTCGGGAAGCTCTTTTTTGTACAGTTCTTCTGTGTATTCTTGCCACCTCTTCTTAATATCTTCTGCTTCCGTTAGGTCCATACCATTTCTGTCCTTTATCGAGCCCATCTTTGCATGAAATGTTCCTTTGGTATCTCTGATTTTCTTGAATAGATCCTTCGTCTTTCCCATTCTGTTGTTTTCCTCTATTTCTTTGCATTGATCACTGAAGAAGGCTTTCTTATCTCTTCTTGCTATTCTTTGGAACTCTGCATTTAGATGTTTATATCTTTCCTTTTCTCCTTTGCTTTTTGCTTCTCTTCTTTTCGCAGCTATTTGCAAGGCCTCCCCAGACAGCCATTTTGCTTTTTTGCATTTCTTTTCCATGGGGATGGTCTTGATCCCTGTCTCCTGTACAATGTCACGAACCTCATTCCATAGTTCATCAGGCACTCTATCTATCAGATCTAGGCCCTTAAATCTATTTCTCACTTCCACTGTATAATCATAAGGGATTTGATTTAGGTCATACCTGAATGGTCTAGTGGTTTTCCCTATTTTCTTCAATTTCAGTCTGAATTTGGCAATAAGGAGTTCATGATCTGAGCCACAGTCAGCTCCTGGTCTTGTTTTTGCTGATTGTATAGAGCTTCTCCATCTTTGGCTGCAAAGAATATAATCAATCTGATTTCGGTGTTGACCATCTGGTGATGTCCATGTATAGAGTCTTCTCTTGTGTTGTTGGAAGAGGGTATGTGCTATGACCAGTGCATTTTGTTAGTCTTTGCCCTGCTTCATTCCGTATTCCAAGGCCAAATTTGCCTGTTACTCCAGGTGTTTCTTGACTTTCTACTTTTGCATTCCAGTCCCTTATAATCAAAAGGACATCTTTTTTGGGTGTTAGTTCTAAAAGGTCTTGTAGGTCTTCATCAGAGATCAGATCAGATCAGTCGCTCAGTCGTGTCCGACTCTTTGCGACCCCATGAACCGCAGCACGCCAGGCCTCCCTGTCCATCACCAGCTCCCGGAGGTCACCCAGACTCAAACCCATCGAGTCAGTGATGCCATCCAGCCATAGAACCGTTCAACTTCAGCTTCTTCAGCGTTACTGGTTGGGGCATAGACTTGGATTACTGTGACATTGAATGGTTTGCCTTGGAAACGAACAGAGATCATTCTGTCGTTTTTGAGATTGCATCCAAGTACTGCATTTCGGACTCTTTTGTTGACCATGATGGCCACTCCATTTCTTCTGAGGGATTCCTGCCCGCAGTAGTAGATATAATGGTCCTCTGAGTTAAATTTACCCATTCCAGTCCATTTTAGTTTGCTAATTCCTAGAATGTCAACATTCACTCTTGCCATCTCTTGTTTGACCACTTCCAATTTGCCTTGATTCATGGACCTGACATTCCAGGTTCCTATGCAATATTGCTCTTTACAGCATCAGACTTTGCTTCTATCACCAGACACATCTACAGCTGGGTATTCTTTCTGCTTTGGTTCCATCCCTTCATTCTTTCTGGAGTTATTTCTCCACTGATCTCCAGTAGCATATTGGGCCCCTACTGACCTGGGGAGTTTCTCTTTCAGTATCCTATCATTTTGCCTTTTCATACTGTTCATGGGGTTCTCAAGGCAAGAATATTGAAGTGGTTTGCCATTCCCTTCTCCAGCGGACCACACCCTGTCAAGTAATGCTATTATTTAGACTAGAAAATACCTCTCCATTTGAAATGTTATCAGTGAGAGTCATGAGAAAGTTAAAACAACAGAGATTTTCACCCTTAAAGAAAACAACATCCAAATAGTGTCTTTTGTTTAAAGTGTAGGATAAGCAAAGACATTCTCCAAACTTGGACATCTCTACTCTAAGGTAACTGGAGAGCTATGCTAGCATAATGCAGGTGTTAATGTATGATAATCACATTGTATTTGGCATAGAACCTACCATAAATGTAAATATTTAAAAGAGAAACCTTGTTTCTCTCAAAAAATGATGCCAACATTTTTGATAACAGAAAAAAAGGAATAAACATAAAAAACTGGAGGAACACTACACATAAGAAGAAAATCATATTTTAAAACAATAAAAGCTGACAACTTCTTGCTTTCTGCCTCCAAGAGACCACATGGAAAAAGGCTTATTTCAAAATTAGACAGATTTGGGTTCATATATTGTCTCTCACACTAACCTGTGGGCACTGCGTGGGCTGTTTCAATTTTATGCCTCAGTTTCTTCCTTTCCAGGTTAGAACTATTATTAGGCGAATATTAGAATTTGTAAGATTATTTTCTGTACTTTTTGAGTTTTATTAAATTGAACACAGGTCAATTTTCCTTCAGTTTCACCACATCTAACACAGTAGATTGGATTTAGAAGCAACTAATGCCAGTGCCTTAAGTAGAAAGTGAATAAAATTATATCTGTAACTCCTTTAAACTAAACATATAGAAATATACACATATATGATACAATAATTTTTACATTCTCCAAAGTTTGTGAACGATTGAGCCAGATTTAAGGAAGACATAAAAGGAAAGTATATATCAATAGATGTCTTGGAATTAAATGTTTCTTTAGTTATCAAGTTTGTAGCCAAAGGGAGACAGGTGGAGTTTTAAAGGAACACCTTTAAAGGTGTTCATGCTTGCCTCCAAGGTTACTCATTATATTTCAGTATGGACCTTAATAAATATTTTATTTCAGTATGGACCTGCATTTTTACAACCTTAATAAACAGATTTTATGATATGGTTAGGATTAAATAATTATTGAGATAGTTCACAGCTCACATAGGGAATAGTATACAAGTTATGAATATGATATAGCAATTCTAGTTTATAAAAGCATTGTGTTGTGTAAAAGTCCAAGGTTTTTAAATCATTAAGCTTTTGATCAGTTTTAGCAAATTTATCTATCTGAAGTACAACAGATCACTTCAGAAGATTTGTCCTCATTTTTACGACCCGAGCATTAGAAGAACCTCTGTTCTCCGTGGATTTTATGCTTTTCTCGATCTGGTTGCCTGGGTCTTTCTTTCCGCCAGTGACCTTACACTAAGCCAACATATCTGATTTCTCTCATTCCAATTTCATTTCTTCTGATGCAAATATTCCTATTCAAAACCTCAAGGACCATTCTAAATAAACATGTCCAGATTTTTTTTTTTTCCTTTTAGGTTGGCTCTTATCTAGCCACCCCATCAAGACTGCACTAATGATGTCAAAGGTCAGGTCTGTCAAAGACACTCATGGTCATTTATTATAATTTACCACTCTTCTGAGGGTTTATTTATTGACAGGAGCTTAAGGAACTCCAAATAAATGAATACATAAATCCTAGGACATGACAACAAAAATTGAAAAGAACATTTGCTTATCGCTGATGTCAGTTATCTAAATTGCCATGGTAATTTGTGCTCCAGTCTTCCCAGGACCGTCTGCCATGCTTCACTAACTGATCCACAGCCCTGTTGCTAATGCTGACAACCACGCCCCTCTGAAACGAATAGCAGGGAATGAACATCTCAGATATAGAAGCCTTATCTCATGACCCACAGAAGGTGATGAACAAATATCTGAAATTCAACTAAACAGTTGAGCAAAATCAGACTCCTAAATCAGCTGCCCAAGAGTTGTCAATTGGTATTTTCTATCAGATATGCACCCTCAGAAAAAGGATAAGTTATTAAATCCAAAGGCAGTGATAATGCAATCCATAGTAGTTAAAGACATCTGATAGAAAAAGTAATGAAAGGCCCTAAAGTAAAGAGGCTGATTCCTAGCATCCATCACCCTACCTGCTGGATTTTTAGGCAAAAAGAAACACTCAAAAGCACAGGCCCTGCCCCTCTACAGTCCTGAAGAAGCCCATGCTTTGCTGCAGTTGTGAAAGGTGGTAACTTTCCCTATCCCCCTGGAGTTTCCCTTGCATCCTTGAAGCTCAAGACCTTGTACTTGTCCTCTCACACCAGTCTGTTCAGGGCGCCATAGGTTTCCATCAGGTTCCTGTGGGCTAAAGTTCCTAACCACATCCCTACTTTCAGAAGCAGGAAAATGTTTCACCAGAAAGGAAAAAAGCAAAAGTAAACCACATGCATTATACCAGCGACAGCAGAGCAGTGTGTTGGGCAGCCAGTCCACGGACAGAGTATTTATTTGCCAGCTGGGACACTATGCATATCAAAGACTATACAAACACAGCTATGACATCAACATTTTCCAAACTACAGATAAAAGCACTCACTGTCTGACACTCACAATTATACTTTCCTATCAAACTGCTGTGTTGACAAGAATTTCACTGGATACTGACTTGCACCTTCTCAAATGCCTACCATGGTGGTTATAAACATATCGCGCTAAAGTCAAGAACAGACTATTTGCAAAGTAAATGATTTCCTCACAGTAAATACATTAAATCCCCCTGGGGTTCTGGGGGCCCTGGTATGCAGTGAGTCCACACTACAATTTACACATAGAGTTCTGCCACTTCCTCTGTGGCAGAACTCTATGGAATTAATGTGAGAATTAATGGAAGAGCAGGGTGACATGTAAATTTTTTAATGAGTAGAAAGTGCTAAATTTGCAGACTGCATAACATTTTAATTTTCCAAAGTCAGGAAGTTCACTGATGCAGACACAATTCCAGGCAGTTCTTGTTTGTAAATTGCAATTTCTAATTTATCTGCTGTGGCATAAACCTTCTTCAGCAAGAAGGAGTATTTCTAAATTCAGATGTGAACTCTCACATATCCCAATGTGGGACTCCAATTTTCAAACAGGATTAAAAACCAAAGTCTATAGAAATAGCTACAGCAATGTAATAATCTAATTGAGTGTACTCATAAATATATATAAAGCACCATTTCTGGATCAAGTCACATATATATTCCCTTGACTGTTATTTTCAAAAGGAAAAGGTAAGCATGGATTAAACCATTTTATGCCAAGTTGACAAAGTAGGTCTCACTACAAATCATTTTAAAGGTTATAAAAGTTAAGTTATAAGGTCTAGGTTATCCAACTGAGTGTAATGTTAGTCACTCAATCGTGTCTGACTCTTTGCAACCCCATGGACTCTAATCTGCCAGGCACTTCTGTCCATGGAATTCTCCAGGCAACAATATTGGAGTGGGTAGCCATTTCCTTCTCCAGGATACAACTGTATTTCAATATAAATGGTAAATATGCTTATTGGCTCAACATTTTTGGAGACTGTCATAAGTGCCTTTTTTTTTTTTTTTGGTACCTCTTTCCTTCTGGGTCTAAAGTGTTCTCTCTCTCCAGAACCATTTTATATAAATCCTGTCTCAAAACCATGTGTTAAAACCAGAAGCTACTTTCATATAGTCTTAGTGAAAATTGCTCATTCATGTCTGACTCTTTGTGAACCCATGGACTATACAGTCCATGGCATTCTCCAGGCCAGAATACTGGAGTGGGTAGCTGTTCCCTTCTCCAGGGGATCTTCCCAACCCAGGGATCAAACCCAGGTCTCTCTCATTGCAGGCGGACTCTTTACCAGCTGAGCCACAAGGGAAGCCTAAGAATAATGGAGTGCCTATCCCTTCTCCAGCGGCCCGACCCAGGAATCAAACTGGGGTCTCCTGCATTGCAGGTGGATTCTTTACCAACTGAGCTATGAGGGAAGCCCTTCATATAGTCTTAGAGAAAACAGGAAGACAACTAAGGGCCTCCCTGATGGATCAGTAGGTAAAGAGTTCAATTCAGTTGCTCAGTCAAGTGTGACTCTTTGCAACCCCATGAACCGGAGCATGCCAGGCCTCTTTGTCCGTGACCAACTCCCGGAATCTACCTAAACCTACATCCACTGAGTCGGTGATGCCATCCAACCAACTCATCCTCTGTCGTCCCCCTTCTCCTTCTGCCCCCAATCCCTTCCAGCATCAGGGTGTTTTCAAATGAGTCAGCTCTTCAAATCAGGTGACCTAAGTATTGGAGTTTCAGCTTCAACCACCAATGAACACCCAGGACTGATCTCCTTTAGGATGGACTGGTTGGATCTCCTTGCAGTCCAAGGGACTCAAGAGTCTTCTCCAACACCATACTTCAAAAGCATCGATTCTTTGGCGCTCAGTTTTACAGTCCAACTCTCACATCCATACACAACTACTGGAAAAACCGTAGCTTTGACTAGATGGGCTTTTATTGACAAAATAATGTCTCTGCTTTTGAATATGCTATCTAGGTTGGTCATAACTTTCCTTCCAAGGTGTAAGCGTCTTTTAATTTCATGGCTGCAGTCACCATCTGCTGTGATTTTGTAGTCCAGAAAAATAAAGTTTGACACTGTTTCCACTGTTTTCCCATCTATTTGCCATGAAGTGATGGGACCAGATGCCATGATCTCAGTTTTCTGAATGTTGAGCTTTAAGCCAACTTTTTCACTCTCCTCTTTCACTTTCATCAAGAGGCTTTTTAGTTCCTCTTCACTTTCTGCCATAAGGGTGGTGTCATCTGCATATCTGAGGTTATTGATATTTCTCTCAGCAATTTGATTCCAGCTTGTGCTTCCTCCAGCCCAGCGTTTCTCATGATGTACTCTAAATATGTTTGTTGCGGTCCTTTAATGGACCATAACCTGGTGGTCTGGAGTCAATGATAAGAAAATGAAAGAGAGAGAGAAAGACAGACAGACAGACACAGGGACCCAAGCTCTGATGGAGCAAAGGTGCTTTAATGATCTTTCTGGGAGTATATATAGGCTGTTGTACAAGGAATTTCTTTCAACAATGATAAAGATCAGAAATTCAAATGTACAGCAATTGTTACCAAGGGAACAAGGGATTAATAATGGTCACAAGGTCAGGAGACAATCCATATCTCAAGAAAGAGGATCGAGGCTAAGCAGTTTTGTCATAAGGAGAATGTTTACTGAAGGAGATTCATGCATGTCCCATCCTACAACCTCAGTCCTGGGAGCGGTGTGCCGTTCCACTCGTTTCTGTTGTCAGAAACTGATAAGGAATAGAGGATTTATGAGAGACAGCATGTAGGAATCCTTCTGTTAAACATTCCCTGACATAAGTTAAAAAAGTAGGGTGACAATATACAGCCTTGACATACTCCTCTTCCTATTTGGAACCAGTCTGTTGTTCCATGTCCAGTTCTAACTGCTGCTTCCTGACCTGCATATAGGTTTCTCAAGCAGCAGGTCAGGTGGTCTGGTATTCCCATCTCTTTCAGAATTTTCCACAGTTTATTGTGATCCACACAGTCAAAGGCTTTGGCATAGTCAATAAAGCAGAAAGAGATGTTTTTCTGGAACTCTCTTGCTTTTTCCATGATCCACCGGATGTTGTCAATTTGATCTCTGGTTCCTTTGCCTTGTCTAAAACCACCTTAAACATCTGGAAGTTCACATTTCACACATTGCTGAAGCCTGGCTTGGAGAACTTTGAGCATTACTTTATTAGCGTGTGAGATGAGTGCAATTGTGCGGTGGTTTGAGCATTCTTTGGCATTGCCTTTCTTTGGGATTGGAATGAAATCCAATTGACAGACGCTTTACCCTCTGAACCACCAGGGAAGTCCCGACTGGAATGAAAACTGACCTTTTTCAGTTCTGTGGCCACTGCTGACTTTTCCAAATTTGCCAGAATATTGAGTGCAGTGCTTTCATAGCATCATCTTTTAGGATTTGAAATAGCTCAACTGGAATTCCATAACCTTCACTAGCTTTGTTCATAGTGATGCTTCCTAAGGCCCACTTGATTTCACATTCCAGGATGTCTGGCTCTAGGTGAGTGCAAGTGATCACACCAACATGATTATCTGGGTCATTAAGATCTTCTTTGTACAGTTCTTCTGTGTATTCTTGTCACCTCTTCTTAATATCTTCAGCTTCTGTTAGGTCCATGCCATTTCTGTCCTTTATTGAGCCCATCTCTGCATGAAATGTTCCCTTGGTATCTCTAATTTTCTTGAAGCAATCTCTAGTCTTTCCCATTCTATTGTTTTCCTCTATTTCTTTGCACTGATCACTGAGGAGGGCTTTCTTATCTTTCCTTGCTATTCTTTGGAACTCTGCATTCAAATGGATATATCTTTCCTTTTCTCCTTTGCATTTTGCTTCTCTTTTCACAGCTGTTTGTAAGGCCTCCTCAGACAGCCATTTTGCTTTTTTGCATTTCTTTTTCTTGGGGATGGTCTTGATCCCTGTCTCCTGTACAATGTCATGAACCTCCGTCCATAGTTCATCAGGCGCACTGTCTATCAGATCTAGTCCCTTAAATCTATTTCTCACTTCCACTGTATAGTCATAAGGGATTTGATTTAGGTCATACCTGAATGGTCTAGTGTTTTTTCCCACTTTCTTCAATTTCAGTCTGAATTTGGCAATAAGGAGTTCGTGATCTGAGCCACAGTCAGTTCCCAGTCTTGTTTTTGCTGACTGTATAGAGCTTCTCCATCTTTGGCTGCAAAGAATATAATCAATCTGATTTTGGTGTTGACCATCTGGTGATGTCCATGTGTAAAGTCTTCTCTTGTGTTGTTGAAAGAGAATGCATGACCAGTGCATTCTCTTAGCAGAATTCTATTACCTTTTGTCCTTCTTCATTCTGTACTCCAAGGCCAAATTTTTAAAGAATCCACCTGCAATGCAGGAGATGTGAGTTCAACTACTGGGTTGGGAAGACCCCCTGGAAGAGGAAATGGCAACTCTTTTCAGTATTCTTGCCTGAAAAATCCCATGGACAAAGGAGCCTGACAGGCTTCTTCACAGTCCTAAGCATGAGCGACTGATCTGATCTGAAGCATGACAAAGAGTCAGACACAACTGAGCGACTGAGCCAACACACCTACACAGACATACAGCACAACAGAACTTTGATTACCTTCTGGATAAAATATAGCATTCTATCGTTTTATGAAGCAAAAATGGCACGCTGCTGCTGCTGCTACTAAGTCGCTTCAGTCCTGTCCGACTCTGTGTGACCCCATAGACAGCAGCCCACCAGTCTCTGCCATCCCTGGGATTCTCCAGGCAAGAACACTGGAGTGGGTTGCCATTTCCTTCTCCATTGAATGAAAGTGAAGAGTGAAAGTGAAGTTGCTCAGTCACCACCAACTCATAGCGACCCCATGGAATGTAGCCCACCAAACAGGCTCCTCCATCCATGGGATTTTCTAGGCAAGAGTACTGGAGTGGCTTGCCATTGCCTTCTCCAAAAAGTGGTATAATCTATTATTAATGTTAAGTTTCTATATCAAAGAGATCAGACATGTGTTTAGTTATTTTCTATAGTAAAAATTCTCCGAGTTATCTACCTTTTCTTTCTCAATGCAATCTATACTTTTTAACACACATAAGAACTCCAATATTTGTTTTCTAATTAATAATGTGCTTATACACCAATAATGCCTAGCTTCTTTCTGGGATAACAAGTGACTCTGATGATTTGGAATTACAACATAATAATGTTCTAGTAAAAGCACACCAGTTCCTGTAAGTTCTTAATTTGGAAGTAGTGTCTCCAGTGTAAGAACTACTTTTTTCAGACCAATGAGGATATGTGTGTGTGTGTGCTAAGTTGCGTCAGATGTATTCAACTCTTTGCAACCCTATTGAACTGTAGCCCACCAAGCTCCTCTGTCCATGGGATTCCCCAGGCAAGAAAACTGGAACGGGTTGCCACGCCCTCATCCAGGGGATCTTCCCAACCCAGAGATGGAAACTTTGTGTCCTTGGCCGGCAGGTTCCTTATCACTAGTGCCACATGGAAAGCCCTAAAGAGGATATACCACATGCATAATATATACTTGGCTCAGCTGGTAAAGAATCCGCCTGCAATGTGGGAGGCCTGGGTTTGATCCCTGGGTTGGGAATATCCTCTGGAGAAGGGAGAGGCTACCCACTCCAGTATTCTGGCCTGGGGAATTCCATGCACTGTAAAGTCTATGGGATCACAAAGAGCTGGACACGACTGAGAGACTTTCACTTTCTTTCATATGTTATACTTCAGTATCAACCACTATGTTGGATGGCTTTTGAGTAATAACTGTGGGACTTTCTCATTCTATATTCCATGTGTTTTAAGGTGTGTGTGTGTGTGTGTGTGTGAATGTGTGTGCACACATGTGCCCAGTTGTGTCTGACTCTTTGCAATCCTATGAAGAGGCTCCTCTGTCCATGGATTTTTCCAGGCAAGAGTACTGGTGTGGGTTGCCATTTCCTTCTCCAGGATATCTTCCTGACCCAGTGATTGAACCTAAGGCTCTTGTGTCTCCTGCATTGGCAGCTGAATTCCTTACATCTGGGAAGTCTGTGTTTTAACCTACCTTTTATATAATCACTCACTTTATCCTTTCTCCATGTCTTCTGAAAAGTTTCATGAGATCTACATTCCAGTTTACTAATTTTCTCTTTAATTTTATCAAAAGCTGTCTCTGACCTGATCTGATTTTTAGTCTTCCATTGAGTTTTAACCTCTCAATGGATCACATTCCATTTGATTTTCCCCAAAATCTGTCGTTTTTACAATATTCTATTCTTTCACTTGTGTTTATATTCCTTTTAAAAAGTTTACCTTTTTATTGTTATTTATTTTACAGCCTCATTCATATTGCTCTAGGAGTCCGTTTATTAAAGTACTGGCACACCTACTTATTGTTGCCAACTTTCCCTTGCAGCAAACTATTTATTCCCTTGGGTGATATAAAACTTGTATCATAAATTAATTTTCAGGAGTGAGTTATCTTTATCATAGATCAATGCACTTAGGTTGTGGAAAAAACTCCTGAAAATGGCTTGCTGTTCACTTCTGCTGGTACTCCAGAAGTTTTACTACTTATATAAATTACACATAGTTTGCATTTTCCTCCTTGTATGGTATCTTAGACTTCATATCCAGAACTAAGTAAAGGACTGTGGTTTTATTTAAGTGAAGACTTCGTCTTTTCTGTACCATCAATTTTCCTGTAGCTTTCCTGGGCTTATGGGTAAAAATTTTGAGTTATTTTTCATGGTGGGGGAAGCCAGTTACGAGACTCAGCTTTATTCAGGTTTCTTGCTTTCTATTCAGCCTCAGAACCAAAAACCTAACCCTCAATCCCTAGGACCTACATCCATGTCTAATGCCTCTCTTGGTTATTCTGGTGTCCACTTATACAGATACTTCTTTAGATCTGAGTTCATTTCTGTTACTTGAGGATTTCTCTTTCTTTTGAACTTGATATCCTCTCTCTCTACACACACTCCAAATGTGTTTATATGTCTTTTAAGTTTAAACATTTTATCCAATATTCCAATACTTCATCAAAGGTGCTTATAATGAGGGGAATGGCTAAGGAAGAAATGTGTCCAAATATGATTATTTTGAACAAATTAATGAATAAACATTGACAGTAATATTTTCTATATATTTCACACTGTACCAATATGGCTCTTAAGTACCAATATGGCTTTTAAAATATACTACACTACATTATCTATGTAACTCTGAATTCTACTGACATCCATCAGGAACTCTGAATTCTTCCTTTCTAGCAGTGTATCTACATTTATATCCAAATCACTTGTAGACAATTTTTAGTACATTCATAGGTTGTACTGTCTCCCTAATTCAATGGTAAGCAGGCTAGCTTTGAGATAATATTGCAATACTTATAAAGAGCTATTTATCAATGCATTGAAGACACTGTCTCAATGTAAACAAACATTAAATGATATTTTCTAATTCTTAACTGCAGCTTTATAGCTATCTTTCTTTCCCTCCATTTTTTTTCTTAATTCAGAACTTGTCCCTCTTATAAGCTTGGTACTTTCACTATTAGAAGCCATTTGTTTTCCAAAATGAGGACATTTTTTTAATAAGACTTTGTCAGCACTGCTATGCCAGAAACACCCAGCTTACTATAAATAGAAACTATAACTTTCACTGTAAAATACTATAATTATACAGCACAACTGTATCTGAGGTTTTTATCCCTGAGGAAATCAATAACAGCACAAACTACAATTATCTTTTATACTACAGTAGATACAAGAGGGAGGAGGAAAGAGCTTATTGACTTAGTAGGGACTGTTACTATAGCAAATCAGATTTATAAAAGGAAACAGCTTTTTAACTGACTGATTTTAATTCAAACACCCAAATGTTCCAGTCTGATAGGAGACTTGATAAAGAAATAAACAACAAACAACCACTTTTATAGCCTCATTCTCCTTCCTTATTTACACATACACATACCTCATGCCATCATACCCAATCATTAGAAAAAACTGTATTAATTCTGTAAGAAATAAGCTAGATGCTAAGGGGATGCTGGGCTTCCCTGGTGGCTCAGATGGTAAAAAATCTGCCTGCAATGTGGGAGACCTGGGTTCGATGCCTGGGTCAGGAAGATCCCCTGAAGAAGGGAATGTCTGACCACTCCAGTATTCTTGCCTGGAGAATTCCAGGGACAGAGGAAACTGGCAGGTGATAGTCCATGGGGTTGCAAAGAGACGGACACAACTGAATGACTAACACTTTCACTTTCAAAGGGATGCTGTATCATGGAATTCTTAACTTGAACGTTTCATATGTATGGGCTTCTCTGGTGGCTCAGTGGTAAAGAATCTGCTTGTCAATGCAGGAGACATGGGTTCAATCCCTGGTCCTGGAAGATCGCACAGGGCAGCTAAGCCCATGCGCCACAACTACTGAGCCTGTGCTCTAGAGCCCGGGAGCCGCGACTACCGATCCCGTGTGCCACAACCATGAAGCCATATAGCCTGCGCGCCATACCAGGAAAAGGCACCACAGTGAGAAGCTGTGCACCACAGCTAGAGCGTAGCCCACACAGCAGTGAAGACCCAGCATCAGCATAGCTAAAAACAAACGAACAACATTTTTTCAAAAGAGTATTTCATGCTTGTATTTGATATATGTCATAATTTAGAATGTGTCATTGTGTGTAACTAATAAAAGGACCAATGTTCCATCTTGTAGCATTATACTCCTTGTTAAATCAGTTACTTTGGGAATTTTAAAACATGCACAATGGAAGCAGAAGGCATTAAATCACCCAAAGCTGAAGGATAATACTGAGAAAGGGACAAAGGGAGTGAGCAAGAGAGAAACTTCAAATAGTGTTACTTTTTAATCACATGAATTAATTCATTCTACACTAAAAGAATACTATTAAATCATAAAAATGTTAAAAACAACTTGTGTGGTGTTTTCATTTTCAACTCAAACTAACATCTAGAGGAACAAATTCTGTATCTCTGGATAAACAGTAAAATAGCTGTATTCTTCTCATTCTGTGTTTCTGGTACAAATAGTGAGAGGCACAGTAGCCATCCTCGAATCACAACCAGAAAATACACTTCACACTCAGCTGCAGCCTGTTCTCAAAGAGTACCACGTACCATGGACAGAAAAATAAGAGGCCCATTAGATTTATATTCTGTGTCAGCAAGGCTATTACCTATCTATCTGTATTTTAAGTAAAGTTTCTTTTTAAAGGTCCCTGTAAGCAGACTCTGGGAGATAAACAATTTCATAAATGTGCTGAAAATATCTTATTCTTAAATGAAAAATACAAATACTTCCACACAAATACATTTGATTGCTTGTATTCCACAAGCAATTTGTACTGTGTTATAAGAAATGTCAATATTTGGCCACCATTACCCAAGATCCAAAGACAGCACATTGTTTGATTTATTCAACTGTACAGGTGTGATTTCAGAACAATTTTTAGGACCTTAATTCATGCTCATAAAAAAGATGGTTAATTTCATATATTTAAGGGCTCCTTAGTAAGTAAATATGGAAAGTATTTTAAGTATGGAAATCAAACCACCATCTCATTAAGAAAATCTAAGTAACAAAGCCATAAAAAATGTGGAATACTTAGCTTATAGCATCTTTTATATTCCTGAGCCAATCTTCTACATCCATTTTAAAATTTATGTTTTATAAACATGATTCCCTTTAGATAAATATAATAATTTTAATACAAACCCAGCAATTTTAAGGGCTTGTGAAGATATTCCCACTTAACACTTGAAAACTGGTAAATCTACCAGCAGAAATGTTTCGTGTCCTTATACATGTATTCTAAACTTCATGGACATTGGTTCAGTAACAGCCATGAATTAGAAGTAAATAGCTTACTTTTGGAGAAGGAAATGGCAACCCACTCTAGTGTTCCTGCCTGGAGAATCCAGGGGTGGGGAAGTCTGGTGGGCTGCCATCTATGGGGTCGCACAGACTTGGACATGACTGAAGCGATTTAGTAGCAGTAGCAGCAGCAGCTTACTTTTTGGAAGCCGTGTGACTCTGAGGAGTTTAGGGTGCCCTTTTGTGCACTCTAATAAAACCGAGTAGCAATTCCCTGCCCTGAAAAGAATGACAGACTCTCTAGGGAAACGACTAAATCACTTTTTGCTCATGGGAAAGCAATACTGTGTGTGTCATTTGTTAACTGGACACAGTTATTATTCATTCTGGTTTCTGGGAGATTCTTTTTTTTTTTTTTTTTCAATTTTGAGAGCCCTAGTAGTGCATTTTTGTTGTTATTCATGGGATTTTTGTGGGTTTTTTTTAATATTTCCTTCAAAGAAATCCAATGGTTAATTCACACCTCCCCTGTGTCTGCGGTTTGCTCAAACAGACTTACTCTGCATGCACAGCCCATCCGTGCAGTTCTTGGACTGTAAGACAAGGCCATCACAGTCCTTGCCTCCATTCTTGGGGGCTGGTGCCGTGCACTCCCTCCTGCGCCAGTGAGTGCACTCGGTCCCGCATGTAGACCACTTGCTCCACGAGGTCCACCTGCCATCCACTGCCACAAAAAACAAAACAAAAACCAGCAACAGGTCAAAGAAAGAAGGAGCTTCTTGAAGGCAGAGAGAGGGCAGGGCTAAAGTAGAAACAAAACGCCAAACACTGAAGAAAATGCCCCACCAAGGAGTGCTGCATTCATTTCAACTGCTGGAAGTAGCGCATGCTCTCCATACAGTCTGTGGGTTCTGCAAACTTTCCTTACGAGAGGTGTGTGATTATTTCTTCACTGACCACGCAAGGCAAGTTTAATGGGACACACAGAAATCAAAGTTGTCACCAGGAGTTATATAAAGGTAAATCCTAGTAGTGTCCCTTTTCTATTTTAGGTTTTGGATTGAAAATTAGGGGACCTCCTTGCTGCTAAGTCGCTTCAGTCGTGTCCGACTCTGTGTGACCCCATAGACGGAAGCCCACTAGGCTCCTCTGTCCCTGGGATTCTCCAGGCAAGAACACTGGAGTGGGCTGCCATTTCCTTCTCCAACGCATGAAAGTGAAAAAGTGAGAGTGAAGTCGCTCAGTCGTGTCCGACTCTTAGTGACCCCATGGACTACAGCCCACCAGGTTCCTCCATCCATGGGATTTTCCAGGAAGAGTACTGGAGTGGGGTGCCATTGCCTTCTCCAGGGGACCTCCTTACTGATCCAATATTCCCATGAATAGTGCATGTGAATAGTGCCAGTAAACCTCTGTGGGGTTAAGGAGAAGAGGTCAGGAGAGTGGGGAAAGAAATCCTTCCATTCATCTATCCACCCACCCACCTCCATCCTATCCATATATTCATCTACATTCTCACTTATCTATTTCTCTCTCTCTTTACTGCTCTATCATCTACATCTTATATACTCTTTTTTAAGTTTTCATCCATTCTGCTTAATTCTGCTAAGATCTTCTGTAATGCCATCTTGAAAACACTGTTTTCCATTTATTATTTGATTATTTCATTCCATTATTTTATTTCATGATGTGCACATTTCCATTTTTATTTTAAAACTAACATTTAAGCAGATTATTAATTTTTTCCTGTGATTCAGTCATTTGGAATAGACTCACTCTCTTCTTAATTTTGGTGCTTGACTTGTTGGTAAATTTCAATGATAATGGGCTAAGATAACTCTATTTAAAAAAAACAAACACACAACTTAAACCCTAACCTGAGAAATAGTAAATTTCACTAAGATGATACTTTAAAATGCATTCTTTAAAGGTTCTTAAATAAATAAGAAGAAAATACCAAAATAAGAGTTATATTTAAAAAAAATTTCCCTGAAATCCATAAATAATTATCCAGGAATAAATACAAGACAATGGCAAACATTATTTATTGAACATGCACTGTACATAATATGTTATATGTACATCTTGCTAGAAATTAGACCAATTTTAATAGTCTGCATAGTTTGGAGAATCTCTGTGATGTCATATTTAAATTACTGTGTAAATATATGCATTATGCACAATGTACAGAGATATAAATATGCCCACATGAAAAAACAATGAAAGTATTAATATTTCAACTGTACAGAGTTAGCTACATAAATAACACCCAACTATCTGGAGAAAAGACGTTTGCTTTGACCTAGACCATCCCAAAGAACACACACAAACACACATTTTTATTTTAACTAAATGCTTGTACGTATGCATGCGTGCTCAGTCATATTAGACTCTCTGCGACGCCATGGACTGTGGCCTGCAAAGCTCCTCTGTCAATGGAATTTTCCAGGGAAGCATACTGGAGTGGGTTTCCTACTCCCAGGGATCTTCCTGATCCAGGGATTGAGCTGGTGTCTCCTGTCTTGGCAGGTGGATTCTTTGCCACTGAGCTGCCATGAAAGCTGAACTAAATGCTTATGTATTCCTAAATGTGGGAGTCAGTATGTAGACAGAATACAGAAGAGGACAAGATAAAAAATACTGAAATTCTTAGCCTAGCTAAGTGTCAGAAATTGTTCCATAAATAAAAGCTCTTAAAAGGGTTCAGTGTGGGATACTGTTTTGATACTTGGAAAATTAACATAGGAATGGTAAAATTTAGGTTATGGTTTTCTCTCCAGTTCATTTCTCTAACCTGTCTCTGAGAAAGGTTCCATTTAAGAATGAACCTGAGAAAAGTTAGGCAAAATAAAGGCAAGTGAGGAGTCTTTGTATCTAAATAATGAAAGTGACAATAGCTACCCCAAAGGAATACACTAATAATAATTTTAGCTTAATTTTTCAATATATAATTAGACATTTTAGTAGGTTTTGGTTTCAGCAGATGTTAACTTCAATTTACCAAAGGATAAGAGCTTGGGACAACATAAGAGAGCACAGAAAGATGCTGAGAGGCAAAGGGATGCAATCCTGTTATAGGTACCATTGCAAATAACTCAAAAAGAGGTGACTAACATATATAGACATGTTACTGTATTCATGTATAGACTGTTGGGTGATGCACAGGGAAGCCTGGCATGCTGCAGTCCATGGGGTCACAAAGAGTTGGACACGACTGAGCAGCTGAAGCGAACATGTATAGGTAATAGCTGCTGCTGCTAAGTCGCTTCAGTCGTGTCCGACTCTGTGCGACCCCATAGACGGAAGCCCATCATGCTCCCCTGTCCCTGGGATTCTCCAGGCAAGAACAATGGAATGGGTTGCCATTTCCTTCTCCAGATAATAGCTGACTGCATCATATTTTCAGAATCTATTAGCTCGTGTGTCACAAAGCTTAGACTTCCTTTTAATTCATTCCAAATGTTTTATTTGCCTTTGCTCATAAACTGATACCAAATATCAAGTACTTTATCTCAAACACTTTCTAAATTTCAGTTCCAATTAATTTCCTTGACTTTCTGAATATCAATGGTTGTTATCCTAAATGTATGGCTTTCAATGCTGCTCAAATGTCTTAAATTATAAGATTCTGCAAACTTGGCTCCAACAGTTTTGTTGAATAATAAAGAGGGATTATGTTCCTGTGTGTTTTTCATACTATTTTGCATGTTAATGTAATTATTAAAGTTAAGTACTCTTTAGGGGAAAAAGATGTGATTTCCCAGTAATGTGAGCATTGGATGGTACGATGGATTTACATACTGTCTATCACACATTCAGGTCTAGAATAAGCCTTTGTATAGACTCTTGAGAGTCCCTTGGACTGCAAGGAGATCCAATCAGTCTATTCTGAAGGAGATCAGCCCTGGGATTTCTTTGGAAGGAATGATGCTGAAGCTGAAACTCCAGTATTTTGGCCACCTCATGCGAAGAGTTGACTCAATGGAGAATACTCGATGCTGGGAGGGATTGGGGGCAGGAGGAGAAGGGGACGACAGAGGATGAGATGACTGGATGGCATCACTGACTCGATGGATGTGAGTCTGAGTGACCTCCGGGAGTTGGTGATGGACAGGGAGACCTGGCGTGCTGCAGTTCATGGGGTCACAAAGAGTCGGACACGACTGAGCATCTGATCTGATCTGATCTGATATATCTTAAACATTTCTAGAATGAGAGGATACATGTGGAATGAGGGCGCTGGTTTATTTACCTGGGCATAATGTGGTACAGGCTATTTTTTGTACACTCTGCCCTTCACAGAAGGCACCACCATTGAGCGGAGCTGGGTTGGTACAGGTCCTCGTGCGCTTCTGATACCCCCGTCCGCAACGGCTATTACACACAGACCACTCTGTCCAAGTGGACCAGCCACCATTTACTGGAAGTAAATGATAAAACATGAATTAAGTGTACATGCATATACACAGAGATGCACAAACCACATATCAAACATAAACAAGAATGTTGTATCCCAAGTGACCACAAAAAAGTAAAAAACCTCAAAGCTGGAAGAGATCTTGGATGTAATTTCATTCAAAATTTTACTACTACAAAACTGAAATCTAAGCACAGGGATAAATAAAATGAATTATCAATATCTATTTACCTACTCAGAAAATAGAACTGTGTTCTCCTCTGCTTAGCCACTGTTGTTTTAAAAAACATCCCCTTAACTAGTAAAGCTCCAAAAATTATTGACACTTTTGACAACTTATCTCAAATAATATGCTTATATCCTTGTACCAAGGCTGCAGGTGGCTATGAGGCATGGTAACTGATAAAATCATTTAGCCTTTCCTTAATAATAGATGATTATTTATCTTTAGCATATATAAACTTTATAACCTTTCAAGAATTTTTAGTTTCATTAATAAGTGAATCTATTTTTTTAAAAAAGTCTTGATAGCTCGGTTTACAACTAAGTATTTATTTGAATGGATCAGCAATTAGCTGATGTAACTGCAATTGACACATATTTTGTATACAAAGACTATGATGTTCAATGGACCTGTCAGTATAGATGCGATTATAAAACCTACCGTCAAGCACTATGTTTATTATTAACCTCTAGAGATTTCACTCTAGAAAATACTGATATACTCTCATATCTAAATACACGAGTCCATGAAATTATTATAATTAAGCAATTTCTAACAAAAATTATTTTCTGCTGGTTAAAACATGCTACAAACAGTATATGCATCTACTTCTTGATGGTAAAGAAGTGTGCTACTCAGATAACAGAAGCCTATATAAGGACATCACGTGCCCATCATCTCCTTCTCTAGGATCTTATGCAATAGGTAATAATCATGAATGTGTTATACATAGAGACATGCGCTATTTTTCAGTGGAGAATTATTTTTTCCTATATCAAGATAAGAACTTTTGTATGAAGATTTGTCTTTATTTTTTTGTATAAAGATAAATAAGTGAGAACAATTTGGACATCCAACAATAGGAAAATGGTAAATATACTATGTTCATGAGATTGGCTGCCAGGCAGCTATTAAAAACGAAGCTGCCTGCATGCACCCCTATGTTCAGAGCAGCACTATTCACAATAGCCAAGACATGGAAACAACCCACACGTCTGTCAATAGGTAATGGGTAAAAAAGATGAGGCACACGTATACAGTAGACTACTGCTAAGTGGTAAAAAGAACAAAACAATGCCATTTGCAGCAACATGGATGCAGCTAGAGATTATCATACTAAGTGAAGTTAAGTCAGAAGGAGAAAGACAAATACCATATGAAATCACTTATAGGTTGCATCTAAAATAAATATGAGACAAACAAACCTATCTATGAGTCAGAAACAGAATAAGGGACAGAGAACAGACTGCTGGTTGCCAAAGGGAAAGCGCTGTAATGCAACTATACTTAAATGAAAGAATACATTAAAAAAATAATGCTGTAGAAGTCTATTTAATAATACATGGCTATTTCAACATTATGTTTTAAATAAAAAAATTATATCCCTCATTTTAAAATCTTATGTATGTTAAGAAAATATCGGTAGTATACATATCCATCTTTTTTAAAGCTATCTCTGGATGACAAAATGACAGGGTTATAGGTTTTCTTTTTTCTTGGACGTTTTTCTGTATCCCAAGTTTTCTGTAATGAATATATACTTGCAGTCTAAAAATGACACTAACAACAGACTCAAAAATGAAGTACTGGTTAAATGTATATGTTTTTCTGTGGTCTTCTAGTGAGCCCAACCTATGAGCCTTGGACAACTTATTCCGTGAGGCCATGAAAGAACATGCAGATGTTTGACCGTTGAGTTTTGTGTTCCAAAAGTAAGTTAACCCACTCACCTTCATGAAACTCCAAATACTGTGGAACTGTCAATATAAATGTCTTACCAACATACTGGCAAGCTGATATTTGGGGTTACAGTATACTTGTGCTGCTCTGCTAGGATTTTAGGGAGAAATTAATAATCATAAATACTTAGAAAAAGACCAGTCTTGAAGATTCTAGGCTTATTCCATTATTTTATGGGGAAGGAGGTATGTGCTCTGAGTATTGTAATGCTTAAGTGTCCAACTGAAGGCTAGTTACTGCCAGAACTAGGCCTAGAAGAGAGGACTCCCGAGCCCTAGTGCTACACTGTTTGCTAAACTCAAAATGCTTTGGCTCCTTGTGTTTGATTCTTACTAAAGACAATGTCTGGCTTGTGCTTATGGATAATGAGAACATGCTATACATAGGAAAAGAGAGTTGCATCTATGTAGTACATCTATTTGAGAGTCTGCCCTCATTAATCACTTACAATTGGTACACACTGTGATGTACCCTATTTTTTTTTTTTTTTTGCATTTCCAGTGCTGTTTATTAAGTCATTCAGAAAGTCTAGAAAAAGACAAAAAGTGAGAAACATTTTGCTGTGACTTAAGGAAATTGAACTTCAGAGTATTCAGAGGATTTTTTTTTTTAAAGAAGAAGTATGCATCTGTCCTGTAATGAAAATGACAGCTTTAAAGCATCACTATATCCAGCCTTTGGAATGTCACAGTGGTTTCTGTTTCTGTAACCTCCTACAGCCTGAGGATGCATCCAGCCAAGTAGTACGACCTGCAGGAAGCGCCACGAGCCACGTATTTGCCAGTGACAAATCTCCTGAAGTGTCATTTAACATCAAAGGAGCCATGAACAGCCCCCTACCGTCTAAGTGCTGGCCATTATCGTTCTGGTGGTGGTAGAACCTCAAAATATTTCTCAGGGTTGTTCAGTTTCCTCTCAGACAATAACTCATCAAGAATATAAAGATCTACTGTGTATCTAACACTGTAAGAAGCATAAATGTATAGAATTGTCTTTGTCTACCAAGGAGCTTAAAAGCCTCACTGGGCAGACAGAACTACTAGTGAAATGAGAAAACTGCTGAGTGCTAAAACAGGGAGATAAAAACATCACATGCAGTGGCAAAAGTGGGTGCAGAATCATTTAGTCCTTCTGGAGAAATGATAGGTTTAGGGATGAGATGGAATAGAAAGGGCCAGAGAACGGAAGAGAAGCTCTCTGAAGATAGTCATCGTGTTGCAGCTTGCTAGGGTTAGGACTAGGGCTGTGTGACAATGGCAGGCCTTGTCTTCATGTTGGGTGTCCTTGATGGAGTGTAAAGTTCCAGGCAGTTAAAGCTGCTCTGATGTGTTTGGAGAACATGTCACCTCCAGTTTACCTGAGGTCTTGCAACAGCTCTCCTGAGGCCCACAGACAGAGCTTTAAGTATCTTCATGTCAGAACTCCCTCTAGGTCTCGGTAGTCCAGGCTGAGAAGGGGGACAGGGCTTCGGGAAGCAGGGAACCCTCCTGGATTCTTGAGTTCAGCTTGAAATGCAGGACATTTATGCTTGTTACAGTGTTAGATCCCTCAGTGGATTTCCTTTACTGTCCTATAAGAAGTTCCAAGTCCAGGTTTCCTATGAGTATCAGAAAAGCAGTGAAACCTCACTGTCCACATGGGAAGCAGGAAGAGAGCTGCAATGGGGACTGAGAAGGGCCCTCTTCATTTGATATTCTAACACTAAAATGAGAAACTGCAGTTTGACCTGAACCAGATTGAGGCACACAAAGTTCACTCACCATAGACTATGACAGTTGCGGTTGTGCTTTTCCTCTTGGCGACAATGTTTTTGGCAACGCAAGTATAGTTGGCAGTATCTGAGAGGCGGGCCTGCTTGATGATGAGGTTGTGATCAATAGTAATATAAAAATTCCGATCTTCAACAGGATCGATGATGTCTTCGTTTTTCAACCATTCTACCTAAAGATGCACAAGAGAAACAGATAAATCCCTGGTACGAATCCCTCCATGGCTGCCAGTCCTGGCTTTTGTTTTGCAATGTGAACAGCACTGTTCCATGCTATGAAACCTGCAAATTTGAGGAAGTAACTTTCTGAGGTCATGTTAAGTATCACTCACCTGCCAAACATGCTGATTCTGTCTGTACTACATTATTCTCAAATGTCAATGATCCAATTGGGAAATACAAGCGTTCAAATTGTTTTCACTTTGCCCTGCAGGCAGGAATAGGTGATGTGCACTGCCAAGTTCAGAACCCAATCAAAAATAATGGGCTAAGCATTTCAAACTGAACTCAAACCTTTTGCTATTTGATTTGTTTACTCTTGGCAACTTACCTGCTGCTTTTCAGAAAAGAATATAAGGACTATCAAAAAAGCTCAAAAGGCATCCTAGACATCACACAGCTCAAATAAAACATTTGGATGATTTATGTGTAGTCTTGTTGAAACATATGGATTAAATTTCCCTGAAAATGCACTTACTTTAAAATGTAGCAAACACATATTTAGAGATGTATCTAAGCCAAAATACTTAGGAGGGAAAAAAATTCTACCAACTCTCAATATGATCTAAAGAGCATATAAGTCATAGTCAAATCTCTCCTTCTGTCTTTCACTAGCATCAAATTTTTGGCTCTCATGGTTTGCTTCTGGAGAACCTAAGACATGACTATTCAAAACTACTCAACTATTTTTCCAATGTAAATCTCAGTTTAGCAACAGTAATGTTACCTTTACAGAATGAAAGGAGGGAAGCACATTCTATAAAATACATCCTTAAGAAGGATGAACTGTTTTTGTCCCATAAATTGCTTTTCTTCTCTCACAGGTTTATCCATAAAGCAAAACATACTGATATTTACCACACTTAAAACTTTCCTTCTACATTAGTGTGGATAGAGATACAAGTAACCTTTACTTGTAGGGAGTCAACAGTGTTGCCATTTTCAAAATCTTAAGGAGTTTCCCCCAGCACCACAAGAGGTCTGGAAATTAATCTCTAAATCTGTCAGTGGGCTGGATGTTACACAAATTACGTCTAACACTGGGACTCTAAAATAATGCTTCTCTAATCCTTAGAAGAGAGGCCACAATTTAAAGGGAAAAACAGAAATCACCTTGAAGTAAACATGAGGATGTAGATAAGAATGACTATTTGTAGTAAGTTTTGGAACAACAGTTACATTTAAGGATATTTAAATCAATGAAAGTGAAGAAGACTGAAGTCCATCTAAAATAGTGGAGTTTTAAAACATGCATTTTGTTCTTATTTAAGACAGCACATTCAATCCTGTACTTAGATATAGCTGGTAAGAGACACACTGGCTTAACCTGGATTTTCTCAAAATTTGGCCCCATATATTTTGTAACATCAGCTTTTCAGGTGATACTAGTGGTAAAGAACTTGCATGCCAATGCAGGAGACTTAAGAGACACAGGTTCAATCCCTGGGTTGGGAAGATCCCCTGGAGGAAGAAATGGCAACCCACTCCAGCATTCTTGCCCGGAGAATTCCATGGAGGAACCTAGAGGGCTACATAGGATTGTAGAGTCAGACATGACTGAAGTGACTGACCACACACACACAATCGTGTGGTAATACAATCTTGCTAGAAGGGCAAGGGAAAAGATAGCAAGATTCAAAATATTAAAAAAAAAACCCACAAAACTGCATACTGATAATGGAAAGCTGACATTAATGTCTTCTGAATCTCTATGCAGGTTATCTTTGCCACTCGAAAGCAAGCTTTCCACTTAGAAATCTAGGTACTGTTGGGCTTCCTGGGTGTGTGTGTTTGTCTCTGTGTGTGTGTGTCTTTCAAAGACTCATCAATTCAGTTCAGTTCAGTCACTCAGTTGTGTTCAACTCTGTGACCCCATGGACCACAGCACACCAGGCCTCCCTGTCCATCACCAACTCCCAGAGTTTACCCAAACTCATGTCCATTGAGTTGGTGATGCCATCCAACCATCTCATCCTCTGTTGTCTGCTTCTCTTCCTGCCTTCAATCTTTCCCAGTATCAGGGTCGTTTTCAGTGAGTCAGTTATTCACATCAGGTAGCCAAAGTATTGGAGTTTCAGCTTCAACATCAGTTCCTCCAATGAACACCCAGGACTGATCTCCTTTAGGATGGACTGGTTGGATCTCCCTGCAGTCCAAGGGACTCTCAAAAGTCTTCTCCAACACCATAGTTCAAAAGCATAAATTCTTCAGTGCTCAGCTTTCTTTATAGTCCAACTCTCACATCCATACATGACTACTGGGAAAACCATAGCCTCGACTAGACAGACCTCTGTTGGCAGAGTAATGGCTCTGCTTTTTAATATGCTGTCTAGGTTGCTCATAACTTTCCTTCCAAGGACTGAGCATCTTTTAATTTCATGGCTGCAGTCACCATCTGCAATGATTTTGGAGCCCCCCAAAATAAAGTCTGCCACTGTTTCCACTGTTTTTCCATCTATTTGCCAGGAAGTGATGGGACCGGAAGCCATGATTTTAGTTTTCTGAATGTTGAGCTTTAAGCCAACTTTTTCACTCTCCTCTTTCATTTTCAACAAGAGGCTGTTTAGTTCTTCTTCACTTTCTGCCATAAGGGTGATATCATCTGCATATCTGAGGTTATTGATATTTCTCCCGGCAATCTTGATTCCAGCGTGTGCTTCATTCAGTCCAGTGTTTTTCATGATGCATTCTGCATGTAAGTTAAATAAGCAGGGCGACAATATACAGCCTTGACATACTCCTTTTCCTATTTGGAACCAGTCTGTTGTTCCATGTCCAGTTCTAACTGTTGCTTCCTGATCTACATACAGATTTCTCAAGAGGCAGGTCAGATGGTTTGGTATTCTCATCTCTTTCAGAATTTTCCACAGTTTATTGTGATCCACACAGTCAAAGGCTTTGGCATAATCAATAAAGCAGAAACAGATGTTTTTCTGGAACTCTCTTGCTTTTTAGATGATCCAGCGGATGTTGGCAATTTGATCTCTGGTTCCTCTGCCTTTGTTAAAACCAGCTTGAACATCTGGAAGTTTACAGTCCACATATTGTTGAAGCCTGGCTTGAAGAATTTTGAGCATTACTTTACTAGCATGTGAGATGAGTGCAATTGTGCAAGTAGTTTGAACATTCTTTGGCATTGCCTTTATTTGGGATTGGAATGAAAACTAACCTTTTCCAGTCCTGTGGCCACTGCTGAGTTTTCCAAATTTGCTGGCAAATGTGCATGCAGCACTTTCACAGCATCATCTTTTAGGATTTGAAATAGCTCAACTGGAATTCCATCACCTTTACTAACTTTGTTCGTAGTGATGCTTCCTAAGGCCGACTTGACTTCACATTCCAGGATGTCTGGCTCTAGGTGAGTGATCACACCATTGTGATCATCTGGGTCATGAAGATCTTTTTTGTATAGTTCTTCTTTGTATTCTTGCCACCTCTTCTTAATATCTTCTGCTTCTGTTAGGTCCATATCATTTCTGTTCTTTATTGAGCCCATCTTTGCATGAAATGTTCCCTTGGTATCTCCAATTTTCTTGAATCATGCCTGCTACTTTTCTCTGAGGAATAGCTCTCGGACTCCTGGATGTTTTGCCTGGAAGTACCTAGGGGCTCGCAGCTTCCCCTGCGACCTCCTCCTTTGCTATGGCCTCACAAGTGTGGAAATAAGCCTTCTGTCTAATCAGATTGGAATCTGAGTTGTCACTCTTGAGAGCTCTCTTGCAGGGTTGCAGGCTGAAGCTACCTCCTTAACACATCTCCTAAATTTACATTTTCTGGGTCTCTCCTTTTCTCTCTTGAGTAGGCTCTCCTGGGAGCACTCCCATAACCAACCCATTGCATTCAGACCTCTGCTTCATGCTCTGCTTCTGAAAAAACCTAATCAATTAAGTCAAAATTGTGCAAAACTATGGGTTTTTCCTATGTACATAATAGGCAACAAGAGCAATGCTATCCAGATCATAAATGACATGAAGAGATCCCAAGGGATATTGCAAACCACTTGTTTATTTGAAAAGTTTATTACATGGAATAAAAAAAGCAATCTGCACTGTTGACAAAGGATTTAAAAAGACTTATGTGATTATTGGGTATGTAATCTCTACTTTCTTACACATGGCTTTGCATTTTCCTCAGTGTCTCTCTTCAGATTAGGAGCAATGACTACACGCGATATGAAGTTCTCTGAGGAGCTCTAGAAATGTGGCAGTACTCCTGGACCCTCTGAGGGATACTGCCTTCTTCCCCTCAGCTTTAACCAGGGAAGCTCTGCCTCGTTCTGTTCTCCACACTGGGATAGCCTGTATGCCTATGTCTGAAGAAACAATGAGATCTACAGCTAGAAAATAGTGAGAGGAATGAAGAAAAGAGCCAAGGACTCTGGCTTTTGAAAAAATGTCCCCCTCCTAGTCCCCTATGCCCCAGAACTCCCAGCCTTGTCACAACACCTTGTTCTGAGACCTCATCTCCACAAGAAGCTAGGGTCCGGTGCAGGCCATCACTCACCTCCTGCAACAGAATCTCCGTCTTGCTCAGCATGTCCCCATTGCCCATCCTCCAAAACTCTCCCAATCCTTCCACACTTCCTTGGAACATAGTATCATTGCCCTCCAAAATTTCAACCTCTTTCCAATTGCTTTCGTGAACTTTCTCTAAATCCAACTCTTTATGATGCTGCTGTTTCTTCTAGAGTCCTCTCAAATAGGAAATGTTTGAGTTCCCAAACCCAACACACCACTGGGCCTGGGGGGTCCAGTGAGCAGCCTCCTGCCTGGATCTGCACTGCCTGCTCTATTTTCTTCTCCTCACAGTGGAATGTGGCTGTGCAAAGCCATGCTGAGTGGCCTAACCATAAGTTCGTGATGACAGATCTCGAGTGGGCCCTGAATTCTGTCCCAAATAGTGTATTATATTTTCATCCTCTGTTCACTGTCCCACACTCTTAAACACCTATTTCACACCTTCTCCTCTCTGCTTAGACACTACCTCCCCTTCTATCCTCACTTTCAGCTGATGAATGACCAAGATCTCCCAAAGCTCCATTACCCATCTATCACCTCTGCTCTGCAGCCACCTTCCTCCCTTGTTACTCCTCCTCACCTCTCATTGTACTTTGCATCCTACTCCCATTCTCCTATTCAAGACCACGTCCCAGAAATTCTTCTCTCTTATATCATTAATTTTCCCTCTACACAGAGCCATTTCCACCAGCATCCAGACATGTGATTATTTTTCACAACTTACAAGAAAATCCATCCCTACTCATTTCTGCCTTCAGTTACCCCCACGTTTCTCTGCTCATCTTAAAAAACGCCTTGGAATCCTTGTTTGCAGATTTCTCCAATCCGTGTCCTCTTCATTCCTACAGGATCTACTCTAATTCACACTCGCCTCCACTGTTAGAAGTGCTCTTTTCAAAGGCACCAACTCCTTTCACTTTGCTAGATGGACTGCTGAGGTTTTAGTACTTGACTAATTCGACTCAGCAGCAGGATTTGACTCCATGGGTTTCTCCCTCCTCCGTGCTTGCTTTCTCCAGACAGGGCACTTTCTTACTTTTTGTACCATCTCTTCCCACCCTCCACAGCTTCTCTGAGCTTAGGTCTGTTCTCCCTGGGTAGCTCTGTCCATGGACCTCTTCTTTTTTCTATTTTCCATCCACATTTACTTTCTCGGTGAGCTCATCCATTCTCATGCAGAAGACTCCTAAATTTATCTCCAGGTTGACCTTGTCCCTGAACTCCAAACTCATACATCCAACTGTCTTCTTACAAGCCCCCACAGTTGTCTAATAACAGCCTCCCCAACTGCCCTCCAAACGTGCTCCTCCCACCACCTTATCTGTCACAGTTAAGGCCAATCTCATCCTTCCAGGAACTTAGAAACCTCAGACTTGAACTTGACTCTTCTCTTCCTCTCCCTTTGCCTGTGTGGCATCAAAGAAGCATTTGGAATTTGACTATTTCTTGTCCCTTCAGCACCACTCACTTCTCCATGCAGGTCACCATCATTTCTCTCCTGGATTGAGTGCAACAACTTCCTGTCTTGTCTTTGCTTTTTCCCTTGGTCCTAACATCTATAACACAGTTAGAGAGGGCCTTAAACCCTAAGTCAGATTATGCTATACCTCGTGTCCAACCTTCCAATGGCTCCCCATGTTGCTCAGTATCAACGCCAAAGTCCTTATAAGAACCCACAGGATCTCCTGCAATACTAGGACCCCTGACTCCCTGAGATCACCTAGTTTCCTCTCTCCATTCTGTCACCTCTTTAGATGCTGGTTCTTATGTACATCAGGACCCTCCTGTCTTGGGGATGTTGAATTTGATTATTCCTGCTTGGAAAAATCTTTCCCCAGTAAGTATGCTCTCTGTTCTCCTTCAGGGCTTTCCTCAGAGGTCACCTTCTCAATGAGCCACTTCATAGTCAACCTTTAAAATTGCAACATCTCCCTCTGCCTGTGCCCCCAATCTCACACTCTCTTATTTTCTTCATCTCATAAAATCTGTATTTTACTTATCAGTTGTCTCCTCTACCAGAATGTAAGCTTAACAGACTTTAGTTTTTTGGTCACTGCTATAGTCCATGGCCCAGAACTAGCATACAGCAGGTGCTAATTAGTATTTCTTAAATGTATGAACAAAGAAGACATGAAGTAGTATTAACTCTGTTATACACATTTTTAGATCTCTATCACATAGACCACAGCCTTGTCTAACTCAATGAAACTATGAGCCATGTCATGTAGGGAGACCCAAGACAGACAGGTAATGGTGGAGAGTTCTGACAAAATGTGGTCCAGTGGAGAAGGGAATGGCAAACCACATCAGTATACTTGCCTTGAGAAACCCATGAACAGTATGAAAAGGCAAAAAGACAAGACACTGAAAGATGAACTCCCCAGGTCAGTAGGTGCCCAATATGCTACTGGAGATCAATGGAGAAATAACTCCAGAAAGAATGAAGGGATGGAGCCAAAACAAAACAACACCCAGTTGTGGATGTGACTGGTGATGGAAGCAAGGTCCGATGCTGTAAAGAGCAATGTTGCACAGGAACCTGGAATTTTAGGCCCATGAATTAAGACAAATTGGAAGTGGTCAAACAGGAGATGGCAAGAGCAAACATCAACATTCTAGGAATCAGTGAACTAAGATTGACTGGAATGGGTGAATTTAACTCAGATGACCATCATACCTACTACTGTGGGTAAAAAATCCCATAGAAGAAATGCAGTAGCCATCATAGTCAACAAAAGAGTCCAAAATGCAGTACTTGGATGTAATCTCAAAAAGACAGAATGATCTCTGTTCATTTCCAAGATAAACCATTCAATATCACCGTAATTGAAATCTATGCCCCGACCAGTAATGCTGAAGAAGTTGAAGTGAATGGTTCTATGAAGACTTACAAGACCTTTTAGAACTAACACTCCAGAAAAGATATCCTTTTCATTATAGGGGACTGGAATGCAAAAATAGGAAGTCAAGAAACACCTGTAACAGGCACATTTGGCCTTGGAGTAGAGAATGAAGCAGGGCAAAGGCTCATAGAGTTTTGCCAAGAGAATGCACTAGTCATAGCAAACACCCTCTTCCAACAGCACAAGAGAAGACTCTATACATGGACATCACCAGATGGTCAACACCAAAATCAAATTGATTATATTCTTTGCAGTCAAAGATGGAGGAGCTCTATACAATCAGCAAAAACAAGACTGGGAGCTGACTGTGGCTCAGATCATGAATTCCTTATTGCCAAATTCAAACTGAAATTGAAGAAAGTAGGGAAAACCACTAGACCAATCAGGTATGACCTAAATCAAGTCCCTTATGATTATACAGTGGAAGTGAGAAATAGATTTAAGGGATTAGATCTAATAGACAGAGTGCCTGATGAACTATGGACGAAGGTTTGTGACACTGTACAGGAGATGGACTAACACCATCCCCAAGAAAAAGAAATGGAAAAAAGGAGAATGGCTGTCTGGGGAGGCCTTACAAATAGCTGTGAAAGGAAGAGAAGCAAAAAACAAAGGAGAAAAGGAGAGATATACCCAATTGAATACAGAGTTCCAAAGAATAGCAAGGAGAGATAAGAAAGCCTTCCTCAGCGATCAATGCAAAGAAATAAAGGAAAATAATAGAATGGGAAAGACTAGAGATCTCTTCGTCGGACACGGCTGAGCGACTTCACTTTCACTTTTCACTTTCATGCACTGGAGAAGGAAATGGTAACCCACTCCAGTACTCTTGCCTGGAGAATCCCAGGAAAGGGGAGCCTGGTGGGCTGCCGTCTATGGGGTCACACAGAGTCGGACACGACTGAAGCGACTTAGCAGCAGCAGTAGAGATCTCTTCAAGAAAATCAGAGATACAAAGAGAACATTTCATGCAAAGATGGGCTCAATAAAGGACAGAAATTATATGAACCTAACAGAAGAAGATATTAAGAAGAGGTGGCAAGAATACACAGACGAACTGTACAAAAAAGATATACATAACCCAGATGATCATGATGGTGTGATCACCTAGAGCCAGACATCCTGGAATGTGAAATCAAGTGGACCTTAGGAAGCATTACTACAAACAAAGCTAGTGGAGGTGATGGAATTCCAGTTGAGCTATTTCAAATCCTAAAAGGTGATGCTGTGAAAGTGCTGCACTCAATATGCCAGCAAATTTGGAAAAGTCAGCAGTGACCACAGGACTGCAAAAGGTCAGTTTAAATTCCAATCCCAAAGAAAGGCAATGCCAAAGAATGTTCAAACTACTGCACAATTGCACTCCTCTCACATGCTAGTAAAGTAATGCTCAAAATTCTCCAAGCCAGGCTTCAACAATACATGGACTGTGAAGTTCCACATGTTCAAGCTGGTTTTAGAAAAGGCAGAGGAACCAGAGATCAAATTGCCAACATGCGCTGGATCATCGAAAAAGCAAGAGAGTTCCAGAAAAACATTTGTTTCTGCTTTATTGATTATTCCAAAGTCTTTGACTGTATGGATCACAACAAACTGGAAAATTCTGAAAGAGATGGGAATACCAAACCATCTGACTTGCCTCTTGAGAAATCTGTATGCAGGTCAGGAAGCAATAGTTAGAACTGGACATGGAACAACAGACTGGTTCCAAATAGGAAAAGGAGTATGTCAAGACTGTATATTGTCCCCCTGCTTATTTAACTTACATGCAGAGTGCATCATGAAAAACACTGGACTGGATGAAGCACAAGCTGGAATCAAGATTGCTGGGAGAAATATCAATAACCTCAGATATGCAGATGATATCACCCTTATGGCAGAAAGAGAAGAAGAGCTAAACAGCCTCTTGTTGAAAGCGAAAGTGGAGTGTGAAAAAGTTGGCTTAAAGCTCAACATTCAGAAAACTAAGATCATGGCATCCCGTCCCATCACTTCATGGCAAATAGATGGAGAAACAGTAGAAACAGTGGCAGACTTTATTTTGGGGGGTTCCAAAATCATTGCAGATGGTGACTGCAGCCATGAAATTAGAAGACGCTTCCTCCTTGGAAGGAAAGTTATGAACAATCTAGACAGCATATTCAAAAGCAGAAACGTTACTTTGCCAACAAAGGTCTGTCTAGTCGAGGCTATGGTTTTTCCAGTAGTCATGTATGGATGTGAGAGTTGGACTAAAGAGAAAGCTAAGTGCCGAAGAATTGATGCTTTTGAACTGTGGTGTTGGTGAAGACTCTTGAGAGTCTCTTGGACTGCAAGGTGATCCAACCAGTCCATCCTAAAGGAGATCAGTCCTGGGTGTTCATTGGAGGGACTGATGTTGAAGCTGAAACTCCAATACTTTGGCTACCTGATATGAATAACTGACTCATTGCAAAAGACCTTGATACTGGGAAAGACTGAAGGTGGGAGGAGAAGGGGATGATAGAGGACGAGATGGTTTGATGGTATCACCAACTCAATGGACATAAGTTTGGGTCAACTCTGGGAGTTGGTAATGGATGGGGAGGTCTGGCATGCTGCAGTCCATAGGGTCACAAAGAGTCAGACACAACTGAACGACTGAACTGATAGAGTTGGTACTTTGTCAAAATTACCAATGAATATACAAATATTTGTATATATATACAAACAGAGAGTAATTTTAAACATTCTTTCAAGCTAAGTTCTGCTAGAGATTAAGAAAACAAATCTCCAGTGTTGTTGTTTTTCTTCTTCAGCGGCTAAGCCATGTCTGACTTGTTGTGACCCCATGTACTGTAGCACGCTCGGCTCCTCTGTCCTCCGCCATCACCCAGAGTTTGCTCAAATCCATGTCCATTGAGTTGGTGATGTTATATAACCATCTATTCCTTTGCCACCCCTTCTCCTTTTGCCTTCAATATTTCCTAGCATCAGGGTCTTCTCCAGTGAGTCTGCTCTTTGCATCTAGTAGCCAAAGTATCAGAGCTTCAGCATCAGTCCTTCCAGTGCATATTCAGGATTGATTTCCTTTTGGATTGACTGCTTTGATCCTCTTGCTCTCCAAGGGACTCAAGAGTCTTCTCCAGCACAATTCAAAAGCATCAGTTCTTCGGTACTCAGCCTTCTTAATGAACTGACTCTCACATCAGTACATAGACTATAGGGATCTTTGTTGGCAAAATGATGGCTCTTTTTAATATGCTTCCTAGGTTTGTCATAGCTATCCTTCCAAGGAGCAAGTATCTTTTAATTTCATGGCTGCAGTCACCGTCCAATGATTTTGGATATCAATGTTCCCTTGATAACTCCGATTTTCTTGAAGAGATCTCTAGTCTTGCTTATTCTATTATTTTCCTCCACTTCTTTGCATTGTTCACTTAAGAAGGCCTTCTTATTTCTCCTTGCTAGTCTCTGGAACTCTGCTTCAGTTAGGTATATCTTTCCCTTTCTCCCTTGCTTTTCACTTCTTTCCAGAGCTATTTGTAAAGCGTCTTCAGACAATCACTTTGCCTTTTTGCATTTTTTTTTCCTTTGGGATGGTTTTGGTCACTGCCTACTTACTACACAATGTTATGAACATCTGTCCATAGTTCTTCAGGCACTCTGTATTCCAGATCTAATAATCCCTTGAATCTATCACCTCTACTGTATAATCATAAGGGATTTGATTTAGGTCATAGCTGAATTGCCTACTTTTGTTAATAGGCAGTGGTTTTCCCTGCTTTCTTCAATTTAAGTCTGGATTTTGCAATAAGGAAGTCATCATCTAAGCCACAGTTGGCTCCAGGTCTTAATTTTTGCTGACTGTATAAGGCTTCTCCATCTTCAGTTGCAAAGAACATAATCAATCTCATTTCAGTATTGACCATCTGGTGATGTCCACGTGCAGAGTGGCTCTTGGAAAAGGGTGTTTGCTAAGACTAGTGAATTCTCCTGACATAATTCTGTGAGCCTCTGCCCTGCTTAACTTTGTACTCTACGGCCAAACTTGTCTATTATTCCAGGTATCTTTTGACTTCATACTTTTTCATTCCAATTCCTTGTGATGAAAATGACATCATTTTTTATTGTTAATCCTAGATGGTCTTGCAGGTCTTCATAGACCTGATCAACATTGATCAGCTTCTTCAGCATCAGTGGTTGGGGCATAGACTTGGATTACTGTGATATTGAATAGTTTGCCTTGGAAATGAACCGAGATCATTCTGTAATTTTTGAGACTGCACCCAAATACTGCATTTTGGACTCTTGTTGACTATGAGGGCTACTCCATTTCTTCTAAGGGATTCTTGCCCACAGCAGTAGATATAATAGTCATTTTAATTAAACTCGTCCATTCAAGTCCATTTTAGTTCACTGAACTAAGATATTGATGTTCACTCTTGACATCTTCTGCTTGACCACATCCAATTTAACCTTGATTCATGGACCTAATATTCCATGTCACTATGCAATACTATCCTTCCCAGAATTGGGCTTTACTATCACCGCGAACACATAGACAACTGAGCGCTATTTCCACTTTGGCCCAGCCACTTAATTCTTTCTGGAGCTATTGGTAATAGCCCTCCACTCTTCCCCAGTAGCATACTGGACAACTTCCAACCTGGGGGGCTGATCCTCCAGTGTCATAATGTTTTGCACTTTCATCCTGTCCATGAGGTTTTCCAGGCAACAGTACTGGAGTGGGTTGCAAGTTCTTCCTCCAGTGGACCAAGTTTTGTCAGAACTCTTCACTATGACACATCTGTCCCCATCTGCCTTGGGTGGCCCTGCGTGGCATGGCTCATAGCTTCATTGAGTTCTGCAAGCCCCTTTGACACGATGAGGTTGTGATTCACGAAGGAGAAATTTCTACTGCATAAGGTCAAATCCTCAGGGCTAACTTGGCCTCCAAGCGGACTCATTGGAGAAACCATGAGATAGAAGAGGGCCTCTGAAATGATGCTAGGAGACTTCCAAATATTTTACTGCCATTTACTAGTACAGGTCTAGAGTGTCCAGTGGCCAATACATTTTGACTAAGCTAGATTTTAAAATCAAACTCCCTGTAGCCCACATTATACCTATATGTCTGCTGGTGAATTTTAAGGTGCTACAGAATTTCATCTACTAGTCCCAAAATCTAGGTGATCCCAGTATTCCTGAGACTAAAATACAGCTTCTCAAGAACTTCCTATTTCAGTAAACAAAGAGCTAGGCATCTTGTTATTTCAATTCCATTCCACAAACATTGAGTACCTACTATGTGCTAGGCATCGTGTCAAGTGTTGGACAATATAGGGACAAATGAAGAGAGTGGCACTCTCTACATAGGACAAACCTGTAAACAAATAACTACAATATGACAGCACCCAGTCATGTGCAAGGATGGGGGTAAATTGAGGTTCAAATTATGTGAGAAGAGGACATTTAAGGAGGAGACTTCTGAACTAGTTTCTCAAAGATGGAATTAAGCTTGTTGGGAAGGTAAGAAGGAAAGTGTGGGATGAAGAGTGAAGACAACATTTCAGAAAGAGGAAGCTTCAGGTGCTTCATCCAGGCTTGAAGCCTCAGGGAGTCTGAGCAGTGGACAGGGGACTTAGTTGCACGGTCAAGGGGAGTGGAGTAAGGATGCAGAAACTGCTTTCAGGAAATCACTGAGGGACTCTAATGCTGTGATCTACTGAAGGGTTTAAAGAGAAGAAGCATAATGACACTTTAAGAATGACTATTTTAGGGAGCATGTGGATTACTAGGGAGGCACAATGAAAGATGGAAACCAGTTAAAAAGGCTATTGTCTATTTTATAAATAGCAGTGTACATGTGTCAATGCCAACCTCTCTTATTTATCTCTCCCTTCCATAGCCCCTGGTTACCGTAAGTTTGTTTTCTACATCTGTTACCCTACTTCTGTTTTGTATGTAAGTACATTTGCACCCTTTTTTTTTAGATTCCACATATAAGTGATATTATGTTTGTCTTTCTGTGTCTGACTACTTCACTCAGTATGACAGTCTCTAGGTCATCCATGTTGCTGCAAATGGTATTATTTTGTTCTTTTTTATGGCTGAGTAATAATCCATTGTATACATGTACCACATCTTTTTCATCCATTCTGCTGTTGATGAACGTTTAGGTTGCGTTCATGCTCTGACTACTGTAAATACTGCTGCAGTGAGCACTGGTTGCATGTGTCTTTTGGAATTATGGTTTTCTTTGGGTATATGTTTAGGATTGGGATTGCTGGGTCATATGGTACTTCTGTTTTTCGCTTTTTTAAGGAACCTCAATACTATTATGGAACAGTAAGGATCCTCCATAGTGGCTGTACTGACACATTTCCACCAATAGTGTATGAGGGTTCCCTTTATTCCACAACCTCTCCAGCATTTAGTTTTTGTAGATTTTTTGATGATGGTCATTCTGACAGGTGTGAGGTGATACCTCAATGTGGCTTTGACTTGCATTTCAACAACTAGTGATGTTGAGCATCATTTCAAGTGCTTCTTGGCCATCTGCATGTCTTCTTTGGAGGAATGTCTAGTCTTCTACCCATTTTCTGACTGTTGTATATTTTCTCCCATTCTGAGGGTTGTCTTTTTGTTTTGTTTATGGCTTCCTTTGCTGTGCAAAAGCTTTTAAGTTTAATTAGATCCCATTTATTTTTATTTTTCTTATTTTTATTACTCTAGGAAGTGGGTCAAAGAAATTTTACTGTAATTTATGTCAAAGAATGACCTGCCTATGTTTTCCTCTAAGAGTTTTACAGTGTCCAGTCTTATATTCAGGTCTCTAATCCATTTTGAATTACTGTGTAGCACTGGAAACTATACTCAATACTCTATAATGGCCTATATGGGAGAAGAATCTAAAAAACAGTGGCTATATGTATAACTGATTCATTTTTCTGTACACCTGAAATTCACACAACATTGTAAACCAACTCAGTTCAGTTCAGTCACTCAGTCATGTCCGACTCTTTGAGACCCCATGAATTGCAGCACTCCAGGCCTCCCTGTCCATCACCAACTCCCAGAGTTCACTCAGACTCACATCCATCGAGTCAGTGATGCCATCCAGCCATCTCATCCTCTGTCGTCCCCTTCTCCTCCTGCCCCCAATCCCTCCCAGCATCAGAGTCTTTTCCAAGGAGTCAACTCTTCACATGAGGTGGCTAAAGTACTGGAGTTGACTTTACTTAATTTTTATTGGTATGTAGTTGGTTTACAAGTTTAGTTGGTTTAGTTGTAAACCAACTACATACCAATAAAAATTAAATAAAGTCCAAAACTCCACTACTATTAGCAGGGTAATCTCCAGCAACTTGCTTGCCCTTTCTGGGCCTTTCCTTCTTATCTGTAAAATGGGCAAATAATAGGACCCACATCATAGGGTTGATGGAGGATTAATTAAATTGGCAAAAAGCTTCAAACAAACAAAACAAACTAAATAAAGAAAAAGACTGTCACGGTCCTGGTGAAAGAACACAAAGAATGAATTAAGGAAGGAGCAAAGGGACTGGGGAGGCAAGAATGGATTCAGAAAGTGATTTGAAGGGACAAGGGACAGGGTAGAAGAGTTGACTGTATCTGGAAAGGAGGGTGCAAGACAAAACCATCTTGCCTCTGGCCTGGGGACCTGTGTATGGAGCAGGGATAAAGGAGGCAGATAAGATTAAAGGGCTGAAAGAATAATAATGAGTTGATTTGCCTGACCTTACAAAGAATCCAGGTGGTACTGTATAATTCTCTACAACTAAAATGCTCAAAGTTCTCCAGTTATTTCCATGAAAAGAGTGATTGTATTTCAAAACTTTAGAGAAAAATAAAGTAACAATAAAACCCTCATTAATTTCATTTCTTTTAGATCACAGTACTAAGAATGGAACATGAATACTAATAAAGGATAAAACAACACCCATTCCCATTTTGGTTAACTAAAAGCTCGAGGAGAGCATTTATAAAAGGGAAAATAATGGGTGTGAATAATTCTGTTTATCATGTAAAGGGTTGTCTGAATCAGTAAGATAAATCAATATAAAAGCCTTACATTATATCCTTTTATTTAAAAAATATATCCTTTTCATGCACTATCTCCAGAACTCAATACCATCAAATAAAGTGACACTCTTCCATTTGAAGTAATTTCACATGAGTCTCCTTATCAGATCAGATCAGATCAGTCGCTCAGTCGTGTCCGACTCTTTGCGACCCCATGAATTGCAGCACGCCAGGCCTCCCTGTCCATCACCAGCTCCCGGAGGTCACTCAGACTCGCATCCATTGAGTCAGTGATGCCATCCAGCCATCTCATCCTCTGTCGTCCCCTTCTCCTCCTGCCCTCAATCCCTCCCAGCATCAGAGTCTTCTCCAATGAGTCAACTCTTCGCATGAGGTGGCCAAAATACTGGAGTTTCAGCTTTAGCATCATTCCTTCTAAAGAAATTCCAGGATTGATCTCCTTCAGAATGGACTGGTTGGATCTCCTTGCAGTCCAAGGGACTCTCAAGAGTCTTCTCCAACACCACAGTTCAAAAGCATCAATTCTTTGGCGCTCAGCCTTCTTCACAGTCCAGCTCTCACATCCATACATGACCACAGGAAAGACCATAGCCTTGACTAGGCGAACCTTTGTTGGTAAAGTAATGTCTCTGCTTTTGAATATGCTATCTAGGTTGGTCATAACTTTCCTTCCAAGGAGTAAGCGTCTTTTAATTTCATGGCTGCAGTCACCATCTGCAGTGATTTTGGAGCCCAGAAAAACAAAGTCTGACACTGTTTCCACTGTTTACCCATCTATTTCCCATGCAGTGATGGGACCAGATGCCATGATCTTCGTTTTCTGAATGTTGAGCTTTAAGCCAACCTTTTCACTCTCCACTTTCACTTTCATCAAGAGGCTTTTTAGATGAGGTTCGTGACATTGTACAGGAGACAGGGATCAAGACCATCCCCATGGAAAGGAAATGCAAAAAAGCAAAATGGCTGTCTGGGGAGGCCTTACAAATAGCTGTGAAAAGAAGAGAAGCGAAAAGCAAAGGAGTCTCCTTATAGGAACTGTATATAAAATTCCGAGAAACAATACAGTATCTTTTGTAACGAAAAGATACTAGAAATTAATTGTATTGAGTGGTAAGTATTTAATTATATTTTTGCAATGCAATTTATTTGTAAATTAATCATGTTTAATCAGGAGTCAGTACTTGGATCTCATCTCTGAATTCTGTTCATATTTTGTTCATTTCAAGCGTCTTGTTGACTTCACCCTGCTACTTGGCTTCCTCCTACCCCTTCCATACAGCAAATCATTTGATTTATATAAGGGAGAAGTCTTTCCGAGTTAGAAGTTATTTTTAGCTATGTATAAAACATTCAAGAAGAGAGAAAAATAGGTTGAAGTTCAGAAAACAATAAAAGGTTTTGCCCATAAACCATAACTTGTCAGGGTTGCAGTGAGGCAAAGGACTGTTTCTGTCCTTGTGGCTCAGTAACTACAGTCTTTTCAATAATTTGGGGGCATATTTGAAGTAATTTATTCAAGTTGTTTATAAAGATGTGGGGTTTTATTAACAGGTAATAAAAATAATTATGAGGAAATGTTAGGATATCCTATTTGCATATTCAGTTTTCGCTGTTTGGTGTTGATTACCCCCTTGTGTGTGATTGAAAATCTTACTGTTATGTAAGAAGCAGTTCCTAAGTTCCAGATAAGAGGGTTATTCTCAGGCCAGACTGCCTGGGTTCCAAACGCATGTCTGTGCCTCTCTTTGGCAAGTTTCTTCTCTTGTATGTGCCCTTTGCCTCTTATTGCTACCTGAGTGTAACTCTAGAACTAATTCCATAAGGTTTCTGAGGATCTAATGTGTTAACACACAAATTACTTAGTGCTTGGCATATAGTCAATATGCTTAAATTATTATTAATATCAAGCATATTCTAAAGGAGATGGAACAAAATCCAAACAACTCTACAGAAAACACAGAAGTGATGCTCATCTTAGAACAAAAAGGAAAGGAGGAAAGATCAAAATGGTGGTGCAGGAGAGTGTGGAGCTTGCCTCCCCCCAGGAACACCATCAAAAACATACCTACCTGTGAAACAATCCCCACTGAAAACAAACTGGAGACTGGCAGAAAGACTCTTGTACTGCCTAGGATGTAAGAAAGATCCTCATAGAATCGAGTAGGAAGGAAAGAGAAGCCATCAGGTTGGGACCTGTGCCCTTAGGAGGGGACACAGAGGAAAAGGGAGATTACAAGGACAAATACCTGCCCTGGAGTGGGTGGTTCAAGCCACATATTGGGTGCCCTCGCCCTGTGATCCAGGTTGGGAAACAAGCGTGAGTAATAGGAGGACCATAAGGAACCTAAACTCTCCTTGTGAAGAGTGTGCACATGCTTGCTTACTCCTAGGGACAAGGCAAAAGCAGCAGGTTTAAACTGTCTGGGCCTTGGCCAGATTCCCAAGTCTGTCCCAGCATATGCCACAGTCTGAGCCCAGGACCTGCTCTGGCCCCTCTTGCTCAACAGCACAGCTTCACACTAGGAGAAGTGCTGCAGCGGCTAAGGAGAGGGCACAGTTGCGCAGGACGGAGCTGACTCAGACGGAGAATGCATCTGAATGGGGCAAGGACAACCATTGCTGGTGCTTGCAAAGGCAGCACATGGGGAGTGGTCCAGGGTTCTGCTTGGGACTGGAATAACCAGAGCTCCCACCCCGCACCAAGCACCCACTTCTCTTGCTCCAGCACTGCTCCCTACTGAGGTGGGAGTGCAGATGCTGGGAGGGGAAACAGCAAATACACAGAGGAGATGGAACCAGCTTGGATCTGACCCTTTGGGCTTCTGTTCCAGCAGCTTGGAACCTGCCTCTGCCCCTGAGAGGTTGGTGCTGGCCACACTGAACAGAGGATAAAGCCCAGCTCACTTGGTGCTGGCTCTAGCACCTCTACCTCAGCACCACTTCCCACAAAAGTGAAAGCTGCCAGCACTCCCTGAGGGAAGATGTGACTCACGCTCATGTCAGAGCCAACTCTTTGACCAAAGCCATCTGGCACAGACAGATTGTATAGGGATGCTCCTACACACTGCTTTAAGACCAGAACAGGTAATTGCTCCACCTAATATCATAGAAACAAAGAAGGTTAAGCAAAATAAGACAGAAAAATTTGTTTCAAATGAAGAGGAAAACCCTGAAAAAGCAAACAATGAGACAAATAAATAATCTGCCAGATAAAGAGTTCAAAGCATTAGTAATAGGAATGCTCGCTGAATTAGAGGGCATAACAGATGACTGAGTGAGAATTTTAAGAAGGAACTAGAAACTATAAAAAAGAACCATTCAGAACTGAGGAATACAATAACTAAAATGAAAGACACACTACAGGGAATTAACGCAGACTAAGTGACTGGATTTCCCAGTTGGCGCTAGTGGTAAAGACCCTAACCACCAGTACAGGAGATGTAAGAAACCCGGGTTCGATCTCTGGATCGGGAAGATCCTCAGGAGAGGAAAAAGGCAACCCACTCCAGTATTCTTGCCTGGAGAATCCCATAGACAGAGGAACCTGGCAGGCTACAGTCCATGGAATTGCAGAGAGACACGCCTGGAGTGACTTAGCATGCACACACGTGCTGCAGAAGAACACATAAGTGAGCTAGAAGATGATATAATGGAAGTCATCCAATCAGAACAGCAAAAAGAAAACAAATTTCCAAAATGACAGTTTAACAGACCTTTGAGACAACATTAAGTGCACCATCATTCGCATTATAGGAGGCCCAGAAGGAGAGTAGCGAGAGAAAAGGATGAAACGTGCAGCTGAGGAAAGTGGCTGAATATCTCTTGAACCTGAAGAAGGAAACAGATATTCAAGTACAGATGAACCCAAACACACCCACACCAGACATGTCATAATTAAAGAGGCAAAAGTTAAAGCAAGAGAAAAAACAGAAAATCGTATATAAAAAGGAACCTCCAGAAGGTTATCAGCTTATTTTCCTGAGGAAACTTGCAGGCCATAAGGGTGTGGTGTGATATATTTAAAGTGCTGAAAGGGAAAGCTTCCAACTGAGGATACACCATCAAACAGGATTATAATTTAGAATTGAAGAAGTGGTAAAGGACTTCTCAGAAAGCAAGAACCAAGGGGTTTATCAGCACTAAACATGACCTAAAAGAAATGTGAAAGGGTCAGTGGAAAAGACTACAACAATAAGAATCTAAAGGAAAAGAAAAATCAAACTAGTAAAGGCAAATATATAGTAAAGGTTGTGGATCAACCACTTAAATAAGCTAGTACAAAGATTAAAAGAAAAACATTTTAAATCAAATATAACCATAACACTGAAGAGAGACAAAGATGTATAATATGACATGAAATACACAACATGTGAAGAAGAGTTAAAAAAAGAAGAAGGTATTTTACAATGGTTTTGAACTTAACTGATCACTGGTTTAAAAACAAGTTAGATATAGTTATAGGTCAATATATATGGATCCCATGGTTATCACAAACCAACCTATAATATACACAAAAACTAGAGAAAGGAACACCAATATACCAGTAAAGAAAATCATCAAATCACAAAATCGTGTTAGTTGCTCAGTCATGTCTGACTCTGCAATCCCATGGACTGCACGTAGCCCACCAGGCTCCTCTGTCCATGGGATTTCCCAGGCAAGAATACTGGAGTGGGTTGCCATTTCTTTCTCCAGGGATCTTCCCGACCCAGGGATAGCACCCCGGGTCTCCTCCACTGCAGGCAGATTCTTTACCATCTGAGCCACCAGGGAAGCCCTTCAAATCAAAAGAGAAGAAACTGAAAGAAAAGAGAAGAACAGAGAACTACAAAAACATTGAAAAGTAGTAACAGAGAGAAAAAATAGCATGGTAGAAGGACTTGAAGTCACTCCCTTCTAAGAAAACCACCAAAATCACAACCAACTGCCAAACAACAATTGAAAATAAATAAACCTCAAACCTACCAAAAAAGATATTCTACATCCAAAGACACAGAAGCTATGAGCTACTAGGAGGGGAGCAATCATGATAAAAATCAATCATCATACCCACCGGGTAGGTGACTGACTACTGGAAAATAATTACATCACAGAAGTTCTCCCACAGTAGCTGAAAGTTCTGAGACCCATATCAAGCTCTCCAGTCTGGGGGTCTGGCAATGGGAGGAGGAGACCCCAGAGAATCTGGCTTTGAAGGCCAGTGGGGTTTGATCAAAGGAATTTCATAGAATTGGGAGAAACAGAAACTCCACTATTGGAGGGCTCACACAAGGTCTCAAGTGTAGGCAGACCCATAGGGAAAAAAAAACAAACGAACAAAAAACTGTCTTTATGAGAGATTGGACCAGTCCTAGCCGCTACTATTGGAGGCTCTCCTGCAGAGGCAGGGTCAGCTCTGGCTCACTGCAGGGTCAAAGATACAGGCAGTGGGTTCTAACGGGAAGTACTCACTGCTGTGAGCTCTCCTGGAGGTCACTGTTTTCTCACCAGGACCCTGCCCCACCAACAGCTTGAAGGCTTCAGTGCTGGGACACCTCAGCCAAATGGAAACTGCTGACACGGTGGAACAGTCCCACCCATTAGCAGACAGGCTGCAGAGTCTTTCTGAGCACAGAGTTTGTCCCCTGAACTCATCCCTCGGCACAGCCCAGCACACTTGCAGGGTAAGACCCTAACCATAACCCACAAGTGTAGAGGAACCAGTCACACCCAGCAGGAAGCCTGCACAAGCCTCTTAGCTTCATACACCAAGGGGGCAGAGAGCAGAAGCAACAAGAATGACAACCTACAGCCTGCAGAACAGAAACTATAGTCACAGAAAGTCAGACAAAGTGAGACAGCACAGGAATATGTCCCAGATGGAGGAATAAGATAAAATGCCAGAACGATGACGTGAAGTGGCAATCTACCTGAAAAAGAATACACAGCAATGATCGGAAAGATGATGCAAGGTCTCAGAAAAGTGGAGGCACAGATATAAGAAATGTTTAACAAAGACCTAGAAGAACTAAAGAACAAGCAATCAGGGATGAACAAAACAATAACAGAAATGAAGCATACACTAGAAAGAATCAATAGAATACCGAGGCAGAAGAACACATAGTGAGCTGGAAGACGGAATGGTGGAAATAACTGAAGCAGAGCAGAAGAAAGAAAACGAATGGAACTAAATGTGACAGTCTCAGAGGCCTCTGTGATGACATTAAATGCACCAACATTTGAATTATAGGGGTCCCAGAAGAAGAAAAGGGCCAGAGAAAATATCTGAAGCAATTCTAGTCAAGAACTTCACTAACATGGGAAAGGAAATAGTCAAACAAGTTCAGGAAGTGCTGCTGCTGCTCCTGCTAAGTCCCTTCAGTCGTGTCCGACTCTGTGCGACCCCATAGACGGCAGCCCACCAGGCTCCCCCGTCCCTGGGATTCTCCAGGCAAGAACACTGGAGTGGGTTGCCATTTCCTTCTCCAATGCATGAAAGTGAAAAGTGAAAGTGAAGTCAGGAAGTGCAGTCTCTCCCATACAGGATATACCCAAGGAGAAACATATTAATCAAACTAAAGAAACAAAAAAGTAGCAAGAGAAAATCCATAAAAAAACCCCAACAAGGAACCCCCTTAAGATTAGCAGCTGATTTTTCTGCAGAAACTCAGCAGGTGAGAATGGAGTGGCAGGACATCTAAGTGATAAAAGGAAACTGCGTACAACCAAGATTACTCCACCCAGCAAGGATCTCATTCATATTTGATGGGGGGGGGGGAAGCTTTACAGACAAACACAAGTTTAGAAAATTAAGCACCGCTGAACCGGCTTTACAACAAATGCTGAAGGAACTTCTCCAGGCAGAAAACAGAAAAGAAAAAGAACTACATTAAACAACCCCAAACAATGAAGAACATGACCACAGGAAGATCCATATTGATAATTACCTTAAATGTAAATAGATTAAATGCTTCAACCCAAAGACACAGACCAGTTGAATGGATACATAAACAAGATTCATATAAATATACCATCTACAAGAGACTCTGGTGCTACAGCGCTACAATTGTCCCTGGTACTCCAAGAGACTGGTAGCTCAGCTGGTAAAGAATCCCACTGCAACAGGACACCCCAGTTTGATTCCTGGGTCAGGAAGATCCCCTGGAGAAGGGATAGGCTACCCAGTCCAGTGTTCCTGGGTTTCCCTGGTGGCTCAGCTGGTAAAGAATCTGCCCACAGTACAGGAGACCTGGGTTCAATCCATGGCTTGGGAAAGGCTACCCGCTCCAGTATTCTGGCCTGAAGAATTTCATGGACTGCAAAGAGTCACACATGACTGAGTGGGTGAACTGAACTGATTAAAAAGAATGAAATAATGCCATCTAAAGCTACATGGATGGACCTGGAGATTATCAGAGTAAGTGAAAAGTCAGAGAAAGATAAATATCATGGTATGGCTTATATATATATAAAATGATACAAATGAACTTATTTACAAAACAGAAATAGACTCACAGACTTCGAGAATGAACTTATGGTTACCGGAGGGAAGGGGAGGGGGAGGGATAGATTGGGAGTTTGGAACTGACTTGTGCACACTGGTATATTTAAAATAACCAGCAAGGACCTACTATATAGTATAGGGAACTCTGCTCAATATGTTGTAGTATCTAAATGGGAAAATAAATTTGAAATAGAATAAGTGCATTTAATATATATATATAACAATCATTTTGCTGTACTCCTAAAGCTAACACGATGTTGTTAATCAACTATGCATGCCTGCATGGTAAGTCACTTTAGTCATGTACGACTCTGTGACCCTATGGACCATAGCCTACGAGGCTCCTCTGTCCGTGGGATTCTCCAGGCAAGAATACTGGAGTGGGTTGCCATGGCCTCTCCAAAGGGTCCCCCTACTTAGGATCAAACCCACATCTCTTATGTCTCCTGCATTGGCAGGCGGGTTCTTCACCACTAGTGCCACCTGGGAAACCCTAATCAACTATATTCCAATATAAAAAAGTTGAACACTGGAGCAGGTTGCCATTTCCTTCTCCAACGCATGAAAGTAAAAAGTGAAAGGGAATTCACTCAGTCATGTCCCACCCTCAGCGACCCCATGGACTGCAGCCTACCAGGCTCTTCCATCCATGGGATTTTCCAGACAAGAGTACTAGAGTGGGGTGCCATTGCCTTCTCCGAATATTAAAAAACCCAGTATGGGAATGGGACAAAAACAGACAAATGGATAAAATGGAATAGAATAAAGAAAATAAACTGGCAAACCTATAGTCAATTAATCTATGGCAAGAATATACAATAGAGTAAAGATAATACATGAACCGTGAACTTCCAGTTGTTCAAGCTGATTTTAGAAAAGGCAGAGGAACCAGAGACCAAATTGCCAATATCCGCTGGATCATCGAAAAAGCAAGAGAGTTCCAGAAAAACATCTATTTCTGCTTTATTGACTATGCCAAAGCCTTTGACTGTGTGGATCACAATCAACTGTGGAAAATTCTGCAAGAGATGGGAATACCAGACCACCTCACCTGCCTCTTGAGAAATTTGTATGCAGGTCAGGAAGCAACAGTCAGAACTGGATATGGAACAGACTGGTTCCAAATAGGAAAAGGAGTACATCAAGGCTGTATATTGTCACCCAGCTTATTTAACTTCTATGCAGAGTACATCATGAGAAATGCTGGGCTGGAAGAAGGACAAGCTGGAATCAAGACTGCCGGGAGAAATATCAATAACCTCAGATATGCAGATGACACCACCCTTATGGCAGAAAGTGAAGAGGAACTCAAAAGCCTCTTGATGAAAGTGAAAGTGGAGAGTGAAAAAGTTGGCTTAAAGCTCAACATTCAGAAAACGAAGATCATGGCATCTGGTCCCATCACTACATGGGAAATAGATGGGGAAACAGTGGAAACAGTGACTGACTTTATTTTTCTGGGCTCCAAAATCACTGCAGATGGTGACTGCAGCCATGAAATTAAAAGATGCTTACTCCTTGGAAGGAAAGTTATGACCAACCTAGATAGCATATTCAAAAGCAGAGACATTACTTTGCCAACAAAGGTTCATCTAGTCAAGGCTATGGTCTTTCCTGTGGTCATGTATGGATGTGAGAGTTGGACTATAAAGAAAGCTGAGCACCGAAGAATGGATGCTTTTGAACTGTGGTGTTGGAGAAGACTCTTGAGAGTCCCTTGGACTGCAAGGAGATCCAACCAGTCCATTCTGAAGGAGATCAGCCCTGGGTGTTCTTTGGAAGGAATGATGCTAAAGCTGAAACTCCAGTACTTTGGCCACCTCATGCGAAGAGTTGACTCATTGGAGAAGACTCTGATGCTAGGAGGGATTGTGGGCAGGAGGAGAAGGGGACGGCAGAGGATGAGATGGCTGGATGGCATCACTGACTCGATGGACGTGAGTCTGAGTGAACTCTGGGAGTTGGTGATGGACAGGGAGGCCTGGCATGCTGAGATTCATGGGGTCGCAAAGAGTTGGACACGACTGAGTGACTGAACTAAAGATAATATCTTCAATAAGTGTTGCTAGGAAAAAGGGAGAAGGAAATGGCAACCCACTCCAGTGTTCTTGCCTAGAGAATCTCGTGGACAGAGGAACCTGGTGGGCTGCTGTCCATGGGGCTGCACAGAGTCAGACATGACTGAAGCAACTTAGCATGCATGTATGCATTGGAGAAGGTAATGGTAGCCCACTCCTGTATTCTTGCCTGGAGGATCCCAGGGACGGAGGAGCCTGGTGGGCTGCGGTCTATGGGGTCGCACAGAGTTGGACATGACTGAAGCGACTTAGCAGCAGCAGCAGCTAGGAAAAATGGACAGCTACATGTAAAAAACTGAAATTGGAAAATTTTCTTAAGCTATATAGAAAAATAAACTCAAAATGGATTAAAGACCAAAATGTAAGACTGGAAACCATAAAACACAAGAAGAAAACAGCCAGAACACGCTGACATAAATCACAGCACTATTTTTTTGGATCTGTCTCCCAAGGCAAAGGCAAAAAGGAAAAAAAAACAACCCAAAAATTAACAAATGGGGCAAGTATAGGCTCAACCTGGAGGTGGAGAGGACACCTTGCAGACTCTAATGCAAATCATAACTATTGGGGGATGTAATCAAGAGGACAGGGCAGCAGCTTGACCTGTGAGTGGGACCTGGGCAATTAAAGGTCCTTCACAGCCTCCCCTGTCCTTAGAATGTACACTCTGCGTGCCTTTCTTGCACTAGAAGCTGCCCAAGGATGCAGTTTTGAGATAATAATGTGATGTTGAGACCATCTTGATGGTACGCATGACAGAACCCATATTTGGGCCTCCATATTTGTTTTGTTTTCTAAAATATTTATTAAAGATGAAAAGGACTACCATAATATTTAATTGGGTTATGTGAAATCTTCATCATTTTCTTATAAAATTCGGGACATAAATTCTAATCCAACAAACTGCAGAGGAAAGATAAATGACAATCAAGGTGAATACTAACAAATACCAAAAAGCTGATTAAAAAAATGAGCATAATTTTAGGCCTCTAAATTAATTCTTAAATGATGCAGAGATCTACTCCTTCTGTGGCCATCCAAGACAAGTTTTGTATGTAAGTTTCCCTGCCTATTAAACTTGCCACCTACCAATCTGGAGTGGTTTGCCTCCTCCTCAGGTCTCTGACCTCCCTCTATGAGGGCCAGTTTCTGATTTCACCCAGGAAGCTCCCCAGGAAGTTGCAAACTAACAGTGACCTGGTTTAAGGAGAGTTCAAAAGTAGAGTGTTTTCCCTCTGCTGAAATTTTGAGGACAGAGAAGGGGGTGAACAGGAGGCAGCCATGTCGGCCATGAGTGAAAAGGTCATGACAAGTGGCCATGTTGGAGGCATTTCAGACACCTAGCTGGGTATATTATGGACATAACCTCTATTCCTCATGAGAGAATTGATGTTCATACGTAAGAACCGGCACAGGCTTACGAAGCTTGTGGAGTAAGCATAGATCTGAATAACAGCTGCCTTGAGTTCTGGGCCTTTTTTCACCTACTAAGCAAAGAACTGGGAGGAGGCAACTATAGTGCCACAGACTTGTGAGCTCCAGATCATGTGTTGGTGGCTGGAAGAAGCTGAGACACTGAAGAACACCTTAGCTACTCCAGGACATGGACTTCGGCTAGCTCTGGCTGATGTCCTCCAGAAGGCAGTGAGATCCGTCAGAAAGAGACAGAGGATCCTCTGTTACCACCCATACTCTGTCCTGTCTGAAAGGACCAACTCGGATTTACTTTCAGAGCTAACACTAGGACTAGGTGCACTTTGATTTCAGGGGCATCAGGAAAACCTCGTTCCTCCCCAAAACTGTCCCCCAAATTTTTGGCAGTGACTTAAAATGTATTTAAGTATGGATGGTTTCTAATTCCACATTCGAGGGTCCTCTTCACATGCAAATGACCTGAAGAAATAACATCTTAAACTAAATCATATGAAGTATTATAAAACAAGGCATATAAATGTTTTAGGGAAAACTCTTTCAATTTAGATAGAGTTTGAAGGTGTAAGGATTTCAAACTGTGATTCAAGTACCCAGCAGCATACAAACTTTTTTAAAGGGTACATACATGAACAAGAAGTATTTATGGAATTGAATATTTATATCTTGAAAACCCATATGCATCTTAAAAAGAACTTGCCTTGAGAACTTGTCCTCTACACTGTGAGGGAGTAAGAAACCCAAGGGTACCAAGCAAGTAAGTTATTAGAAATCTAAGTGTGGAAGTTGACAGAGTAAGATATTATAATGATTTTCCACTTGAAAATCACCAGTTTACAATTATGTTTTAATCAAATTTTTTTTTTTTTTTTTTTTTTGCAGGGGAAAATGGACAAAGGAAAGGAGCAATAAGGGTGGGAGGGAAATGGGAAGAAAGAAGGGGAGTGATGGTAGGGAGGAGTATATGTAATTTCTTTTTTTTTTTTTTTTTTTATTTTTGCAGGGGAAAATGGACAAAGGAAAGGATCAATGAGGGTGGGAGGGAAATGGGAAGAAAGAAGGGGAGTGATGGTGGGGAGGAGTATATGTAATTTCTTAACCAATGGCTTTCTGTTTTTAATCACAAAGAACACTTAAAAAAATCATGGTGAGTTCATCTTATATTAGGAGGTTTGTTCTCGAAATGAAAAGTTCAGAAAACAAAAAGTCCAGTTTGGGTGTCCTCATCTTTAGGCACATCTTGGTATTTTGTATTGGTAAATCTATCTTTACCACAATATATTATTTAGGACAGGATCACATTTGTCACCTCTTCCTCCCTACTACCCAAAGTGGTACCAAACCCACAAAATAGTCAATAAACCTCTACAGAGTGAGCAAATAAGTCTTTTTTTTTTTTTTTTTTTAAACTCTCCTGAGTGAACTGAATTTTTTGAGGCTCATAAGTAAATATGTTTTCCTCTTTACTTTGTCTATTACAGCCAGATTATATGAGTGGGGTGTTAAAGTCTCCCACTATTATTGTATTGCTCTAGAGAATGTCCTTTAGTTTTTGTTGGAGAAATGGTTTAGTGATGCAAAATTCTCTCAACTTTTGCTTATCTGTGAAGCTTTTGATTTCTCCTTCATATTTGAATGAGATCCTTGCTGGATACAATAATCTAGGCTGTAAGTTATTTTCCTTCATCACTTTAATTACGTCTTGCCATTCCCTCCTGGCTTGGAGAGTTTCTATTGAAAGATCAGCTGTTAGCCTTATGGGAATTCCCTTGTGAGTTATTTGATGTTTTTCCCTTGCTGCTTTTAATATTTGTTCTTTATATTTAATCTTTGTTAATTTGACTAATATGTGTCTTGGGGTGTTTCGCCTTGGGTTTATCCTGTTAGGGACTCTCTGGATTTCTTGAACTTGAGTGGTTATTTCCTTCTCCATTTTAGGGAAGTTTTCAACTATTATCTCCTCAAGTATTTCCTCATGATCTTTCTTTTTATCTTCTTCTTCTGGAACTCCTATGATTCGAATGTTGTAGCGTTTGATGTTATCCTGGAGGTTTCTGAAATTGTCCTCATTTCTTTTGATACGTTTTTCTTTTTTCTCGTCTGATTCATTTATTTCTAGGATTCTATCTTCTAGTTCACTAATCCTATCTTCTGCCTCTGTTATTCTACTATTTGTTGCCTCCAGGGTGTTTTGGATCTCATTTATTGCATTATTCATTATGTGTTGACTCTTTTTTATTTCTTCTAGGTCCTTGTTAAACCTTTCTTGCATCTTCTCAATCCTTGTCTCCAGACTCTTTAACTGTGATTCTGTTTTGATTTCGAGATTTGTTTTAATCAAAATTGATGGAGGAGCTAATATGCCAGCCAAGAAGACCTTATCAAAAGACACTTTAGTTTCAAGTTGATGATAGAACACTATGATTTTTGGTGTATAATTCAGAAAATGTATAGAGTTGGGGGATGTTGTTCAATATAACTACATGTGTTCCTATTTACTTATTTATGGATGAGAAGCAGCTCAGTATTTGAATCTATTATAGATGACAGAAATAAAATTGATGTTATCCAGTCTCAGTGAAAGTAACATTCAAACATAGCTAAATGAGCTAATTGGGAAGGATGACAACATCATTTCTCCTGTTTAAAGACATAACTCTAATAAAAACTCAGTCTCTATATTAAATAATTATTTACCAACAACTGCAGGATACTTGGATTCTTTAGACAAATCATTTAATTAGGATGAATGTACTAACAATTTAATCCAAAAGAAATTTAACACATATCTCTATTGTCAAAAGATATAAAACTTACACATATATTTTTTATTAGAGAGAGGTATCTAATGGTAACTAAAACTTTTGTGCATCAGATGTATTATTTCAGGATAAAAAAAAAAAATCCAAGGAGGAAGTGGTGTAGAAATATAAGATAAAAAAAAAAGATCACTCCAAATATTACCTTCTATTAAAGAAAACTTGTTTTCATTTTACTAATGGATGATTTGGGTTAAGAAATCATTATAGTGTTTGGTGTTTGCATTCCATTGGGTCATCTTAAGACACCTAATCACTTTATTTAAAGATGTCAAATATTTATAATATACCCAGACATATCTTTTCTTACTATTTAATTTTACGAAGAACATTTCAGATATTAATTTAAAATTGTTGGTGAGCTATATGTAAGCTATCGATTTATCTTTATTTAAATCTTTTAGAAATATGCTAAGAAAAATGTGAAGATCACTATACTAGGGTATGGGAGGATGGTGATTCCGTCATCAAGAAAGGAAATCTATCAGGGGAGAATGAGAGAGGCTGATAATCAGGAAGACCAAGGAACAGGATAATAGGAGTGGGAGTTGGGGACTAGTGAACAGAACTCTGCATATTTCTCCTGGGTACTTCCACAGTTACACATATTGCTTCACATTTACATAAAGCCAATGAGAGCTTACCAAAAGACACTTTAGTTTCAAGTTCTAAGGGCTAGAGTTAAGACCCACCTGTCCCATCCACTAATTGTTTGACTTTAGGCAAGTCACTTAATATCATTAAATCTTTTATTTTAATCTCTACATATTCATATCTGCCCTGCCTCCTTCATAAAGGTCCCATGAGATATTAAAAATGATATATGAAAGCACTTTTGATTACTCCTATGGTAACCCACTCCAGTACTCTTGCCTGGAAAATTCCATGGACAGAGGAGCCTGGTAGACTATAAGTAGTCCATGGGGTCACAAAGAGTTGGACATGACTGAGCGACTTCACTTTCACTTTTACTCATGTGACTTAAAGCTAGTGTTAATATTATCCTGGGAGGGACTGGGGGCAGGAGGAGAAGGGGACGACACAGGATGAGATGGCTGGATGGTATCACTGACTCGATGGACGTGAGTCTGAGTGAACTCCGGGAGCTGGTGATGGACAGGGAGGCCTGGCATGCTGAGATTCATGGGGTCGCAAAGAGTTGGACATGACTGAGCGACTGAACTGAACTGAAAGATAGTATCTTCAATAAGTGTTGCTAGGAAAAAGGGAGAAGGAAATGGCAACCCACTCCAGTGTTCTTGCCTAGAGAATCCTGTGGACAGAGGAACCTGGTGGGCTGCTGTCCATGGGGCTGCACAGAGTCAGACATGACTGAAGCAACTTAGCATGCATGTATGCATTGGAGAAGGTAATGGTAGCCCACTCCTGTATTCTTGCCTGGAGGATCCCAGGGACGGGGGAGCCTGGTGGGCTTCCATCTATGGGGTAGCACAGAGTTGGACATGACTGAAGCGACTTAGTAGCAGCTAGGAAAAATGGACAGCTACATGTAAAAAACTGAAATTGGAAAATTTTCTTAAGCTATATAGAAAAATAAACTCAAAATGGATTAAAGACCAAAATGTAAGACTGGAAACCATAAAACACAAGAAGAAAACAGCAAAGAGTTGGACACGACTGAGTGACTGAACTGAACTGAATATTATTCTTCTACAGTGTAAATACTGTACTCCAGTTAAAATTTGATATAACTTAACTTTTAGCATCTTTACTAGTTTAAATGACTTTCATAAATTAAGATCTAAGTTTAGTAAACAGGAAAGAATACCACCTAATATAAAATATTTAAAAATATTTTTAATGGTCGCTTTTTTTTTTACCTAACAACTTTTCATCAAATTCTGTCTTAAGGACACCTATTTGCACATATCCAGGTTCAGCTGTGTTAGTTCTAACAATACTGTGGTTTGTTATTTTCTTAAGCAACATGATCTATGGAAAAGATGCTGAGCAAAGTGATATAGTTCTATAAAGAACAATCTTCACAATGTGAGATCTTCACATTGTTCAACATTCAATCAAGGGAAGACAAATGAAAACAAAATCATCTTATGCTAGCCGAAAAGTATTATTAGCAAACAGGATTCAGTTTCATCTTCCTGAATCTTTTGCTAGATTTGCACTCATTGGCCACTTCCTCCACCTCTTGAGGCTTTTTTGGGCCCTAGGAAATCAACACATTACTCAATATTCTTGTGATCTTCTTTAATCTCAGCAGATGAAGTATGTGTTTAACAGAACAAATAGGCCAAAAGATATAAACTCCTCTCAAGGCTCTTCCTTTCTTCTATCAAGTCACCCACAAACACGAACATCTCCTTCACCCCCAAAATAGGCCACCAACAAAACTACTGGTGACAACCCCATCCCTTCTCATCTATGCTTCTGTATTCTCCTTCCCTTCTTGGCTAAACTGCTTGAAAGAGCAGAATATTCAGTCCCCAGCTATTCACCTGCCCACCCATTCAGTCTTCAATTTACTGCTGTCTGCATTCACACTCACAGCTCACACTTCACTTTCAGAGGCGACCAAAGACCTCCCCAACTGCCCAGTCCAAGGGCATTTTCTCTCACTCTTTTATGTATTCTTGCCACTTGACTGCTGTTTCTCAAACCTCTTTCACTGGTCCCTTCATTTCATCTAGCATTTTCACAGTCCTCCCCAGGGATCTCTTTCATTTTCTCCTCTTTTAATTTTACAGCAGTGGTTCTCAACTTTGTTGAGACTCCCCACAATCATGTGGCAGAGCTATGAAGACTTTCTCATGCCTGGGCCCTACCTGCAGAAGGTCTGATTTAACTGGGCTGACAAAGGACTGAGGCATCTGAGTTTTTAAAGCTCCTCAGGCGATGCTAAAATGAAGCCAGGTTTTCAAACAACCAGCCTCAATGCACTAACTAGGTGATTCCTTCTCATGGCTTCTAATTCAAAAATCATTAACTTCAGTCTTAAGTTCTGTTATGCTCCATTCACATTTCCAATTACTTTCTAGATAATTCACATTTCCAATTACTTTCCAGATAATTCTATGTACGTGCTCAACAAATATGAAAAGTGTAAGGTGCTGAATTGACCTCAATATCACCTAACAAAGGTCCTCTCTCTATAAACTTGGTCTTCTTGAATCATTATCCTCCTATTTCTAAACTCAAAGCTTATAATAATTCTTACAGCTCTCTTCAAAACATTCCATTAAGTTACAGATTCTACTAGAACTAAGCAGAACCCTACAATCCCTTCCCCAGTACAAAGCCAAGCAGTTTATGATTAGGACAACAGAGTCACAGACTCAGTGTCTGATGCACATTCCTGAGTTGTTTTACAGATACTGTGACTGCCACCAGAGGGGAAGGGAAGCCAACTTCATGATGACCACACTGTAGACATAAGCGGCTCCATTTTGAGCAGTACTGAATCTGTGGCTAGCACAATCCCAAGAACTGACCTTAAGGGAAGGGATTAACATTATTGCTCATAATAATCTATATCTTAATGAGCATCAAAATATCTATAGCCTACTCTGACCATACATGTAAGAGGACAACTAAAATTGTCAGCAAAGAGATGCTACAGACCCATGTTGAATATGGCTCCCTATGTCAGCATGAAAAAGTTACAGGAGATGGATCTTCACCCCTGCTGCTGCTAAGTCGCTTCAGTCATGTCCGACTCTGCGTGACCCCATAGACGGCAGCCCACCAGGCTCCCCCGTCCCTGGGATTCTCCAGGCAAGAACACTGGAGTGGGTTGCCATTTCCTTCTCCAAATGAAAAGTGAAAGTGAAGTCGCTTAGTCATGTCCGACTCTTAGCGACCCCATGGACTGCAGCCCACCAAGCTCCTCCGTCCATGGGATTTTCCAGGCAAGAGTACTGGAGTGGGGTGCCATTGCCTTCTCCGTCTTCACCCCTAATTCCATAGAATTCAAATGATGTTTGATGATGTCCGATGGTGGGGAATTGAAAGCAGGTCTTTTGCCTCTTTCCTGTTTGCCCATTTCTGTTCCCTTCTAACCTTAAAAGAACTTAATTATAGGAATGAGATCACTAAGAAATTGAAACTAACTCTTGACTTATGCTCTCCTGAATGCATAACATGCTCTATCTAGCCCCTTGATTCTTCTCCTAGACAAAGAGAAGAATGAGGGATTAAGCAGTTAAGAAATGACTAGTTCTCTACTCCTAACAGCTCCCTTAGTAATCCTGCAGGCAGATCCTTGGGGCAAGAGAATATCTGAAAAGAGCCAGCCAGTCTGCATGCAATGGAGAATGATGCAGAAACCAAACTCCTGCCTCAATGATTCACTGAGATTCTTCTCCATAATTCCTTTAAAAACTGTCATGGCTTAGCAGAAACTTCAGAGTTTGTTTCTGGACACAAGTTCTTCTTCCCAGTATGCCAGCTTTTCTAATTTCAGTATCTTTCCTTTCTACTGACACTTGCCTCTTGAATTACTGGCTTATGATGGGTAAGCAGCTAAACCTGGGTTTGGCAACACTATTCAAATATTTCTCAAACCTGGCTCTCTTCCCTAGCCCCACTCTTAAGTAGTGTGATACCATTTTAATTTCAACAGAATTCTCTCGAAAAAGTAAACCTTAAAGAAAAAAATCTGTTCTTCATGTGTCACTGTATCCAGTTTAAGAATCCAAATTGCACGGTGTGCCATATGAAAGCTTTTGCAAGCTGCCCCTGATTCCTGCTCTAACTTTGAGATACGCTGCGATCTGAGATCCTTTACTGGAGTACCTGCACCTGAACAAATGTCTCTTTAAGCAACAGAAATAAAAAGAAACAGGGACTAAAAATAACTGTGTACATGCCTGAGCTGCAGCAAATTATGAACCACAAGATACAAAAAGGCTAATAACCAAGTGCCATTTCTGAGGTTCTGGGAGAAAAGCAGGGTACTGTGCATGATCTCTGCACACAGCACCACCAAGGGAGTGGGCAGACCCTCCAAGTCACCCCTCTGGCAGGACCTACGGATCTGCCTTCGCCCTCATGCCATTTAAGGAAGCAGCCCACCCTCCTGGGAGAGAAGCAGGCCACCTATTTCTTGTTTCACTTCCTCTTGCTACAGGCTGAGCCCCATCAAGCCTTGTCTGAATTCCTCATCTGCTTCTTAGCAATTTCTATTGATTAAGGAGTCCAAGGACCCTAGATGGTAATAGCTTTACCTTGGAAACTTAATCCTACTCTCTAGGCACACTTCCTAACGTTTCCTCAGCTTTTTCCTCTGATGTGATCATCAGAACACAGCCACTTGATACTTTTGTACTGTCTGTGCACTCCACCCAGAATGCCTTTCTCCTCCTTTAATGCTGAGACAATTCCATTCCTTCCTGAATGTTCACCTCAGAAGATGCTTCCTTTTTAAAGCCTTCCTAGTCTCTCCTAAGCAAAATCACTGTTTTCCTTTTATGTGGAGCTCTGGCACTCTTTTCAAACCATTTATCACTGTACTGTAATAATTTATATAGAGTTTGTGGACACCTACCACAAAAGTTCTTGAGAGTCTTACTTTACATATATATATTTAAAATATATACTTATATATCTTGTATATGTATCAATATATATGATACATAAAATATGATTCATTTTGAATACATTTCGTATGCACCCTATCAAGCATAATGGGCTTCCCTTATGGCACAGCTGGTAAAGAATCTGTCTGCAATGCAGGAGACCTGGGTTCAATCCCTGCATTGGGAAGATCCCCTGGAGAAGGGAAAGGCTATCCACTCCAGTATTCTGGCCTGGAGAATTCCATGGACTGTATAGTCCATGGAGGTCACAAAGAGTTGGACATGACTGAGCCACTCTCATTTCACTTATCGAGCATAATGTCCTAGTAGAGATGTTAAAAAATATATTGATCATTTATTCAATTAATGTTTGTTGAACATCTACTATGTGGCCTATTCCTGGTACCTGGGATTTATTAACAAACCATATAAAGTCTGTTAAAAGTGACTTTTCAAGAGAAAAGAAAATAACATATAAACAACATATTGGATAATTTCAGTGGTGCTAAAGTCTAGAAAAAATAAATCAGCATTATACAGTGCTTTAGATCAGGTCAGAAAACTTCTTCTTTACAGGACTACATATTTAATATTTTAGGCTTTAGGGGCCATATGGTCCCTCAACAAAAACCACAGACAATACGTAAATGAATGAGCATGGCTGTGTTCCAATAAAACTTCATTTACACAAGCAGGAGGTGGATCATATTTGGCCTGTACAGTATAGTTTGCTGACCCTTGCTTCAGATAACAGACATGGCTTCTCTTAAGAGGTGACTACTCACTAGGACATGAATACCTAGAAAGAGCCAACCCTGAGCCAGAATGTTCCAGGTACAGAGAAGAGCACTTGCAAAAGCTGTTGGTTGAAACATAGAAGTAAAGCCATCATGATGAAGTGTGGTGAAAGAAAGCATGGATGAATATATGAACAGAGACATGAATGAGTGAGCTTTATCCATATGAAAAAACTATTACCATAAGCAGTAAGGTTTTGAAAATAAGCATTCCCTCAATTGAGATATGCTGCTACATTTAAAGATAAGAAACAGACATGACTGTACAGCAAAATAAAAGTAGGATCTACCCAAAACTACTGAATATCTATGCACCAAGCACTACTGCAGGTGCTAGAAATAAGGCAAAATGTTTAATAATTATGACTGCTGAAGTTTCAGACAATTACAGTGTTGGATTCCACTGATTCTTAGTAATACATACATTTTTTGACTCTAGAAGCTGAAAGATTCATATGACTTCTAAGTACTGAAAGTGTGAAAGTGTTAGTTGCTCTGTTGGGTTGGACTCTTTGTGACCTCATGGACTGTAGCCTACCAGGCTCCTCTGTCCATGGAATTCTTCAGGCAGAATACTAGAGTGGGCAGCCATTCCCTTCTCCAGGAGATCTTCCTGACCCAGGGATTAAATCCAGGTTTCCTGCATTGCAGGCAGATTCTTAACTGTCTGAGCCAACAGGGAAGCAAGTTCTATTTATCACAAACTATCACAAAAGTAAGAGCAGTACTATGATAGATAAAAATTACCTATAGTATATACCAATTAATTTAATTTTAGAAATACATTTTGGAAAAGTTCCTGAACATTAACTATTTAAAAATCATTGAGATATTCTTTATTAATGGATCTGAAGTGGAGTTTAACTTCTCTTTTACATTCTAAAATTCTAATCATTTTAAGAATTGTGTATAAATAGTAACATACAACTCAGGGAAATATGAGTACCCCACTTTTGGAAAATCATTGAGATGACTGTTGTTTAGTCACTAAATCATGCCCAACTCTTTTGCAACCCCATGGACTACAGCCTGCCAGGTTCCTACGTCCTTGGATTTCCCAGGAAAGAATACTGGAATGAGTTTCCATTTCCTTCTCTAGGGGATCTTCCTGACCCAGGAATCAAACCCATGTCTCCTACATAAGCAGACAGATTCTTTGCCACTGAGCTAGCCAGGAAGCCCTCAAGGAGACACTTATATTAAAAGAAAGAACTTTTCCCATAAAATAATTTTTGTCTGGATATTATATGATTAGCTCATGCTGCTGCTGCTAAGTCGCTTCAGTTGTGTTCGACTCTGTGTGACCCCATAGATGGCAACCTACCAGGCTCCACCATCCCTGGGATTCTCCAGGCAAGAACACTGGAGTGGGTTGCCATTTCCTTCTCCAATGCATGCAAGTGAAAAGTGAAAGTGAAGTCGCTCAGTCATGTCTGACTCCAGCGACCCCATGGACTGTAGCCTACCAGGCTCCTCCGTCCATGGGATTTTCCAGGCAATGTGTCATTTTAATGAACTAAATTTCAAATCACACAGTCAATAAAGCATTTTGCTGTAGGAAAAAACATGGGCTTTGGACCTGGCCAGACTTGGCTCTGTATTTTGGTCCTCCCACTTGCTGAGTCAGCAGTCATGGGTAGGTTGTAAGTTCCTAGAATCACAACCCTCACCTGTACAGCGGGAAAGACCATTTCTACCAGGCTTGTGGGAGGATTTAAGGAACTATGGAAGGTAAAACACTTAGAATTATGAGAGTCAATACATTTAATTGCCTCTTCTCTAACTTCACTCCAAACAGAATTACATCCATCTGCACTAATGTATTTTAAATGCTGATGTTTCACTGTTCCTCAGTGTCTTTAAGAAGTACATACGACTGAGTGACTGAACAACCATATGTCTATACTCGTAATACCAAACAGGGAAAACAAAAAACAAAACAGAAATCTTTCTGTTTTCCACTACATAGGACTAACATTGTTGGTTTGTGGGACTTCATAAAACTCTCCTGATTAGGAAGTTTCTCCTTATTTACAACCTCAGTCCCCCCCCCAGTATACATCATGTTTCAAGCCATCCTGTAAGAGGACTGCTTCCCGGCTGTTATGGTAAAATGAGAAACCGTTTAGAAATTCCTTCAACAGGTCTTTCAGTCCTGTTAATGCCTTCAGCCTGGCACATAGTTCTGAAAACCCTAACATGATTTTATTAATGATGAGTGAGTCCCAATTTGATTATAAGTTTTAGGACTAGAGCATATTGACCCCATATTGTGTTTTCCCAGAAAAGGTGTGTAAAACTGCCATCCCTTTCTGTGTGTGGTGTGATTTAAGGATCAACTTTTTTTTTATGGCTCTTACATGCATGGTTTTATAGTTTTATTGTTACTGATATTTTATAAAATTCAGAACTATTGGCTCTGGAAGTGCTGTCAGGGGAAGAGAAGTTGTGCAGAAAAACATGGAGATCATTTTTCAAGGGCTCAGGCTTGCATAACCTCTTCTGAGCAGTTGCTGGAGCATTCAAGCACCCTCATCATTCAAAATTCTATTATCTTTTCCCTAAATACTCTATTTTCTCACTTTAGTTTTTTATTTACATCACCAGCAAAGACAGGAAAGTAGATTAACACTCCAGATGGGGTAAATAATCCCCATGTTTAATCTTAGCTTCCTACACTCATTTTCTCACCTTTATTCATTTCTCTTTCTAGTGAAATATCATAAAAGCTAGGTTACCTAAGACAGACTTCAAAACTCTCAATGGTAAGAGTATATAAAGTGGGGGACCCATTTACACAACAATTATTTTCTAAAAATTACTTAAGTTACTTTTTTATGGCTTACTACTAAAATTGTTTAAAACCTAACTATATTCATGTTTTACTATTAAAAAATAAAAGATAAACATTTGGGGCAGAATGATATAATAAAAAGTAAAACAACTACGTCCACTTCCTCATTGCCTTATCCCTTCCAACCCCCTGGGCAAAAGGAATATATCCCAGATTATTCATGTATTAGGAGGAGCCTGGTGGGCTGCAGTCCATGGGGTCGCTAAGAGTCGGACACGACTGAGCGACTTCACTTTCACTTTTCACTTTCATGCATTGGAGAAGGAAATGGCAACCCACTCCAGTTTTCTTGCCTGGAGAATCCCAGGGGCAAGAGAGCCTGGTGGGCTGATGTCTATGGGGTCACGCGGAGTCGGACACGACTGAAGTGACTTAGCAGCAGCAGCAGGGGCTTAACAGAAATGCCTTGCACTAGCATTAGCAAGCTCAACTATTTCCAAATATATTAAAAGTCTCCTCTCAGTTGTTCCTAAGTGTCACAGTAAGAATCATCTATAATCTGAAATTCATTCTTCTTTTCTGGCCAACTGTTTATAAAAGAATGATAGTGACAATATAATATTTGGAACAATAATATAGACATTATAAAAACAAGGATGATGTTTTAACCTTAGATGACAAAAGTACATAGTTTAATATTATCAAATGTTAGGAATGTAAGCCATAATTTGCTAGAGTGCATGTACTTTAAATTCTAAACAAAAGCTTTATCTGAGAAGTGGTTAGGATACATTTTGACTACCTTCAAGAAGGCTAATGCGTCTGTTTCATAGGTCTCGTCTCCATTCTGCCAGAAACAACACAAGGGCAGAGGCATTACTCACATTATGAAATAATTAGGCTACAACCACATCTCTCTAAAACCCTGCCCAGTATGGACTGTAAATGTCAATAAAACAACAGAAGCAAATTCAATTTTTCCATTAATCGGAAAGCTCCAAAATTAAGACACATGGAAACATATAAGTAGAAACTGTAACAGATTATAAATTCAATAGTGATTTACATATATTTACAACACCTTCAATATAATCCTATAGGCTGAATATTGTGATTTCTTTCAGTGTGCTCTTCTATATCAATAAAATTGAATTCTTTTTGAGAGTTGTAAATACTTAAGAATTTGTTTCTTTCTACAGTTCAGGGTAAATGACATACCTACATTTTACTGATACAGAAATGTAAATTTATTTATTTATTTTGAAAGAAAAGACAGACCACTTAAATTCTTTGCAGAGATCCTTTAGAAATAGACTTTGCTCAGGAAATTGCTAACAGTGAGAGGTGCTCAGACTCCCAAATAGCTACTGGTACCCTCTGCCCTCCTGATATATGAACTGCTGACCATGTAATTGGCTAAAGAACTATTTATCCATATATGTAAATAATAAAGAGCAATGCATCGTGCAGTTTTCTTTTCTATCCTACTCCCCTGTGCAAGACAGATGTGTTGTGTCTAATTATTCTTTGATTGGTATCTGGAGAAACATTAACATAATTGGCACATTTGTTCTAATTAACAAAGGGAAACTGCCACATGCCACCCAATATGAAAAGTGAGTCCAGCAAGCATTAGCTAGAAAAATCTGTATCAATCAAAAAGGTTATGCTGCTAAAGGGTCCCTCAAGTCAGAGCACTGAGGTTGAAAATGACTCAACAGAATAGAGAAGCATGTGTGCACCTGAGAGAATGAAGATTCAGCCTAGAATTGTTGCACACAGGTATATTAATCATACAAATGGGAAAAGCAATTATGTGGCAATTATCAAATGCACACTCAGCCAAAGCCATGCTTCTAGAAAAAACATTAGCTAAAAGCTGGGAGTTGGCCAAGTTTTACTGACTGGTTTAGAAGTGACAAGTTGGAACTTTTCCTTATTTGTTTGTTTTAACCTTCCCCTTTAGACCAGGGGTTCTCAAATTTTGTTGCATTTTAGAATCACCTAGGGAGCTATTAAAAACTTATTAAAAATAGTGATACTCAGCCTGCACAAAACACCTATTAAATGAGTGTCTTTAGCATGGGCTATAATAGAGGTTTGCCAAGAAAATGCACTGGTCATAACAAACACCCTCTTCCAACAACACAAGAGAAGACTCTATACATGGACATCACCAGATGGTCAACACCGAAATCAGATCGATTATATTCTTTGCAGCCAAAGATGGAGAAGCTCTATACAATCAGCAAAAACAAGACCAGGAGCTGATTGTGGCTCAGACCATGAACTCCTTATTGCCAAATTCTGACTTAAATTGAAGAAAGTAGGGAAAACCACTAGACCATTCAGGTATGACCTAAATCAAATCCCTTATGATTATACAGTGGAAGTGAGAAATAGATTTAAGGGCCTAGATCTGATAGATAGAGTGCCTGATGAACTATGGAATGAGGTTCGTGACATTGTACAGGAGACAGGGATCAAGACCATCGCCATGGAAAAGAAATGCAAAAAAGCAAAATGGCTGTCTGGGGAAGCCTTACAAATAGCTGTGAAAAGAAGAGAAGCAAAAAGCAAAGGCGAAACGGAAAGATATAAACATCTAAATGCAGAGTTCCAAAGAATAGCAAGAAGAGATAAGGAAGCCTTCTTCAGCGATCAGTGCAAAGAAATAGAGGAAAACAACAGAATGGGAAAGACTAGGGATCTCCAAGAAAATCAGAGATATCAAAGCAACATTTCATGCAAAGATGGGCTCAATAAAGGACAGAAATGGTATGGACTTAACAGAAGCAGAAGATATTAAGAAGAGGTGGCAAGAATACACAGAAGAACTGTACAAAAAAGATCTTCATGACCCAGATAATCACGATGGTGTGATCACTGACCTTGAGCCAGACATCCTGGAATGTTAAGCCAAGTGGGCCTTAGAAAGCATCACTACAAACAAAGCTAGTGGAGGTGATGGAATTCCAGTTGAACTATTCCAAACCCTGAAAGATGATGCTGTGAAAGTGCTGTACTCAATATACCAGCAAATTTGGAAAACTCAGCAGTGGCCAAAGGCCTGGAAAAGGTCAATTTTCATTCCAATTCCAAAGAAAAGCATTGCAGAAGAATGCTCAAACTACTGCACAATTGCACTCATCTCACATGCTAGTAAAGTAATGCTCAAAATTCTCCAAGCCAGGCTTCAGCAATATGTGAACTGTGAACTTCCTGATGTTCAACCTGGTTTTAGAAAAGGCAGAGGAGCCAGAGATCAAATTGCCAACATCCGCCAGATCATGGAAAAAGCAAGAGAGTTCCAGAAAAACATCTATTTCTGCTTTATTGACTGTGCCAAAGCCTTTGACTGTGTGGATCATAATAAAGTGTGGAAAATTCTTAAAAAGATGGGAATACCAGACCACCTCACCTGCCTCTTGAGAAATTTGTATGCAGGTCAGGAAGCAACAGTTAGAACTGGACATGGAACAACAGACTAGTTCCAAATAGGAAAAGGAGTATGTCAAGGCTGTATATTGTCACCCTGTTTATTTAACTTATATGCAGAGTACATCATGAGAAATGCTGGGCTGGAAGAAGCACAAGTTGGAATCAAGATTGCCGGGAGAAATATCAATAACCTCAGATATGCAGATGACACCACCCTTATGGCAGAAAGTGAAGAGGGGCTAAAAAGCCTCTTGATGAAAGTGAAAGTGGAGAGTGAAAAAGTTGGCTTAAAGCTCAACATTCAGAAAACGAAGATCATGGCATCTGGTCCCATCACTTCATGGGAAATAGATGGGGAAACAGTGGAAACAGTGTCAGACTTTGTTTTTCTGGGCTCCAAAATCACTGCAGATGGTGACTGCAGCCATGAAATTAAAAGACGCTTACTCCTTGGAAGGAAAGTTATGACCAACCTAGACAGCATATTCAAAAGCAGAGACATTACTTTGCCAACAAAGGTTCGTCTAGTCAAGGCTATGGTTTTTCCTGTGGTCATGTATGGATGTGAGAGTTGGACTGTGAAGAAAGCTGAGTGCCGAAGAACTGATGCTTTTGAACTGTGGTGTTGGAGAAGACTCTTGAGAGTCCCTTGGACTGCAAGGAGATCCAACCAGTCCATTCTGAAGGAGATCAGCCCTGGGATTTCTTTGGAAGGAATGATGCTAAAGCTGAAACTCCAGTACTTTGGCCACCTCATGGGAAGAGTTGACTCATTGGAGAAGACTCTGATGCTGGGAGGGATTGGGGGCAAGAGGAGAAGGGGACGACAGAGGATGAGATGGCTGGATGGCATCACTGACTCGATGAATGTGAGTCTGAGTGGCCTCTGAGAGCTGGTGATGGACAGGGAGGCCTGGTGTGCTGCGATTCATGGGGTCGCAAAGAGTTGGACACGACTGAGCGACTGATCTGATCTGATCTGATAAGTATCAATATTTTCTAATGATTCCCAGATGATCCCAATGTGCATCCTAGTCTTTGAGAACCAGTACTGAAGACTGGTTCTGATCATTTTGCTAAAATGCAGATTCTAATTAAGTGCCCTGTATGGGGCTTGAGATTCTGCCTTGTTAAGAAGCTCCCAGGTTAAGTCAGTACAGATAACCTATGCATCAAGCCTTGACTAGTAAAGTCTTGACAATGCTAAAAAGATACTTATAGCTAATAAGCCTTCAGTAGACTTTCACCTGGAGAAGGCAATGGCACCCCACTCCAGTACTCTTGCCTGGAAAATCCCATGGATGGAGGAGCCTGGTAGGCTGCAGTCCATGGGGTCGCTAAGAGTCGGACATGACTGAGCGACTTCACTTTTCACTTTCATGCATTGGAGAAGGAAATGGCAACCCACTCCAGTGTTCTTGTCTGGAGAATCCTAGGGATGGGGGAGCCTGGTGGGCTGCCATCTATGGGGTTGCACAGAGTCGGACACGACTGAGTGATTTGGCAGCAGCAGCCTTTCACCAGGTAGGATTTAGCTCCATTGCCCCAGGGTCTGAAATCACAGAATGATCTGCTGGTGTCTCACCCTGCCAACAGGTGTTACATATGTCCAATCAAGAAAGTCTTCATTATAGACTGCAAATGTATTTTATTTACCCATTAAAGTTATGGGTAAAAAGTATCTTAAAAGACAAGAAGCAAAGGGCCATAAAAAGAAATAGTATACACAGAAACTCTCCTTGTCTCCCAAGTCTCCCAACAATGTGAAGACATTGTTCCAATACTATCTCTAGTCAGGAATGAAAGGCTACTTTGTTTATGCAGCTATTTGCTTCTCAGATTGGCAATAGCAGTAAGACATTTATTCACTTCTGTGGTAACCACTGTCCATTATACTTTGTACCTTTCAGTAGCTTTGTGAAAGTATTTGTACTTTTATGCTGTAAAAGTATTGGTCTTCAAGCATGGTCTTTAGGTAACTGAACAAAGAAAAAAAGGCCAGAGGATTTTAAAAAACCAATTACAAATAAAACCATGCCGCACAGACTTAACAGAAGCTGATAACTAACAGAAATTTTTGAGCTTGTCTTACAGAACAGAAAGGGAACCAACTCGTCAAAACCTCTTTGCTTACAAACTGCCTTCACTGATAAAGCGTGTTTTAATATTTCTTTCCTCTATCCACCGCTTTAAATTACATACCTTCCCGGCTTCCACGGAGTCCAGTACTTGTTTCAAAGGAACCTGAAGCCAGCTCCCGCCCAGTGCGAGCGGCTAAGACTGGTTGGGACCCCTGACACTAAAATTGGACCTGTGACCAGTTTTAGGCAGTGAGTGGCCTGTTGACTAGCGAAGACTGGAAACTGCATCCTCAGGTAAGACTGGGCATCTTCATTTTGAATTTGTATTAGCATCTAACAGAGATGAGCCTGCGCAGAATACCCATTCCCGCCCCTTGTGCTGCTTCCACCAATCACCTTTCCCCAACCTAAGACCACCGTGCTTATCCCCTAAGTATCCCCCCCGCTTGACCTCGAGGAGGCGGAGCTAAAGTTTGTTATTCATCATCTTACTCGGCTGTTCTGTGAGTAAACTCTTAGCTGCAAATCCCAGTGTCTCAGTGATTGGTTCACTGCAGGTCTGGCGTAGGGACTTGTTTAGTAACAGAAACGACTGACATTTTGCAACTTCTGCAAACAGAAGGAATTTGCTAAGAAAGGGGTCCTATTTTCCTGCTGCAGAAACACTCCTTTAATTGGACACATGTCTAGCTCATTGGCTTCCCAGGTGGCTCAATAGTAAAGTATCTGCCTGCTGATGCAGGAGACCTGGTTTCAATCCCTGAGTGGGAGAGCTTCCTTGGAGAAGGAAATGGCAATCCACTCCAGTATTTCTGCCTGGAAAATTCCATGGACAGAGTCTGGCAAGCTACAGTCCATGGGGTTGCACAGAGTGGGATGAAATTAGGCACACAGGCACCTGACACATTACTTTTGAGAGATGAATGTGTGCGAACCACATTTTAGATGTGAACTTGTCTTGAAATCTGAAAATTTTTTCTAAACCTTAAATTCTACTATTAGGAGATAAAAATCATGCTGATAAATGAATCAATAGTGACAATCACGAAAAGAGCCCATAGTAACATGAGTCTGATAATATCTTACAAGGGAGCAAAATGACACTGAAATGTCCTTAAAATGCTAACTTTTTCAGGGCAAAAGACCTATAATTGATTAGTCATGAGATAGCTTCTAACCAGTCTTTACTATAAACTTTCAGATTAAGTAACTCTCAGCATTTACCAACTAAAAGTGTTTGGCCTCTTGCTAAAACTGATCACTTTAAAAAAAAAACACTGCTTTTTCTCTCTGTGACTACCACTTCTCTTCCACAGAGAGTTTACAATAAATAGTGCCTCTAGGCATATGAAGAATCATTGACAGAAATTTCAAAGCCAAAGAATTTATCTAAGGAAAAACATTTTTCTTTTTTTTTTTTCATGAAATAAGGACTGTAGAAATAAAAGACCTTCCTGCCCTGGGATCATGGACTAAAGGTAGGTTACTGCCTATTGCTGAAGCACCACTGAGAGAGACGGATTGTATTTGAAAACAGCTGAAGTCTACTGACCACGGATTTTAGGTTATCTAAGAAAAGCTCTATTGTTTGCTCTTTTTAGCACAGAAGATTTCACTTTCTTCTGAAGAACCAAATACTTTCTAGATTTTATTCAATTAATAAAATAAAATTTAAAATCCATGTTCAGAATTTCTATTCCCAAAGGAATTAAAATATATCCTTTGTTTCTCCACCTTTCTCTTATTTCTTCTGCCCTAAGACTGACAACTATCTTCTGTTGTGTGAAGTACGGCAAGATCTCCTGAATGGTGTCTCTGCTTCCATTCTTACACTTCTAAAATCTACACTCCCTACAGCAGCAAGAATGAGCTTAGAAGTAAAATGTATCAGGTCGTGTCAATTCCTCACTTAAAATCTCCAATGACTGCATATATTCAGAAACAAAATCCCTTCCCATTACCGCGTTTCAGTCCCCAGGCGCATCCTAACTCTCTGACTGAAGGGCTTCCTGCCCTCCTCCTGGCTCACTGTCTCAGAGACGCTGGCCTCCTTTTTAATCTGTAACCACATTCTGAGGTATTCTGCTCCCCTGCCTGGAGCTTCCTGACCCAGATCTTTTTAAGTCTGGCTCTTTCTTGTCATTCAGATCTCAGCTCAAATGTTATTTCATCAGATAGATTCTCCTTGAACTTTAAGTGACTCCTGATCCCCAACAACCATCAGCCTTCTCAGATATGACCTTGTCGTATTTCCTTTAACTTACAATTATCTGATTATATCTTGTGCTTTTCCCCCCTTGTTTTTAGTGTTTTATTATCATTTAGGGACTTTGCCATATATTGCCTTCAACTAGAAGAGTGTCTAGTACATGGTAAGAGGACAATAAATATTTCTTGAATAAATGATTTAGTGAGTAAAAATAAAAACTGGATTTTGTACTATAGGCTGAAAGGAACCACCGTATATGTGTAGAAGCCACAAATCTATTATAAATAAAAGAAAGTTTATTATTTATTCCTGTGTTTTAAAAATTGATGTTGATATTGGTTCACTTTATTATATTTTTAAATTGGTTTACAGAATTATCTGCATGCCAGTTATCTGTTTATGGCGATCTCTATGCATAACTATTAGATGTATATATTGACAGAAAATCATATGAAGTAACCAAAATAAACAGACAATGTTGGCCACTGTTGACTGGACCAATGTAAAGCTTGCAAGCTGGCTACCAGTCAGGGAACCTGATAGTTGTGGCAAACCTATTTGTAGGGCTGATAATCATCTCATAAGCAAGACCCCTTCTCGTGACACACACGCTAGGAGAAATTCCAATAGATATCACTGGGCACTGACAGCAAGGTCTCCCTGCAAATTAGTATTCGAACTCTTCTCTCTAAACCTCTTTTGACCACAAAGAATATAAAGCACAGCTTGGGAGACAATGTACCTGCATGGAAATGCATCAGCACAAAGTTCTGATTATGAGGGAATGGCAGCAAAACATGCAGGTCTCTCATGAAGCGAAGTGTTCAGTGGTCGTATTAATAATCAATTAGATGGACAGTCACCTGATGCTCTATATTTGGTGAAGCCTCCGGCTGCCAGCCGCTTTCCTCCCTGGCATTATCAGCTTAAAAATTCTATTTCCTGTTGAGCAAGACTGCCAAATAATCTATTCTTATACACTTCACCCCATATTTTCCCACTTGCTAATTAGACATGCAAATGTTGATAAATAAGATGACACTTTTTAAGCACAGTTGGGTCAATAAGTTGAACATGGTGCCCTGTTCCTCCAATTTGACTCCTGTGAGAAATAGTTCAATTATAATTAGAGGAGCAATTATCCCCTTGTTTAAGGTGAAACAAATCACAGGTTTATTTTAGTGAAAAATTCAGTTTTGCTCCCTGTATCATGCCAACAAATGTCATATCCATTGATGTTTTTGATACCAGTACTCTCCAAAAGAGATAATCTGATGAAATAAAGCATCTCTGAGTATATTTCTGGCTCACCATATGACAGCAACATTTTCCAGGCATAAACCAAAATGAGCAAGGAGGGATTCATTTCACAGAGTTCTGCTATTATGCCACTGGAGCAACCCAGCACCCGTTCAGGCATATTAATTTTCTGGTTTCTTTGGGGAGATGAGAGATTTCTGCTAAAGGAAGGCAAATGCCTCCCCAGAAATGGAAGAAAAGCTTTATATTTTTGGCTTGATTCTTGCAAAAGAGTTATTAAAAATACTGAGCAATACCATTTCAGATTATTTCTGGGATTTATTTTCTTTCTTTCACTGAGTCTACTTTTAATTTTAATATAATTACTATTAACCTGTCCTATAGTCCATGAACTAAAGTAACTCCCAGTGGCCTTTTGGAGTGATCCAAATGGTCCAGTGGGTTAGAACCCTTCTGACTGACTGACTCCCTTACTCCACCTGCACGGAGTTCTCTCAGCACACATCTTCTGTGGTGACAAACATCCTGTTTCTGGAAAGTTCCATTTCCTGAGGTGCAGCTTCTCTGTCACATCCAACAGGGACTCTTTATTATTTCATTTAATCCAATGCACTCAGAGAATCTACTATGTAACCTACAGTCTGCTTGTGTTAGAGATAAACATGAACAAAAATCCCCTTTCTTCTTATTTCATCCAATCTAGTCAAGCAGGCATAGGAGTAAACAGACATATTTTGACAGAGATAATAAATAGTTGGAGCTATAAAAAGTCAGAGAACGTAGGGGCTGATATTCAGGCAGCTTTACTGCTTCATTCATACCAGGTATGAAATACTGAGTTCTGTATCTGCTGATTAATAGCTAAGCACCCCTCACTCCGAGGTGCTTGCTTCTGGGGATCCCTGGACCATACTATAATGCAGCAATTAAAGGGTTTGCACCTTTGATACCACAGAAGGCCCCTAGATGCTAGTTGCTGCTGCTAAGTCACATCAGTTGTGTCCGACTCTGTGCAACCCCATAGATGGTGGCCCACCAGGCTCCAGTCCCTGGGATTCTACAGGCAAGAGTACTGGAGTGGGTTGCCATTTCCTTCTCCAGTGCATGAAAGTGAAAAGTGAAAGTGAAGTCGCTCAGTCGTGTCCTACTCTTAGCGACCCCATGGACTGCAGCCCACCAGGCTCCTCCGTCCATGGGATTTTCCAGGCAAGAGTACTGGAGTGGGATGCCATCGCCTTCTCCACCAGATGCTAGTAGCCCTGTGCTAAGGAAGCTGTGTGGCTGATAAATATTTAAATAAAGAAAATGAGGAAAGGGCCTGGCAAGAAGGAGGCCAGAGGAAGGAACAGCCAAGACTAGAGCTCAGAAACTCTTGTGCTTCATCCCTGAGGTACCTGCAACATATTTTTTTCCTAACCAGTGAGTACTGAGAGGAGTTTTTTGTCAAAACTGTCACCACCTGTAGAGGTGGAGTACAGGGAATCCTGAGTTGGTCTCTTCCTCCTCTGAGACTTTCTTTGTCACTCTCTTTCCTTTTGCTTGGAAAAGGAGAACTTCCAACAGTAATCCCTCCAAATTCCCTCTTTTGGAGGAAACACAAAGTCTGGTCCAGTGTTCTAGGCCCATGATGACCAAACAGATAACTTTAAAAATCAGAGTAAGAACAGCAGCACATCAGGACTGCAGATTTCCACTGTAACGAGTCATTTTTAGAGTAAATATGATACATAAATAAGGGAGTTTCCTTATTTTAAAGCTCGAACTTTATCTTCATTTGTAGCATTTGTGGATTTTAATCAAAATAACTGGTTAGAAGATACAGGAGGGAATCTCTGTGATTCTTCATCAGACAGAAGCTTCATCGCTGCATACCCTATAGTGCCCATGAGAGGTGCAACGTGCCAGTGACTGCTGTGAATTTCAGAGATTGAGTTCAGTCTGCTCTGAATCAAGAGGTGATAATACATTAATAATAATAACAATAGTAATGTTTCTTGAGTTCTTATACATGTTCTAAGTGACTTATTTGCATATATCATCTCATTAAATCTTCAACTACGTTCTGGAGAGATACTATTATTATCACCGGTTTGTAATTTAATTAAGGAAACTTAGGTATAGGAATTGAAATACCTTGCTCGAAGTCCAACAGTCAGAAATGGTGACATGGGGTTAAGCCCAGAGTTCTGAATGGAAATTAGTTTAACATTCTGTAGCAAAAATTAAAGCCAAAATAGAGGAGAAAATTAAATGCTATTTATTACCACATTAATCCCTGTGCCATTATTTGCACCAAAGGTGATGCTGCTTTAACTTAAGATTAGTAGAGCTCTTTGGAAACCTACTGACTTATGCGGGAAGGAAATTATTGCCTCTTGATGTTTTACAATCAATGAACTTGACTACCTGTTCGATGGTGCTAGACATATACTTACTAAACAAAGATAAATTGAATCAATCAACCATGTATTTGTTGAGAATATAGTATCTGAGTTTTTCAAAATCATTTGCCTAGAACACAAAAGAAGCAAGAATCCTTGCCAGTATGGCCTGATACCTTAAAAACTGATTTTGTTTATGGTAACACATGAGAGTTTTACCTTCTGGTTTCCCTTTAAGATCAGTATTTCATTTCATTCTATTTTTATGCTTTTAAATTCCTCAAACAAATAAAATATTAGATAATGAATATGTATATCATTAAATTAAAATAATTTTATAATCCTTAATTCATCACATTATATTTCATCCTTTCCTCTTTTTTCTGCTCCTCTTGAGCAAATGACAGTTGCGATGTGTCACGTTAAGGTATACATTAGATTTCTGATCTTGGTGATAAGGGTGTTGGAAATAATCTACACAGGAGTTTATTAGCCTGCTCTCAAGCAAGTGTTTTTGATCTCTCTCCTGACTTGAAAAAAATCACATTAAATATAGTTCTTTGAATGTCAAATGGGTATATGATTTTTGAGCTTGCCAAGTGTTAATTGGTCTCTTCCCCAGTGATGTTACAGATAAAATTCACAGCCAATTAGTTTGCAGTCATGAATCTTTACTCCTTGACAAAGTGAACTACTTTGCTGAGAAAACTTAGAAAAAATTAAGAAGTTACTGCTGCTGCTAAGTCGCTTCAGCTGTGTCTGACTCTGTGCGACCCCATAGATGGCAGCCCACTAGGCTTCTGTGTCCCTGGGATTTTCCAGGCAAGAATACAGGAGTGGGTTGCCATTTCCTTCTCCAATGCATGAAAGTGAAAAGTGAAAGAAGTCGCTCAGTCGTGTCCAACTCTTAGTGACCCCATGGACTGCAGCCTACCAGGCGCCTCCGTCCATGGGATTTTCCAGGCAAGAGTGGTTTGCCATTGCCTTCTCCTAAGAAGTTACTAGAATCTCCTAACTGAAAATCTCTGCAGGGATCTGCTCACTTTAAGAAACACTGAGTCAAAAAGAGTCCACAGACACTCATGTTACTCACGATATGTTTTGGTCTTTAAGGCAATTTAATGGAGGAGATTTGCATTAAAATTTTAGAAATTTGATTAAGGAGAAAGATGCACTTACTGTCATAAGTGAAATGAAATGTTGCATAGAGAAGAGCTGTTTCCTTTCTTATCACAATAAATCATCCTGTGAGTCAGTGGTGGAAGGTAAGGTTTTGGTGTGGCTGGATAAAACAGAAGTAATCATGCATAGTCTCTGATACAGTGCTAGAAAGTGCCATGGGATGTCAGGTGCAAGACAAAAACCAACTCTCTTCTTTCAAAGTAAAAAAAAGGAAATTTCATTAAAAGTGCCACACTCAGAGTCTTGAATTGACAGACTGGAGATGTGAAGGGCAGTGACAGAAAATAGAGTCATTTGTAAGGGCCCTGGCTAAATTTCTAATTAATTTATTATTATTATTATTTTAGAAAGAGCTATCAGATGTTTAATTTTGTTGTTATGGGAGACACTAACTGTGTTGACTCTCACTTTTGCCTGAATTTTCAAAGGACAGAAAAACTATGGAAATCTGATAAGTGCATTGATTAACTATTAAAAAATTTTGGACAGTGTAATAAGTCTTAGTAATATTATTTTATAATTTCATAGACAGGAAAATTGCAGGCTTATTTTTGCAAAAAATCAGCTGAACCATATATAGCCCCAAATTATAGCAATTTAAAAAAATGCTTCTTTCCATATATGCAATAAAGAGTAAAAATTCCAAAGAACTCAGTGTAGTTTAGAGGCTAACAAGGACCACCAGCAAGTTGGCAGTTATGTTACTAATCAAATTAAAATGTTCTTGTGTTTGTAGGATACTGGATCTGCCAGGACAATAGTGTTTGATGTATATTAGAATGTCTTCTGATAATACTAACAGGGTAACATTTTTCAGAGTTTGGAATCAGTTGAAATGAAATAAAAGACATGGTATTGGATGATTTTCCTCAGCAGTGTGCTCTAAATAAATGGTGTCTCAAGGAGAGTATAGAACACTCTTGTGGTCATGGAGGCCTATCCCCCATGGACAGGCATTTTCAAAGGGCATTGTATTGTCTGGTACTAATAAAAAATCATGGTATAAATCTGATTTATAATATTTCATGAACTTTCAATAGGCTTTGTTTCACCAAAACCAGAAAATGAAAATTAAGAGCTAATGGAAAACTTATAGGATGAAACTACTTGACATTCCTCAAACATGTTTTTATTCATGGTATGTGGCTATGGCTTTTAGGTACGTCCTTGATTACATCACAGAGCAGGAAACATATATGTGGACACAGGCTGTCACATACACACACACATGTACACTCATCTTACATTTTTTGCATAGTATCAAGAACAATAATAAAATTGATGGCACATTATTAAGTCAGGCCATCTTTCTTTATGATTAGTGCCAGATAAAATAAAACAGTGTTTCTGATTTCTTGAAAGAGAATGACAAAATTAAACCAAGCTGCCTGTGGCTTTGTCCAATGGGGCATTCTAATTGACTCCAAGTCATTAATCAGTTTCCAATCAATCTATTTTGCCAGTAGCAAGCAGTTAGGACTCCATTACCAACCATTCATCATGCCATACCCTAATTCACTGCACCATTAGCCATGGATTAGGCCTCTGTTAGAATAACTAAGTGCCAGTTGCTAAATGCAAAGAATTTTTGCTTCTCACCTCAGCCACTGGGATCCCTTCAGGTGGTCGGCACTGGAGCAAGACTTCCTGTTCCAAGGATACTTCCTTTCCCAGAGGTTCCTGCTCAAATGTTTTTCGTAGATCTGGAAAGCACAAGTAATAAAATACAAGACAAAACTAATTAACATTTATTCATTTCTAGAAAGTACAATAATAAATTTGCAGTTTATTATTTTCTGTTTCTTTGTAGCTTTTAATCATGTTAGTACTGTGCCATAATATGACTGATTATATTCTATGTAGTGGAAATTATGAAATTTAGAGATTACTAGCTGTTCCTACTTTAATCTTCGCTGGAATGCTTTGGAGATTCTCATTCTAACAATTAGTGACACTCGTTAATTATAGTTTGCTAGTATTTCTTAATAATCAACTATAACAATCCCATTTTTAATCAAAGGAATCCCATTGTTATGATTCTTATTCATACAGAGTCCCTTATGTATATTAATATTTTTTCTTTCTTTACAGTAGATACTACTGAAGTTGCAACAACTCTGAGATCTTTAACTCAAAAGCAAGTTTCTATTTCAGAATGAAAACAGAATGCTGGAGTCCTGGAGAAATAAATATAGCTTCTTGAAGTATCTCAAATATAAGAGAGAGAAAAGAGTAACTATTTGGATGAGTCCAGAAATATCTCAATATGTAATTATGTCACCATTCTCCAATTAGAAGATTAAATAGTTATTTCTGCTCAAATGTAACAAGAATCTAATTACTTATTTATACAGTTATAGTTGCTATAGCAATATGCAGTACAATCTTAAAAACTGCTATTGATAGACACAAAAACGTTAGAAATCAGTTTTATCATTTTAAACACCAAAGCTAAAAAATAAATGAGTCAGTTATAGAGCTTTAAAACAGAATTTTTTAAGGCAAAGTTAAAAAAAAAATTCATCAATGTACTACTCAATAAAAATTTATTGAAATTTTACCCAGTAGATTTTATTAAAAAGCTAACACCTCTGTCTTTTCATCCCATGTCCCCAGTAATGACTTAAAAATATAAAAGCACCATTTCAGCCTACTGAACTAATGGGTAGAAATCCAAAGACTCTAGAGGTGTATCTCTAAGCCTTTCAAAGAGCTATAAGAAAGCACCATCTGGAAAAATGCAGTGAGAAAAAAATTCATGTCATATTATTTGCTATTTGGATGAATTTCTTGGCAGAAGAAAACCTTCAAGAGTTTAGGGGTTCTGAAAAGATTATTGGATCTATGTGGGTCTGAGGTAAGATAAGATACCCTATAAATCATGCAAAATTTCTGTCAGACATTTCTAATTTTATTATCAAGAAGTTGAGTAGACTGTAGAAACAAATACTTAAAATCCAGAGTTATTAGAACATGAAAGTTATCTAAGCCATGTCCTTATTTTACATATAAGAAACACATTTCTCAAATTACTCAAAGCCTCACAGCAAAATAATTGATGCTGCATTAGAACCTGCTGGCTGTTGATCTGATACCTATTTTTTTATCCCACACATCCCTTCATATCTGTTAAGCTTGATTTATATCCTTTCAACAGCAACATCAGAAAATTTCTACTCTTTCTTTTCTCATATGGTAGCTTCTGTTTTAAATCTGCATTAACATAAAAAATTTTGTCCAAATATTAATAAAAGCAACAGCAGCACTAAGTTTGATGGGATAAAAATATTCTTTTTTCCTTTTTTGCCTGGGCGGGGCCTTCACTGCTGCCCAGGGGCTTTCTCTAGTTGCCTCTGGTCCGGGTGCTGTGCGGACTTCTCCCCAGGTGGTTTCTCTTGGGAACACAGGCTCTAGGGTGAGCTGCCTCAGTAGTTGTGGCTTGAAGGCTCTAGAGCATGGGCTCAGTAGTTGAGCCATATGGACTTCCCACAGTTTGTGTGATACTCTCAGACCAGGGATTGAACCCATGTCCCCTGCAATGGCAGGCAGATTCTTAATCACTGGGCCACCAGGGAAGTCCTAGGATAAAATATTCTTATAAGGTATATCTTGTTTGTGAAAAATGATTCTGAAAACCTCCCATCTGATGCATGGTAGGGTAAAGATGTAAAGACTAGAATTAATTCTCAAATCAAATAATATATAGACTCACTGGCTGTTAAATTATATATCATATCACAAAATAAGGATGGAGAATTAGAGAGAATGAGGAATATATATCTCCAAAGAGTCAAAACAAATTCCTTTATATTTATCAATTATCTCCTTATGATAGATACTTTATTAGGTACTTAGTATGAAGATACGTAAGATTCACAATCAAGACTAGAAAGGTAAGCTGGGATGTATTAATGAAAAGCCTTCCTGCTATGCTGCTGCTGCTGCTGCTAAGTCACATCAGTCATGTCTGACTCTTTGCAACCCCATAGATGGCGGCCCACCAGGCTCCCATCCCTGGGATTCTCCAGGCAAGAACACTGGAATGGGTTGCCATTTCTTTCTCCACTGCATGAAAGTGAAAAGTGAAAGTGAAGTCGCTCAGTCATGTCCGACTCTTTGCGACCCCATGGACTGCAGCCTACCAGGCTCCTCCGTCCATGGGATTTCCCAGGCAAGAGTACTGGAGTGGGGTGCCATTGTCTTATCCTCCTGCTATGCTAAGGAATAGCAAACTCTCAAAGGCTTTTAAGCAGAGGAAGGAAATCAGATGTCATATTGTTCTCAGTGTGACTGAGGTGATGCTGAAGAAGCAGAAGGTAGTTGCAGACCTATTTGAATAAATCAGGAGGTATGATGGGGAACTGAACTCAGCTACTGACAGTGGACAGGAAGAAGAGAAAGCAGATTCTGGTAATGAACAGATCATTTGTTGCAGAATACTTAAGTATCTGGAGAATGCAAAGAGGAAAGGATAATACTATATTCTCAGCTATTGCAATTATTAAGTTTATATCATCATTAAATGAAATCATACCACCATGGGCAGGAAAGTGGTGAGAAAGATAGCAAACTTATTTTGGTACATGTTCAGTTCGTTGTTATTGTTGTTCAGTCATTAAGTCGTGTCCGACTCTTTGTGACCCCATGAACTTCAGCACACCAGGCTTTCCAGTCCTTCACTATCTCTCAGAATTCGCTCAAACTCATGTCCATTGAGTCAGTGATACCATCCAACCATCTCATCCTTTGTTACCCCTTCTCCTGTTGCCCTCAATCTTTCCCAGCATCAGGGTCTTTTCCAGTGAGTCAGCTCTTTGCATCAGGTGGCCTAAGTATTGGAGCTTCAGCTTCACATCAGTCCTCCCAATGAATTTTCAGGGTTGATTTCCAAACCAGGATTGACTGGTTTGATCTCCTTGCTTTCCAAGGGACTCTCAAGAGTCTTCTCCAACACCACAGTTCAAAAGTATCAATTTCTCAGAGCTCAGCCTTCTTTATGATCCAGCTCTCATATCCATACATGACTACTGGAAAACCCATAGCTTTGACTATGTAGACCTTTGTCTTCAAAGTGATGTCTCTGCTTTTTAATATGCTGTCGAGATTTATCATAGCTTTTCTTCCAAGGAGCAAATGTCTTTTCATTTTTTGGTTGCAGTCACCATCTGCAGTGATTTTGGAGCCCAGGAAAATAAAATCTGTCACCGTTTCCACATTTCCCCCTCTATTTGGAAATGGAAAAATCCGGTAGATCCAGATCATGATTTCTAATCTCAGCATGATTGACATTCAGGACTGGATAATCCTGTTGTGAGGCTGCATTCTGCATAGTAAGTTTCTTAGCAGCATCCCTGGACTCTATCCAGCAAATAACAGTAGAGCTCTACAAGCCAGGACAACATAAATACCTCCAGATAATGCCAAATGTCCCCTGACAGGAAAATCACCTTGAGTTAAGGACCACAGGTCTGAAGTTTGGAAAAAGAAGGCCAGGTAGAAGATCTGTGCTTCATTGTCTAGGAGATAGCTGAAGCACTAGAAATAGATGACATACCAGAGCAGGGGAAAAAAAAAAAAAAGGACACCAACATTTCAGAGGAAAAGCTGTCTACAAAAATGTTATGGTGTGAACAAAGACACAGGAGAAAAACCAAGAGGCAACTGTCAGAGGAGCCAAGTTTAAGAAGTCTGGAGGCCAACAGGACAAATGCAGCAAAGAACGTAAAAGGAGAAGTTTGAGAAATTTAGGAGTGAAGGGGGACTAGAAACCCAGCTGTGTTGGGGGTACACAGAAATTGGGAGAATGACTATAATAATAACTACTGCTCTTTTACAAATTTTATTTTGACAAAAGTCAGCAGCACCGTTAAGGGATGATGGGTTCAAATGTAGCAGGCTATAATTCTTCTTAGGATCTGGTATATAGTTTTTACAACTGTTTTCAAATTCCTGCCAATGGAAGGCTCATCTTATGAAAATTGCTGTTTCCTAATTGAGAATGGTGACCACACATCAGAGGCCTGTACTTCAAAAGACAGGTTTAACTGAACCAGCACCGAATACCATATAATTATATTGTTTTGATGTTATTTGATTTTAAACTGTATGTAAATTTTATCTGATTTCTAAAATGATTCATAGGTAAACCCTCACAATGTAATACTTCTTCCTGAAAAATCCTTTAAATTCTGGGCCAAAATCTCTTTTCTAGCTTTCAGGTTGTATAAAGAACATAGAATATATTGTGCTGTCCAGCATGGCAGCTGCTCCTTTCATATGCCTCCAAAGTACTCTGCAAGCAGTGTGAGTAACATTTTAAACATATCCTTCATCATTTGGAGAGATGTGATAGAAGGCAGGCCTGATGCCTTGCAGGCAGAGAGAACATGAGGGTGACGAATGAGTAAGCAGGAAAAACGGACACTTGTCAGCTAGGAATTAGATGTAAAACAGAATGTTTCGAATAATGTGGGCATTTCCGTCAGGAAAAAGATGAATTTATGCCCTTGGAAGACCTTTAGGATTCTACACTTCTGTTTTCTTTCCATTAGTTCTAAGGCTACTACCGAAATAGGTATAAAATCCTTTCATTAAAACCTAGATTACTTTTGCAAAGCCAACTCAGCTTGCCTCTGATTTAGTCATTGATTCCATCAATTAAAAGAAAAATCACCTTTGTTGTAAATATGCATTCAGAGAGATGTTTACTTAACATGAATATTGGCTTACTAAATCCATACAGTGAAATCCAATTAGCAGATGCAGAATCAGACCTGAAACTATATGGATTTCTATTTACCATTTACACAGTAATCAAAGAAAGTACATGTGTGGCTGTACACAGAGTCTCATTTTTTATGGTAGAATTCTGATGCTGTCAGTGAGTTTTTTTGCAATATAATACAGTGATTATAAATTATTTATGATGTGAAGCCCACTGATTTCAAGGCATTCTATAAACATGAACTCTGCTTTTATTATTATTATTATTATTATTATTTTTATTTTGCTTAACTTTACAATATTGTATTGCTTTTACAATTTTTGACAAGAATCCGCCTGCCAATGCAGGAGACATAGGTTCAATCCCTGGCTCGGAAAGATCCCCTGGAGCAGGAAATGGCAACTTGCTCCATTATTTCTGCCTGGAAAATTTCATGGACAGAGGAGCCTTGTGGGTTATAGTCTATAGGGTCACAAAGAGTAAGACACGACTGAGTCAGTGAGCACATGCGCACCCACACAGGTAGAAAAGAAGGCTACCTGGGAGTGTGAAGATTCTTTCTCATTTGCAAAACGGAAGTAAATAACTGCGTGCTCTTGAAGGTCTCTTTTATCTCGAAAGCCTATAACTGAGTAGACTAACATTTAAATATGCATTTTAGGGGAAACCCGGGGAAGGCAATGGCACCCCACCCCAGTACTCTTGCCTGGAAAGTCCCACGGACGGAGGAGCCTGGTGGGCTCCAGTCCATGGGGTCGCTGGGAGTCGGACATGACTGAGCGACTTCACTTTCACTTTTCACTTTCATGCACTGGAGAAGGAAATGGCAACCCACTCCAGTGTTCTTGCCTGGAGAATCCCAGGGCGGGGGAGCCTGGTGGGCTGCCGTCTATGGGATCACACAGAGTCGGACACGACTGAAGCGACTTAGCAGCAGCAGCAGCAGCCGCAGGGGAAACCAGCCTGGCCTTTGTCAGATAATATCTTTAAGGATTTATATCAATTATCAGTGTCCAAGAGAAATAATAGAAGAAATTGTTTTTCAACAATCTAGAAGATGATGCATCTTTGAAAAGAACAGCTTATAAATCTTCAGGACAATCTTCCTGGAACTTCTGTACACTTCCATATACAGGTGTAAGAGAAAATGGGGAGATGGATGGGTTTCAGAAGATTACAAATTAAAAACATCAGAAAATTCTTTGTACAAATACAACAAAGCAATATAATATACATCACAAGAGCAGATGAATATTGCAGCTTTGAAAATTATAAAGTATTGAGAATTATAAACACATTGAAAATTATGAATGCATTGAGAATTACTGACAAAACTAATTTTCTTGCTTTGTGGAGAGGTGGGAGGGAAATGCCTACCCAAAACGGCATGCAAGAAAGTCTATTATGCCAAAGCACATATTTATGAAAGGGGTCCTCAATCAGGTCTCTTCTGCAATGACAGCTCATGAGCATCTTTGCCTGGAAAGGGTGAGCATTGCCTAAATGGGAAAGTTGAAGCTGGACAGGTGGGAGCTTTTACTGTAACAGGTTATATTACTATCCAAGTACCTGTGAACCCCACTGATCTGAAAGGAAACCTGGAGAAAATACCAGTAAAAGATCTCCCTATGGTGTCTAAGTTGGTAGGTGTCTAAGTTGGTAGGTGTCTAAGTTGGTGGGCTGATACTATTGTCTTCGAAAATGAAAATAATCATGTTCTCACTCCAAGTTTGAAAACAATAATTTACATTTTTAGAAATGTTTATTCTCTCAGCAATGCTACATCATTATGCAGAAAGATGTATTAGAATAAAATATTTTTAAAAAGACAATTTCTTGACAACGTGATAGACTGATATTATGAAGTCAAGAATTCTCTGATGAGCATACTACAACAGATTATTCTAATGGAAATTAAAATCTTTAAATTCCATTGAATAATAAGATAGAAACAACATATTATGACCTTATTAATGTTGGTTGTTGTTTGATTTAGATCTCATAGGGTTTGCAAATATTATATCGCATAGGGTTTTGAGAATATTAAAAGAAATACTGAATCTGAAAAGGGTTTGGAAGATTATGAAGTATAAAACACACTAATAAATTATCACAACTATTTCTATTACTATTAGAGAGTCTGGCATGAAACATAATTTCTCATTTGAGTAAATTTCAGCATATCATTCTCTTACACACTTGACTCATTTGGTCTAAAAACCATAGTATCTAACATTTTATATTTTTCTTATGGAATTTGTCCTTAGAGTACTATGAATTCAACTTGGAGGATTGAACACCAGCATTAAAATATGAAATTGAATAAACAGAAAATGTCAAGAATATCATACATAGTATTATTATATGTAGCCTTGAGCATACTGCTTAACCTTCTCTTACTTTAATTTCCTCTGCTAAAAAAATGAGCATGATAATAGTAACTCTTTTACAGATTGATATATGAAAAAGCCTATATAAAACTCTAGAATCATGCCTTGAATATAAAAAGTACTCCCTGTAGTATTACTACATTTTAGTATGCCGTATCAACTTTGGCATTATCATTGTTAGTCAAAATAAACTTAGACAAATGAGATAAAATAATTATGAATGTGGGAGACTAATGACTGAAAGTTATGTGTCACAAAGGGAAACTCGGGGATTACCATGCTGTGCTTGAAAAAAAATGCAGATTTCATTCCTAGGTTGGGATCCAGGAATCCACAGTTTTCACTGGCCCCCAGGTATACCTGACACACAGCACTAAAATCTGAGAACCATAGATTGATCGACTGATTGATTATCCGTGGAAAAACCATGATGTGCACAGCACTGTGCTAGACCATGTAGGCAGAGGGAGAGAAGAGCCTGGTAGGCCGTGGGGACCAAGCACATCTGCTTCTACACTGTGGTTCTTGAGACAATGAGTTCCCGTTGATGGCTCCCAGTGTCAGTAGCACTTAATTTTGTTTAGGCTGATGGCTGACATTGTCTAGCAGACACTGAAATTTCACATGCATCTAGGGGACATGCAGGTAACTTAAAGTTAGGCAAAAGAATTATTTTTGTCTTAAAACCTTATCACCAACCTGGGCTGTCTCTGGTTTCCCAAACTGTAACAGAGACATAGGTAGAAAACCCATTCACTTTTTGTTTACTACTCAACTCTATGCTGCCATATAGGAATGCAGGTTCTGTGGAACACAAACCCTATATTTAGTTTTAAAAATTTTGTTTTATGTACTTTCAAATTGTTTCTCTAGCAAACAAAATAATTCCATGGTCACATATCCTAATAATACTTGTGTTCTTAGAGGGAAAAATGTGTCTTTCTTCCAGTAATATAAAAGGGGATAATTCCTTGGTGGATCAGATGGTAAAGAGTCTGCCTGTAATGTGGGTGACCCGGGTTCGATCCCTGGGTTGGGAAGATCCCCTGGAGAAGGGAATGGCAACCCACTCCAGTACTCTTGCCTGGAAAATCCCATGGACAGAGGAGCCTGGAAGGCTACAGTCCATGGGGTTGCAAAGAGTCGGACACAACTGAGCTACTTCACTTTTCACTTTCATGTTGTCATAGTAGAGTATAACTTATACTTAAATCACCAAATCTGGCTGTTAACAGAAAACAACTATCATGAACCAACCAGTATAGCATATTTTGGGAAAACTAGATTAGTCTTTTGAGCTTTGAGCATTTATTAAAAGTAAAAATTCCTGACAATGCTATAGAACCCTAAAAAGTTTGCCATGGTTTTCTTTTCCAGAAATAGAGTATTTTTGCTGGAATTAAAAAAAAAATCATGAAAAAATGTTATATTCAGCAATTCTTGTGGTTTTTAAATGGAAGGGACACAGTAGATAAAAATGTAAGTTTTCTTTTTTTACTTGCTTTTTCTTCTTAAATGTTATAAAGATAAAACAAAACAAGAAACCACAAACCAACAAAAACATGAAGTTTCCTCTATGGTTAGACTGCAAAGTGAACTATCACATTTCTATAAACCTATACAGTAAATTGTACTGTAAAAAGAAAAGTTTATAATTCAGATTTACCATTTCCTAAACAAGTGGCTTGGTAAGTTATCTAATATTTCATTTCCATGCTTCTGTTTCACTATTTGCAAAGTAAGGATAACAGAATCTACCTCACAGGATTGTTGGAAGCATCACAAGAGTTAACATGCATAAGGGGCTTATAACTGAATTGGGCATACAGTAAGCATGCCCTAAATGTTGGTTACTAGGTCACAAGATATTTTAAGAGACGATGCAAGATTTTGACTTTGTTCCTGTTATTGTTTTGTAATTTTCTTTTACTTTTAAAAAAACTAATGTTTTTGACCAGTCTTTTGAATTCACCACTAACACTTTCAGAACATAGTAATTATAGGCAGAGACAGAGGTTAGAATGATCTTTGAGCAAATCAGCAGAAGGATTGTCCTAGTAATGTTTTAGTTTTGCCAAGGCATGCCTATCCTTTACCGCACACGGTCATTTAAATAGAATCCTAAATGAACAAAGTCCCTGCAAAAGGAAGTACACTTTCAGCCATTCTTCTTTAGTTCTTGGTTTTGGGGGCATTTATAGAACAAACATATTTGTATTCAGGTAGTTTTGCTAAAGGGTTTTTTTTTTTTTTAAATAAATATTTTAGAGCTGGAACTCCAATGACATCCATTACAGAGAAGAGGAAGAAAAAAAATCCCATATAAGCCACTCTTGTATTCACACTGCATCTTTAGTTTCAGGAAAAAAAAATGATTATATGTCATCACAATATTTTTTAAGGTATGTTTTAGGGATAAATAATCAGAAACATGCCAACTTTATGGATGAGGAACCCAATATATCAAAAAGTTAAGGCTCTTTTCTCAGAGTACAAAAAAGAACACAATGATTACAGACAAGCTTTTTGCAAATAAGCACTTTAGCCATAAACTTCCCATTTCATACAGCATAAAACATCACTTTAGTGGCATATTTTGGTCCAGTGGGTTATCAGCCCTTCCTCTAGCACACAGCCCATAGATGGATGACTTCTTCCCAAATATAACTTATGAGACAGTGTTCTATCAATTAGATGTCTACTTCTCAGAACAAATATGAGCTATAAATGTGTATGGATTTGTGGGGTCTCCATGGATCTTGAAAACTTCTGTCTATATACAAAAGCAAATACGTTTGGAAAAATATCAGATCAGATCAGATCAGTCACTCAGTCGTGTCTGACTCTTTGCGACCCCATGAACTGCAGCACGCCAGGCCTCCCTATCTATCACCAGCTCTCGGAGGTCACTCAGACTCACATCCATCAAGTCAGTGATGCCATCCAGCCATCTCATCCTCTGTCATCCCCTTTTCCTCCTGCCCTCAATCTCTCCCAGCATCAGAGTCTTCTCCAATGAGTCAACTCTTCGCATGAGGTGGCCAAAATACTGGTTTCAGCTTTAGCATCATTCCAGGATTGATCTCCTTCAGAATGGACTGGTTGGATCTCCTTGCAGTCCAAGGGACTCTCAAGAGTCTTCTCCAACACCACAGTTCAAAAGCATCAATTCTTCGGCGCTCAGCCTTCTTCACAGTCCAGCTCTCACACCCATACATGACCACAGGAAAGACCATAGCCTTGACTAGGCGAACCTTTGTTGGTAAAGTAATGTCTCTGCTTTTGAATATGCTATCTAGGTTGGTCATAACTTTCCTTCCAAGGAGTAAGCGTCTTTTAATTTCATGGCTACAGTCACCATCTGCAGTGATTTTGGAGCCCAGAAAAATAAATTCTGACACTGTTTCCACTGTTTCTCCATCTATTTCCCATGTAGTGATGGGACCAGATGCCATGATCTTCGTTTTCTGAATGTTGAGCCTTAAGCCAACCTTTTCACTCTCCACTTTCACTTTCATCAAGAGGCTTTTTAGCCCCTCTTCACTTTCTGACATAAGAGTGGTATCATCTGCATATCTGAGGTTATTGATATTTCTCCCGGCAATCTTGATTCCAACTTGTGCTTCTTCCAGTCCAGCATTTCTCATGATGTACTCTGCATATAAGTTAAATAAACATGGTGACAATATGCAGCCTTGACGTACTCCTTTTCCTATTTGGAACCAGTCTGTTGTTCCATGACCAGTTCTAACTGTTGCTTCCTGACCTGCATACAGATTTCTCAAGAGGCAGATCAGGTGGTCTGGTATTCCCATCTCTTTCAGAATTTTCCATAGTTTATTGTGATCTACACAGTCAAAGGCTTTGGCATAGTCAATAAAGCAGGAATAGATGTTTTTCTGGAACTCTCTTGCTTTTTCCATGATCCAGCGGATGTTGGCAATTTGATCTCTGGTTCCTCTGCCTTTTCTAAAACCAGCTTGAACATCAGGAAGTTCACGGTTCACATATTGCTGAAGCCTGGCTTGGAGAATTTTGAGCATTACTTTACTAGTGTGTGAGATGAGTGCAATTGTGCGGTAGTTTGAGCACTCTTTGGCATTGCCTTTCTTTGGGATTGGGATGAAAACCGAAATCAGATCGATTACATTCTTTGCAGCCAAAGATGGAGAAGCTCTATACAATCAGCAAAAACAAGACCAGGAGCTGACTGTGGCTCAGACCATGAACTCCTTATTGCCAAATTCAGACTGAAATTGAAGAAAGTAGGGAAAACCACTAGACCATTCAGGTATGACCTAAATCAAATCCCTTATGATTATACAGTGGAAGTGAGAAATAGATTTAAGGGCCTAGATCTGATAGATAGAGTGCCTGATGAACTATGGAATGAGGTTTGTGACATTGTACAGGAGACAGGGATCAAGACCATCCCCATGGAAAAGAAATGCAAAAAAGCAAAATGGCTGTATGGGGAGGTCTTACAAATAGCTGTGAAAAGAAGAGAAGCGAAAAGCAAAGGAGAAAAGGAAAGATATAAACATTTAAATGCAGAGTTCCAAAGAATAGCAAGAAGAGATAAGAAAGCCTTCTTCAGTGATCAATGCAAAGAAATAGAGGAAAACAACAGAATGGGAAAGACTAGGGATCTCTTCAAGAAAATCAGAGATACCAAAGGAACATTTCATGCAAAGATGGGCTCGATAAAGGACAGAAATGGTATGGACCTAACAGAAGCAGAAGATATTAAGAAGAGGTGGCAAGAATACACAGAAGAACTGTACAAAAAAGAGCTTCATGACCCAGATAATCATGATGATGTGATCACTGACCTAGAGCCAGACATCTTGGAATGTGAAGTCAAATGGGCCTTAGAAAGCATCACTACGAACAAAGCTAGTGGAAGTGATGGAATTCCAGTGGAGCTATTCCAAATCCTGAAAGATGATGCTGTGAAAGTGCTGCACTCAATATGCCAGCAAATTTGGAAAACTCAGCAGTGGCCACAAGACTGGAAAAGGTCAGTTTTCATCCCAATCCCAAAGAAAGGCAATGCCAAAGAGTGCTCAAACTACCGCACAATTGCACTCATCTCACACGCTGGTAAAGTAATGCTCAAAATTCTCCAAGCCAGGCTTCAGCAATATGTGAACCGTGAACTTCCTGATAGTTTAAATAGAGTGGACTAATTAACATATTATCAAAATTAATTTGGCCTCTTTTGGTTTGCTTTTTACTTTTTTAAGGATGGCTACTGGAAAAACTGAAATGACAGGTGGCTGGCATCAAGTGTTGCTGTGGACAGTGTGTCAGGCACTACAGAATTACGATGTAAACACAGCCTGTTGGACACCCATGGTGGCTCACAGGGCAGCTCAGACCTCAGGGAACAGGAGGACTGAACTATGAGAGGAGGGCAGAGAAGTCTTCCCTGTTCCGCTTTAATTCTTCCCAGGAGCAGCCTTATTACAATTTGTAGTCAGTGGCCTTTGTGATGGTGGCTGTGATTTATAGGTTTGTACACAGAAGAAAGAGAAACTCCTTAGGAACTATCCTGACATCCCTAGGAAGATGGACTGTCCGTGCACATAGATCCACTGTAACTCCCAAATTGAGGAGAAGGGTGGACATGTAGAGGGCTCCTCCATCCTCAGGCGTAGGGACAAAATTACAGTCTAATTATACTTGAATTGGCAGACAACTTCAACTTCTGGGACTGACAGCTCAGGATGTGCAGGAAGTGGTGAAAGAAGGAAAAACTCTTTAGTTTTCAAAGTTAACTTGGTACTACTAAATTTCAGAACGCACAAATAAAGTTGTCTGAATCATTATCTCTGTTTTTATGAACACTATTGTCATTCACTGAGCATTTGCTTTGTGTCTGGCACTATGCCATATGCTTTACAACTTTATCCTAGTTTAATCTTAAAATAACCCTATCATTTTCATTTCATGGTTGATGGAAATAAGTCTCAGAGGGGTTAAATTGCTTGACTAAGGTCACACTAGTAAGTGATGGAATTAGGATTTGAATATATACGTCAACCTGGCCCCAAACATTTGCTCCAACCACTCCATTTTGCTCTTTTCACACAATGCCCACCATCCCCTGACAGCAGCAACCACGGCATTATCAACGATCACAACATCAGCAGTAGCAGCCAAGACATTTCCTGAAGAGACACAGGGTTTGCTGACATTCTGCCTGAATTACATTTTCCTCCCTTGAACACTCAGAATTTTGTCATTGACTATAGCAAGGGACACTGGAAGAAACAACCCAGTGAAACCGGCAGCTGCATCACCACAGGATTCTACTTAGACAGGCATTACAGCACCCATTTGAGTTCCCTCAGAAGAAACCCCCTGCTCTCCAGAGGAAGCTGTGGCACCCACCAAAGCCGCCTGACACTGCCATCTGGTAAACATGCGTGATTCCAGAGCAGGCCCATTGTGTCCTCAGCTCATTTCTGGCCAAATCCTAACTTTTCCCTATTTCCTCTTTTCCCTTTGCTCTGATTGTCTCATAAAATTATTTTTGTATTTTATATAGTTTGAATATATAAAACATACATAAACAAACAAATAAATAAAAGAATGGCTAATATTCATTTCTACTTTATAAACTTCTTAAAATAGAGCTTTTTCATGGAAGAACTATGGCCCCCTTTTTAGTACACACACATATATGTGTATGTACACACATATATATACACACATAAATATATACTATAGTACCGTACACATAGTGTACACTATTCACACATAGTGAATATAGATCAAATTAGATGAGAGGTAAGTGAACCTAATTATCTCTAGCAACATGGCTATCTTTACCTGAAAAAAATTTAAACTTTAATTGCAGTTGATGTGACAGCCATCTGTCATATATTACTGGGCAAAGCACCCCAGCTGACTTGAAACAGAGCAAACCAGAGAATCTGCAACCTTCCTGTAACATTAGTGAGGGCATGTTTGGTAGGGATCAGCTCTGACAAGGAGAATTTGAAATTTAACTTTGCTTTTCATCATGAGGTAAATCTGTATGAGTAAATGCTTTATACATTGGATGTTGTTCCTCGACTACTAACATATGAGTTCAGTTAATTATGGAAGTACAAGCAAACTGCTCTTCAGTCTTTATACATGAAGATGAAAAGGTGCTATGGGCAAATTAATGTCTTAATAGCAGAAGGGTTTGTCTTATTATTTGAAAATGTCAAACTACATTTAAAAGCTGTGAGATAAATAGCAAAGTTTATTCTGCAAAGAAAGATAAGGTTCTTATACATTTGTAATTTTTAATGTGGCAAACAGGGTTACATAAAGAGAAGAGTACATATATTAATAATATTAGATACATTATATGTTATAAATACATATATATGAAGTTGGCACCACACAAGAGTCATGCTTTGTAATAATGAAGCCTTTCAACGTCAGCTTCTGGGGCTTCCCTGATGGCTCAGTGGGAAAGAAACCACCTGCCAATGCAGAAGACAGGGGTCTGATTCCTGATCCAGGAAGATCACACATGCCACGGAGCAACTAAGCCCGGAAGCCACAACTGCTGAAGCCCTAGAGCCTGTGCTCCACAGCAAGGGAAGAACTGCCGTGAGAAGTCTGCACCTCACAACTAGAGAGAAGCTCCTGCTCAGTAACTAGCAAGTAGCCCTAGCAACTAGAGAGCAGCCCTCGTAACTAGAGAGTAGTCCCTGCTTGCAGCAACTAAAGAAAAGCCAGCACAGCAACAAAGACCCAGTAGAGCCAAAAATAAACTAATAAATAAATTAACTAATTAAACTTCAGCTTTTAAGCAAGTCAATTTATTATAAATTGTAAATTGGCAATTTAAATATCTATTATACTTGATATTAATGAGAACATATAGCAATGAAAGGTAGTTTTATATCATTGTGCCTCTTTTGATTATAACTAGAAGCTAAATTTGAATTCATTTAATTATTTGATGAAAGCAATTCATTTGTTTCTTTTTAACATGTTTGAAAGTATCTTTTTACTTCATCGGAGAAGGCAGTGGCAACCCACTCCAGTACTCTTGCCTGGAAAATCCCATGGACAGAGGAGCCTGGTAGGCTGCAGTCCATGGGGTTGCTAACAGTCGGGCACGACTGAGCGACTTCACTTTTACTTCATAATTAATAAAATGAAATCTAAAAGGTTTGTGATGGATGATTGTAGTGGATGACATCCATTTTCAGGACTGATCCCCTCTGTTGGGAGTGTTGATGGTGAAGGCTCCCAGACTCTCCCTCCAGAAATTACCCTCAGTTGAGACGAGCTGACTTGACCCAGGTCATACAAGTTGGTGAGGGTGAACAAAACAGAACAGAAAAGACCACATCCACTGACTAGTCAATGTCAGGGATTAAGGGCCGCTCACCCCCGTGCCTCACGGTGGGACAGCTCTGGAGGGCCATCCTAAGTCCAGTGTTCCCTATGGCATCATCTTTTGTTGTACCTGAACTGCAGTTCAATTTCTCCCTCTGCCCAAGTCTATTCCTCCAGATATTGTTTCAGAGAATACTCGTTAATATATTACCTGCATGCATGTCTCCATCTCAGAGTCTACTTTATAGAGAACCCACTAAGACAAAGAGAAAAATCCCTTTAGACATGCTCAGAGAGGAATGATTAATAGAGAGCAATGATGGTTATAATGGTCTTAATTGAACAAAATTTATTAAACATCTCTGATGTTCTAGGCATTGTGCTGAACACTGAAGATATACAGTTAAGCAAAGCTGAATTAACCAAAATGGATCTCAAGGAACTCATTGGCTTGAAACACAGACATTGCAACAAGTGAATATAATTCAAAGGAGACAAGCCCTACATTAAGAGGATGGATGCACTGGTCTGAAAGGTTTGAGAAAGGAACTCCTATCATTCTGGAGACTGATGAGGCAAGAATGACTTCACTAAAGACAAGTGAAAAATCCTTCAACAAGCTCAGGCCTTCTGAATCATTCTTTCTCTCACATTCCACATCCAACCTCTCTCTTCCAAAAAAAAAAAAAAAAAAAAAATCCCACTACCTCTGCCTTTAAATAAATCTAGAATCTAGGTCTCACCAGTGCCATAGCTTCTAATCTAGGCTGTCCTAACATTTCTCACAGCTGCAGCCTCTTAAGTGGTCTCCCTTGCATCTACTTTTGCTTCTCACGATCTTTTCTCAACAGAGCAGTCAGGTGTTCTTCTAAAATGGAAGTCAGGGCATGAACTCCTCTGCAGAAAAACATTCCAAAGTTCCCATTTCATACTGAGAACCAAAGATGCTACACCCACAGGGCCTAGACCATCTCCACATTGCCCTTCCTGTCCTTACCTTTCTCACCTCATCTAGGAGACTCCTCTCCCTCACCCTCTTCCAGCCACTGTGGCCAATTCAATCTTCATGGCACCAGCAAACATTCCTGCTTCAGGGCATTTGCCACTCGCTGTCCCCTCTGCCTGACTCCCGCACGCCACCCCCACCTTCTTCAGATTGCTTCAACTGCCAACTTCTTCTGAAGGCCTTCTCTGACAACAGTCCCCAGCACAGCATACCCCCTTCCCCCACTATCTTTCTTCATAACACTTACCATCTGCTCTGTTACTGATTACTTCATTAAGAGTGTGCCCTAACTTCCCTGGTGGTTCAGCAGTAAAGAGTAAGTATATGCCTGCAATGCAGGAGATGTGGGTTCGATCCCTGGGTCAGGAAGATCCCTGGAAAAGGGAATGCTAACCCATTCCAGTATTTTTGCCTAGAGAATCCCATGGACAGAGGAGCCTGGTGGGCTACAGTCCACGGGGTCCCAAAGAGTCAGACACAACTTAGCAACTAAAGAACAACTTGTTCAGCAGAAACAAGCATCTTGAGGGCAGGGATCATTATGTTTGATTCTGGCTCCATACCAAATACCTAAAATTATCTCAATAAGACAGTAAATGCTTAGGAAATATTTGTTGAATAAATGAATTTTTACAAATAATGAAAGGAAGTAAGAGAAGGTAAAGTGCTTCAGGATGAATAACAGCTGGAAACAAAGAAATGAAAGTATTTCTAATCTAGTGTGACCAGACCAGAGACATTCTTTGGGTCAGAGCTAGAAACTTAGGTTATATTATGGAAACAATGACATATGGTTTTTATGGGCTGAAATGTATCCCCCCTCCAAAATTCACAAGTTGACATCCTAGCGCCCAGTATACCTCAGAAGGTATTTGGAGATATGACCTTTAAAGAGGTGATTAAGTTAAAATGAGGTCGGTAGCCTTAACCTAACATGACTGGCATCCTTATAAGAAGAGAAATTTGGATGCAGACAGTTACAGAAGGAAGATCATGTGAAGACATGGAGAAGATGACCATCTATAAGCCAAGGAGGGGGGCTTCAGCAGAAACCAATATTGCCAGCACCTTGATCTTGGACTCTAGCTTCCAGAACTATGAGAAAATAAATTTCTCTTGTTTAAGCCACCAGTTGGTAGAATTTTGTTACAGCAACTCTAGTAAACAAATACAGTGATATATATTATTGTAGGAAATTTTGACTTTATCTCAGAAGCCACTATGAAATTTTAAGCAGGGATGGAGGTGAGCTGAGTTTTAGGAAAATTCCAGAAACTTTCATTTGTGGTAATATGGAGGAAGGGCTGGAAAAGGTAAAAGACTAGAATCATGGAGACTAACTGGTACGTGATTGTAATGGTTGAGATCTAGATCAAACAGAAGGGAAAGAACAGGCAAGAACAGGAACTGTGGGAAGCATTGGAGCCAAAACTGAACTTAGTGACTTCCCAGCTGGCTCCGTGGTCAAGAATCTGAATCTGCCTGCCAATGCAGCAGATGCAAGAGATGGGAGTTTGATTCCTAGGTCAGGAAGATCCCCTGGAAAAGAAAATGGGAACCCATTCCAATATTCTTGCCTGGGATATCCCATGGACAGAGGATCCTGGTAGGCTACAGTCTGAGCATGCTTGACTGAGCATATGACATGACTAAGCAGGCATGCACACAGTGACATATTAGAAGGAAGTGACACTGACGTCAATGCAAACTGAGATTTAGTAACCTACAGGCATGCAAGGGGCTTCCCAGTTGGCTCTAGTGGTAAAGAACCTGCATGCCAATACAGTAGATGCAAGAGACGAGAGTTCGATCCTTAGGTTGGGAAGATCCCCTGGTGGAGGGCATGGTGACTCACTCCAGTATGCTTGCCTGGAGAATCCCATGGATGAGGAAGTCTGGTGGGCTACGGTCCATGGGGTTCTCACAGAATCAGACATAACTGAACCAACTTAACATACATGCTGGAACAGACATGCCAAGGAATTCAGATAGTACAATTTACATGGTTTTCAGTGGTCTCACCCTTGAGAAAATTTCTCAGTATGGAAGCTTCAGACATTAAAGCAGCATCCATGCTGTTCAAGGTGTGAATAGTACTCACTGAGAAATGGGTCTGCAGAAAGAGCTGCAGGCAACATCTCCTCCTTGGGGATAATATGCCCATTAGCATATTAAAGAATCTGGAAAGTTTTGCAATGAAGGAACTTCTTTAACTTTGTCCAAAAAAGTATTTCCCACATTTACTGATTATGGAACTCTTTAACCTCTCCCTGAAAGTATATTAGAAATATCTCCCTGAAATACTCTAGAAATTAATACAGTTTGGAAAACAGTGGTGTGTTTTGATGCATTAGAACAGTTCTAGAATAAATAGAGAAGCTTTGCCCGGTAATTTCTATTTCTAATAGCAAAACTAGTCAACACTGTCCTAACAAATTGGCAGAATAAACTCATTAAAGGAATGTAGTTGTTTTCTATAGCCTAATTACTATTAGATTAAAAAAGAACATTCAGTCTTTTGAAAGTAGCACTAATTCTTTCACACCCCTAAAGGAAAATTACTCAGTGCCTCGAAACAAAAAAATGAAATGATATTCTGATGACTTAAGGGGAAAGTGTAGCTAAAATGCAGACGTCTGGGAGCAGTTTTCAACCAGGGTTCTTTGACACCAGAGCAGGTGTGGTCAAGTTTTCCCATATTCTATTAGCTTCTGGAACCCACAATGCCCCTGCATAGTGACTTACATGCGATGCGCACGTAGGCTTTCCGGCTCTTGGTGGTGCCTGCAGAGCTCCAGGCTACACACTGGCACCAGTAATCTTCAGGCCCAAAGAGTTCTTCCACTTGCTGGCGTGAAATCTCAATGCTCACTTCCCGGACAATGAGACCTGCCAAGGCAAAGGAAGATTTAAGTCAGGAGAAGACTTGTACTAACAAAATACAAAACATCATACCAATTTTTTCCCCAGTGATCCTTCTTAATGCCATGGACCAATAAATCACATATTGCCTCTCATTTCCTCTGACTTTCTTCTAGCTCCAGTTACTTGATTCACAGCTATCTCATTCTCTTATTTGCTATTTGAAATCTTCTGGATTCATCAGAAGATGAAAGTGAATTAGATCTATCCACAAAAATCCTTTCCCCTTATTACCTAATATTCACCCACCACCAAGTTATCTTTCTCTGTGTATTCAAACATGAACTTGAATTTAAAATCTTCTAAAGATTCTATCTTAATTATACAGGTTGTGTGTAAGATACCCATGTGCTGTACACAGCTTTACAGTATCAGTTCAGTTCAGTTCAGTTACTCAGTCATGTCCGACTCTTTGCGACCCCATGAATTGCAGGACGCCAGGCCTCCCTGTCCATCACCAACTCCCAGAGTTGACTCAGACTCACATCCATCGAGTCAGTGATGCCATCCAGCCATCTCATCCTCTGTAGTCCCCTTCTCCTCCTGCCCCCAATCCCTCCCAGCATCAGAGTCTTCTCCAATGAGTCAACTCTTCACATGAGGTGGCCAAAGTACTGGAGTTTCAGCTTTAGCATCATTCCTTCCAAAGAAATCCCAGGGCTGATCTCCTTCAGAATGGACTGGTTGGATCTCCCTGCAGTCCAAGGGACTCTCAAGAGTCTTCTCCAACACCACAATTCAAAAGCATCAATTCTTTGGCACTCAGCCTTCTTCACAGTCCAATTCTCCATACGTAGAGAATTGGTCCATCCATACGTGACCACTGGAAAAACCATAGCCTTGACTAGACAGACCTTTGTTGGCAAAGTAATGTCTCTGCTTTTGAATATGCTGTTGGTCATAATTTTCCTTCCAAGGAGTAAGAGTCTTTTAATTTCATGGCTGCAGTCACCATCTGCAGTGACTTTGGAGCCCAAAAAAATAAAGTCTGACACTGTTTCCCCTGTTTCCCCATCTATTTCCCATGAAGAGATGGGATCAGATGCTATGATCTTCATTAACTCTTTACAGAAAATGAGAGAGAATGACATAAAATAATAATCATAGGTATATAAATCATTAACATGTATATTTATATACACAAGCATATATATTTAGGTTTATTATTATATGATCTAGTACTTTATAAATATATGGTGATTTTTTAAAAAACTAAGTCATTTTAAATGGCTTTATTTGGCACATTGTTTTTTATTGAAAGAAATATTAGCCTTAGTTAACAAACCTCTGCTGTCCTAGCCAGAGAATGAATGACTTCAAAGTTATCATAAATTTTTGAAAGCCCAAATGTTTCTCTTTATAACAATGTAACCAAAATCCTATTAAAAATAAAGTGAATTCCAGTTAAAATGCTCAAATAATTGGAATTCATTTCACAGCATTATATAATCCTAAAATAATTAAACTCGAACTTGAGTCCGGGATTATCATTTTAGGGGTATTTATCTTGTGATACCAAAGTCTAGTTCAGAGATTCATCCTGAAATATGCCTCTTTGCATTGAGCAAGAAAAATGAAATTATATATATATATGGGCAATGTATGCTGGCAACTGCCACTTCTCTTGCACACATTGCTAGCATGGAATGTCTCTGAGAGAACTGGAAGGGACACCCTTTAGGGAGTAGGAGCATAAATGATGTATGAGCATCATGTATGAGCACAGTAAGAAAAATAAATTACGTTAGTTTGTATTGTTTGTTCATTCATTCATTCATTCATGGATGAAATATCTACCAAGCATCAATTATGTAGAAAATATTGCACTGGGAACTTATGAAATTCTGATGAGTAAGATAGTCATTGCCCTTAAGGAAGCTTTATTTTTGTGAGAAGGGTACGTATTAACTAGAGTTATAATAAAGGTATAAATTTATTATTTAATTACAATTGTGTTCAATGTTGCAAAGAAGTATTGAAGTAATGGGAGTGAATAACAAGGAGACTCAACTTTGAAGGATCCTGCATGAGTCAGACTGATTAAATCATATGGGGAGAGGCACGGGACATATTGTAGGAAGAAGAAAGGGAAAGAGGAGACTGGGAAGCCAGGGGAAGACATCTGAGCACTGGACACAGAGAATACTAGCATGAAGTGAACCCAGAGACAAGAAAGTGACCTGTTTATATACACTCTTGTCAACCTGCAGTTCTCAAAGTATGGCCCACAGAACAGCTGTATTAACATCACTTGGGAAATTGTTGAAAATGCGAATTCCTGGGTTCCACTCCAGACTTAGTGAAAAAGAGAAAATTGAGAGTCCAGCCCAGCAATATTTTAACAAGTCCTCCAAGAATTCTGATGCATGCTATAGTTTGAGAACCACTGTAGTACACCATGTTTAGGATTTGGGATTTCTTTCTGAGAGTTGAGTGTTTTAAGAAGGTGACATAATCAAATGAGAATAAAAAAAGCATGCATATATAAATGCATAAATTAAATGACACATGATACAGTGACAGGTATAGGATATAGAGTTTAAGTAGCTCATAAAAGTCATGATTTCTTAAAATGTTTGATCATGATTTCTTGGTATAAGTAACATGAAAGAGGTGTCATCTGGAGATTCTAAAAAAGAGTGTTTCAGTACTTACTCTAAAATCTAGGACATTCTCTTATGGATAAAAACACTCAGGGAAATTAACAATCCCCCAACAGCAGCAGATGCTGACTCATTAGAGGATAGATAATTCTTCCCATCACAAGCGGATGAGAGTTGAGTCACAGAAAAAATTAAGTCTTTAAGTCCAACTCATGAGTCCCTGAACTGGAATGAAGCCCAGGAAGGTGAGTTTTATAAGCCCAAGGCAGGGCAAGGTCCTAACGGGGTGACTCTATTTTTAAATATTTATTAAATATAGTTAATATTACCTTAAAATTTTGGAAATTAGTAAAGCTTTTATGTTTAAATAGTGATCAGCTTACAAAGAATTTTCAAGTAACTGGCATTGAAAAGATTACTATATTATTTTAGCCAATGTCCAGCCTCCACAGTGAAAACCCAACTTTAACAAATAGCACTACTGTCTTTCCTCTTTCCTGGTCCTTGCTTATACCTCTCATTTTCTTGTCTCATTGTAATTATTCTCATTTTTCTGATGTCTAGAAACTGGTACAAAGATGGAGCAGTCTTCTTTCCTGCCACCTTTTTAACTCCACTCTGGTATTTAATACTCTTGCCTGTTTTATTTGTTTGTACCTTTTCTGTTCATGCAGAAAGTCATAACTGGAAAAGAAACACTTCCTCTAAAGGTTGCTGCAGTAAATTTACAGTCACCAAAGGGCTGATAAACCGGCAGTGTGTAGTTCCTTAGGACTATAATGGCTCTTTCCAAAATGTAGAGAGCAGCAGCAAAAAAGGCTCAGGATATTAAAACCGCATACAAATATTTTGTGTCCCAAGATGATAACTTCAGGTTTCACTCCTTCCTTTTACGTAAAGCAATCAAAGGAAACCTAATTAAAAGCTAGGGAAACTTCATGAGGGCTACTGTATCCTTTTGCCCAAAGAGGCTCATGGATGTTTCTATTAACCACAAATCTAAATCCTTTTATGAAGCCACAGACCTACCCTCCTACTACAGGGATTATTCACAGTATGAATGTTCTGAATTGTGTGGCCCAGGCTCCCCATGGGCCCAGGAGTCAAGCACACACTGATTTTTGTCTTCAGCTTCACAGATGCTCCATTCAGCAGGAGATGGATTAATTACAGTTGGGTACACTGGCCCTGCCACAGGCCCAAAGCTTATATTCCAACTTTTGGTCAGCACCACCAGAAAAAGAAAAAAACTGAAGCATTAAGTATCTAAACACTTACATTTTAGAATTGTCTAGAATTAGCTGCATTATTCAGACTCTGATTTACTGGGTTACATATCATCTTTTTATTATCATAGGTAAGTTCATTACCTATGACATTTTGTTCATCAAACCAGAGACTAGTGGTTTGAATAAAAGTAGGTAATGTCCTTTCTCTTTGAAAGTGAAATTTCAAATCTGCTTGAAGTCTTGAGATGGAAAAAGCAAGCTGCCTTGAAATTTGAAATGCCATCAGCATTACTTCCAAGGCAGGTTGCTTTGAAGAGCATTTGGCAACTTGAAATTGGTTTCAGGTTATTTAAGGGTGGGGAGAAATGCTTCGATCTACAGGATTTACTCAAATACAAATGTGTATTTTCCATCCCATCTGATAACATCAAAGATTTCCCATCACTGTTCATCCTTTAATAGTGGCATCTCAAGGATGCATGCTGTTTGAAGTTTTCAGTGATTTGCTTTTATAACAGGAATCATTGTGGTTTGGGAGCCAGAATGTAGAAAATTAGCATATTATACCAAGAAGTCTTATAATAAGCATGAATATGTACTTGTTAATAGGGAGTTTCAACTGACTTCAGAAATTCAGATATAAATGCAACCATATGATTGGATCTTTATGAGGCTATACATGAATACAGCAATAAAATCTGGTACTTGACATTTATTTCTTATCTTTAGCATAATTTTAACTTCTAATAGTGTTGACATCACTAACAGTGTTTTCCTAGAGATTATTATAAAGTGATCAAAATTTGTGATTAATGCTGCTGTAAAATTATTTAAAGCATATCCACATTTCCCCAGAAATATAAACTGAAGTGCTATCAACAAATAGTAAAAAATTGACTAATGTCAAAAATGAACTGTTAAGTTCCAGAAATGTAAAGATGGATCAAGTATCACATCCAAACTTGTGCTATTTATTTATCATGTTTATTAGGTGATACTCAAGTTATGCATCATCTTAAAATTTTTTTAAAATTTGTTTATCAAATCTGCATCTTTTAATACCCCATGTATGTTTCACTAAAAAGCATCTTCACCTCATGTTAGTCTGAGGTGTTTTGTGTGACCCAGTTGTATTTTTCATTCCTCCCAATTACTTAATCTTTCATATGCAAAGGGAGGTTTTGAGACACTTTGTTGTGTAGACCTGGCAATTCTATTTCTTCCAGTACTCTCCCTATGGGGAGAAGAGCTACAGAGGTCACTCTACCAGATCTCATCAGAATATATTCACATAGTACTTGGAAATGTACAAAGCTGCAGGTAAGGATGTTCTGGAATATACTACAACAGTTTATTGAATTAGCATGTTTCTCTTTTTCATGCTTTCTCCTAGAGCTCAATCCTATTAGTTTTCACCAACATCTAAAATATGAAACATATCAGTTTGAGATGGCTTAATATAAATTTAATCATACAGAATCCTTTTATTTAAAAGGATGTCATACCATAAAAACTGAAAATTATTTTAGTAACTTATAACATTCACTAAAATAATAAATATGATAACTTGGAAGGCAGAATTTATAATTACAACATGGCTCTTTGTTACACAAAGTTATTTTACAATCTTTAAAGTACATTAGGAACAGCAGACACTGTAAATGCATAATTTACCAACTTCTCTCTGAAATGTTTCCCTTGAATTTTTAATATATAATATATAAACAGGCCACCTAAGTAACTAAAATTACTTTGTGTAATTGGGAATTGCAACTTACTAGTACATTAGATTTATTATGAATATTTTTGTTAAACTTACATTTACTGTCTTTGTGATATGGATGAATTTTCCTGAAAGTTAAGAAATAACATGGCTGAGACTGAGAAGTTCAAGAGATTTTCTTGGAAGAATTTTGTTCTTTTATGTAATAGTTTGACTTGATTCCCTTGTATGTGATAATTTCTAGTCATTTGGTTCTGTGTGGCATTCTGTGTCCAATAAAGTTCTGTGTTTTAGTTCGTTATATTTTTGTTTTATCTAGAGCTGAGAAAAAATATGCATTGGATTATGTATCTGGAAGTGGGGAGATGTCTAGTAGTTCTAGAAAGCTATTAGGTTGGTGCAAAAGTAATTGCGGTTTTGTACTGTTGAACTTTGCCATTTGATATTGGAATACATTCTTAAATGTGGTTATGTTATACATCATTTTAATGTGCATTTCTCGCTTTATGTTTTTTTTGCTAATAACATTAAACTTGTATATTTTATATTTATTTTAGACTATGGAAATGATGTTAGACAAAAAACAAATTCAAGTGATTTTCTTATTGTTCAAAATGGTTCATGAAGCAGCAGAGACAACTCATAAAATTGACAATGCATTTGGTCCAGAACTGCTAACGAACATACAGTGCAGTGGTGGTTCCAGAAGTTTCTCAAAGGAGATGAGAGCCTTGAAGATGAGAAGTGGAGTGACTGGCCATTAGGAGTTAACAATGACCAAGTAAGAGCATCATCAAAGCTGATCCTCTTACAACTACACAAGAAGTTGCCGAAGAACCCAACGCCGACCCTGTTGAGGTCGTTTAGCATTTGAAGCAAACTGGAAAGGGGAAAAAGCTTGATAAGTGAGTGCCTCATGAGTTGACCACAAGTCAAAAAAATTTTCATTTTGAATCGTTGTCTTCTCTTATTCCATGCAACAATAACGAACCATTTCTCCATCAGATTATGACATGTGACAAAAGGTAGATTTTATATGACATTGGCAGTGATCAGCTCAGTGCTTGGAGCAAGATGAAGTTCCAAAGCACCTCCCAAACCAAACTTGCACCAAGAAAAGGGCATGGTCATTCTTTGGTGGTCTGCTGTCCATCTGGTCCATTATAGCTTTCTGAATCCCAGAGAAACCAGTATATTTGAGAAGTATGCTCAGCAAATTGATATGCACTGAAAACTGCAATTCCTGCCGATGGCACTGGTCAACAAAAAGGGCCCAATTCTTCTCTCCATCAATACCCACCCACACGTTGCGCAACCAACACTTCAAAAGTTGAATGAACTAGGCTACAACATTTTGCCTTATTTGTCATATTCACCTGACTTTTCCCAAACTGACTACCATATTTTCAAGCATCTCGACAACTTTTTACAGGGAAAATGCTTCCATAACCAGTAGGAGACCGAAAATGCTTTCCAAAAGTTCATCTAAACTTGGGGCATGGATTTTTACACGACAGGAATAAACTTAATTCTCATTGGCAAAAATGTGTTGAGTCTAATGGTTCCTATTTTGATTAATAAAGATGTGCTTAAGCCTAGCTTGTAATGATTTAAAATTACCAAACTGTAATTTGGTTTACAAAATTACCAAAACTGTAATTACGTTTGCATCAACCTAATATATGTCAACCACAGATAAATGCAATCTTCCTTTCTGAAACTTCAAATTTTAATTACAAGATGCTATTAAAAGAGAGTGACAAATGACTTACACCAACAATGCTAACACTGTTTTTCTCTTTTCTTTGTAGGCGTGTCAGGTTTAGATGTCATAACATCCTCATAAGGGGAATCAGTGCTCCTACCTTTAAAAAAAATGTAGGTAATTAAGTTATTTTATTTTTGGTTGTGTTGATTCTTCGTTGCTTCTCAGGCTTTGATGGCTTCTCTTGTTGCAGAGCATGGAGGATAGAGCTCAAGGGCTCAATATCTGTGGTGCACGGGCTTAGCTGTCTTGCCACATGTGGAATCTTCCCAGACCACGGATTGAACCCATGTCCCCTACATTGGCAGACAGATTCTTAACCTCTGGGCCACCAGGGAAGTGCAGTGCTCCTACTTTTGATTTGACTTTCTCACTACCACCAAACTTAGGGCTGCAAGTATGAAGGATAACTGGAGTGGTGGGTATATAAAATATTTTATCTTACCTATAGGGTTGTATAAATGAGTTGACAGAAGTTAATCCTACCAGTTTTGGCCCATCATTTAATTCTTATTCCTAACTTTGGTGATGAAAGACCTGTTGAAACTCTGTTTCAATAAGCCCTTCTGAGACCAAAATGGAAACTAAAATGCTTTCTCTAATTAACCTTTTCTTGTATGTCAATGTTCTTTAGACTATAAAGAAGCAGTTCTGTGAGAACACTATACGGCACAAAGCACATTCCACTAAGATAGCAAATACATTACTCATCTAAATATTTTCCCTAAAACATCAAACTTTATATATATATTTGAATATATATTCAACATTTTTCTTTAAAAGCAGAATTGTTAATAGTTATCTAAATCTAACTACATGCATTCCTTTCTGTCCCAATTTCAGGCAGTTCATTAGTAATTTCAATAGAGATAATTTTAACAAATTTTTTAGAAAAAGATTTCTGTCAATAATAGTGGGGAATAATAACGAGTTATTGGAGATTAGTTAACTGTGGAGTTATGAATTATAGACCTTATTATACTTTCATCCAGTCCTTCATGCAATAGGTATTTGTTGAGACTCTTTTATATGCTAAGGACACAGTTGTAAAGAAGATCAATAAGGACTCTGTCCACCTGTGGGTTACTTTCTACTGTGGAGATTTGTCTTGAGCACCTGTTTAATGCATAGTATGGAGATGAAATGGTTATGGATTCTGCTTCTGTCTAATACTAAAGATAAAAACAGTAGTTTACTGAGTAAAGGGACTCTCTCAAATGCATTGTATATCCATCAGGATAGTAATTGGCACAAATATTTGTCTAGTTAATATATAATAAATGAATGATTTGTGTGTTATAGCTATAATTCAAGTAGTGTTAAATCCTAGGAATAGGTAAATTTAATTGTAACTCAGAGCAGTAAAGGTAACTGATATTTAATGAGCATCTACCATAGGTCTCAGTTAATATGCATAATAATTCCTGAGATTAATATTGTTAAACCTATAATATGGGTAAGCAAATTTGGAAAATTCAGCAGTGGCCACAGGACTGGAAAAGGTCAGTTTTCATTCCAATCTCAAAGAAAGGCAATGCCAAAGAATGCTAAAACTACTGCACAATTGCACTCATCTCACACGCTAGTAAAGTAATGCTCAAAATTCTCCAAGCCAGGCTTCAGCAATATGTGAACCGTGAACTTCCTGATGTTCAAGCTGGTTTTAGAAAAGGTAGAGGAACCAGAGATCAAATTGCCAACATCCGCTGGATCATGGAAAAAGCAAGAGAGTTCCAGAAAAACATCTATTTCTGCTTTATTGACTATGCCAAAGCCTTTGACTGTGTGGATCACAATAAACTGTGGGAAACACTGAAAGAGATGGGAATACCAGACCACCTGATCTGCCTCTTGAGAAATTTGTATGCAGGTCAGGAAGCAACAGTTAGAACTGGACATGGAACAACAGACTGCTTCCAAATAGGAAAAGGAGTAGTACGTCAAGGCTGTATATTGTCACCCTGTTTATTTAACTTATGTGCAGAGTACATCATGAGAAACGCTGGACTGGAAGAAACACAAGCTGGAATCAAGATTGCCGGGAGAAATATCAATAACCTCAGATATGCAGATGATACCACCCTTATGGCAGAAAGTGAAGAGGAACTCAAAAGCCTCTTGATGAAAGTGAAAGAGGAGAGTGAAAAAGTTGGCTTAAAGCTCAACATTCAGAAAACGAAGATCATGGCATCTGGTCCCATCACTTCATGGCAAATAGATGGGGAAACAGTGGAAACAGTGTCAGACTTTATTTTTTTGGGTTCCAAAATCACTGTAGATGGTGACTGCAGCCATGAAATTAAAAGATACTTACTCCTTGGAAGAAAAGTATGACCAACCTACTAGCGTATTGAAAAGCAGAGACATTACTTTGCCAACAAAGGTCCGTCTAGTCAAGGCTATGATTTTTCCAGTGGTCATGTATGGATGTGAGAGTTGGACTGTGAAGAAGGCTGAGCGCCAAAGAATTGATGCTTTTGAACTGTGGTGTTGGAGAAGACTCTTGAGAGTCCCTTGGACTGCAAGGAGATCCAACCAGTCCATACTAAATGAGATCAGCCCTCAGTGTTCTTTGGAAGGAATGATGCTGAAGCTGAAACTCCAGTACTTTGGCCACCTCATGTGAAGAGCTGACTCACTGGAAAAGACTCTGATGCTGGGAGGGATTGGGGGCAGGAGGAAAAGGGGACGCCAGAGGATGAGATGGCTGGATGGCATCACTGACTTGATGAACATGAGTCTGAGTGAACTCCGAGAGTTGGTGATGGACAGGGAGGCTTGGCGTGCTGCGATTCATGGGGTTGTAAAGAGTCGGACATGACTGAGCGACTGAACTGAATTGAACTGAAATAATAAAGAAAACTAATCTGATTTATTTAAATTGAATTTTCATAATTTTAATTATCATTACAAAATTTGTTTTCAGAACTATGATCTTACATGAAGTCTTTAATCACATGTTAAAAGCAATATTCTTGGTGACCCTCTGAAGACAGCCTGACAGTAAAAATCAGGTACAATTATTCAGAATAATAATCAGCCCTGCTGTCAGGCTTTTATTTGTTTTCTTATCCCAAATGATTTAGAAACAAGCATTAAGTGCTATCACCTCTGGAGTGATCGCCATTTATAATAGTTCACATGTAGGTTACTGGGGACAGCTACTTATTTATTTATAAGCAGTGCATTTATTTTCTTAAAAAAAAAACTTTAAATCAAATTAAAATTGCTCACTTTTTGGGAAAAATTCAACTCATGTAGGACAATTATTATTACAACTGAAGGGTTAGACAAATACTTGTCTGTGCTGAGTCGCTTCAGTTGTGTCTTGATTCTTTGCGACTCTATGAACTATAGCTCCTCTGTCCATGCAATTTACCAGGCAAGAATTTAGTGTGTTGCCATTTTCCTCCTCCAGGGGATCTTCCCAACCCAGAGATTGAACTTGTATCTCAAGTCTCCTGAATTGGCAGGCAGGTTCTTGGTGGCTCAGAGGTTAAAATGTCTGCCTGCAAGATGGGAGACCTGGGTTCAATCCCTGGGTCAGGAAGATCCCCTGGAGAAGGAAATGGCAACCCACTCCAGTACTCCTGCCTGGAGAATCCCACGGACAGGGGAGCCTGGTAGGTTACAGTCCACGGGGTCGCAAAGAGTCGGACATGGCTGAGCGACTTCACTCACTCACTCTTTACAACTGGTGCCATCTGGGAAGCCCTTTAAGACATTTTTTTAAATACTTGTGTAATACACAGCCACTTAGTGATTTATTTAGTTAAGAGAATAAATTCCTGCTCAGTATTTACTATTTGACTTTTGGAAAATCTTAACTTCATCAACCCTTGGTTTCCTAACTTGTAAAATGAAGTTAAGAATTTATTTGTTTCATTGAGTTGTGAGAAGAGAAATGGACTAAAGGCTACAGGTTCAAGTAGGAGTATTAGTAAGGGACATGGTCACTAATGCAACCTGACAGGTTCCTGAGAAAAAGAGTAAGTACTTCCTTTCTGCAAACTGCTGTATGGTATGAAAGAGGTACTGAATGGGATGCATTTAGCTCCTGTGAAAAGTAACTCTGGCAGTGAGAGAAGGTGAATTCTTCCCAGCTAATTCAGCTCATTTTGTGAATAGCATGTCACTTCCTGGAAATATATTGGTTGGCCCAAAAGTTTGTTGGGGTTTTCCGTGAAACGTTACAAAAAACCCAAATGAACTTTGGGGCCAACCCTATAGTAAGTATGGAGAAGGAAATGGCACCCCACTCCAGTATTCTTGCCTGGAGCATCCTGTGGACGGAGGAGCCTGGTGGACTGCTGTCCATGGGGTCACACAGAGTCGGACATGACTGAAGCGATTTAGCAATGGCTACAAAAGTTCTTGAAATCGATAAAATTCTTTTAAAGTATAAAACAATAACAACTGAGAATAAAACTATGTTTTATTAGCAAAATCATCATTGGAAGTACTAACATAGTCTTAAGAGAGGGGGAGAACACCATGCTAACTGGAAATTGTGTTAGTTACAAACCCAGATGAGAAGGACATGGCTGCTTTGGGAAATTCAACAGAGCTGGGAGAGTTCAGTCTGGGTGAGGACGTCAGCTGTCCAGCACAATGTAGATGTGGCTTTGATTATTTAGAAATGGAATCTGAACAGCAGGAACAAGTTCTAGTGATTGGCCTTTAAGTTTCCTGTCCTTCAGCCCAGTCACCTAGGACTATACTCATCCCCAAGGTCCCTATTATATCAGAGCACAGATAGAGAGGAGTTACCCTGATGGGTAAGTGAAGAGTCTACTGGTTTCTGTAACCAAGGAACTTGCATAGCTCACCCATTAGGCATTACTTATGTCCCTATGCAACCACCAGGTAAAACAAGGACACTAAGCAACCAAATGGAAATAAGTAACTAGGCTAGTTCTGACTAATTTGGGGCAGAATAAGCAAACATTCACTGTTTAGAAAAGACTTAAAATTGATGAACTCAATTACATCTTCTAGAGTCTTTCTTTACTTTCCAACTGGGATGTGAGTTCCATCAGGGTACAAATTTTTGTTTGCTATCTGATGTTGCTGTGATCTAGAATAATCCTTGGCACACATTGTAGGTAGGCAATAATTATTTGTTGAATTAATGAAAGAATATTTCCCCCAGGACACTATGATATACTTACTTAAAAGATATGTGATTGTGTCCCCTTATATCTTAGAGGAAAGGAGCTTTCAGTCATAGTGGCAGTTGTACCTCCTATCCTAGCCAGAAAGACATACTCAAGACACAACTTTGATTTAAATTTTGAATGTCCTTTGGTAATTGCACTAACAATGGGGAACAATAGTGGAGTTACTGTAATGCTTTTTAGAGCCTCCAAAGTTGTTGAGCCTCCAGTAAGAGCTGAGTAAATATAGATTAAGTGCCAATGAGATGGGCTTCCCAGATGGTTCAGTGGGTAAAGAATCCACCTGCCACTGTAGGAGACGTGGGTTTGATCCTGGGATTGGGAAGATCCCCTGGAGGAGAGCATGGCAATCCACACTGGTATTCTTGCCTGGAGAATCCCATGAACAGAGAAGCCTGGCGGGTTACAGTCCATGGGGTCACAAAGAGTCTAACATGACGGAAACGACTGAGAACACGTGCATGCACCAATGAGATCCCTTTTTCTTATCCTTAAAAAAAAAAAAAGTATGTGAGAAGGAATAAATTTACAAAAAGAAAGAAAAAAATTTAACTTGTGAAATTCTAGGTAGAGATGAAAAACACTAGCATTTCATATTTCCAAGCTAGTAGTATATATTCAACTTTGGCTGAAACACCAATTTTCAATTTTAACTTTTTAATTCTAACTGGGAAATAACTATTTGTTCTGATAGTTCCAAAATATTTCTATATATTCTGAGATCCTTGCCTCAAATATTTCTTTTGCTATTCCAAAGGAAGAGATGATTTAATACAATAATGAAAATGAGCATAAAGCACTTTAACTTTTTTACTTTTTTTTTTTCTATAGAGACTGTCTCTTTGATCTTCTGCTGATTCTAAGTTGCGTAGACTTAGTTTCTGATAAACCAAAGGTTTATTGGAACTTTTATAATCCAAAGGTTTATCAAACCTAGAATTCCAAAGGACAATACTGCTACAGGTAGGCCAGTAAAACCTTAAGTTTAATAAATCCTTGGCAATTAACTTAATTGAGGGTATGATCTTTGGTGAAGTACTTGGTTCAAATTCTAGTTTCTCCAGTGACCAGATGTATGACTTTCAGAAAATTCCTCTACTTCACTAAATAACACTTACCTCAATGAGAAAGTGTGAATTAAAATTCCTAACTCAGTGGGTTATTTTAATGATTATATAAGGTGATACATGTAAAACTCTTAGCAGAGTAAGCCCTTAATACAAGACTAGCCTAACATAATTTTAGAAGCTAAATAGTTTATGTCATGCTGTGTACTAAACAATGCTTCTCATTTTAGAGGCTTTACAAAATTAAAATCTATTTTCCATCACAGAAGTCTGCAGGGCAGCTATTTTATCTCAGCTTTCTTAGTAATCCAGGCTGCATCTATCTGCAACCTACGTCTTTTCAGCCATGGCTACCAGGGTCCCCAAGCAAGGAGAAGACAGCACAGAGAGCTCACATCTGCTCTTAAAATGCTTGGCTTGGAAGTTCACATAACTCACTCATAGCCCATGGACAAGAAGGTTCACTTGGCCAAGTTGCATGGCAAGAATGCAGGACCTATAGTACTCATCTGTGCCCAGGAAGGAAAGAATAGGAAATGAGTATTAGATGTCCTTCTACAATATAATTGATAGAGCTCCTTCTCTGTCAATTGAATAAGAAATTGAATTTAAAAGAAAATTTTCTTTAACTTTTTAAGAAATTTTTAAGAAATCACAGTGATATTGAAATAGTTATCAAGTCAAATGAAATTTGGATCATTGTTTTCTATGGTATGAAGTCTTTATTGACAGAAAGAGTTAAATATAGAAAATACAGAATACTAGACCTAAAGGCAAAAGACATGATTTTTAGTCCTTGCTTAGCTATCATCCTGGGTTTGATCCCTGGGTTGGGAAGATCCCCTGGACAAGGAAATGGCAACTCACTCCAGCACTCTTGCCTTGAAAATCCCATGGACAGAGGAGCCTGGTAGGCTATAGTCCAATTCAGTCGCTCAGTTGTGTCTGACTCTTTGTGATCCCAGGGAATGCAATGTGCCAGGCCTCCCTGTCTATCACCAACTCTCGGAGTTTACACAAACTCATGTGCATTGAGTTGGTGATGCCATCAAACAATCTCATCCTCTGTCAACCTCTTCTCCCCCTGTCTTCAATCTTTCTCAGCATCAGGGTCTTTTCAAATGAGTCAGCTCTTTGCATCAGGTGGCCAAAGTATTAGAGTTTCAGCTTTTGCATCAGTCCTTCCAATGAACACTCAGGACTGATCTCCTTTAAGATGGACTGGTTGGATCTTCTTACAGTCCAAGGGACTCTCAAGAGTCTTCTCCAACACCACAGTTCTAAAGCATCCATTCTTTGGCACTCAGCTTTCTTTATAATCCAACTCTAATATCCATAAATGACTACTGGAAAAACCATAGCCTTGACTAGATGGACCTTTGTTGGCAAAGTAATGTCTCTGCTTTTGAATATGCTATCTAGGTTGGTCATAACTTTTCTTCCAAGGAGCAAGTGTCTTTTAATTTCATGGCTGCAGTCACCATCTGCAGTGATTTTGAAGCCCCCCAATATAAAGTTTCTCACTGTTTCCACATTTGCCATGAAGTGATAGCACCAGATGCCATGATATTAGTTTTCTGAATGTTGAGCTTTAAGCCAATTTTTTCACTCTCCTCTTTCACTTTCATCAAGAGGCTCTTTAGTTCTTCACTTTCTGCCGTAAGGATGTCATCTGCATATCTGAGGTTTATTGATATTTCTCCTGGCAATTTTGATTCCAGGTTGTGCTTTATCTAGCTCAGCATTTCTCATGATGTACTCTGTTATAAGTTAAATAAGCAGGGTGGCAGTCCATGGGGTCACAAAGAGTCAGACAGGACTGAGTGACCTCACTTTCACTTTTTTTGGCTATCATCACTAAGGATGGGTTTCTTATCTCTCCTTGCTATTCTTTGGAACTCTGCATTCACCTGGGTATATCTTTCCTTTTCTCCTTTGCCTTTGGCTTCTCTTCTTTTCACAGCTATCTGTAAAGTATCCTCAGATAACCATGTTGCATTTCTTTTTCTTGGGCATGGTGTTGATCCCTGCCTCCTGTATAATGTCAGGAGCATCTGTCCATAGTTCTTTAGGCACTCTGTCTATCAGATCTAATCCCTTGAATCTATTTCTCACTTTCACTGTATAGTCATAAGGGATTTGATTTAGGTCATACCTGAATGATCTAGTGGTTTTCCCTACTTGCTTTAATTTCAGTCTGAATTGGCGATAAGGAGTTCATGGTCCGAGCCACAGTCAGCTCCTGGTCTTGTTTTTGCTGAATGTATAGAGTTTCTCCATCTTTGGCTGCAAAGAATATAATCAATCTGATTTCAATATTGACTATCTGGTGATGTCCATGTGTATAGCCATATCTTGTGTTGTTGGAAGAGGGTGTTTGCTATGATCAGTGTGTTCTCTTGGCAAAACTCTGTTAGCCTCTGCCCTGCTTCATTCTATACTCCAAGGACAAATTTGCCTTGTATTGCCAAATTGCCAGGTATTTCTTGACATTCTACGTCTACACTCCAGTCCCCTATGATGAAAAGGACATCTTTTGGTGGTGTTAGTTCTAGAAGGTCTTCATAGAACTGTTCAACTTCAGCTTCTTCAGCATTACTGGTTGGGGCATAGACTTGGATTATTGTGATATTGAATGGTTTGCCTTAGAAACAATTTTCTTCAAAAAAGTTAGAGATACCAAGGGAATATTTCATACAAAGATGGGCTCAATGAAGGACAAAAATGATATGGACCTAACAGAAGCAGAAGATGTTAAGAAGAGGTGGCAAGAATATACAAAAGAACTATACAAAAAAAGATCTTCATAACCCAGATAATTCTGATTGTGTGATCACTCACCTAGAGCCAGACATCCTAGAATGTGAAGTCAAGTGGGCCTTAGGAAGCATCACTACAAGCAAAGCTAGTGGAGGTGATGGAATTCCAGTTGAGCTATCTCAAATCCTGAAAGATAATGCTGTGAAAGTGCTGCACTCAATATGCCAGCAAATTTGGAAAACTCAGCAGTGGCCACAGGGCTGGAAAAGGTCAGTTTTCATTCCAACCCCAAAGAAAGGCAATGCCAAAGAATGCTCAAACTACCACACAATTGCACTCATCTCACATGCTAGTAAAGTAATGCTCAAAATTCTCCAAGTCAGGCTTCAATAGTATGTGAACTATAAACTTCCAGATGTTCAAGCTGGATTTAGAAAAGGTAGAGGAACCAGAGATCAAACTGCCAACATCTGCTAGGTCATTGAAAAAGCAAGAGAGTTTCAGAAAAAAACATCTATTTCTGCTTTATTGACATTGCCAAAGTCTTTGACTGTGTGGATCACAATAAACTGTGGAAAATTCTGAAAGAGATGGGAATACCAGACCACCTGACCTGCCTCTTGAGAAATCTGTATGAAGGTCAGAAAGCAAAGTTAGAACTGGACATGGAACAACAGACTGGTTCCAAATAGGAAAAGAGTACGTCAAGGCTGTATATTGTCACCCTGCTTATTTAACTTATATGCAGAGAAAATCATGCTAAATGCTGGGCTGGAAGAAGCAGAAGCTGGAATCAGATTGCCAGGAGATACATCAATAATTTCAGATATGCAGATGGTACCACACTTATGGCAGAAAGCAAAGAACTAAAGAGTCTCTTGATGAAAGTGAAAGAGGAGAGTGAAAAAATTGACTTAAAGCTCAACATTCAGAAAACAAAGATCATTGCATCTGGTCCCAGCACTTCATGGCAAATAGATGGAAACAATGGAAAAAGTGAGAGACTTTATTTTTAGGGGGCTCCAAAATCACTGCAGATGGTGACTGCAGCCATTCAATTAAAAGACGCTTGCTCCTTGGAAGAAAAGTTATGACCAACCTAGACAGCATATTAAAAAGCAAAGACATTGCTTCGCCAATAAACGTTCACCTATTCAAAGCTATAGTTTTTCTAGTAGTCATGTATGGATGGTGAGAGTTGGAGTATAAAGAAAGCTGAGAGCTGAAGAACTGATGCTTTTGAATTGTCGTGTTGGAGAAGACTCTTGAGAGTCCCTTGGACTGCAAGGAGATCGAACCACTCAGTCCTAAAGGAAACAAATCCTGAATATTCATTGAAAAGACTGATGCAGAAACTGAAACTCCAATACTTAGGCCACCTGAGGTGAAGAACTGATTCATTGGAAAAGACCCTGATTCTGGGAAAGATTGAAGACGGAAGGAGTAGGGTACAACAGAGGATGAGATGGTTGGATGGCATCACCAACTCAATGGACATGAGTTTGAGTAAACTCCAGGAGTTGGTGATGGACAGGGAGGCATGGTGTGTCGTTATCCATGGGATCTAAAGACTTAGTCATGAGTGAGCAACAGAACTGAACTGAACTGACTATCATCATGAGTAACTTTGCAAAGGGCATTAAATTTCTCATTTTCTTAGATTGTCCTTTCTCAGTATATTTCACCAGACTCTTACTACGTCAAAAGAAAATTTTAAAACAAAGTATTTTGTAGAAAGACTTTGGCAAAGACTGATGGCTTCTCATATCTTCCGAAGAACACAGTGAGACCATGTTTTCTAGCTTCCGTTTAAAAGTTATGGTCAATATAATGTGAGTGGAAAGAACGTGTACATCTTCTTGGCCAAGATATTGAAGAAGCTGGTGAATGTCCTCTTTGCTGTCTTTCCCTTTCCGCTGGGAGGTTGCAGAAGATGAAGCCTCAGAGAACAGCAGAGCCACAAGAGCGAAGGAGTTTGGGTCCAAGCCTGACCAAAGAGTACAGTGCTGCCCTACAACCAAGGGCATTTTCCTGGGACTGTTATGCAGACCGTTCTATCGTGTTTGAGTGTCTGTATCGTTGGAAAGGTATAATGTTACTGTGTGTGCGTGCTAAGTTGCTTCAGTTGTGCCTGACTCTTTCTGACGCTATGGACCGTAGCCCATCAGGCTCCTGTCCATGGGTTTCTCCAGGCAAGAATACTGGAGTGTGTTGCCATGCCCTCTGTAGCCTAGTATAATACAGACTTAAATGATACAGATAATAATATGCCTGGCACACAGTAGGTTTTCATATATGACTATTGGATAAATGAGTGAACAAAATACTTATAAATTTCACAATACTTTGTTTTTTTAAACCATGATTCAGTGCTTAGCTCCAAAGAATGAAATTTTAAAAAATATTTGGCAACATCTTGTTATATACATAGAGAAGAATTTCTATTAATTTTTTCTCATATATCTGCATGTGATTTTAATATGATGCCCCAAATGCTATAAAAGAGTATAATTTGCTTATTATGTAACAAAAATATTTTCCAATGGTATGCTTGCACTTTTTCTAAGTATTATTTCTAAAAAATGTTGAAATTGACGTGAAAATCTAGGTCACAATGTTTAGTGACGGTTACAATTTTTTCACAGTCCAACATCCTATCTTATTTTGATGTTTTCACAAGAGATAGGGAAACTAAAACTTGAAATAATGTAAGAATAATGCCTGACTCTGAATGCTGTGTATAATTTGTAATGTCTTCATGTCCATTCTGCACTAGTACCACAAAGAAAAAGAAAGAAGGAAACATGACTGCTTCCCACCACAAGCTCCGATTCCCTGAGATATTTATGTAACTGTATAATACTGCCAACTGAACAAATAGCTTCAATCATGTGTCTGTTCATATCTCCAGGCAAAGTTTTGTTCTTTTTCCTTTCTCTTATAAATGTATTCCCTTCAAAGGTTACATAAGCTAGTGGATAAACAATCTCTGTGGGAGAACAGGAATGCTGGCTATTTAACACGTGCAGCTTAGTGACATAAAGTGTGGAATTACAATAAACAATATTCTGTGATGATAACACTAATAAAGATGATAACATTTTCATGATTAGCCATGTTTTTAGTAAAAATTAAATTAATGGACAGTACCATTCAGTCTAAAGGATACATACAACATGCTGACAAGCAAAACTGGGCTTCAGTATAAAGTGTGCATGTTATATAGACAGTATACATATGCACCTTATGGCACTATGTTTATTTACATGCATATCATTCATCTAGTACTTTCTTTTTACTTCCAAGTTGGAATGCACTTACTTCATACACTATTATAAGCCCATTTAGTCACATTTTTGTCAGATTCCACTGGCAAATGCAGCGTTGAATAAATCAGTGGTTAATAAATGTCCTTGGAAATATGTGTAGAGATAAATAGTGAACTGCTGTATCTCATCATAAATGTATCTCATTGGAATCTTAAAAGAAAGATTGACTGAGCTATTATGGAAAAAGAGAAATAGTTACAGAGCAGTCATGTAAAAGGAGCCTGGTTTATTACTCTTGAATGGATATGCTATTGACAAAAAAGGAAAATGTTCTCATAACTGTTCACCAAATTCTACTGCAAAAGAAATATTGAATGAGGGTGGAGAGTTAACCTTCCCATAATAAATGCTCCTGTCACAACTCCACAGGCTTAGGTCAGGGGCCCAGCCCCCCAGCAGGCAGAACTGCAGGACTCAGCGTCCCAATCCTACTCTGCCGCCCTCTCATAGGCACTGCTCCAGCTGACCACATGCTCGATTCTAATCTGTGGTGAGATGGTCTGAAAAGCAGGCTGGGAGGACAGCAGAGATGGAAACATAGATCGAGTACAGATAAAGATATGTTCACTTTGAAAAACACAAATAAGACTTTTAGGTAATAATACATAGGGGATGCATCTATTGAAAAATGAGAGGAACACAATCACTTCTTTCTCATTAATCTTTTCATAATTCCCTTTTGAGTCTTGCCCCAACCTCTCTCCAGAGACCAGTATCTGTACACTTCCTACATCTATACTTAAATAATATAGATTATAGATTGATGTCCCAGCACCTATCTCATAAATCTCAAACCACCCCTCAAAGCTGGTTTCAGGTTTGTTTAAAAAATCTATCATGTGGGTGAGCCCTTAGCATTACTTTGAAGTTCCATCATTATTAAAAGTGAAGAGGGTTCTGGTATCCTAAGAAGAGAAATAATGACAGCACATGTTCCTGACTATGAAGTAAATTTGGGTTTAAAAAAATGAGAACACATATCCCAGAGTAAAAAAAAAAGGTGGGGGGGCAAAATTAACATTGAGAAAGTAAAAGGAAACACAAAAAATCTTGCCAAAGGTTCATGTTTTACATAAAGCTGCAGTTGGGACTTCACAAAGGAAATCTCTGCACTTTTTATTTCTGGTTCAGAGGATTTACATGCTCTTTCTAATGATCTGGGCCTTCAGCACTGCGTAATGTCTCCCAGTCCCCAACTAAGCACTCATACAAAATTGAAGCACTTTGGAAGCAGTTTAGTAGCTGCAGATGAATCTCAATGTGCAGGAAAAGGCATAATGGCTGTTTAGCACTTGCTAGGAGAAGCTGAGGAAATCAGGGGGAAAAATCTATTGAACTTAAGCCATCTGGGAAGCCAACTGAGAGTGACTGCATTAACAACGTGTTTACATTCCCATTGTGTTGCTGGGCCAAGCAAAAGCGTGTGTGTGTGTGTGTGTGTGTGTGTGTGTGTGTGTGTGTAGAAGATTATAAAGTGCAACTCTTTTGGTTGTGTTGGCTATTTCAATTTAGTTTTGGCAACTCTATGGGGAAAGAACTTTCATGAGAAACATGGCTCTGAGAATTTTTAGGTCTCTGTGAGACAGGCCAACTGTTAGAGCACAGAGTCTGGCAAGGATGCTGAGGCACAAGGAAAGTGAGGACGCAGGAGCCTGGTTGTGCATCTCTTTCCCCGCATCTGGCCCACAGCACAACGGAGCAGATTGGGGGAAGCTCCAGAAAGCTGGTAAAGAACATGAGGAAATGCTTTCATTGCCAGTTACATGTACAGTTGACTTAGAAACACTGAGTAAATGAGGGAAGACAGCCAGGTAAGTGCCTTCTCTTTCAGCCCCCACCACCCATACTCATGTCTCCACTATCATGGCCTTTTTTGGTCACGAGATTTAATAGACTAATACAATTTTATAGAGCAGTTTTAAGTCCCCTGCAAAATTGAAAGAAAGGTACAGAAATTTCTCATATACGTCCTGCTCCCACACATCCATAGCCTTCCCTATTATCAACACTCCTCACCAGAGTAGCACATTCTTGTGTTTTTTTACAACTGATGAGCCTACACTGACATACCATCACCCAAAGTCCATAGTTTATATCAAAGTTCACTCTTGGTGTTGTATATTCCATGGATTTGGACAAATGTATTAATATGTATCCATTGTTATAGTGTGATACAGAGTAGTTCCACTGACCTAAAAATCCTGTGCTCCACCTACTCATCCTTCCCTCCCCTGACAACCACTAATTTTTTTTTTTTTTTACTGTCTCCATGTGTGTGCTAAGTTGCTTCAGTCGTGTCCAACTCTGTGCAACGCTATGGACTGCAGCCTGCCAGGCTTCTCAGTCCATAGGATTTTCCAGACAAGAATGATGGAGTGGGTTGCCGTGCCCTCCTCCAGGGGATCTTCCTGATCCAAGGATTGAACTCCGGTCTCTTACATCTAACCTGCATTGGCAGGTGGGTTCTTTACCACTAGGTGCCACCTAGGAAGCCCCACTGTCTCCATAGTTTTCCTTTTTCCCAATGTTAAATAGTTGACATCTTACATGAAGCATTTTCAGATTAACTTCTTTTTCTAATTTTATTAGAAAATTGTATTTTCCAATAAAATACAAAAATAAAAAAATGTATTTATTTGTCTGCTCTAGGTCTTAGTTGTGGCACTTTGAATTTTTCATCTTTGCAGCATGAGAGACCTTTAGTTGCAGCATGCAAACTCTTAGTGGTGGCATGTGAGATCTAGCTCCCTGATCAGGGGTTGAACCTGGGCCCCCTTCCAAGATGGCTCAGATGGCAAGGATTCTGCCTGCAATGCAGGAGACCTGGGTTCGATCCCTGGGTTGGGAAGATCCCCTGGGGAAGGAAATGGTAACCCACTACAGTATTCTTGCCTGGAAAATCCCATGGACAGAGGAGTAGGGCAGGCTACAGTCCATGCGGTTGCAATGAGTTGGCCACAACTGAGAGACTTCGCTTTCACTTTCCCCTGCACTGGGAGCGTTTAGTCTTAGCCATTGGACCACCTGGGAAGTCCCCAGATTGATTTCTTTCACCTAGTAATATGCATTTAAAATTCCTCCATATCTGTTCATAACATGAAAGCTTTTCTTTTTTTATTAGCACTGAATAATATTCTGTTGTCTGGATGGACTAAAGTTTATCTATCCATTCACCTACTGAAGGACATCTGGGTTGCTTCCAAGTCTTGGCAATTATGAATAAAGTTACTATGAACATCCATGTTTTTGTGTGGACATAAGTTTTCAACTCCTTTAGGTAAATACCAAGGGGTGTGATGGCTATAGCATATGGTAAGAGGATGTTTTGTTTTGTAAAACAACTGCTAAATTGTCTTCCAAGTGGCTGTACCATTTTTCTTTCCAACCATAAATAAATAAGAGTGCATGTTCACTGGTATTGCAGTGTTCTGAATTTTGGCAATTTAAATAGATTCATAGTGGCATCTCATTGTTTCAATTTGCATTTCCCTGATGACATACGACATGGAGCATCTTTTCATATGCTTACTTGCCATCTACATATTTCCTTGGTGTGCTGTCTGTTAAGGTCTGCTGCTCTTTGGAACTGTCACATAAAGTCATTTTTTCTTGACAGATGTTCGGTGACTATAGTAAATGGTGGCCCCTAACAAAGTTATGTCTACATATGAATCCCCAGAACAAGTGAATGTTACTTTATTTGGTAAGAGGGTCTTTGCAGATATAACTAAATTAAGGATTTTGATACCATAAATTATCCAGGTGTGCCCTAAATCTAGTGATAAATGCCTTTATAAGAGACATACAGAGAAGACAAAGAGAAAGTGATGTGAAGACAGAGGCAGAGATTAAACAATGGAGCCATAACCCCAGGACTGCCAAGGCCCCCAGCAGGAGCTGGAAGAGACAAGGAACAGATTTTCCTCTAGAGTCCCCAGAGGGAGTTTGGCTTTGCTTGATTTCAGACTCCTAGTTTCCAAAATTGTAAAAGAATACATTTCTGAGCTTCCCTGGTGACTCAGATGGTAAAGAATCCGCCTGCAATGTAGGAGACCTGGGTTCAATCCTTGGGTCTGGAAGATCCCCTGGAGAAGGGAATGGCTATCCATTCCAGTATTCTTGCCTGGAGAATCCCATGGACAGAGCCTGGTGGGCCACAGTCCATGGAGTTGAAAGAGTCGGACACAATGGGTCTGAGAGACTAACACTTTTACATTTCTATGTCTTAAGCTATGAATTTCATACTAATTTATTGTGGAGCCCTAGGAAACTAATACAATGACTAAGGGCATTCACTCTCTGTCTCTACATTCAAAGACTAGACTTAAGAATCTAATGGAGCAAAAAGGTGAGGAAAAGCTGTCTGCCATGCGGTGTTTTTCTGGTTTCACAAATGCCCCACGGAATGGGTGTGGGGAGGTAGGCTTTTAGACACTAACATCATTTCATACAGAGGGCATCATTGTCTGGGATCATCAAGGCGGTAGCTATAAAAAGAGGCATGTCATTCATTCCCTGCCATTCCTGGAATTGCCTTCTACAGACCATTCCCCTGGGTTTTTCCAGCTAAATTTTAATTCACTCAAGCCCTAGAGTTCCCCCTCTTCCCTCAGGAGGCTGCTATCTCTCAGCCTGAGAAGTTTAATAGGCAGAGACAGGCGAAAGGATATTGAAGAAAGCAGGGGCTCTCTACCATGTAACTCTATACCAGGGAAATATCAAGGGGTTTCACGAATTTATTCTCATAATGAAAGGAGAACCCAAGCAAATGGTAAAGCATAATCTTTTTCACTCTCTCTTTACCCTCTTCTATTTTGTCCTCTCTAGACTGTGATCTCCTTCAGTGCATCAGGTCTTAGTTTTATCTCTAGTTACAACACCAAGTATCTGGGTCATGGTTTTCGAATAGAAAGTCTATGTATCTCCTCTATGCTGCATTTTTACAAGCCTGTTTGATCATGTCCAATTTTCAAGCCTGGTTGTACATTAGCATTACTAGTGAGCTTAGAACAAGTAAATAAATAAAAAGCTATGCCCTGTTTCCAATTAAACCATTCTCTCTGGGGGTGAGGCCAGGACATAGGTATTTTCCAAAATCCCCCACTGGTGATTGTCAAATGCAGCCTGAGTTGACAGCCAAATGCTCTAATAGGTCCTTGTTGCTCTTGCTTTCACATTCTCGGAGATTTCTTTCCAAACAGATTTTTAAAATCAGATTGAACTCTGAATGAAATTAGGAATGAGTCCAAGACTTCCCTAATCTGAACTGTTTTTCACTGTTAGATATCACACTTCTGTGTGCTGTGCTTGCATTTTTTGCCAGATTCTAATATTTTGCTAATTGTAGTTCTCATGTTATACATGCTGGTTTTGTATAACCAAATAGTACTTTTCAGAGGAATTGGCAAGAGTAGTTATTTCAACAGGTATCCCCAAGGGGACTCTGAAAATCTCTAAGGGATGACTCTGGATTGACGGTATTTGAGTGAGAAGTCTATAAAGACTCCAGAGCAAGTAAAGGCCTCTCTCCTCAAGTTTTAGCATTAGGTAATTGGTGGCTCAGTGGTAAAGAATCTGCCTGCAATGCAAGAGTCCTAAAACACTTGGGTTCGATCCCTGGGCCTGGAAGATCCCCAGGAGAAGGAAATGGCAACTCACTCTAGTATTCTTGCTTGGAGAATCCATGCACAGAGGAGCCTGTTGGGGTACAGTCCATAGGATGAGTGAGTGAGTCAGCTCACTGAGTGAGCGAGCATGCACACACTATTCATTGTTATCATAGCATTTTAAACTAAAAAAATCTCTATTCTGTTTTTTAAAATGCCTCAAAGATTTGGGGTGAGGAGAAAGAAACTTTTGAGCCAATTATTGGGAGAATATCAGATAGGAAGGTTTAGTGATAGATTCAGAGCCTCAAATAGAACAGATAACAACTTGTGACATCACAGAATAAGGACCACAACCTGGGTCGTTATTGCTTAATTATGAACCAGGTTTATTTATATTTAGCACAATAGGTACAGACACCAAAAAAAGACAGCTAAATTTTGAGAGAAAGCCTCACTGTTTAGGAAATTAACCCTCTTTTTAAGCTGAAATTGTTTCTTAAACTTTCTTAAGATGATAAATCCATTTCATATTATAACCCAGAATTCTTGTTAATTATGTTCCTTCCCATTAAAGTAAGGAACAAGAAACTTTTAAAATCTTCATATATATTAGCCAAAGGTTAGATTAAAAATACATTATGGCTTTTAACACTTGTGCTATTCTGACTTTGAAGTGGGCATATGAAAACTCTAAGCTATGGCATATACATGGTTGCCGGGCACATGGCAGAATTGCTATAGCAACACAATCACTAGTTTTGCTCCTGAAATGCCCTGTTTGACTTGCAAGTAATCTAGCAAAGAATGGTCCTTGGGCTCTTGTTTCTTATTGCAGTTTCTATGTGAGCCTAGGAGTGGGTAGCTTTCGATCTTCTCAAAATTTACAAAGGCATATACATAAACACACTCAGACACATATGCATATGTTTGTACTTATATATCTACTTATATGCATATTCTTGATTACATTATATTAACCAATGCTTTCATCTTACTTGTAGCAAGAAAAAGGAGTAATGCATTACAAGTAACCTTGCACTAAGTATTAATTGGCAGGGGAGAATTCTTTTGTATTCATTAAAACTCTGCTGCTGCCAAGTCGCATCAGTCGTGTCTGACTCTGTGTGACCCCATAGAGGGTAGCCTACCAGGCTCCCCGGTCCCTGGGATTCTCCAGGCAAGAACACTGGAGTGGGTTGCCATTTCCTTCTCCAATGGATAAAAGTGAAAAGTGAAAGTGAAGTCGCTCAGTCGTGTCCGACTCTTAGAGACCCTATGGACTGCAGCCCAGGAGGCTCCTCCATACATTCGATTTTCCAGGCAAGAGTACTGGAGAGGGGTGCCATTGTCTTCTCCATTAAAACTCTAACTGCATATAATTTTAGAAAATTTCTGTTTTCCTCTAGTGAAACACAGCTAGCTAAAACTGCATTGAAAGGTGTGATATGTTTTTGCTTTTCCTTTGTAATCATATTCTGGGCTATATTGGTTTTAAAAATACTGGTGTTACTTTTTTCTATAGAGTATGTAACTCAAATGTAAAAAATCTTCCCCATGGGATAAAACTAAATTAAAATTATATAGTTCTATAAATATGGTATAGTCAGGACATTTTGGAGTATGTGCAAAATCTATAATACTAATTTTTGCAAATATTGGAATTATGAAACACACAACAACAATAAAAACTTCATGACAATGACACTAGAAAAAAAGGAATCTAAACATGTAGCCCCCAAATTTTCAAGTACTCACTTTTGTTTTTAAGTTAGGAAAAGAATGGAGACAAAAGCCAGGTTTATATACAGCAAGAGCCCAAATCACTCAGTTCAGTTCAGTTCAGTTCAGTTCAGTCCAGTCGCTGAGTCATGTCCGATTCTATTTGACCCCATGAATCACAGCACACCAGGCCTCCCTGTCCATCACCAACTCCCAGAATTCACTCAGACCCACGTCCATTGAGTCGGTGATGCCATCTAGCCATCTCATCCTCTGTCGTCCCCTTTTCCTACTGCCCTCAATCCATCCCAGCATCAGGGTCTTTTCTAATGAGTGAACTCTTCACATCAAGTGGCCAAAGTATTGGAGTTTCAGCTTCAGCATCAGTCCTTCCAATGAACACCCAGGACTGGTCTCCTTTAGGATGGACTAGTTGGATCTCCTTGTAGTCCAAGGGACTCTCAAGAGTCTTCTCCAACACCACAGTTCAAAAGCATCAATTCTTCGGCGCTCAGCTTTGTTCACAGTCCAACTCTCACATACATACATGACTACTGGAAAAACCATAGCCTTGACTAGATGGACCTTTGTTGGCAAAGTAATGTCTCTGCGTTTGAATATGCTATCAAGGTTGGTCATAACTTTTCTTCCAAGGAGTAAGCGTCTTTTAATTTCATGGCTGCAATCACCATCTGCAGTGATTTGGGAGCCCCCCAAAATAAAGTCTGACACTGTTTCCACTGTTTCCCCATCTATTTCCCATAAAGTGATGGGACCAGATGCCATGATCTTCGTTTTCTGAATGTTGAGCTTTAAGCCAACTTTTTCACTCTCCTCTTTTACTTTCATCAAGAGGCTTTTTAGTTTCTCTTCACTTTCTGCCATAAGAGTGGCGTCATCTGCATATTTGGGCTTACTGATATTTCTCCTGGCAATCTTGATTCTAGCTTGTGCTTCTTCCAGCCCAGCGTTTCTCATGATATACTCTGCATAGAAGTTAAATAAGCAGGGTGACAATATACAGCTTTGACGTACTCCTTTTCCTATTTGGAACCAGTCTGTTGTTCCATGTCCAATTCTAACTGTTGCTTCCTCACCTGCATACAGATTTCACAAGAGGCAGGTCAGGTGGTCTGGTACTCCCATCTCTTTCAGAATTTTTTCACAGTTTATTGTGATCCACACAGTCAAAGGCTTTGGCATAGTCAATAAAGCAGAAATAGATGTTTTTCTGGAACTCTCTTGCTTTTTCTATGATTCACTCAGCCAAGACTATTTTCATGCTAGAACAAAATTAAGCAACAAAATCCAAGTTCTGGAACTCTGATCAACCAACCTTTGTAAGTGCAGCTGGGATTATGTTGGCCACATGAATCCAGGTGTTTAAAGACAATGTAAATGTGAAATTAAGATAAATCAATTGCGAGGAGTAACAAAAGAAGAATAAGAGAGTATATATTTGGGGATAATTACTATTCTGTTATCACTAACTGTTAACTACTTTCTCGCCAAGTTATCAGATTGACTCGGTGGAAAAGCCTCAATGTACTACATGGATTCTTGCCAATTTTCTATTTTTATTTTGGGGCTGGTCTCATACCAAAAGGAAAAATTGTTAGTTTCCAGTATTGAGAGAAGGACCTCTGAGAAGGAAATCAAATAAAAAATAATTGATTCATATTTCAGAATCATTTATCTTCATTGTTTGACAGACAAACATATTAAAAATTTAAAAGCTCTATTCTTGTAAAGGCAATATTTCCACTGAATAAAATTAAAAAATATGGAATAAAATTCAAATAGGGCTTCCAAATTTCATGCATCATTTACCAAAATTTAAACAAATCCACCTAACTTCCTTTAGAAAATATTCACTCTGTTAATGAGAACTCAGTTCAGTCAGTTCACTCACTCAGCTGTGTCTGACTCTGTGACCCCATGGACTACAGCACTCCAGGCTTCCCTGTCCATCACCAACTCCCAAAGCTTGCTCAAACTCATGCCCACTGAGTCAGTGATGCCATCCAACCAACCATCTCATCCTCTATCATCCTATTCTCCTCTTGCCTTCAATCTTTCCCAGCATATGAGAACTAAGTTTAGAATAATTATTGTATACAGAGAATAACAATCGATTTGATGTGTGTATTTAATGTGTAAAGTCACATTACATTTAAGAGTAGTCACACTACATATATGAGTAATGACACTACATATATAAAGTCATATTCCATATATAAGAGTAATCACACTACTATTACTGAAGATTATGCTTTATGCATGTCTCAGATTGTCTATTCATGAAGTATTCCAAATAAAAACATCATCAGCATGTCTCACTACATTTCAGTTACTCAAATTTAGTAAGATGAGTGGCTACAATCCCACAGAACAAGCTTTTATTTGTCACCTTCTATGTTAATGCCATGTATTATAAACTTTATAAAAGATAAAGCTTTACAAAATAGGCCCTACCATACCATTCTAATCCAGCTGAAAAAACAAAGATTATATATATATATATTTATATTTATGTGAGTATATAAATATATCATAAATAATATATTATATTGAATTATAAGAAACTGCTATTTTGTACCTCTAAATGAATATTGATAACTTTATATGGTTTACCCTAATATACATTTATGAGTATAATGAAAATAGAAGCAAAAATAAGTGAAGTGTGGACATGTGTATGATATGACTTGGGGTTTTATAGAAATACTCATCTATGATATTACTTTAGAGATACTTCTTTAAGAATGAGTAGGATTTTAACAGAGGTGGAATGGGGGAAAGTACCGTATACGTAAGGCGCTCCAGTTGTTTCTGACGTTTTGCAACCCCATGGGCTGTAGCCCGCCAGGGTCTCTGTCCATGGGATTCTCCAGGCAAGAATCCTGGAGTGGGTTGCCATTTCCCCTCCAAGGTATCTCCCTGACCTAGGGATCAAACCCACATCCCTTAGGACTCCAGCATTGGCAGGTGAATTCTTAACCACTAGTGCCACCTGGAACCCACTCCAGCGTTCTTGCCTGGAGAGTCCCAGGGACGGGGGAGCCTGGTGGGCTGCCGTCTATGGGGTTGCACAGAGTCAGACACGACTGATGTGACTTAGCAGCAGCAGCAGCAGTGCCACCTGGGAAGCCCAAAGTACGGTATAAAGAAATACTATTTCACACAACACATATTTATTGAGCACCTAGTAAGTACCTCGGAGAAGGCAATGGCACCCCACTCCAGTACTCTTGCCTGGAAAATCCCATGGATGGAGGAGCCTGGTAGGCTGCAGTCCATGGGGTCGCAAAGAGTTGGACACGACTGAGCGATTTCACTTTCACTTTTCACATTCATGCATTGGAGAAGGAAATGGCAACCCACTCCAGTGTTCTTGCCTGGAGAATCCCAGGGATGGGGGAGCCTGGTGGGCTGCCATCTATGGGGTCGCACAGAGTTGGACATGACTGAAGTGACTTAGCAGTAAGTACAAAACAACAAGTTAAGCATGGAACTAGAATAGCAAAAAAGATAGCCATAAACCCTGAATTCATGGAGCTTACTCTTCAACTCATAATGTTTAGACTGAAGAGAACAGAGAATTTGGGGAAGGAAAAGTGGTAACTGTCCATTTCAAATATCCAAAATTAGGAGTAGGCCAGGAGGTGACCAGACTTATTTCCTAAAGTTTCATATAATATAAGTAGGACCATTAAGTTGTGATAACAGAAATCTGACTACATTCACTTTACTATGACTTATTGAGAAGCATGCCACTAATTCATTGAATTTAGTCTCACTGAAATAAAGCTTCTATGATCCTAAGACACAAAAATGTAGAATGTTTGGACTGATTTAATAAAATTATAAACAAATTCTACATAATTTCCCTTTGAAAATGTATGAGCTGCATTTTCTAAATCTTGTCCTAGTCTGACAGTAAGTTCTTTGATATTTTAAAAAATATTCATGTATTTATTTTAGTTTGCTGTGTCAGATCTTAGTTGCGTCATTCAGGAGCTTTCCTTGTGGCATACGGACTCTCTAGTTGTGAGGTGTAGGTTCAGTTGGAGCGTGGGTTTAGTTGCTCTGTGGCATGTAGGATCTTAGTTTGCCCACCAAGGATTGAACCCACATCCTGTGCATTGCATGGTGGATTCTTAACCACTGGACCACCAGGGAAGTCCCTTTTCATTTTAACAGAGATTTAACAGAGATATTTTAACGGAGATTCTGAGAAAAAGAGTTAAGCTACCAAATAATATGAGGTTAAAAAATGTTTTTCCACTTTAGAACTTTATTGGGACTTCTACATGCAAATATTCTTTATATTTTCTCCAAAAGGGGAATATGATTATCGCAGTGTTTCCTAAATTATTTGACTGCAAAGCTTTTTGTTTATTTTTTGTTTTCTTTTTCTCAAATGGTATTTATAAGACACTAGTGGTTTACTGAACACAGTTTAAGAGGAAAAACCAAACTGACCTAGTGTACAGGGCATGTGGTGGGGGAAAAACTATTAAAATAAGGCTATGAAGTTTGATTAGGAACAGACTGTACTAAAGCTTTTGAATACACAAGAAAGGAGGATAGGCTTTATCCATGGATAAAGGAAAGACATATATGTACAAAAATGAAATGAGATCAACACTTGGGCCTATTCTTTAGGCCTACAACTAGCTAGAGAATGGATTGCTGAGGAAAAAGGCTAACACCAATAAAGTGTAGGAGGCTATGTATATAATTAAAGACTCTACTAGGGGAGTAGCAGCAAGAATTAAAACCAGAAAGATGTTTTGGGGAGAATTCTGAGGAGGAATGAACTGTTTTTTAATGATCACTTTGGCAGCTGGAGTAAGGGGTGAAGTTGAGATACCTGTTTTTGCTGATAGAATGCAAAAAAGAGGTAACTAAAATGAACATAAAAAAGGAGAAAGAATTCTACAGCTGTGCCACTCTTGCGGGACCTGAGTGAGCACAGTATGCTTTCTGAAAGCTCTATTTTGAGTAAAGGTAATTCACTTAAATTTGTGTCCATGTGTAGTTTCTATTTATCAACTTCTTTTTTTTTCCTGTTAAAAAAAGGGGTTCATCTCTTGCTCATCAATGGAAATTCTTTCTATTTTTTGCTATTTGGCCAAATGTTAAAGACCTTCACAAATAAAAATAATCAAATCGTAAGTACCATCTTGATTACTAAAGAACCACAAAGGGCCACATATAAAAAACTTGACACAAACAAGAAGGGAGATGAAAAGCATGAAAGATAAATGTTTAGCTGACACTGAGAACCAGATTTTCTTTCCTGAGAAAATGGATAATTGTTTTATATAGATCTTTTTTTTGTTGTTTAACTTAGTTCTGTGTACAAAGTTGCAGAAGTATTCAGGGAAACACTGAGGACAGGGCCAAGAGCAAAAACTTTGGAATTAGAGAGACCTGATATTGACTCACTGGAAAAGACTCTGATCCTGGGAAGGGTTGGGGGTAGGAGAGAGGGTGACAACAGAGGATGAGATGGCTGGATGGCATCACTGACTCGATGGATGTGAGTATGAGTGAATTCCGGGAGTTGGTGATGGACAGGGAGACCTGGTCTGCTGCGACTCATGGGGTTGCAAAGAGTCGGACACAACTGAGCGACTGAAGTGAACTGAACTGAGTTCATATCAGGCCAAGAGGAGCAACCCCATGTCCAAGGAGTGGCAGCTGCCCAGGTGCAGGAGGGCCGAGAGGAGCTACTCCATGTTCAAGGTCAGGAGGGGCAACCTCGTCCAAGGTAAGGAGCAACAGCTGTGCTCTGCTGGAGCAGCCAGGAGGAGATACCCCATGTCCAAGGTAAGAGAAACCCAAGTAAGATGGTAGGTATTGCGAGAGGGCATCAGAGGGCAGACACACTGAAACCATACTCACAGAAAACTAGCCAATCTCATCACATGGACCACAGCCTTGTCTAACTCAATGAAACTAAGCTATGCTGTGTGGGGCCACCCAAGATGGACGGGTCATGGTGGAGACGTCTGACAGAATGTGGTCCACTGGAGAAGGGAATGGCAAACCACTTTAGTATTATTGCCTTGAGAACCCCATGAACAGTATGAAAAGGCAAAATGATAGGATACTGAAAGAGGAACTCCCCAGGTCGGTAGGTGCCCAATATGCTACAGAAGATCAGTGGAGAAATAACTCCAGAAAGAATGAAGGGATGGAGCCAAAGCAAAAACAATACCCAGTTGTGGATGCGACTGGTGATAGAAGCAAGGTCTGATGCTGTAAAGAGCAATATTGCATAGGAACCTGGAATGTTAGGTCCATGAATCAAGGCAAATTGGAGGTGGTCAAAAAGGAGATGGCAAGAGTGAATGTCAACATTCTAGGAATCAGTGAACTAAAATGGACTGGAATGGGTAAATTTAACTCAGAGGACCATTATATCTACTACTGCGGGCAGGAATCCCTTAGAAGAAATGGAGTAGCCATCATGGTCAACAAAAGAGTCCAAAATGCAGTACTTGGATGCAATCTCAAAAATGACAGAATGATCTCTGTTCGTTTCCAAGGCAAACCATTCAATGTCACAGTAATCCAAATCTATGCCCCAACCAGTAACGCTGAAGAAGTTGAAGTTGAATGGTTCTATGAAGACCTATGAGACCTTTTAAAACTAACACCTAAAAAAGATGTCCTTTTCATTATAGGGGACTGGAATGCAAAGGTAGGAAGTTAAGAAACACCTGGAGTAACAGGCAAATTTGGCCTTGGAATACAGAATGAAGCAGGGCAAAGACTAGTAGAGTTTTGCAAAGAGAACACACTACTCATAGCAAAACCCTCTTCCAACAACACAAGAGAAGGCTCTACACATGGACATCACCAGATGGTCAACACTGAAATCTGATTGATTATATTTTTTGCAGCCAAAGATAGAGAAGCTCTATACAGTCAGCAAAAAAAGACCAGGAACTGACTGTGGCTCAGATCAAGGACTCCTTATCGCCAAATTCAGACTTAAATTGAAGAAAGTAGGGAAAACCACTAGACTGTTCAGGTATGACCTAAATCAAAACCCTTATGATTATACAGTGGAAGTGAGAAATAGATTTAAGGGACTAGATCTGATAGAGTGCCTGATGAACTATGGACAGAGGTTTGTGACATTGTACAGGAGACAGGGATCAAGACTCTCCCCATGGAAAAGAAATGCAAAAAAGCAAAATGGCTGCCTGAGGAGGCCTTACAAATAGCTGTGAAAAGAAGAGAAGCAAAAAGCAAAGGAGAAAAGGAAAGATATTCCCATTTGAATGTAGAGTTCCAAAGAATAGCAAGGAGAGATAAGAAAGCCTTCCTCAGTGATCAATGCAAAGAAATAGAGGAAAACAAGAGAATGGGAAAGACTAGAGATCTCTTCAAGAAAATTAGAGATACCAAGGGAACATTTCGTGCAAAGATGGGCTCAATAAAGGACAGAAATGGTATGGATCTAACAGAAGCAGAAGATATTAAGAAAAGGTGGCAAGAATACACAGAAGAACTGTACAAAAAAGATCTTCACAATGGTGTGCTCACTCACCTAGAGCCAGACATCCTGGAATGTGAAGTCAAGTGGGCCTTAGAAAGCATCACTGCGAACAAAGCTAGTGGAGGTGATGGAATTCCAGTGGAGCTATTTCAAATCCTGAATGATGATTCTGTGAAAGTGCTGCACTCAATATGCCAGCAAATTTGGAAAACTCAGCAGTGGCCACAGGACTGGAAAAGGTCAGTTTTCATTTCAATCCCAAAGAAAGACAATGCCAAAGAATGCTTAAACTATCGCACAATTGCACTCATCTCACATGCTAGTAAAGTAATGCTCAAAATTCTCCAAGCCAGGCTTAGGCAGTACGTGAACTATGAACTTCCTGATGTTCAAGCTGGTTTTAGAAAAGGTAGAGGAACCAGAGATCAAATTGGCAACATCTGCTGGATCATCGAAAAAGCAAAAGAGTTCCAGAAAAACATCTATTTCTGCTTTATTGACTATGTCAAAGCCTTTGACTGTGTGGATCACAATAAACTGTGGAAAATTCTGAAAGAGATGGGAATACCAGACCACCTGACCTGCCTCTTGAGAAAATATATGCAGGTGAGGAAGCAACAGTTAGAACTGGACATGGTTCAGTTCTAACTGTTCCAAATAGGAACAGTTCCAAATAGGAATAGACTGGTTCCAAATAGGAAAAAGAGTACGTCAAGGCTGTATATTGTCACTCTGCTTATTTAACTTCTATGCAGAGTACATCATGAGAAACACTGGGCTGGAAGAAGCACAAGCTGGAATCAAGACTGCCAGGAGAAATATCAATAACCCCAGATATGCAGATGACACCACCCTTATGGTAGAAAGTGAAGAGGAACTAAAAAGCCTCTTGATGAAAGTGAAAGAGGAGAGTGAAAAAGTTGGCTTAAAGCTCAACATTCAGAAAACTAATATCATGACATCTGGTCCCATAACTTCATGGGAAATAGATGGGGAAACAGTGGAAACAGTGTCAGACTTTACTTTTGGGGGCTCCCAAATCACTGCAGATGGTGATTGCAGCCATGAAATTAAAAGACGCTTACTCCTTGGAAGGAAAGTTATGACGAAGCTAGTTAGCATATTAAAAAGCAGATATACTACTTTGCCAACAAAGGTCCGTCTAGTCAAGGCTATGGTTTTTCCAGTAGTCATGTATGTATGTGAGAGTTGGACTGTGAAGATAGCTGAGCACTGAAGAATTGATGCTTTTGAACTGTGGTATTGGAGAAGACTCTTGAGAGTCCCTTGGACTACAAGGAGATCCAACCAGTCCATCCTAAAGGAGACCAGTCCTGGGTGTTCATTGGAAGGACTGATGCTGAAGCTGAAACTCCAATACTTTGGCCACCTGATGCGAAATGTTGACTCACTGGAAAAGACCCTGATGCTGGGAGGGATTGGGGACAGGAGGAGAAGGGGACGACAGAGGATGAGATGGCTGGATGGCATCATCGATTTGATGCACATGAGTTTGGGTGAACTCTGGGAGTTTGTGATGGACAGGGAAGCCTGGCATGCTGCGTTAATGGGGTTGCAAAGAGTCGGACATGACTGAACAACTGAAGTGAACTGAACTGAACCTAGTTCATAAATTGACTTTCACCTCTTAGCTATGCAACTGGGCAAATTTGTTTCTTTATCCTGCTGAGCCTCAGTTTTCTCATATGCAAAAGGAGAATCCCAAAGTTATATCATAAGATTGCTGTGACAACTAAAGACATAATTCATGGCATTCAGTATAAAGCTTGAAATATTTGCATTGCTGTCATGTTGGTCCTATTGATAATATTTTGCTAATGAGAGAATAATTATAGATGAAAAGGGAAAACCTAGGGCTTACTAAAATTTCAAACCAATGGAGGTTTTCTAAACTCCCTTGCTTCTTCATAGATGTGAAATGTTTACTTTCCAATGGTGAATCTTAGGTACCATGGAAACAAGGGTTGAAAAGGTTTCAAGTAAATAAAAACCAAGCAGACAAGCCTGAGCTTTTCATAAAAATGTAACCATAAAATTTTGAGCAGATCAAGATTTCTCTGGAGTCCTGAAGGAACATGGATGCTTATTACTATATTATAAAGAGCTTCTCAATATTCAAAATTTCTAAATCGCCTAACACATGCTGCTTTCCACTTTTCTGTTTCTTATATTACGTATTTGCCAGAAATGAAATGCGATTTAAACGATGGAAAAGCAAACAGTAACAGTAACAAATGATCTTTAATCAGTGCATTTTATTATCTATGGAATAGCTTTGCTCAGTGAACATATATAACCATTTACTTAATATTTCAGAGCAATTCTGCATATTTAATATCTTCATAATTTAAAAGAAAGAATTTTAGTTGGAGAGAAACTTTTGCTTTTTTATTATTTTGTAGTTTTTCAATTAAAATGTACCTCTGGTGGAGATCTTACTGAATACAGCTGGCTTTTCTTAGTTACAAGGCAATATATCTGATTTCAGGTATCATTATTCTAAGGTAGTTGTGGCTGTTGTTGAGTCATTAAGTAGTGTCCAGTTCTTTTGCAACCTCATGGACTGCAACCCATGAGGCTTCTCTGTCCATGGGATTCTCCAGGCAAGAACAGTGGAGTGGGTTTCCATTTCCTTCTCTAGGGGATCTGCCTGACCCAGAGACCAAAACCCATGTCTCCTTCCTTGGCATGCGGGTTCTTTACCACTGAGCTACCAGGGAAACCATCCTAAGGAGGAGATACCTACAAAAAACAAATTTGTTTGCAGTGACTTCTCTCTGTCCTGCCATCCGAGAATCAATTTGATTTTTAAAATGTCTAGAAAATTTCTCTGATATCTAATATATTTCAAGACAATGTATTCTTACATTAATTCTATGTATTCTAATATTCATTAATTCAATGTATTCTAATACTAATAATCACTAAGGCCCATAACAAAACAATACTCAAACTATATTAAAATGCTGGGCACCAAAGTTGCAGATGAAACTAACCTCAGAGGAAAACCCCTCAAGTTTGAACCATGCAATTCAATTTCATTCACAATGTTCTGAAAGAGCAAAGCAACGAAAAACAAACAGCTCTAATATAAGGAGGACTACAGATCGCTCTACTCTCAGTAGTGTATAGGTTGCAGATTTATGATAACAGGCAAAGAGCTGCAATAAAGCAGTTTGGGCCTTTTAAATTTAGATTTCATTATCTATCATGAAGATAATACATTCAGAGCATTGAATGAAAATCAAACAATAAAAAAAAAAAAATCTCTTACTGGCCCAAATTCTGAGCTGTCAACTACTTATATGTTTCTCCAGAAAATCCTAATGTGTAGACAAATACATGTGCATCCTCTTTTTACATAATAAAGATATATATTGCATGCAATGTTGTATATTTTGGTTTTCACTTCAAATTTTATCTGATAGAATTTTCTACCACTTCACATGTGTACAGATCTCATTGTTTTACAAAGCAATGCAGCATTCCATCCTAGAGATGAATGCCCTTGATATACTAACCTCAACAAGGGTGCAATGGACAACTTTGCATACAAGCCTTTGTGCTCATCAGGAATTTTATTTTTAGATAGTTTCTAAATTTGTAGTTACTGAGTAAAAGGGTATATACATTTATGTTGACAGATATTTTCAAATTGGTCTTCTAAAAGATTATGTCAATTTGCAACCTCATCAACAAAGTATGAAATATCCCTATCCCACTCCGTTATCAACACTGTACACTAAAAACTGTTCTGATTGTGACAACATTTTCTTAGATGTGCCTTTACCACTTACATTTCTTTTCCTACATCTCCGTCTTTAAACTCGGCTCAATTTTATTGGTATACATGTCATTTCCTTAAAAATATTTTAAGAGCTGCTGCTGCTGCTGCTGCTAAGTTGCTTCAGTCATGTCCGACTCTGTGCGACCCCATAGATGGCAGTCCACCAGGCTCCCCCATCTCTGGGATTCTCCAGGCAAGAACACTGGAGTGGGTTGCCATTTCCTTCTCCAATGTATGCAAGTGAAAAGTGAAAGGGAAGTCGCTCAGTCGTGTCCTATTCTTAGTGACCCCATGGACTGCAGCCCACCAGGCTCCTCTGTCCACGGGATTGTCCAGGCAAGAGTACAGGAGTGGGGTGCCATTGCCTTCTCTGATTTTAAGAGCTAGTAGTATATTAATTAAATTAACCCTTTGATTAGTATATATCTCTCCCTTGGTTTTTGTGGTTTTCTTGCCTTATGTAAATTTAATAATGGTTTATTTTTTCTAAAATAATGCTTTCTTATAAGGCTTCTGGATTTTGTCTTCATTAGAAAAGCTTTGATCACCACTGAAACAAAACAACCAATAAATAAATTGCTAGAATTTTCTCCTAGTGATGACGGTGATGACTACAATGACAACAACGATGATGATGTTAACCCTAACATCTAGAATGTATTTTACTCTAAAGAAATGAGCTAGAACTCAAGATTTATTTATTTACTTACTTATTTATATTTTACTTTTTCAACTCTCTACCTTGTGCATTTAGAAATTATCACCATCACAGTATAAAATGCCTTAGATGTTTATTTCCTGATTTCTATTTTGTGTTCATTAATCTGTGTCTTATTCTCTGTGAAGATCAAACTTCTTTAGCCTTGCTGCTGCTACTGCTGCTAAGTCGCTTCAGTCGTGCCTGACTCTGTGCGACCCCATAGACGGAAGCCCACCAGGCTCCCCCGTCCCTGGGATTCTCCAGGCAAGAACACTGGAGTGTGCCATTTCCTTCTCCAATGCATGAAAGTGAAAAGTGAAAGTGAAGTCGCTCAGTCGTGTCCAACTCTTAGCGACCCCATGGACTGGAGCCTACCAGCATCCTCCGTCCATGGGATTTTCCAGGCAAAAGTACTGGGGTGGGGTGCCATTGCCTTCCCCTTATGACACAGTTAAAAAGAGCTGATATCTCTTTATTGTGCTACTATTTCAGAATTTTTCCAGCTATTTTCACAAATTATTTTTCACACAATGCTGATGACTTTATGGATTCATTTATAAACAGCAAACATTTAAAACTATTGTCTTTTTATCTAGGAACAAGACATGTCTTTCCACTTGATTCAAGTCATTGTATTATTATTATTTTTTTTGTCTCTAAGTGGATTTTAAACTCTTTCTAAAATTCTCCAAATTTTTAATAGTTTTGTATCTACATTTTTGCATTTTTATTGTAAATGATATATTTTAGTTCAATATAATTTGAACTGACTATGCTTAGAAAAGTTGATGGGTCATATATATATATTTTGTCAGCCACTTTTCTATATTTTCTTAATTGTTTTCAGTTTTTCCCTTTGAAACTGCATACGTTTTACAGATCTACAAAATCATATTTGTCCAAATCATCTTTTTCAACTATTATTTAGTTATTTATCTTATCTAATTGCATTGGCTAGTATGTTAAGAACAACACCAAATGACCCCCCAGGGGGCTCAATGGTAAACAATTCACCTACCAAGCAGGAGAAGCAAGAGAATTGGGCTTGATCCTTGAATGGGGAAGATCCTCTGGAAAAGGAAATGGCAACCACTCCAGTATTCTTGCCTTGGAAATCCCATGGACAGATGAACTTGGCGAGCTACAGTCCATGTAGTCACAGAGAGCAAGACACAACTGAGCATGCACACATAAATCATGTTAAGAACAATATCAAAAGATACTAGTATCTGTGGGTCTCTCTCTCTTTTTCCTATGTTTAAAAGTAATGCATTCTCCTGGATGCTAGAGGAAAAACAACAAAAAAGCATTCCATTCCAAATATGAAGACTATGCAAGTATTAAGGCTGCCAAATCTTTCCTTGGCTCTAATCTATCTCATCCTGAATTTGAATGAAAACATACCATGTATTTTCATTTATAGTTGCTTTAAGATGTATTTCTAATCATTGGTATAGGCAATATTAATTAATTTTCTATGGAGATAAAAATATAATGCTTTATGAAAAGGAACTGCCTTTTAAAAAATATACATAAACACATACACAACCAAGAGAGCATGAGGCTGCTAGATGTGTTCAGTATCAGAGCAATTTTGTTTTTATTTATAATCTTCCTATAAAAGCATATTCATTAATCTAGTAAAGACAAGCCTAAGTATGTTTATGATTCTCATTTTAGTTTTGTGATTTTATTTCTTTTTCCTCTTAGTATTGAAATGTGTGTCTTTGAAATCTTTACAAATAAATGGGCTGAAAAATTTAAAACTCAATTCACTTGAGATTTTGAAGACATCTGGTGGAGCTATTTACTGAGTAATTAGACCAAGAGGTGTAATAGACCAATTCCCTGAAGAAAGAGACTATATAGCTGGATACCCAGTTATTTCTACAGTCATCATCTTGCATGCAGTGAGCATACTGACTCACAAACTGACAATTATGTGGAGCTGCCACCTAATTTTCTAAGACCATTTGTGTTATGTAAGTATGTGTCTCACAAGCTTTTTCTTTTTTTAAAAGATGCCTCTTCTCAGGCTTCTCACAGTCTATGTTCGATCATATAATATCTCTTAATTGTTAGAGACACTGAACGAAGATTTCCTTCAAATGCTGGTCACTGCTTGCCCCTCATTAACCAACCTTTGGATGCAAATACGAATTAATTACAATTTAATTTTGAAAACATGTATTCATTTTGTTACATAGAGATATTTATGAAAGAAAATGAAGATATTTAAATACTTCCACTTTTATCATATTTGTCACAGTTTGGAAATATTGATCAACAAAGTCTTAATTATTAAAATGTATGTCTTAATATTATTTAAAAAAATCACAAATCTGGAAGGGATGTGAAAATTCAGATTGTTATTCTCCCTACTGGATAGCAAAAACTCTTGAACCACTATAGAAACAAGTATATTTTCTAGTTTGAAATAACTCTAGGGGTTTCCACAACTCTCTTAAGTTACCTATTGTGGAATAAGAAATTTCTATCAAGAAAGTTACCTTTATAGCCAATGTAAATCTTACAGTTTATTAAGGTCTACTCCATCCTCTCTTTGGCTTTAGTATTTTGCTATTAAGAATGATATTTACAAAGCAATAAAGTCAGGATTTTTAACAATATGAGAAGCAAATATACTCTAATCAAGATCTACCCAGATGGGGGCTACACTCACCACTTTTCTTTGTGGAACCCACAATATCACTTTTCTCAGTTACTCTGAATTTAACTTCAGCAAAGAGTTAGGTAATTAGGATTTATCTTCAGACGTAAGTTAAAGATACAAATATTTTGAATCTAAAGTGTTTACAAATTGTTTAAAAATATGTAAGGGGAAACTATGCATGGGTATTAACACTTGACAATCATGTAAACAAGTACTGCTGCTGCTGCTGCTGCTAAGGTGCTTCAGTCGTGTCCAACTCTGTGCGACCCTATGGAAAGCAGCCCACCAGGCTCCTCTGTCCACGGGATTCTCTAGGCAAGAATACTGGAGTGGGTTGGTAAACAAGTACAATTTATCCTTAATTGAAAATGTTCCTCAATTCCAGGATATTTAAGCCTGACACCAGACTTGAAAACACAAGTGAAATTCAAAGGCATCTTTCACTAAGGTATTTACTTACTATAATTCAGTCTATTCATTCTCATTATTTATCTTCTTAAGGATAAAATAAAAGTGAAGGTCACTCAGTTGTGTCTGACTCTTTGTGATCCCATGGACTGTAGGCCACAGGTTCCTCTGTCTATGGAATTCTCCAGGCCAGAATACTGAAGTAGGTAGCCCTTCCAGTCTCCAGGATATCTTCCCAAACCAGGGATCGAACCCAGGGCTCCCGTGTTGCAGGCAGATTCTTTACCATCTGGATCATCAAGGAAGCCCTCTTAAGTATAAACCACACCTTAATTCTATGGGGTTCAACAGGAATCAAGTCAAGATTTATTCATCACATTTTACTTTCCAATACAGGGAATGATATCACCAAATCTTAACCAAACGGCCTTAAAATTTTTTACCAAAGGATAATCATTGTACTTTCAATTTCAATAACTGAAGGAACAATATGACAACACATCAAAGTAGTAAGTGAATCCTAAACAGCAGTGCAAATGCAATGGAAAACTCACCAGAAGTTTCATCTACTCTCTCATCTACTATGTGGTCCTTCTGATGAACCCATTCACTATTGCACTTGAAGTAGATCTGGGTGGCAGGGCTGGCTTTACAATACAGGTTCACAGGCTTATTCTTCACAATATAAGCTTCTTCAGGCTCAATAAGGAAATGTGGCAGAGGTTCAGGTGGGTCAGATGGAAAGGTTTCTGGGAGTTCATGAAAAAAGTCGTCATCTGCAAAACAAGAAAATGAAAAATGTTTAGAACTTTGTAGCCATTTGCCTTTCACTTGCTATTTGTTCAAAATTAATAAAACTGTGGGTAATCATTAGTCATATCCATATCACCTGCCTTCTTTAATCAAGGTATACAGAAGGCTTGCATGTACTCCAAGAGGCATCACACCTAAACAATAGGATGTTTAGGAATCATTTTCTAGGAACTTTGCAATCACAAACTCAAGCTGTGTCTAGCTTGAGTTGAACGGTATAGGAACATCAACCCTTCAACTGGGCATGTACGAGTGTCCACTGGATGACATTTTGACACGTAAGGGCTGAAAACGCCACCCTCAGATCCTGCTAAACACCTTCATTTTTGAATAAACAAAGGCCTGAGCTGACTTACACCTGTGTAGAACAATTAACTGCACCTTTTTCCAGTTCCCTTTCCCCGAGCTCCCCAGGCTCCCCATGCCTTAGACAACCCTGCTTCTTTATTCTTTACTTCATAGATACCTCTAGATGGCGCTAGTGGTAAAGAGCCCGCCTGCCAATGCAGGAGATGCTGGAGACAAAGGTTTGATCCTTGGGTCAGAAAGATCCCCTGGAGAAGGGCATGACAATCCACTTCAGTATTCTTGCCTGGGAAATCCCAAGGACAGAAGAGCCTGGTGGGCTACAGTCCATAGGGTTGCAAAGAGTTGGACACAACTGAAGCAACTTAGCATGCACGCATAAATACTCTGAACCCTTGCCTTTGGAGAGGTGGTTCTGAGACTTGCTCCTTGATATCCTTACTTAGCTGCCCTGTTTTCTGAAAACCTAGGCAGCTCTGAGTTTTGGCTTGCTGTATATTGGGCAAAACAAACCTGGCTTGATAACAATAATGATTCATAAATCATCTAAGTAAGTAATTTGAGTGCCTGCTATTAAACAGGCAATATGCTAGCTCTGGGACCCCCAGGAAGCAAATTACAGCACATGTAACCCGAAGCAATGGCACCCCACTCCAGTCCTCTTGCCTGGAAAATCCCACGGACGGAGGAGCCTGGTGGGCTGCAGTCCATGGGGTCGTTAAGAGTCGGACAGGACTGAGCGACTTCACTTTCACTTTTCACTTTCACACATTGGAGAAAGAAATGACAACCCACTCCAGTGTTCTTGCCTGGAGAATCCCAGGGACGGGGGAGCCTGGTGGGCTCCTGTCTATGGGGTCGCGTAGAGTCGGACACGATTGAAGTGACTCAGCAGCAGTAGCAGTAGCATGCTAGGTCTAGTGACTAGTTAACTAAGGATGTAGATGATTATTCTTATTTTTACACATGACAAAACACAATATCTAGGGTGATAATTATCTTGCCCCGAGAACACAGGTAATAAATTGCAGAACTGGGATCAAAACCCAGGTTTGTTTCCCTCACAAACTGTGATCTTCCCAACACTGCACTACCCCTCCCACTACACAGTGTTACCCTTGAGAGCTGACAGAACCAAGAGCAACTTCATAAGAAAAACTGAAAAGTATAATGTGTGTGTGTGTGTGTGGGTGGGTGTGTGTATTCAGTCACTAAGTTGTACACCACTCCTTATGACCTCGTAGACTGTAGCCAAGCTCCTCTGTCCATGGGATTATCCAGGCAAGAATACTGGAGTGGGCTGCCATTTCCTCCTTTAGGGGATCCTCTCGATCCACGGATCAAACCCATGTCTCCTGTGATGGCAGCTAGATTCTTTTCCTCTTGAGCCACCTGGCTGTTAGGTAAGCCTTGAATCCTATGCAAGGAGCCTAGAAGAAATACTAGAAATATGAGTTAAAGATCTTTAAGTTCAGATTCAAGTCTGTCATTATTTTCAAAAGATGCCACTTCATGATATACTCATTCACCTAACCAAAAATATTTATTGAATTAATTATTAATTGATAATTATTATTTATAAATTATTATTGACTCAGAATTATTCTCAACACTGGAAATATACATGATAACATCAAGTAAACCAATAGTGTTAATATTAATAATTCTGCAGTAAAACCTAGAGTTTAGAAATGCTGTTTAGTCTTATTTGGAAACTATATCTCAAATATCATAAGTTATATGATTAGTCACACTTACTCTCATTAGAATATTAATAATATTACAGTATTAACATGAAGAACAAAAGCCTCATTTTTTTATACACTGAAATTTATCAAACATATTGCTCCTACCTTGCTGTTCCAATACCACTGAATAAACAAAACCCCCAAACCATTACAGATACTTACACAATTTGAAGTATATTTTCCTTTAACTTGGTTTCTGCATGAGTCCAAATAAAAAACAGAAACTAATAAAAGTGCCTTTAGAAACCCTATTATTATACTTCACAAAAGACAAAGGAATCTAATACACTACATTTCAGTTAGCCCTGATCATTTTCTTCTTATGAAGGATAGTAGAGAACAAAACTATTATTAACCTTCTACATTGACTAAGCACCCTAGGCTAATACGTAAGTTAAAACTCTGAGGCCAAAATTAAAAGTTTTTACAAGTTCTTTAAAAGTATGTTTTGCTGTTGTTCAGTCGCTAGGTCATGTCCCACTCTTTATGACCCCATGAACTGCAGCATGCCAGGCTTCCCTGTCCTTCACTATCCTCCCAGGTTTGCTCAAAAAAAAGCACATATATTCAGCAGCAAATATTGATTATGGTGTTGGTAGTTAAACACTGATTGCTAAGACATTATCTTGGAAGTCATTTCATGGCTTATTCAGTTGTTTCCCTGTTTGGGGAGACAGCCATCGGTAAAGGGGACATTTGTCCACTAAGAAATCTGGCCTGGGACTTTTCCATCTAGGTCATGTGATCGCAGTCAATTAGTAATGACATCTAGTCTCTACTAATTTGTGCTGCAGTAAAAACTGGCTTTACCTGCATCACAGACAAAACTAGCTTTCAAAACCACTCCACAATTATAAACAACTGACCCTGCAATGGAAACAATGTTTTCCATCTCTAACTTGTTTCTCACTTTACTTCCTTAATAAACTTTCTTCTGACAGGGCATCATTTCTGGTTTTTCAGTTGTTGGACATCAAGGACCCAAACTGTCAGTTTACTACAGAATAACTTCATTTCCATCAACTTCAGCTTCTGTAGTTAATGTGCAAGAACACTGAAGAGTGCCTAAATAAACAGTTCAGAAAGGCAAAGGAACAGGGAGGGAACTGAGGTATTGACAGATCCATCAGCGTGAAGCTGATGTATTGAAGGCCTTATTCCATTTTTTGTTGTTTTTCTCTTCTGAAGCACTTACTGATACATGTAATGATGGACTGTGCCGATAATCAAAAGTGCCACAAAATATAAGACTCAAATTCTGTAAAATGTTACTGTTGTTTTTGATTATTACTCACAAAGGCAGAGGGTAACTCAATTTTTTAACTATTTGTGTATATTTATACATACAACAATTGGAGAAGGAAATGGCAACCCACTCCAGTTTTCTTGCCTGGAGAATCCCAGGGACGGGGGAGCCTGGTGGGCTGCCGTCAATGACGAAGTGACTTAGCAGCAGCATACATACAGCATGTGAATGTATTCCATAACAATATATTTATTCAAGTAAGCAAAATGTAAAAAAGCCTTTTTTTCAGTCATTGTTCTAGAAGATGAGACTTGCTCCTTTAGAAGGAATGATGATTTTAAGATACCAGGTGATTATACACCACCTTACCTTATTCAGTAATGTAGCAAAAGCAGTTACATGTTTACATCCTACAGAAAGATAGAAAAGGACTAAAAATTGATTACTCTGCCTAGCCAATACATGTATCTCTTCATTCTTCACTTCATCTCTGACTTCAGTCAAGTTCAAATGTGGATAAAATGATATGAGCTGGTTTAGTCATTTCAAAAAAAATTCATCTGATTATTTCGTTGCAAACCACTGGGAACCTTAATGGACTAGTCCAAGAAAAAGTCACGCATATGCTTTCAAGGCAAACAGGTCTCTGTTAAGTGCGGGGAAAAAAATAGTAATGATTTGATGCATTTAGAAAATGTATGAACAAACTAATTTTGAATGTCCTTAATTTTGAATTTTAAAACATAGATGATCACTACAAAAGAAATAATTCTATGAGTTTGAGGCTTCATAAATTATTAATTTTTCAAGGTGTCTGTAAAATAACAATATCTAACTTATTAAGAAATTATTTCTACCATTTAAAATGTTTTCATCATAACTCCAGTGTTCCTTTAATACATCATTCTAGTCTATGTATGAACCCCATTCTTAAATTTGATCTAGAGAGATGCCTTAACCAATCACAGCATATTAGTTTATTAATATTTCTTGTGCTATAGATACAGTATATTTAAGTCCATGCCCTAGATTACTTCACATCAGGCAATATGGTACATCACTTCTGGTACTTAATTCAGGTGTAAGAATGACATTTATAAAGGTAAATTTCAAGACCCTGAGTCAGTAAGATATACATAGTGAAATAGAAAAGACAAAGCAACTGTACTGATTATCAGTGGGCTTGCTGTTGAGAAACCCTTTCTTTGATCATTTGCAACAGATGGCCTGGATACCATGCCCAGCTGTGGAAAACTGCCCGGAAAACAGCTCTCCCACCATTAGGTTAAGCGTGCTAAGAGAAAACTTTCTTTGCTTTAGACAAAAAATGGTAAGTGTTTGCACTGATTTCCAGATATAGTGGTATTACATAAATTGCCTTTTAATGAAATTTTATCTTCTATTTTTGGTAGAGTAATTTAAAAAAAATCAAAGAAGCAAGTCAATTCTCTTCAATCAAGATTTATAAATAAAAATGGCTGAGTATTTAAATATCCAGTATGCTTACATCTATATGTATTTAACAAGGAAAAAGTGATCATCTCCAAATACCATGTGCAATAAGGAAAAAAATATCATCTCCAAGTGTTCACCTACAAATACCTCTTCATGAACATTTAGCTCTTCACGCTACAAATTTGTCTCTCACATATGGAGAAATCTACTTTCCAAGTTTGGCAACCAGAGTTATCCAACTATTCGCAATTTTCAAAGCCAGAACTATATAACAAATTCTTAAAACTAGTATGAAAGTTTTTTGAAGACAGGGTCTACTGTTGTTTTTGTTTTTATTTTCTCTAAGTCTAGTATAGTATCAGGCACTTACAGAAGATCAATAAAATGCTCACATTAATGTGACTTTGAGCATTCTTAACAGATCCACAAGGTATTTTAGAGTTTACAGTGCCTCAAATTCATTTACCAATATAAGGTATCATAAAAATAGTAAAATCTACAGACTGGACTGGCTATCAAATTTGTGTGGCCCAGTGCAGAATGACAATTTGGGGATCCTTTGTATAAAAATGTATTAAGAATTCGGAGACGCTTACAGCAGGGTATTAAACAAAGCATAGGTGCTGTGTGAGAGCACAGGTCACATACCATGTAGGTGGCCCTGTCTATAAACATCGTTTAGTTGAGTGTTTCACATCATGTGAAGTCTGAGAATTAAAATTAGATACTACTTAGTGGATATCCACTTTAGAACTTATCTGGTATTTCCCAGCTTCTTATAGTGATCAGATTCTTTCTAGAAGAAAACATGGCTTTGCAGGCTGAGAAAGTCAGGTGCCAATCAATTCTCTAAGCAAGTGTGTCTGCAGTGGTGTTCAAGGGGAAGTGTGTGATTGTACCTGTTGCTGGCTTTCCCTTTGATGTACTCCAGTGCCCATCCAAAGGCCTGATCCAAAACAAATAAAATTCCTGCCACAGCAAGGTTAACATTCTTAGGGCACTAGAGGTATGTGAGAATAATAAACAAGGTTTGAGATTCTACCTTAAACTGGTAGGCTGTTTACTGAGATCATTTCCTAGGATGCAATTCATTTTACTGCACAAATAAGCCAGCTTTTTGATAGTAGTATTAAGGTCATGCTGCAAAAGTTGAAGCTATAAAAGAACAATTTGATTTTTCTGCCAGCAGGAGCAGTGAGTGCATCCTCTTACCACTTTATTTCTTAATATAAATATCCAAAGAAGCTCCTGAAGTCTTCAAGGAGATAATGGGAACTCGATTTGTGAATAGCAACTTCAGACTGTGAAGCTATTTCTGACAACGCACTACAGTTATCCTAAGTCATTATATATAAAGGCACATTCCAGATGCTGATACTGTCCACATTACGCTATTTGGACAAATTGACTTAATTAAATAGCTAAACAATTTTTCTACATGTAGTTCATTCAAATTAACAAAGAAAAATTTCTAAATTTGGTTTTATTGTTTGTTGAGTTCAGTATTAACTTAAAGATATACTGCCTTTTTGATTCAGATTTAACATTATTGTTCATTTTATCCTCCCTAACACATGACATAATTTTCCACTTTCTACCATTATTCAACAATGATATTAACACTTTGATTTCAATATCAGGTAAATCTCAGTATTCCTTTTCTGTTATCTCATATAGCCTTTTGTATTTTCATTTATATATAAGAAGAGAAAGCTTTGCACCATTATTATTTTTATAGACTTTCATTCCACCTAATTTTTGACTGGAAAATATTATGCTACGAACATCAATCTAGGAAGCTTTAGGTTTCTGGTTTTATTACTATATATCAAGCTTTAATTTTCATGAACTTAATACATAAGTTTCTATATTTATAAATCATAAGACTTAAGCTATTACTGCTTATATCATAAAATATAGGACTATTATCTCTTTGTCTGAGACCTGGAGCGTAGTCTTTTGAAATGGAATTTACTTCCAAATGATTCAAGAGCAATTTAAAATGAATGACTGCAAAGCTAATTTTATCTGCATTTGGCTGCCCATCCATCAGAGAAATAATTCATGATATATTACAACAAAAGGCAACTGGAATTAACTATTTGAATGAGACTTTGGCTTATTTTTAATATTTTGATTAAAATATCCTTTGAAAGACAAAGACTATGGCTTATATTACAAGTAACGTATTAATGGATTCATCGTTTAAATTTAAATGGTGGAATATATAATGCCTTAAATGTATTGGACAACTTGAAAGTACTGCATGATTTCTAACTCTAAAAGAAAAAAACTTTTTTCCTACATTTAAGGAAATAATTTCCAAATAATCCCCATACATTATTAATAGTGACATGAAGTCAGCATGTTATTTGACATGCACTTAGCTGTGAAAGAGAGGCACCTCCTTCTGCCCCAGTTTAAGCCTTTATTATTTCTGACTTTTGCTAACATAAAATCCTAAGTGTTTTCCTGACTACAGTCTCTACTTTGCCATGTGTTCTATACACCATGATCTTAGAAAAGTTTGCTTCCTTTTTCAAATAATTTAATCAATGCAATGTAAAACATGATGGTAAGTTTCTTTTTGCTTATCACATTAGCTAAAATATACTGAATGATTGATGAGGTTTGAGGAAATGTGTATTTGCACATACTGGCTATAGTGTAAATGGTATCACAGTAGAGAGTATTTGAAAATACAAATAAAAACTAAATCTATGTATACACCCAAATAGGTTATCCCACTTCTTGGAATCCCTGTTTCAGACATAATGGCATCAAAATATAAATGTATACAAAGATGTTCACTGCAGCATTGTTTATTTAAACAAATGATACACTGCAACAAAATACAGCTGAAATTAACTATTTAAATGAGTCTGATAACAACTTAACAACAAACTAAGGAATGATCAGATAACTATTAATGATATATCCATCCAGGAGAACACTATTTCATCAATAAAAATAAGGAGGCAAATTTGTATGTATTAAATTAGAAGGGTATCCATTATCCACTAGGCAAATAAAACAAGGTTTCAATCACAAGAAAAAGTGTAAGGCAAAACCTAGAAGCCAAAGCTCAAAAATATTAACAGTAAATACTTTTCGGGGAGAAGAATCAGAGAGCTTTATGGGGAATTTTTTCCCTCTATTTGGAGTGGATTTTTCACATGCTAGATTATGGAGGATTTCTATTTTTTTAATGTGTTTTTGAGTTTGTATTTAAATTAAGAAAAGGGGAAATTAGATAATTCCACATGCAACCTACAGCTTCTGCCTAGAATAACCAGTATTGGTTTCTTCACTACATTAAACCTTCCCAAATCAATGCTACTGACTCCATAAAGCCTTATGTGATGTCTCCACTAACGCCTGTGTTCAAAGATCACATTACTTATAGCTATACAGCATTTATTGCATTCTGACTAGTTATATCTCATTTTTCTCTTATAGTCCATTGTCCTAATTTCTTCATCTGTGTGATCTCTGACTTTAAGATAGTTTACTATATTTCTCAAAATTTGCTCAAAAAATATTCATGGATTATCTTCTATATGCTAGGGCTGTCCTAGCTGCTATAATCAAGCTGCACTTTATCTCTCAATGCAATCTTTTTTCTTATAAAATGAGATAGTGAAATAAAAGATACTAAATTTATGATAATCTGAATTTATAATAAAAATTGGCCAATTAGTCTGGTTATGTAAATAACATGTTTATAATTCATTAATACTTGACTTTCACTTTAATATGCTTATTAATTTTAGTATGTCAGAAAGGTTTGCTAACACAATTGAAACTTAATGGGCTTCCCTGGTGGTTCAGATGGCAAAGAATCTTCCTGCAATGCAGGAGGCCCAAGTTTGATCCCTGGGTTGGGAAGATCCCTTGGAGAGGGAAATGGCCAGCCACTCCAGTACTCTGGCCTGGATAATTCCATGGGCAGAGAAGCCTGGTGGGCTATAGTCCCTGGGTTACAAAGAGTTGGAAACAACAGAGCGACTACACACAACACGTAGAGATTTATATAGTGAATTATGAAAAAGTTCTACCCCTCCCCTCCATGATAAGTTCTACTGTGTTCTTACTCTCCATTAATGGTTAGAGTTATAAATCTTATACTATCATTTTGAACTTCAGGATTCTAATGAATAAAGCAAGAAAAATATCATAGCAAGAAAATATAATAAAGAAAAATGCTCAGAAAAATATTATAGAAACTAAACAATTATCAATAGATAAATAAGACAACATAAATCTTAAGTTAATCCTTATATTTTAACTTAACTAAAAGAATGACTTATACTTTAAAGGAGTCCAATAAAGATTTGAAAATTTAACATTATGCGACCCCATGGACTGTAGCCTACCAGGCTCCTCCCTCCATGGGATTCTCCGGGCAAAAGTACTGGAGTGGGTTGCCATTTCCTTCTCCAGGGGATCTTCCCAACCCAGGGATCGAACCCGGGTCTCCCGCATTCTAGACAGATGCTTTAACCTCTGAGCCACCAGGGAAGCTGGCTTATATTCATATAGCACATATTTACTTCATTCCTGTTAAACTCTTCTGTGACAGTCAGTTTTACAAGTCAAGATGCCAAGAATACACTCCCCAATTATTCAATCAAACACTAATCTAGGTGTTGCTGTGAAGATATTTTCTGGATGTGATTAAGCCCCAAATCAGCTTCTTTGAGTAAGAGAAATTATCCTAGATAAAAGGTGTGTGCTTTATTCCATCCATGGAGAGCCTAATAAGCAGCACTAAGACTTCCCTAGCAACACCTAGGTTACTATTTGATTGAACAAGGGGACGGTAGCCTAGCCGGGCTGACACATAAAGCTGGCCATTACACTTCCCATACTTTATCACCATCTCATTTCATAACTCCTACTCATTCTTCAGGTATCAAACACCCCTTCTTTGGAAGGCCACTCTGCTTCAAATATTGGACATAACCCCCTGTTATCACCTATCACCACCCATTGCTCTCTACTCTTCTTGTTTATAGTTCTTCCTCACTAGAAGGCAAGGTCAAGGGTTAGGAAGAGTTTTTATCTTATTCATTTCCACATTACTGACATGTAGTCCAGTGCCTGGCAAGAACTTCAGCTTTTTTTTTTCCTTCTCATTTGAACTGTTCCTAAAGAAGTTCTATAAGACAGAAATATATAGCAATTACATGAGAAGAAATCCTTGCACAAAGTATAACAGAAGTATATATATTTGAAAGGTGGTTCTTTAGTGTTTATAAGTACACATCCAGTTCCTGTATAAAAAAATTATATCTATCCTCTAAGCAACTGTAAATATCATATATCATGAGGTGTGCATAGCTCTGAACTAAATATATCCCCTCACTAATCAAAGTTGAATTTACAACATTTTATGAGTGGGAAATAACATGCTACATCTGATTATAGTCTCTCTGCAACTCCTTGGCCTCATTTAACACTTGACTTCATTGCACCACTTCCTCCTCTCTGAAACTTCCTCCTCTCTGGGGGACTGTGCATTAGCACTGGATTGCTTCCCATCCTACCTCTGTGACCTTTCTCTTCGTTCTTTCCTGCTTGAATACAGACAGACACTTTTCAAGGTTCCCTCCTTTAGTCTCTCCCTTGGGCATCTCATCCACAATTCTGGCTACAATTATCAGATCATGTCACACATACAACCTTCTGCTCCACCCCCTCTGCTTCTTAAAACCCTTCAATGCCTTTGCATTGACTGAGAATGAAATCAGATTCTTTAGCAAGGCTGACAAGGACCCGCCTGATCTGACTGCTGCTAGTCTCTACATCTCCTTTCCAAGCCTCCTGTCCTTTCCTTGTCATGCTTGAGACAAGCAGACTGGTATTTATATCTCTGAACACACCAAACTCAGTCCCACTTGAGGTCATTTGCACTTGCTCTTCATTTCTCTAGGGAAGATCTTTCACCTCCTTCTTGCCACTTAGGATTCAGCTCAAAATGCCTCCTGGGCAAAGACGGATTCTTGACTACCCAATCTCTATTTGATTTTTTTTTTATTGTTACCAAGTCCGAGCTCGAATTGCTTGCCAATGAATCGAGACCAATGAATCAAGACGAATGAATCGAGAGATCAGTTGTTAGTGCAAGAAATAGTGACTTCATTTGTAAAGAAGCCAACCAAGAAGATGGTGGACTTGTGTTCCAAACAACCATCTTGCCTGAGTTAGAATTCAGGTATGGGAGGCTAACTCCTCGTCTCTGGAAGGTAAGTATTAATTACTTCCTTCCTGCAGTCATCCACAGTTGGGCCTGGTCAGGATGTTTCCTGTTAGCTAAACAAAGGTATTTTAGCTTAATGCTCCTTACCTGGGAGGATGAAGGGTTCCTGGAAATGGGCCATTATATATAATTATGCTTATAGGCAACATCCTTTTAGTGATGAACTTTTAATAGAATACAAATATTTTCCCCTGTTTCATTATCTCCTACCACTATCTCAAATTAGTTTACAAATTAGTTGCTTATTTTCTTTGCCCTTCCCACAGAACTCCAAGCTTTATGAGATCAGAAGTTTTACTCTCTAAACTCAGCATCAACATTAAACTTATCCTTCCCTCTAAAACTAACTTCTTTTGACTCAACCCCTTATTTCTGACTGTAATAGCCTCAAGTGAAGAGCCTGGAGTCCCATCTCCCCACTGAGTTGAACTCATCTATATGGATAAATAAGTGAAAGTCACTCAGCAGTGTGCAACTCTTTGTGACTTCATGGAATTTCAGTCCATGGAATTTCCCAGGTCAGAATACTGGAGTGGGTAGCTGTTCCCTTCTCCAGGGGATCTTCCCAAACCAGGGATTAAACCCAGGTCTCCTGTATTACAGGCAGATTCTTTACCAACTTAGCCACAAGAGAAGCCCAAAAATATTGAAGTGGGTAGCCTATCCCTTCTCCAGTGGATCTTCCTGACTCAGGAATCGTACTGGGGTCTCCAGCATTGCAGACATGCTTTACCAGCTGACCTACCAGGGAAGCCCCATCTACATGCATAGTGCATAAAATCAGCTCTAAATTTTCTCACTCATCATCAACCCTTATTCCCCTTTGTATCACCAGAACTCAAGTTGAGGTCCTACCATTTTCCTGAAATTACTGAAATTACTACTTGTTACTGATTTAGCTTGCTCATGAACTTTTCTTTCTCAATACCTTCTATAACCACATCATTATGTTAGCATTTCTAAACAGAATATGAAATCATAACAGATTTTGCTGGAAACTTTCATTATTCAACAAAACATGACCCCAAATAAGCTGAATTTACCTCATATTACCACCTTTCAGCCTAGTTAGGGAAAACATTGTGTGTGATGCTTGTGGTTGCAGAGGAGTAATTTGTTGCATAATTCAATATCCATATAAAACTTGAGAGCTGGCCTATTTTCCAGAAGAGGAAATGGAGGCCCAACTAATTTAAGTGACTTGCCTGAGACTGCACAGCTATTAAATGGAAGAAATGACCTCTCAGGCTAATATTGAAATTTCATGGCTTTGATACATATTTTTTGATTATGTAAACTCCACGGCACTGCTTCAATCCTCCCTTCTAATTAACTTTACTTGCTGTCTTATTTTTTAGTTACTTCATGCTTATTGCTTATTAATGCTGTTATTTTATTTTTTCTTAATGACAAAGTTACAATACTTACAGATTTTAGTTGACAAAATTATATAATGAACAAATAACAAAAAGGGAAAGTCACTCCTAAGCTCTATCCCACTCCCTGGACCTACCTACTATCAACACTAGTGTGTTTTATTCAGAATATTTCTCTATGCCGTTACTTTGGCAGGTGTGTGTGTGTGTGTGTAAATGTGTGTGGATACATGCCTGCATGCTCGGTTGCTTCTGTCATGTCCAACTCTTTGTGACCATATGGACTGTAGCCCGCTAGGCCCCTCTGTCCATGGGACAAGAATACTGGAGTAGGTTGCCATGCCCTCCATCAGGGGATCTTCCTGACTCAGGGACTAAATCTGTGTCTCCTGTATTACAGGCAGATTCTTTACCCACTGAGCCATCTGGAAAGACTCAGATGGATACATATATGGCATTAAAAATACAAGTGGGATCATGCAGTACATGTTGCTCTCTGTTGACTACTGCTTTCTATAGTAAATTCTGTTCCACTTGATCTATCACTTGCCAGGTAAGTGCCATGACATGCCTACTAAGTTTAGTCTAAGCTGACAGCCAATGTAAGAAAAAAAAGAAAAAAATGCAATTTAAGGCTTTGGTAGTATTTGCATGACATTAAACTTTCTGCAGATGTTTTACAACAAAAACAAACAAGCATCACAATCTTTGTTAATGTTACTATTATCTTCAGCTTTGATATTTGAATTCTGGATCCGTATCTGTCTTTTTCAAAATCATAGTTTACATGTGGCATGTGATCCAAAGTCATATTTCATAAATTCTGCTTACTAAGTGAGGGAACTGATCATGTACCAATATATCCATTTTTTATCTTTTTTGATGGAGCAAGTGACATTCTTTCAAAATTTACTGCTTAAAATATAATATATCCATTATACCAAAGAAGATGGTAAGGGTAGGAATCACCTCCAGCAAGATAAAGGGTTGGTTAATTTTTCTCGTTTCACCTCTCCTGCCACTGGAAATCACAACACTTGACACTAGGTCACAAAATTATTAAACCTTAAAGGAGCAACACTTCCTTCTCCATGTGAGACCTCACTTCTCCTTGACACTTTACTCCTGAAATCCCTTTAGGCTCCTGGCCTTTTCCCCCTGCCTTTAACTCCCGTAACTAATTAAATTTGGACAAGTCTTTGGTGAAAATAGTTTTCCTTCAAAGTTATTCATTCAAAGTTCCCCTTAAGGCATTTTTTTGTCACTTTAGCCCAGCCTGATATCTTTACACAAAGTTGAAAGAAGTGAGCTATTTTTATAAAATAAGAAATCTTTCAAAATCTAAATATACCTGGATGTTTCAGATAAAGACTATATTTCGATATATGACAAATGCCTCAGCATTTCTAGACGTTTACAAGTAAACAAAAAGTTCCAAAAACTCTGGTCTTATTTTAAGACAGTTAAACTTTAAAAACTGTATTATTACACTTAGAAGTAGTTTACTGAGGGTCAATAATTAATAAAAACAGAAAAAAAGATTAACCAACCTGTATAGTTGAACTTATTTTCAATTTCCAATAAGTTTGTTTTGGAAATCATACTGGACTGCAGAATTAAGCAGCATTTTTAATGTTGTTATCTATTTAGAAGACAAAAGTGTTACCATCTTTCTAAATTCCATATAAATAAAAAAGGAGATTAAGACTGGGAACATGGCACTGCTCAATTATTTTCTCTGCTGAAATAAAATTAAAACTTGCCAAGTTGTGAATCACTTTAAACCTATTCCTGTGTTTTATAAATAAGCAGAAAATATTACTTTAATTTTGTTTTACAATATAGAGATCAAGCATGTACCATTCATTGTTGATACAGGCTACTCAGTTCGAGGGCAAAAGACTGAATGAGATTTAACGATGGGCTCTACCATCACTTGCTTAAAGCCAGAGACTTTCCAAGAAGAGGTGAAGGAAGTTTTCTTTGTGAAACCATTTCCTACATTATTTAATAACATTACATTTGCTGTCTCCATTTTTAGCTACCCTGTGTCATGTGACTTTTTATAGTGAAGCCGTTATATTTTCCATAGATGAAAACCTAGGTTTTGAAAGTTTGAGCGTGTTTCCTAAGACTATCAAACCCTTTAATGGAAAAGCTAGGCGAGGAATGCAGGTACTTCCAGCTTAATAAGTCTGAGCGCTGTGTAAGAGGTGCTGCCTCCCACAGTGTGAAAACTTGCAACTTAGCAAATCAATGTCCATAATTCTCTCATAGTACTACTCTTAGAAACAATATAGATACAATAAAAGAATAATAAACACTTATAAAGAACTTACAGATTCTGGACACCCCCTAAGTACTTTAGATTTATTGCCTCACTTAATTCGCACAAGAGCACCATGGATAATGTAGTTATCTCTCCTGTAAAGATGGAAAAACAAAGGCACAGAGAAGCCAATTAACTCGCTTAAGATTCACACAACTAATAAGTGGCAGAAATTTTCTTTAACTGACAGTATATATACTCTTAGAGAATCACCTGATGAATAATCAGCTCTGTGGAGTTTCTCCAGCTAATACCAACATCTATTTATTAGTTACAGGTCAAAATGAGATACACAGATGATAATTTTTTCAATACATAATTTTATAATACTTATCTGCTACATATCACAATGATATGTTCTTATTGTTCTATTTGGTTTACTTTCTAACTTATTTGAACCTACTTTTTTTTTATACTTCTATATTTAACTGCTTTAAATTACCTGTAAAAGCTGTTATGAACTATAAAGGAAAAAAATAGCAAATCATTACCCACAGCACTGAGAGGAACAGAGAAACAGGGCAGTATCGATATGTGTAAGAAATTTGAAAGTTGTTTACCCTATAGAATAAGATATGAGCACTGTTAAAATGATTGTGAAATAAGTAATAGTAAGCTAAGACAATTTGTAAAAAGATTATAAAGAAAATATTCTAAGACATGTAGTGCAACTCAAATGCAAAATTCCACAGCTTTTAGCTATTATTCTTGAGCCAGAAATCTTAACTTGCATTCTCCCCATCTACGAAGGGCCTCTCCAGAATATATATAATATAAATAACGACTATGAACTAATGTAAACTGAGGCAGAGGACAGAGATTTGTAAAAAGGCAGAGGCATCGAAAACAGAGCTCTTATTTTATTACAGGAGGTAGATTTCCTTTAACGGTATCCATTTTCCTTTTACCAAGGCCTCTGTTTTATCAAATCTCCAAAAGAGAAATAGGAGTTGACAATCTTTACAAATATAAAGGATGCAAACGATTTGTGGAGAGGAGGAATAACCAGGTTTCCTCACACTAAGGAGGTATTTTTTTTTATCAGAAATGCACTCATGCCTAGAAAATCTAGGTCTTTGAGCACATGCGGTTATTTTCAGAAAGGCATACCCTTTATGTCTTCCACTTCAGTGAACTCAGGGAGTGAAAAGCCATTCTGTGAACGCAGCTAGTTCATTGACATTAGAGGCATATCATTTTCCCAAAGTTTGAGAGAGCAATGGATTGATTTCAGGGTTCACAGTGGGGCAGGGTAAGATAGCACGGCTCACAGGGCTTTCAGAAACAATATAAATTCATAGACCTATTTCAAGGTTTCAGGAAGATGTGATAAAGTACTGGGTTGGGTTACATGTTTCCTCCAGCAGGGACTATTTTATCCACTCCTCCTAGATAAGTCAGGCTGATTTGTTGTTTTCATGCTCTGTTTTTCTTCAAATCTACTTAAATAAGCAGGTTGATTTCAGGGCAGACCCTCCCCCTAACTCCCTCTTCCTCTGTACGGGTTCAACTCAAGTTCTTGTGAAATCATTATCCTTCTCATCCCTTCCAGACTGACTGCTGCAAAAAGTGAAGCAGAAAGTCAACAAAAACTGAACTAGAATAAAATGTGGTTATCAAGGTTGTGCTGCTCTGTGCAAATGTGGATGCAGAATCATGCAGTATTTATGAAGATATCTCCTATGCAGGGCAGCTGTGGGCGGTTCGAATGTCTGTGCCTCTTTCAAGCACACACAAATCCCTCAGGCCAATGTGCCACTTGAGTTCCACCAAAATCAGAACCACATCCAAAGCAAAGCAAATCAAGTCTTTTCAATGGTTAGGAGAGGAGAGAAACAAGGAAGCTATATGAACTTGTTTCTGTTGAAATCACTGAAAATACTACAGGGACAGTTTTCACTTCTATGATCTGTCAAGGAAAATCAAGCTATCTTTTTTTCATAAATTGGGAAATCAGGTTGAATCCTACTAAACCAAAGACTCAAAAAATATTCTCATGATTCCCATTATCAATTTACCCATTTACAACTTGTGACTCTTCAGTATCTCAGAATACCATGTTGTAGGTCTAAAAATGCCTTTACTGTTAATTACCTACAAACTTGAATCTTCACAGGAATGGCTAAATGAATGACAGAAAATGTGCAAGACACATTGGACTCAGTGTCAGAAGACTTACATCGCCAAGACATCCATCCCTTCTGAGCCTTAGTTTCATCACCTGTTAATGGAAGATACTGTAGTGAAAACATGTAGTTTTTCTTTGCTCATCATCCATTTCCTCTTGTTTTGTGACAGAAATGTCTCCTACACTCTCAGGCTATAGAGGACACCTCCAGCCTATCAGAGCATTCTGGTCCTATGACCACAATTACTGGTGTGATGTGAGCATGTGACCCAAGATAGTGCCATCAAAATGAAATATGGGATTTTGTTGTCCTGGAAACAAAATGGTTCCTGAAAGGACTGGGTGTTAGTGACCATCTTGATGTGAGACAGAAAGAGCCAGCTTGAATGGAGCCAACACAGAGAAAGGCAGAGCAGAGAGCTGTAGGAAGAATATGTTGAAATTATCACTCAGGTCAGTGGACTTGATTGCCACTGAAGTTAGATGGGTCTATTCTGGGATTTTTTTTTTTTAATGTGAAACACTAAATTCATTTTTTTTTCGATTTAGACTTGTTTGATTTGATCTTCTTTCACTTGCATCCTAAAAATTCCTCACTGTTACAGTGTGATGCTATGCTATGCTAAGTCACTTCAGTCGTGTCTGACTCTGTGCGACCCCATAGACTGCAGCCCACCAGGCTCCCCTGTCCCTGGGATTCTCCAGGCAAGAACACTGGAGTGGGTAGCCATTTCCTTCTCCAATGCATGAAAGGGAAAAGTGAAAGTGAAGGCGCTCAGTTGTGTGCGACTCTTAGCGACCCCATGGACTACAGCCAACCAGGCTTCTCCGTCCATGGGATTTTCCAGGCAAGAGTAGTGGAGTGGGGTGCGATTGCCTTCTCCAACAGTGTGAAGGCTGAGCTATATAATGATATACTGATATGAATAACGTTTTTGGAAAGTTTTTATTTGTTTAAAAGCTAAAATCCTTGGCTTTATAAAATATATTTGCATTTTTGTTCAATTAAATGTACAAACTTTTTAAAAAGTTTCTTATGTCATGGGACTCTACCAGGGCTTGACAACATTAAGAATAAGAAATAAAACTAACCTAGGGGTTTATAGGCAAGTAGGGACACAAAAAAGTGTTAAATAATTATAGGATACTGTTAAAATGGTAAAAACCATGGACAATATAATATGTAGAACCACTGCAGATGGTGACTGCAGCCATGAAATTAAAAGACGCTTACTCCTTAGAAGAAAAGTTATGACCAACCTAGATAGCATATTGAAAAGCAGAGACATTACTTTGCCAACAAAGGTCCATCTAGTCAAGGCTATGGTTTTTCCAGTGGTCATGTATGGATGTGAGAGCTGGATTGTGAAGAAAGCCGAGAGCCGAAGAATTAATGCTTTTGAACTGTGGTGTTGGAGAAGACTCTTGGGAGTCCCTTGGACCGGAAGGAGATCCAACCAGACCATTCTGAAGGAGATCAGCCCTGGGATTTCTTTGGAAGGACTGATGCTAAAGCTGAAACCCCAGTACTTTGGCCACCTTATGCGAAGAGTTGACTCATTGGAAAAGACTCTGATGCTGGGAGGGATTAGGGGCAGGAGGAAAAAGGGACGACAGAAGATGAGATGGCTGGATGGCATCACTGACTCGATGGATGTGAGTCTCAGTGAGCCCCAGGAGTTGGTGATGGACAGGGAGGCCTGGTGTGCTGCAATTCATGGGGTCGCAAAGAGTTGGACACGACAAGGTGACTGAACTGAACTGACTGTATTACACAACTCTAGGGGACGCCATTCACACCACAGCTTATGTGTCATCCCCTGGAGTCATGGGCTTCCCAGGTGGTGCTAGTGGTAAAGAATTTGTCCACCAACACAGGAGACGAAGGAGAAGCAGGTTTGATCCCTGGGTGGGGAAGATCCCCTGGAGTAGGAAATGGCAACCCACTCCAGAATTCTTGCCTGGAAAATCCCATGGACAGAGGAGCCTGGCAGGCTAAAGTCCATGGTGCTGCAAAGAGTCGGACATAACTCAGTGACTTGTGCTGTGTTGTGTGTTACTGGAGTCATGCATGGAAACCAAACTCAACTACACCTCTCTCGGCTGATAGGCTGAGCCAGCTAACACTTGCACTATCAAGTATTTTCAATCTCTATAATGGTTCTTGGCTGTCTCATTTTTTAAATGAACTGATTATTGCCCGCTAGATCTGCGTTTTTAAGAAGAGCTCCTGGCAGACAGCTGGCACCACAGGTTTACCATTACACAGACCAGACACAAATCTCACTGGTCTTCCTTGGCTGTGCTATCGTTTGTTAGTGATCAGTTGGCAGAAGTACCATTAAATCAATCATCTGCAAACATTAAATGTCGCATTTCAGGAGTACAGAGGTCTTTGGGCAGTGGGAGATTCATTGAACATCAGATTAATTATTTGGCAAAACAAGTGCAGCTTTTATGACTCAAAGGTCATTTACAACAACATACTTTCACACTGTTGCCTCAGCGATAATACTTCATTTTAAGTGGCAAAATCAAACTGTAAGTAAATTAGTACCCAAATTAATCCAACAGCTGTGTGTTTTGATAGTGATTAATATGCACTGTATAAAAGAGGTTTTGCTTCTCTCTTGTTCTCAGTCACAAAAGAGAGAGAGAAAAGTTCTTTGGTATAATGCCTCTTCTGAAGCAATGCCAAGGTAGTTCATTGTTTAGTTACCAAAAAAAAAAAAAAAAAATACACTGAGAGCTTCTGGGCAATGCTGCTGCTTTTCTTTTCTGATAGAATAACAGCCACAGTTCCCCTTGAAACTCTAGGTGAGCTTGCCTGACGCCTCACTCCTGGAGTCAAACCGAGAATAGAGCACCTCTAGTTAGGCAATGGCACCCCACCCCGGTACTTTTGCCTGGAGAATCCCATGGACGGAGGAGCCTGGTGGGCTCCAGTCCATGGGGTTGCTAAGAGTCGGACACGACTGAGCGACTTCACTTTCACTTTTCACTTTCATGCATTGGAGAAGGCAATGGCAACCCACTCCAGTGTTCTTGCCTGGAGAATCCCAGGGACAGGGGAGCCTGGTGGGCTTCCGTCTATGGGGTCGCACAGAGTCGAACACGACTGAAGCGACTTAGCAGCAGCAGCAGCAGTTTACAGAGAAAAACAGCTTCAGCCCCTGGGCTTGGGTGGACTGCTTTTATTAGATGGGACATCTTACTCTTTTGGAAGAAGAAATTGCAACCCAGCATTTAAACCATGCTGGCCAAAATTTATCTTTGGATAAAATATCGAGATGACAAATCTGTATACATTCACATATGTGTTTATCAACATGGTTAGATTGGCCACTATCTTGGCTGCATGTTCAGAATTACCTATTTCCATCATCCATTCCTAGTCCAACTTGCTGCCATCTTACCCAGGATGCGAAATTTTCTAAAGTGTCCTCTGGTCTGCATGCTGCAAAATACCATTGGTTTGGAGGCTGAAAGGTCTGACTCTCAGCTGAGCTAGCAAAATACAATTGTGGTCCCTTGGCTTGTACTAATAGTCTGCTGTTTAGAGGTGTGGTTGCTTTCAAGAACTATAATCCATTACTGACATGGGGGTGTACATAATTTGACTCTTGGTATGATTCCATACATGGTACAGTGAGGTAGTTTCAAATACATCTATAAAGTGTTTTGACTTTTAATTCCCAGGCTGATTGATATATTATTCCTATTGACACTATAATTATATTTGCAGCTTTGGTGTAGCTGCTAAAAGTCTTAGACCCAAATTTGTGGTGAAGTTAAAGTTGTTCAGTCATGTCCAACTCATGGACTATATACAGTCCATGTAATTCTCCAGGCCAGAATACTGGAATGGTTAGCCTTTCCCTTCTCCAAGGGATCTTCCCAACCCAGGGATCGAACCCAGGTCCCCTGGATTGCAGGCGGATTCTTTACCAGCTAAGACACCAGGGAAGCCCTGTGGGTAAACCATATGCTGGGTTTACAGAGAAGTCAGTGCAACTCAGTGACTTGGAGTCCAGGCTTGAAGGCCAGGTGGCAAGTTTCCAACATGGGTTCTGCCTCTTTAACTCTGTGACTTAGAACATGCATCTGATGTCTTTTTTTAATCTGTAAGAAGTTCTGACTAGCTAAGGTTACTGTAAGGATTAAATGAGTTTCTACATGAAAAGTGCCTGGCCTTGAGTACACATTGAATAAACATGTCATCATCATCATAAATTCATTATCATCATAGCCTTGATGATTTTCCTGCCTTAGCAACTTCCTCTATGATTTATCTCATTCATTGCAGTTTATGTATTTTTCTAAGCAGTGCCAAATTCTTTATCGAGCACAGTTCAGTATAAACAAAATAAAACATCATAATTTATTCTTTTAATTTTCTAACAGAAATAGTACTCCACTTTGCTTTTACAAGCACATCCTTATTGAAAATTTTATTTCATAAAGCTGTTTGAAGATTATATTTCAAACAGAATATGCTACAAAAATGCTACTTCTAATAGCTTATGCCATATTTAAAACTGGTATTATCAACACCAGATATGTGCTGAAATGTCAGGTGGTCTTTTCAAACACAGATCACTTTCTAACAAGTTAAAACCACATGTTTAAATATCAATGCGTATGAGAAATTATTGAGAATAAACAACACAAAATGTAAGTGAAATAATGAGATCCGAGTTTTCTGGGATCCTAGTGATCTCTAGAGATCTGAACTCTGGCAGTGGCACTCACCTGTAGGACAGTATCTGTGTTCTAATCCAGGACTTAACTGTTGTGTACCAAGCCCCCAGGATTTCTTCACTCTAAGGAATTTCCTGAGAAGTATTTATTTAATATCCAAATTATCAGCAATAATCTATGTCTTTCTTTCATTTGAAGAAAAACTAAATTTGGTTCTTTAGAATATCATGGGACAAATATAAGGTAAACCACTGTCTGTTCTTGTCAATAAAACAGCATGAAATTACCTACTTTTCAAAAGAGAAAGGTACAAGTTTGAGTTTTCTAAGAAATGAAGTCAAGGTAAGCATTAATTTTATATTACTAAAATACATGTGATGTTGAAAATACTAATCAACTTACAAATTATATTTTACCCAAACTAAGAGATGGATGAATCACCATATCCTTTTATCTTAAACTTCTTAAGAAATCTAAACTGCCTGGAGTGTTCAACAATAACAGAGACAACAAAGTTAAAATTCTAGTCATCTTCCTGGATTCTTCTAAGTCTTGAGAAATTGCTTTAGAGTCTAAAATCTTTCATTTAAATAAAAGTTTAAGCTAGACATACTGTTCATTATAAAATATAACAAGAAGCTATTACTGGTAGGACCTTTGTTAAAATAAAATGCTAGCTGGAAACCTAATTGGAAAATAATTTGTAAAGTATAATTGACCCCTGAACAACAACAGCTTGAACTGTGTTAGTCCACTTATGGGCAGGTGGCACTGGTGGTAAAGAAACTGCCTCCAAGGCAGGAAACATAAGATGTGGGTTCAATCCCTGGGTCCGGAAGAGCCCCTGGAGGAGGGCATGGCAACGCACTCCAGGATTCTTGCCTGGAGAATCCCATGGACAGAGGAGCCTGGTGTGTCACAGTCCACAGGGTCACAAAGAGTCAGACACGACTGAAGCAACTTAGTGTGAAGACACGCAAGCCACTTATATGTAGGCTATTTTCAAAGGCAAATACTACAGCACTGCATGATCTATCGTGTGAATCCATGGATCAGAGGAACCTCAGATACAGAGGGCCAACTATAAACTCTACTTTGATATTTCAACTGTGTGGAGGGCTTATGCACGTTACTCCTATGTTGCTCAAGGGTCAACTACAGTTCCATATTAAAACCCCTCCATGATCTTCTGATTACACCAGTCAAACTTAACTTTGTATTTTTTAATTGTTAAGTTTATTTTGGTCACATTTAACAGCAGAGCTGAACAATGAGCTTGTCATTTTAAGATAATAACTTCTCTTTGTGAGGTAGTTTATGCCAAAACATTTCTATTTGTGCCCAAGTATAACCTGCAAAGAGTTAGACATCACTGAGTGCATGCACACACACACACACACACACACACACACACACAGAGTTTGCAATGATATCAGGTCTACAGGCAGCTAAAGGAAGCAGAGGCATATTAAATTCCTTCAAAGGAATTTAAGAAGTTAATATCTTGCATTTGATTAGTCTCTTAATGTTCAAAAAGAGTATCTTCATTGAGACCTGTGAGATCAGGCAGGGAGGGGTTTTAATTAATCCCCATTTTAATGTAATGATATTCTTACTAACAGATCCCCAAGTCATACTTCTGATCAATGGTAGCTCGGACCTCAAGTTTGGACCTTCTCACTTCTTCAGTCCTTTTTAACACTATGCTTTATGCCATCTGATGCAGAGAGCCAACTCACTGGAAAAGATCCTGATGCTGGGAAAAATTGAGGGCAGGAGAAGGGGACAACAGGAAATGAGATGGTTGGATAGCATCAACTATTCTATGAACATGAGTTTGAGCAAATTCTGGAAGATGGTCAAGGACAGGGAATCCTGGTGTGCTGCAGTCTACAGGGTGGCAAAGAGTTGGACACGACTTAGCAACTGAACAACAATTTAAGCTACTTTCTTTGAATTTAAATAGTCTAAACATTTTGCATATTAAATATTTATACTTATCCTCTAAAATATGGATTTCCATTCCTCATAAATCTTATGGTTACTCCAAGAAAACTGGAATATACTACGATTAATTATACTTTCCTGATTATATTCAAATTTTTAAACATTTTAAGTATTATACTAATATATCTTTGTTTTGATGTTTAAACTTTTCACATAGATTCATTTGAATGATTCACGTAGCTTTTAGTTTACCTACTAAAAGTAGGTATTTACATGGCCTACCATACTTAGCTCACAGTAGGTGTTTAAGAATTCTTTTTGAATTGACCATCTTCTATCTAAGGAGATGTTTGTAGACTTTTGTTAGTAATAGAATACAAATAGTACATTCAGAAAATTATTTTATATTATCTTCCCTAGAAATGGCTGACAAATTCATTCTGATGAAAGACAGATATGGTACACTGAATAGATGCTTTCACAGAAGCATTAAAGCCCAAGAAAATAACCCAGACACAGTTTAAATTAGCCTCTGGTGTGCTGACAGCCCATTCAGCCTTGTGTATGAATACCTCTTTCATGATTTAAAAACATTTTGACGTCTAAAATAACATTAAATCTAGTTATCTGTGATGTATGAAATTATAATACATCACAACTGAGTAGTTCAATTGAACACTGAGGTATTTGGAAAAGCAAATTCAATAACATAATATGTCTACATTTTTCCCTCTACCCATAGAATCTGAGTAAAAACTTGTGTTATTACAGTATCTTTTTTCTGACTGTTAATTTCAAAACACTTCAATAAAATACAGACTTACAACTATGCTTCAGGTCACTTTATGGAATTGGTAAAAAAATATTAATTGACCTTAAAAATATGACATTAAAAAAAAAGACCCAGGAACAAAAAAAGGCAATAACATCTCACAGGGCAGTATGTTGAAAGCTAGGCCAGCTCTGATGACTGCTAATGTTTATTTATGATGCATTTTATTAAGCCCTTTGACTTTTTCAAGGGGCCACCTGTAAAGCAGTTATGATTTATAGATTTTAGGAATGTGTTCTATTCTCAGTCCTAACTCTTCAAACCACGTGTTTGAGACTTTCCTAAAATTCAATAAGTATAAGAACCTAAGCCAGAACTTAAACAAATACAAACATAATGTGAACCATGTAGGCAATTTAAAATTTTCCAGTAATCATATTACCAAAAAAAAAATTTTTTTAACTCAATATATCAAAAATATTGTAACTGTTAACATATATTCAAAAATTTATTGACATTTTACATTTTTTTCCTTGACTATGCAATTTAGTGTGTATTATATTTATAATTCTAGTGATCTCAATTTGAGAGCTAAATTTTCACTAGAAATTTGGTTTTCATAAAGTTTATAGTTCAATAACTATAATAGATGCACACACCCCAAAATATTCCAAACATACTTTAAATATTTTCTAATAACTGACTTCAATATCAGCTTGCATGCCAAGTCGCTTCAGTCATGTCTGACTCTTTGTGACCTTAAGGACTGTGATTTTCCAGGCAGGAATACTGGAGTGGGTTGCCATTTCCTTCAGCAGTGGATATTCCCAACCCAGGGATCAAACCTTCACTTCTTATGTCCCCTGGATTGCCAGGGGACATTAGTTCTTTAGCACTAGTGCCACCTGGGAACCCAGTACCAGTTTTAAATTTAAATTAATCAAAATGAAACAAAATGCAGAATTCAATTCCTGTCCTACTAGCAATGTTTTAAGTCCTCAATCATTCAGTGTAGCTAGGGTTAAGTATTAGATAGCAGCAACAAAACAAATTAAACAAGTTTTGAAAGGATCAGTAGGCAAAGTAGGACAAAAGAAGAAGGATGGCAGTTTAGAGGAAGAAAAGGAGTAGAAATGGTAAATGTGAATAAAGCTCTTTTGTAAGCCACAGCTTCCCAGGTGATACAAGTGGTAAAGAGTCCACCTGCCAATGCAGGAGACTCAAGAGACCAAGAGACACAGGTTTGATCCTTGGGTCAGGAAGATCCCCTGGAGAAGGAAATGGCAACCCAGTTCAGTATTTCTTGCTTGGAAAATTCCACAGACAGAGGAACCTGGCGGGTTACAGTCCATGGGGTCGCAAAGAGTTGGACATGACTGAGATGTCAGCTGTATGCCAAATTAAAAAAAAAAGGTTTCCAAGATTATTTAATCATTTTGTAGTTTTCAGAACAATTTTGCCATTGGTCTATCTGCTATCTACAAGAAAATACAGAACACATTATTAAGGTTAGAATAGAGCTAGTGAGCATCCATTTCAAATCCGTTTTATCAATAAGAAAAATTTAGTCTAGAGTTGAACTAGTCACTGTGGCTGGTGGGCACTGAAATATGGCTAGTCCAAACTGAGAAGTGGTATAAGTATAAAATATGCAATGGATTTCAAAGATTCAGCACACACACACATGCACACAAACACACACACAAAAGATAAAAAATGCCTCATTGATAATGCTTTAAGATTGAATACATGTTAAAATAATCAATATTTTGGATTCAGTAGACTATATTATTAAAGTTAATTTTATTGGTTTATTTTTTAACACAGCTACTAGAAATGTCATGTGTCCTATGTGGTTGCATTATATTTTTACTGGACAGAACTGTCTACAGAGAGAGCTAGCATTTGCTTGCATCACAGAGTTACTCCTGAGGTTGCACTGCTTGGTTTTTGGTTTGTTCTGGGCGTGTTACTTCTGATACTCCCAGAACTCTTCTTCACCAATATGATGCCAAGTAAACGATGCATATTCTAGGCCACATGGGGCTTTATGACCTGGTTTCCTGTTGCTGGCTATCTCAAGCAAAGTTAGGGTGGACTCCAGGGTCTACATGAAAAGGAAGGCTTATCTGTACTCATTGTCAGCTAATTGCTGTTTTGTTCTGTTAACCTTTTTCTGCTCACTTATGTTTGGCTGTTTGATGCGTACTTTTCCTTCTTTAGGAGTTTTGTAGCAAACTGTTACCACCCGTTGTGGATGACTCCATGCAATTATTGCACTCAGCTTTACATTTTTATCACAGTAGGACAAAGGCATCATGAGAAAATCACTCTGCGAATGATTATGTGAATGAAATAATCACTGGGTTTTTCAAAACTTCATGTAATTAAAAATAATACTCTGTTCAAAGTGGTCATGCATTCCTTAACAGGCAGGCAATCTAGAAGGAAAGCTATAGTTTTATTTCAGCCTCATTCTTTACATTGCCTATCTAGTTATCAGGAGATCTGTGTAGCAAGGTCCTGAGGTTGTCAAAAAAAGACTTCTGCTGCCCACTCTACTACACTCTCATTGGTTGGGAAAGAGGGGGAAATAGCTTTAATGGTGTTATACCAAGATGCTTGGGTTCCCTACTGGCTCAGTAAAGAATGTGCCTGCAATCCAGGAGACCCAGTTTCAATCCCTGAGTTGGGAAGATCCCCTGGAGAAGGGAATGGCAACCCACTCCAGTATTCCTGCCTGGAGAATCCCATGGACAGAGGAACCTGGTGGGCAACAGTCCATGAGGTCACAAAGAATTGGACAGAACTGAGTGACTAACATAACACAAATAACCAAGCTGTTTAGCGATTGTTCCAGTCTGTGTTGCTTAGGTTGTTTATACACATACCGAAGAACTGGTATCTGGGAACTTCAGCTTGGGAAACCTCTGAAAGTGGTCTCATCATGCACATCCGGTTTGAGGACCTTCTTTGATAAGCGAGTCACCCATATGTGAGCTGAGCATGCCATCTGAGCACAGAGCACTGTCACCAAGCCCTCAATGCAAAGCGACCCAGGGTGCTTGCTGATTTTGCCGAGTTGCCAACACCCCATCCGATGCTCACTGCCTTTTGTGAAGTTTCCTGGACCCTATCATGAAAACAGAAAGTTTCCTTCCACACCACAGACTCTCAGCATTTAGTCCTTGGAATGAATTTGACTGTAGCTCGGGGGCTTTAGCACAACACACTCTTGCATGGCCCAGATAACGAGGCGCAGATTTCTACCCTGACATATAACACTGTGGTAATTTGCCTCCAAGAATCCCATGAAGGGAACCCTTAGGAAACGAAATAGTCAAACCTCATTAAAAATATACCATTTAATAATACCATTTACAAGCACAGACTTTCAGCAGGAAACATAAAAGACCAGAGTTGCACAGAAGGCCCGCTGGAGGTCCATCAACTTCTGAACTTCCTTCTAAAGGGCTGATAAGGTTGCCTGTAAGACTGAAACAGAAAATAGCTAATGGAATTCACCTTTTTAAAGGTTAATCTTGGTGGAAGACAAGAAGTTGAATGGCAGTTTATGAAAACACTGACTTTAGCACCCCATGTGAGTACCTGTGTGTATTTCAAATACATATAACAACACACTCTCTAGTTTTAAGAAATAATTATTTTTCTAATTACTAATTCCAGTGAATTTCTAGAAGAAGCAGGCTGGGATATTAATTACATAATAGCTGCCTTTTTCTCTCAGAATTATTTACCCAAAACCTCACTTATAAATAGAAGAGGCATATCCTTGGGAATAGAATGTGAAAGGCATGGGATTTTAACACATTTATTTTCCTAATAAAAATTTAACAAAGGCTAGTAGAGATGGACAGGAAAAGAAGGAATATACTCAGGGGACTATGCCTAACATTTGTCAATTACTTTATGGCTTGAATAATATATGGCTGATGTCATTAAACAGTTTGATATTCTTCCTTTGTCATTATGGTCACATTTAATTGATGCCACTGTCTCAGAAAGAATTTCTAAGATTTTGAATTAATATTACATTTGTTGAGAACCTACCATATGCAGACACAGTACTTGGTACTTAAGTACCCAGCCTTCTTCATCCTTACAACAATCAGCTCAAGTATGAGCTTCATGAATAGTGAGGAAACCAAGAGTGAGATCAGGTTCCCTAAGCTCATGTGATTTGTATGTACAGAAAATTGGATGCTGGTCTGCCTGACTGTAGAGCGTGGGGTTTTCCATTAAGCTACACTGCTACCATGAAAAGAGTTATGAGATGATAAATATGAAATTTTAAAGATACATTACTAGTAGTTACCACTGGACAGAGTATTAATTTAGGCTGCAGAAGCCTTCAAACAGTTGTTTCTTGGTAATAGAAAATAATGTCAAACCTCTCTTAGGATAGACAAAAGTATGTGTCTTAGTCTTCCTTTCCAGACTCAATATGATGAAGAACCAAAAATATGATTCCAAGGCTGACTGAGACTTGTAATATCCTTACTTCTATAAGTAAATGTTATAATTTCTATCACCCATTTCTACTAAGCTAACAGACTGAATCTTTATGTTGAAAAAAGCACCTGAGATAAGGTTGGGTGACTATTACGTACTAGCATTACTACAGTAATTATGAGAAAATGAGAAGGAAATGGCAACCCACTCCAGTGTTCTTGCCTGGAGAATCCCAGGGACGGTGGAGCCTGGTGGGCTGCCGTCTATGGGGTCACACAGAGTCGGACACGACTGAAGTGACTTAGCATAGCATTAGCATGAGAAAATGAGTACTGAGGTTTCTTTTTCAAGCCTGGTGGTAATATGATTTTTTTAAATTGCTTGAAATAGCATGTCGATTAAGCTTAGGGTTGATTTAAGTGAGCTAAAATTTTTGGATGGACTAATGTTCACAGTAACTGTTTATCAATAAACAGAAGTCTCTAATGTCTAAGTCCTTGGCATTGCCCTTTACCTAATGATCTAAACACTGTATAGATAAATAAGAAATGAACCTATCATGAAACTACCCATGCTTTTAGTAATATAGAATACAATATGTCTATACTTTAGTGACACTTAACAAAACTACAAAATTTTTGCTCATAACTCTCCAACATTTAACACTAATTTTGAGCAATTCACATTTCAGTTACTCTAATTATGCAACAGAACAATCTTTAAATCAGTCAGGCAAGAGATAGCACATGGGTGACATTAACCATGAGATCTCTTCAGTCTTTTGGCTGATAACAAGTTGAAATACTGTTCAGTGAATAACTTTCTGTCTAAATGCTGAATTATCCAAGTTTATGGCTTCTAAAGAAAATGTCATAACTTTCTTAGTAGTTCATAATTCTATATGTATGTCTCTGTGTGTATATACATTTCTCTGTTATACCTCTTTAGGTAGCCTGAGAGGGCATTAGTTCAATTCAGTTGCTCAGTCCTGTCCGACTCTTTGTGACCCCATGAATTGCAACATGCCAGGCCTCCCTGTCCATCACCAACTCCCAGAGTTTACTCAAACTCGTGTCCATCAAGTCGGTGTTGCCATACAGCCATCTCATCCTCTGTCATCCTCTTCTCCTCCTGCCCCCAATCCCTCCCAGGATTAGGGTCTTTTCCAATGAGTCAACTGTTTGCATGAGGTGGCCAAAGTATCGGAGTTTCAGCTTTAGCATTATTCCTTCCAATGAACCCCCAAGACTGATTTCCTTTAGAATGGACTGGTTGGATCTCCTTGCAGTCCAAGGAACTCTCAAGAGTCTTCTCCAACACCACAGTTCAAAAGCATCAATCCTTCATCCCTCAGCCTTCTTCACAGTCCAACTCTCGCATCCATACATGACCATTGGAAAAACCATAGCCTTGACTAGATGGACCTTTGTTGGCAAAGTAATGTCTCTGCTTTTCAATATGCTATCTAGGTTGGTCATAACTTTCCTTCCAAGGAGTGAGCATCTTTTAATTTCATGGCTGCAGTCACCATCTGCAGTGATTTTGGAGCCCAGAAAAATAAAGTCTGACACTGTTTCCACTGTTTCCCCATCTATTTCCCATGAAGTGATGGGACCAGATGCCATGATCTTCGTTTCCTGAATGTTGAGCTTTAAGCCAACTTTTTCACTCTCCTCTTTCACTTTCATCAAGAGGCTTTTTAGTTCCTCTTCACGTTCTGCCATAAGGGTGGTGTCATCTACATATCTGAGGTTATTGATATTTCTCCTGGCAAGGAGAGGGCATTAAAGAAAAATGAATAAGTCAGCTTTGTTTAAGATTATTAAATTAAGACAAAGAGTAAACTTTATTTTTCTTTACCTCAATTGCTGATTTGAACCAACATGGATGATATGGGGAAAAAAAGAGAGTTTAAGAGTTCCACATTGCCTTCTCCTGTGGAAGGGATACTTGGTGGATAATTAATGATTGTATGTATATTTAATAGCATAGTACGACTTCCCTGGTGGCTCAGACGGTAAAGCGTCTGCCTACAATGAGGGAGACTTGGGTTCAATCCCTGGTTGGGAAGATCCTCTGGAGAAGGAAATGGCAACTCACTCCAGTACTCTTGCCTGGAAAATCCATGGATAGAAGAGCCTGGTAGGCTACAGTCCGTGGGGTTGCAAAGAGTCAGACATGACTGAGCGACTTCACCTCAATAGCATAGTACAGACTGTATATTATAGAGTTACCAAGGAAAACTGTTGAAAAAGTTGTTAGGAAAAATTTTTAATCAAATCAAAGACTTGAAATTTGAGTTAACATTTCAATTCTTGTGACTGGCTAAAGATGGTTTCCTTCCTTAAAGTTGACTTCTTTCCCTGCATACTTGTATTCCCTTCCCTGACTTTAGTCCATAACTCATCAATCTAGGTTTCTAAACTTCTATGTGTCAAGTGCAAGTTGCCTTCTTTTTGGACACTTTCACATAAATATGCAACTCACATCTCCAAATTCAACCCGTTCAAGGTGGAGGGAAGGGAGGATGTAAAAAACCACCAACAAGGTAATTTAAATTTACCCGAGTTTTATACAATGACCACCAGTCTGACCCTCTTTCTGTGTTCCTTAGCTCAAATATAATTAATTAAATATACCTTTCTCTTAAGTCAACAAAGTTAGAAACATGGGAATCAAGTTTAATTCTTCCCTTTCCCTTACTCCTCACAATCACTCCATTTTCAAGTTCTGTGCTTTGTACCCCTGACACGAGCAGACTCCAGGAGACAGTGAAGGACAGGGAAGTCTGGCATGATGTAGTCCATGAGGTCACAAAGAGCTGGACAGGACAGCAACTGAACAACAACAACAGCAACCCCTGGCATGTTTCCACATTTCACTCCGTTTTCCTTTACAACAGCTTTTAGCTGAATCCTCCCCAGCTTCTCCTGAATTACTGACAGAAGTGCCTATCTGTTCTTCTTGCTGGTATCAAAATACTACAATGCCTATGGTTTTTTGTTTGCTTTGATAATGCAATTTAATGCTTCCCTTGCGGTTCATCTGGTAAAGAATCCACTTGTAATGTGGGAGACCTGAGTTTGATCCCTGAGTTGGTAAGATCCCCTGGAGAAGGGAAAGGCTACCCACTCCAGTATTGTGGCCTAGAGAATTCCACAGATTGCATAGTCCATGGGGGTCACAAAGAGGTGGACACGACTGAGCTACTTTTACTTTCAATCATATTACTAACTTTCTCCAATATCCTTTCTTGTTCCCCATTTATCTTTGGCATTAAAGTCAATCATCTTGTATTTACATTCAAAGTCTTTTATAAAATGGCCCTCATCCACTTTTCAAGCCTCATTTGACTTCACCCTACCCTACCATAGGACTTCTATTCTTGGCCTTAATCCTTAATTCCTGACCCCTGATTCTTATCTTTAATCTTCATTGATTATAATTACAACCCTTGTCTCTCATCTAGCACTCTCAATTTGTCTTACTCTGCTCCACTTTTTTTTTTTTCCTCGTACAGCATATCACCTTCCAATCTATCAATATTTTACTTATTTCTCTATTATTTACTGTTAATTTTTATCTCACTAGAATTCAGGTTCCACTGAATAGGGATTTTTGTTCATCTATATATTTATCATTTCAAATGACTAGAACAGCTTTAAAAACATAGTGAGTATTTAACACTTACCTGTTGAATGAAAAAATTCCCTGAATGACATTGTTCCTTGTATCTTCTGTTTTCAAGATGCCCTTATCGCTTTTCTAGCTACCCATCCTATAGCTGGCAAAATCTTGCTTCTCCTTAAACTCATAGATCTAATATTATCTTATTTTTTTAGGGTTTTATTTATTTCTTAGGTGCAAGGAGAAGGCAATGGCAACCTACACCAGTACTCTTGCCTGGAAAATCCCATGGATGGAGGAGCCTGGTTGGCTGTAGTCCATGGGGTCGGCGCAGAGTCAGATACGACTGAGCGACTTCACTTTCACTTTTCACTTTCATGCATTGGAGAAGGAAATGGCAACCCACTCCAGTCTTCTTGCCTGGAGAATCCCAGGGACAGGGGAGCCTGGTGGGCTGCCATCTGTGGGGTCGCACAAAGTCAGACACGACTGAAGCGACATAGCAGCAGCAGCAGCAGCAATTAATCAACACATCCCTTGCTTCCATAGCACATAACCCAGTCTAACTTGGATTATGCTTTGTTGTCTCCATTACTGAACTGAACAATGTATGTTCCCATCTGTCCAGCCCTACATACAGTGGAAGTTTAGTATATGTTTATAAAATTGATTGTTTAAACAGAACTGTAGATGGGACATAAACTGAGGAAAATAAGACATGGGTTTATCAAGTGGAACCAATATTTAATTGTATTAAAACACTTAAAAAAATTTGTGTTTTCTAACTTCAATACATTCTAGTTTATATATTTTTAGAGAGTCTACCTTTTGGGTATTTTGGGTGTTTTGTTTAATCTTTTCCTTCATGTGCATTAACAGTAGCTTCCTCTGGGATATTTTGTTAATGAATACAAGAACAAAATCTCCTAACAATACAATTGGTATGCATTATATAATCTCAAAAATTAAAATAAAGTACAATTTCTTCTGAAATGATTTTTTGAAAGGCTATTTTAGTTGAGAAAGAACAAAGACAAAGTGAGACAAGCTGTAATTTACTAAACCTGTATTCACTCTTTAGGGAGAAATGACTAGGAAAGATTGAATGACCTGTATATTCAGCCAATAACAGGAACTTTGGAGGCTAATTATCATTTGATACTTTTAGAATAGATGACATTAATTTTGGATATACTTAAAAGGACAAATGCCATCTATGTAAACAAGATTCCTAGAGCATTAAAATATCCCTCAGTGTTTCTGCAACCATCTTTGTCCATCAGAGGTTAGCTTAAGTGATCTAACAAAATCACAGCAATGGAATTTGCTTCAAGCCTCTGTGAGTTCTTTGTGCTCTAAGACTCTACATGGTATGTCAAATGTTAATTAGACAATGAAATAAACCAGAGTTGGCATTAGAAAATAGTCAAGCACTGATTTTCTTTTCACTTTTTATTTATTAAAATGTTATAGGAAACAGATAAACTTTCTTGGCTCAATATTTATGACCTATTTCCCTCTTTTAACTGGGAAAAGCAAGCAGCTTCATAAGTGAATTGAAAGCCTGTCTCTTTTCAGGAACGCTTTGGGTAAGCAGGTTTTTCCTGCTACCACAGGCTTCTCACCACAGTGCCACTTGGCAGATGTTTTTTTCCCCCCATTGGTTTTATCTTGCAGAAACAGTGTCAAAGAATAAGTAAGAAATGTAAAAATGAGAAACTCAGACTGCTTTTTAAACGGATGCAAACACGCTTTGCATCAGGCAGACTTGCTATTGTGTTTCAACATTCACAGAGCTTATAGTTACAAGAAAGAAAATAAAAACATTTTAGGGTTTTGTTGTTATTTTTGGTGAAAGCAGATGGAATTGAGATTAGAATCTATTGTTGTTTAGTTGGTAAGTGGTGTCCAACTCTTGTAACCCCATGGACTGTAGCCCACCAGGCTCCTCTGTCCATGGGTTTTCCCAGGCAAGAATATTGGAATTAGCTGCCATTTCCTTCTCCAGGGATCTTCCCGACCCATCTGCATTGGCAGGCAAGTTTGTTACCATTGACCCACCTGTGAAGCCCAAGATTAGAACTGTAGAAGGGCAAACCCTTCAATTAACGAATAAGGAAGATGCAGCATAATCTGTCCCTTAAGAGTCATGTCTCACATTGCCTAAACTCACCAGTTAATACCTGTGTGAATATGGGCAAGTAAATTAACCTCTCTGTTCCATATATTTTCATTTGAGAAATCAGGATAATTTTATTACAATCCTCAAAGCATTGTTATGTAGATTAAATAAGTTAATATGTATAAGCACTGGGAACACAACAGCTGCGTCAGTGTTTGTTAAGCAAACAGCTGTTTATAGAAGGAAGCAAGCTCAAAACATTATAGCATAGAGCATACAGACACTTGAGAAGCAATAAGTCCAAAGGGTATTTAATTCAGATTTTACCCAGTGTAACATATGTCCTGTCCAAATAAACATTAAAATGCAATAAACCTTATTTAACTTTGCAATTTATTTATAAAGACCATGTTCTGCATTTCTTAGTAAAGGTTTTCAAGGTGTCCATCCCTCTGATTTCTAAATTATAATGCAGCTAGCACCACCGCCAGAAAATGACAGTTTCCTATCAATTATCTCTTCAATGCAATGCCTCCTTAAACTATATGTAACACTCCTATCACATAATTGTGTAACACCCAAGACACCCATGCCTGTTGTTTAATGCTAATTTCCTTGAGCTTCTGAAGAGGAACTGCTATTGATGATGTTCATTAGGAAACGATTGACCCTTCTCCAGTGGAGCATTCTGAGAAGAAATCCACTAAATATGCCCATATTTCATCTTTTGATATCAAGGTGCAATAGACATGGTGAAGGATATGGTTTACTTAATCCCAAATTAAAATTTTATAGGCTACATTACTTAAAGTAAATTGCTTAATACATTTAGAAGAACAGCTGCTTTCTAAATATTTGGTATCCATGTATTTTTATCTGAGGCGCAAAGTAGGTGAACCCACAGACACAAGTGCAGATGTAATGGTCTCTATGATATTTCAATCTATCTAGTCCTCCCTCTCCAACCACATACACAAAACTGACTTTTAAATAGGAAATATTTGCTCTGTCAGGCACCACTGATTTCAAAGAGATTTCTTAATCTTTCCTCTTACCTTCTTAGTCTAAAAAATGAATAAATAGACAAAAACATTTAAGATTAAACATCCTGATTTTCAATATCTTCAACTTCTTTGGGGTAAGACTACATTTTTATTAAAAGTCAGTATTCATTCCACATTCAAAGATAGCTATACACAGTAAAAATTAATTAAAAATAGATATACAACAAAGGACTTAAAGCTAGAACTAATGTGCAGTTGGTGGTTTGTGAACACAGAGGAAACTTTTCTCTGCTTCTAAGTAAAGTACCCCCAAATCCTTCTATCATGCTCAGAGAATGCAACTGTAACAAAGTACAGTTTAGACTTCTGTACAGTTGAGTGTAAGGGATGGTACCAGACTTGAGGCCCTCAGGAAGCTATTAATATATTACCACATGACAGGGAAGAGTAGGAAAAAAAATAGGTATCAATATACTGTCAACTCACCTTTAGCTAGGATTAAGAGCTTTCTTCTACAAACCAGATATCGGGAAATTCATTTCTTGCAGCATCCTACGCTACCAGCAGAGTACAAGCCACCATGATCTTTGTCTTGTAACTACTACAGGAGCCTCCTTGCAGCTCTTCTTTGACTTGAAACTCCTAAACACCACTATCCCCCAACATTAAAGTGATGTTTTTAAAACATAAATGAATACATGCCAGTAAAGACTCCCGATGACTTCACTTCTCTAGGCCTTAGAATGCCCTTCACCTACACAATTTGACACTAGCTTCTCATTCTTCCTACCACACTCTCTCCTTCCTGAACTCAGTTCCAGCCTCTGGGTTTTTCTGGTGTCCCTCTGACACCTGCCAGTCTCCTAACTCAGAAATGCTTTGTTTCTGCCAGTTGGGATATTTCTCCTCCTACTCTGCTCTCTCAACTCATTCAGGATTCGTCCCCATTATCACTAACCCAGAGAAAGATTCCCTGACTCTTTTGTATGTCCTTATTTAGTCCTTATTTAGTACTTCTTCATGGCCTTTATCTTCACTCAACATTATGATACATATTGATCTGTTAATATGATTTTCATCTAGTTCCTCCTCTCAAATGTCCTGAGAGTGTCTGAGTCACTGCTGTATCCTCAGCACCAGCACAGTGGCTGGCACATAGTAGGTACCATCAGAAGACTATGAATAAGTGAATGAATCTCTAGTTCACAGGAAATAAATGGCTTAGCTGTTGGACTGTGGGATAGAGAATGAAAGACACTGTCTTTTCCTACAAATATGGGCAGACAAGGGAATACTCACTTCCACTGCCTCCTCTTTGTTCCTTGAAATATGTTAAGCTTCAAGATAAAATATTTTGGCCACCAGATGCAAAGAGCTGACTCATTTGAAAAGACCCTGATGTTGGGAAAGACTGAAGGCAGGAGGAGAAGGGGACAACAGAGGATGAGATGGTTGGTGGCATCACCGACTCAATGGACATGAGTTTGGGTAAACTCTGGGAGTTGGTGATGGACAGGGAGGCCTGGCATGCTGCAGTTCATGGGTCACAAAGAGTTGGATATGACTGAGTGACTGAACTGAACAGAAAGAGTAAATACATTGTATCATCCTGGTTTGAGAAGCAATTTGATGTTGAGAAAAGAAGTGATGTCAAAGCAATGTCCCTCAAATACAGATGTCAATGAATTGGGAAAATAATCCAAGAAAAAAAAGGAAAGTGATATTTCAACAGAGACGTGCTCCCAACCTTTGCAAGAGTCAGTGCAAGTGTACAAATGGAAGCCTGGGTATCATATGTCTAAATAGTTTAAGGTTATATATCAAGCTAACAAACTAATAAATAAAATACTTGATGTTTCTGATCCTGGCAAATATATCCCTTTCAGGGGGATTTATTATATGGCTAAGTCTTAAATTATCATTCTCTAAGTGCTCTGAGTTCCATGGTGAATTCCATGGGGCGTGGGAAGAGCAGATTATTATCTTTCCACCAACAGGTCCCTTTGTTACCAGGAGTGGCCTTGCAGGCACCTATATGGCCATCCCTGAAATCAATCCAGAGCCATTTGAGCAAAGCATTCTGGAGTCCAAGGTACTGATCGAGAAGGGGAGGTGGGTAAGGAGAGGCATAGCTGGAGGAGGGCCAGAATGGAGGCTCTAGAGAGGGAGCTCCAGGTCAGCAGGCTCTCCCAGCCAGGTATGAAGATGTATGGTCCTGTGCCAGTCAGAAACTTTCTGTACAATAGGAAAAGAAGGATGGAAATCAAACATAATGCATAGGTCATAGAAGGTGAATACAGAGTTTATAAAGAAATCACATTATTAATTACATGGTATAAGGAAGTTTAAAATGTCATAGGAGCTAAAGTACATTGATATAATAGGTTGGACTCTGCAACCCAATTCTCCAGGTCAGAATACTAGAGTGGGTAGCCATTCCCTTCTCCAGGGGATCTTCCCAACCTGGGGATTGAACTCAGGTCTCCCACATTGCAGGCAGATTCTTTACCAGCTGAGCCAAGAGTGAAGTCCACTTAAATCAAAGCACTTCAAGTATTAAGTAGTAGAACTGACATGGAGAACAACATAGATTAGAGTAACATACACTAAAAATACTTAACAGCAACTGGGAATTGAGCACTTTATCCTATTCATCTTTCCTTCATCCACTTTGTATAGTGGCTTGTCACAGCTGACTCTCAGTTAATACTTGGATAAGAAGTAGATGAATAAATAAAAAGTCAAACTAAGAAAAAAGTGAGAGAAGACTGATAGAGTAAATAAAAAGGATTCAGAATAAATATGAAGGTGATTAAAATTGGTTATGAAGGACATAATTGAAGAAAACATTTTAAAAGCAGTTAAAAATAACAAGAAAAAAACATTATCAAGATACCTTAAGATTCTTTAACTTCATAGAAAAATAAATTTTCCACATTTCCAAAAAGGTGAAAAAAAGGAATAAAAAAAAAAAATCAAGAAATGTATAGATATTCTTTCTGCAGTGAGGAAGAAACAACAGTAGAAATACAAAGGTCATTATAAAGAAAATATGTTAATGCAACATGCTAGTCAAACAGCACGGGGAAGGCAATGGCACCCCACCCCAGTACTTTTGCCTGGAAAATCCCATGGATGGAGGAGCCTGGTAGGCTGCAGTCTATGGGGTCGCTAAGAGTCAGACATGACTGAGCGACTTCACTTTCACTTTTCACTTTCATGCACTGGAGAAGGAAATGGCAACCCACTCCAGTGTTCTTGCCTAGAGAATCCCAGGGACGGGGGAGCCTGGTGGGCTGCCGTCTATGGGGTCGCACAGAATCGGACATGACTGAAGCGACTTAGCAGCAGCAGCAGTCAAACAGCAATGAAAACATATGATTAAAGCCGATGACGTGTTTGATAACTTTCAACACTTACCCTTAATAAAACCATTGAAAATAAGATTAGAAGGACAATTTTCTAATATCAAAGTGCTTATTTTTAAAACTAAAAGCAGGAACTTCCCTGGCAGTCCAGTGGTTAAGACTATACTTCCACTGCAAGGGGAATAGGTTTGATCACTGGTTGGGAAACCAAGATCCCACATTCGACATGGCATGGCCAAAAAAGAAAAAAATTAATTAAGTGAAAAGCAATGTTTTCAATGGCAAAATTCTTAATGAAGTCCCTTTAGGTAAAGGAATAAAATGAGTGCTCACTATTGAACATTATTTAATATTAATTTATACTATAATGTATAATTATTATATTGCTTAATATTTCTTATACAAAATGTTTTTAAAATAATGGAAATATACATATATTCATATATATATATGAATATATATAGATATATTCTAAAAATTTTGCCCTTGACATAGATCTCATATACATATGTACACACATAGATGGACAAATATATACACATACTTTGTTCAGTGAAAGATCCTAACTCTATATCTTGCATTGTTGAACTATAAGGTAATTTAGTTTCTTCTCTAAAAAGCAGTTTATATATTAGAAAATAGAAGGAAATAGATTGCTTTTAAATATTACATGTTCTGTATGAACAAGTAGATATGCTGGTTTATCAATATTTATGTTGGTTTAAAATAGGGTTAGCTTAAGAAGTAGCATTAATTTATACTTTTAGAAGCTTTCTCTTTTTAACAATAAAAATTTTTTATTATGATAACTGCGTTATGACTTATCATCCTCAATCAAATTATAGTCTTTGACATTAGATTAAACTTAACATCAAAAAAGTGTAGGATGAAATTATATAGGCTTTTCCTTGATTAAGTATTTTCAAATTACTTTCAAGACAAAGTAATATTATCCATAACACATTACACATCCACCTATTGTTTTACTGTTAAAAATTCAAATATGACCATTTAAGATATATGCATTTTTCTTGAAAATACAGTTTCTTCCTCCAAATTCAGCTGAGAGTCAGCACAGCCCAAGGGTATCCCCAGGGCCCCTAGACAACATTTTTGGTTGTCTGTCTTTTCTCTGGTATTTTAAACTCAATGAAGTGCTAAAATCATTCTTTACTCATAGATCTCAACTCTACAGAATTATTTAATATTAGACCCACTTTGCATAAGCAAATCACTATTCAGTAATATTCAGGGAATGCAATCACTTGTTTGATTATATTGTGGAATGTAATAACACTGAGAGAAAAGAAAATCAAACAGCTGTGACAAAAAGAGCAGATAAGAAGGCTTTGTTGTGAGGGGTGGTTGTACTTAATATTCTTATTTTAAAATCATACTTCAATTTTCTGCTTTATAACGAACTACCGCCAATTACTTCCCATCAACACTGATAAAAAGAGCTGTCCAACTGTTCAACATTTGCTCTACTAATTGAATGATCAATTATTCAAATAAATGATTCTCCCTATCAAGCGCCAGGAAGCTCCTGGTCGTTGTTCCAGCCTCAGATATAAAACACAGTGTGGAGAAACAAAGAGACCAAATCCAGATAGAATTCTAAATGCTAAGAGAAAATCTCTCTAATTGGGCTAAGATTTATGGCAACTAGAAACTGCTTTGGCATCTCATGGATTCTGATCTTTTCTGAGACTGTTAATCTCACCTTCTCATAGTCTATTTTGCTGATTAATTCATTGGCAAGTATCACTATATTCCTTAAGAACATGCACTTTGTTAGGTAATGGGTTTTAATGATTAGTCTAAATGCACTCTTTCCTTGCCAGCCAAGAAAGACCTCTCCCTAAGTTATCGTAGCCCCAAGAGGACTTTGTGGGGAGTAGGGGTGGGGCAGTGGCAGGGGAATTCTCAGCTGACAGATGGCAGATGTGTTCTGCATTCATGCCCTACATTTAGATGGATTAATAGTAGCTGAAGGTCATTCTGTGGATCTGCTCTTTTAGAGACAAAATAACTTTTAAAAGACTCAGACTGCATGTATAAGCAGATAGTGTCCAATCGAATTCAGGATTCCTTCTAAGTAAGTGTCAAGCTTTAAATATATACACATGCATCCAAGCAAGAAAAACTCACACCTATGGGACAGGTGTTTTCTCCATAATTATTTTCACACATACAACCTGGACAGAAGTGTTCTGAATGATTTTCACTCATGTCTTACCTTACACGGAAACCTATATACTTTTATTCTTTCCTTTCTTTTGTCTACATCTAAAAGCCATCTAGTTAAACTCAAGATTTAGTAGTTTATGTAGACAGTGGTCTAATTTTCATTGGCAGTTCATGCAGTTCCCCAAATTAAGAATATGCCAACAAAAATAAAAATTACAGCCTTTAGAACTAAGATTAGTTTACAAATGAATCATTCATATCAAAAGAATACAGTAAGTGGAAAATATAACCCACTTTCAGAACAGGGACTAAAAATCAGATACTTAGATAGAGATACAATCTATTAATGGGAGGAACATTTTATTAAACTGGGCAGAATTTTATCTCAAATCAGGCTGATAAAAGCCTATGTAAGTGTAACAATTTTTATGATACCTGAAGGCTATTACAGATGATCATTTCAGGAAGTGAAAAGAAAGCCAAACTTTTTACACATTACAAACATGACTTTTATAAATTCCAGTTAATAATAGCTTCCAGTATACGGCTTATGAGGAATCACTAGAATATCATTGTAACAACTGGAGACTTTGAAAAACTTCCTGTCAGTGGCTGGAATACCATAGGTCTCCTGTAGGTATTTCTTGAGTGAATGAATGACTCCAGCTAGCTATGACTATTTTAAACTGTATTTATTCTTTCATAGTAAATTTGACCATAAGCATTTAATTTTTAAAATCTTAATTAGATTATAACCAACAATTTCTCAAATTTTATGTTAAGAACTTTCTGCAAATACAAAACGTAGTAATTTAGGATTATTTAAGGTTACTTAAAAGTAGTTGATTTACTGTGTGTTATGCTTCTACAGAAAGCACTAAAATTTCTTGGTAAAACTAAGAAACTTCACCTAACATTTTAACTATTATTTTTGTTTTAAGACTTAACCCAGTTGGTCACATGACAATGTTCTTGCTTTGAAAACTTTAGAAATTATTACTTGTTTTGAAAGCAGGAAGTAAATACTCATACTGGGGGTAGTTTATTGGTTCTGGTACACATAATTTAAAAGCTACTGGTGGAAAGGGGAAGAAGGATAACTGGGGCCAGGAGAAGAGAGACAATAAAGAAATAGCCTGATCAATAATAAATAGGATACTAAGAAACACCCCAGAGACTCCATGCCTCCAAGTTCACTTAAGACTTAACGTACTTTACATTTCAAATCATATCTCACAGAACAAGTGATAGGATTACACTGCTAAATCCATAAGCATTGATTTTTGTTTCAGTCACAGATGCATGCTGGGCACTATCAGAAAATTTGCTAAAATAGGTTCAGGGCACACAGTGACTACCATGTAGCAAGCCCTGTTTTTATACACTTGACGAAGTCTTTAATGATCAATTATCTAAGCTTTAGTAAGCACAAGCAACATTAAATTTATGGAAACAGCTCTCTGAACATGCTCATGGATCTCTCCTATTTCTACCATTTTTCACTGTTGCAGAGGCTTTCCTATTCCCCAAGCAGAGTATCCTGCTTTCAAAAAAAAAAAAAAAAAAAATTACAGCACACATGTGTGAGCTTTCAAAGTGTTTTTAGGAAATATCCCCAGTGGACTCAGGAAAGCTTGCCTTCCGGTCAGAGAAAAGAAGAAGCGCTCAAATGGGCTATTATTTTCACTGATAGGTTGACCCCATTCCTTGTGGAATTTTGGATTTAGTTTCAGATGATTTAGTGTCACACGGTGGTAGATCAGTGCTCAGCAGACAACAGAGTGACAAGGACTTGGCACTTCTGAGGTATGATAAGAAATCTCAGAGAGCACAGTCAGAAGGTAAGGAGGTGTCAAGATGGTAGCCTGCCTCACGTCCTCATTAGTCCTGTCCGTTACTCCTAGGGAAGGGTCGTTAGATGGGCCAGGGGCAGTAAAGGAGCCATGAGTAGTCCCTGAAAGACTTGTGGTTTGATGACAAAAAAAAGTATTATCACAGCATTTGCTGCATGTATCACTCTGCCCCTCCTCCATTAGGAAGCGTTCTGAAATTTGCTCTTTAAAGTTTCTGATTTGACAGTTCTCTTTGTTCCTTACTTTATTTTCATGCCCTCCATATTGACTTAATTTTCTTCAATAAAAAGCAAGCATATTCTGTCCCATTTTATCATGGACCAATTTTCACTTGAGCTATGGCTGCATATCTAGCTTCTTTCCAAGTCTTTTAAATGTGTTCTTAGAATCACTCAGATTTTAATAATTGAAATAATGGAAAAATTTACATTTATTTAAAACAAAATCAAGGCTATCAATTTGTATTTTATGACTCATTAACATGGTTAAATTGGTGGAATATATATATATATAATACATTATAAAGAACACTGAAAACTACAAAAATAATTATAATTAGAAATTACTGTTTTTCTTGATGTCTAAGATTTTCATGTTCCTTATGTAACTATCTTTAAGATAACTTTTAAAAAGTAGCCATTAATAAAAAACCTGCAGACTAAATCTCTAGACTTGTGATGCTATTTTTTTTCTCACCTTTCTTTCTATGTGACAAACTCCCTTTTGTGTATATCCTAGAGTAAAATCACACTACTTACTTCAGAATTCATTAAATGATCATTTCTGATTTCTATGATTAAGCATCCAGCTTCAGAGTTTGCATGTAACTAATAGCACTAAGCCTACTTTAATTAACTTAACCTCATTAAAGAAAAGATCTATCTCTCAAGGACCATGTGACAAGTGAAATGTAAAAGTTCATATTTTGTTCAGTTTTCCTCTGCCAATTTTAAGTCTCCATTGTAATGAATATTTGTTACATATGTAATTTATATGAGAGAAGATTTAACCCTGTACACAAGAAAAAAACAAAAAGAAGACTATTAGGATTTCAACATGTTTAAATCCTAATATCTAATATCATCACTGCTTATAAATAGATTCTTAATGAGCTTTTAATTTTTGAATCATATGTTTTTAACATTTTTTCTGCACTATTCTCTAACAAGGCACAACTTGAATTTCTTATAAGAACAGAATGAGATATATGCTTTGCTTCTTAATATGAATACTCATCATTATTGAACAAAATAGTGCTGCTAAGAGAGCCAATTTGAAGAGCTACATCATGGAATATGTTGATTATATATTTCTGTGAAATTATTCATGAAGGTGCTGAGTGGCTTGAAGTTTATAGCAGATCTGTTGTAAAAGAAAAATATGCCTGCACAGGTGCCATGTTGCTAGAAGAAAACGGAAAAGGAAGGAGCAACTATTTCTCTTCTTATGTCTTCTTACTTTATCTTATTTCAAACAAACATGCCATTCTTAACACTCCTTCCCAACCGACAGAAAAAAAAAAAAAAAAATCACACCATCACCACCACCATACATCCCCGCCTGTGAGTGTATTAAACATGGACACTATTAACTTTAGCAAAAAATAATTACATTTTGAAGAATCTGTCTAAAGCTCAAATATCAAATTAAATTGTACAACTTAATTATTTGATACTTTACTTCTAAGGTTTAAATATGCTACTATAATAATGGAGACTTGGAAAAATTGTGAAAAATACTGCATATACATTTGTTTTTGTTTAGTTACTAAGTAATGTCCAACTCTCTTGTGACCTCATGGACTGTAGCTCCGCTAAGCTTCCCTGCCCATGGGATTTCCCAGGCAAGAATCCTGGAATGGGTTGCCATTTCCTACTCCAGGGGATCTTCCTGACCCAGGGATCAAACCCACATCTCCTGTATTGGCAGGCAGTTCCTTACAACTGAGCCACCAGGAAAACCCACATATACACTTACTGCTACTGCTGCTAAGTCACTTCAGTCGTGTCCGACTCTGTGCAACCCCATAGACAGCAGCCCACCAGGCTCCCTGTCCCTGGGATTCTCCAGGCAAAAACACTGGAGTGGGTTGCCATTTCCTTCTCCAATGCATGAAAGTGAAAAGTGAAAGTAAAGTCACTCAGTCCTGTCTGACTCTTAGCGACCCCATGGACTGCAGCCTACCAGGCTCCTTCATCTATGGGATTTTCCAGGCAAGAGTACTGCAGTGGGGTGTCATTGCCTTCTCCGATATATACAATTAACCAACTACCTAAATGGCAACATATGTGCCTAGATATTAAAAACAAACAAACAAAGCATAAACCCCTCCAAATCCTGCTAAAACATTAAATGAAAGCTACAAATTTACAAAACTGTTAAGATATTCAGATGATCGGGTCTTGCTAGTATGCTATCAGTTTCATAGTGATTGGCTGTTGATATAACTATGGAATATGAGTGTATATGTGTGGGGTGTTGTAGGGGCATCTGGTCTGTAAGAGCACTACTAGAAGAAAAGAGCAAAGCCTTCACCCCAGGGTTGGTAAAGGATCCAGCCACAAGCTCAGGGGACCCAGGTAAAGCTGGGTGAGAATCTGGTCTCTAGGTTTCCTAATCAATTCAAAATTGCAGCCTTAAACACAGGGGTGGCTTCTACTTTCTTTTTAAAAATGTTTTAATTTAACCAAAGAAATCTAAATATTATTATTCAACATGTGGTACACATTAGAATGAAGAACAAGATACATTATATCCTTTTCTTCTTTCCAGCTTTTGAAATACAGTTATCAGTTCAGTTCAGTTCAGTTCAGTCGCTCAGTCATGTCAGACTCCTTGTGACCCTATGAATCGCAACACACCAGGCCTCCTTGTCCATCACCAACTCCCGGAGTTCACCCAAACCCATGTCCATCGAGTCAGTGAGGCCATCCAGCCATCTCATCCTCCGTCATTCCCTTCTCCTCCTGCCCCCAATCCCTCCCAGCATCACAGTCTTTTCCAATGAGTCGACTCTTCACATGAGGTGGCCAAAGTACTGGAGTTTCAGCTTTAGCATCAGTCCTTCCAATGAACACCCAGGACTGATCTCCTTTAGAATGGACTGGTTGGATCTCCTTGCAGTCCATGGGACTCTCAAGAGTCTTCTCCAACACCACAGTTCAAAAGCATGAATTCTTTGGTGCTCAGCTTTCTTCACAGTCCAACTCTCACATCCATACATGACTACTGGAAAAACCATAGCCTTGACTAGATGGACCTTTGTTGGGAGAGTAATGTCTCTGATTTTTAATGTGCTGTCTAGGTTGGTCATAACTTTCCTTCCAAGGAGTAAGCATCTTTTAATTTCATGGCTGCAGTCACCATCTGCAGGGATTTTGGAGCCCCCCAGAAATAAAGTCTGACACTGTTTCCACTGTTTCCCTATCTATTTCCCATGAAGTGATGGGACCAGATGCCATGATCTTCGTTTTCTGAATGTTGACCTTTAAGCCAACCTTTTCACTCTCCTCTTTCTCTTTCATCAAGAGGCTCTTCAGTTCTTCTTAACTTTCTGCCATAAGGATGGTGTCATCTGCATATCTGAGGTTATTGATATTTCTTCCGGCAATCTTGATTCCAGCTTGTGCTTCATCCAGCCCAGTGTTTCTCATGATGTATATAAGTTAAATAAGCAGGGTGACAATATACAGCCTTGACGTACTCCTTTTCCTATTTGGAGCCAGTCTGTTGTTCCATGTCCAGTTCTAACTGTTGCTTCCTGATCTGCATATAGGTTTCTCAAGAGGCAGGTCAGGTGGTCTGGTATTCCCATCTGTTTCAGAATTTTCCACAGTTTATTGTGAAATACAGTTATAGAACATCTCAATTCAAAAACTAAATTTGATTGGTTATTCTTGATCGTATAGGTATTTCATAAGACCTGCAGTTATAAGAGAAGAATTTTTAAAAATTTCTCCAAACACCTGTTTTTTATTGTTCTACTTTTGATGGCAGGGGGTCACTGTCATGGTTAGTACACCTATTATAGTGAGTAGTACACCTCTCAGTTATACTGCCTTGCAGATATGACAATGGGTTTGATTTTACAGCCACCACTGGTTTTCTCTCTGTCACAGCTTTGCTCTCTCTCCTGACTCTACTCTGAACTTTCCTTATAGCAAGTTGGAATCTACAGTGGGGATCTTAAACCTGAAATTCTTTTTAAAGCAGAAACGCACAGATTATAACTGTTGTTGTTTTGTCGAGAGTCGTATCTGACTCTCAGTGACCCCATGCCAGACTTCATGTCCTTCACTATCTCCCAGAGTTTGCTCAATCTCATGTCCATTGAGTCAGTGATGCCATCCAACCATCTTATTCTCTGTCGCCCCCTTCTCCTGCCCTCAATCTGTCCCAGATTCGGGGTCTTCTCCATTGAGTTGGCTTTTCACATCAGGTGGCCAAAGTACTGGAGCTTCAGCTTCAGCATCCATCCTTCCAATGAGTATTCAGGGTTGGTTTCCTTTATGATTCACTAGTTTGATCTCCTTGCTGTATAAGGGACTCTCAAGGTCTTCTCCAGCACCACAGTTTGAAAGCATCAATTCTCTGGTGCTCAGCCTCCCTCATGGTCCATCTCTCACATTGGCACATGACTACTGGAAAAATCACAGCTTTGACCATAAGGACCTTTGCTGGCAAAGTGAAGTCTTCACTTTTTAATATGCTGTCTAGGTTTATTATAGCTCTTCTTTCAAGGAGCAAAAGTCTTTTAACTTCATGGCTGCAGTCACGGCAGTCACAGTGACTGCAGTGATAACTGCAGTGGTAACTATGGGGCATGTATAATAATTCTGTGTATTTTGCTTAATATAAAACGTGCAAAGCTCACAAAGAAGTGCTCCCTCACATTTGGGAATCGGAAGCATCTTTATTCACTTTAAATATTAACACTTTCTGGCCAACTATATAAGACAAACTTCCATATAGAAACATAATGGACATATTCTTCAAAGATTTCTTTTCTTTGAAGTCACAAACATCATCTGACTTACTTGACTACTTCTAGTACACTGCATAAGACAACTTGGAATTATCCTGTGTTGTTTTGCCTAGGTCAACCTTTTGGGAACAGATAATAGCTTAGCTTTTAATCATGCTCATTAATATATGATCAAACTGGCACTCAAAAGGAATTCATAAGGCATAGGTGACCCATCTTCCAATCTGGGTGAGTATATAGTGCAGAGTCCCTAGGGGGAATAATATACTACGGCTTGTATCTCCTTTTGGCAACGGGATGAGTAGCCTTGCCATCATTTGATTCTAAATTGATTGTCCTATTAGCCACTGTTTTATCAATGGTTAGCTAAATGTAAAACTAGAAGTGAGCAACTTCCTTAGGGTGTACTGCTTTTGAAGAGTTAGCTGTCAAATGCTCCATTGTTCAAATTACACTAGTACTGTAGATATCCTGCTAAGAAACAATTTGCTGTAGCATTTGCCTATCAGTCTTGTGAGCTGTGTTAGTTTTGGGGTATCTAAATCTGATTAACTTACTGCTGATACTCGCAGTTCCTACTGTGGCTTTTCCCAAATTTCCATTTACTGTGTTGTTAGCAGGATATGATAACAGAAGCTCTATACAGGAAGCATCCTGGAATAAACAGTAAACAAGGTTGGTGAAGCTTAATGCAATATAAAAGCAGAAGGCAAGTGTGAAAATAACAAATAAAAAGAAGATGAAGAAAAAGAAGCTAAATCTTCAACACATTCTTATTTTCTCTTCTTCCCCCTAAAATGCATGCTATATATATATACATATTTACTTTTAGTTAGATATCTTTTTAAAAATGATAAAGTTATAAAAGAATAAGTACTGTACACTATGTGTATGGATTCTCTTTACTGTTGCTGTTAAATGCTTAAAAATATTGGGATGTTAAAATCTCTTCAGGTAATTTAATGTTTTCTCCTCTTAAAAATTATTCTCTTTTTCTTTTTTTTTTTCAATTTTAGTTTCCTCAGGGTATATGCATAGAAGTGGTATTGCTGGATTGTATGGTAATTTTATTCCTGGCTTTTTAATGAATCTACATACTGTCTTCCATAGTGGCTGTATCAATTTACATTCCCACCAATATTCATGTTGGTGTATGGCAGAAACTAAAGCAATATTGTAAAGCAATTATCCTTCAATTATAAAAAAAAATAACAATTCCCATAATAGTCATCCTCAAGATTTCTGTTTTGGTTATTAAGACTCAATTATCACTTTACTGATTCAACACTACTTAATGCTGAGTCTCTTTACCTTTTTATAACTACTTATTTATATAAACACTAATCAACAGCACACCAAAGAGATTCATGTGATAAGGAAAACAAGCTATTTACTCCTTATTCAATATGAGGGAGTTGAGTACTGCTGCTGCTGCTGCTAAGTCACTTCAGTCGTGTCCGACTCTGTATGACCCCATAGACGGCAGCCCACCAGGCTCCCCCGTCCCTGGGATTCTAGACTTAATTTAATCATTCACTGCATTCTAGTTAGGACTAAACATCAGTTCTAATATTGCATCTGTGACAATATTGACATTCATATTTGCTAACTTAATTGAGGCATGACAACTAACTTCAATATAAACTTCCCAATTTTTAATAAGCTGAGACATGGACATTCTCATTACACTGGCAAATAACTGTACACGTAACCTTTTCATCTTAATTTTCAATAAAACCACAGGTTTCCTCTTCATATCAGGATACTCAAATTTTTCTTTTTCATCTTTCATTTTAAAAAAGCACTAGATTTTATCCAAATATAGGATACTATACACTTTTATAAATAGCACTAACTAATTTATTTTGTAAAGTGTTATCTATTAAATTAGGAGTAGTGTGTTGAAAAAATGATTTATGCTAAAAGAAAGTAATAACTAAAACAGTATATTTCAAACTCAAAATATTTTATTGTATATGTGTGTGTATGCTAAGTTGCTTCGTTTGTGTCTGAATTTTTGCAACCTTATAGGCTGTACGCTGCCAGTCTCCTCTGTCCGTGGGATTCTCCAGGCAAGAATACTGGACTCGGTTGCCATACCCTCTTCCAGGGGATCTTCCCCACCCAGGGGTAGATCCAGCATACCCTGCAGCTCCTGCATTGCAGATGGATTCTTTACCACTGAGCCACCAGGGAAGCCCTTTTATTATACATAATTAACATTCAGAAGACGAAGATCATGGCATCTGGCCCCATCACTTCATGGGAAATAGATGGGAAAACAGTGGAAACAGTGTCAGACTTTATTTTGGGGGCTCCAAAATCACTGCACATGGTGACTGCAGCCATGAAATTAAAAGATGCTTACTCCTTGGAAGGAAAGTTATGACCAACCTAGACAGCATATTGAAAAGCAGAGACATTATTTTGCCAATAAAGGTCCGCCTAGTCAAGGCTATGGTTTTTCCAGTGGTCATGTGTGGATGTGAGAGTTGAACTGTGAAGAAAGCTGAGTGCCAAAGAATTAATGCTTTTGAACTGTGGTGTTGGAGAAGACTCTTGAGAGTCCCTTGGACTGCAAGGAGATCCAACCAGTCCATCCTAAAGGAGATCAGTCCTGAGTGTTCATTGGAAGGATTGATGCTAAAGCTGAAACTCCAGTACTTTGGCCACCTCGTGCAAAGAGTTGACTCATTGGAGAAGACTCTGATGCTGGGAGGGATTGGGGGCAGGAGGAGAAGGGGACGACAGAGGACAAGATGGCTGGATGGCATCACCGACTTGATGGACGTGAGTCTGAGTGAATTCCAGGAGTTGGTGATGGACAGGGAGGCCTGGCATGCTGCGATTCATGGGGTCACAAAGAGTTGGACACGACTAAGCGACTGAACTGAACTGAACTGATAATTATAGATTCAATATGGGCATCTTTGGGAGCTCAGTGATAAAAAGTTGCCTGCCAATGTAGGAGACATGGGTTCAGTCTCTGGGTTGGGAAGATCCCCTGGAGAAGAAAATGGCAAGCCACTCCAGTATTCTTGCCTGGGAAATCCCATGGACAGAGGAGCCTGGCAGGCTACAGTCCATGGGATTGCAAAAGAGTTGGATACAATTTGTCAACTAAACAACAGAGATGTTATATGGATATATACACATATTTTCCAACAAGATTTATGTGAAAGCTTGTCAATGGTAAGGTTAATAAGAGAATTGAATATTTTTCCAACATTAAGCCCATTTCTGCCTACTTTCTTAAATCAACTCATGAGGGAAAGATTTATTAACTATTATGTACCAAGTCCTGTGCTTGGGCTCATATATACAAAATGCTTATGGAAAGTCTTTAAAGAATTCGCAGTTAAAAGGAGAGAGAGATTGAAAAATAATTATAATTACAGGAATAATAGAAGTATAAACTAAAAGGAACAAATTGTGTCTACAAGGGAGGAGGTCAGAGGAGATCATGTTTTAGCAGTATCTTGAAAGATGACCTTGTTACATCAGCAAGTGGGTAGAGAAGACTCTACAGTCTACAGTCTCCATGTTACAGAAGTAAGGAAACAGAGCCGCTGTGAAGTGGCACAGGAAGTCTGGCAGAGTTGGAACTCAGGCTCATGTGCAGGAGCAGGGATAAAGCCTGGAGAGTAGATAAGGGCTTGGCAGTGGAATCAAGAAATTTGAACAGTATCCTGGTAAGAGGTCAATAAAGAATTTTCCAGGGGATACTGACGGGTCCAGATTCCCATTTGAAAATAGATTACTTTGGTTGCTGTGTGGAAGAAAGACTGGAAGGGGTAAAAGACAGCAAAAGGTATGAGTAGGCAGAAAGATACTGCAAATCTGGTGAGAGATTTCGGAGGCTCATACCAAACCAGTGGCCTTGGAGAAGATAAGGAAGAAAATATAAAAGATCCGTAATTTAGACAAAGAATGCAAGAAAAGAACAGAGTTTAAAGAGGGGAGAAGGGCTACAGTTCCCTCACATTGCATTTATGCCCAGCGGGAGGTCTGTAGCCCATTGGAAGTGGCAATGGGAGATCCCCCAGAGTGAAATGAAATGTTTTCAGTCACTAGAACAATTATGGGTCCCTGTTTACATTTTTCATTCATTCGGGGCTTTGTAAACTCTCTTTGTAAAAGAAAGAAAAATTTTTCATGCACACACAGAGTTCATTTTATTTCAAGCATGCTATGAAAACAAACTGTGCTGCTCATGGTTTTTTCTGTATTGGGTAGATATATTGAGTTGCTCATACCTATAAAAAGTGGTAGGTTACAATTTGCAGGAAGCTAGAAGAATATATAATGTTGTACTGCTCAATTTCATTTTGTTCTTGTAAAAAATTTATATTCTCATTAAAATTCATTTTTATCATCATTACACAAGTAAGAACCAAAGCCAAATGATTTTCAGTGATACTCATAGAACATAGAAAGAAGAATTTTAATAGCATAGTGTATTATTCCAGGGTTCTGCAATTAAAAATGTCAGAAGTTTCTATTGCTATCAAGTAGATGTTTTTACATGAGAAGGAAGAGAAAAAAAAGTGCTTATAAACTTGTACATTCTTATATTCTTACAACAAAATTATTATATTTTCTAATGGCTATCAAAACTTTATCTCCAATGCTGGTCAGGGGCTGAAGGTCTGGTCCCATGATAACAAACAACTCCAGTAGACAGCTACCTGGAGGTCCTCCTGGGATCTCAAATTAAACATATTTAAGGAAAACATCATGACAGTCTTCTTCTTTTTTTTAATTTAGTATCTACTTGAGCTCTGTCCAGAATTCTTTTCTTTGCCCATATTTTAGAAATGATCTGAGAAAGATCAGGCTCTATTAGGATGACAATTGCTGCAAAACCCCAAGCCAAAGAGTTGGTCAAGGGATGAATCAGGTTTATACAAAGCTAAAACATCAAAAGCCTCAGTTCTCTTCAAAAGACATCTAACATTCTATGTAAAGAGTCTGTTAATGGTGCCACTATTATTACTGATACCCATTGTGAAACTTATCTTGACTTATTTCTAACCATCCATCATAACTTGCAGTGTCTGTCCCTGTAATTTTTCTAACTTTTCTTTCATCTGCTTCTTCATCCCCCCTTGCTGATTCTTGTATTATTAAATCCAATTTCTAACTGTTCTCTTTTGACACTACTGTTATGCCCAAATACAGTTTCTGCATGTACTGCTGGCCAAGCATTCATGTCTCCATATTTTTTCAGTCTTATCTCCTTCCTCACTAAAGCACTCATCATTTGATGCACTCAAATATTTCTTCTGAGCACACGTGGCACAGTTGCATAAGTTGGACATGAATACCTTTGATCATTCCACTGTTCCTATGTGAAACTCTCTGTCCTTCTCTTTCTAATGCCTGTTTATACCTTAAGATGCACACAATCTCTCAGTCTCTCTGGTGGTGATGTTTTCTCTCCATGAAGATCTTATTGTGGATTTTAATGGACATTCATAAGGACTGTAATCCAAGATTAAAAAACTACACAAGATGTCAATGAAATGCAAACTATATTACTAAGGCTTGGACAATTACAATAATATTTGATCCAAACTCTGGTCTTCTAGATACACTTACTTCTCTCTCACTCCTCCCTTACATAAATAAAATGTTAAACCTAAAGAATATTAATCAATATATGGAAGAAAACATATGTATTCTAACTCATAAAGAAATAATATTTTTTTAAAAATGCATTCATGGTTTATGTGACACCGTGCTCTATTTGTTCAAATTCAGAATCTTTCAAGAGAAATAGCCATTTGTTGTTGTTGTTCAGTTGCTGTCACGTCCAGCGTTTTGGGACCTCACGAACTGCAGCATGCCAGGCCTCCCTGTCCTTCACTATCTCCCAGAGTTTGCTCAAACTCATGCCCATTGAGTTGGTGATGCCATCCAACCATCTCAACCTCTGCTGCCCCTTCCCCTTCTGTCTTCAGTCTTTTCTAATGAGTCAGCTGCTTGCATCAGGCCAAAGTATTGGAGCTTCAGATTCAGCATCAGTCCTTGCAAAGAGCATCCAGGATTGATTTCCTTTAGGATTCACTGCCTTGAACACCTTGTTGTACAAGGGTCTCTCAAGAGTCTTCTCCAGCACCACAGTTTGAAAGCATCAATTCTTTGGTGCTCAGCCTTCTTTATGGTCCACATCTCACATCCATACATGACTACTGGAAAAATCACAGCTTTGACAATATGGACCTTTGTTTGCAAAGTGATGTCTTCGATTTTTAATATGCTGTCTAGGTTTATTATAGCTTTTCTTCCAAGGAGCAAGTTTTTTTAATTTCATGGTGGCAGTCACTGTCCGCAGTGATTTTTGAGCCCAGCAAGATAAAATTGCCACTGTTTCCATTTTTCCCCTATCTATTTGCCATATTGAGCTTTAAGCCAGCTTTTTCTACTCTACTCTTCCACCTTTATCTAATTAAATACCCTGACATTTCTAACTTTGCATCATTTTCTGACTTAGTTCCACCGTTAAAATGTAAAGAAAAAGAAAGTGACCTGAAACTCCATGCACATACAAAATTTACAACTCAATATTTTTTTAAAAAATACCAAATATATTCTAAAACCTTGTTTCTTCCTTTGCTGACCTGACTATGAACTTTTGTAACTAACCCTGTCAAAGAGCGAAGTTAGATTTTTTTCTGCCCATGATAATGCTTCTTAAACATTGGTTCAGTGTCGGTTTTCACTTAAGGTAACAAAGACCCCCTTCCTAAAATATTTTTACTTGTAACAACCTGATTATCTCAAGGATTTTGCTATTTAGTAGAACTACTTAAATGACTGACTGCTCCCCAAAAGTATGGGAATGATTTCCAAGCTATGTTTTCAAGGTAGTTAGGTAGATAAGAAAAGCCCATAAGAATTCTGTTCAAGAGATGGATGGTTCTATATTTGTTCCAGAAGGATATTTTTCATAGTCAATGAGTAAGCACATTTGCTTTTAACATTGAAAACTACCTAACAGAGATGATCTATTTTTATGCAAACACTATAAACATAACACATGTCACATTAATAATAATAATACAGAAAAGAGTTATGAGAAATAGGAGTTGAGGAAAATGAATAATGATGTAAATTAAAATACAACCAACAACAACAATAATAGGACAGCAAAAAAAGTACAGTAATTTACCAATCTGGCAATACATAAAACTAGTAAATGTACTCCATGATGTTTATCTTTGCTATAATTTTCAGAACATAAAACCTTACCTTGATTAAAAGCCTGATCTATTATTCATAGAATCATTTTCGAGAATTTGTTTATAAAGTCTTATTTCAAAACATATGCAAACTAGTCATCTAGGAACAGGTAAGAAAAGCAAAATTTTCACAATGAAAGGGATGAACAGTCCCTTTTACATCTTGGGGAAGAACTTACACACTAATTCAAAAGAAAAAAAAATGAAACTGGAAACTCCTCACTTTGACTTTCCACTCTTCAGGGTTTATACTGTTTGACTTTTCTTCACCATAGCTACATACAGCATATACTGTTCCTCTTTTTAATCGTTGGAAATGGGTTTAAAAGTGTGACAATACCTATAGTTGCAGCGGTTTTGTATAGTAAAAATTCATATTCTGAGTACTTACTTTGTGCCAAGCACAGGGTGGAGGATATATTCTCATTTGGTTCTCTAACAACCGTATTAAGTAAATCCAATTCTGATTTCCATTCTAGAATGAGAAAACTAAGGCCTGGAAAGGTGAAGTAACTTTGCACAAATTTATATATTTTATACATAGTGGAATCATGATACAAACACAGCCAGCCTGACTCACGAGCTATGCTTTTGATTACTTTGTTATGCCATCTCTCTCGGAGAAGGCAATGGCACCCCACTCCAGTACTCCTGCCTGGAAAATCCCATGGATGGAGGAGCCTGGTGGGCTGCAGTCCATGGGGTCGCTGAGGGTCGGACACAACTTGAGCGACTTCCCTTTCACTTTTCACTTTCATGCATTGGAGAAGGAAATGGCAACCCACTCCAGTGTTCTTGCCTGGAGAATCCCAGGGACGGGGGAGCCTAGTGGGTTGCCGTCTATGGGGTCACACAGAGTTGGACACGACTGAAGTGACTTAGCAGCAGCAGCCATCTCTCTACATGGCCTCAGAACCCGAATTTTTCAGAAAGTAATGGTAACTGATAAGCCTATAGATTATATTAAAAGTATTTTCTAGAATCTGCTAGTTAAGAATCTATTGTGAAGCTAAGCATTTTTTCTAAAATGATTTGCCAGGTACAAGAAATGTTGCAAAAAGCTGCCCTAAGCATATTCCATGGATCTCCCAGTTGGCAATTTGGTAGGCCTGTTATTATTCCACAACATTTGTCCTTAACCATACTAGAGCAATCAAGTAAAACAAAGCAGGTTACTTTGAAAGTACTTATGAAGCAGGGCACACAGTTATACAAACCCACAAAGCATTCAAAGCTGTTGGAGAGGAAATCTGGTCAATTCAAGCACTAACAATCACAGTTAAGGCAATTTCACAACATTTATCTTCCCATCAGTTCTCATAATGTATGTTTTACTAGTCAGTATGAAAAGGAAAATCTAAGTATTTACTATAATGGAGAAGGTGTTTGCCCCTAACAAAATAAAGCATTAGTCAATGAAATAAAATAAAGTAGATGGATAGGTGGATTTTTTCACTCTCTTTTTCTCTCACCTAAATAGGGATAAGCTAAATAAGAGCATTGCAACGGCTTCTGTGTTATCCTATATGGTGGCTATTGAGCATTAAAAATCTGGCTAATATAAACTGACAAGCTAAACTGATATTTAATCCAGTAAAAGGATTTTTTTTTTAGAGTATCTTCGGAATAGTTAGGGTGTGCAAAGTTATTTTTCTAATGCAAATTTTATGAAATTAAATACAGATCAGGTACTTCCAACGAAAATTTAGCATCGAATTAAGATGTGTTGTGAGTATGAAATAAACAGTGGATTTCAAAAACTTAGTTAAAAAAGAGAATGTAAAATATCTCATTAATAGTTTTAAAATAATGATTACATGTTGAGATGATGTAAAAGGATGATGTAAAATATATCTAAAAGTATATTTTAGATATACTGAGTTCAAATAATGTTAAGTTTAATTTTAAGACTACTTCCATTTACTTTTTTACAATGACAACAAGAAAATGTTAAATTACATGTTCAGTGTGCATTATAGTTTTACTAGATGGAACTGTTCTAGACGGCAAAGGTGAAAGTACATTGCTTGTCTCAAAAATAGTTTAAAAGTGTGCCCCAACAGTTATGAAAATGTGACATTTTCTTCTCAATCATAATTTCCATTCTTGTTATTGGACAGTAAGAGGCATCACTCACATTCTTTATTAGACCCAGCAGGAGATAAATCACCCCAAACAAAAGGGAAATTGGGAGACTTGGATGTGTCTGGTCCATTCCATTGTTCCAACACTGTGCGGTGCTGTGTGTTAAGTAGCTTCAGTCGTGTCTGACTCTTTGCAATCCTATGGACTGTAGCTCACCAGGTTCCTCTGTCCATGGGATTCTCCAGGCAAGAAAACTGGAGTGGGTTGCCATGCCCTTCTCCAGGGGATCTCCCCAATCCAGGGACTGAACCCACGTCTCTTACGTTCCCTGCATTTGCAGGCAGGTTCTTTCCTCTAGTGCCACCTAGGAAGCCCTGCTCCAACACTGTGTGTGTTAGCCACTTAGTTGTGTCTGACTCTTTGTGACTCCATGGATCGTAGTTCACCAGGCTCCTCTCTCCATGGGATTCTCCAGGCAAAAATACTGGAGTGGGTTGCCATGCCCTTCTCCAGGGGATCTTCTCCAGAGCATCTTCCCAACCCAGGGATTGAACCCCAGTCTCCAGCATTGCAGGCATATTCTTTACCGTTTGAGCTCCCTGGGAAGCTCCAACACTACTGGTGGGTTAAAGCCAGGATTTGGTAAAAATCTTAGCTGGAAACTAGCCAGGTAAGATACATTTCCAAGATAACATAAAACAGGCATGCTCCCTAGAGCTTCTAAACCAGGAAGCATGCCAGTGTAAAAAAAAATCTATAAATTCTCACTTTTGGCTTCTACATTTTCAAAAGAGATAAGATACCACCCTACACTTCTTAATAACCCTAATGGCATTGTATCTTTGGGGTTACATTCTAAAAGTAGATATAATAAAACAAAACAAACAACAGATATACAATTAAAAAATCAGATGACACAGGGGAGTCAAGAGGTATGAACTGAGGTCCAAGTTTTGTGTGACATGGAGCCAAGATCACTATTTCCCTGGCAGGTTCTCTCATTTCCCAAATGGGGATAAGGAGGCTCATCATCCCCAAAGGTTCCTTCTATCTCTAAAAGTAGGTGATTCTAAATGGATTCTAAAAAGCTGACTCTTATAGAATGCTTTCCATTTTTTATAGCACCTTCCATATTTAATCCACAACAACCTATGACAGGCTTTTTAATCCCTTTCACAGAGGAGACCAAACCTAGACAGCATATTAAAAAGCAGAGACGTTATCTTGCCAACAAAGGTCCATCTAATCAAAGCAATGGTTTTTCCAGTAGTCATGTATGGATGTGAGAGATGGACCATAAAGAAAGCTGAGCATTAAAGAACTGATGCTTTTGAACTATGGTGTTGGAGAAGACTCTTGAGAGTCCCTTGGACTGCAAGGAGATCAAACCAGTCAATCCTAAAGGAAATCTGTCCTAAATATTCATTGGAAGGACTGATGCTGAAGCTGACACTCCAATACTTTGGCCACCTGATGCAAAGAACTGACTCCTTGGAAAAGACCCTGATGCTAGGAAAGACTGAAAGCAGGAAGAGAAGGGGACGATGGAGGATTTGATAGCTGGATGGCATCACTAACATGAGTTTGAGCAGGCTCCGGGAGTTGGTGATGGACAAGGAAGCCTGGCGTGCTGCAGTCCATGGGGTCACAAAGAGTTGGGACACAAACTGACTGAAATGACAGAGGAGAAATCTGAGTCACGAAATGGATAAATGTTGCCCAATTGACACATTTTAGAAAATGGGGAGGCCAGGACTACAACTAGTCTAAATCATTTTCCAGTATATTATATTGATTGTCATTTTCTGACAATTGCATAAATTATGCTAAGCGGTTTTCATATATTAAATCATTTTTCTAAGAGATGAGTGAGACAGTCAGAGAACTGTCATTTCTTTCTCTCCAATATATCTCTCACTCTTTCCTTTTCTTTCGCTGTCAACACCACTTATCTTCTATGTAAATTCCTAGAACTCAGTAAGAATAGCTATTAAATACAGATTTAAAACTATTTGGTAGGTAGTGTCCTAACCATTTTAATGATGAGAAACCTCTTAACTTTTTCACGTATCATGTTTTATAAACTATAATGTGAGTTATGTTCTTTCCATGAGAAAAAACAGTACTTTTCAATAGGTACTCATAATATTTTTTAATGTAGTTTGAAAAATTAATGAATTTTTTAATAGAATTGTATCTTTGAGACAAGGGGAACTAAATTGCCTAAAATTTTACTCAATTTTCAACCAAGGACCTCCTCACCCCCACCAGAAACCAGGTTCATTGTTGAGTAATTATACAGTTATTTCTTGGCAACACACTCCAGTATTCTTGCCTGGAGAGTCTGTTGGATAGAGGAGCCTGGAGGGCTACAGGCCATAGGATCACAAAGAGTCGTAGAGGACTGAAGCAGTGGACCACTCATGTATGCAGACAGTTATTTCTAAAATTTTCTGTGAGTAGAAAGTAAGTATATAATTGATACAATTTTTATGTGAGAAGAAAACATTCTAATAAAATGATTAGTCATTAATTAGTCTAAAGAAGAAGAAAAAGAACTGAAGTTGTTCAGTCATGTCCAACTCTTTGCGACCCCCTGGACTGTAGCCTACCAGGCTCCTCTGTCCATGGGATTCTCCAGGCAAGAGTACTGGAGTGGGTTGCCATTTCCTTCTCCAGGGGATCTTCCCGCCCCAGGGATCGAACCCCAGTCTCCCGCATTTCAGGCAGACGCTTTAACCTCTGAGCCACCAGGGAAGCCAATTAGCCTAAAAATGGTACAGATTTTGGCAAAATTTAAACAATTGACAGAGCTATTTTTAAAAGAATTTGAATTATCTAAACAACTTTCTAATGCATCATTTTACCATAAAAATCTTATTGTTGCAAAGTGATTAAAAATGTCACAAGAGAGAAAATTAGAGAATTTCAATTCATCAGATTTTTAGAAACCAATTTAGCTAAACATATATTACTGGTTTGGAAGGACTGAGGCTGGGCTTCCCCAGTGACTCAGTGGTAAAGAATCTGCCTATATTGCAGGAAGAACTAAGGCCATATTGATTTAACTATGACTATCTAAAAGTAAAAAATCTCCCGGGAGACTATAAATAAGACATATACATCTCACATTCCCCTGGGGAAATTCCTTCAGATCAGCATGCACAGTATTAGATGTCCACAAATGCACCCTTTAACCTGGAAACAAAAGAGAAAAGAAACAGAAGGGATCTCTACCCTTGGGGAAACACAGTTAAGTCACAGGCTTAGATTTATTATACTACTCTTCTATCACGTGTCACTTCGTGATAAAATGCAAGGTGGGAAGAGAACAGATGGAGGAATTAGATGGATCAGAAGGAATCTAACAGTCATGCCTGTTGACTGCCCTGTTACCTCCCCCACACCAATATATTAGGAGTTATTATTTTAAGGAGGTCAAAGGATAAAACAAAATGTTGAGTGAATGTAAGTCATTTGAATTTTCCAAGATGGAATTTTTGTGACCTGAACATCCTCCCTGACTGTGAAACACTGTTGGAGGGATCAAGGAGGGATGTCAAGACAGGAAGCAAAAAACTCTTCTTTTAAAATGTTTATGGCAACTATGTGGGCTGAAGTGATAACTCCACAGGAAACGTCTTATATCTTAAAGTTCTTCTGGAGTATTTTCTGAATTTCAGTTACTCCAACTGACACTCTAGACTTGACTAGGAGGTTCCACTAGGCCCCATTAACATTTTCAAATATTTAAAATTTTCATTGATTCTAAATATTATTTCTGTGGTCTAACGAAATATTACTGCCTATCCCAACCTGATATATTGACATGAGTGTCAATTTACTAAGTTTATATAGAGAATATTTAGCATGCTGATACTGTCTTCCCATGATGATTTATTCACTTGAAATTAAAAACCTAAAATGGTTATTTTATAATTTTTTATAACCAGCTATTCCTCAAATTATAGATGCTTCAAAAAACAGAATTCAAAAGCAATTTCTATATGATCGTTTTTTAAAAGATAGCTTACTATAATGTCTCTTCTGTAAGCATCAACCCTGGAAGACAGTTTTGAATGTAAATAAGATTAAAGTTATGATAATGGTATTCACTTTTGAAAACCTATTATCTCATAGCTTTATTAAGAAATAGAAAAATAAGTGAATATGTATGGCTGGGTGGCCAGGGACATCTTATCTGTAAACCTGTACTGAGTATTGTTAATGCACTGCCCTTAGTGGTGCTTTGATGGCCTGAAGCTCATACTGACACAGTGAAATAAATCTGCTATTCTCTGCAGTATTGCTACTACATTTGTTCTATTTTAAGAGTTAGCTGAGCTTGACTTTTGTACCCAGGTGCTTTCTAACCATCTGAGAATTCTGTCCACTCTGGAAGCATTATGAATAATTTTTGAAGGTGCCTTCAATCCTACTAAAGCAACTTTGGAAAGGCAGTAATGCAATCTCACAACCTAGGAGTACCTAACTGCACAGCCAGTCCCTCCTTGTACTATGAATAAAATGCTTCTAATTGGAAAACTCCTTTTGGTAGAACAAGGATTGATCTTTACTTACTCTGACTGCCAAAGGATGAAAACTGGAGTAAATAAACTGTGTTTACCTTAATAGTAAAAAATATAAAGTTATATTTTTTACATTGATCTCCAGAGATAGGCTATGAGTTGGACTAGAAAAGTTCAATACTTGGACAAGTATTTCCCAACAGATTCTCTACATAAGTCAAAAGGGATGACAAAAATATACCATTATAATTCTAAAAAGGTATTTGCTATGTATTTTTTTCTCATCTGTTATTATCTAGGATTATTTTTATCCTTTATTAGTGTTATCCAGCTGTTTGCCAGAAAATATGCTCTGCAGAAAGATGCTGGTTCAAAGAAATTCAGCAGCATAAACAGCACTAGAAAAATTGGTAAAAAAAGGGAAAAAGAACAACAACAACAAAAATTACCTCAATCTCTGCTATTGCTGACACCTAAAACAACAGGCTGTGAAAATGGTTTCATTAAAAAATAAAAAGCCCACGCTCACCAGGGGACAGATGGGGGCAAAGTGAATCAAAAATTCCTCAATCATTGCTCAAGTAGGTCAACTAGAATTAATTCAAAGGGCAAAGATTCACAGTGAGCCCCCCATTTCCCACCAGTTTGTTTCCTCAGCCCTCCTCCACTGCCTAGAAGCTAAATGGTTTGGAGGAGCCCTCCATGGTGGGCAGGTAATTTGGCCAAGCCTCTCTTCACATCAGTGTAAATGAAGCCCCTTGTACAGTAGACTTGTAGTTTGAGCTCTGAATCGTTTACATTGAAAAACTAACCAACTGCTAATTAGATACAAAGTTACTTGCCTTTTAGCAATATACTTATGTGATTTTTTTAAGTTATTGTCTTACTTTTCCAATACAGTCATTAATTCAGTTAATGGTTAAAATGCTGGTTATCATCACAGTAAAGCAATTTTTCTTCTGCACTGCTGCTGCTGCTGCTGCTAAGTCGCTTCAGTTGTGTCCAACTCTGTGCGACCCCATAGACGGCAGCCCACCAGGCTCTCCCGCCCCTGGGATTCTCCAGGCAAGAACACTGGAGTGGGTTGCCATTTCCTTCTCCAATGCGTGAAAGTGAAGTCACTCAGTCGTGTCCGACTCAGCGACCCCATGGACTGCAGCCTACCAGGCTCCTCTGTCCATGGGATTATCTCATCTTTAATGTTTAGTATATTCACTTAATCATTAAAGAAGGCTTGCACTTATGCACAGGTTCTAATAAAACACTATTCATTTTATTATTATATGTTAAACTATGTTCTTTATATTTAAAAAATCAGAACAAAGCCCCTTTAAATAGAAATCAAGAGGAATTAGTCCAGGTTAAATCTGTAGAGTTCTAAGTCTTAGTTTCCTTCATGACCTGTCAAAGGATACAGCTGTCACAGAGCAGTTTTTCTCTTCTTAAATGCCATATTAAAGCTAAAGAACCCTCTTTTTGAACACTGTACAGCATGCCGCTTTAATGAAAGTACTAATTGAGGGATTTAACAGTCCTGAGTTTTGCATCTTAGTTCCTTCCATGCAAAGCAGAGCTGAAGTTTCCAGAGTACCAAGATACTTACCACAAAGATCCACCACTTTATCAGAGGACTGGGCAAATAATTTGTAAGGCCAAGTGATCACGAAAATGTGGGATTCCTTATTTGAAAAATACTAAGAATTTCAGAAAAATACTAAGAATTTCAAGATAGCAACAGCAGAGCATTAAATTAAGCCTGGGGCCCTTCTGCTGCTGCTGCTGCTGCTGCTGCTGCGTCACTTCAGCTGTGTCTGACTCTGTGCAACCCCAGAGACCGTAGCCCACTAGGCTCCCTCGTCCCTGGGATTCTCCAGGCAAGAACACTGGAGTGGGGTGCCATTTCCTTCTCCAATGCATGAAAGTGAAAAGTCAAAGTGAAGTCGCTCAGTCATGTCCGACTCTTAGCAACCCCATGGACTGCAGCCTACCAGGCTCCTCCATCCATGGGATTTTCCAGGCAAGAGTACTGGAGTGGGGTGCCATTGCCTTCACTGCAGGGCCCTTCTAGGGGCCAACAACACTTCTGTTGGCATACTGGTGAAACTGGCCCTGTCTCTATATCTTACTGACCTGGAATGAGCATGTGGGCAGCTTTCAGAGCAGCACAGTTACTCTGACTTCATCCCAAAGCAGTTTTTTTTTTTTTTTTTCTGAATCAGCCTTTGTGAGTTTCCAAATCAGACTATTATAAACAGGTAACTGTTAAATAGGGCAAGGCATTTCAGCTTGAGATAAACCACAGGATATGACTCTGAGGGTTTGTGCCTTTAGGAATCTACAAAGAAAGGAAGAGATTCTGGAGTAGAAAACGAGTGCTGACCCTACATATATCAGAACACTTGGATTCAGGATCTGGTGCTCATTAACTAGCTGTTGATCTCGTAAAGATAGTCCAGCTCTCAGGAGCTCCGTTTGCTCACTTGTAAAAGTGTGGGATATATGATTCCAAGGGTACTTGGAACATTTTCTAAAATTACGAGATGAGAAAGAGTGATGACCTGTGTTTTCTTTTCTCAAAGAATGAAAACACCTGTACCCTCTACTTTTAATTGGCATTTAAATTTGTAGAAGGGTAATCAATAACCTCAGATATGCAGATGACACCACCCTTATGGCAGAAAGTGAAGAGGAACTAAAAAGCCTCTTGATGAAAGTGAAAGAGGAGAGTGAAAAAGTTGGCTTAAAGCTCAATGAAGATCATGGCATCTGGTCCCATCACTTCATGGGAAATAGATGGGAAAACAGTGGAAACAGTGTCAGACTTTATTTTTGGGGGCTCCAAAATCACTGCACATGGTGACTGCAGCCATGAAATTAAAAGATGCTTATTTCTTGGAAGAAAAGTTATGACCAACCTAGATAGCATATTCAAAAGCAGAGACATTACTTTGCCAACAATGGTCCGTCTACTCAAGGCTATGGTTTTTCCAGTGGTCATGTATGGATGTGAGAGTTGGACTGTGAAGAAGGCTGAGCGCCGAAGAATTGATGCTTTTGAAGTGTGGTGTTGGAGAAGACTCTTGAGAGTCCCTTGGACTGCAAGGAGATCCAACCAGTGCATTCTGAAGGAGATCAGCCCTGGGATTTCTTTGGAAGGAATGATGCTAAAGCTGAAACTCCAGTACTTTGGCCACCTCATGTGAAGAGTTGACTCATTGGAGAAGACTCTGATGCTGGGAGGGATTGGGGGCAAGAGGAGAAGGGGACGACAGAGGATGAGATGGCTGGATGGCATCACCGACTCGATGGACATGAGTTTGAGTGAACTCCAGGAGTTGGTGATGGACAGGGAGGCCCGGAATGCTGCAATTCATGGGGTTGCAGAGTCAGACATGACTGAGCAACTGAACTGAACTGAATGATGATGATACTGTGTGCCAAACTTAAGTGTTTCACATGTAATATTTAACTAATTTAGTTTATATTTAGCTCATTTAATCTTCATAAATACTTTGTTAGGTAAGTATTGTAATTATGCCTGTTTTACAGATAAAGGAGTGGAGGTGCTGCTGCTGCTGCTGCTGCTGCTAAGTCGCTTCAGTTGTGTCCGACTCTGTGCGACCCCATAGATGGCAGCTCACCAGGCTCCACCATCCCTAGGATTCTCCAGGCAAGAACACTGGAGTGGGTTGCCATTTCCTTCTCCAATGCATGAAAGTGAAAAGTGAAAGTGAAGTCGCTCAGTCGTGTCCGACTCTTTGTGACCCCATGGACTGCAGCCTACCAGGTTCCTCCATTCATGGGATTTTCTAGGCAAGAGTACTGGAGTGGGGTGCCATCGCCTTCTCCTGAGCGGAGGTGCAAAGAACTTCAAGACACTGACATTCACCAGACTCCTGTGTAATGTGCACTAGATCTATGGCAGAGTCCATGGGTTCAGTGCATTCAGACAGGGAAGCCAGGAGGCTGGGCGCCAGAGAAGCAGCGGGAGGAAGAGAAAAAGTGTGGATGCTATGGGTGCTGTCTGGGTGCCCTGGGAAGGAGCAGAGCACAGAACGGAAAAGTAGGGGTTTGATAAGTGGGAAGCAAGAATTCTTCCAATAAATATAAAATAGTTTTCACTTATGATTCTGAGAAAGCCAAGTGCTTTACACAAAGTGAGAATGTCTACCAAATTTCAAGGTTAATAAACTGCTGCATTTAACCTTTTACGATAGCTAGGACACGGAAGCAACCCAGATGTCCATCAGCAGATGAATGGATAAGGAAGTAGTGGTACACATACACAGTGGAATATTACTCAGCTATAAAAGAACACATTTGAGTCAGTTCTAATGAAGTGGATGAAACTGGAGCCTATTATGCAGAGTGAAGTAAGCCAGAAAGAGAAACACCAAACAGTATATTAACACATATATATGGAATTTTAAAAGATAGCAATGACGACCCTATATGTAAGACAGCAAAAGAGACACAGATATAAAGAACAGACTTTTGGACTATGTGGGAGAAGGCAAGGGTGGGACGATATGAGAATAGAATTGAAATATGTATATTACCATACTTAAAATAGATGACCAGTGCAAATTCAATGCATGAAGCAGGGCACCCAAAACTGGTGCTCTGGGACAATCCAGAGGGATGGGGTGGGGAAGGAGGTGGGATGGGGGTTCAGGATGGTGGGACACATGTACACCCACGGCAGATTCATGTCATGTATGGCAAAAACCACAACAATATTGTAAAGTAATTAGCTTCCAATTATAATAAATTAATTAATTTAAAAAATAAACTGCTATAGTTAAATCTTTGCCAATCAGTATTATTTTCAACTAAACAAGTATGGACATGAGAACTTAACATTCGTTTTTCTGTTAATTTTATTCCATTAATGATTTTTAAATAATAATATTAGATAAAGGTAGTAAGGAAACAGGTACCTAAAAGATGTAGCTAATTCTAGTCTAGACAAAGAACTTATTTTTTGTATATTCCTCCTGAGTTTTCATTAGACATTTCACTAACAATTAGTTTTCAAATAAACACAAAATATATTCTGCCAAAATAGAAAAATGTACAGTTGACAACAGCATATACTACAAGTAGAAACTTAAGTAGCTCTTTTGATAGCTTTAGTCTACAGTCTATTTATGCCATCGGACGCTCAGAACATGAATGTACATGATGTGTACACGATGTGTAACATCTATAAAATTCAGTTCTTTGGACAAAAGTCCATCTACTGAAGAAATAACGTATGAGTCTCTACTCCCCTTCAAATTTTTAGACATGGACTTCAGGGAATTAAGCACACTTAAATTAGCTGTGCAAGGTAAAGCATATAGATCTTCCCATCACACAACACTGAGAAAACTATCAAAAACACTTCTTTGAAATTCTCATCTATATTTTAGAGTAGTAGTATTATTAATTGTCTGTATTCTGCTCCATCTTCATAATTCAATGTGTCTAGTTCTGCAATCTGTTCATAAAATTGGCATCTTTATTGCACTCTTGGGACACAATTTCCCAAAATGAACTAGCCGAATGTAGCTTTTTTTGCTTCCTATGTAAAATGCTATGGTAGATAACATACATTCTTGCTCCCAAAAGGCAGGAAGAAAATTCATATCTCTAACAATAAGCAAATTGAAATAAAGGTTTCCATGGTTATAATCAAAACTATTTACTTAGGTCATCAAGATGACTTGGGTAATCAGAAGAAATTATCTCTTTAGAATTTTAATGAAAGGTATTCTGTACTGCTGAGTAATTGAATCTGTCCTGCATTTTACCAGAGTTGCAACCAAGATTACCTTGATTGTGATACCGATCTTGCCCAATTCTGGCTGCCAGATTCTGTAAACTGTCTACCAAATTAGTGAGAATAACAGCTGCAAGTCAGAAGTCTAACTTCATCCAATCACTCATTCAACAATTATTTGAGTGTCAGCCTAGGCACAAGAGTAAGTACAGTTCTATCATAGTAAAGGATTCTCCCTACTGAGTGTTTATATCATTCTAAACCATTGCTGATTTGCTAAAACTATCCATCTGAAAATTAAAAAAAAAAAACTTGCATTTTAATTACTATTTTGGACAGAGCAATGAATGCATACCTCCTATTCCTCGTTTCTGTTGCAAATTATGTATGTCTAAAAGACAATAGGGCATTGATTTTCAAGCACAAGTAAACAAGGCATCTGGATTTTGTCTTAATGAGATAAAATTTAGTCTGTGCTTTCTCAGTGGGATGGTTTTCACTATTTAATTGGTAGCAAAAAAAAAACTTCAGCAGCATGTCCTTTTTCTGCCAACAGTGAATTCTATGTGGGAATGAGGTTGCTACAGAAGGTGTTCAGATATAAAAGCAGCTTTAGAACTAATTACATAAAAATCACAGGAAAAATACAGTTTATCAAGTAACAAAGTAAGTAAGTAAGAGGAAATGGAAAGCATTATTTTACTCTATGAATTCCCTGAATAATACTGGAAAAAATATAGAATTTAGCTTCTGTGTTTCTCCATGGTAATCTTCCAAAATAAGGTCAATTTACTTTAAACATGCTGTTTATATCACAAGTCTTTCTAACATCTTCAACATAATCAGGATAACAAACATGAATAGAAGTATGTCACCTGCAATGTTATGCCCCTAAAACACAAATGCAATCAGTACAAAATAAAAAAAAATCCCCAGACACAGAAATGATCATGCCAAAAAGAAGTATTCTAAAAATGTTAAATGAGACATGATTAAATAGCAATTACTTAAAGTAGGACTTCCCTAGAGACTACCAGGAAACCTTGTCAACAACTTCACAAAAAGACACTGTATTGCATACAACAGCCAAGAATTGTTAGTTATTAAGGATGAAAAAAAAGGTGCAAAATATTTGTTCTCCATTAATGTTTTCAAATTGGATCATGTTACTTCCCTGCTGAAAACCCTTCAATAGATTCCCAGTGTACTCAGGATAAATGTAAAATCCTTATCAAGGGCTATAGCTCATTCCCACCTCCCCATCTTCATCTATCCACACTGCATCTCCTCCAGTTACCCTGATCTTTTTCAGTCTCTCAGATGGGCTTTGTCTTTCCTCCTCAAAGCTTTTGCATGATGGTTCTTCCTACCTAAAGTTCCCTTTCCTTCTTCTTGAATAACCTCTAGGCATTCTTTAGGTGGTCAGATGACATTTCTTTAAGGAAGTATGCCATCATCACCAAACCCAGGGTGCTTATTGCTTTTTATTCTCTCCCATAATACCCTCTTTCAGTCGTGTCGGATTCTTTGAGACCTTGCGGACTGCAGATTGCCAGGCTCCTCTGTCCATGGGATTTTCCAGGCAACAATACTGAAATGGGTTGCCATTTCTTTCTCCAGAGGATCTTCCTGACTCAGGGATCGAACCCAGGTCTCCTGCTTTGCAAGCCATTTCTCTGCAGTCTGAGCCACCAGGGAAGCCCATCCAAGTGGGTTTCCTTCATTAGTCTCTGAGAACCCTGTTCTTTTCCTTCTCAGCCCTTATAAGAAACTATAATTCTAGAGATTAATAGGATTTTTGTTTGTTTGCTTGTAATAATAAGTCATCCCCATTAGAGTATATGTTCCCCAACCAAACGGACTGTCTTCAGTGTTTACTCTTAACCTAGCACAATGCCTGCATATATTCGTGTATATATTTCTTAAAATAATGGTTAACAGCTCTATCATTGAACTTTGTTCCTAAAATTTCTATAGAAAAAGGTACCAATCTTTGACACATGCACATTGAAGGGGACAAAACTATTGCACTGGGCATATCCTAAACTAATACCAGTGATTTAAATCCTTGTATAATTCCCTTTCCTTGAATGCAGGAGAAACCTGTAACTTGCTTCTGACCTGCAGAATAAGCCAAGCTGATGAGATGCCTTTCTTATGATTAGATTATATTATGAAAGGTTCTGTCTGAGAAGATAGGGGCTCCCCGTGTTGGCTTTGAAGAATTAGACTGTCATGGTCTGAAAGGGGCATGTGGCAAAGAGTGGTGGGCAGATGGTGGTAACTGAGAGCAGACCTCACCAACAGCCAGGAAAGAAATATGGCTCTTGGTCCAATAGCCATAAGGAAAGGATTTATTCCAATACCCTATGGGAAACAAGACGTGGATCTTTCTCCCCACCCCACTGAGCCTCGATGAGAGCTCACTCTTGGCTGAAAACTGTGCTGTAGCCTGGCAGACACTGACCACATCTAGACTTCTTGCCTGCAGAAACTGAGACAGTAGATGTGTGTTATTTTAAACTGCTAGCTTTGTGGTATTTTTTACTGTAGCAGGAAACTAATACAACTGCATTACATCCAAATTAACATCAAATATCTTCTTTTTCCTTTCTGACTTAATCAACTGAGTTTTGGATGAGAGTGTTTTCCTTTTTATTTCTCATTAAAAGAAAAAATTTTTTCCTTTGAGACATAATCTTAGATGTATTTTTCTTTTCAATATATGTTCTGATTGGGAGGCTTTAACTTGATAAAAATTGAGGGTACTACAGTGTGTATAAGTTAGAGTGTACTCTTTGGGAGGAGTTTTAAAGCTGTTGCAGAAAACACATTATCCAGGAGTATAGAACAAACTGGATAGGACTTCCCTAGTGGCACAGTGGATACGAATTCGCCTGCCAGTGCAGGAGACACGGGCTAAATCCCTGGTCTGGAAAGATTCCACATGCTGCGGAGCAACTAAACCTGTCTGCCATAACTTACTGAGACTGTTCTCTAGATTCTGCAAGCTGCAACTACTGAAGCCCTCACACCTACAGCCTGTGCTCCACAACAAGAGAAACCATGGCAATAGGAAGCCTGAGCACCAAAATGAAGGGAAAGCCTGTGCAGCAATGAAGACCCAGTGCAACCAAGGATAAAAAATAAAAAGAAAGAAAATCTATTGGAAAAAAAAAAACAAAACAGACGATATCAATACAAAGAATTCAGCATGCACATTCAGTGTCTCTTCAGATAGTTTTATTCTAGTTCTCATCCATGACAGGCTGTGGTGGAGCCCCTGCTGGTATCTGGAGCAGAACAAGTGGCCAAGGGCCCAAGAGAGATGAGGCTAATTAGACCTGAGCATGCAAAACTCTCTGATATGAGGACTTCTCATAAGAGGTCAGGAACAATTTCGCTTTCACTTGTATATTCTCTAGATGCATAGTTGACATTCAAGAAATACTGATTTTTAACTGAAAGTCAGGGATATCAGAGAATGATGAAACATGTCAAGGATAGCATCTTGAAAGTGGTGTCTTTTGCTGGTTTTGGAAGATGTGGACAGCAGTCATTAGTAGAGAGATTTGAGAAATAGCTTTTCTCCCATCTTTATGCAATTTCAGGTACTAATTATCTAGTTTTTCCCTAAAAACTGTTTCTAAAAAATGTATCATTTGTAGTTTTATTCTTTTGTGAAATGTAATACTACTAATGCAACATGCTCACTTAATTCCACCTCTACCTCCTGGCATTTTTTCAGAATGCTTAATGCTATTATTCAACTTAAAGATATCACTTATGTTTCACTCTGTTGGATATAATTTTCAAATGACTCCTACCCTCTGTGTAGCATTCATCAGCTCTGCATTTCCATATTTCTCTCTTCTAACCTGGCCTTGCTTTCTTGGCACACAAGACATACAAGAAAGAGCTTTCTTTGACATACAAGAAAGAGCTCTGGACATGGACAAAGAAGACCTATGTTTAAATCTGGGCTCTGTGATCAAGCACAGTTCTCTCAGGGACTTATTTTGTATAATAGGGATAATCAATCTCCATTTGTTTATTTCTTGAAGAACTGCTTAGCCTCGAGGGGAATAAAAATGCACACAATTGCCTCTCCCTGTTTTTGATGACCAAAGGGGAGAGGAATAAACAGATAATCCCAGTGGCCTTAAAGGGTTATAGTACTTAAGTGTTGCTGCTGCTGCTGCTGCTAAGTCGCTTCAGTTGTGTCCGACTCTGTGTGACCCCATGGACGGCAGCCCACCAGGCTCCCCCATCCCCAGGATTCTCCAGGCAAGAACAATGGAGTGGGTTGCCATTTCCTTCTCCAACGCATGAAAGTGAAGTCGCTCAGTCGTATCCGACTCTTAGCGACCCCATGGACTGGAGCCTACCAGGATCCTCCGTCCATGGGATTTTCCAGGCAAAAGTACTGGGGTGGGGTGCCATTGCCTTCCCCGACTTAAGTATTACAGGGTGTTATTGAGGACAAAGATAATATATACACAAAAATAACCTATAAACTATAAAGCCCTCTGCTGCTGCTGCTGCTAAGTCGCTTCAGTCGTGTCCAACTCTGTGCGACCCCACAGACAGAAGCCCACCAGGCTCCCTTGTCCCTGGGATTCTCCAGGCAAGAATACTGGAGTGGGTTGCCATTTCCTTCTCCAACGTATGAAAGTGAAAAGCCAAAGTGAAGTCGCTCAGTCGTGTCCGACTCTTAGCGACCCCATGGACTGGAGCCTACCAGGCTCCTCCGTCCATGGGATTTTCCAGGCAAAAGTACTGGGGTGGGGTGCCATTGCCTTCCCCGACTTAAGTATTACAGGGTGTTATTGAGGACAAAGATAATATATACACAAAAATAACCTATAAACTATAAAGCCCTCTATTAGTATATAAATATATTATAACACATATTTACTATCTATTTCATGGTTGTACCCTATACTTTCCCCTTCTCCACTTTAGTTCAGGTTACATCTCTAGATTATGACCTATACTTAGCTAAATCCTTCTAGAAATTCTGATTTTTTTGGCAGCAATTTCTCTAAAGTCCCTTAGTCTAAATACATTACTTCTTTTTTTTTTCCCCCTCATGTTATAAACTAAGCTAAATGTCCTTGGGACATTTCTTTTGTAAACCTAAGAGTGATCTAAATTTGGGGTTACTTACCTTTTCATGTATTAAACAGCAATTTGAAAAAATACAGTGTAAGGTATTTAAGATAACTTTTCAACCTTATGAGTATAAATTACTTCTATGTTCAGGGGGTTAAGAACTTCACAGTCTTAGAGGCAGAGAGAAAGAATTAGACAAGGGCACCAATAATTAATAAGTGGAATGCAGGAGTAAATGCAGTAGGTATTAAAACTTAAAAAAGGAGCAAAAAATTGCATCTAATTGGGAGAATCAGGTAAGGCTTCTTAAAGTAAGGTCTTTAAAGAAGCCTGTCAGTATTAATGACATTTCCAAAGTAAGATCTAGGGAGTCGGTAGGGAAGAGAATATTTAAGGAAACAACCTGAGCAAAAATATGTTGGTAGAGCAACTGGGAGTATGTTCTGAAACATGTCAGCTTGGCTAGGTTCGCACTTGGTAAGAAGCTCATGAAGAGAAGAAGCTGAAGGGAAGGCCTTTAATTTGACAGACAGTGGGAAGCTGTGGAAAGTTTCTACACAGGGATGTCAACAGTCTTCAATAAACATTTCCTAATAGATATTTTTGTTTTATTTCTACTACATTTCAAATGTAGTAGAGCTCCCCTTTGGGAGTCAATATAAATATTTTAAATATAACACTTTTATTGTGGAAATAAATACATATTTTCCATACTCACTGTCTGCTGCCGATCAATTGCTATTTCACAAGTTTCTTTCCTCTAGCCCAAGTCCATCTTTTTCCATTTCCCTCAGCTTCTATGTCACTGCACTGTTCTATGGATTTGCTTTAGGTCATGACTAAAGAAGGAAATGCTGGTATGTTTCCTCAGTAGTGCTTCTTGAGTCAATTTTTAAAGTTCTCTCTTGTGATCAATAGGAGCATATTTCTAAAGCAGCCAGCATGGCTCATAGACGGACCTCTTTCTAGCAACAGAAAGTTACCTTGGGGAAGGAAACTACTTAGCCTCCTCTGTGGCAAGTACATTAGACAGATGACACAGTAATTAAATTGATGAAGAGTCAATAGATCCTAACGGACTGGGAGGAAAATATAAAAAACTGCATATACATTCTCCTCCTCTGTTTTTCCTTGGGAATAACTTATTTCATATTACCAACTAAGTAATTTACAACATCTGCTCATTTTCATATGTTCTCCTGGAAGGGAGTCTGATTACATCCCCTTATATTTCATTTAGATCTAACCACTGAAGGGAAACAGAATATTTTTGAACAAAACTACCCTAAAATATAGGGCTTCCCAGGTGGTACTAGTGGTTAAAAAACCCACCTGACAATGTGGAAGACATAAGAGACGTGAGTTTGATTCCTGGGTTGGGAAGAACACCTGGAGCAGGGCATGGCAACCCACCCCAATATTCTTGCCTGGAGAATTCCCATGGACAGAGAAGCCTAATGGGCTACTGTCCATAGGGTTGCAAAGAGTCAGACACGACTGAAGAAGCTTAGTACACACGCATGCACTCAAAAATATGTTAGGGAAAAATCAGTAGTCTTGAGGTGTTTTTATCAAGTGCTGGTATGGATGAAGCAGAGCACACGATTCTTTAAATGCCCACTTGGCTGAACTTTGCTTCATTTATGATTGTACTGGATGTAAAAAATTCAGCATCCTGGCATGACCCACAGTTCTTAAGGTTGACAAGTTCGAGAAAATCATATCAGAATACCATAATGATGTCATATGAAGAGGTAGAAAATGAACCGAGGGTTCTAGGCCAAAGTCCAAGGTTCCAGGTTGGTTTTCACCTCTAACTACTAAGCTGTATGATAATGCGTTTCATCAATTTTCTGAGATACTTCAGTTTTCTCATTTATTAAACAAATGCTGGCAGGGGAAGCTAGTCTTTATGTTTGCTAAGGGTGCTACCAGCTCTAAAATTCTATGAACAAATAAAGCTAGTTTGTTCTTTTATCATTCCTCTGTTCCTTAGTGGAATGATGTTGATGATTATCATCAAATTCTTCAAAATTTTTCACTCCTCCCCAGATGTGTCAAACTAAAAACAACCAAAAAACATATTAAGAGTCAGAAAAAAAATCTTTTAATTCAGAAAATTTAAGAAATATGAGGGGCTTAAAAATAAGAAATCTGGTCTGATGCCTCATTTTAGATGAAGTTAGATGACCTATGCATGTCATACATTTACTATGAAAGTGAAAGTGTCAGTCACTTAGTCATGTCTGACTCTATGTGACCAGGCTCCTCTGTCCATGGAATTCTCCAGGCAAGAACACTAGAGTGGGTCGCCACTGCCTTTTCCAGGGGATCTTCCCAACCTAGGGATTGAACCTGGGTCTCTCACATTGCAGGCAGATTCTTTACCGTCTGAGCCACCAGGGAAGCCCATGTCATGCAACCAAAGTCCAAGCCTCCTACTCTCATCCTGTGAACTAAATCTTAGTTGAATGTTCACAATTTCTGGTGTATTCACTTGCCTTGAAGCATTATTTGTGATTTTTTAAAGTTGAAATCATTAAGTAAAAACTTCATGTTATAATGTTATAAAACTTCATATATCATCATATTAAATGGAAACAGTATCAACAGCCATCAATAGAAGGCTACCATATATGTAAAATGAACACAAACCAATGCTTCATCATTTAGTAAAACACTTTGCTTGCCATAAGCCTGGGATCTAGGACAGACTCATTTTTTAAAAATAGAATTTAGCCAAAAAAAAAAAAAAAAAAAAAAAAAATAGACATTTGCAAATGTAAGGAGATGTCAGCCAAGTAGAAAAAAAATAGAAATTCTTGTCTTAATGAGTTCTGAAAAACAGAAACAATCCTATTTACATGCTAGATCAAGATATGATTCCAAGATTACTTCATTTCCCAATATCTTGACCTCTAACACCACTCCCAAATTAATAATTTACTAGTTCTATTTCACTGCTTTCCAACACTCTGCAAACTATCTGTAGGAATACATCATCTATATCAATGTTAAGTTGGGTGAGAAGTTGCCTGTCTTCCAGTTAATAGGCTGCATCAAATAGCATGAGCTTCTTGGAGATAATGTCATGATCTGCAGGTACTGTGACAGGCTTTTCAAAGACCTTGAAATCATCTGAAAAGTTATTGTTTGATTCCATTAGGGCCAGGCGTGATCTCATTTCTCTAAAATGAAACCTGACAACTGTGGTTTAGACATGGCTGATATGTGATGCAACTAGGGCAGACTTGGTTCACAGTCCAAATTTATCAGAATGTGGCAAAAAAATAGGTTATATAACAAAAAATACATCATAAGCTTGACTTCTTTTAGTCCTTTAAGCCACCCTATTTCATGAACAAAGTATATTCATTCCTTATTTTCATGTTTAAATTTCTGAGTATAATTTATAAAGCAACTCAAGCAAAGAGAAATAAATAAAGTGATATGCTCCTGGAGAATGAAAGTAACATCTAAATTTTAGTGGTTAAAATTGTTAACTAGAAGTAATTCTTAAAACATTTTTTAAAGCTGCTGCTGCTACTGCTACTAAGTCGCTTCAGTCGTGTCCAACTCTGTGACCCCAGAGACGGCAGCCCACCAGGCTCCCCCGTCCCTGGGATTCTCCAGGCAAGAACACTGGAGTGGGTTGCCATTTCCTTCTCCAATGCATGAAAGTGAAAAGTGTAAGTGAAGTCGCTCAGTCGTGTCCAACTCTTCGCGACCCCATGGACTGCAGCCTGCCAGGCTCCTTGGTCCATGGGATTTTCCAGGCAAGAGTACTGGAGTGGGTGCCATTGCCAAAGCTAGTCCACTCCAAAGTATATTTTCAGCAATTTAATTAAAAAACATTCAAAAATGCAAATATTTGTTTTTAAAATCAAAATAACTCAATGGTTATCGATGGCAAATTCAACAAATATGACATTAAACGGGCATGTTTTAGGTTTTCATGAAAGAGATACAACTTACTGGTTATAAGTGAATGGTTGCACTTCACTCCTAAAATGCCTAATTCCAAAGATAAAACATGAAAGCTACAAACACACACACATACACACAAAAAGAGAATAGAAAAGTAGACATATAGCAGATGAAGGTTGTAAGACAAAAAAAGGATATAAGATGATGAATTATTACAAGCTAAAGTGAAGTGAAAGTCACTCAGTCGTGTCCAATTCTTAGCGACCCCATGGACTTTACAGTCCATGGAATTCTCCAGGCCAGAATACTGGAGTGGGCAGCCATTCCCTTCTCCAGGGGATTTTCCCAACCTAGGGTTCGAACCCAGGTCTCCCACACTGCAGGCAGATTCTTTACCAGCTAAGCCACCAGGGAAGCCCATTAAAAGCTAAGGTTTTAGATAATAAAGTTTTTATCTAGAAATTTATATACAGCATTGTACTAATTGACTGTCTGAAGAGAATAAAGATGTTTTCACACATACAAAGGACACTAAAATTTAATTTTTCTCTTTCACATGTTTATTCTTAAGGCTAACAGATGTATTTTACCAAAACTAAAGAGCAAACCAGACAAGAAGAAATGAGGTATCGCAAGAGACAGAATATCCAATAAAAGCAGAGGATACTTCTGGGACAACAGGAAAGAATCTTAGGTGGACAGCTGTGCAGCAAGCCTGGAGAGGCACCAAGAGCCATGCATCTGGGACAGAGGCAAGAGGGTTCCTAAACTATTGTTTCCAAGGAACAGTGCATAGATTACATGATGCTTTGGCCTTGCTGGGAGGAATTTTAGAACTTGGTGGAAGCACTGGGGATACATTAATATTAGTACTTAGAAATCTAAGGTGCAGGGGAACAAAGACAGGGACACGCAGAGAGAAAGAAAAAACACAGAGAGGTGCAAAAAAAGCAATTACTTTTTCATTAAAAACAAGACACTGTACAAGAAAATAAATAAATATGATGATCTACACAGTCACGCAGCAAAAAAGTATTATACTACCAGATGGGGGAGATAGGAGAGGGGAGCGTGTGGGATGGAAAAGGGAGTTATAATAGAGATAAATTGCAGTTTGCGATAGTTGAAAGGATCTATAGATGTCTAAAACCATAGATGTCTAAAAAAGTTAAGAAACAATAGCATCAACTGTTTATCTAGGAACAGATATGCAGAAAAACAGAAGAAACAAAAGTGGTTGGCTCTGAAATTTGAAAGGGATGTTGCTATTGTTTAGTCACTTTAGTCATGCCTGACTCTTAGTGATCCCATAGACTGTAGCCCGCTAGGCTCCTCTGTCGCTGGGATCTCCCAGGCAAAAATATTGGAGTGGGTTGCCATTTCCTTCTCCAGGGGATCTTCCTGACCCAGGGATCAAACTGGCATCTTCTGCTTGGCAGGTGAATTCTTTACCACTGAGCCATAAGGGAAACCCTTTGAAAGGGATAGGTAAGGAATTATGTCTGAAAATGTTATGTTTGACAATCATAATATTAATAAAAATATATTACACATTTATTAATATGTAAATTAAAATAAATACTTCTACCGTGTTAAATTATTGTTAAATACATGCATTGCTAAATTAATTGTTAATTTTTAGAAATATCTATCTACACATAGAGAGTTGCTTTCCTGGAGGCTCAGCAGTAAAGAATCTGCCTGCAATGCAGCAGCTACAGGAGATACAGGTTCAATCTGAGGGTCAGGAAGATCCCCTGCAGGAGGCCACGGCAACCCACCCCAGTATTCTTGCCTGGAGAATCCGATGGACAGAGGAGCCTGATGATGGGCTACAGTCCATAGGGTTGCAAAGAACTGGACATGACTGAAGTGACTTAGCACAAACACATATAGAGAGAGAAAAATAAAGAGACATTTCTAGCTACTTCAAATATGTCACTTCTGCAGCATTTAAGTAGCCTACATAGTACAACCTCCCCAAAGATTATACGGTTGAGGATAATAATCTATTTACCCTTTGGAGCCCATGACTTGACCCACATCCACATCATTCAGAGAAATGGACACAGGCTAAAGCAGCTGATACCAGTATAGTTTCTTGGGACCTTAATCCATGCAAAGGCAGATGAAGTAGGTAGTTTGACAAATTAGTTTTTTTAACAATTGAACTGCATTCTAGATTATTAGAATTTCTTATTGGAAGCCATTGCTAATACTTGTATCTTCACATAATTTCAAATGCTTTGCAAGAACTTCCCTATCTGTCAGATTAGTTTAACCTCACACAATCATTAGGAGGTTAAATGACAGATGCTACTATCCTCATTCTAATAATGAGGAAACAGACTCAAAAAAGTTAACTGGCTTTTTTGCTTTTTGTTTAGTTTTTTTAAAGGGGCTTCCAAGGTGGTATTAGTGGTAAAGAATCCGCCTGCCAATGCAAGAGACATGAGACATGGGTTCAATCACTGGGTTGGGAAGATCCCCTGGAAGAGGGCATGACAACCCAGTTCAGTATTCTTGCCTGGAGAATCTCATGGACAGAGGAGTCTGGAGGGCTACAGTCCATAGGGTTGTAAAGAGTCGGACACAACTGAAGTGACTTACCACACATGCATCATAGTTTTTGAAAAAGCAGAAAATAGGGCTCAGTTCTCCTACTTTTCCACCCAAATCTTTTTTTATTCTGTCGGTGATTCCAACATACTGGCCTCAAATAACCTAAGTGACTCAGAATAATTTTAGCATTCAAATCCTCAGGTCCAAATGTAAACCTGGCATTATCTTCAGAAGAACCAATAACATTTCCTATACATATATGTACTTTTCAAATATACATGGATCTTGCACTGATAAATAAAATACACATTTGTGTATAAGGATTTTTTTTTTAACTGAATTCCCAATAGCCTTTTATGTATGTGTACTCTCAAATTGATGAAAATTGAAAGTACCACTACTTATTTTGTGGAGGTTGTCAAGTTTTTTGATGTTGAAAGGGATTCTATATGTATCAAGCTGGGGAGCTTTACACCATGCTCTCAGAGAGGCTCTCCTTGATCAGCCAAACTAAGTCAAGCACCCACTCCATGCACTAGCTCAGCCCCCTTTACTCTTTATAGCACTCACCACATTAACAAGACTTACCTTTACCTACCGACCTGTTCTGGAGTCCACTATGATCTATCCCTCACCTGCCACTAGAGGGTGTGGCCCACAGGGCAGAGGTTGTGTGCAACCAGAACTGACCTGGGGCAAAGGATGGGCTTCACCAAGCTCTGTGGACTTCATAGAGAAGTTTCCCCCTGACCCCAGTTCTCCCAGCTGACTCCTAACTCTATCCTCATAGAGAGCGCATGGTCATAGCATAAGTAGAAAAACAACCATGGCAATGGAAATGGTGACTGTTGATAATTTGGGGGTGCTTAGCACATCATGTTAGTACCTTACATTCATATTGTATTTGTTCCTGGTCTGTAAGATGGGTATTATTACCTCGACTTTGCAGATGACAAACTGATTCTCAGAGAAGTTGGGACATCATACCCTAGACCACACTGGAAGATGTACTAACGCACCTCTCAACAACATCTGCAAGTTCCTAAAAACCATCGTAATCCACTGGGTTATACTGTCCTGGGTGCCACTCCAAATACATGGCCTCCCACAGTAGATCAGAGCTTAAAATAAAAAAAAAAAAGAAGAGGAACAGATTTCATTCAAGGGGGGCTACCTGTCCTCTCTTACTTTTGTGCATTCATTACAAACTTCATTCCTTTAGAATTCAACAGATGTTTCAGCATTAACTGAAATCCCCTATTATTTTTTTCAGTTCCTGGAGGAGGGGAGAGAAGAGGGAAGAGAGGCAAGACACTCACAAAGGGAAGTCTGTGACGCTGAATCAGCCTCAGAACTGAAGCCCAGGCAGTTGATGCATCTACCGCCCAGAGCAAATGAAAGAGGCACTTTGTTAGTAATGGGGGAGCGTGTTAGGGGACGCAACATTTAGACAGAAGAAAGTCAAGCCCCAGGCAGATAAGAGGGTAATTATTGAACAAACCTGGGGGTATTACATTCAGTCTGAACACTAAAGAGATGATAGCCTTCTGCTCAGAGGCAAATAACAGCATTCATATATGTGTCCCACACAAACAGCCCCCACCCCAGTCACCAGCGTGAAGAATCAAAGGGAGTTCGCGGTTCAGCCTGGCTCTGCCTTGGGGTTGACAAGTGTGAGAGTGGCCCCTCCTCATCACCACCTGATTCCCTCTGGACCTTCTAATGGTTCAGAGGGCAGAGGCATAATGCAATTTGTCAGGAAAGGGACAAATGCTGCAATAACAATGTCCACGTAAACTGAGCAAATGCTCCGTTTAATTGTCTCTACACGTCAACCTCGAAGGAGTTCAGCTGGGAGAGCTGATGATCCAAAAGAAATTATTTTCTGATTCTTTATTGAAAATTTCAAGGAAAACACACGCCACAGCCCCTCAGGACAAACCAGAGAGTAGCCAGGACAGGGAAGATGGATGTCTTCCAATGTCTTGACACATCTAACTTTAAGATATTGAGGAGGCTATCATAACTTTCTGCCTTACATGTCTTTATTAGAGAAACAAGATTTATGTTTCTAGTATAGGGGGCAAAAGAAACTTGGGTGTCCATAAATGGTCCTGAGTCAGTCACTGAGCCTATCTGATTAGGGACACAGAAGATAGAATTTTAAAGAGAAAGTTATCTTCCTTTGGGTAGCCAGGGTTCTCTGCCTTGCAATTTACTTTTATATATTCCCTTGAGCTTTCTGGCACATTGTCTTACTTTTTTGGGTTTCTGTTAGAAGTTCCTACAGGAAATAGTAACTCTCCAGTTTCCTGATTTTCAAAAATGAATGTACACATATGTTTAACATCAGGCTCCCTCACATCCACTCATAAATCTCCACACAAGAGGAAAAATACATATATTTTAAATAATTCACAAAACACAGTATAAGCTTGTTTTACATTGAAGGAAATTAGGCAAATGAAAAAGCTCCAATTAAATTGAATCTGTATCTCTTCCCTGTATTCAAAAGTCTTAAATCCTCATAGTTGGCTAAGGGATGTATAGGAGAATAGAGTTGGTGATTAAGTTGGAACTTTTCTGATGGCTTTCAGCAGGGGTAATCATGTATCCCAAACTAGTCATTACTCTCCTGCAACAGGTCCCCTCCTGCCTATGTTCTTACCCTTATCTTACCCAATAGCTCACATTTGACTCAGGCCTAATGACCTGCAAAGCAGTGTACTCATTAAGACCTTTTTTTTTTTTGTCATGCAGGATCTTAGTAGTCTGACCGGGGATCAAAACCATGCCTACTGCTTTAGGAGCACAGAGTCTTAACCACTAGACTACTAGGGAAGTCCCTAAGCCTTTTTAAGTTCATACATACTTGTCCCCATTCTCAAAACTCCCTTCAATTCTGTTCACTGGGTTCATATCACTATACAAAATGCAACTCTGATATTTTCTTTTCTATGAAGCCTTCTCTGAACACATTCTGTGGCTACAGTTGTCCCATCAGGGCTTCCTGCTGGAAGGTTTAATAAACCCTTTTCATGAAACTCGGTTCTCCAAACACATCCAATGCTCTTTTCATACTCCAGCCTCCTGGTCTTAAGACCGAGTTTCATGAAAAGGGTTTATTAAATTCACCTGGGATTCTTCATTCTTTGTCTTCCAAGATTTGTTATACCTTCAGAAGAAAAAAAAATGAAAACAACATCCTCTTAACTTTTGTTCAATTCCATCAGTGAAAGAAGTGAGGGAGAAACCTGGCTTTGTAGATGGAAAGCAAGAGCTGATGCTGAGGAACATACTGACACTGATAAACTACTTTTCCTCTTCTCCTCTGCTCCCTGTGCAGTTTGGCCTTACTCTTTTGCTATTTGCCCTTTCTCTTACCACCTGTCTTACACTCTCAGTCCTCTCTGGTGACAGTGGGAACCTAAAACCTTCAAGCCTCTTGATGAAGGTGAAAGTGGAGAGTGAAAAAGTTGACTTAAAGCTCAACATTCAGAAAACGAAGATCATGGCATCTGGCCCCATTATTTCAAGGGAAATAGATGGGGAAACAGTGTCAGACTTTATTTTGGGGGCTCCAAAATCACTGCAGATGGTGCCTGCAGCCATGAAATTAAAAGACGCTTACTCCTTGGAAGGAAAGTTATGACCAACCTAGATAGCATATTCAAAAGCAGAGACATCACTTTGCCAACAAAGGTTCGTCTAGTCAAGGCTATGGTTTTTCCTATGGTCATGTATGGATGTGAGAGTTGGACTGTGAAGAAGGCTGAGCGCCGAAGAATTGATGCTTTTGAACTGTGGTGTTGGAGAAGACTCTTGAGAGTCCCTTGGACTGCAAGGAGATCCAACCAGTCCATTCTGAAGGAGATCAGCCCTGGGATTTCTTTGGAAGGAATGATGCTAAAGCTGAAACTCCAGTACTTTGGCCACCTCATGCGAAGAGTTGACTCATTGGAAAAGACTCTGATGCTAGGAGGGATTGGGGGCAAGAGGAGAAGGGCACAACGGAGGATGAGATGGCTGGATGGCATCACTGACTCGATGGACGTGAGTCTGGGTGAACTCCGGGAGTTGGTGATGGACAGGGAAGCCTGGTGTGCTTCGATTCATGGGGTCGGAAAGAGTCGGACACAACTGAGCGACTGATCTGATATGACCTGAGATATGAAATGCTCAGTTTTTGGTATGGCCTCTCTTCTGCTTCCAGCGTCTCCCCTAACACCACTGTTGCAACCCAAGTGGGCTTTTTCATGGGCTCTCCAGAGATGCCAACTAGAAAAGAGCAATGACCTCTATTTCTCTGCCTATCTCCTCAGCCCTCTCTTCTCAAGGCCACTCATGGTAGAGCCTAGCTTCCAACACTTTCCCACAGAGGACTACACTCCTTCCCAGAATTACCATTCATCAGCCTCATCATTCAAATAGGATCTAACATTGAAATATTTTGATTATACTACATTGGTGTGGAGAGCCTTATTACCTTTGTACTTTATTGAAGATGATACAATTCAGAATAATTAACCGAATTCATTCTCCCAGTAGTGGAAATAAAGGTTTTAGAGCTACATAGATTGGAAAAAGCATTTGGCAGCACTGCCATATACCTCATTTTTGTTCTTATCACAATAATAATTTCTGCATTAAAACATATTGCTTCCAAAGTGTTGAAAACTTTCCCTCAAAGTCTGTTTGTGAGACTATGCGACAGGCAAGGAAGCCAAGGATCATACATGTCCCATTCCTGAGTCAGTAGACCACACAGCTCTTCACAGCAAACTCTGCAGATGGATAGATCTTCAGTGAGGTGCAGAACGGCTTCCCAGTTTTTCTTTTAAAACAAGAGACACAGCCTGCAAATGGGAAAGATGAGTTCTCACCTTCGGAGCAAAGCTGTTTCTTAATTTGCACTCAGACCCCAAAACCCTGTCAAACTTTTCTGGACCTTATTACATGGTAGAGACACATAGACAAATAGCTTCCCTTATGATTTAGATCGGGGAAGGCAATGGCACCCCACCCCAGTACTTTTGCCTGGAAAATCCCATGGATGGAGGAGCCTGGTAGGCTACAGTCCATGGGGTCACTAAGAGTCAGGCACGACTGAGTGACTTCACTTACACTTTTCACTTTCACGCATTGGAGAAGGAAATGGCAACCCACTCCAGTGATCTTGCCTGGAGAATCCCAGGGACGGGGGAGCCTGGTGGGCTTCCATCTGTGGGGTCGCACAGAGTCGGACACAACTGAAGCGAGTTAGCAGCAGCAGCAGCAGCATGATTTAGATGGTAAAGAGTCTTCCTGCAATGAGGGAGACCTGGGTTTGATCTCTGGGTTGGGAAGATTCCCAGAAGGAAATGGCGACCCATTCGTCCTCTTGCCTGGAAAATCTCATGGATGGAGGAGCCTGGGAGGCTACAGTCATGGGGTTCTAAAGAGTTGGACACGACTGAGTGACTTCACTTCACTGCTGCTGCTGCTAAGTCGCTTCAGTCATGTCCAACTCTGTGTGAACCCATAGACGGCAGCCCACCGGGCTCCCCTGTCCCTGGGATTCTCCAGGCAAGAACACTGCAATCAGATCAATGTATCACCTTAAATAGAGCATGAAGTTAATTTGAATCACTCCTATGGTTGGTAAAAATTGAAACTAAGGAGGGATTCTTTTATTCAATCTCTATAAATGCTTCAAATTTGCCATGTTTCAGTTTCCATTTTTTTCCTCTAGAATATAGGCCTTTTTTTGAAAGGGAAAGTTACCACCCATGCTTCCACAAAAAAAAAAAAAAGACAGATAAAATGAAAGATAAAATTATAAAATGAAATAAAAGGTTGAAGGTTGTACCAACTCTACCCTTCCTGGAAAGCTAACTGTGCTCTAGCACCTCCATGATCATTTATGAGTTTCTGAAGACACAAGCCAAGTATGGAACTCAGCTGGCCTTGCTATGAAGACCATCAGCAACGATTTGAATTTTTTCAGGCAAGAAGTGGTATTACCCAAACTTACTGGTATATGATGGCAAAAAGCAGAGTATAAAGAAAATACTTAGCAACTAAGGTGCTTCGACTTGTTTTGCCTTTTGTAATTAGGCAGGCAGAAACACATAACCTAGTATTTCTAGGTAATCTTTTTAGGCTCAGTAAATAATGCCTTTGAACTTAAATATGTTTCCTTCAAGAAGGTTATATAGTGCAGTGAAGGAGAAAAAATGATCTGGATAATTATGCTGAAAATATAAAGAAAAGAATTTTGGAGATCACTGTGACCTTTCTTTTACAAGTGGGAAATAAAATAAAATAAAAAAGTGCAAATCTTCAGTACAATAATATTTACTCATCATATTAAATTCATATAAACTTAAGCCTCTCCCTTGATTATATTATAAATCCGTTGGAGCCTTGGCCACCACAACTAAAGATTTTTTTTTTCTCTTTTTGATACTTCAGCCTGAGCTGTCACAGGCCCTTTAAACTCTTCAGGGAGTGTCAGAAGCATAAATGTGAAAGTACCAAGTAAGCAAATTTTTAAAATACTAGGCATGCAAAAGTTTCATTAGCCACAAATATTTGTCTCAATCTAGCCTATTTTTCGGGGAAGGCAATGGCACCCCACCCCAGTACTTTTGCCTGGAAAATCCCATGGACGGAGGATCCTGGTAGGCTCCAGTCCATGGGGTCGCTAAGAGTCGGACACGACTGAGCGACTTCACTTTCACTTTTCACTTTCATGCATTGGAGAAGGAAATGGCAACCCACTCCAGTGTTCTTGCCTGGAGAATCCCAGGGACGGGGGAGCCTGGTGGGCTTCCTTCTATGGGGTCGCACAGAGTCGGACACGACTGAAGCGACTTAGCAGCAGCAGCAGCAGCCTATTTTTACATATACCCTACTTCTTAGGGGGCTTCCCTAGTGGCTCAGATGGTAAATAATTCACCTGCAATGAAGGAGACCTAAATTCAACCCTTGGGCTGGGAAAATCCCCTGGAGAAGAGAATGGCCACCTACCAGTATTTTTACCTGGACAATTCCACAGACAAGAGGAGTCTGGCCGGCTACAGTCCATGGGGTCGCAAAAGAGTTGGACACGACTAAGCGACTAACACTTTCACTTTATTTCTTGCTTCTACTCACAAATTTTTAGTTCAAGTTTCCAAACACATTATGACAATGATATTCAAATTACTTGGTAAAGGAAATCACCAGAATTGTTTTGGTGATTATAGCTTCCTAGCCCTAATCTGACTGACTTTCTAAAACCAAATCTCAGATTGGGCTGGGAATACATATGCTTCATAGCAAACACCTGGAGTCTGCCCCCAAACACAGATTTCTAAAAAAATAAACAAAAAAGCAAGCCAATGAAAAATAGAATGAATAGACTAAAATGATCATTCACTATTGAATTGATGTTTATTGAGGTTCTTTAATGTATCAGTCACTTTTCTAGTCCCTGGGCACTACTTACACATTATTCATTAGGTTAATTGTGTGGTTTTAATAAGTTCAGTGCCTCATCTTCAAGAAAGCAATGATGATTTTTAAAATAAGGCTTATTACACGTATCAGAATTCATTTCCTAAACAACCTTAATGATTAAAAGCCTTGAAAAGTGTGCATGATGAGTCATTAGAAAGTATGGGGTAAACAGAACTTACTATTTCAGTTCAGGACGTGTGTGAGTGCTAAATCACTTCAGTTGTGTCTGACGCCTTGCGACCCTCTGGACTGTAGCCTGCCAGGCTCCTCGGCAAGAATACTGGAATGGATTGCCCTGCCCTCCTCCAGGGCATCTTCCCAACTTAGGGATTGAACCCCAGTCTCTGTCTCCTGCACTGGCAGGTGGGTTCTTTACCACTAAGGCCACCTGGGAAGCCCTGACTTCAGGACATGCAGGTATGAAAAGGCAACTGAAGTGTGAACTCATCATTCTGAAAATAAGGCACTTCCTTTGAGATCACTTTTCAAGGGCTTTGAAAATCACTCAAAATTGTGGCTTGTTACTCTGGCAATAACTGAAAGATAATTATGTTCCTATGTCTTCCAACCCCAACTTTAAACTTCATCAGAGGAGGTAAAAACATTGATGGAACTGGGCATAAGATGAACATAGGAGCAAATAAGTGAGAGAAAGGGGACTTTGTAATAAATTTATTTATGAATGTCCAGAGGTCAGAAATAGAATGAAAGTTAGAAAAAGAATGGTTAATGGAAGTTAGAGAGATTTAAGTCAATGTACGGAAGAAATTTTAAGCACTTATTTCATGGATGAGCCTTATCACCAGAGGCAAGGGAACCAACTGTCAGTGTTTCTATGGGCACTGGGACTAAGGGTTTTGAAAGATTACTGGCTAATTATGAGTTTTTAGAGTGAGGAAGCACCTGAAATGGTAGTATGCACTGTAGCTTCCCTAGAGAATCAGTTTAAGTCAAGTTCATTCTTCAGTACATCTTTGAACTGTATTTATCTTTAAGAACTAAGTGAAACACCAAGTAGAGCATAGCCAGACCCTGTCCTGGCGACAGTGATTTAAACAAACACAAAGAGGCAATAAGGATGTGGATATGACACAGAATCTCTGATGTCATGTATAAGTGCTACCTTGATTCCCTGGCTTTAGGGAATAAAAAGAAAATTAATGTGTGAAAATTAAGAAGAGATATAATTTGATTCAAGATAAATTGGATTTATCGGGAAATTAGAACAATTAGGTCCAGTTCACTCAACTATTTTTATCAGTATTACAGAAATAAGCTTTCATTTCTAAAACTTCTATGAGATTATTATCAAAATGTCTATACATCATCTCCAAGTCTCAGGGCAGCAGGACAAAACATATGACATAATTAAATGGCTTGTGCTTCTTGGAAAAATAAGCATTTATAGCATGTTTAATAAACAGCTTTTAAAGCTGTTTGAAAAGATCCAGCAAAATGCCTATCCTGCACAAAGTAAATACTTCATAACGTTGTGCATAGATTAGAACTAGATGAGTGCTTACGATAGCTCAAACTCCTGTTCCAGGAATTCGAGAGGTGTTAAATCTATTGTCTCATTTATTTCTTTAAATAGCCCTATGAGGAAGAGTCTATGAAATTTTCTCACTGGTGAGAAACTGAGGTCAAGGAACTGTCCGAGGTAAGTTAAGCGCTAGACACAAGAATTGAACTCAACTCTGTTTGATGACCCCAATCACATGCTTGCTGCTGCTGCTGCTGCTAAGTCGCGTCAGTCATGTCCAACTCTGTGAGACCCCAAAGACGTCAGCCCAACAGGCTCCTCCGTCCCTGGGATTCTCCAAGCAAGAACACTGGAGTGGGTTGCCATTTCCTTCTCCAATGCACGAAAGTGAAAAGTGAAAGTGAAGTCACTCAGTCCTGTCTGACTCTTAGTGACCCCATGGACTGCAGCCCACCAGGCTCTTCCATCCATGGGATTCTCCAGGCGAGAGTACTGGAGTGGGGTGCCATTACCCATTCTTAAGTCTGGGCTGATGAATCTCCAGGCTCCACTTGCTCCAGAATATTTTATTTTTATATATTTCAGAATGGGGCCCCTTAGGACCTTTGTAGTCTAAGAAACTACAGCTCGAATGGCACACAGAAAAATGAACTGCATTTGAAAACGATTTTGCCAGGTGGAGATTTAATACATCTTTTTACATAAATTAGCACTGTAAGTACTGAATGTGCATTAAGTTCAATCATTTGTTTTAAATGTGCCTCCCTCTACTACAGAGCTCTTTGACCTATATTTTCATTATTAATAACTCCAGTGTTTGACATCATGCACTTGTTGCATCATGATTTTCATATTTAGTGAACAGGAAAAAATCATCCTCATGATGACCATTTTGTAATTCTCCTTGAAAATGTTTCCTTGGGATGTAGTTCAGATTGATTAAAACTAATTTAGAGGAAAAATGAGGTAAGCATCTTCAGTTCCTAAGCTAATTAGCATCATATAAAGTCTGTGTAATTGATATAACATTTCATAGTTGTATTTCATCATTCAAATGCTGATTATTCACGAAGTAATGCCAAAGCAGGAAGGAAATGGGGGTAGGCACAAAGAGAATGAGAAGGTGAAGGAGCACACAGAGCCTGGAGTATGTCTCTGACATTATGCCAAATCCAAATAAAAATGTACCTGTTATCTGTGGTTTTGTCATAGTTATTTCCTCTTCCTCAATCTGTTATTAAGCACAATTAAGACAACTATATATGAAATGCAAAGCACAAGAGACAGTTCTTTAAAATCCAAGAATGCTCTATCAATTTTATGCAAACACCTCTGATATAATGGCATTTTGAGATAAGTGACATCTGTTTTCTTTCCCATAATGTCACTTGCAAGAGATTAGGGACACACACCTAAACACTCCCTGAATAAATAAGTAGCGTTTATCCATGAATTTAGCTAAATGCTCTATGAGTATATTTATATTTTTAGCTTTACTCAAGACAGTTGTAATCTTCTGTTAAGTAACCTTCTGTTTATATAATCTTTTTTAGTATTTCACTTTATTTGACTTGGGCTTCCCTGGTGACTCAGATGGTAAAGCGTCTGCCTGCAATGCGGGAGACCTGGGTTCGATTCCTGGGTCGGGAAGATCTCCTGGAGTAGGAAATGGCAATCCACTCCAGCACTCTTGCCTGGAAAATCCCATGGACTGAGGAGCTCGGTGCAGGCTACTATCCATGGGGTCGCAAAGAGTCGGGCACGACTGAGCGACTTCACTTTCACTTTCACTTTATTTGACTTAAATCCATCTCCTCCAAACTTCTCAGAATGCTTTCAAATTGTGGAATTTCATGAAATGGACTTATCTGCTTGCTTTCTTGTCAGTTCTTAGATGGAGTTGAAGCAACTGCAGTTGGTCTTCCTCTGCTTCCTGTCCTGTTATACTCCTTACAGGCCATCTCTCCCTCGAAAGCACCAGGCGGCCTCTGACTGCTGCTTCTCCCAAAGAAAATGACTTACTGATAAATTAAGATATTTAGTGATCATGTGAAGTGATTAGGTTACTCCTTCTTTAATGTGGAGAAGTGGGAGCTTGGGAGTGGGCAAGACCTGGGGAACCATTTTCTCAATGGGCTGCATCCTTCAAACTCACCTGGTGGACAGTTGCTCTACTCAGGTGAAGGAGCAGTGAGGACCCCACCCACTCACCCATGATCGTGGACTCTGATAGCTTCAGAGTCTTAGTCTAGCAAGAGTGAATGATTACATGTATCAAGAGGAGACTGTATCCTCCTTTGAAACACTGCTGCTGCTGCTAAGTCGCTTCAGTCGTGTCCAACTCAGTGCAACCCCATAGATGGCAGCCCACCAGGCTTCCCCGTCCCTGGGATTCTCCAGGCAAGAACACTGGAGTGGGTTGCCATTTCCTTCTCCAATGCATGAAAGTGAAAAGTGAAAGTGAAGTCGCTCAGTCGTGTCCAACTCCCAGCGACCCCATGGACTGCAGCCTACCAGGCTCCTCCGTCCGTGGGATTTTCCAGGCAAGAGTACTGGAGTGGGGTGCCATTGCCTTCTCCTAGTCTGAGGTTATTGTTCTCTTTCAGAATGCAATTCTAAAACTATATGAATATGATAAGAAGTGCCATGACAAGTCTTTATTTTGATTTACTGATAGTTTTTGGACATGAGAAGAAATTTATGTAATTTTTAAGCAATTTTTAGAATAAACTTAGGAATTTTAAGAAAGACGAAATTAAGAAAGAAAGAATGAAAGAAAAATGTATTGCAAGTAATCATGCTGTAATCTAAAATGTCCATCTGCACAGAGATGCCAGATGGGGATGGGAAGTATAAGTAGTAACCCGAGGCCTGTCTTCCACTATAACAACATGAATATTGTTTATTGAACAAGCACCAGATGCCCATGGCTCTGACTCCTGAGCATCTATAAAGAGAAAAGGTAAAACTTTGGAGAAAAAGTACAACTTTCAGTGCTAGCAAGAGCCTATATGACTTCCTCCAGAAAGATAAAAAAATGAGTGCAATACAGTCTCTTTTTTCACGACAAAGAGAAGCCAACACCAGGCAACTATCGTGGACTTACTCCTCTCCTCCCTGAACTGCCTCCCTTCTTCATGCCCGCCTTCCTGGACTTCAGAATGTTTTTTCTCTGCTCACTTCCTGTATCACTGATTTTAGTTTGTTTCAAGAAGATCCATTTTAGTTTGTTTCAAGAGGATCCATCACATTAGATGAGACATAATAATCTTTGATATTTTTGACATCCCTTAATTTTTTTCTCATAGATACTTGGAATCCAGATAATGTAAACAAAAACATAGACTTCCTTAAAGTCAATATTCTGACAGCCTGAGACATTAAGATATCAAGTTTGTGATAAATGATTGATGACGACATAGTAAATTACATCCATGGAGAAGGAAATGGCAACCCAACTACAGTATTCTTGCCTGGAAAATCCCACGGACAAGAGGAGCCTGGCGGGCTACAGTTCACGGAGTCACAAAGAGTCAGACATGACTGAGCGACTGGGCACACATGCATGCCTTCTTGTTGTGGTTGGTGGTTTCCAAATATTCCCTCTAGCCCACCCAATTTTATTTCAGGGAAATTCAGATGACAAAGTAACCTTGCTATTATGTAAACATATCTAGAGAAAGTAATTCTTAAGACAGTGAAAACCATTAAAAACTCAATTTTCTGAAAACCTAGTATTTTACTCTATTTGCCTTTTTGCTCATAGATTCTTTATGATAATACAAAATCTGTTTTCTAGTGAACCAATTACTAGTGATCAGAATGAAATCATAATTGATCTTACAACTTGAGTCTCCTCTGTGAGCAGGGGTGGACACTAAAAAGAGGTTGTGTTCCCTTCAACTCCAGGGAGAATATTCTATGGTTTTCCACAGCCTAATGCAGCTGGCTGCCAGCAAAGGATTTCTGGTAAATGCTATTTATGCCCACTCAATTAAAGTAAACGGATATTTATTGAGCTGTACAGAAGACAGAATGTTGCAGTAATGTGGTAATGTAGTCACCACCTCACCACCATAAAGACCTCGGCATTTCTTATTTCAGAGCTCGGCATCAGGGTATTCATTCCTGGAGTGTTAGTTTTCTGGTACATGTTGAAAATTTACATAACACTAATTACTCATGATGCTATTATGGATATACTAGATAATACAAAATACCTGAAATAAAAGATTCTTGCCCTCTAGAATGTAACTTCTAAAATACAAGCTCAGGATAGTTGCATAAGTTCTTTTAGAAATGGGTAGCATGACCTTGGTTACAAGATAAATAATAAAAAGAACTTGATACGCAACACAATATTTCCATAATTTTGATGGTCTTTTTATGAAGAAATGGCATTTTCAACATTTCTGTTTGAGAGAGACTGAGAATAAATGCAAAGAACCAAATATGAAAACAATGCATTAGGAAGCATTCACAATTTGTTAATTTATTCTGCACTTACTATGTGTTTGAAAAAAGATGGTTCAGGTTAAATTAGTCTTATCTGAAAAGTATTATAACTCTCTACACTCTAAAATATGATGAAAATGCACTGAACAAGTACCAAGACAGTATCTTTAGGTTTCAATTCCAGCTATTCTTCTTTGTTACATTCATTGGGAATGTCTGACATAAAATTCAGTCAGATTTTGTCTATTTTATAAGCAATTTCATTGAAAATGTCAGATATATTTGTGTCAAAGAGGACCCATAAACAAAAAAAATCAATATTTTCATAAGTCTAGAGAGCCAACAAATTTAATTTGTTTTATCTACCCAGCACCTGCACACTTTCATTTTTCGAAAGGGGATTGATAGCTATTTCTCAGTAAAACTTTATTCAAATATTTTTATTGATGCATATATTAAAATATATAACTTATTTTTTAGATTTATGAATTGGTTTAAGTTCATTTATTTGTTCATTGTATTTTCCTTTCTTTCAAATGAGAATCTTTTTTCAGGTTTTATTACAATAAGCTGCAATAATAAAAAAATGCAACAAAAATTGGTTTCAACACAGAGGTTCTGCAAACATAGTAGAAAACATACTCTTTCATGGTAGCATCTATACACTGATACCATGAGTAACATGGAAAAGATATATGAGACTCAGAGAAAGGCCAAAACAGAGAAACATACATAATCCGGATTACATTTTAAAAAGTCTAAACAAAGAGAGTTCTCCAATAAAGGAAAAAAGCTACTTTGATCAACTTCTATAAATCATATGGTTAATACTTGAGATTAGCAAACCAAGTCCATTCCAGAATTCCAGGTCTACCACGTACTAGATGCTGAGATTTGGGGTCAGTTCTCTGAAGGATCTAATTATTTTCAATTTCTATTATGTTCTATTTCAGCCTTTCTACCCCATATGGACAAATATAAGTAATGCTCTTCCCCCTCTCAGTTATCAGACACAGACTTTCCACTCATTTCTGTCTAAACCAATTAATCCGCATCCTCAAAACTTCCACGAGACCTTTTTGGAACAGACTTTCCAAAACAAACTCTAGTTTCCCTAGAAGTCTCTTTTCTGTCAAATACCATTTGTAACTGTATTCTCGATAAAGGTAAAGTAACACCTACCAACTGTGAAGGATAATATCAGAATCAACATCTTTGCAGACAGAGTGACAGAATAGTGGACACCTCAGCAAGGCCACTTTTCTCTGTCATTCATCTCCTTCCTCCACTTCTGCAATTTATTTTTCACCAAGATTTGGGAAATAAAAATAAATTCAACATATTTATTGGATATCTAGCTAAATATTTCATATTATCTTAGACACTATAGTAGATAAAAAAAGATTTTTCTTTTATTTCTGCTCTTAAGAAGCCTATCTATTATTTGATATTTCATCTAAGACAAGAATCAGAAAGTTCAAAGCAAACTTACTTTTCACTCATTTCTACTACACTCCTTCATGCAACACACAATGTTAATTGTTAATAGTTTTTGTCAGAATATGTAATATAATGGTGTTTAGCAAAATGAATGTTTATGAATAATTCAGTGTAACTATTTCATGCCCCCAACGTAACACCCTTTTTATTGTGTTTTCCAAAGTTTCAGTCAGATAATTATGCTACACAGAAGAGCCCCTAACATATCCCCTGTTATGAATTTTATGATTCATTTTTTCTGAAATACTTTTCCCCTTCTTTATTATCCATAACTTGCATGCCTTTTTCCTCCAATACTTTACTACCAAGACAGGAAATCAAGTTGATAGTGTCCTACGGATCATAACAAGTTCATCTGTTTGCACTGGTGGAAGATCTGTGGTAACAGCAAGGGCCAACCGAACACAACATGTCAGACGTGCTCACTGGTCCCAAGACAGCAGGCAACATGCGACAAAAAAGCGAAGTTCAAGACCTCACTGATGACAACAAGCGGCAGCAGCAGCTTCCCAGCTGAGTGACACGAAGCCCATAATGGAAACATCACTCGTTTAGGTAGGCGCACATGAAATATTAATTTCCTGGATTCTCTGTATTTGCATAGTAATAGTAAGTTCATCTTCTTGGCTTGTTCTGGCTTCAATTAGCAATTCTATTGTCATACCTGAGATTTGGGATAGAAAGTAGAGAAGGCTGTAGAAAATATCCTTCTGGAAACAGCAACACAACGGAGCTTATCAGTACCATCATTAATTTAATCAAAAACCTTCAGGCAGAGGGCTAGAACAATCTGTTAAGGAAACATTTTCTAAAATGAGAGTGCTTCCCATTTGAATTAGGGTCTTACTTGTTTTTTTTTTCTTTTTAAGACATTATTTTTCTCTGTTATCTCTCCCTCATCCCTCCCCCATTCCTGCCACTGATTAGATCTGCAACTGAGGGCTGTATTTTTACTAAAAAATGTATTCTTGCAAATTGACAATTTTGCAACAACATCCCTCTTCTCTAACCTTTTTAACTGATTTCTTTTTTAATGACATCTCAATTAGTTCAGACCCACTGTGCCAAAGATAAAGTCCTTGTATCTCAATGAGAGAATACTCTAGAGAGAATGGAGTTTGCTTCATGATGTGCATGTTAATATGCTATTTTAATTAGTTTTACAGATAATGGCTGCCAGCAGATGACTCTGCTATACTTATATGTGTGTTTGTACACACATGCATGCTTAGGTGTATTTCCTCTTCAAGATATAAAACAAAAAAACAACATAACCATGAGGGAAGTTGCTGAGAATAGGATTCTTGAAAATGGAATCCCAAGGACGACTATAGGCATCATGCATGTAAGATAAAAATATCAATCCACTATTTCAGAACTGTAAATTTGTTGATTTTTAAATCTCAGGAATATCATATTTAGATACACATAAAGTGGTGGTCTGGGGTCAATAGTGAGACGTCTCCTGCTGCCTCCAGGGAATACCTTTACTAATGCAGAGAAATCCTTCAACAAACCCTAATGTAATGATGATACTTTCTATATGAAAGGATTACATCTTCTGCTGGAAGAGAACTTCCTGAGCCGAATATCACATGAGCATCCCAGTAGGAGTAGCGCTCTGGAAGTTTGAGGAAACAAAACTGCATTTGGACCTTTGTGACACTAAAGACAATCATGATTTGGCCATGCTACCCAGAATACATGGCACCACCTCCACCTGTATTCACTGACACCTTATCCCAGTGGGTGCTTTTATATGGCAGGAGGAAGCAAGGTGCTCTCTGATCATCTTTCCCAATGTGCTCTCTGATCATCTTTCCCAATGCAGCTGTACTTTAAATTTTTAAATAGCTAGGAACTTCCCTGTGCTTCCCTGGTGGTTCAGGTGGTAAAGAAACTGCCTGCAATACAGGAGACCTGGGTTTGATCCCTGGGTCAGGAAGACTCCCTGGAGAAGTGAATGGCTACCCACTCCAGGATTCTTGCCTGGAGAAATCCATGGACAGAGAGAGCTCCAGTCCATAGGGTTGCAAAGAGTCAGACACAACTGAGTGACTTTGTCATTTGTCAAGGACTTCCCTGTGGTCCAGTGGCTAAGATTCTTCACTCTTAATGCAGGGGGTCCTGGTTCAGTCCCTGGTCAGGGAACTAGATCCCCAATGTTGCAATTAAGAGTTTGTATAAAGGTGGAGCTAGTGGTAAAGAATCCGCCTGCCAACGTAGGAGATGTCTGAGACAGGGTTCAAGCTCTGCGTCAGGGAGATCCCCTGGAGGAGGGCACGGCAACGCACTCCAGTATTCTTGCCTGGAGAATGACATGGACAGAGGAGCCTAGTGCACTATAGGGTTGCAAAGAGTTGGACATGACTGAAGTGACATTCACATACATGCGCTAGAACTAAAGATCCACATGCCACAACATAGATGGAAGATCCTCACCTAAGACTGGATGAGCCAAACTTGAAAAAAAAAAGTTTTTAAACAGCTGTAAGTAACACCATGGAATTATGAAGTCATGAAATTGCAGGTCAGGGACTGCATCCATGGGCCATTATAAGATCTGAAAAAGCTTTCCTAAGAAAGTACATGCTCGAGACAGAAGAGAACATTTTTATATTGTTCTTTTCTACACATTTTCTGTCTTAGTTTTCAATATTTAAAATATGTTTGGAATTTGTGGAAGATAAATCACACATAAAAGGTATTTAAAAAAATACTTAGGGAGAAATGTTCTTTAAAATAGAGAGTAGACTTCCAAAACCAAAAGTAATCTCAGTCTTTTCATTTTAAATGTACAGACTCTGCGCCCATTCCTCTGTGCCTGAGAGAGAAGTTCTGGGGCAAGTGAGGATCTGCATCGGTGTGATGAAGATCCACGCTCTAGTTAACTCTAAAGTAAACATTCCCTGACACCTCCATAATCTTCTAAAGTTGAAGGAAGCCACAAATGGCAGTGAAACAAGCATTTCAATAGAGTTATTATCGTTTCTAGAATGAATAGAACTATGCTCTTGTTCTAAGCTAGAAGCTCTCAACATGGATAATTATACAACAAAATTAGTCAATCTCCATAAGCGTTAAACACTAAATAAAAAGGACAGTATTGATTCACACATTAAAAAGCTGCCACCTTGTGTTTTTCCCCATGTGGGCAGTATGCGAGAGCAAGCGTGTAAAGTTGCTTCTGCTGCTGCTAAGTTGCTTCAGTTGTGTCCGACTCTGTGCGACCCCACAGATGGCAGCCCACCAGGCTCCACCATCCCTGGGATTCTCCAGGCAAGAACACCGGAGTGGGTTGCCATTTCCTTCTCCAATGCATGAACGTGAAAGGTGCAAGTGAAGTCACTCAGTCATGTCCAACTCTTAGCGACCCCATGGACTGCAGCCTACCAGGCACCTCTATCCATGGGATTTTCCAAGCAAGGGTACTGGAGTGGGATGCCATTGCCTTCTCCTTTGCAACCCCATGGGTTGCCTGTCAGGCTCCTCTGTCCATGGCATTCTCCAGGCAAGAGTACTGCAGTAGGTTGCTGTGCCCTCCTCCCAGGGATCTTCCCGACCCAAGGATTGAACCTCTGTCTCTTGTGTCTCCTGTGTTGGCAGGCAGGCACATTCTTTACTAGACTCTAATTTTGCTCTCTCTGATTCATAAAATTCTTAGTAAATCTTATTAATGGATGAAAAACCTGGTGAGAGACTTAAGGTACCAAGAAATTAAACAAATAAGAATAACTCTTGACATTCCTTCACTTAATTATAATATAAAACTTATCATATAGAGATATATATCTTTAATGTAAGAAGAATAGGTAATATAATTGCTCATATGTAATAGGAACTCTGCTGAGTGCTTTATAGATATTATTCAATCCTCTCAGCAACCTTACAAGTGTAATGACCCTTTTAGTTTACAGATGAGGAAACTGAGGTAGAGATGTACAGAAACTAGAAGTGCCTCCACAAGTCTGTAGTTCTCTATGTATGCGTCTCCATTCCCACCCTGCAAATAGGTTTATCAGTACTATTTTTCTAGATTCCATATATATGTGTTAATATACAATATTTGCTTTTCTTTTCTTTCTTAGTTCACTCTGTAGAACAGGTTCTAGGTTCATCCTTCTCACTGGACACAGAGAGGGAAGGAGAGGGTAGGGCAAATTGAGAAAGTAGGATAGACATGTACACACTATCATATGTAAAATAGCGGGCTAGTAGGAAGCAGATGTATAGCACAGAGAGCTCAACCCAGTGTTCTGTGATCACCTAGAGGGTTGGGATGGGAGCAGGGAGGGAGGCTCAAGAAGGAAGGGATATATATATTATTATAGCTGATTTGCATTGTTGTATGGCAGAAACCAATACAACCTTATAAAGCAATTTTCCACCAATTAAAAAATGTTTAAAAATAAACAAAATGATTTTTATACATGGATTCAACTAATGATGGGCATAGCCCATAGGACAAGAGACACTGTTAAATATTTATTTGCTATCTTTTTATTAACCTTAACTATATATACCCTTAAGGCTTAATTATTAATTCATTTCTTTTGTTTTTTTGTATCCTTTGCTTTGTAGGTATCTTTCTATAAATGTAAAGAAAAAAAGGATTGCTATGTAAAGTTTTGGAAAATACAGGAATACTAAAAATAAATTTAAAAACCTTACAATTTAATTACTCAGAGAAATCCATAAAAGAGAATATCTTAGCAGTTATTTTAATATACATATTTAAACTTTCTAAGAATTAAACTTTCTTTTTACTCAATAGTATAATGTGAACATTTATTCATGCCATTAACTATTATTGGTGAATATGATTTTTATAAGTGTTTCAACTTCTTTATGTTTAAAACATTTTACCTATAACTTTTAAGAACTTATAATTCAGATACTCCTACTCATAACTATCAGTACTTTCTTTATAGTTTCTTCATTAGTTTACCTAACTCAACTCCAAAAGAGATTAGACATTTGCTTCAATGTTTTCTATGCTTTCTCTTTAACCGATCTGTCTTTTATTCTGGCATACATTTATACTGTTAGAGACCTTATAAATTTCTGAAGCCCTACAAATAGTATTCTTCTATACAGTAAGCCTTCAGATATTTGAAATTTATGATCTTGCCTATCACTTCTCTTCTATCCAAATCACAAATCATCTCTGTTAAATATGGTCAATTCCTTATTTTTTCAAAGATGTTTAGAAAGTAATCTCCTCTGTATGTTCACAAATTTGCCACTTTTATTTGAAAGCAGAATGTTCAAAACTGGACACAATTTTTTAAAACTTTTATTGGAGTATAGTTGATTAACCATTTCTGTTAGTTTCAGGTGTACAGAAAAGTGAATACAAATACATACAATGGAATATTTCTCAGCCATAAAAAAGCAACATGGATGGACCCAGATATTGTCATACAGAGTGAAGTAAGACAGACAGAGAAAGACAAACATCATATGATATCTCTTTTATGTGGAATTTAAAAATAGGGTACAAATGAACTTATGTACAAAACATAAGTAGAGTTAACAGATGTAGAAAACAAACTTATGATTACCAGGGAGGGTATGGGAGGGAAGGGATAAATAGGGAGACTGGGAATGGCACATAGTCACTGCTGCTGCTGCTGCTAAGTCGCTTCAGTCGTGTCCGACTCTGTGCGAACCCAGAGACGGTAGCCCACCAGGCTTCCCCGTCCTTGGGGTTCTCCAGGCAAGAACACTGGAGTGGGTTGCCATTTCCTTCTCCAATGCATGAAAGTGAAAAGTGAAAGTGAAGTCGCCTAGTCGTGTCCGACTCTCAGCGACCCCATGGACTGGAGCCTACCAGGCTCCTCCGTCCATGGGATTTTCCAGGCAAAAGTACTGGGGTGGGGTGCCACTATATATAAAATAGATAACTAACAAGGACCTACTGTATAGCCCAGAGAACTCTACTCAATACTCTGGACACAATTCTTTTAAGGGCACTATCAGTGTCCATGTTTCCTAGGGCAGGAAATTATAATTCCATAAATGCAACTAAGATTAAATAGATTTGCTGGCTATCAAATCATAACCTTTGCATAAATTCAACTGGTACTCAACTAAAATCTCCCAGATTTTTTTCACATGAACCACTACTGTCAAGCCCCATTTTCCAAAAATACTGGCAATTATTAATAATCTATAAGCTGATCTATATAGCAGTATATATGTATTTGATATACATTGTGCCTTCAAATGGTGTTTGTGTTTCTGATTTAAAGAAGATAATGCATTTACCTAGAAACAGAAGGAGAACCAATGAATGCCTTTGATAGGAGTGATAATGTGGAGTGTACAGAGCCCTGTTCAGTAACCCTTCCTCATAGACACACTCCATCTCACTGATGCATAGGAAACTTGATGGTCATATGCTGAGCAATGCCTTCATTTAAAACACATACCTATGCTATGATAATGGAGATTTCAGGGAATCTTTTCAAGAATGCCAAGAAACAAACTTAGAACTCCCCTGAATAAAAGAAGAGTTTCAGAAACTAAAAGAACTGAGCAGACCACTTTTTTTGCAAAGCCCTTTGTGATCTTCTTAAGCCCATCTATTCAGACTAAAGGTCAAGTGGGCAAAGCCAGCAATTCTATTTTCCCACAAAGCTGCTACAGTTTTCTGTCTCTTGACAGCCCCGTCACTAGGAGTCTATTATCTTCCATTCTCTCTCCAGCACCACCCAGATCCTTAACTGGAAAAGCACTAAACAGCTCCTTTCTTTTCATGGGTTGACTTTTGGCTTTTTGTAATGGCTTCATGTTATACATCTAAAAGCTTTCTTCCCTTGCTCTGTTTATTTAAAGAGGGCAATTTGAGAAAGCAGAATCCACCCTAAACAAGCCTTTCACTATAGTAGGCCAATGTAAGTAAATTTGCTAATAAAAGCCTTTTCCAGTTCATTAGGTGGCACTTTAAAAGTAGCATCTAAATGACAGGTCTGAAAACTGTCTTTAAAGACTGTCTTAAGAACTTGATTTCTGATTTGAAGAAACACTTTGCATCTTCCTTTAAATAATAGTGATCTCAGGAAAAAAAAAACTGGATTTTTTTTTGGTCTAATCATACAGAGTACAGGTTGTATATGCATTCTATCAAAACTCATAGCTTTAGATTTTCTTCCCCTAATACCTGGTAAGATTGGTAGACATTTTCTTGTTGAAGTCTTAGTCCAGATCAAGAAATCAACCACTAGAAAACAGACCTAGTTGTTCGGAGTTGACAGCTACTTGGCAGATCAAGAAAATCAAATCCTCCTAATTTCAAAGTTAAATGGAGAGATAGGAGAGGGGGAAAAAGTGACTTCTTGGCAGACTCTTAGCTTTCCATTTAAAGGTGTTTGTGTACCCTGATGTGATCAGAGCAGGACCAAGAAGTCACATTACAGCAGTGGAGTTAACACATCAAGTGTAAGTTCAAGGCAGGGGTCTCACATTTCTTACGTTTAGTGCATATTTACTTGTCATTTCTTGACTGGCAAGTCATGACACATAAATACACATTTAAATACACACATATCCATAACCAGGAAGAGAAAACAGGTATGGGTAACTGACTGAAAAACTAATGGCCAAAAGAACTGAACAAAACAGGAAATTTCTGCAGTCTGAGGGTTAGCCTGTATCTTAACTTGTGGAGCAGGATGATGATGTTCACTTATTTAAATTTCATGATAAAATGTATTCAAAATAAAATATTTTAAAACATCTGATTTACTTTCCATTACTGAGTAAGAAAGAAATGCACTTAAAAAATCAGGCCATCAGACCTAAATGGAAGAATTTTAGACCCATTTTTTCCTTTTCTTTTTGTCACAAGAAATTGTTTTATCACAGTGCTTTTGTTCATTTCCTAATATTTACAAGACAAAATTAATAAAGAGAGATTTTGAATTATTAGATGTAAGTTATCTCCAAGTAAAATATATTTAAAAAGCCATTCTTCTTGCATGTTACATACATCATGACTTATTTCTGTAGGGTTTCCACCCTTGGAAGTTGCAGTACAATAACTATATTAAAAATGACTGTCTTCCTAACATGGCGATAGACCCAAAATTGTGTGTGTACGTATATCAGTTGTTCAGTCATGTCCAACTCTTTGTGACCTCATGGACCATAGCCTGCCAGGCTCCACTGTCCATGGAATTCTCAAGGCAAGAATACTGGAGTGGGTTGCCATTTCCTTCTCCAGGGGATCTTTCCAATCCAGGGATTGAATCTGTGTCTCCTGTATTGCAGGTGGATTCTTTAACCACTAAGCCACCTGGGAAGCCTAGACCCAAGATTATGTGGAGCCTCAGAACATGACCAAGCACAGGAATGGTGGCAAGGGCACCCAGCCTCCAGGAGTTGTGATGGCTGGCAGGATGCTACCCTAAATTTGGGGGCTGGCTACAAGAACTCTGATCTTGTGGTCTGATCTCAGTTCACTTCTTCAACCTCATCTTCATATGATGCCTCCTCAACCACTCACACAACACACTTCATCCAGCTAGATCTATTTGTGGACTCCAGAAAACACTGATTTCTCTCTAGCCCCTACGTCTTTGCACTTGAATTTATTTCTCCCTAAAATGTCCTCACCTTCTCACTACCATTAATCCCATCTGCAGGTAACTCTCACTCAGCCTTCAGTACTCAGCTTGAATCCAGTGCTATTATCATGTCGATTTATGTTCCCCTCCTGTGCAGTTTATGGCACCCCTCATTCACCCCCATAACACTCTAGAGTTATGGTATGAAGCAGAGGTTTTCAAAATGTGTCCCAAAATCAGGTGCATCAGAATCTCCTCAGAGGCTTGTTAAAACAAAACATTCCGGGTTCCCCTATTGTGCTATTGAATCAAAACCTCTGGGAATGGAGCTAAGAAAGCTGCACTTTATAAAGAAACTTCCCAGATAATACTTGTGAAAGTGAAAGTGAAGTAGCGCAGTTGTGTCCAACTCTTAGCGACCCCATGGACTGCAGCCTACCAGGCTCCTCCATCCATGGGATTTTCCAGGCAAGAGTACTGGAGTGGGGTGCCATTGCCTTCTCCAAGATAATACTTATCCATCCTCATTTCAGTGGCTAGGAGAAGTAAAGGCACAGATTGAAGAGACTTCTGCTGTTTTAAAATATAAGAGAATAAGGGTAATTGGTCAAAAGTGTATTATTTAAAAAATAGAATCTAGCCTTTACAGGCGGTTAGAACCATTTACACTTCTGAAACTAACAATTCTCTAGATGATTTTCTTCCTTTTTCAGTGGAGGAAAATGAAATAATACCCTATACATGTCGATTTCATTCTTTCCAGAAACATATAGAAAATGACTTTAAAGTAGATTGGAACCAAAAAAGTGTGTGTGTGTATGTATTCAAGAGAGGTACACTTAAAAGGGACATTTTAATTAACCCCAATTTAGCAGACAATGCTGAAACACAGGACACTTAAGACATTTCTGACCTATAGCTTTTTAGTGATAATGATGATGACAAATGAGGCTATATTCCCCAGTCTAAAATATTTGCCACAGGCATGATTTCTGAACAACTTGCTTCTCTCACCTCTCAGTGCTCCATATCAAGCAATAATGATGTCAAGTACAAGAACAGAAAACCAAGGGAGTCAAATGAAAAAAGATATAAAAGGAAATGAGTACAAATGAGATTAGGCAGCTCTGGAGACATTTTTTAAAACCCAAATTCCAATGAAGATCGTTTAGAAATTGGAATGACCCTCAAGGTTGGTGCTGCGATGAGTATTCATGTTTCCTGGACAATTTTGGTGTTTTCCTCAGGTTTTAATTAGCAATAGTACCACCCTAAGAAGATTCTCTGCAATTTCTTGTAGACTCTAGGCCATTTGCTCTCATTATGAAAGTCTGCTTTCATCGTTCCTGCAGTATAATTGATCTTAGCGCAGTTGCTAATGCCAACAATCATCTAATTATTTTCTCTGTGACCCAGAGAATAAAAATAAGTTCCTCTGTAAAACTTACCATAGATTTTACTTTTAAAAGTCTGATGGTTTTTCAGAAAAAAAAAAGGAAATAACCACATAGTTTTCTATATGCTAAACTATTTCTTTATATGTGGCAAAAACATTGATTTTGGCATTTTGCCTACACCAAAAAATCAGCACTTTGAAGGCAATAAGTAACTGACTACTTACACAGAGCCTGTTATAATCTCTTACCCCCTACCTTCTTGGAAAAGCAGAATTCACAGTGGTTGGTCAGAATCTTGTTTGGGGCTGGAATAGGCCAAGATCACTCTGAAGTTTCTAGAGCCAATTAAATACCCTGATTTACCGATTTAATAAAGAAACACTGTCTTCTGACCTTAAAGGGTCAATAAGAAGAAACACCAGTAAAAGGGAAATGTTTTTATTGAAAACACAGGGAGATGAAGCACCAGGTTTCTGATGTGACTCTGTGATGCACTAATTCATCAGTGAAATGCTCACAACGAGTAAGGAATCAAGGAGATGAGCAATCTCTGATCTACAGGCTTGGAATTATGCTATTTAAATTCTTACAGAAAGGTTAGAAGCAAACTCCTAATTGCACCAAGAAACCTGGGCACACTTTCAAAGAAACATTACTCTTTCTTTTATATCATTTAAGTCAACCACAAAACTGGGAAAAAAAAAAACTAGTCGAATCTTTTGCAATAGTTGGTCACACTACCAGACTCAAGGGTGTGTTCATTTCCTTTCTACTATACTGATAGGTGCTGGTGGACAGTTTTGGATTCATGAGTTCTTAGTCTACCACATTTATCTTTATATTAATTCTCACTCAAAGAAATTCCACATCAAAGATTTGATAGTTTAAGTGACATAAAGTATGCAAATAATTTGAAATGTTTTTTAAAGCTCTGCTGCTGCTGCTGCTAAGTCGCTTCAGTCGTGTCCGACTCTGTGCGACCCCATAGATGGAAGCCCACCAGGCTCCCCCGTCCCTGGGATTCTCTAGGCAAGAATACTGGAGTGGGTTGCCATTTCCTTCTCCAATGCATGAAAGTGAAAAGTGAAAATGAAGTCGTTCACTCATGTCCGACTCTTTGCGACCCCATGGACTGGAGCCTACCAGGATCCTCCGTCCATGGGATTTTCCAGGCAAAAGTACTGGGGTGGGGTGCCATTAAAGCTCTAGGATATGCTTATTACTCTGAAAAAGATACCAATTCCATAAAAACTCATAGGAGAAGAATCAAGTGGTCATATGCTAAAACAATCCCTTCCTTTTGGTTGTGAGATTTTGTGATTTTTATGTCTTTTCTTATTATCATATTCTAGCATTCACTTACTTTTCCCAACATTTTAGTATGAATATTGACACAAACATTCAACAAAGTTGAAGAAATTTTATAGTAAATACCTGTGTATCCACCACATAGATTTTACTAGTAATTTACACCTTTCTATACATCTATCCATTCCTCTATCAATCTATCTTATATTTTGGATGCATTTCAAAGTAAATTACAGATTCTAGTATGCCTGCATACGTGCTAAATCACCTCAGTCATGTCTGACTCTGTGCGGCCCTATGGGCTGTAGCCCACCAGGCTCCTCTGTCCATGGGATTCTCCACACAAAAATACTGGAGAGAGTTGCCATGCCCTCCTCCAGGGGATCTTCCTGACCCAGGATTGAACCCGCCCCTCTTCTTATGGCAGGTGGGTTCTTTACCACTAGCACTACCTAGGAAGCTGAGACTCTAGTATGCATGCATGCATGCCTGCTCAGTTGCTATAGTCATGTCTGACTCTTTGTGACCCAATGGCCCATAGCCCTCCAGGCTCCTTTGTCCATGAGATTCTCCAGGCGAGAATACTGGAGTGGGTTGCCATGCCCTCCTCCAGGGGATCTTCCCCACCTAGGGATTGAACCTGTATCTTCTACATTGCAGGTGGATTCTTTACTATTGAGCCACAGGGGAAGCCCTGACTCTAGTATACTTTCCCCTAAATATTTTAGAATGTGAATCATTAACCAGAGTCCAACATTTCTTTAGCTTTTTGTATAATATGTACATAAATACTAAGACAAAATTCACTGTTTCCTTTCTGAGTGAAAGTTCTTTTTTTTAAATTGAAGTATCATTGATTTACAATGTTGTGTTAGTTTCAGGGGTACAGAAAAATAATTCAGTTATATATGTATATAGTTATATAATATGTGCATGTATATATATATTTTAAGATTCCTTCCTAATATTGTCCTAATATATTCCTTCCTAATAATTGTAGGTTATTATTAGGTATAATAATACTCCTTGGAAGGAAAGTTATGACCAACCTAGATAGCATATTCAAAAGCAGAGACATTACTTTGCCAACAAAGATTCGTCTAGTCAAGGCTATGGTCTTTCCTGTGGTCATGTATGGATGTGAGAGCTGGACTGTGAAGAAGGCTGAGCGCCGAAGAATTGATGCTTTTGAACTGTGGTGTTGGAGAAGACTCTTGAGAGTCCCTTGGACTGCAAGAAGATCCAACCAGTCCATTCTGAAGGAGATCAGCCCTGGGATTTCTTTGGAAGGAATGATGCTAAAGCTGAAACTCCAGTATTTTGGCCACCTCATGCGAAGAGTTCACTCATTGGAGAAGACTCTGATGCTGGGAGGGATTGGGGGCAGGAGGAGAAGGGGACGACAGAGGATGAGATGGCTGGATGGCATCACTGACTCGATGGATGTGAGTCTGAGTGACCTCCGGGAGTTGGTGATGGACAGGGAGGCCTGGCATGCTGCGGTTCACGGGGTCGCAAAGAGTCGGACACGACTGAGCGACTGATCTGATCTGATCTGATTAGGTATAATAGGTAATATTATTATATTGCCTATTATAATAATATATTGGTAATATATTACCAATATTGATATTGAATATAGTTCCCTGTGCCATACAGTAGGTCCTTGTTGTTTATCTTATATATAGTCACATGTATCTGTTAATCTTAAACTAAAACTCAATACATTTTGACAAACACATGCAACGCATCCTGATTAAAATTCAAACCTTCTACACCAAGTATGATCTGGATCCAGGCTGCTTCTCTTAACCACATCCCTAGACCATCATTTCTAGCTCACTCATCTCTATTTGCACCAACCTTCTTTCTTTTTCTCACACATGCTGAGCTCCTATCATCTTCACAGCCCACACACAGGTTAATCCTTCTTTGTTTTGCCTGTCCTCTTTCTTCAATTGTCACTCTTAAATATCATCTCCTTTAAAATGCCCTTACTGCATGCTCATGTACATTATGTCTTCCCAGGTATGCTCTGTACTTGCTCTTATCAAAATTTGAATTGCACATTTGTTTAGGTTTTCTTTATTTAATATCTGCACTTCACTTGACTAGAAGCTCCAGGACTGCAGGGACTAGATATTTCTAATTACTATGTCATCTAACAAGGTGAAACATAGTAGGCATAAAGCAGATAACTATTAACTGAATGGATTATAGTCTCTTTGATCATTTCTTTCTTGAGCACTATTTATTCACTCTACAATAATGAGCCATACTATTTCTCAGCCAATTTGTACGTTTATCTTTTCTTTCTCTAAGCACTACGGTTTTACGTTCCAATGGACATTCATTTACTCATATATGTTTACAAAACACCTACTCTGCCCCAGAGAATTAACTAAACAATTAATATTAGGGACAATTAATAGGGAACAGGACAGAAAAGTTTCTATCCTGGTTCCACAACAGGACACAGGAAACAGAGAAATACACTACAGCCTGAAAAGTGGGCATGCATGAAGGGATATCTAACTTGGGTCAGATGTGGAGCAAAGACTTGCCATTAAAAGTATTCTCCATGCTGAGGCTTGGAGTAGATTTTAGACTTACTACCCTTCTTTACACACTAAATTTAAGACCACCTTCTCTCTTAAGTACGAACTCCCTTTCACTTTTATCAACATGGACTGTGGAGTACTCTTCCCTACACGACAAAGAGCTAGTAATAATAAGGTGTCAGTGTGACTTTCACTTGACTTCTGGCAAGTAAAATCCAGGACAAGTTCAAAGCTATGACTATATTATCTTTCTCCCCATTGGTCTCCTTCTTGAATATCCCACAGTGACTATGAAGTTTCAGCTCAAAGAACTTATTATTTTTCTACTCTGTGCACTGGAGTCTAGCTCCACAATATGAAAGCACACTGCAAGGGCCACAGAAGCACTGAAGTCTTCAAAGCCCATTCCTTCCAATATTTGTTAACTTCTCTCAGAGTACAGAAACACAACACAGGACATTCTTGCTCTTGCAAAAATAAGATAGTTTGAATAAAATCTGCATTTCCCATACTTTCACTTAGTCTTTTAAATTCATTCTTTCATGAAATGAGCAGTGAATTCCATGTTTACTTGTACTGACTGGTGTGGTAGCACACATTCCAGAGACAGAGTACAAGAGGGCAGACAAAGAAAAATATTTTAAATATTACTTGAATATTCAGAGGTCTTCCCAATTCTGATATCTCTTCCAGGTAAGATGTTATTTCTCAGTGCAAAACAAATTTGAATGAATGAGTCAAGCTGGACAGAAAAGTTGAAGTTCAATTTTGCATAACAGTAGAGGGAAAAAGTCAAAGTGCAGCATATCGATTGTACTTGTATTTTTGACAGTATTGAACAGTCACCTCTTTTTACCATAAAGTTCATCATCTTCAATTAGAAAGTTAGTGTGCCTAGCTTTCAAATGTATAGTCAGTTCCTCTATAACTCTTGTTCTGAAAATGTAAACTCCCAACAGGAAATAATTTGGGCATGATGCAAATATGTCATTTTATTATGCATTATTTTGCTTGTGACGAACAACAGGGAGTCACAAAAAAACTACAGCTAACTGACCTAATTACATAGGAATGCACAAAATGGGGGCCTGTGTCCCCCTGCCCACACACAAAACACCCCACAAACATGTACCAGCTACTTCAATTCACCATAAGTGTTAAGACCCACACCCAGCCACATCTGGTGTTAAAGCTTCCAACCAGGTTGCAGATAACTTTGCTTCTCTGTGTGTGCTCAGTCACTCAGGCGTGTCTAGCTCTTTGTGGCCCCATGGACTGCGTGGCCCACCAGCCTCCTCTGTCCATGGGATTCTCCAGACAAGAATACTAGACTGGGGTGCTAGGGGATCTTCCTGACCCAGAGAGTGGACCTGTGTCTCTTGCCTTCCTGCATTTTGCATTGGCCGGCAGATTCTTTAACTCTAGCGTCACCTGGGAAACCTAACCTTCCTTCTGCCTCTTCACAATAACTCTCAAGCTGCTACTCTTCTATAAGCAAACTTCAGATCTCTTTTAAAATAAAGCCCATATTTCTTGTAGCATTTACGTGTTTTTAAACCATTTACATGTGTAAAACTATGCTACCATTTTTATTAGGTTTCTGTCTTTGTATGTGTGTGTCTAATTCAGATTTTGAGTTTTAACATCCAACTTTTCCTATTAAGTGCTTGTGATTTTTAATTTCATGATTTTGCAAAGAGGAGGACTGAACCCGGGTCTCCCACATTGGAGGCAGACGCTTTAACCTCTGAGCCACCAGGGAAGCCCTTTAGGAACATACATGTTGCATTTTAGCCAGGACCAATTATACACTTTCTCATTGCTACTTGTGTGTGATTTTTATGAAGACCCTCCCCATAGTTTAAAAGTACCTTAAGATATTAAATGCAAATTTAACTTAAAACAATTTTATTCTAATAATTTTCCATGATTATCCATTTGCAGGTTTGGTAATAACTAGGAATTTAAGACATTATAATTTATGTAATGGAAAAAACCCAAGGAGAAAATTAATTGTAGCAATCATTATCTAGTGGATTAAAAATAGTAACCCATAGTTTATTTCTGTGAAATTGAGAAAATACTCCTCTATTACATAATAATATCTTCAAAAAGTCCAGGAATTATTTTCTTGGAAGTGAACTCCAAAACTCTTTTGAAGCTACAACATATTCCTCAGTATAAGAAAGTGGGGGAAAAAAATCCATTAGTATGAAATTAAAGGAAAATTGTAACAGCAGTTAATGTGCAAATATTACACTGAATATTGCAAAAATAAGTAACAATAGAAACAGCTATGGATAAATAGTTTGGTTTGGGCATTTTTTGAAGCAGTCATCTTGCTCAAAGTGTGAAGACTGGTCATTCATGACGAAAGGCTCTAGGTTGTTTCTGCTAGTTAACTCTAAGAATTAATGAACTCAGAATTAAATGAATACTTTTAAGCTGCTAGGATAACAATATTTTACCAGTATATACCATACTAGAATAATGCTAACTGGTTTATAGCCAGTAGAAACACAGACGTAGCAAACCAACAACAACGAGTATAAGGGGAAGTATCTTTGTTTTCTCTACTCTTTTTCTAGAAAGAGTCAATATTATGGTCTTAGAAATAATGATCTTTAACAGAATTTCAAGGCTTATGTATTTTCTGTTGTCTCTTATCTAGAAGGATGTATCATGGGATTTTCATAATGCTTCAATGAAGACAGAAGTATTTTTTGAAGTGCTCATAAACTTTGAATAAACTTCTTTTAATAGGACTTGGATTTTTGCTTGCCTCTTTCTCTTTTGAAAAAAAAAAGACAATATAAAACAGCAGGTCTGCAACTTTCTCACTAAGGAAATAAAGGGAAAAAAAAAACCTGACATAGCAAATCCAAACCAATTAAGCAGAACAGAAACCATTTTAAAGTGAATAAAAGCATGGCTGAACATCAAATATAGGTCTAATACTGATGTGAATAAATTATGCAGCTCTAATTGTGAAATTTACATGAGTATATCATGTCAATTCTAATACAGTCATTATATTTTATTAAAAATATTATTAAATATTCATATTTAGATGGCCCTGAGTACTTGAACTGGTGGTATTTTATGACCATAGTTCTTTTTGTATAATCTAAAATTCTTATGGATTCAAGAAATGAAAAAGATTTTAATTATTAAGTTCAAAGTATTTATTTATTGAAGATTCATAAAAGTATTATGTAAGTGAGAAATAAAAGCCTCTCTTTATTTTGTGTACTGAGAACCTATAACACAAAGGAAAAGCTCTATAAGTTTGAAAACATGCCAAATAATCTTTAATAAAATAAAGAATATAGTCCTCTCATAAATAGAGATGATAAAGCAAGAAACTAAAATATTGAACATTTTTGATTATCACAGAAATCACCATATTTGTAGTGAGCAGAAGAAATAATAAGGGTCAGTCTGATGTAGAACTATAGTTAGCTCTCCTGAAATATGCAGTTTAGCAAAAAAGTTGGATTAGCTGGAACCAATCACTGGAATGATACCGAATCAAGATAAGGTCTCATGTAATGTCATCTGATTCTGTCATAAAAGCAAAAGCCCAACAAAGAAAAGTTTGCTAAATTGTTTGAAGCATCAAAAGAAATAAAATTGAGTGGCAGGATCCTTATCAGAGCCTCAGACTTCAGTATGATTAATTTAACAATTTAGCTGGAATTTATTTAGATATAGAAATAAAGGCAGAGCTATAGGTAAGCTATACAAAACCTATGGTAAAATAAATCGCCACAAACAAACTACATTTACAGACACTGGCACTGTTTAATTGATCAGAGGTTTGAAGTCTACCAACATAACTAAAAGAAAAAAAAAATGTGTTCTGCCAAGGTTTGCTCTATTTCTATCAAGTCATTTCGTACACAGATGGCCCTAAACCTAAACTTGGGAGATTCCATGACCACTTTAAACTAATATAAGTGAAAAATCAAAGCCGTACCTCTCCTTCCTTGATTAAAACAAAGCTCCTCCAAGCCACATATCAGTGCAGATTAGCTGAATGAATTCTGGTGGCTTTGGAGTCAAGATGATTGTTGGAGAACAAGTACTCTCTTAGTTAATAATCCAACAATGTAAGTCTGTTTTTTAAAATATCTGTAAATGAAATGATCACAAAACACATTAAAAAGCATAGTACGAAGCAAAATGTATTCCTCAAAACAAAAAGATAATTTGTGAAAAATATTTTTAACTTTTCTCATAACTAATGAGAGCAAAAATACAATTATATGAAAACACCCCTGGGATAGTTGTTTATTACCTGCATTTTGCACTGAGGAATTTAGACACATATTATCTGAGATGAGCTGGAATGGAAAATGTTTATCACGTGTGGCGCTTCCTAAACAGCTGCTTTTATTGATTTATTTATTTCAAAAATTTGCAAATGGTAGTTCTAGCTTCTGAAAATACTGTTTTCCAGAAGTGACCTACAGTTATTGTCTCCTTTTCACATAACCCATAATAGTGAGGAAACTCAGTAATAAACTGAGGGCCATTATGTAGTACCAGTTCTTCCCTATATGGTAAATTTCTTTTGTCCTCCCCAAGTGAAGATGACACAAGATAGCTTTGCTTTTAATTCCTAAATTCTCAAAAACTCCCATCAGTAATTTCAGTCTCCTTCTGCCCTGTCATGTAGTAAGAAAAACTATATCTCTTGTGTATATCCAAGTTTACGGGCCAAGCTCAACTTATTTTTCTTTTATAGGACCTTGCAGTAAGCCGTTCATTATAAACAGTCTTCTTCATCAAGGCTGACCTCAACAAATACAGATAAATAATGAAACATCTTAAGCTTCTAGAATGTAAAAGATTTATAGGCACGGCTGGCATGGATGATATGAGGAAGTGTTCAAAGGCCATTCAAACCATAAACTCAAGAAGAAAAGTCTGAATCACTTACAAAAAAAGCGTGTTATGTGAGTTTTTGTTTTCTTTCTTTCCTCTTTTCCTTTTTGTTTTAAAACAAAGTTTATTTAACACAAGCATCCCCTTAGTTATCTGATATGGTTAGAGTCATAGATAAGCTTCTGATAGATGCAAGAGAAATGCTTTTAGAAACAAAGCATTTTTATCTGAATTTTTTTTTGAAAGAAACTTTCCAAAACCATATCACATACTTCCTCGTTAGTGTGGTATGCTGAAAATGTAATTAAACCTTTTCTGAGTATTTAAAGCATTATCCCCCTCAAGTGCATTCTACGGAACACTAGCTCTAGAAGTGGGATGTTAATGGTGTTTCAGGGGGAAAAAAAAGTATTCTGAGGTCAAATAAATTTAGGAGATGTTGATGTCAACTTGGATTTTCTTAAAACAATGAACATGCTCGTTTTGACTGGCTAATTGGGTGGGAAACATAAACCCGTATGTCAGAGTGTGTAGTGACCCCACAAGCACTAGGAAATGGAATGTCAGTCTTTCACTTGTAATCTCATAGCGCTGCTCCTTCACCAGCTCCTTATCAGAGGCTGAAATATTAGAAAGGGAGAGAGAAGGGTTCAGGAAGAAAGGATAAACCAAAAACGTCCACAACCGTAGTACTGCTTGTGTTTTCTCTCATTCGCATTTTTCCCCTGTCTTCTCAGCTCTATGGGGCCACAGATTTGGCCAACTGTTGCTGCTTCTGCTTTTTACTGACATTTCTGCCACGTCCATTCTTTGTTTGGCAAGGCAGCTACCTTCAGCTACTTTTGTCTGTGTGTCTGTTTGACATTTAAACATCACAGGCTCACTGTTGTTCGACATGGATAAAGATGCAAGAAATATATGCGAAGGGATAAATGGAGACAATCAGGTAACAGATTATTTTCAGTGGGAGATCACTTATCTGTGTTTGCTGGCTTTTCCTCTCCTAGTCACTAACACTAGAGAAAGGAGTGAAAATAAAAAAAAAGAAAGAGCCCAAATGAACTTAATCACATCTAAAAAAAAGTGTTTCTCTCTACATGTGAGAAATTCAAACAAAACAGATCACTTATTCATAACTTTCAATAATAATCATTCAGAGAAGGAAATGAAAACCCATTCCATTATTCTTACTTGGAGAATCTCATGGACAGAGGAGCCTGGCAGGTTTTAGTAATCATTCACATCATTACCATCAAGGGAGGATGTTAGAGTCTCAGTACTCTCATAATTATTTCAAATATTGGTATGATTTTAATTAAAAAATAAAGTCTGAGTAGAAAACCCTTCCTATTTCTTTATAGTAAAAAGGCAACAGTGCATATACAGCTAATCTCATTTGCATACAATGTTAAGATGTTACATATTAGTTTCTAGATGTTTTTAATGGTAATGGTCCTGAGACCTGACACTAAAGAAAAGAAAAAACTCCCAGGAAAAAAAGAGAGAGAGAAAGATTCCTGGCGTGCTTGAATAGCCTGGCATGCATGCCTCACTGAACTTTTGAAAGGAATTCAGGGAAATGAAATTCAAAAAGTGTCATCAGCAAACTTAGCTCTAACATGGTTTTCTTTAATTAACAAAACATACATAAAGTGGTTATATCACAATTTTTATCTTCAACATATTTTATAAACATTAAGTGATTTTTAATAACACTCCTGAGAATTAACAATGATATTTTGCCTTTATATAGAGTTACCCAACTGAAGAATATAAAAGGACTTCACAAATATTAAACTTAAGCCACACTTAACTGATTTTAAAAAGGACAGGAACAAAAATATTAAAAATACTCCATATTATAGACTTAGTCAGCCATATTATAGACTTAGTATAACATTATAGTTTAGAATTTCTAATACCCAAATTTAGTTTTTGACACAAAAGCATTCCTTCATTAAGTGTGAAGTGAAGTAAAGTGGCTCAGTTGTGTCTGACTCTTTGCAACCCCATGGACTGTAACCTACCAGGCTCCTCCATCCATGGGATTTTCCAGGCAAGAGTACTGGAGTGGGTTTTCATTGCCTTCTCCAGAGGATCTTCCCGACCTAGGGATTGAACCCCGGTCTCCTGCATTGTAAGAGGATGCTTTACCCTCTGAGCCGCCACGGAAGTCCCATTCCTTCGTGAGATTGTTTAAATTCAAGGGTGTTGGAAACACTGGTTCAAAAATGAATACAAAGGGCTAACTGCAGTTTAAAGCCAGGAGACTTTCATTTTTACATCTTGTTTCTATCCATTTCCTGAAGTCAAAATATGTCTGTCCCCTCATTATCTAGCTTAATGAAAGGAAGTAATGGCACTGCTAATGGGAGATATACATGAAAAATCATTCATAATGGACTTCAAATTAATTTATTACTCTCCTTGCAGTAAATTTAAAACTGTATCTTTCAAAGGATAATACTGAAATTGTTTTACATTTAATTAACAGTGAAAGAGAACTCCTTGGCTAGTGGTAAGAAGTCTGTCCAGGGTGCTTTTTTCTTAAATCAATATTTAACTAATAAAGAAATTTCTAAATTACTTTAGCTAGGTATTATTTAACATGTTAGTACTCAATTTTTATTTATCCAAATAATTCTACAAACAAATGTTTTAGAGCCCTTCTAAAAAATACATACAATGACTCTGTTTTATGTACATAAATTGTTTTCTTTAATTCTCAGAGGGGGGAAAAAAGTGCTTCTACCACTGTTTTATGGGGGAATTAACTGAAACAGTTGTATAACTTACTTAACTAGGATATTATATCGAGTGAATGGTACAGTCAGGACTCAAACTGGACAGTTTGTTTTGGGAGCCTGGGCTCTTAAGCACTGGTTCAGAATAAGTCACTTGCAGGAAGCCAAACAGTATAGGAAACTACCAAGACCAGGAGATGCCAGGCAGGTAAATCAACTGCTAAACCAGCACAGAGGAAAGAAAGACAGCTTCGATAAGTAGAAAAGATGTTCAAATGACTTCCATTTAGAAGCCCAGTTTGGAGAATGGCTTGTACAGTCTATCGAACATGTGACCCAGTTCACTATGTCACCTTTTTGCATCCCATTTACCTTGACCATACAACGGAGGTGGAGAGAGAGAGACCAAATTACAATACAAAGTCTTGAAGGGCCCTACTATTTGTTTTTTTTTTTTTTAACCAACGTATGTTCTCTTCTGCCTCTAACATTTGTATTCGGAAAAATCTGGTGAGGTAAAATAATAGTTTTCCTACACAAAGAATAATTAGTAAATATATTCTAACTCATTAGTAATATATCTAGATGTGTCCTTTTATTTTAGAAGTCCCAAGCACAGATTCATGTAAATATATACTACAGATAGCTTTTCCTTGTACTACTTATGATACTAATAGCTCAGGCAGGTGTTTCCTAGGTTTAGAGGACATAACGATGAACAAGGCAGCCCTTGCCCTCAAAGAGCTTACAGTCCAGGAAACATCTAAAGAAATAAGGTAACTGGAGAGAAAGCAAGTAGGAAGCTGGTGATATTTCAATAGGACTGGTCAGGAAAGGACCAGATGATAAGAATTAAGGAAGCATTTTCTCTGAGAATATCCCCAGGATAGAGAACAATTAATGCAGGAGGCTTGAACTGAGAATCAGCTTGGATAGGCCAAGGGACATCAGGACACCGGTGTGACAGAGCAAGAGGAGAATGGTACCCACCAGATTAGACGGGACACAGTCAGGCAGGAGCCACTGAATGATCAGAGAGGGCCTCAGGAGCCTTTGCTTATTTCTGTCGTTATTTTTCAATATGTAATTAAAGGTTGCACTAGGGCAATAAGTTACCTATTTTTTCTACTCACAGTATGAATTTGTGTTTGAATTACTCTTTCCTTAAGGCTTGCTGCTGCTGCTGCTGCGGCTGCTGCTAGTCGCTTCAGTTGTGTCCGACTCTGTGTGACCCCAGAGACGGTAGCCCACCAGGCTCCCCTATCCCTGGGATTCTCCAGGCAATAACACTGGAGTGAGTTGCCATTTCCTTCTCCAATGCATAAAAGTGAAAGTGAAGCCACTCAGTCCTGTCCGACTCTTAGCAACCCCATGGACTACAGCCTACCACGCTCCTCCGGCCATGGGATTCTCTAGGCAAAAGTACTGGAGTGGGGTGCCATTGCCTTCTCCTTCCTTAAGGCTTACTAACTCTCAAAAGATTCCTTTGAATGATCCAATGTTGTCTGCCAACCTAAATATACTTAGGTATTATATGAAAGGCTTCCCTGATAGCTCAGTATACTTAGGTATTATATTTGGGGCTTCCCTTGTGGCTCAGCTGGTAAAGAATCTGCCTGCAATGTGGGAGACCTGGGTTTGATCCCTGGGTTGGGAAGATCCCCTGGAGAAGGGAACGGCTATCCACGCCAGTATTCTGGCCTGGAGAATTCCATGGACTGTATAGTCCATGGGGTTGCAAAGAGTCAGACACGACTGAGGGACTTTCACTTCACTTCACTTCACTTCATTATATGAACAGTCAAAGCAATTGGCTGGTCATCTTTCCCCTACCCACTATAGGTGGAATCTACAGGCTTTAAGAATTTAATAAGTAATTCCTCCTTTTGGAACTTACTGAAAATTTGGTTTTTATCAATACTTCCTTTTGCTATTTTACTCTAAGTTTATACTTTTCAGAGCTACAATGTGAAAATTGATGTTTCTGAATAGAATTTTACCAATTTTAAGGGAATATAGCAAAGTTTATTTAGGCTACATATTTGCTCTTTTTTAAAATATTGTTCTTTATTGATGTTTCTGGGGGATTACTGAATTTAAAATCTAAATGCTAACAGGATTTGAACTGTTTCTTCGTTTATGATACAAATACTCTACCTTTCATTAAAGACAAACTCAAACCAAGTTTAGAAAAGATTTTAGTTAAATCATGAATGTATTATATATATGTGTGTATATATATATTTATATACTCATATTAATCTATTAACACTCCATCACCCTTTTAAAATATTGCAGAATAAATTCCTTAGTTTATTGTCATGGAGATGGTTATTAAAATAGTACATCTCTGTATATACTGATACTCTACTGAAAGTTTGAAAGCACAAAAATATCTCTATACACTATACACGGACAGACAAGCAACAGAACTGTCTTATTAATATGGAGTTTTACAGTGAAAACAGCACTGGTTAAATGGAGACCTGCTTCTCATTAACTTCATCTTCCTTTATTCACTATGAGATCTTGAGAAATCAACTTTGGGCTTCAGCAATTCCATTTATGAAATGGAACCTGCTTGTCTGAAAATATATACAGGAGTGGATTGCCTTGTGAAGTCATTTAGGAACTTGTATGACTAGCCAAGGGGACGTGGAAAGTATCATAAGTTTAAGGAGAGGGCCCCCCAGTGGCTCAGTGGTAAAAATCAACCTACAATGCAGGATGCTGCTGCTGCTGCTAAGTCGCTTCAGTCGTGTCCGACTCTGTGCGACCCCATGGACTGCAGCCTACCAGGCTCCTCCATCCGTGGGATTTTCCAGGTAAGAGTGCTAGAGTGGGGTGCCATTGCCTTCTCCAGCAATGCAGGATAGGGGGCTCAATCCCTGGGTCAGGAAGATCCCCTGGAGGGGGACACTGCAACCCACTCCAGTATTCTAGAAAGAGGACAGAGGAGGCTGGTGGCTATAGTCCATAGGGTCGTAAAGAGTCAGACACAACTGAAGAGACTGAGCAGGCAGGCATGTAGGTTTAAGGAGAAGAGTCCTCGGATTGGAGCAATGGATTAATAATTCTTCCCTCCAGTGCCTACTGGTACTCAGTGCCTCTGGTCTAGCTCTGAGATTTATGTGTCGTAGGGGGATCATCACCATTGTGCAAATCTAAAATTTTGCTTCCATTAAAAAATTAACTGAAATACTATATTCAAACACTCTTCCATTATATTTAGAAATGTACCAAGAAGTATATAAATAGCAGCTCTTGGTGGAATTATTCTAATGGAACTCTCAAGGCAGGATTGGCAGGGTTTAATAATGTTGGAGGGAACTAAACTGACAGTGGTGGAGGCAGAGCCTTGGGGGCGTCATTCCAGGAGGGAACTAGAGAGCAAATCCAATTTAAAAAATGACAAAGCTGTCACCTCACTCAACTTATTTTCCTTATTAGTTGCCTTTTGCTTTTCTATTTTTGCAAAGGAGAGAGTTTAGAGACAATTCATATATCAAATACATATCAAACTGTAGGGGATGCTCTGCCAACTAAATTAACCAAGGTCTATTTGTTCCTTGCTTCCTTATAAGTATATATTATTTTCATTCATTTTGTACATTTTTAAAAGTTTTGGCTGTCCTGGGTCTTTGTTGCTGCACCCAGAATTCCTCTAGTTGGGGCCAGCAGGGGCTACTCTTAGTTGTGGTGTGCGGGCTTGTCATTACAGTGGCCTCTCTGCTGTGGAGCACGGGTTCTAGGGGGTGTGAGCTCAGTGCAGTAGTTGTGCCTGGGCTTAGCTGCACTGTAGCATGTGGGCATGTGGAATCTCCCCAGACCAGGGACTCAACTCCTGTTCCCTGCATTGGCAGGTGGTTTCTTAATCACTGGATCACCAGGGCAGTCCATTTCATTTTCATTCTTACATTTTACTCCTTAATTCCATCTGTCCGCCCTTCTTTCTTTTCTTATATACATTAATTAAAGAGATGAATCTTCTTTTTCTCTTTCAGGTGAGTAATTATGAAAAAGGGAGGGGGATTTAGTTGATTGTAGTTTAGGTGTCTGGAATCAGATAGGGCCTTTTTTCTATCACCCTGTGACAGCAACAGCCAGAATATAGGGTTTGTTTGTTTTTTAATATCATGCTATCATAGACTTAGAACATCAAATATGCAAATTCAATAAGATAATGCTTTTGATAATGCTAAGGAAGTCTTAAGTTACTTTTAGCAGGATGGGTATTCACTACGAGAGTGAAAGAGAGGGCACAATTGGAATGTGAATTTATGTTATCACTAGAATGCCATCAAGAGTTACTTATCAAGAATACAAAGTTTCTGGAAAATGACAAAGAACTTGCAAAGAAGAGGTTGGTTTTTACAAAATAAGATTTTATGAAAAGTATCTGAAATGAAAAAAGGACACATGTCTTCTCAAGAGTGACTGAAAGAGGCCCTCATTCATCGTCTATTTGTTCTTAGCTGCTGCTGCTAAGTCGCTTCAGTTGTGTGCGACTCTGTGAGACCCCATAGACAGCAGCCCACCAGGCTCTTCCGTTCCTGGGATTCTCCAGGCAAGAACATTGGAGTGGGTTGCCATTTCCTTCTCCAATGCATGAAAGTGAAAAGTGAAAGTAAAGTTGCTCAGTCGTGTCCGACTCTTAGCGACCCCATGGACTGCAGCCCACCAGGCTCCTCCATCCATGGGATTTTCCAGGCAAGCGTGCTGGAGTGGGGTGCCATGGCCTTCACTGATCTGTTCTTAAGCAACCAACAATTTAACAAGTTATTTAGTCTAATTTACTATTAAGCAGCAGAGAAAACACAGTAAAAACGAAGGGCAGAGTGCAGGAAGAAGTAGCCAGGGGGCAAAGTGAAAGTAATTTGTAAAGATAGAAGGAAAAAAGTCTACAAAATAGAAAATGAGAATCCATAGTGGTCTGGTCCCATTTAGGAAAAACTAGCACTCCATAATGGTATGGACCTAACAGAAGCAGAAGATATTAAGAAGAGATGGCAAGAATACACAGAAGAACTGTACAGGAAGGATTTTCACGACCCAGGTAATCACGATGGTGTGATCACTGACCTAGAGCCAGACATCCTGGAATGTGAAGTCAAGTGGGCCTTAGAAAGCATCACTACGAGCAAAGCTAGTGCAGGTGATGGAATTCCAGTTAAGCTATTCCAAGTCCTGAAAGATGATGCTGTGAAAGCGCTGCACTCAAAATGCTAGTAAATTTGGAAAACTCAGCAGTGGCTACAGGACTGGAAAAGGTCAGTTTTCATTCCAATTCCAAAGAAAGGCAATGCCAAAGAATGCTCAAACTACCGCACAATTGCACTCATCTCACACGCTAGTAAAGTAATACTCAAAATTCTCCAAGCCAGGCTTCAGCAATATGTGAACTGTGAACTTTCTGATGTTCAAGCTGGTTTTAGAAAAGGCAGAGGAACCAGAGATCAAATTGCCAACATGCGCTGGATCATGGAAAAAGCAAGAGAGTTCCAGAAAAACATCTATTTCTGCTTTATTGACTATGCCAAAGCCTTTGATTGTGTGGATCACAATAAACTGTGGAAAATTCTGAAAGAGACGGGAATACCAGACCACCTGATCTGCCTCTTGAGAAATTTGTATGCAGGTTAGGAAGCAACAGTTAGAACTGGACATGGAACAACAGACTGGTTCCAAATAGGAAAAGGAGTTCGTCAAGGCTGTATATTGTCACCCTGTTTATTTAACTTATATGCAGAGTACATCATGAGAAATGCTGGACTGGAAGAAACACAAGCTGGAATCAAGATTGCCGGGAGAAATATCAATAACCTCAGATATGAAGATGACACCACCCTTATGGCAGAAAGTGAAGAGAAACTAAAAAGCCTCTTGATGAAAGTGAAAGTGGAGAGTGAAAAAGTTGGCTTAAAGCTCAACATTCAGAAAACGAAGATCATGGCATCTGGTCCCCTCACTTCATGGGAAATAGATGGGGAAACAGTGGAAACAGTGTCAGACTTTATTTTTCTGGGCTCCAAAATCACTACAGATGGTGACTGCAGCCATGAAATTAAAAGACTCTTGTTCCTTGGAAGGAAAGTTATGACCAACCTAGATAGCATATTCAAAAGCAGAGACATTACTTTGCCAACAAAGGTTCGCCTAGTCAAGGCTATGGTTTTTCCTGTGGTCATGTATGGATGTGAGAGCTGGACTGTGAAGAAGGCTGAGCGTCGAAGAATTGATGCTTTTGAACTGTGGTGTTGGATAAGACTCTTGAGAGTCCCTTGGCCTGCAAGGAGATCCAACCAGTCCATTCTGAAGGAGATCAGCCCTGGGATTTCTTTGGAAGGAATGATGCTAAAGCTGAAACTCCAGTATTTTGGCCGCCTCATGCGAAGAGCCAACTCATTGGAAAAGACTCATGCTGAGAGGGATTGGGGGCAAGAGGAGAAGGGGACGACACAGGATGAGATGGCTGGATGGCATCACTGACTCGATGGACGTGAGTCTGAGTGAACTCCAGGAGTTGGTGATGGACAGGGAGGCCTGGCGTGGTGCAGTTCATGGGGTCGCAAAGAGTCGGACACGACTGAGCGACTGATCTGATCTTATCTGAGCACTCCATATGGTAATGCTCTGAAAGATCACATAACGCAAATTCTTATATATAATAATCACTCAGTACTCAATAAGCGATGGTCTAGATGACTAAGAAAATCTCACAAGATGCTTGATATTATTATAAATCTATAATTGTTCAATTAAAAATCAGAATGTCATATCTTTCAGTATATTTAAAAAAAAATCACTCTAAACATTAGTTCAAAACAGTTACCATGTGACCCAGCAATCCACTTCTAGGTATTTACCAGAGAGAAATGAAAACTTAGGTTCATACAAAAACCTGTCCACAAATGCTTATAGTTTTTTTACTTATAATTACAAAAAACTATAGGCAACCTTCAACTGGTGAATAAACAAACAAACCATGGTACACCTGTCCAATTAAATACTACTTAGGAATCAAAGGAATTAATCAAAGGAAATAAATATTGACATATACAAGACTTTGCTGCTGCTGCTGCTGCTGCTATGTCGCTTCAGTCGTATCCGACTCTGTGTGACCCCATAGACGGCAGCCCACCAGGCTCCCCGTCCCTGGGATTCTCCAGGCAAGAACACTGGAGTGGGTTGCCATTTCCTTGTCCAAGACTTTGGGTGAGTCTCAAATAATGATGCCGAATGAAAGGAACCTGAGGAAGAAGCTATTACATGATTATATTTGTATGACATTGTGTAAAAGGCAAAATTATAGGAACAGGAAATAGCTATGTGTTTCCAAAAGCTGAGAGTAAGGAAAGGAATTGGCGCAAAGTGGACGTGTGTGCTCAGTCACATCTGACTCTTTGCGACCTCATGGACTGTGGCCCACCATGCTCCTCTGTCCATGGGGTTTTCCAGGCAAGAATACTGGAGTGGGTAGCCATTCCCTTCTCCAGTGGATCTTCCTGACCCAGGTATCGAACCTGCATCTCTTCGATTCTCCTGTATTGGCAAGAGGATTCTTTACCACTTGTGTCACCTGGGAAGTCCTAGGAAGTGGACATGAAGTCATATTTTGGATGTGAAAGAAATGTTCAATGACCAACAGCATGAAAGTGGCAGATCCAGGAATTAAACTAAATCAACCTAATTCCAAATTCACTGACAGTGATAAATGTTCTGTATCTTGACTGTGTTGACTACACAACTGTGGAGTAGGAAATGGCAATCCACTCCAGTATTCTTGCCTGGAAAATACCATGAACAGCAGAGGAGCTTGGCAGGCTATAGTCCACGAGGTCTCTAGGAGCCGGATATGACTGAGCACACACAACTGCGGTGGCTGCATAACTGAATGTGTTTGCCAAACCTCATAGAACTGTAAACTAAAAAGTGTGACTTTCAGTCTATGTAAATGATACGTTGATTTACAAATCAGTTCATTTACTGGTTTGTAAATAGCGGAGCATTAAATATGTCTATTGACATATTTAGGCAGACACCTCAGGCAACACTGCTGTATTTGAAGATCCATTCACCAGGTGGTCCTCACTGCATTGCTCTCTTATTCCCTATGCACAGATCAGTAGACTGGGAGAGGCTTGCTATTATCTGTGTTCATATCTTTCTTTGACTCCAATCAAGAATTAACTCTATATAAAAGTTATTTTAAAATTTATTTGTAGTATCTTGAACCATGAGATCAAGATAAGAGTTCCTACATAGCATTGTGAAAATGTTACATTTTATCTAGAAACACTTGCTTAGACCTGAATCTAGATTGTCCAGTAATAGCTGAATAGTTGGAGATTACATAGATATTCTTTAAAAAGTCAATACCCAACTACTATGTTAGATTTATAGACAGAAGAATATCTGTACTAAACTCTAAATGAGACACCAAGGCCAAAAATAATAGCTACCATTTATTGAGCATTTATTTTATGTCACACATTTTGCAAAGCTATTTACATATTTTAAGCTTGAAAATTTGACCATGAGGCAAGTGACCTAATTTACAAACCAGAAAAGTTATACTAGAAAATTCAGCAACTTGCCTAGTGACATGCAATTTATTTAAAGTGGCAGATCAGGCCTGCTTAACTGTAGATTCACTAAGACACAATGATAGAAAACAAAAGGTTACCACGTGGCAGCCTATGAAGAATATTATAATAGAGGAAAAGGAATTTGTGGAAAAGGAGTCTTCTTCTAGGAAGAGGGGACTTGGGAGCTGGACCATAGGATGGATACAACTTTGTTCAAAATGAAAATGAGAAGGAGTTACGTTGCCAGTAGAAGAAACAATCACTTCCATTCTCAATTTTCTAGCTAATATCTCATTTAGAGTGTGATTTCTCCTATTGTCAGAACCTTCTCTCACACACAAAAGGACACCTAAGCCTGATTTCCGGACATTGTACTATAATTTCTGCAAAAGAATTCTGAGTGAGGGTTTTAGCCCCGCATGAGACCCTTGAAAATCTCACCATGAGGGGCAAAAACCATACAGTCTAGCTGGGCCTTACTTTCCTCATCAGTGGGATACATATATAATTTACATATATATTATATACACATATAAGTAAAATAAATGCTAATGATAGCACACAATGGAGCAACTTAAAGATAGATATTTTTTAAATATAAAAAAGCCTCCTTTTCCTTCTTTACTGGCTGGGTTTTATGAGATGTACAGTACACAAAGCAGCTCTGACTCAGAGTGAGGCTGAGAGAAAATTGTGGCAATGGTTGTGTTCTTGTTACAACTGTTCATAATGTTCAGTAGTGTGAGAAAGTGTGAAGTAATGGAATTTTATACATATATTCATTTGATAAATTAAATCAAAACTACTACAATAATGCCTGCAGACTTTTAACACAGAAGTATGGTAATAATACATTTTTACATAGAAAATCTGTCAGCAACAGATAACACTCCTTTGAGATGAATATTTTATCATCATATGATTCAATTATTTAAAAAGTAAAAAAGACACTTTAAATATTGACATTTTGTTTGACACCTTTCAAGACCCAGAGAGAACAACTGTATCTGGTTTAAAAAAGACCACTGTGGACTTCCCTGATGGTCCAGTGGTTAGGAATCCACCTTCCAATGCAGGAGACATAGGTTTGATCCCTGGTTCAGGAAGATTTCCAAATTTGCTGGCATATTGAGTGCAGCACTTTCACAGCATCATCTTTCAGGATTTGGAATAGCTCAACTGGAATTCCATCACCTCCACTAGCTTTGTTCGTAGTGATACTTTCTAAGGCCCACTTGACTTCACATTCCAGGATGTCTGGCTCTAGGTGAGTGATCACACCATTGTGAAGATCTTTTTTGTACAGTTCTTCTGTGTATTCTTGCCACCTTTTCTTAATATCTTCTGCTTCTGTTAGGTCCATACCATTTCTGTCCTTTATCGGGCCCATCTTTGCATGAAATGTTCCTTTGGTATCTCTGATTTTCTTGAAGAGATCCCTAGTCTTTCCCATTCTGTTGTTTTCCTCTATTTCTTTCAGATATGCAGATGACACCACCCTTATGGCAGAAAGTAAAGAGGAACTAAAAAGCCTCTTGATGAAGGTAAAAGTGGAGAGTGAAAAGGTTGGCTTAAAGCTCAACATTCAGAAAACGAAGATCATGGCATCTGGTCCCATCACTACATGGGAAATAGATGGAGAAACAGTGGAAACAGTGTCAGACTTTATTTTTCTGGGCTCCAAAATCACTGCAGATGGTGACTGCAGCCATGAAATTAAAAGACGCTTACTCCTTGGAAGGAAAGCTATGACCAACCTAGATAGCATATTCAAAAGCAGAGACATTACTTTGCCAACAAAGGTTCGCCTAGTCAAGGCTATGGTCTTTCCTGTGGTCATGTATGGATGTGAGAGTTGGACTGTGAAGAAGGCTTAGCACCGAAGAATTGATGCTTTTGAACTGTGGTGTTGGAGAAGACTCTTGAGAGTCCCCTGGACTGCAAGGAGATCCAACCAGTCCATTCTGAAGGAGATCAGCCCTGGGATTTCTTTGGAAGGAGTGATGCTAAAGCTGAAACTCCAGTGCTTTGGCCTCCTCATGCAGAGAGTTGACTCATTGGAAAAGACTCTGATGCTGGGAGGGATTGGGGGCAAGAGGAGAAGGGGACGACAGAGGATGAGATAGCTGGATGGCATCACTGACTCGACGGACGTGAGTCTGGGTGAACTCCAGGAGTTGGTGATGGACAGGGAGGCCTGGCATGCTGCGATTCATGGGGTCGCAAAGAGTCGGACACGACTGAGCGACTGATCTGATCTGTTCTGATCAGGAAGATTTCACACGCCTTGGGGCAATTAAGCCCTTGCGCCACAACTATTGATCTTGCACTCTAGAGCCCATGAACCACAACTACTGAAGCTCATGTGACTGGAATCTGTGCTTCACAAGAGAAGCCATTTCATTGAGAAGCCTGTGCACCACAGCTGGAGAGTAGGCCCTGCTCAGTGCAACTAGAGAAACCATGCATACAACAACAAAGTTCCAGCATAGTCACAGATACATAAGTGACAAAATCGGATTTTTCCTTTTTTTTTTTTTTTTAAAGACCACTGCTACTTGGCTCATTTGTTCTTGTTCAGTCACTAAGTTGTGTTGGATTCTTTTGTGACCCCATGAACTTCCAGGCTCCTCTGTCCCTGGGATTTCCCAGGCAAGAATACTGGAGTGGGTTGCCATTTCCTTCCTCAGGGGATCTTCCTGACCTAGGGATGGAACTAGCATCTTCTGAATTGGCAGGCAGATTCTTTACTCCTGAGCCACCAGGGAAGCCCGACCTGGCTCATTCAGTTCAGTTCATTTGCTCAGTCCTGGTCAACTCTTTGCAGCCCCATGGACTGCAGTACCCCAGGCTACCCTGTCTATCACTATCTGCCGCAGCCTGCTCAAACATATGTCCATTGAGTCAGTGATTCCATCCAACCATCCCATCCTCTGTCATTCCCTTCTCCTCCCACTTTCAATCTTTCCCAGCATCAGGGTCTTTTCCCATGAGTCAGTTCTTCACATGAGGTGGCCAAAGTATTGGAATTTCAGCTTCTGCATCAATCCTTCCGGTGAATATTCAGGACTGATTTCCTTTAGAATTAACTGGTTGGATCTCCTTGCAATGCAAGGGACTCTCAAGAGTCTTCTCCAACACCACAGTTCAAAAGCATCAATTCTTCGGCGCTCAGCTTTCTTTATGGTCCAACTCTCACATCCATACATGACTACTGGAAAAACCGTAGCTTTGATAGATGGACCATTGTTGGCAAAGTAACATCTCTGCCTTTTAATGTGCTGTCTAGCTTTGTCATAGCTTTTCTCCCAGGGAGCAAGCGTCTTTTAATTTCATGGCTGCAGTCACCATCTGCAGTGATTTGGGTGCCCAAGAAAATAAAGTCATTTACTGTTTCCATTGTTTCCCCATCTATTTGCCATGAAGTGATGGGACTGGATGCCAAGATCTTAGTTTTTCTGAATTTCAAGTTTTAAGACTGCTTTTTCACTCTCTTCTTTCACTTTCATCAAGAGGCTCTTCAGTTCCTCTTCGCTTTGTGTCATAAGTGTGGTGTCATCTGCATATCTGAGGTTATCAATATTTCTCCAGGCAATCTTGATTCCAGCTTGTGCTTCATCCAGCCTGGCATTTCACATATGTACTCTGCATATAAGTTAAATAAGCAGGGTGACAATATACGGCCTTGACATACTCCTTTACCAATTGTTCCATGTCTGTTATTCCATGTCTAGTTCTAACTGTTTCTTCTTGACCTACATACAGATTTCTCAAGATGCAGGACAGATGGTCTGGTATTCCCATCTCTATAAGAAGTTTTCATAGTTTGTTGTGATCCACACAGTCAAAGGCTTTGGCGTAGTGAATAAAGCAGAAGTATACGTTCTTCTGGAACACTCTTGCTTTTTTGATGATCCAATGGATGTTGGCAATTTGATCTCTGGTTCTTCTACCTTTTCTAAATCCAGCTTGAACATCTGGCAGTTCACGCTTCATGTACTGTTGAAGCCTGGCTTGGACAATTTTGAGCATTACTTTGCTAGTGTATGAGATGTGTGTAATTGTGCAGTAATTTGAGCACTCTTTGGCATTGCCTTTCTTTGAGATTGGAATGAAAACTGACCTTTTCCAGTCCTGTGGCCACTGCTGAGTTTTCCAAATTTGCTGGCATATTGAGTGCAGCACTTTCATAGCATCATCTTTCGGGATTTGAAATAGCTCAGCTGTAATTCCATCACCTCCACTAGCTTTGTTCATAGAGATGCTTCCTAAGGCCCACTTGACTTCACAGGCCAGGATGTCTGGCACTAGGTGAGTGATCACACCATCATGGTTCTCTGGGTCATTAAAATCTGCTTTGTATAGTTCTTCTGTGTATTCTTGCCACCTTTTCTGAATATCTTTTCTTTTGTTAGGTCCATACCATTTCTGTCCTTTATTGTGCCTATCTTTGCATGAAATATTCCCTTGGTATCTCTAATTTTCTTGAAGAGAACTCTAATCTTTCCCATTCTATTGTCTTCCTCGTTTTTTTGTATTGATCACTTAGAAAGGCTTTCTTATCTCTCCTTGCTATTCTTTGGAACTCTGCATTCAGATGGGTATATCTTTCCTTTTTTCCTTTGCCCTTCGCTTCTCTTATTTTCTCAGCTATCTAGCTCATTGCTGAATAACAAATCAACTGAGCCCCAATTCTATGAAGAAGTTTTAATCTCTGGAATTCTACTTGTTTACATTCTAGGTGCCCAAAAGCAAAGAGAGGACCAATGCTCAGTCATCAATATCAGAACTCAAGATTTTTAATGAAGCCATCCCTTAAAATGGCTTCCCTGGTGACTCAGATGGTAAAGAATCTGCCTGCAATGTGGGAGACCTGGATTATATCCCTGGGTCGGGAAGATGCCCTGGAGGAGGGCATAGCAATCATTCCAGTATTCTTGCCTGGAGAATCCCCTGGGACAGAGGAGCCTGGCTGACTGCAGTCCATGGGGTCGCAAAGAATCAGGCGCGAATGAGCAACTAAGCATAGCACAGCACACCCCTTAAAATATTTACATAGCTATCTTTTTATCATGGCTAGAATTTTTAAAAGTGATGCTTTTTCTCATTCCACAAATATTTGTTGAGTTTCTGTTAATTTCCAGGAACTAAATTATCTCCAGGACTAACAGTCAACATGGAGAAGGTAATGGTACCCCACTCCAGTACTCTTGCCTGGAAAATCCCATGGACGGAGGAGCCTGGTGGGCTGCAGTCCATGGGATTGTGAAGAGTCGTACACAACTGAGTGACTTCACTTTCACTTTTCACTCTCATGCATTGGAGAAGGAAATGGCAACCCACTCCAGTGTTCTTGCCTGGAGAATCCCAGGGACAGAAGAGCCTGGTGGGCTGCCATTTCTGGGATTGCACAGAGCCGGACACGACTGAAGCGACTTAGCAGCAGCAGCAGCAACAGTGAACAAGGCAATCATCTTTTCCCTCATAAACGTGGAAGCCCCAAAAGACAAATGTCATAGACACAATATATTTAAAAGTGCCTAAAATTCTGCTTGGCACATATGCTCAATAAATTTGCAGTGATAAAACTTATTGATATTAACTAATAATGATTCTATAAAATATAAAGACTTTTAAAAAAGTATTTTAATTGGAGAATAATTACTTTATAATATTTTGAGGGTTTTGTGTCAAAAATATGAGAAATTTATAATTCAAGTAGTTTGTTGAGCATAACTGACAGGGTGTTTGCAGTATTTAGAATTCTTAAGTCTCAATCTTTAGTCTTGCTACTTTGATCTTGTCAGTGGCCACTAAATCAAAAGGCACATCTAAATAATCAGATCTAAGCGATCTTATTCAAAAGGCAGACATTGCTGATTTAAATGATGCTTGAAATCCACCACAGCAAGTTGAAACTTTCCCTACTCTCAGTTAAGTAAGGTGATATTCATATCCAGAAAAGAAACAATGACAGAATCATACAGGAGAAAGTAAACTGTCATTTCTGAAAAGCAACTGAAGAAAACTCCACCAGGCTTATTCCATCATCTCCAAATGCCTTAACAACTAAAATCTGGATATATTAATCATCAGCAATAGCAATAGAGTAATGCCACTAATGTATACTCTAGTGCTAAAGTAGAAAAATTAGAAATTCTTGATATGATAAATATACATCCAGGAAATACAGACAGGACTTAACATTTGCTATATTTCAATAACATTTAGTCTTTTATTATTAAGAAAATATATTACCATACTACTTTTGTTTTGTCTGAAATAAGATGGATGACTCGTAATAAAATACTTATGAAAAGGGCACTCTATTGTATCTCATCTTAGTCAAGCCAGAAAATATATTTTTCAATAAAAATGATTTCAACAAGCATCTCTTTAGTGTTATTATATGCACTGTAATATACTAAGATAAATGTCAAATTATTAATATGACTATTTCAAAAGCTGTATTTATTTTCCATCTTATTTGTCTTAAAACACTTAAAAATTCTGATAGAATTTCTGTTTTCAAACTCATTGTGCCAATGATAGCTCTTGAAACATTATTCTAAATTGTAAGTCAGAAGAAAAATATGTTAGGGGAGAAATGTGAAATAAGAATCCAAAAATTTAAAGATAATCTTTTTAGGCAAAAATTTGTGAATTCTTAGACATATCCCATCAGTTAAAACAAAGTGATACTATACATGGTGCATTATTTTAGAATTATCAGTTCTAAAACTTTGCTGCACATACTTTGTTTCCATATTTTAATTTTTCATGCAGACGTATTTTTTTTCTCTCTCCAGTGAGAAGTGTTGGTTAACACAAAACGAATGTGTTGTAATACTTTTCTCGAAACCCTGTAGTCAACCCTTTGCATATAACTTTCTAATAGGAAAAAAAAAAACCCACATACTTCATTTTCCCTCAAGAGCAGCATGAGATTTCCAATCCTTTGCTTGAGCACATAAAATATTAAGAGCCAATTTTCAGCTGCACCTCTGTCACTTCCATTATCATTCTACACGTCCAGAGGTGATAATGGACTCCGTAAATTGCAGTCTTTCTCCATCCCAGAACACTGAGGGTTTCACCAGGGGACAGTTCCACACAAAGGTGGCCCAGATGTATGCTAATGGTGCTGAGCAGTGAGAAGCAGACACCCCCAAACAAGATAATGTGATGTGTTACCCAGAGGAAAGACAAAATGAGCAGAAAACAATTTCCTTAGGAATTCAGTGAAATCAACAACAACCTATGCTTGCTCATAAATCAGATGTATAGCACTGTCTTCATAGAACCTTGGAAGCAGAAGATTAAAATATATTCCTGATACCCTGCCTGTGAAGGAGCAGTTTGTCTAAACCAACACAGAATAAGGGCTCATAGACACTGATGTTGAAAGAATTATGGCAAAGGCTATTATTCCCCACTGACTTTTTTCAGACACAATGAACAGATCTGCCAGCATTAGTGGAAATATCCTCAAACACAAAGTGTGAGAAAAGGTAAGGTAAAAGAACACGTTTATCTTAGCCACTGCTGAAATGATACCCACCACTCTCTGTGGTGGCAATTTCTCTACTTAAGACTAGCTGCCATGTAGGAAACAAATGGGATTGACATTGGGTTTTTAAATGATCATGTTTCCATTGTCCCATGCAAAATAAAAACCATATGTTAGGGAAAGTATATAGGAGGAAGTGATTTAGATCTAGTTTCTGTCCCTTTTCCATAGGCACTATCCTAACTATAAGTCTCTCACTCTAGTACTGAGTTGCGTGTTGATTGATTGACCCCACTGGACTGAGTACTGATGCTTTGGGCAAGGGGGTGGGACTGAGGTTGGAAGACAAAGGTTGTGCCAAAAGGAAAGAACTCCAAGAGAAAGGAAAGAGAACAAAATCAAGTTGCATTGCTCAGATAATTAAATGTAGCTCTTTTACATAATACACATGATCATAATTATGACCGATATGCTAATAAAGCTAAATGTTGGATATGTGAAGGTCAGGCCAATTTTAATTCTAAAATACACTTTGGGACCAAGTCAATATTCTTCAAAGTAACATCAGAAAAGTCAGATCTCAAAAACAAAACAATACACACACACAGAGGAAAGAGAATAAAGCAAAGAAAAAAAAAGAAAGAGAAGAAAATAAGAGCAAAGAAAATAAAAAAGAAAGATTCAGGATATTTATTTAGGCCAAAATATTGTCAATAGCTCCACATCTTCTTGCCTCCCATTCCCTTCAGTAAACAGTAAGCACTTATATGTGTGAAAGCACCGTATCAAGCACTAGGGCTTAAAGAGAAAAAAGTCCGATGATTTTAGTCTTGAAGAGAAATAGACAAGTAAGGAGATTATTACGATACAGTGTGGTACTTGCTATGGGAGGAGTATCAGGATGCTGCTTCTGATGACATTTTACCGTCCTGTCAGAGTTTTCATAATTTATTCTTAGGATTTTATATCCTTATCCTCCATATCTCTTTCCCCAAGGAAAACGGGAATAAAATCAATGCATTAACAGAATCTAAAATTTATACTTATTTGCAATTAGAACCATTGAAATCCAGAAGAGGCAAATTCACAGAGACAGCACGCTAGTGGTTGCCAGGGGAAGGGAGGTGGGAGTGCTAGAGAGTGATTACAAGGGCTTCTTCTAGAGCTATGAAAAAGTCCTGAAACTAAAGAAAACACACTATGAATGTACTAAATGCCACTGAATTATACAGTTTAAAATGGTTAAATTTCTCCTATATGAGTCTCACCTCAATGAAAAAGACAATCAAAATACTTCCTTTGCAGTTTTGTGGCACTGTTTGAAACAGTCATTGTGAAATATCACCAAAATTTACAGGAGCCATCACTCTTCTGATTTTCATTTCTTACCCTCTAGCAGGAAATAGTGCTGTGCTCTTTGAAAAAAAAAATCAGAAAGCTTTGATATAATTGGGTAACTAGAGCAAAGTTAATTTCTTTGAGATAATTTTAAAGTTCATAAGACTATAATAGTACAGTAGCATAACAGGAGGTACGATGATTACATATGTCAGTCTTCTCAGAAACTTTCTCTTCTATGAATTTTTAATGATGCAAGTAATTTTTCAAGGTCATTGAGAGAGCAAGCAGTTATTCAGACGTTAAATTTGTTCACAGTTTCTTGGCAGCTTTGCAAGAAAACAAGCAAGTGGGATTTGTGGAGGAGGGAAATGGTGTACTGAGGAAGAGGTGAATTAGAAGTAATATATAATTAGCTGCAGACATAGCTTATTCACTTTCTAACCTAGTAGAAAATTATCTATGTGTTCTTGAACATAGAAGTGGACTTAATATTAATATTTTCTGATTGAAGTTGTGGTTTATATATATACACACACACACATATACTATACACACATATGATACACATATATTTTCCATATCTGTAAAACTCATTTTTCTAATGGTTTGAATATATTAGTACCCAGATATCTGCTGAGCATTCCTAATTTCACAAGACCATGGAAAGCACGTTAAGAAATATTATATTTGTTAATGTTTGCAGACCAGAATGAGAATCTCCCCAAACTTGAAAATAATAAGAAATTATATTGCTCTTAAACTATAAAGTGGAAACATAATGGAACAAGAAAGGGCTATGCAAAATGTACATATGTATTAAAAATAGTGTTTTAATCCCTGGAGGAGGCAGAGGATCATTAATCATCCATGGGATCATAATAAAAGGGGAGACACCGAGGTTAGTATTCAAAGTATCTTTCAAACTCTGTTCAGGAGAGTATGACCTTTAGGCAATAAACTTCAAGATTTTCTTCCCATTGGCAAAGTCATGTCTAAGCTGAAGATAGATGAAGGGCTGTACTGTTCTGTTCCCACTAGCAGGACCTTCTCTACTGCATTTGGTAGCCATCTACAATGGCCCAGAATTGTATGATTCGTCTAATTCTCCTTGACCTGATTGCAAACAACTTTTATTACTTATTTCTTCATGTTCTTTTGCCTACAGAGAGAAAATGCTTTTGTCATACAGACGTTGATAATCTTGTCCTTGAGATATTAAATATTAGTTAGGTATTAGATATTACTGGATTGGAATATCTGGACTTTCATTTACATATCCTTGTGTTTAGACTACAGGGAGAGAATGCACCACCATGGTTCATGGGAGTATTCCATTCCATATAATGGTTATGTTTTCCATTTTAAATTGGAATTTTGGTTTGATACCTCAGTGTACCCAGGGGAGAGCGCTAAATCCACTTGTGTCTGAAACCGTAAGTGTGAGAGCCAGGCTCTAGATGCTAATTTATTTGGTAAAATAATGACTGTCCCATGAGGCTTGTACGTGAAAGTTAGACGATTTGTCCCAGGTTAACAACATACAGGGGGGCTTCCCTCATAGCTCAGTTGGTAAAGAATCTGCCTGCAATGCAGGAGACCCGGTTTGATTCCTGGGTTGGGAAGATCGAGAAGGGATAGGCTACCCACTCCAGTGTTCTTGGGCTTCCCTTGTGGCTCAGCTGGTAAAGAATCCGCTTGCATTGTGGGAGACCTGGATTCAATCCCTGGGTTGAGAAGATACCCTGGAGAAGCGAGAGGCTCCCCACTCCAGTATTCTGGCCTGGAGAATCCCATGGACTGTATAGTCCATGGGGTCATAAAGAGTCGGACACGACTGAGTGACTTTCACTTCACTTCACAACACACAGCCTCCCTTAATAGAGATGTCGTTTTTCCTCAATTTTAATTGCTACGCATATGATGATCACAATTATAATAGGGCAATGAAACATTAATTTAGAGTATAGTATTGACAAATGGAACAGACCACCAACTATCAAAGAGAGGTTAAAATCACAAAATCAAGAAGAGAAAATCTGCTCAAGTAAATCTCTTCACCTACATGTGTATGCACATATTTAAAAAATACTCTATGTCACACTGTTCAGTACTGTTTTTAGAGTTCATTAAACTTGAATTCAGAAACATTAGGAATGCACTCCTTTTTGCTATTTCCTATTTTCACACCTATTCCTTTCATTGACTGTAAACAAATATGTTTTAAAAAGTACAGAAGGGAATCATATTCCATATAGAACACTGCTTTGTGCGATACTCTTTTAAAATTTGTTTCCTGAAATAAACAAACATGAAAAGAAAGTGACTTGCCTTGCCCTCTTTGTCCCTTTGCCAAATTGTGCTGTCGAAGAATTGTAGCGACGATATCAAATACTCTTCCCCTCTTTGTCACTTTTCATTTGTCTGAGAAAGGAACCCCAAGGAACCAACATGACAAGAGTACCCAGCTAAAGACTCCTGGTCTGCATTCACATTTTCTATTTGCACACTTAATGCTGTTAATATTTCAGCAGCTGTGGTACCCGGGTCAAACTGAAACTTTTATCTATTTAATTCGGAATCCTCAGTCACAGACTTTGGAGAGAAAGAGACTGAGACTGACAGTGAGTGAGAAGGGGAGAGAGAAAAAGAAAGAGAGATTCATTTTTTAAGAACTAACCGTCAGCAAGAAGACAGGGACATCAGTCTTACAGAACTGAATTCTGCCAACAACCACAGACCCTAGGCAAGGATTTACTCCCTAGAAGGAACTGCAGCGACTGCAGCACAGGCCAGGCTGACACCTTAATTTCTGCCTGAGGAGACTCTGTACCAAGAACCCTGCCAGCCCATTCCCAGAGGGCTGTCCCGCTCAACCCAGAAATACGAACAGCTTTCTTTGCAGTGTTAAACTAAACATTACAATAATATGTAAATAGAAATTATTACATTAAATACTATATTTTTATCTTTGTTAGCCATGAAACAGGGATCACTGAGATTAAAAAAGATTGTTTAAAAACTGTCTGTATTGTATCTTTTTACCAATAGCTTTTTGCTGAATGTTTTTTCAGTCAGGTGAAAAACAAAGAATAGAATTTTTATCATCTTCCTTACACATTTGTGTGTTTTTCACAAAAGCTAGCACGTAATTTTAATTTGCTTTTTCCATCTTTTTCTTTTTTTTTACTAAAATTATAAAAATTTTCTTTCCTTTTTTCCCTCTCAAGCCCTCTTCCAGAGATAACTGAATGAAAAGACTTCAATGAGATCTCTTCTAAAGCATTTCAAAATTACCCGTATTTTTTCAGAGTAGGTTGATTATGAAAATAGATCTTCTTGGACTTCCCTGGTGGCTCAGACAGTAAAGTGTCTGCCTACAATGCAGGAGACCCAGGTTTGATTCCTGGGTCAGGAAGATCCTGTGGAGAAGGAAGTGGCACCCCACTCCAGTACTCTTGCCTGGAAAACCCCATGGCTGGAGGACCCTGGTAAGACTACAGTCCATGGGGTCACAAAGAGTTGGACATGACTGAGCAGCTTCACTTTCACTGTCACACAGGTAATTAGTACTCACAAAACATTTGGTTTCAATAAATAATACTGATTAAATTTTATTGAGTACCTACTCTAGCTTTATACATGTTAATCTTTAGTTCTCATAATGACTCAATGAGTACTATTATTACTATTATTTAATAGAACACTGAAGTTCACAGTGGCCCCCAAATTTAAATGGTATGGCAAGAATTTATAACCATCAGTTTGACTTTTACTACAAGTCTTTATTCACTAGTATATAAATAAATGAATGAATGAACTCTTAAAATTATCATTTTCTTTGGCTTGCTCTAAAAAGATTTCCTACTTCTCTTATCTCATAATTCCAGAAAAGTTATATGGACATTCCTAGCCATCTTTTCATTTAAGCTCAGCTACTCACCTAGGATTTTTTCTAGATTATTTACTCACTACATCTACTTTCAGAGAAGGCAATGGCACCCCACTCCAGTAGTCTTGCCTGGAGAATCCCATGGACGGAGGAGCCTGGTAGGCTGCAGTCCATGGGGTCGCTAAGAGACGGACATGACTGAGCGACTTCACTTTCACTTTTTACTTTCATGCATTGGAAAAGGAAATGGCAACCCACTCCAGTGTTCTTGCCTGGAGAATCCCAGGGACAGGGGAGCCTGGTGGGCTGCCATCTATGGGGTCGCACAGAGTCGGACACGACTGAAGCGACTTAGCAGCAGCAGCAGCAGCACATCTACTTTAAGAAAAAACATACGGTTAAAAGGAACCCTGTGTTCCATTCAAAAAGTATCTTCCACTAGAGACAAAGATACTACTATTGTGCAGTGTTTTTCCTTTTCCTTCCAACTCTCCAATCCCTAGTTCCCTCCTATATTTAGTAAATACACCTAGAATTCAATTTAATCCTTTCATATGGCATTGTAATAGGTACTTTATGTTCCTTCTTCTAAGAACTGACTTTGGTGTGTACCTTGAATATTAAAAAAACACCAAAATGTACAAAGTCATTCAGTAGACTGATGCTGTATCATTCCAGTAATCAGTGTATTAAAACTCCCTAAAGGCCCATCAAGGTATCAGACTATGCTGGCTCCAGACCTGCCACTGTCTGCTCTGGTTCAATAATGATTATGCACATATCATTGACTGAGAATATATCAGACCCATAAGTCACATTGTAAATGGATAGAATACAATAAATGTATACAAATAGACTATAATTACAACTTAGTTCAATACAATGGATTTGATATAGTTATTTATAAGTTGAAAATATTCTAACAACCTTGTGAATGACTCTGCCCACAGAGTCATCAAGGATAACAGAATTGGAGGCAAAGCAGTTAATGTGGGCTCCAATTCCTTCAGAAATAAATGAAGGGAGTTTAATGTGGCATTAACTCACATCACATTGCAACAATGGGGGATCATGTGATCCCAGGATGGTCTAAAAGAACTCCCCTAAAAAACTGCTTCTGTAGAACAGCAACCATTTACTGTGATACCCAGGTGGCACCAAGAAAGGATGTGCTTGACAATGCAGGAGAGGTAAGGTATGCGGTTTAGACACCTGGGTTGGGAAGATCCCTGGAGAAGGAAATGGCACTCCCCTCCAATATTCTTGCCTGAAAAATTGCATGGGCAGAGGGGACTGGGAGGGGTACACAAACAGCTGGACATGACTGAGCACACATTTATTGCAATACAGTGTGGTGAGTTGGTAACAGCATTGCTCTCAACTAGCAATCTTAGAAATATCTAAGTATTTTTCAACAATTTTCTACAAGTGTAACATTCTAACTACTTACTCATGGATTAGGTATTTGTATGAAATAAAATTCAAATAACAATAAACAACTTGGCAATTATTTTAAAGAGTAACAGGTTATTTTTCAGAATAGCCAATGAGTCAAAATATATACTCACAGGTTCTAGATTAAGATTCCTTTTTCTTTGTGAAAATGAATTTATCTTTGGATCATATACAAGAAAACTGTGTTTTTTAAAAGGGGTAAGAGTAACAAGTAACCACAAAGGCCCCCATGAGGACTCTCTGTGGGAAACTACCATCTTACAAACCTGCTTCTGACATTGTTTGGAGGCATGGAATAAAAATTATAACTCTTCTGGGGGGAAATGAAGAATAAAGTGTTTTTTTCATATTTCCTTGTAATAAACTTGCTCTTTGAACAGTTCTATTCATTTACACACATGCATATATTAAATTTAAAATAATTTTAATTATTTATATATTATACTATCATGAGAAATGCTGGACTGGAAGAAACGCAAGTTGGAATCAAGATTGCTGGGAGAAATATCAATAACCTCAGATATGCATATGACACCACCCTTATGGCAGAAAGTGAAGAGGAACTAAAAAGCCTCTTGATGAAAGTGAAAGTGGAGAGTGAAAAGGTTGGCTTAAAGCTCAACATTCAGAAAACGAAGATCATGGCATCTGGTCCCATCACTACATGAGAAATAGATGGAGAAACAGTGGAAACAGTGTCAGACTTTCTTTTTCTGGGCTCCAAAATCACTGCAGATGGTGACTGCAGCCATGAAATTAAAAGACGCTTACTCCTTGGAAGGAAAGTTATGACCAACCTAGATAGCATATTGAAAAGCAGAGACATCACTTTGCCAACAAAGGTTCGCCTAGTCATGTATGGATGTGAGAGTTGGACTGTGAAGAAGGCTGAGCGCCGAAGAATTGATGCTTTTGAACTGTGGTGTTGGAGAAGACTCTTGAGAGTCCCTTGGACTGCAAGGAGATCCAACCAGTCCATTCTGAAGGAGATCAGCCCTGGGATTTCTTTGGAAGGAATGATGCTAAAGCTGAAAGTCCAGTATTTTGGCCATCTCATTCGAAGAGTTGACTCATTGGAGAAGACTCTGATGCTGGGAGGGATTGGGGGTGGGAGGAGAAGGGGATGACAGAGGATGAGATGGCTGGATGGCATCACTGACTCGATGGATGTGAGTCTGAGTGACCTCCGGGAGTTGGTGATGGATAGGGAGGCCTGGCGTGCCGCAGTTCATGGGGTCGCAAAGAGTCGGACACGACTGAGCGACTGATCTGATCTGATCATACATTTATATATAGTACATAAATATAATTTGTAAAAATATCCAAATATATTCTATATATTAATTTAAATAACATAATAACTTTTCTTTGTGGAATAACCTAGATAGCTAGCAATCTGCTTATTTCTCTTTTAGCTAAGCCAATGCCAACTGTTTATGGATCTTAATTACAGCTACAAAATCCCTTTTGCCAAACAATATGACATAATCATGGAAGACACATTCCATCATTTTCATAGGTTTGTCCAAACTCAGTGAGAGAGGTTTCTACACGGGTGTGTATAATAGAGGGAGGAAATCTTGTAAGCCATCTTAGAATTCTACTATATGTATGTTGTTGCTGCTGCTGCTGCCAAGTCATTTCAGTCGTGTCTGACTCTATGTGACCCCATAGATGGCAGCACACCAGGCTCCCCCATCCCTGGGATTCTCTAGGCAAGAACATTGGAGTGGGTTGCCATTTCTTTCTCCAATGCATGAAAGTGAAGTTGCTCAGTTGTGTCCGACTTGTAGCAACCCCATGGACTGCAGCCTACCAGGCTCCTCTGTCCATGGATTTTCCAGGGAAGAGTACTAGAGTGGGGTGCCAGTGCCTTCTCCCACTATCAGATCAGATTAGATCAGTTGCTCAGTAGTGTCCGACTCTTTGCGACCCCATGAACTGCAGCAAGCCAGGCCTCCCTGTCCATTACCAACTCCCGGAGGTCACTCAGACTCACATCCATCGAGTCAGTGATGCCATCCAGCCATCTCACCCTCTGTCGTCCCCTTCTCCTCCCGCCCTCAATCCCTCCCAACATCAGAGTCTTTTCCAATGAGTCAACTCTTCGCATGAGGTGGCCAAAATACTGGACTTTCAGCTTTAGCATCATTCCTTCCAAAGAAATCCCAGGGCTGATCTTCAGGGCTGATGCTTTCTAAGCCCTGGACTGGTTGGAACTCCTTGCAGTCCAAGGGACTCTCAAGAGTCTTCTCTAACACCACAGTTCAAAAGCATCAATTCTTCAGCACTCAGCCTTCTTCACAGTCCAACACTCACATCCATACATGACCACAGGAAAAACCATAGCCTTGACTAAGCGAACCTTTGTTGGCAAAGTGATGTCTCTGCTTTTCAATATGCTATCTAGGTTGGTCATAACTTTCCTTCCAAGGAGTAAGCGTCTTTTAATTTCATGGCTGCAGTCACCATCTGCAGTGATTTTGGAGCCCAGAAAAATAAAGTCTGACACTGTTTCCACTGTTTCTCCATCTATTTCTCATGTAGTGATGGGACCAGATGCCATGATCTTCGTTTTCTGAATGTTGAGCTTTAAGCCAACTTTTTCACTCTCCACTTTCACCTTCATCAAGAGGCTTTTTAGTTCCTCTTCACTTTCTGCCATAAGGGTGGTGTCATATGCATATCTGAGGTTATTGATATTTCTCCCAGCAATCTTGATTCCAACTTGTGTTTCTTCCAGTCCAGCATTTCTCATGATGTACTCTGCATATAAGTTAAATAAACAGGGTGACAATATATAGCCTTGACGTACTCCTTTTCCTATTTGGAACCAGTGTGTTGTTCCATGTCCAGTTCTAACTGTTGCTTCCTGTCCTGCATACAGATTTCTCAAGAGGCAGATCAGGTGGTCTGGTATTCCCATCTCTTTCAGAATTTTCCACAGTTTATTGTGATCCACACAGTCAAAGGCTTTGGCATAGTCAATAAAGCAGAAATAGATGTTTTTCTGGAACTCTCTTGCTTTTTCCATGATCCAGCAGATGTTGGCAATTTGATCTCTGGTTCCTCTGCCTTTTCTAAAACCAGCTTGAACATCTGGAAGTTCACGGTTCACAAACTGCTGAAGCCTGGCTTGGAGAATTTTGAGCATTACTTTACTAGCGTGAGAGATGAGTGCAACTGTGCGGTAGTTTGAGCATTCTTTGGCATTGCCTTTCTTAGGGATTGGGATGAAAACTGACCTTTTCCAATCTTGTGGCCACTGCTGAGTTTTCCAAATTTGCTGGCATATTGAGTGCAGCACTTTCACAGCATCATCTTTCAGGATTTGGAATAGTTCCACTGGAATTCCATCACCTCCACTAGCTTTGTTGGTAGTGATGCTTTCTAAGGCCCACTTGACTTCACATTCCAGGATGTCTGGCTCTAGGTCAGTGATCACACCATCATGATTATCTGGGTCGTGAAGCTTTTTTTTGTACAGTTCTTCTGTGTATTCTTGCCACCTCTTCTTAATATCTTCTGCTTCTGTTAGCTCCATACCATTTCTGTCCTTTATCGAGCCCATCTTTGCATGCAAGTCATTTACGACTTTTCTAGTGAAAACAACAACAACAACAACTCTGGGACTTTCATTGGCAAGTCCACCTGTACATGCGGCTGCACAGCTCAAACCAGGTGTTTCTCTAATCCTCGGTCAGACCCAACGCTGACCACACAGGAGGAAGTCCAACAGAGTTGATGCAGGTGATATTACTGATGGTGCTCCTAATACTGCCGGTAAAGTCAACCTGCTTCCCCACCCAAGATATTCTCTCATGTGTGGATATTTAACCAAATAAGAGGAAACATTTCTTTGCCCGCTTTGATTTTCTCATTTTTATCCTGCAGTTGTATTTTTAGAACTTGGAATTACTTATTGACTTTTTACTTGTTTACTGATTCCCACAATCCTTTCTTCAATCAACATGATAGACCCTTGGAGGTTTTTAGGTGAGGAAGTAGAAAGAAAATGATATGCTGTATTACCATAAAATACAACCACATTAAAAAAGTGCTAATGCTGCTTTTTAACTCTTATTGAATGAGCAAAATATTTCCTTAATACTTGCTCGTTTCCTTCCCTCTCTATAAATACATTCTGTTTGACATATGCATATGTAAACAGATTATACCTAAGTGGATACACAGTAAATAGTTATAAATAAATTTAGATACCAAAAAATTAAAACTCAAACCAGTCACAGGATAATGGCTTAATGTACACTATCGATTTACTTATAAATTCAAGAAATATTTGAGTGATAAATATGTTCTTGGTACTAGATTAGGTATCAGGAATTAAAACATAAACAGGACCCTCTCTTTCCCTATAATGGCCCTATTAGCCTAAAAGCGTTTTAGTGGAGAATATACTCGTTAGCTTTAAACATTAAAACGAATAATTTCTAGTCAAAGGTAAGTTTTTGTAATATGGAAACACACAGGATATACCTATCTTAAGGGAAAGTCAAATAAAGCTTTCTAGATTAAGTAAGTCTGTAATGTTTTAGATCTTTCAAAAAAAAAAAAAAAAATTTACTAACATATATCCTGGGTTTAGGTGACAAATTTAAAAATGACCTATGTAGCTGATTTTCTTCCAATGTATTCAAATAATTAATGAATAATCTTTCTCTTATTGATAAATGTATTCAAGAAATTTAAAAGTATATGTAAGTGTGTTCTTTGATTCTCCAGATTACTTGATTAAGGTAGATAGTCAAACACATACTAGAAAGTCACCACATGCATTCAAGCACTTGAACGTGAAATAACACACAGTCGGTGAACATTTAGGGGTCATAAAGGGGTGAAGGCCTCGAGGCTGCTCTGCTAGTCTTCAAATCTTAGAGGGTGACAGTGTCTTCGATCTGTCTGCCTTTTAAACAAGGAAACCTGGGAATATCTCCAATGATCATTTGATTTGTTTCTGTCTGGGCAGGTAACCCTCCAGCCGCCACCCCAACATGCTGTGGCTCCCCACCTGCTAAACCTTAGGCTTTTATGTTGGTGATAAACCAGGCTTCCAGTAACACAGAGGGTTAAATAAAAGGCTGGTGAATAGTCAATGATTGGAGTGGCAACCAGGCTGCAGGATCCAACTGCAACCTCTGTCCCAGGACAAGTGGTCATGGGATGGTGAAGTAGCTAAATGTAAAACAGCATTGGTTACTAGAGAGGACAAGAAGCTTCTGCTGCTAATAGAAAGGATTCTCAGGAAGTAGTAGAGGCAGGAGAGGTCTCAGCCTAGGAAGACACAAGCCTCTCCTAATTCAAAGGGCAAGAAGTCCAACTGTGCAACAAGTGGTGGACACAGGATGAGGCACAAGTAGAGGCTGAAATTTAGGTAATAAACCATGAACAGAAGGATGCACAAGCAGGCATGCCTGCTAAGTCGCTTCCGTCAAGTCCAACTCTTTACAACCCTGTGGACCGTAGCCCGCTAGTCTCCTCTGTCTATGGGATTCTCCAGGCAAGAATACTAGAGTGCATTGCTGTGCCCTCCTCGAGGGAATCATCCCGACCAAGGGATTCAACCTTCATCTCTTAAAGTCTCCTGCTTTGGCAGGCATGCTCTTTACCATTAGCCCCACCTGGGAAGCCCAAACCCATTCGAATGGAAAACAGGAAAATGGAAAATGGAGCAGAGGACAGGGCTGGAAGCCTAGGGAATCCTAGTACTGCAAAATCCTCCAAGTCAAAACTATGAATATTCCATGTGACTTACACGACTTGTGAGACAGAGAAAACTGGTGATGGGGCTTAAGTAAATGTAATATTTTAGAATTCTCCTATCACTCCAAATATAAGTTTCAGCATATGCCTTATAACAACATTTACATCCATTTAACCATTCAATCATTTAATCAACAGGCCTACACTGACTCCTCATTTTCAAACCACAGTGTTGGGTACTTCCTGTATAAAGACGAATAGGACGCAGGTCCTGCCCTCTTGGGACAGTCTAGGAAAGGAAAGAAATATGTAAATAAACTGGAGGTTTCTCTCCTAAGTATTTTTAAATTCTACAACTACATTATTATTATTTGCTGCTGCTGCTGCTGCTAAGTCACTTCAGTCGCATCCGACTCTGTACGACACCATAGACGGCAGCCCACCAGGCTCTCCGTCCCTGGGATTCTCCAGGCAAGAACACTGGAGTGGGTTGCCATTTCCTTCTCCAATGCATGAAAGTGAAAAGTGAGAGGGAAGTCACTCAGTTGTGTCCGACTCTTAGTGACTCCATGGACTGCAGCCTACCAGGCTCCTCTGTCCATGGGATTTTCCAGGCAAGAGTACTGGAGTGGGTTGCCACTGCCTTCTCCCATTATTATTTATATCCAGTTAAATAAAGAAGCATTCAATAAAATGATTGCTGATGATCACTATAGACAAGCACTCTCAGGAAGTACAAGATGAAATTTATCCATGTAAATACTTTTATATAAGCTGAAAATATGAGCTTATATAGAGAACAACATCCTTTATTGTTCACAAGTTCCATTTTTACCACATTACAGAAAAGCATGTGGATGAAAAGAAACATCTCATTTTAGTGACCCATTTTATTGGGTGTGGAAACTATTGGTAGTGAACTGTAGCATAAGGCTCATCTAAAAAGCTCTGTTTTGGCTTGCTTTTAAGGAAAATACTTGGTGAAGTCTAAGTTGGCCTGCTGGGAGGAGTTAGAACATCACTGGCAGGCTGCACAGTAATGAATTGGTTCCTACGGAAATGAAATTGTTACTGTTCGTTTTTGTCATTTACAATTGATTCATGTGCTGTATCTGGCATTTTAATCTTAGCATTCAAGAGCCATTCCATCTTTCTTTAAGACATGAGAATTAGTCAAAGACAGTTAAAAGACAAGTATCCAGCACAGCATCATTAAGGAGAGTCTGATTAGCAAAGTTTCTTTCCAGGTCATAGGAATTGCTGTTTGACAATACTCTGTGTGGTATATGAAAAGCATTTTTCAAGCTAGAAAAGTAAGAGGATCTAAAATAGTGCTGTTTTAAATTCTTAAACTTACGAACATAATCACATGTGTATCATGTCCAGCTCTTTGCAACTCCACGGACTGTAGCCCACAGGGTCCTCCATGGGGTTTTCCTGGCACAGAGACTAGAGTGGGTTGCCGTTTTCTCCTCCAAGGGATCTTCCCAGGGATCAAACCTGTGTCTTTTGTGTCTCCTGCATTAGCAGGCGGGTTCTTTACCAGCTGAGCCACTGGGGAAGCCCATAATCCACAGAAAGTATAAATTAATATGGGGTATAATTTCATAAATAATACTTTCAAATGTCATAGATGTATTTCTTAAATGTAAATAAATTCATATTATTTTGTAATTGAAATGACATGGGAATTACTTGTTTGAATTTCTCTTACAAAACAGTCTTTATTTTCTTATCATGATCATGAAGAAAATTCCAAATAAGACTTGTGCTTCAACCTAAATCTAAGGAGTATCTTCCCACCTATTCTTCTTATAAATTGTGAAACTAAAAAAATAATAACAATTTAAAAATGAAAGAATAATTTTCAGAACTTAGAACATTTATTAGTGCTCTGAATGGGGTTAAGCACTATGTTATAACTTTGGGCAAAATAAATGAAGACTTTTGATGTACAAGTGAAATGGCATAATCAAGTGTTAAATAATGAAAAAGAAATCCTTTTGGAGGTTTTCACAGAGAGATGATCCAGGCTGAACATGCATCCCCAGTGATGGCGAGAACCACATGACTGCCTGACATGCTACTATCTGGGCCCAGAGTCCCAAATGAAACGGTACAGGTCAGTTGCAGGCCATGTTAAGTAAAGAATAAAAAATTTAAAACAAATGGCCACAGAGACTTAGGAATACCCATAAGGGGCAGAGGGTGAATTACTTTAAATAGACTCCCTATATTATCCATCCCTGTCAGGGGATAGATTCTCAAGCCATATTGCAGCCTCTAACTTCCATCTCCCTGAAAATGAAGGAGTGAAGAGGTTTAACTGTGAAAACTATCATACTAATACACTTTAAAATAGATAATTATCTGAATTCTCTAACATAATAAGATGGGATTAGAATACGTAGACAAAAAAGAAGAAGAATACACAGTCAATAAAGTCCCTCTGAAAGTATGGAATTTTGTGGTATACTATGCTATACTGTGGAGAAGGCAATGGCACCCCACTCCAGTACTCTTGCCTGGAAAATCTCATGGATGGAGGAGCCTGGTGGGCTGCAGTCCATGGGGTCGCTGAGGGTCGGACACAACTGAGCGACTTCACTTTCACCTTTCACTTTCATGCATTGGAGAAGGAAATGGCAACCCACTCCAGTGTTCTTGCCTGGAGAATCCCAGGGATGGGGGAGCCTGGTGGGCTGCCATCTATGGGGTCACACAGAGTCGGACACGACTGAAGTGACTTTGCAGCAGCAGCATGCCATACTGTGAGATACACAAAAAAAGTTCTAGCTCCTTTCTAGGTATTTGTCTTTACATCTATGTCAAAGGAAGCCAAATAAGTCTTTTTCTCACTCTCATCCTTTCTGAACAGTCTTGGTGGTTCTTTGAAGTTAATTTGAGCCATTATTTTTGGTAACACGTGGGATGGGTGAAAATTAGTAGAAAACACCCAGTACATTTTATTTTCTTTCTGATTTCAGGGCCAGAACTACAGATGAACAGTTTCCCCCATGAGCTTCCTCTTCTCTTCACCCTTGCTCATGACCTGAATGTGTATTTAGTCTTCACCAGTTTTCAGGGTTTCTCTTTTTACCCCACATGCTAAGTCACTTCAGTCATGTCAGACTCTGCAAGCCTATAGACTGTAGCCTACCAGGCTCCCCTGTCCATGGAATTCTACAGGAAAGAATACTAGAATGGGTTGCCATTCCCTTCTACAGGGGATCTTCCCAACCCAGGGATCGAACCCCTGTCTCTTATATCTTCTGCCTATATTGGCAGGCAGGTTCTTTACCAGTAGTGCCACCTGGGAGGCCCCTCTCTTTACCCTACTTCGACCTTAAAACTTGACTTCCCCATATCTCACCCTGTAGTTTCTAAAGTGCCAGCAACTTAATCAAATAAACTGAGTCATCCCCAAAGGCTCATACCTGGACAATAGCTATAAGTGTGTTTCAACAATAAAGTTTAAGGTATGAACTACTCTTGAACACTGAAAACTTAAGTCCAGAGAGAAGAGATATTTTGAAGATCTTCAAATAAGCATCATATCAGATCAGATCAGTCACTCAGTCGTGTCCGACTCTTTGCAACCCCAGGAATCACAGCACACCAGGCCTCCCTGTCCATCACCAACTCCCAGAGTTCACTCAAACTCACGTCCATCGAGTCAGTGATGCCATCCAGCCATCTCATCCTCTGTCGCCCCTTCTCCTTCTGCCCCCAATCCCTCCCAGCATGAGAGTTTTTTCCAATGAGTCAACTCTTCACATGAAGTAGCCAAAGTACTAGAGTTTCAGCTTTAGCATGATTCCTTCCAAAGAACACCCAGGGCTGATCTCCTTTAGAATGGACTGGTTGGATCTCCTTGCAGTCAAGGGACTCTCAAGAGTCTTCTCCAACACCACAGTTCAAAAGCATCAATTCTTCAGCACTCAGCTTTCTTCACAGTCCAACTCTCACATCCATACATGACCACTGGAAAAACCATAGCCTTGACAACTCGGACCTTTGCTGGCAAAGTAATGTCTCTGTTTTTTAATATGCTGTCTAGGTTGGTCATAACTTTCCTTCCAAGGAGTAAGCGTCTTTTAATTTCATGGCTGCAGTCACCATCTGCAGTGATTTTGGAGCCCCCAAAAATAAAGTCTGACACTGCTTCCACTGTTTCCCCATCTATTTCCCATGAAGTGATGGGACTAGATGCCATGATCTTCGTTTTCTGAATGTTGAGCTTTAAGCCTATATCTAAACTGAATCTTTCTGACATCCCTAACTTAGTGAATGTTTTAATTAAATCACTTAATAAACATTTTTAGATGGCGCAGAGGTAAAGTATCTGCCTGCTAATGCAGGAGATGCAAGAGACTCAGTTTCGATCCCTGGGTCAGGAAGATCGCCTATAGGAAATGGCAACCCACTCCAGTATTCTTGCCTGGAGAGTTCCCATGGACAGAGGAGCCTGGTGGGCTACAGTCCATGGGGTTGCAGAGTCAGACACGACTGAGTGACTGAGCACACAAGAATGCACACATGCTAATATACAGAACAATGTTTTGGTGCTGGGAATACTGACTTAAAATAAGCAAACATCTTGGTATTTATGAAGCTTAAAATTTCATAAAGGTATCAGGCAATAAACAAGATATCTAATAACAGACATTCAACAAATAATATGCTACATATAAACTTCACATATGTGGGACGATAATTAGGAGACAAATTTAGATATTTGTAACTTTTAAAATTCATCTTCAGAATTTAATTCTTTTTTCCCTTATGTAACATTATTGAAAGCTGAGCAAGAAGAACCCAATGTAGGCAGTAAAAATTTAGATGTTTAGGAAACATATATTCAGCACCTAGTACTATCTACCAGCTTCTATGCTTGAGTTGAACTATGGATACAAGGGTGAATAAGGTAAAAATAATCCCAAGTCTCAAAGGAAATTCATACTATTGTATTTTTAAAAGCCATTCATAAATCTAATTATAGTGAAAATTTCAGCAATTAGAGATATTTTCTTTCTTAATAAACATGATGATTTTAAGATATGTCCACAATTTCTTTGATGCTACTCCCTTCAAGGGGTAGAGCCTATCTGCATTCCAGTTGGGTGGGAATTGGGTCTAGTGACTCCCTTGTAACAGAGGGAAGGATGTGGATGCGAACAAGAACAATTCTAGAGAGTCGGTCATGGGAGGCATGACCTTCCTGCTTGTCCTCTTGCTCTCTGTTAGATCACTTACTGAGTGGAAGCCAGCTGGCATGTCACGAGGACATTCAAACCATGATGAGAAACTGAAGCCTCCTGCCATCAGCCACATAAGTGAGCCAACTTGGAGGAAGACCCTCCAGTCCTAGTCAGGCTTTCAGAAGTCCCTGGCCCCCGCCGACAAGCTTGACTACTACCTCGTGAGAGATCCTGTCAGGCCATATAACAGGCTCTAGGTTCATCCACTTCACTAGAACTGACTTGAATTTGTTCCTTTTTATGGCAGAGTAATATTCCATTGTATATATGAACAACTTTATCCATTCATCTGTTGATGGACATCTAGGTTGCTTTCAAGTCTTAAGAAAAATCACAATTGTAAAAGACACATGTACCCCGATGTTCATTACATTCATTATTCTGTAACAACATATCCCATAGTTGACAAAAAATGCTGCATAGATCCTAAAGCTAAGTCTGAAAAAGCCACAAAATTATGTGACAGTTAAGTGAAGTCCTGTGTCTAAATATTCCCTCCATAAAGTACTGTTCATAAAGTATTTCCTAAGAAGGGCTCTGAGGAAGGTTCAGTATTTTAAATGAGTGGGGGGGGGTGAATGGGCAATTTAACATGGATCAATTAAAGTATGACTTGGACTACTTGGTCAGCAGGGGACGGAACACAGCATGAGGACATCACAACATCACAAACGATGGGGACTGCACCTTTGACTTAGATGCTGCCCTGGAAGGGGGAACTCTCCTTGAGTAGCTCTGGTGTGAGTGTGAGAAAAAGATGGTGGATGATAAAGGGCAGAGAGAAGGGCCAGGAAAAAACTGAAGCTTATGTGATGGCAACAAATTATAAATATGAACAAAGTGAGTTCTCAAAACGAAGTGAGGCTATTTCATAATAGGTTTTGAGATGGGTCAGATATTTATCAAATTTTATATTTAACAAACATCTATAACCAGAGCAGGAAAATAAGCAACATTCTGGTTTGATAAATATTTTAAGGCGGTGATAGAGAAAACCCATTTCTAGCAAGACCAAATAACCCTTATGGCCTACTTGCTTAGCTAAGCAGAAATTACTAATTATTCTTTTTAAATTGTAAAAGCTGCCTTGATTTTTTAAAAAAGAAAAAAGTGTGAAATATTTCATCTCCTAGCAAGATAGATTAATGGTGCTGAAAAAGTTCTTGCTATGTATGGTGAATGTAGGTAAACACTTAAATTTTTGTATCTTTGTCAAAGAAAGATATAAAGATGGAAACAATTATCCAAGCAAAATGAAGTCAACTTGGGAAATTTAGATATACTTTTCATACAACTTCTCAAATTTAAATACAGGAAAAATGGCTGAAACTTAAAACTCTATTTCTGAAGGCCAAGAATGAGAGAGGGACACAGTAAGCCAGAGGTGAAGAGGCTGGAATTAAAAGCAGAAAAAGGGGATTTTCCTTGAGAGTGTTGATATTGGTTTGAACTTGATAAAAATAATATAAATATATTATGTTATAAACATAAATAAGTAAAAGCTTCAAGCATCACTATTAAATCTAAACAAAATCTAGCCCAGCAGATAATGGGAATCAGAGTCAGAGCACATTTTGTATAGTTTCTGTTTATTTCCTTAAGAATAAGGGCACAACCTATTTACAAATCTATTCAAAATTTACAGCAATTAAAAGCATTGGTGTAAATTAAAATACCTGCTGAAGGAATATCAAACAAAACTCATTAGGAAGATGGAAAATATTTGGTAGCTTCCATTTTATGGCTTTGCTGTGATGGTCTATCACAGATGTTATTTAAAGAAGAATATTTTCCATTCTAAAACATTTTAATTAATCCACAGAAGTGTAAGTTAAATTCCAGTGATAAAGGAGTAAGAGGCTGCTCATTTCACATTTTCATCACAAGTTCTACTTTTCTGTCTAAGATTTCAAAAATATTCTTTTTTTTCCAAAATATTTTTGTATGAAATAAATTCCAAAAGTTCCAAAGTATTTACCTGACTTTTTGCCAAGATTCCTCTAAATGGAAATCATGAGAGATAGATGACTACTCATTCTTCAACTATGTAACTTTTCAGACATTGAGGCAATGAAAAGTTGTGTCTTTTAGGTAGTAGTTTGGTCTCATTATTCTCCATGTATTTCAATATCATATGTTTCTGAAGCGAGGATATGAAGACTAAAGAATGGAAATCCAGAATGAATGGTTCATTATATCCTTTGTAGGATCATTTCACTGCAGCATGTTCCTGTACTAAGCCCCATGGCACACATATAAATCCACCTTTCAATCATTTGTGTGGGTTAATGACACTGAGTAATAGCACATTAGCAAAGTGCCATTCCAGACACCAGCCAGGCATGCCAAACAGATAATCTGACAATCGTTACAGATTCATTTTCCACGAACAGAAACACTGTTCAGGCTTATTAACTGGCAAATCTGCATAAGGCACAGCGTAGAGCACAGAGCCTCTATTAAAAGTAGCAATTTATCTCATTAATGTAATTTACAAGGATATTTGGCCCATTCTATTGTTTTAAAATCTAAAAAAAAAAAAAAAATACTCCTATTCAACAAGGCCATCGTTTATTTATAGCAAGTTCTTATCATGTCCCTTATGCTTCACTGAAATAAAAGGATCATAAATTGGTTAATAACCAGACTGTTACTCAAATATCTTATGTTTTGCTGCCAATGGTACAGAGCATTTGGAAGTTAACTCCTATTATGTTCCTCAAAATGTAGAGGATGATAGACTCATCCGGTAATTAATGATGAAGCCTCTTTTTTTTGGTTTTGACTTTCTCCTTTACACTTTGCCTTAAAATTTCTCCTTGAAACTTGTGATCAGGGACCTACAGTACTGCGTATATCTGAAACATGATTATAAGAACAACACGCTTGCCTAAGATTTCTGCCCTATCCTCATCCCTGGTAGCCGGGGTCCTGTTTCATTTTAACATCTATGAACGGGAAGTTCACCAGTGAATATTCAAGTTCTCACTGTGGAGTTGAGCAAAATATTCCCTTTTTCTCTCTTGAGAGCTTGCTGCTTCTTTGTGCTTTATTAAATATGTGTTGTGTCCTTCCCTTTTTTTTGCTGGGAAATGTCCTTGCATTTATCTTTAGATTTCATGATAAGAGCATATTTCATTTAGAATTCATGTCTTTAACAATGGTTTAATTTTCTTTCATTTTCTTCTGATTCAGGTACAAATTTATGTTAAATTGAGGTGACCTGTTCTTAAGTATTCATTTTGAAGAAATTTATCAAAAGATGAAGTCTTAGAGATGGTCACATAAGGCAGATTTTCAAAGTCAGTGACCTGTGCTGAAGTTACTCCAGAAATATTAAGACCTCCACTCTTCTGTGACATATTCCAAATCTAGTATCAGTTGCATTGTAGACGTCTACATGGGGGAGACAGTAGCCATGAATGATTTAATTGTGAGAGAGTGAGGTCAATACAGTGTTTCAGAAGCACAGAATTCTGGAAGGGAAACATTTGTTAGAATAATAGCTCCCAACTGAGAATCTGTTTCTTTTCAAGGTCTAACTACCTCACAGAGATCACAGGGGTTTTCAACCCTGATAGGCTGCAATCACAGAACACATTTTTTCCCTCAGCCTTCAATGTTTTCTGTGTTGAAGACACTGATATTTCATATAATCAAATTGCTTACTTACATCACCTAAACCTTCAGTGATAAATTCTTCCTTCAATGGTTCTATAATTAATGTTTACCTTTCACTCAGAAAGCATTAGTGTTATTATTTTTCCCCCTTACGTTTATATTGTGCAAAAAAAAAAAAAAAATTTGTTTCCACTCCTCAGAGTTGAAATGCCTTCTATGACTGGCCCTCTGCCACATAATTGGGCTTCACATACGTACACATCTATATATACTCAAACTTCTTTTTTGGTTTTATATATATATAGTTTAAAAACTATACTGTATATTGTATTGTATATTGTATTGTGTACAATACAATAGGTGTTGGATAGAAACCAACACCTTAAGAACCAGACAATACATGCTGTGCTATGCTTATTCGCTCAGTCTTCTCCAACTCTTTGTGACCCCATGGACTGTAGCCTGCCAGACTGCCAGACTCCTCTGTCCATGGGGATTCTCCAAGCAAAAATACTGGAGTGAGTTGCCATGCCCTCCTCCAGGGGATCTTCCCAACCCAGGGATCGAACCCGGGTCTCCCCCATTTCAAGCAGATTCTTTACCATCTGAGCCACCAGACAAGCCCAGACAATACATAATTACATACAAACAAAAGCATAAAATAAAAATAATGAATAATTTAAAAACACTTAGGAAAATACATGGATTATAATGTAGAGCTCATTAAATGTTATAAAATGAATCTATTTGCCCACCCAGCACCAGAGCAAGAAAAAGGATTTTACCAGAATCCCAGAAGTTGCCCTCCTGCTGTCTTCAAGTTCTATGTGTCCAACCAATCGCTGTTCTAAAAACTAACACCACAGATTAGTTTTCCCTGTTTTTGAATGGTTTGTGTTTGTTTTACAGTGCCTTGCTTTAATAAATGTTGGTTTATCTCTATCACGCAGCACATTCCTGGTAAAGGCGTTTCCACCTCTTTGTCTTCACCACAGCCTGCTCTGTACTCTAATAAGCAGCTCCATCTGGGAGTCATCCTAGGGTTCTACCTCCTGCTCTGTTCACTCGTAGCTGAGGTCAAATGTCTCTGCTTTCCTGAAGATAAAGGCAAAATCTAATTTTAAATTAGGAGGTGTCTTTATACTCTGTGCTCTGAAAACTGACTTAAGAAACTCCAGGGACCCCGTGAAAAATCCATAATTGAAGAGAAAATATGAGAACATGGAATATGAATCAGAGATCCATTCTGGGTCTTGCTTTAGCCATTCCCTCTTCTTTGCTCCATCTCCCAGTCTATACAGAGGAAGTAATAATGACACTTAATTTGGAGAGCTGCGGAGAGAACAAAACGATGGCATATATTAAAAATCCTATGGCTGTATGAAAGCTTACATGCTGGGCCCTTTCTCTTCACTTTCTTTCTATCACATTCAGAATATTCAAAAACAAAAGCAGCAAGCACAACTTGCTCCTACGAAACCTCTATGATCAGCATTAATTTTTCATGTGATTAATTTTCATTAATTGTTTTAATTCTCCCCATGCTTGACCCTGAATAAAATCTATTACCAGCTTATTCATTCCTTGAATAGACACCATGATCACTGATGATAACAAGAAGGTCTCCACTACATTTCTCAGAGGAATAGTTTTTTAAGTTCATGTAATTATGCCAAGCATATACTATGTTTCCCTGCATTATTACACACTACTGAGGATAGGTCAAGATTCCCAGTCAGATAAACAAATACTTCTGATTAAAGACTCTATGATGCAACGATGCATTGTAATAACCTAACAGGGCTATTTTATTCAATCCTTTTAATATTCACTAACAGAAGTCAGTTTGTCCAACTTCCTACTTCAAATATATCATTCAATCTCACTCCATTTCTTGGCCTTTCCTTTTAAACACATCCTTTCTAGAATTAGAGAACTTCCCCCTGGGCTCATTGCAGTTTTTCCAGTAATGAGCCCTATTTTCAGCTGTTAGTCATGCTCTCTTTCTTCAGATCTCTGATATACGGATTAGCTTCTCAGTAAATATTTCTATTTGAAAGCAGTTGGTCTCCAGTCTTTGTAAAGTCTTAAAAAGGCCTGGCATATACCATCTCCACAGGGTATTTTGCAGTTGTAAAAGGAATGGTGGTTTGGAGATGACAGACAGTGAGTTTCTTTGCCCCAGAAAATGATGGTAGCTTACAGATATAACATTGCACAAATTACATAAAATCTCACATAACCAAATGAAAAATAATAACTTTTTAGAGCTTGAGTGTCCATTAGTTTTGTCAGAGAACATGGCCCTAATCTCTACCCCCTTTCCTAAATTTTAAAAATTCACATTTTGATATAGTTTCTAAAATGCTATAATTTAGTCATGCTATGAAAGACCACACAGCTCACATTAATCAAAACAATACAAAACAAACAAACAAAAAATACAGCAAAAAGTCCTTCGTGACATAAAAATTGCACAGGCTGAAAAACAGCTGATGTAATGGGAAGAGCCTGGAATTTAGAACCAGGACCGAATGCCAAGTTCATGGCCCTTCCTAGATGTGGAAATTTGGGCAAGTATCTCTTGTCCTCCTTCATCAAATAATAGTGAGACTTGAATTGCAATTTGTCATGAAGATTTATCAATGGTTTACTTATTCATTGTTTTACCTATATTAACTTGTGTCTCATGACGAGATTGAATGTCCAGTGAAAGCAAACTATCATTTGTTACTAATTTGGGAGCTTAAAACATTATGTGTGTATATATGAAAAAAAAATCCCAATACATATTGGTTTGGGGTGGTATTTTGTTCAGATCAGGTCAAACCAATGTGATCACATACATGGTTAATACTGTTTGGGAAGAGTCCCCCTGCCCACTTTTTTTTTTTAAATAGTATTGTTTCCAAGAAAAGAAAAGACATATGACTCTACTAGTAAAAATTAGACTATATATAAGTCAGATAACCAATAAGGACCTACCTTAGCACAGGGAACTCTACTCAATATTCTGTGATAACCTATATAAGAAAAGGAGCTTCCCTGGTGGCACAGATGGTAAAGAATCCACCTGTAATGCAGAAGACCTGGGTTCAATTCCTGGGTTGGGAAGATACCCTGGAGAAGGGCATGGCAACCCATTCCAGTATTCTTGCCTGGAGAATTCCCATGGATAGAGGTGTCTGGCAGGCTATAGTCCATGGGGTTGCAAACAGTTGGACACAACTGAGCAATTAAGCACAGCACAGCACACATATGAGAAAAGAATTTTAAAAAGAATGAATATGTGTGTTTGTATAACTGAATCACTTTGCTGTACATTTGAAACTAATACAACATTGTAAATCAACTAGTCAATTATACTCCTAAGAAAAAACAGTTGTAGAACTGAAGATCTTTAATATTGTCATATGTCTAAGATCACATATTAAATGGTGGAAATGATATGTGAAAAATATAGTTGTTTAATATTAAATAATGCATATTATAGCAATAAGAATTTTCCCATACTTAAAAAAAAATCACCTTAACCCTCTGATGTGTATACTACTCTTATCCCTAGTTTACAGGAAAGAAATCAAGTCTGGAAGCAATGAAGTAACTCTACAGAGTCACACAGAGTCTCTTTATCCTGGTCTACCTGCCTCCAGAGACTGTGCTCTTTTCTGTAGCCTGTATGAGGAAAAGCAATCTAACATCAAATTCATTTATTTGGATACATCCAGACAACAAGGAGATCAAACCAGTCAATCCTAAAGGAAATAAACCCTGAATATTCACTGGAAGGACTGATGCTGAAACTGAAGCTCCAAAACTCTGGCCACCTGATGCAAAGAGTCAACTCATTAGAAAAGACCTTGATGCTGGGAAAGATCTCGGGTAGGAGAAGGGGGCGACAGAGGATTAGATGATTGGGTGATATCACTGACTCAATGGACATGAGTTTGAGCAAACTCTGGAAGATAGTCAAGGACAGAGAAGTCTGGCGTGATGCAATCCATGGAGTTGCAAAGAGTCGGACACAGCTACTGAAGAGCAGCAACAACAAAGACTGAACTACAACAGGCTGTGAGATTACTAGTTTGTGACCCTGTGTGTGAGTGCACCTGTGCACACATAAGGTATCAGAGAGAAAGCAAGTAAAAAGGAATATGAATTTTAACTTGCATAAAAATGTCTAAAGCTAACCATTAGGATGATTAAATCAGACTGCTCATAGATTTGGGGAAGGAACAGATGTATATATAAGGATGCAAAGAGCCATATTTCTAAGATACTGGAGAACAATTTTGCCAACTGGCTGTGACATAGATTAGGCACCCTCTGGAGAAACCTTTTTAGCCCAGTGAGTTTGTTATCCTTTTTCTATTACCTACACAGGCAGACTACTAATTTGGAAATAAGATTGCACTGTGAGAGTTAAAACTATCATGATCAATACAAAATAGATCACAAGAAAGAAAATTGCAAAATTAAAGAGACTCCTGATCCTCAGGTCAAAGACTTAAGTGGTGATTTTAACATAACCCCGAAAAGAATATTTCAGTGTAAGGGGGAATTAATGTGGAATGAAAAAAGGCAAAATGTTTGAGAAACTGAAGCTGGTAGAGCCAAGCTAAGAGCACTGTCTGAGGTGTGTCCCCAAGAGAGACAGAGTCTCCGCTGGCAGGGCTCACCACCTTCTAACCAAAACTCCTTTGGATGCTGCTGCCCTAGTCCATCCACATTCATCAGACAACCTCCCCAGAGGGCAGACCACAATCCAGCCTTTTTTTCATCAAGCATATGTTACATTAGAACGTTCCTAAATTTAGAATAATGCTGTCTTTGTGAGAAGCATGATTTTTGTGAAAAAACTGCCATCCAGACACAATTGCCTTCAGCTGTTATATTTCAACACATTCTCATACTTCAGAGCACAGGCTTTGGAGTTGGAATTGCAACCCTCGTGTTCACTAGTCACGTGACCTTGCACAAATTATTGTGCAGCCTGCACCAATAACAGTACCTTGTTTATATATTGACATGCTATTTAAAATCCTGAACCAGGAATGCATCCCAGGTCTCCTGCATTGCAGGCAGATTCCGGCATTGCAGGCTGATTCTTTACTGACTGAACTACAAGGAATGCTATGCTAAGTCACTTTAGTCGTGTCCGACTCTGTGTGACCCCATAGACGGTAGCCCACCAGGCTTCCCCGTCCCTGGGATTCTCCAGGCAAGAACACTGGAGTGGGTTGCCATTTCCTTCTCCAATGCATGAAAGTGAAAAGAGAATGTGAAGTCGCTCAGTCATGTCCGACTCTTAGTGACCCCATGGACTGCAGCCCACCAGGCTCCTCCGTCCATGGGATTTTCCAGGCAAAAGTACTGGAGTGGGGTGCCATTGCTTTCTCCATAAAATCTATAATGTATCTCAAATTATGCTGTCCCCTTTCATCTAAGGAAACTCACCAAAAAGATTTGTGTACACTGCTAAGTCGCTTCAGTCGTGTCCAACTCTGTGTGACCCCACAGACGGCAGCTCACCAGGCTCCCCTGTCCCTGGGATTCTCCAGGCAAGAACACTGGAGTGGGTTGCCATTTCCTTCTCCAATGCATGAAAGCGAAAAGTGAAAGTGAAGCTGCTCAGTCGTGTCCAACTTTTAGCAACCCCACGGACTGGAGCCTACCAGGCTCCTCCGTCCATGGGATTTTCCAGGCAAAAGAACTACAAGGGAAGCCCCCATTTAAATAAGTTAATATGTGTGAAAAGCTGAGAATTGTTCATGGCACATAGTGCTCAATACATTCTAACTGTTATTACTGCAGAGGGTGACTGCAGCCATGAAATTAAAAGACGCTTACTCCTTGGAAGGAAAGTTATGACCAACCTAGATCGCATATTCAAAAGCAGAGACATTACTTTGCCAACAAAGGTCCATCTAGTCAAGGCTATGGTCTTTCCTGTGGTCATGTATGGATGTGAGAGCTGGACTGTGAAGAAGGCTGAGTGCCAAAGAATTGATGCTTTTGAACTGTGGTGTTGGAGAAGACTCTTGAGAGTCCCTTGGACTGCAAGGAGATCCAACCAGTCCATTCTGAAGGAGATCAGCCTTGGGATTTCTTTGGAAGGAATGATGCTAAAGCTGAAACTCCAGTATTTTGGCCACCTCATGCGAAGAGCTGACTCATTGGACAAGACTCTGATGCTGGGAGGGATTGAGGGCAGGAGGAGAAGGGGACGACAGAGGATGAGATGGCTGGATGGCATCACTGACTCGATGGATGTGAGGCTGAGTGACCTCCAGGAGTTGGTGATGGACAGGGAGGCCTGGCTTGCTGCAGTTCATGGGGTCGCAAAGAGTCAGACATGACTGAGCGACTGATCTGATCTGATTGTTGCTGTTGATGTTATGGTTACTAGACTAGATTTTTCAGTTCTACCACTGTCCAAACACAGTTCAGTTCAGTTCAGTTCAGTCGCTCAGTCGTGTCTGACTCTTTGCGACCCCATGAATCGAAGCACGCCAGCCCTCCCTTTCCATCACCAACTACTAGAGTCCAACCAAACTCATGTGCATTGAGTCAGTGATGCCATCCAGCCATCTCATCCTCTGTCGTCCCCTACTCCTCCTGCCCCCAATCCCTCCCAGCATCAGGGTCTTTTCCAATGAGTCAACTCTTCACATGAGGTGGCCAAAGTATTGGAGTTTCAGCTTCAGCATCAGTCCTTCCAATGAACACCCAGGACTGATTTCCTTTAGGATGGACTGATTGGATCTCCTTGCAGTCCAAGGGACTCGCAAGAGTCTTCTCCAACACCACAGTTCAAAAGCTTCAATTCTTCCGCACTCAGCTTTCTTCATAGTCCAACTCTCACATCCATACATGACCACTGGAAAAACCATAGCCTTGACAAGACAGACCTTTGCTGGCAAAGTAATGTCTCTGCTTTTTAATATGCTGTCTAGGTTGGTCATAACTTTCCTTCCAAGGAGTAAGCATATTTTAATTTCATGGTTGCAATCACCATCTGCAGTGATTTTGGAGCCCAAAAAGATAAAGTCTGACACTGTTTCCACTGTTTCCCCATCTATTTCCCATGAACTGATGGGACCAGATGCCATGATCTTCGTTTTCTGAATGTTGAGCTTTAAGCCAACTTTTTCACTCTCCTCTTTCACTTTCATCAAGAGGCTTTTTAGTTCCTCTTCACTTTCTGCCATATGCGTGGTGCCATCTGCATATCTGAGGTTATTGATATTTCTCCCGGCAATCTTGATTCTAGCCTGTGCTTTTTTCAGCCCAACATTTCTCATGATATACTCTGCATATAAGTTAAATAAGCAGGGTGATAATATACAGCCTTGACGTACTCCTTTTCCTATTTGGAACCAGTCTGTTGTTCCATGTCCAGTTCTAACTGTTGCTTCCTCATTTGCATATAGGTTTCTCAAGAGGCAGGTGAGGTGGTCTGGTATTCCCATCTCTTTCAGAATTTTCCAGTTGATTGTGATCCATACAGTCAAAGGATTTGACATAGTCAATAAAGCAAAAATAGATGTTTTTCTGGAACTCTCTTGCTTTTTCCATGATCCAGCGGATGTTGGCAATTTGGTCTCTGGTTTCTTTGCCTTTTCTAAAACCAGCTTGGAATCAGGAAGTTCACGGTTCATGTATTGCTGAAGCCCGGCTTGAAGAATTTTGAGCATTACTTTACCAGCATGTGAGATGAGTGCAACTGTACAGTAGTTTGAGCATTCTTTGGCATTGCCTTTCTTTGGGATTGGAGTGAAAACTGACCTTTTCCAGTCCTGTGGCCACTGCTGAGTTTCCAAAACTGGTAAATATTGTCAATTTCCAAACCTAGTAGTCAACTCCAAACCTTTCTTCAGTCCTTATACCATTCCCTCTTCATACTTCACTCTCCTCTACCTTTTGGTTTTTGCTCCCAAAGTTCCTTCCACCCTTGCGTTTTTTCTCAATTAAACATTTCTTCTTTTCTGTAATAACCTTTGCCAACTCTTGCCCAAGGCTGGGACTTCCCTGTGCCTTTGTCACCAGTCTTCCTGACACACAGAACAAGAGTAAGAGATTGTCATTCTTTTTGCTTGTCCCTATCACTTTCCCCAAGATCACTCACCAACCTCTCTTCTTTTAATATCTGCCAAGGCAGGAGACATAGGTTCAATTCCTGGGTTGGGAAGACCTCTGGGAAAGGCAATGGCTACCCACCCCAGTATTCTTGCTTGGGAAATTCTATGGACAGAGGAGCTTAGCAGGTTACAGTTCATGGGGTCATAAAAGAGCTGGACATGACTTAGCGACTACACAACAACCTGACATTTGTTTTCCATCATCAGTGAATGATGCACATGCATGTATTTCAGTGGTTCAGGACTGCTTCACATTCCACTATATATCCTTCCCATCATCTTTACTGACAGTATTGTTGACACTGATGATCCTTCCACTGTCTGCGTGGTTGTTTCTATTCCATACCCTTATTGTAAATTAAACTGATGTATATGCTCCCCACAAGCAGCTCAGTTCATTTAAACTGGCACAAGTGCCTTTAATTCATCTGTTATTTTATTGTTTTATCATTTAGTTCTATCAATAACAGACACAATGGTCTATTAAGTCCTGAATCTGGGATTATATTTGAACATCTACCTTTAGGAACTGTCCTATGCTTGCTACATTCTGACTGTGTGTCCCTTTCTTGAAATCTTAATGCCCCAGGTGACAGTATTAGTAGGTGGAGCATTCGGAAGGTGCTAAAGTCATGAAAATGGAACCCTCATGAATGGGACTAATACCTTACAAAAGAGGATCCAGAAAGACCCCAAGCTGTTTCTACCATGAGAAGACACAGTGAGAGATGCTGGCTATGAGTCAGGAAGATGGCACTTACCTGACTCCATTGGTGCCTTGACATTTCTGGGCTCCAGAACCATAAGAAATAAATTTCTGTTGTTTTCCCACCACCCAGTCTCATCAGAGCAATGTAAATAAATAGCATCTTTATTCTTATGTCTATTCGTATGCCTATTTACATGAATGCAGTTTTCCAGGTCATTCTTGATTTCAAATAGGCTCTGCCATTATCTCTATAAGTATATTCTTTCATGTCATGTGTCTCTGTTTTTTGGTTAAAAACTTATCACTGTTCCTCTGTGAGCTTATAGGATATGGAATTTTAGACCACAGGATAGATTCCTGAGTGTATGATGAAAGATCATACCAGAAGCAAGAGATATGTTTTGCATTCTGTAATATGGGAAAGGCATGGGACAAAGAAATTCACGTTTTTACAGAGGTCCTCCTCAGGCTTGTTTTTCAAATGCAGTTCCACGGCGTTGGAGCAACTCCACAAGGAAACTGTTCTCTGCTTCCTGACATTGTCATAAACACTAGAATTTTAATCTTCTTTCAGCAGGGATGAAACACAAGCCCAATTTGGACTTGAAGGTGCTAAATTTAGAGGTTCCCTGGATTGTCTAACCATCATGGCCTGGGGAGTGTTTAGAAAATAATCAGCCACTGACAGACTTTGTGAAACAAAAATAGAGGTGAGAAACTTTGAAGTATTTGCCAACATAGCTAACTGAGGGCCCAGGAATCAGCATTTATTTGACAAAGAGCAGATAGAATCTAAGGAGGTGAAGAAGGAACTCTAGACTACAAGACCAACACAGCGCAGGACACTTTTTAAGAAGGAGGGGACTCATGGGAAAGAGCTACATCATCCTCTTTGGTTTACGGAATCAGGATTTCAAGTACAGCTGCCCACTGGAATCACCTGGGGGACTTTTACGAAACTTAGGGCTGTCCATTGGAATCACCGGGTGGATTTTTATGAAACATGGATGCCAGGCCCTACCTCAAGGAATCCAATTGTTCTGGATGTCTGGATGAGTCAGGGAAATTAAAGGAATAGAGCAGGCAGGCCTCTGACAGTGCTTCTAACCTGCCTTGACACTGCCCTGACTGTGAGCGACTCCCTGGTGTGAGTGCAAGACTTTCAGCACTACAGATAAGATGGGGGCGAAATCTTGTGATTGTTGAGCCCCTGAAGGGGGCCTGGCCAACCAAGCCCCAGGCTTAGCAACATTCCAAGTTTTACAAGACAAAACAAACGGCATTAACGTGAAACCAGGCCTGCAATTTGGTCATAGATTGATGATACTATCAGTTTGCATCCATCCTGGGATTACAAACAGGAACCTGGAACTGCAATCTTTGAAGTCTCACCCACAGAGCAGACTCACTTCCTGGAACCCTTTTCCCAACTGGGACTCCAGATATGCTGTGCCACAGGACTTCCCAGAGCTGTTTAAGTCTGGGTGTTGGTCAAAACCCAATTTGGTGATGTATTCTCTGCTCTTTTTCTCTTTTCTTTTAATATTAGTATGTTGAAAGTAAGCTAGGTAATTCTCTAATAAATATATTATTTATTTGTATATAATGAGTGGCTTATTTTGTTAACAAATCCTTTGAACGTGAGATGAAAATGAAAACTTTCAGCAAAACAGGATGGCAGACCAAGGCTGAGTATATCAAAAGGCTCCCCTGGATGTTGTTCTTGAGTTGCTAAGTCATGTGCAACCCTTTTGTGATGCCATGGACTCTAGCCCACTAGGCTCCTCTGTCCATGGAGTTCTCCAGGCAAGAATACTGGAGTGGGTCGCCATGCCCTCATCCAGAGGATCTTCCCGACCCAGGGATAGAACTCACATCTCTTGAATCTCTTGCATTGGCAAGCAGGCAGGCTCTTTAACACTAGTGCCACCTGCGAAGCTCTAAAGCTCTCCTGTGAAACCAGTAGTTGCTCAGTAGCGTCCAACTCTTTGTGATCCCATGGACTGTAACCCACCAATCTCCTCTGTCCATGAAATTCTCCAGGCAAGAATACTGGAATGGGTTGCCATTCCCTTCTCCAGGGGATCTTTCTGATCAGATCAGATCAGATCAGATCAGTCGCTCAGTCGTGTCCGACTCTTTGCGACCCCATGAACCGCAGCACGCCAGGCCTCCCTGTCCATCACCAGCTCCCGGAGGTCACTCAGACTCGCATCCATCGAGTCAGTGATGCCATCCAGCCATCTCATCCTCTGTCGTCCCCTTCTCCTCCTGCCCTCAATCCCTCCCAGCATCAGAGTCTTCTCCAATGAGTCAACTCTTCGCATGAGGTGGCCAAAATACTGGAGTTTCAGCTTTAGCATCATTCCTTCTAAAGAAATTCCAGGATTGATCTCCTTCAGAATGGACTGGTTGGATCTTCTTGCAGTCCAAGGGACTCTCAAGAGTCTTCTCCAACACCACAGTTCAAAAGCATCAATTCTTCGGCGCTCAGCCTTCTTCACAGTCCAGCTCTCACATCCATACATGACCACAGGAAAGACCATAGCCTTGACTAGGCGAACCTTTGTTGGTAAAGTAATGTCTCTGCTTTTGAATATGCTATCTAGGTTGGTCATAACTTTCCTTCCAAGGAGTAAGCGTCTTTTAATTTCATGGCTGCAGTCACCATCTGCAGTGATCTTGGAGCCCAGAAAAACAAAGTCTGACACTGTTTCCACTGTTTCCCCATCTATTTCCCATGCAGTGATGGGACCAGATGCCATGATCTTCGTTTTCTGAATGTTGAGCTTTAAGCCAACCTTTTCACTCTCCACTTTCACTTTCATCAAGAGGCTTTTTAGCCCCTCTTCACTTTCTGCCATAAGGGTGGTATCATCTGCATATCTGAGGTTATTGATATTTCTCCCGGCAATCTTGATTCCAACTTGTGTTTCTTCCAGTCCAGCATTTCTCATGATGTACTCTGCATATAAGTTAAATAAACATGGTGACAATATACAGCCTTGACGTACTCCTTTTCCTATTTGGAACCAGTCTGTCGTTCCATGACCAGTTCTAACTGTTGCTTCCTGACCTGCATACAGATTTCTTAAGAGGCAGATCAGGTGGTCTGGTATTCCCATCTCTTTCAGAATTTTCCATAGTTTATTGTGATCCACACAGTCAAAGGCTTTGGCATAGTCAATAAAGCAGAAATAGATGTTTTTCTGGAACTCTCTTGCTTTTTCCATGATCCAGCGGATGTTGGCAATTTGATCTCTGGTTCCTCTGCCTTTTCTAAAACCAGCTTGAACGTCAGGAAGTTCACGGTTCACATATTGCTGAAGCCTGGCTTGGAGAATTTTGAGCATTACTTTACTAGCGTGTGAGATGAGTGCAATTGTTCGGTAGTTTGAGCACTCCTTGGCATTGCCTTTCTTTGGGATTGGGATGAAAACTGACCTTTTCCAATCTTGTGGCCACTGCTGAGTTTTCCAAATTTGCTGGCATATTGAGTGTAGCACTTTCACAGCATCATCATTCAGGATTTGGAATAGTTCCACTGGAATTCCATCACCTCCACTAGCTTTGTTTGTAGTGATGCTTTCTAAGGCCCATTTGACTTCACATTCCAAGATGTCTGGCTCTAGGTCAGTGATCACATCATCATGATTATCTGGGTCTTGAAGCTCTTTTTTGTACAGTTCTTCTGTGTATTCTTGCCACCTCTTCTTGATATCTTCTGCTTCTGTTAGATCCACACCATCTCTGTCCTTTATTGTGCCCATCTTTGCATGAAATGTTCCTTTGGTATCTCTGATTTTCTTGAAGAGATCCCTAGTCTTTCCCATTCTGTTGTTTTCCTCTATTTCTTTGCATTGATCACTGAAGAAGGCTTTCTTATCTCTTCTTGCTATTCTTTGGAACCAGGAATTAAATCCTGGTCTCCTGCATTGCAGGCAGATTCTTTACCTTCTAAGTCACCAGGGAAGTCCTAAAAGCTCCTTTGTGTTAAGACTTCCCTGTAGCTCAAATGGTAAAGAATCTTCCTGTGAGGCAGGAGACCAGGGTTCAATCCCTGGGTTGGGAAGTTTCTCTGGAGAAGGGAATGGCAATCCACTCCAGTATTCTTACCTGGAGAATTCCATGGACAGAGAAGCCTGGTGGGCTACAATCTGTGGGATTGCAAAGCTCCTCGGCTGCTGCTGCTGTTGCTGCTAAGTCGCTTCAGTCGTGTCTGACTCTGTGCGACCCCATAGACGGCAGCCCACCAGGCTCCCCCGACCCTGGGATTCTCCAGGCAAGAGCTCCTCTAGATAGTACTAATATGCAGCCAGGATTGAAACTCCAGTATTTTGGCCACCTCATGGGAACAGTTGGCTCATTGGAGAAGACTGATGCTGGGAGGGATTGGGGGCAAGAGGAGAAGGGGACGACAGAGGATGAGATGGCTGGATGGCATCACTGACTCGATGAATGAGTCTGAGTGACCTCCGGGAGTTGGTGATGGACAGGGAGGCCTGGCGTGCTGCAGTTCATGGGGTCGCAAAGAGTCAGACACAACTGAGCGACTGATCTGATCTGATCTGAGTTAAACCACAGCAGAGGATAAAACCTATGTTACCATTTGAGTTGATAGTATTTCCCCACTTAGTTACCTAAACGTATATTTGAAACAATATGGAGGTTCAGAATGTAACAACTACAGTAACCAATGGTTATTGATGAACTGTATTTAAATGAGGTAAGAGTTCTCTTATTCTAAGGAATAGCTTAGTTAATAAGAGATCCAAGAATGTGAATGTATTTTCCACCCAGAAATCTCCCCTTCCTGCCAAAAAGTAATTTACTTTTCATAGATGTGATGGTTAATTTTATGTGTTAACAGACTGGGAGAAAGAGCGCCCAGATATTTGGCTAAATGTTATTCTGAGTGTGTATGTGAAGGTGTTTCTGGATGAAATTAACATGTGAGTCAGTGGAGGTAGCTTCCCAGGTGGTGCTGGTGGTAAAGAACCCACCTGCCAATTCAGGAGACACAAGAGAAGTGAGTTTGATACCTGGGTCAGGAAGATCCCCTGGAGGAGGAATTGGCAAGCCATTCCAGTATTCTTGCCTGGAGAATCCCATGGACAGAAGAGCCTGGCAGGCTGCAGTCCATAGGTTCACACAGAGTCAGACAAGATGGAAGCAACTTAGCATGCATAGCAGAGACAGACTGAGTAAAGCAGATTGCCTTCCCAGGGTCAGTGGGCCTTAGCCAGTGCTTTGAAGGCTGAAGAGAACAGAAAGGTTGAGTAAGGAATAATCAGCTCTCTCTGCCTACCTTGGAGCTGGGAACATCAATCTTCTCCTGCCGTTACACCCAGACTTGAATTGGAACATTTACCAATGACTCTACTGCTTCTTGAGCTTTCACATTCAGACTGGGACCTTACTATCAGCTCCCCTGAGTCTTGCTGGCTGCAGGTCTGGGGACTTCTCTGCCTCCATAATCATGTGATCCAATTCCTTATTAAAAATTCTTTTAAAAAAAATATTGGTTCTGTTTCTCTGGAGAACTCTGACACACAATGGGATATCAGTTTACTATTTCTGAGACACTTGTTACTTTAGGAAACAAAGTAACAACTACTAGTTGCCATGTCCTCAGAAACAGGCAATAAACGCTACCATTTACATGTATATATGATGGAATCTGACAGAATTTTCTCACGGATCACCTCTTGTCATTTTTCTGCCATTGCACACAGCCTGCTTGTCGTGCTTCAGATGGAGGAAAAAATAAAAGCATTTTAAGATGACCACAATGGAATTCACAGGAATAGCAGCAGGGGGTTCCAGCAGTTCCCAAAGCCAGCCCTTTATAAGCACCAGCCCATCACTATCTTGTTTTCAAGACCCCCTGCTAATAGTCAACGCCTGGATTTGGTTCTGGTATATTAGACTGTCCACTGGCAAAGAACTCAAATTCCATTCAGGCATAATAAATCATCAGTCTCACACTAGTAAATAATTCACCCAAACTCCCTTCTTCTTCCCTTCTTTGACAGGTCATCTCCTGTCAAGTGAACTAAAAAGGATATTAACATTTTTCATTTTGCAACTGTCAACGTTAAATCAGCACTTTTCCTATTACCTCTAAACTCTTTCTCTTTATCTTACAAATACCGTTTCCTTAATTCCACCTATGTAAATGTGTATGTGTATAGGAAAGTATATTTTTCTCTACTCGTTACGTTAGTAAGCATCTGCCTACTTGAAATCTTAAACAATTATTTAATTTGGTAGATTATGATTTTACTATAAAAATGGCAGTGATAAGCTCTTCTCACTTCAACAATCAGATACAGTCTCATTCTAATATAAATTAAATAAAACTAAGAAAATTTAAGACTTAATTTATTTAAAATTTAATAAAACTAAGATTCATTTATGGTTCTATATTCTATTACTAATCCTATATGGTTCAGAAGCTATATTAAAAAAATCATGCCAAATCAGACCTCCCTTGACCTGCAGATTCTCTCCCTTTGATATAATCTTTCTATACAGGTACCAGGTTTGCCTTTGATCTCTCATTTTTACTGTTTTCAACCTGGATCTCATTTAGCATGGTACATGTCTTTGTATGATAAATTTTAGTGACACCTTCAGAAACAAGGGGAAAAAAGGAAGTAAGGGAAAAATAAAACATGTTTCTTAAAGAATAATATATGACAAACAAGTTAACTTTACAGAGGCAAGGAGATATTCAACAGTTCTTAGGGGCATCCTATTCATTCATTCCTCCATTCATTCATGTTCTAACACGTCAGGCACCACTCTTGGCATTGGTGTTAAAACAGTGAATTAAAGAAAGTCGTTGTCTTTCTGTAGCTTGCATTCTGGTAGGAAGAGATAAACAATAAACAGGCAAAACCAATAACCATAGTATGTCAAAGAGTGGTAAATGCCATGGAGAAAAATAAAGCAGGGTAATAAAGAAGGGGCCCTCAACAAGGAGACAAAAGAAGGAAGAGAGTGAGCCACTCAGGAGGGTCTGTATTAGACTTTGTGGTTCATAGTAAGGACATTGGTTTTCCTTCTGAGTTAAATAGGGAGCCATTCAATACGATTTCAAACAGAAGAGTGACATGATCTGATACATTAAAATGATCACTTTACTATTCTATTGACATTATCTTGTAGCAAGGAGGGTTTGATCGTCTAAACTAGTGGGGAAGACATTAAGAGTGCTTGAGAGTTCCCGGTCCCCTTTTGCTGCTTGGGCATATAAAAAGTGTGTTTCTCAGCCTCTCTGTAGTTAGTGGGGAGACAGGACTGATGTCCAGATGATGAAATGTGAGCAGCAGTGACCTGTGTCACTTTTATGCTGTGACTGTAGAATTATCTAGTCTTTTTCCCTACTGTTCCAGCTGGCGACATGCAATGGCACAGCTCTCCTCTGCCTGGATCCTTAAGTGACTGTGAGAAGTCGCCTCTAGCATCTTCATCTTGTCAAAATAAAGCAGACCTTTGTCAGTAAGATACATGAATTACTTTTGGTGTTAAGCCACTGAGGTTTGGTGAGTTAAGAATCATTGCCTGCAAAAGCCTAGTCTGTTCTGCTGCAATCAACTAATTAGTTAAGAGGCCAATACAATGATTCATTCTCATGATAATAGCTTAGGCCAAGGTGAAAGGATTGGAGGTGAGATTCTAGATAAACTTTGAAGGTAAACCCAAACCATTTGACAAATTCCTGTTATCTTAATAAGAAATTATTTTTAAACCTGAAAACACTTCCTAAACTTTTGTCCGTAGTTATAAACTACTTTGTAAATGACAAACATAATTCATCCAAACATATATAATCTCTTTCAGCTGACAGAACATAATTCCTACTCAGTTCAGCTCAGTTTAGTCACTCAGTCTTGTCCGACTCTTTGCGACCCCATGGACTACAGCACGCCAGGCCTCCCTGTCCATCACCAACTCCTGGAGTCTACTCAAACTCATCTCCATTGAGTTAGTGATGCCATCCAACCATCTCATCCTCTATCATCCCCTTCTCCTCCTGCCTCCAATCTTTCCCAGCATCAGGGTCTTTTCAAATGAGTCAGCTCTTCGCATCAGGTAGCTGAAGAATTGGAGTTTCAGCTTCAACATCAGTCCTTCCAATGAATATTCAGGACGGATTTCCTTTAGGATGGACTGCTTGGATCTCCTTGCAGAGGTCTCAAAACAAATGCAGTGAAGAATATCTGACATTTATATTCTGCCTTCCTTTCTCTAATATGAGCATATATTTTGAAAAAATTACATAAACTTCCATTTAATGGAACAGGTATGTTATTAATTACATATTCTGATAACAATTATCAATAAAAAGACATAATTTCAAAAAATTCACTGCACTAAACTGTCTTGGGAATCACTTCATATCTTATGCTGAGACAGAATATGACAATGTCTATTATAGAGATACTAAGTGAGTAGTATCACTCATGTTCAAAATTGTGCCTAAAGGTAAAATAGCACAAGCTATTTTACAAAATATTTAGCAAAAATGTAAAATAAAATGATATGTGAAAACCTATGTTAGTTACTTAAGTCGTCATCAAATAAATTATGGGACTTACTAATATCAATGCCTATAGACTTCCCTGATGGCTCAGACGGTAAAGCGTCTGTCTACGATGCAAAAGACCCGGGTTCGATCCCTGGGTTGGGAAGATCCCTGGGAGAAGGAAATGGCAATCCACTCCAGTACTCTTGCCTGGAAAATCCCATGGACAGAGGAGTCTGGTAGGCTACAGTCCATGGGGTCGCAAAGAGTCGGACACGACTGAGCGACCTGACTTCACTTCACTTCACTTCTATAGCCCTAAATATCCACTTTATAGTATTTTGAAAAACACAGTATGTAAGTAAGAAACCAGTATAAAATGAACTTCACATGTGGTCCCAAAGCAAATTAACAACAGTCATAACACTATATAATATAGATTCCTTCCTCCACAAGTCAGTGGAATACTCAGGTTTTCTCTGTGTATTTCATAAGTACTAAAAAACTACAAAACTTCAGTTTTTAAGTACTTGTGAACTGATATGAATTGGTTATCATATTGATGATTATGAAATGTTCCTAAATTAATCGCGGTTAGATATGCAATACATCTTGAGTTTTAGTCATTTTTAAAGGGGAATAGAAAAGGAGATGTTTTGTTGTCATGTTTTTCTATAACTTATTTTGACATTAAATCTCAGCTATGAGTTTAAAGGGTCAAGGCTATCAGGTAGGGTTCCAAAACTCTATTCCTGCTTTACCCAGATGGTCACTTTTATGCTTTTATGAGTAATACTAGGAACAGAATAACCACTGGTTCAAATATGCATTTAATTATACAACCTTCTAATATCTTTTCCATTAAGAATATCATTATAGTTAAGGAAATGTTAGATGACATTAACTGATTTTATAAATTTATGTCAGAAATGAACTCTAAAATATATTTCTCTGAAAAATACCAGGTTTCTTAAGGGGCAACCTTTTGCTGAAATATTTTTATCTGATTTAATCAGCTTTGATTTTTTTTTTTTTTAAAAATCAGTTTTTATCTTTTTAGTTTTTTATTTGTTCAAGTTCAAAATGTCACATATACATGAAGGAAAATTAAATATATAATTTCACAATTTATAACCATTACAGAAAGTTTTTATTATTTTAACCCAGTGTAAAAAATGTTCCTGAAAATAGAGCATGTTCAACAGTGACAACAGCTGTTTCATCTAAGTTTTAGACTACATGTAAGCATCATTTTCTAGGCCATCTTTTCCTAACCTATGCTGCTGCTGCTAAGTCGCTTTAGTCGTGTCTGACTCTGTGCAACCCCGTGGATGGCAGGCCACCAGGCTCCCCCATCCCTGGGATTCTCCAGGCAAGAACACTGGAGTGGGTTGCCATTTCCTTCTCCAATGCATGAAAGTGAAAAGGGAAAGTGACGTCGCTCAGTCGTGTCCAACTCTTCGCGACCCCATGGACTGCAGCCTACCAGGCTCCTCGGTCCATGGGATTTTCCAGGCAGGAGTACTGGAGTGGGCTACCATTGCCTTACAATACCTATATAAAATAATGTATTTTTTTTTTTCCTCTCTAACATCCTTTGACTCCAAATCATTGCCACATCAACACTCTTTGGCATCCCTTCTTGATATTCCTACTGCAAATGCCTTCATTCAGGTTCTTATCTTTCCAAACTTGAACAACACGGTGGTCTCCCAGCATACTGTGTTCTTATCTCTAATCTGGATGAATCCCCATCAGCCTTCACATTGCCATCAGATTTATCCTCAAATGCAAATCAGATCATCTGAGTTACTCCTTGACTTAAAAAGTCTTTAATCTATGTCTCCTTCCAGGTCCAGAAGAACTCAGATGGTCCTGGGCCTTACCATTTCATCTGAATGTTCCTCCACCCTGACTCTGGCCCCCAGTGCATTTCCCTTCTACAGAATTTATCACAGCTTACCAAGATGACGGACTTCTTGCCATCTTTTTCTCTAGTCCTGTTGAGAGTAGGTAAAATATTTGATTTGGAATCCTTTGTACTTAGCACATTGCAATGTACCTGATAGTGAACAGGTATATGCTTGTTGAATGAACAAAGAAGTCAGTGAACAGAAATATCTAATACCCGAATACAAGGTTTCCATGAAAGACTCAAGTACTAGATTCTCTAAAACTCTACAAGTATTTATTCCCATTTGAAAGTATGCTCACAAATCTGTAGCACATATTTTGCCACAAGAAATACAAAACAGAAATGCCTTATGAATACTACAATCTGTGGTATACTTTTTAATATTCATACTTAAAATCACTCTAAGTAAAACATTGCTTTTTGCCTAATTTATTCTATTTAGACAAATAAACCAGCCAGGCCAGATTTATGAGATGTTTAAAAGTGCTATGTATTGACTTAGACTATTATAAATACTTATGTGCCATCAAAGTTTTTCATTTTAAAAAAGAAACTACAAATGTTAAATTATATATTAGAGAATTCCCTCCTACCACATCCTAGTTATTTTAAATGGAATCTAAATATGGGATCTAAATTAAGAGAATACATGTAAGTTTCACGCAGCATAATTTAGAACAGGAAGTTTCCCTGGTAACCATATATAAGTTGGCAAGCAGCAAAAGAAGCTATAACCCTAGGTTCTTGTAAAGAAATAGGAAGTATACTTTATGACCTTGAATTCATTATTGGTTCTCTTTCCTCCTAATAATTTTAGAGTTGTCTTTTTCATTTAAATCAACTATTTATAAGTAGGTAGAAGAAAATTTTAGGAAATCCCACTCCACTTTCTTTAAAACTTTCTAGATACTGTGATAACCTTTCTTCCTTCTTCGATTAATACACCGGTCCAGTCAATAAAGCAATCTTTAGCTTACTTTAGTCAAACTACAGTGAGCCCAAATGACTTTTTAAATGTTCTATCCTGGAAATGTTCTGGAAATAACTAAGTAAAGGGCAGAGATATTGATGTTAAGCTTATTTCTTTATTTATATTCACATTAAGGAACTTCAAAAAAACACTGTACTATTTAATGCAATATACTGCTAATTTATTCATAGTAACAAAGAGAAATATAATGTTCCAAAGAGAATTTTCCATTGATTTACTTGATATAAGAAAAAGATAAATGAATACATTTTATACACTCCTTAACAACAATAACCCAGGTCTCACCCTAGCATGTGGCTCCAAGGGTAACAAAAATACCTGCAATGCAGGAGACCTGGGTTCAATCCCTCGGTCAGGAAAATACCCCGAAGAAGAGAATGGCTACCCACTTCAGCATTCTCGCCTGGAGAATTCCATGGACAGAGGAGCCTGGCAGACTACAGTCCATGGGGTCACAGAGTCCCCTGGAGAAGGGAATGGCTACCCACTCCAGTATTTTTGCCTACAGAACTCTATGAATAGAGGAGCCTGGTTGGGCTCCAGTCCATGGGGTCACAGAGTCAGATATGACTGAGCGACTCTTTCTTTTTTCACTTAACAACAATAATCAAAGTCTCCTTAGCTTTATTTTAGCAGATTTTTAAAAGAAATTTTCCTTAAACTCAAACAGTGAAGTACTTCCAAAACATCTGAAAATTTAGTTCTTTACTAAAAGGCTCATCTAACATGTTTTTAAGCACTGTGGTGTTAGTCGTTCGTTATCTATAATTTTCTGCAACCAGTACTCTAATCATTATATACGATTTTAGGAGAAAAAATGCATGTACAGGCAAATTCTGCCATTAACAGGAATTCATAACACAAATTAATGGTAGCACATGCTCCTTAGTGGTTAATATAACATTTACAAAAGCTTTTTGTTAACTGTAGCAGTATGCTGAAACTTCTGGACCATCTGGAAATAATTCTATTCACAGTCTCAAGAGGAAGCAAGAGTTGTTAGCACAGAATATTTCAAATATTTAGATAACTTTAGATAATGATAACATTAGGTGAAGTAGCAGCTCACTCTCACATGGACATGCATGCCCTCCACCATTCTGAGGTAACCTTAAAAAAAAATCAGAAAAATGAGAATTTGACTAAACCATGCCATTTGGCAGGTATTTATTTATTCTTTGCTACATTAAACTGTGTTATGCACAAAGGGGATGAGGGTAGAACAATGCTATAAAAATGACAGAATTCAAGAAAGGAATAAGGTACTGGAGTAAGGGAGAAAGGGAGGAAGGAAGGGGAGGAGAAAGGGAATAAATAAGAAATACATTTTTCAAGATCTAAGAATTTACACTAGAGTGATGCAGTAGTGATGCCTGTTATGAAAGCAGAGGTCGATTTCCGGAGACAGGCCATTGCAGGCAGAAGAACCAAAGGCCCTATGTGGGAAGTGCAGTGGCATTTGTAGGAACAGAATGAAGGCAGGTGGAGCTCAGTGAGAGATGGTGAAGTACATGGTGAGAAAATGAGGAGTGGAGATGGGATGCAGAAAATGAGTTCTGGGGTAAGGAATGAGGGAAAGAAAGCAAGAATTCTGTCATGGACAGGGTACTCTAGGTGAAAGTGAAAGTCGCTCAGTCATGTCCGACTCTTTGAGACTGTATAAACGATAGCCTGCCAGGCTCCCGTCCATGGAATTCTCCAGGCCAGAACACTGGAGTGGGTAGCTGTTCCCTTCTCTAGGGGATCTTCCCAGCCCAGGGATTGAACCCAGGTCTCCCAAAATGCAGGCGGATTCTTTACTGTCTGAGCCACCAGGGAAGCCCATTGATATTCTAGGTGGAGATGTCAAATATGGTGTTGACTGTATGATTCTGGATTTCAGGAGGAAGGTCAGGACTGAAATTTTGAATTTAGGAGACATCATGATGAAGTTGAAATTTCAATCCATGGGAGTAAATGAGATTACCTAAAAAAGGTCATCAAAATCATGGCACACAACTGAAACAATACTTGATGAAGCCCCAATACATAAAGGCTTGAGAGCGACTCAGGACGTAGCTCTGAGACTTCAACACTGCTGACAGTCAGAAAAGGAGACTGAAAAAGACAGATCTGGGAGGTGGAGGGAAACATGGAAGGAAAACATGATTTTACAGTAGTCAAAAGTAGTATTTCAAGAAGATGGAAGGGGTTTGCAATGGTCACATTTAAATACAGCAAGTTACCAAAAATCTTTACAGAAGTAACTCAGAGGGAAAAAGCTGTTAAAATGTGACAATGCTAATGTTTTGAACTTTTCAAGATATTTCTGCCAATAAACATCCTAAAGTTCATACTGAAATAAGCATTCAACCACATTTTATTGCTTATCTGAATTGCTGATCCCATTGTGAACTTTTAATCAATACACAGACAGAGCCCCCATCTTAATTTATTCTAATCCTTATAAAGTAATTAGCATCCTAGCTATGACTCAGATTCTGCATGTCTATATGTATGAAATAAAGCATAATTAACACTATTATTAGATTCATCATCTGCATTTTAGTGAGTGACCTTATTGCTTCAATAAAACCTTACTGAAATGTCAGCATAACCACAAATATAAATGGAAAAGAAAATTACCATTCAGTAGTTATCTCTCAATAATCTTCTGCTAAAGGGAAAATTTTGTTTCTGAATACATGTATCCATTAGTCATATTGATTAAAAGAACATCTGAGAGTTAATCTCAGATGTTTTTAATTTGTACTAAAGGATAAACAACAAAACACTTTAAAAGATAAAATATTCTATAAATATAAAATGCTTTAAATCATACAACTATTGAATTATTATATACCCAGACAGGTCTCATTTCACATGCTGCTGCTGCTGCTAAGTCACTTCAGTCATGTCCAACTCTGTGCGACCCCATAGATGGCAGCCCACCAGGCTCTTCTGTCCATGAGATTCTCCAGGCAAGAACACTGGAGTGGGTTGCCATTTCTTTCTCCAACGCATGAAAGTGAAAAGTGAAAGTCGTGTTGGACTCAATTATAAAAGTGAAAGGCATGTCCGACTCAATTATAGAATATACTTTATTTCTGTAATTATTATTTATTTCCTGTTTTTCCCACTAAATAAAAGGATCCTTATGGCAGGGACTAGGTTTATCTAAATCCCCAATGCCTAGTTCATGGGATAGTAGAGGAACTTAATACATAGTTGCCAAATGAATAAATAGATAGGTAGTAACACAAAAATAAGAGTGAATGCACACATTGCTACCTTTCTAAGGTTATAATATTGGCAAATAAAAGTTTTCAATGACTGCCCAAAACAGTGATCTGTGTGTGTGTGTATTTTTTTTTTTTTTTTTTGCATGAAACAAGGAAAAACATGACTTTAGTAATATTTAACTGGTGCCGTGCTAAGTAGCTTCAGTAGTGTCTGTTTCTTTGTGACCCTATGGACCATACCCTGCCAGGGTCCTCTGTCCATGGTATTCTCCAGGCAAGAATGCTGGAGTGGGTTGCTGTGCTGTCCTCCAGGGGATCTTCCTGACCCAGGAATAGAACCCATGTCTCCTGCAGATCCCACACTGTAGGCAGATTCTTTACTACTGAGCCACGGGGAGACTGACAAAATAATCACAGGCACAAATGCAGTTTACTACTGCACTGCCATTTTAAATATGAAAAAGGTCAGTGTTTAACAGAAGTGGTCATAATCCCACACAGGTAAGGAAAAATTATTCAGTTTCAGCAAAAAGGCCAAAGATTTAATGAATTTAATGAACATTTTGAAGGCTTTAAGTCACTCAGTTGTGTCTGACTCTTTGTGACCCCATGGAATATACAGTGCATGGAATTCTCCAGGCCAGAATACTGGAGTGGGCAGCCTTTCCCTTCTCCAGGGGATCTTCCCAGCCAAGGGATCTACCCAGGTCTCCTGCATTGTAGGCAGATTCTTTACCAGCTGAGCACAAGGGAAGCCCAAGAATACTGGAGTGGGTAGCCTATCCCTTCTCCAGCAGACCTTCCTGACCCAGGAATCAAACCAGGGTCTCCTGCATTGCAGGCAGATTCTTTACCAACTGAGCTATCAAGGTAGCCCTTTTGAAGACGTATATGTGCAAAACTGAGCAACTCGGGCAAAAGTAATTCTATTTCTGAGACCTTTTATTCTGTTTATTGTCAAGTTGTGATACAGAAACACCACTGAACGTACCTTTATGTTGTTTGCTTCTATCATGCTTCTACCATTTATTGTTAATTTTTTTTAAAGACTGAACCTGTTATAAAATTTAAAAAGTGGTTTCTGCTTCTTGTTAAAAATAATAGGTAATCAATTTAGTAGAAATAATCCATAGTTACTGAGCCTTCCTCTTCCAATATTAGAAACCTGAATTATTTGCTCTTTTCTTTTTGATACTCACTCTCAAAATGTATACCAGATAGCTTAAAGATTTTGTCTTTAGATAACCTTGCACATTCAACATTTTTAACCCTGTTTAAGATTCAAAAGTATATTTTATTCAAGGTAGGAAAAATAAATTTAATTGTTCATCCATGTTATCACACACACACACACACACACACACTCAACTTCATCATTAATGGAGTTGAATTTACTAGTGGAAGGCCTACAGTGAGGTTTACTATTGCTCTAAGAAAAATTCATCACCTAATGAAATTAGTGGAGTCAATTTCTATAAATGCAATGTTTAACTTAAAACAAACTTTTCAACTAACTTGGATAAGATTTTTAGGTTTATTTTACCTCATTCTCATTTCCATATTAAAATAACTATCCAAGGATTCCAATAGGTGATAGCTAGACATATATTTAATAGTAAACAGCTTAATTTCTTTTACATTGATAAATAATTCTGATTTTGACTGATTAACTAGAGAATACCTCACAAATATTAAACTGCTTTTATATGTTGGGATATATGTTGGAGAGAATTTACAAGCACATACGATGATATTTATTAGCCTTTGCATTCCTCTTGAGAAACCTATATGCAGGTCAGGAAGCAACAGTTAGAACTGGACATGGAACAACAGACTGGTTCCAAATAGGAAAAGGAGTACGTCAAGGCTGTATATTGTCACCCTGCTTATTTAACTTCTATGCAGAATACATCATGAGAAATGCTGGGCTGGAAGAAGCACAAGTTGGAATCAAGATTGCTGGGAGAAATATCACTAACCTCAGATATGCAGATGACACCACCCTTATGGCAGAAAGTGAAGAGGAACTAAAAAGCCTCTTGATGAAGGTGAAAGAGGAGAGTGAAAAAGTTGGCTTAAAGCTCAACATTCAGAAGACAAAGATCATGGCATCTGGCCCCATCACTTCATGGGAAATCGATGGGGAAACAGTGTCAGACTTTATTTTTTGGGGGCTCTAAAATCACTGCAGATGGTGACTGCAGCCATGAATTAAAAGACGCTTACTCCTTGGAAGGAAAGTTATGACCAACCTAGATAGCATATTCAAAAGCAGAGACATTACTTTGCCAACAAAGGTCTGTCTAGTCAAGCCTATGGTTTTTCCAGTGGTCATGTATGGATGTGATAGTTGGGCTATGAAGAAAGCTGAGCGCTGAAGAATTGATGCATTTGAACTGTGGTGTTGGATAAGACTCTTGAGAGTCCCATGGACTGCAAGGAGATCCAACCAGTCCATTCTGAAGGAGATCAGTCCTGGGTGTTCTTTGGAAGGAATGATGCTAAAGCTGAAACTCCAGTACTTTGGCTACCTTATGCAAAGAGTTGACTCACTGGAAAAGACTTTGATGCTGGGAGGGATTGGGGGCAGGAAAAAAAGGGGACGGCAGAGGATGAGATGGCTGGATGGCATCACCAACTTAATGGACATGAGTCTGAGTGAACTCCAGGAGTTGGTGATGGACAGGGAGGCCTGGTGTGCTGCGATTCATGGGACTGAGTGACTGAACTGAACTTAACTGATGATGATATACTTGGGATCAACTTTAGAGGTAACCTGCAGTAATATATGATGTGTGTTCAGTTGCTTCAGTCATGTCCAACTTTTGCGATGCTATGGGCTGCAAAGAGCCCTCCAGCTTCCTCTGTCCATAGGGATTCTCCAGGCAAGAATACTGGAGTGGGTTGCCATGTCCTCCTCCAGAGGATCTTCCCAACCCAGGGATCAAACTTGAGTCTGTTATGTCTCCTGCACTGACAGCTGGGTTCTTTACCATTAGTGCCACCTGGGAAGCCCTTAATATATGGTAATATAATCTTAATCTCAAACTAGAACAAAGATAATAACTGTAATATAAGTTCAGATAAATGTGAAGTGACCATGGGCTGGGATCTGCAATGAGGAGTTGTTCCCAGAGCTAGAATCTGAGACCATAATGGAGTGTAAAGAAGGTGCAAATAATTCTAAACCAAGAGTAAGGATAGAGCTTTGAAGATGGAATTTGCAAACCTCTTTGGAAAACTGAGTAGAACAATCTAATAACTATACAGAATTTCATGATTGGAAAGATAGCAGGAAATGTAAGTTAGAGACAAACTTAAATACTAAATTTCAAATTAAGGTTCTAGTGTGTACACTTTTTTAAAAAAAGAGGAATTCATGTTGCTGTGCACTTGAAATTAATACAACATTGTAAATCAGCTTCTCCAATAAAAATTTAAAAAACATAAAAAGTTTTTTAAAATGTCTTTTTTTCTGATGAAGTATAGCTTTATTTTATTTTTTTAATATAAATTTATTTATTTTAATTGGAGGTTAATTACTTTACAATATTGTATTGGTTTTGCCATCATACCCAACAATGTACTGTTTAGTCAGTGGAAGAAAACAATAGATGGTGAGTTTTATTAAACTTGAACAATTTTTTTAATCTATGAAAAAAACCATTTTTACCAAATGGTTAAAATAATAAACACGCTATTTTATTTTCAATAAGTCTTTCTTTGTGCTAGCACAAAGAAACTGAACTCTTTCAGTTGTGCTAAGATACTCATTTCCAACCTTGTACTATAGGGCAAAAGTTGTACATGTTTTTAAGGCATCTAGTAGCTGGGTTAGGAATTTTTAAAATTTTGACAAAACGTTGCATATTCCTGCTTGTTTCAGAGATCTTGCAAGCCATTCATTTTTTAACTCAAAGATGTCTGGCTGATCAACAATATTCCAACCTAAAGTCTAATCTTATTAATAAACAATCTAAAAGCAAATGACAGATAGAAAATCTCCACTACCATTCCCAATTAATATTTTATTTCAATGACAATGATATTTTTTTTAAGTTTTAAAGAATGGAATCTGCCAAAGATGCCAAATATATGGTGTATTTTATGATTAAAGCAAAATTATGATATCAAAATTTAGTAAGGAGACATTGAAACTGTAGGAGTCAGTTTTCTTGACTTACTCTAAGGTTCTTAAAAAAATGTTCCCAAGATTGGAAAGGGCAAGAAATAAAAATCACTCATGATCAGTGAGTAAAAAAAAAAAAAAAAAGATGATTGACTGAATAGAGCTTAAATGACCATACAGGCTAAGAGTGGTACTATTTGGAGAATGTAAAAGCACAAATCAAATGTTATTTAAATCCATTCACATTTATAAAAGAGCAAATCATTTATAATTTAATAGTAGTGTCAAGGTGGGTCTGCATGTTCAGATATTCAACTGGCATAATAATATTAGCAATTCATAATTCATTCAGAGATTTCAGAAACTGCAAAAAAAAAAAAAAAAAAAGTTACTATTGATCAGCTGTTAAAAATTAGACCAAAAAGGTCCCATACTTTGCTTTGGGCCTTAGAGATCTTTTTCATATCATGTTGCTATTTCCCATACCTCCAACTTTGTAGTTAAGTGAATTCAATGCTTTTATCAAATAAAGTACATGGAATATACCTCTGTTTAGAATGCTTTCCCACATTACATGGAATTCTCAAAGTTGTAAATGTAAAAATTTAGATGAGAAAAAGTAAATTTGATGAATGAAAGAGTGGAATCTTCTGTTTCAAAAAGACAATGTTAAAATGAAAACTCATTAAACTAAATCTTAGCTAAAGTTAAAACATTTTGAAATCCAATTTTAAAATAAAGATGTTCATAAAGTGTATTCACAAGCTCTTAAAGCACAGAAATGACAGAATTTTTAAGTCAGTATCTATTATAACTGTCTTCACTAATCTTTGCACCCAGAAGTAACTATTACCATTCTTTAAATTTGAAAAAGATTAAGGAAAAGTTGATTTAATTATCAATTAGAATATTTTATATTAACACACATGGTTACCATGTACAGAGATATTTGGAACTTAGATTTATATAGGCTTTTTCTCCACATGGAACAAAATTGACCCACTTACATAAACTTGTTCATATCATTTATAGGTGCATTTCTAATTATTTCTAATGGAAATCAACTAGTCATTAAACTGAAAAGAAAAAATTATTGGTCTCTAGTTTTCTCTTTCAACATGTATATTTTCCAAGCCCAAATGAAATGAAGACTCTAACACATTTCCCATCCCCTCTATTGCAAATGTTCTTAACAACAGGATAGTCCTTTTGGATATTACCTGCAACTTTGGTCAGTTTCAAGACAGACAAATTTTGTCAGTATAGGTGTCAAGTTCTGCTGATGTATAGAGGTTGCTCTGAAATTGACAAAAACTGTTGTCTCTAACACCAGAAGGAAAGAGTTTCTCATTTCAAGATCAAATTAAGCACTGACCTTTTTTTTTTTTTTTTTGCATTGAAAGAACCTCTGAGGAAAAGGGTGGACATTATATGGAGTTAAGAGCCACATATTTATAATAAAAAAGATAATAATCGATATGTACTTATCATCAAGATCACATTAGCTTCACATATATTAGGTTGGCCAGAGAGTTCATTTGGGTTTTTCCATAAGATATTGTATTCGCTATATATACTTTCACAACAATATCAATAAGCAAATTAGAGACATAAGAGATGTGTATTCAATCCCTGGATCTGGAATATCCCCTGGAGGAGGGCATGGCAATCCACTCCAGTGTTCTTGCCAGGAGAATCCTATGGACAGAGGAGCCTGGTGCATTCCAGTCCATAAGATTGCAAAGAGTCAGACACGACTGAAGTGGCTTAACACAGAAGCACACACAAATTAAGATGTAGGTTATAAACCATATTTTATGGACAGGGAACTAAGACTCCAGCAAATAAAATGGATGCCCACATCTGAACAGTTATTAAATTGCACATCCAAGACTTAAAATCTAGAGTTCTGACCTTAAAGCTCATATTCTTCTGTGACCGAATCAGTCATCTTCATTTTTAAATTATGAGTCTAGTGGGAATCTGTCGGTTATGGTAGAAACAACATAATGGGCCAAAAATAATAAGCTTAAAAGTGAAAGCTGTTCAATCGTGTCCGACTCTGCTCATGTCCGACTCTTTGCGACCCCTTAAACTATACAGTCCATGGAATTCTCTAGGCCAGAATACTGAAGTGGGTAGCCTTTCCCTTCTCCAGGGGATCTTCCCAATCCAGGGATTGAGCACAGGTCTCCAGCATTGAAGGCAGATTCTTTACCAGCTGAGCCACAAGGGAAGCTCAGAACACTGGAGTGGGTAGCCTATCCCTTTTCCAGGAGATCTTCTTGACAGAGGAATCGAATCTGGGTTTCCTCCATTGCAGGTGGATTCTTTATCAAATGAACTATCAGAGAAGCCCAAATGTAAGGATTATCGAAGTTCAAATGGATGACAAAGAATAAAGATTACAGGCAACCCTCTTCTCACATGGAGAAATTAGAAATTACTCAGGGACATAATATTAATAGCAACACTTTTTATTTGTATAGACTTTGCACTTTCCAAGGTATCTTACATACACTATCACATTTATGTTGCACATAGGAGCGATTCAATAAAAGTTACTTGAATAAAACTTTTTAATGGAAAACTACCACAAGAAAACTTAAAATCCAAGGCCTCAGATATTATACCATTCTGGAGGAAAAAAGCATTGGCCATTCTGTATATAAATTAGTTGGCATAAATGCTTATTTATCAGCTTAGCAGAGTGGTTTGCTTTGTTGACTGTGTCTGCACACTGCTTCCATGCGTTAGCATTTCCTGGTTTTCAAAGGAGACACTTCAGTTCAGTTCAGTCGCTCAGTCATGTCCAACTCTTTGCGACCCCATGAATCACAGCACGCCAGGCCTCCCTGTCTATCACCAATTCCTGCAGTTCATGCAGACTAACGTCCATCAAGTCAGTGATGCCATCTAGCCATCTCATCCTCTGTCATCTCCTACTCCTCCTGCCCCCAATCCCTCTCAGCATCAGAGTCTTTTCCAATGAGTCAACTCTTCGCATAAGGTAGCCAAAGTACTGGAGTTTCAGCTTCAAAATCATTGCTTCCAAAGAAATACCAGGGCTGATCTCCTTCAGAATGGACCTGTTGGATCTCCTTGCAGTCCAAGGGACTCTCAAGAGTCTTCTCCAACACCACAGTTCAAAAGCATCAATTCTTTGGCACTCAGCCTTCTTCACAGTCCAGCTCTCACATCCATACATGACCACAGGAAAGACCATAGCCTTGACTAGGCGAACCTTTGTTGGCAAAGTGATGTCTCTGCTTTTTAAGATGCTATCTAGGTTGGTCATAACTTTCCTTCCAAGGAGTAAGAGTCTTTTAATTTCATGGCTGCAGGCACCATCTGTAGTGATTTTGGAGCCCCTCAAAATAAAGTCTAACACTGTTTCCACTGTTTCCACATCTATTTCCCATGCAGTGATGGGACCAGATGCCATGATCTTCGTCTTCTGAATGTTGAGCTTTAAGCCAACTTTTTCACTCTCCACTTTCACTTTCATCAAGAGGCTCTTTAGTTCCTCTTCACTTTCTGCCATAAGGGTGGTGTCATCTGCATACCTGAGGTTAGTGATATTTCTCCCGGCAATCTTGATTCCAACTTTGTGTTTCTTCCAGTCCAGCGTTTCTCATGATGTACTCTGCATAGAAGTTAAATAAGCAGGGTGACAATGTACAGCCTTGACATACTCCTTTTCCTATTTGGAACCAGTCTGTTTTCCATGCCCAGTTCTAACTGTTGCTTCCTGACCTGAATACAGATTTCTCAAGAGGCAGGTAAGGTGGTCTAGTATTCCCATCTCTTTCAGAATTCTCCACAGTTTATTGTGATCCACACAGTCAAAGGCTTTGGCATAGTCAATAAAGCAGAAATTGATGTTTTTCTGGAACTCCCTTGCTTTTAGTGAGCCTCAAAAATTAGGATTTAACCAATTGTATCTATTTGGTTTTCTCTTTTCTCTTTCAAACTAGTGAATGACCCAGATGGGCTAAGAAAAGGTATAATAATATCTGATAAGAAATTGAAAGTACTGACTGCATTTTGAACTATACCACATCTGATATTATGGTATGATAAATATTGAAGAATACAGAACTAGAAATAATTATAGGTTGTTTTTTACTTTAATTAGGAAACTATACACTGCTCAGTTTCAGCCCACTTTTAAGTTTTAACCTAAAATATTTTCAAGTGTGCTACTAATAAAGAATAACTTTTAGCCCACCCTACGCAATGGCTCCCCACTCTAGTACTCTTGCCTGGAAAATCCCATGGACAGAGGAGCCTGGTAGGCTGCAGTCCATGGGGTCACTAAGAGTTGGACATGACTGAGTGAGTTCACTTTCACTTTTCACTTTCATGCATTGGAGAAGGAAATGGCAACCCACTCCAGTGTTCTTGCCTGGAGAATCCCAGGGATGGCGGAGCATGGTGGGCTGCCGTCTATGCAGTCACACAGAGTTGGACACGACTGAAGCGACTTAGCAGCAGCAGCAGCAGGTTTCCCAGGTAGCTAAGCTGGTAAAAAATCCACCTGCAACATTTCACCCCAAAACAATGAAGTGCACATGGAACATTCTCCAGGATAAATCACATCCTGGGCCATAAATCTAGCCTTGGTAAATTCAAAAAATTGAAATCATTTCAAGCATCTTTTCTAATCACAATGCGGTAAGATTAGATGTCAACTACAGGAATAAAACTATTAAAAATGCAAACATATGGAGGCTAAACCACACGCTTCTGAATAACCAACAAATTACAGAAGAAATCAAAGAATAAATCAAAATATGCATAGAAATGAATGAAAATGAAAACACGACACCCCAAAACCTATGGGAGTCAGTAAAAGCAGTGCTAATGGAAGGTTCATAGCAACACAAGCTTACCTCAAAAAACAAGAGAAAAATCAAATAAATAACCTAACTTTACACCTAAAGCAACTAGAAAAAGAAATTAAGAACCCCAGGGTTAGTAGAAGCGAAGAAATCATAAATATTAGGGCAGAATAAAATGAAAAAGAAACAAAGGAGACTATAGCAAAAATCAACAAAACTAAAGGGTGGTTATTTGAGAAGATAAATAAAATAGACAAACCATTAGCCGGACTCATCAAGAAAAAAAGGGAGAAGAATCCAATCAACAAATTAGAAATGAAAATGGAGAAATCACAACAGAAAACACAGAAATACAAAGGATCATAAGAGACTACTATCGGCAACCATATGCCTGTAAAATGGACAACTTAGAAGAAATGGACAAATTCTTAGAAAAGTATAATCTTTCAAAACTGAACCAGGAAGAAACAGAAAATCTTAACAGATCCATCACAAGCATGGAAATTGAAACTGTAATCAAAAATCTTCCAACAAACAAAAGCCCAGGACCAGATGGCTTCACAGATGAATTCTACCAAAAATTTACAGAAGAGCTAATACCTATCATAATAAAACTCTTCCAGAAAATTGCAAAGGATGGTAAACTTCCAAACTCATTCTATAAGGCCACCGTCACCTTAATACCAAAACCAGACAAAAAAGCCACAAAAAGAGAAAACTACAGGCCAATATCACTAATGAACATAAATGCAAAAATCTTTAACAAAATTCTAGCAAACGGAATCCAACAACATATTAAAAAGATCATACACTATGACCAAGTGGGCTTTATCCCAGGGATGCAAGGATTCTTCAATATTTGCATATCAATCAATGTGGTACACCACATTAACAAATTGGAAGATAAAAACCATATGATTAGCTCAATAGATGCAGAGAAAGCCTTCGACAAAATTCAACATCCATTTATGATAAAACCCCTTCAGAAAGCAGGCATAGAAAGAATATACCTCAACATAATAAAAGCCATATGTGATAAATCCACAGGAAACATTCTCTTCAATGGTGAAAAATTTAAAGCATTTCCCCTAAAGTCAGGAACAAGACAAGGGTACCCACTCTCACCACTATTATTCAACATAGTTTTGGAAGTTTTAGCCACAGCAATCAGAGAAGAAAAAGAAATAAAAGGAATGCAGATTGGAAAAGAAGTAAAACTCTCACTGTTCGCAGATGACATGATCTTCTACATAGAAAACCCCAAAGACATGGCCAGAAAATGACAGCTGCTGCTGCTGCTACTGCTGCTAAGTTGCTTCAGTCATGTCCGACTCTGTGCGACCCCATAGATGGCAGCCCACCAGGTTCTGCCGTCCCTGGGATTCTCCAAGCAAGAATACTGAAGTGGGTTGCCATTGCCTTCTCCATTGTGTGAAAGTGAAAAAGTGAAAGTGAAGTCACTCAGTCGCGTCTGACTTGTAGCGACCCCATGGACTGCAGCTTACCAGGCTCCTCCATCCATGGGATTTTCTAGGCAAGAGTACTGGAGTGGCGTGCCATTGCCTTCTCCGAAAATAACTGCTGCTGCTAAGTCGCTTCAGTCGTGTCCGACTCTGTGCGATCCCACAGATGGCAGCCCGTCCCCGTCCCTGGGACTCTCCAAGCAAGAACACTGGAGTGGGTTGCCATTTCCTTCTCCAATGCATGAAAGTGAAAAGTGAAAGTGAAGTCACTCAGTCGTGTCCAACTCTAGCGACCCCATGGACTGGAGCCTACCAGGCTCCTCTGTCCATAGGATTTTCCAGGCAAAAGTACTGGAGTGGGGTGCCATTGCCTTCTCCTCCGAAAATAACTAGAGCTAATCAAATGTAATATGGTAAAGTTGCAGGATATAAAATTAACACACAGAAATCTCTTGCATTCCTATACACTAATGATGAGAAAACAGAAATTAAGGAAACAATTTCATTCACCATTGCAATGAAAAGAATAAAATACTTAGGAATAAACCTACCGAAAGAAACAAAAGATCTATACATAGAAAACTATACAACACTGATGAAAGAAATCAAAGATGACACAAAAAGATGGAGAAATATACAATGTTCATGGATTGGGAGAATCAATATAGTGAAAACGAGTATACTACCCAAAGCAATCTACAGATTCAGTGCAATCCCTATCAAGCTACCAAGGGCATTTTTCAGAGTACTAGAACAAATAATTTCACAATTTGTACGGAAATACAAAAAAACCTCGAATAGCCAAAGCAATCTTGAGAAAGAAGAATGGAACTGGAGGAATCAACTTGCCTGACTTCAGACTATACAAAGCTACAGTCATCAAGACAATATGGTACTGGCACAAAGACAGAAATATGGATCAATGGAACAAAATTGAGAGACCAGAGATAAATTCATGCCCCTGAAGAAGGCTGAGCACCGAAGAATTGGTGCTTTTGAACTGTGGTGTTGGAGAAGACTCTTGAGAGTCCCTTGGACTGCAAGGAGATCCAACCAGTCCATTCTGAAGGAGATCAATCCTGGAATTTCTTTGGAAGGAATGATGCTAAAGCTGAAACTCCAGTACTTTGGCCACCTCATGCGAAGAGTTGACTCATTGGAGAAGACTCTGATGCTGGGAGGGATTGAGGGCAGGAGGAGAAGGGGACGACAGAGGATGAGATGGCTGGATGGCATCACTGACTTGATGGGTGTGAGTCTGGGTGACCTCCGGGAGCTGGTGATGGACACGAGGCCTGGCGTGCTGCGGTTCATGGGGTCACAAAGAGTCGGACACGACTGAGCGACTGATCTGATCTGATCTGATCTGATGGACACCTTACCTTTGACAAAAGAAGCAAGAATATACAATGGAGATAAGACAATCTCTTTAACAAGTGGTGCTGGGAAAACTGGTCAACCACTTGTAAAAGAATGAAACTAGAACATTTTCTAACACCATGCACAAAAATAAACTCAAAACAGATTAAAGATCTAAATGTAAGACCAGAAACTATGAAACTCCTAGAGGAAAACAGGCAAAACACTCTCTGACATAAATCACAGAAGGATCCTCTATGACCACCTCCCAGAGTAATGGAAATAAAAGCAAAAATAAACAAATAGGACCTAATTAGACTTAAAAGCTTTTGCACAATGAAGGAAACTATAAGCAAGGTGAAAAGACAGCCTTCAGAATGGGAGAAATAGCAAACAAAGCAACTGATAAATAATTAATCTCAAAAATGTACAAGCAGCTCTTGCAGCTCAATTCCAGAAATGACCCAATGAAAAAAAATGGGCCAAAGAACTAAACAGACATTTCTTCAAAGAAAACATACAGATGGCTAACAAACACATAAAATGATGCTCAACATCATTCATTATCAGAGAAATGCAAATTAAAAGCACAATGAGGCACCATCTCACTCTGGTCAGAATGGCAGCTTTCAAAAATCTACAAGCAATAAATGCTGGAGAGGGTGTGGAGAAAAGGGAACCCTCTTACACTGTTGGTGGGAATGCAAACTAGTACAGCCACTATGGAGAACAGTGTGGAGATTGTTAAAGAACTGGAAATAGAACTCTCATATGACCCAGCAATCCCATTGCTGGGCATACACACCAAGGAAACCAGAATTGAAAGAGACACGTGTACCCCAATCTTCATCACAGCACTGTTTACAATAGTTAGGACATGGAAGCAACCTAGATGTCCATTGGCAGACAAATGGATAAGAAAACTGTGGTACATATACACAATGGAATATTACACAGCTATTAAAAAGAATGCATTTAAATCAGTTCTAATGAGGTGGATGAAACTGGAGCCTTTTATACAGAGTGAAGTAAGTCAGAAAGAAAAACACCAATACAGTATATTAATGCATATATTTGAAATTTGAAAAGATGGTAACGATGACCCTATATGGGAGAAAGCAAAAGAGACACAGATATAATGAACAGACTTTTGGACTCTGTGGGAGAAAGTGAGGGTGGGATGATTTGAAACATATATGAATATGAAACATGATTTGAAACATATATCACTGAAACATATATATTCAGTTCAGTTCAGTTCAGTCACTCAGTCATGTCCGACTCTTTGCGACCTCATGAATCGCAGCACGCCAGGCCTCCCTGTATATTACCAACTCCCGGAGTTCACCCAAACTGATGTCTAGTGTGTCGGTGATGCCATCCAGCCATCTCATCCTCTGTCGTCCCCTTCTCCTGCCCCCAGTTCCTTCCAGCATCAGGGTCTTTTCCAATGAGTCAACTCTTCACATGAGGTGGCCAAAGTACTGGAATTTCAGCTTTAGCATCAGTCCTTCCAATGAACACCCAGGACTGATCTCCTTTAGGATGGACTGGTTGGATCTCCTTGCAGTCCAAGGGACTCTCACGAGTCTTCTCCAACACCACAGTTCAAAAGCACCAATTCTTCGGCACTCAGCTTTCTTTATAAGTCCAGCTCTCACATCCATACATGACCACTGGAAAAACCATAGCCTTCACTAGACAGACCTTTGTAATGTCTGCTTTTTAATATGCTATCTAGGTTGGTCATCTATATTACCATATGTGAAATAGATCGCCAGTCCAGGTTCGATGTGTGAGACTGGGAGGGATGGTGCACTGGGATGACCCTGATTGATAGAATGGGGAGGGTGGTGGGAGGGGGGTTCAGGATGGAGAATACAGGTACACCCATGACTGATTCATGTCAATGTATGGCAAAAACCACTACAATTAATTAGCCTCCAATTAAAATTTTTTTAAAAATCCACCTGTAATGTGGGACACGTGGGTTTGATCCTTGGGTTGAGAAGATCCTCTGGAGGAGGACATGGCAACCCACTCCAGTAGTCTTGTCTGCAGAATCTCCATTGACAGAGGAGCCTGGTGGGCTACAGTCCATGGGGTCACAAAGAGTCGGACACAACTGAATGACTAATCACAACACAGCACAGGTTTAAAATAGAGACATTATTCATATATAGGATAACCTTAATTTGATAAAATGACAAATATTGGGCACTAAATGACAACAGTATTGAGAACAAGTACAACAAGAAATATATATTTATACTTATTTTGAAATATAAACCCATATTGACATATGTAATATAAGGTGTTTATGAGAGATTATATTCATTAATTCTATGCTTATTCCACTAACTTTGTATTATTCATGAGCTTTAAGAAAGACCCTTATTTATTCAACAGTCATTCATCTGGGGTGTATTTAATGAACACTCTGGGCCATGCTGGATCCTAGAGGCTACACTCATGTAGAAATCACTAATGGTTTCCTAGGGGTATAAACAAATTGTAAGGCTTAATGTAGTGAATGTAAACTCAAGGTACAAAAGGCACACAGGTGACACAAATAATAGTTAATATTCTCCACACACTCATTAATCCCTCAACCATTTGATTCACTTATTATTTAAAGACTAAAACCTATGAACAATATAATTATAACAATATTAAGGAAAGTTTAGAAAGTATACCAAAGGAAAAAAATCATAATACAGAAACCACTTTCATCTCACATGTTTTGCCCCAGTCTTTCTAAAGATATGTATTTTATTGTGACCTACATTTTTATATACTCCCTCATAAGCATTTTCAGATAATCCCATGTAATTTTATGATAAGCTTTCAAGCAGCTACATAATATTCTATTCAGTGATTAGATAAATCATAATCATAGAATAATGCTAAATCAACAACCTTTCAAATCTCATGGACCTGGGTTTTGATTTAATTGTTCCACTACCATTTAACCATAAAGAAGGCTAAGTACAGAAGAATTGATGCTTTCAAACTGTGGTACTGGAGCAGACTCTTGAGTATCCGTTGGAGAGCAAGGAGATCAAACTAGTCAATCCTAAAGAAAATCAACCCTGAATATTCACTGTAAGGACTGATGCTGAAGCTGAAGCTCCTATACTTTGGCCACCGGATGTGAAGAGCCGACTCACTGAAAAAAAATCCTTATGCTGGGAAAGATTGAGAAGCAGGGGAAGGGGGCAACATAGGATGAGATGGTTGGATGACATCACTGACTCAATGGACATGAGTTTGAGCAAACTCCAGGAGATAGTGAAGGACAGAGGAGCCTGGAATGCTGCAGTCCATGGGGTCCCAAAGAGCTGGACATGACTTAGCAACTAGACAACAGCAAACTATTTAGATAGACTATTTTCTTCTCTGTAAAATGGGAATGATAATATATACCTTTCAGGCTCTTCAAACATCAAAGACTGTTAAGTCAAGAAGTACCTATCACGGATGCTGAAACTCAGTAAAGAACTAAGAAATGGCATTTATTGTTTATTATTATTCTCTGAATGTTGTAGAATTAGATCAGATATTTTAAATAATTAAAATATGTGAAGAGTTGACTCATTGGAAAAGCCTCTGATGCTGGGAGGGATTGGGGGCAGGAGGAGAAGGGGATGACAGAGGATGAGATGGCTGGATGGCATCACTGACTCGATGGACGTGAGTCTGAGTGAACTCCGGGAGTTGGTGATGGACCGGGAGGCCTGGTGTGCTGCGATTCATGGGGTCGCAAAAGTCGAACACAACTGAGTGACTGAACTGAACTTAACTGATGTACATTTTTTCCTACTATTTATTATAATCTCAACTTTCTTATTTTCTAACCTCAAATCAGAAATATATTACAGTAGTTACTTTGGCAGAAAGAAAGTTCAGGGAGTCATAAGGACAAGAGTGGGTGCATGTGTCCAGTTAGTTGTGTCCAACTCTTTGTGATCCCATGGACTATAGCCCACCAGGACAAGAGTAGCTGCATTTAAAACACAGTTTCCGCTGACTCTTGACAAGTATTACATAAGAAGAAAAGCATTCTGTCTTCTCTAAAGCTATCAAATGAGATGCTATTTGTCAAAATGCTCTAAAAATTTAAATGTGTATATAGATATGAGCTAATACGATCATTTATTGTAGGATTTTTTTTCTCCAAAGATTGGTTGTAGCTCAAACTTTGAGCCAGTCTCTACAGATTCACAATTTAAAAAAATCTGTGGAAAATCCCTCTGTTACAACGCTTTATTTCTTCCACAATATTTTCTGATTGGGAAATATATCTTTTCAGGGGATCACGTATTATTATTACCAAGTTCAGATTTTACATTTAAATACTTTATTTTGGAGTTTATTTATATGAAGTGAAATGTAAAACTTCATGAAAACTCAGGTAGGGCAAGACACAGAGAAATGCTACTTTAATTGCTGATACCTTTCTTTTACTGACATAAATCTATTTTTTTTTTTTTTCAAATAAAAATAAGCAGCACTTCTCTATGCTTAGAGAAGGAAAAATGCAAGTTTACAGCATTCTTTATTGGTAGAGTGCTTTGCTAACAAAATCTCTTTCCCCTAATGGAAACAGAGGAAGAAATGTTTATCAAGGATGAAATGAGGTGAAATGAGCTTAAGTGAGGAAAATATTTTCAAACATACAGTTTCAAAACATACTTCTTATTCTAGGTCAAATCCCATTCATTACGTTATTTTCAACTTTTCAATTCAGTTCAGTCACTCAGTCATGTCCGACTCTTTGCGACCCCATGAGGCACACCAGGCCTCCCTGTCCATCACCAACTCCCAAAGTCCACCCAACCCCATGTCCATCGAGTCAGTGATCCCATCCAACCACCTAATCCTCTGTTGTCCCCTTCTCCTCCTGCCCTCATTCTTTCCCAGCATCAGGGTCTTTTCCAATGAGTCAGCTCTTCGCATCAGGTGGCCAAAGTATTGGAGTTTCAGCTTCAACATCAGTCCTTCCAATGAACACCCAGGACTGATCTCCTTCAGAAAGGACTGGTTGGATCTCCTTGCAGTCCAAGGGACTCTCAAGAGTCTGCTCCAACACCACAGTTCAAAAGCATCAATTCTTTGGCGCTCAGCTTTCTTTATAATCCAACTCTCACATCCATACATGATCATTGGAAAAACCATCTAGCCTTGACTAGATGGACCTTTGCTGGCAAAGTAATGCCTCTGCTTTTTAATATGCTATCTACATTGGTCATAATTCTCCTTCCAAGGAGTAAGTGTCTTTTAATTTCATGGCTGCAATCACCGTCCGCAGTGATTTTGGAGCCCAGAAAAATAAAGTCTGACACTGTTTCTCCGTCTGTTTGCCATGAAGTGATGGGACCGGATGCCATGATCTTAGTTTTCTGAATGTTGAGCTTTAAGCCAACTTTTTCACTCTCCTCTTTCACTTTCATCAAGAGGCTCTTTAGTTCTTCTTCACTTTCTACCATAAGGGTGGGGTCATCTGCACATCTCAACTTTTAAAAAAACACAAATTCCAGTGAATCTCAGAGTTCAAGGTGGGAGGTATATTCTGGATATAATTTGTTGTTGTTCAGTTGCCAAGTCGTGTCCAACTCTGTGATCCCATGGACTGTAGCATGCCAGGTCTCCCTGTCCCTCACCATCTCTCAGAGTTTGCCCAAAGTCATGTCCATTGAATCAGCCATCCCATTCAACCATCTTATCTGGATATAATGGATGGAGATTAAAAAGTCAGCTTGATACTGTTAGGCAACTGAGGATCTGGTCAGTGTCCCTTACAGGAATGTTTTGAAGGCCAACAAATCCCTCAACTGCTGTCTTCCCTTTATATTAATAAATGAATCTCACTGTTATGGATAAAGGCTGGATGTGGCTTTCAGCTTCCTTGTGGTTAATTGAGTGCTCCCAGGTCCTGCTTCTGCACAAGTAACCTCTGTGGGAAACCCCCATGATCTCAGGGAGCGGTGGCAAGGCAGGTGGCAGGCCAGTTCTCTTCCCTAGAAACCTCACTCCTGTGCACTAGTTTATGCAATCAATGAGGAAGGCCAGGTCAACAGACGCATTCATACAACAGATTCATTTAACTCCTGACATTGATCTGAGCCAGAGGAGTGAAGAGGTGGAGACATGGAGAGAGGAGCGCAGCAGTCAATCACAGGAAGCCTAAACTCCTTCAAGTGTAAAGAGACTAAACACATTCCACACACTCCGTGTCCTCACTCATAGACAAATTTGCCTAAGCCGTTAAAGTGAGTTTACAGTGATGTCCAGTTAGAAGCTGGGATTTGTGTGCACATATGGAAGTTGAAGACGCTGGGGAGGAAAAAGCAGGACTGAAAGGACAGTCATTCACTGTGATTAACATGACCAGACAGGGCTGTGTTTCAGAAAGGTTAACTGGCTACCTCCCAGGCCATTAAGTGCAGCCCTGGATGTCAGAAAACAGAATGCACATGAAGATGAATCCCTCCATCTTTCGAATATTTAATACACCTTTAGTGTCTGACTCATTAGTAACTGGAGCACTTTAGAGTCTGTGAAGCCAGTTGACCTGGAGACAATATAAATGATATAAAATTTGGAGGTTTAGTTTGCTTTTGGAGCAACTAATCCCTTAACTCCTAGGTCACAGAAGTGCAGTAATATTTTCTTTTTAATAGAAAATAAATTTAATTTCCATTATGGTTTCATTCTTAGCACTTTGTCATGCCACATGAAATATTATTGATAAGCTCTCCAGTTTCAAAGAGTCAAGAGCCTCTACAATCCTCTTCCTATCCATTCAGTGTCCTCCCAGACAATATATTTCATAAGGACAGGGACTATAAATGTTTTGCTCACTATGATAGCCCTAGTATTTATAGGCCAATAACGGGCTCACAACAGGTCCTAAATAAATAAGTTGGTTAATGAATAGTTGAGTTCCCGAGAAACTATGTCTTTCATAGCCACATTAGTGTTTTCTCCTAATTTTCTACATTTATTTCCTTGGTTCATGTTTCTATGGATTACTTTTGATTTTCCATAGAAATAATAAAATGAGTACTCTTGATCGTTCCTCAGCTGGATAAACAACAAGTTGCTCTTATTTTGATTAAGGAGAGCCATTATATGTTTTTCCTCAAGCTATTAGTTTGCTAGGAACATGTAATTTATAAGCCCTATCAAAACTTTCCCTTTAATGAAATGAATAGGAAATTAATGCAGTCAGGCAGAAAGTTCTTTTAACTAATAGTATTTAGCACTTTCTGCTTTGAAATACTAGAGAGTAATTTTCATGTACTGGTTATTTAAGGATGGAAAATCCTTGAATGGGTTTACATACAAGTATGGTATATTCTTTTCCTTGGGCAAGCTAAGTGCTGTAACATGCAAACATACATTTTCCAGCTTTTTAATATTAATAGCTATTACAAATAGAACTGAATGACTATTAGCAAATAAATTCCCAGGATAATGGTGTTTCCTATGTGTTAATAAATGCTTGTAGAATTTGGGTAATTTGTGTTAGAGATAAAACACCTTATTCACGGACATTAAAAGAGATGTGATTTTAATTCTGCTTGACACAGAGGGACAAATTAACCTACTTAGTTTAGTTCTTAGAAAGTGCTTTGTGTTTGAAATACTGAAATAGATGACAGTACAATTAGATTTTACTTCTTAAAGATATATATGTAGCTAGTCCTCTATTCTATATGTGCCTGTGTCATTTAAAACAACCAGCTTGAGGCAAATTTCATTGGTTCAGGATTGTTAGAACCAGATCATTATATAGGGCTTTTATTGTCAGCAACCATTCTATAAATACAGTATTTACATATGAATTTACTATTTTGGACAAGTCTAAAGGACTTTGCTTTGTATCTATCTATCTAGTCTAACTATCCCCACTTGCAACATACTTTTTGTTACTGGTTATCTTAATGAACTCTTTCATAACTGAATGGTTATTCCCAGTCAATCAAATATTAATATCAATATATACTAAAGACTGTACAAATCTCAATCACCATTGTTAAATTAATAACTTTTTTGACTCTTGTTAATACATACATATATATCTGAAATAAAATAATTTTGAGGAGCAATAGCTTCTAAAACACCAACCTATAACTCGTACAAATATTAAAAAGGAAAATCAGAATCCTAGGAACATGATTAAAACCAAGGACTCTTTTGTCTATTACAATTCCCTTTTCAGGATTCAGCTTTGAGGCAGTTTTGAATTTCACATCTGATACCGCCTTTGAAAATATTCTCACAGTGATGAATGACCTCTTCCACGTAAAACAGTTTTTGAAATACATGTATGTTTAACAAAGCTCCTTTCCTCTTATGTTGGAAATGTTTATTTCTTGATTGGAAGCCTGTGGTGATGCAGCCATAGATAAACATTACAGTAAGAGGAAATAGGAAATCTATTTCCTTCAGTTAAAAAAAAAAAAAACTACAAATGAATCCTACTCTTTTGTTGACAAATTAGGGTTCCTAAGAACTGGTCTTTTTTTTAATTCAAAAACTGTGGTTCATTAGGTTGAAGTATAATCATATTTTCAAATTCTTACCATGGTGGTGTATTCAAACTTCATCACTAATTTTGACACAAGTTAATGAGCATTTATGCTTGATCTTCTACTGACATGTAATATTTCCTAGTTTGGTTGGTTTTTATATTACAGTGGATTTGTTTCAACCCTGATCACCTAGTAAAAACTTGGGATCAGAAACTTTGTTAGACATGCAACAAAAATAATTTTCACACAAAAATGTTTTTGACTTATACATAATTGCAAACAGTTATATGACATAATTACATGACAGCCCCTCAAGCTTACCACAGTCTTGACTGCCTGTGAACAAGCCTCAGTATACAGGCATCAGAATTTTTACCATTATTAACAATGAAAATAGATATTTTCATTATATCAAATGCTTAATGAAATCATCCCTCCATAACTTTCTTTTAGGGTAAAGCATAAATTTCAGCCCAGATTATTTTATATATTGTAGAGTTATAAAATACTACAAAATCATTAAAACTTCCAGCTTGCCAAGACTCCACACATCTCCTATTTCTGGTTTTTCAAGTGATGTTTTGCTGGATTCTAACTGGTTTTACATCCTTTCTTCATAAAAAATTTTTTTGACCTTTATTAATATTCCCCAAATGTATTCCACATCTTAACTTCCTATTGTGGAAAAAAAGTTTAAGTCATATGTCTTCCATTATCTTCAAATCTGTAATTATTGAATAATACATCTAACTTTTCTCTTTCTGAACATTAATAGGTTGGCATTCACTTAGATTCTCATTATAACGTATTGTCTGTTAGAGTCACTTGACATAACTCTCTCTCAATGCAATAAATTCAGTTTATTTTTCTAATATTGATTGGCTGCCATCAGGACACAAACCTTCTGAAAGTTACTGAAAAACAGAAGTGAAATGAAATAAAAACTCCAGAAAATGTATTAAGAAGCACTAAAATAACAGAATAGAAACCATATTATTTACATGTTTTTATTTTATTTCTGCTCTTTTTACTTGAAGAATATGCAAAACCACCTAGCTGACTCTTTAAAAAAGCATAAAATAGCATGCCTGCCCCTGGAGAAGGAAATGGCAAGCCACTCCAGTATTCTTGCCTGGAGAATCCCAGGGACAGAGGAGCCTGGTGGGCTGCCGTCTATGGGGTCACAGAGTTGGACACGATTGAAGCAACTAAGCCGCAGCAACAGCCTCTACTCCTCTAAATTCTTTATTATAGTTTGACACTGAACACTGCTTCCATCCTATCCAATTTCATTTTGCTTATATTCAGCGGAAAATTTACACTAGTATCCTTAACATAACAAAGCAATTTTAATTTCAAACCTATGGCATTTTCTTCTCTTTCACCTCAGCCCCTAATTATCATTTCATATCAACGTAACAGGAACTTCAAATTAATGTCATTAATCAATCACCACTATCTAATATCACTAAGAATCCTGAAATTTTATTTCCTACAGGTTTTATAATATATAATTTTATCTTAAATCCATTCACAAGATTAATGGTAAAGCCAAGACTTCTGTTCTTGAAATCCCACTGAAATTTTCTATAAAATAATAAACATTCAGTGTATGATAATATAAGAAGCCACTCTCCAGTTCTCAGATCCTGGAAAAGGTTCACCATTCTTTCTTCTACACTAGGGTCTACACTGTGCCTTTCTACACTAGGGCTTCTTCCCCTTTCTTACTGCAAACACAATTCCTCTCTGAGCAAATTTCCCCACTATTCAGTTCTAAATATAGCACAAAATAAACTGAAAACTTTAAGCATTTCTTTAACCTTCTGTCTTTAAATCTCCAGTTGTTCCTTTTGGGCACCTCTCACTTCCTTCTGACCCCATGTCTGTGGCAAATATATATAAAGAACGTATACATATGTTACATGAATCACATCTTTGTGGACCTAACTTCTTTAATAGTACCCTCAAAAAAACTAACATGAATCATAATCATGACCAGAGTACTGAATAATTCGGGAATATTTCATTACTGATTTCATCTATTATTTGAAGATGAGTAGAAAAAAGTTTTTAATGGGAGAAAAACACACACTAATTCAAGTCTACACACAGAGTAACAAAATCAAGCTGTGGTTTCAAAAGAGATGCTAACATAATAGAACAGTGAATGAAAAGTTAACCTTTGTGCCAAAATTTTTAAAAATGTATTTTGCAAAGATATATATATGTGCAATACCCTCACTTACGTGAGTCATTGACTAGTATCTTTGCTTCATGATGTCATATATTTCAGTTTAAGTTTGGGGGTCCGTTTTATAATTTTGATGATTTTTTCTTATGATATTATTTAATTTTCAATTTTTCACAATTACTTTCAATAAAAGATTTTTATTATTTATGAATTATTCAAACTCAACAGTATAGAGCTCAGAGTCTTAGCTTATTTATTCAAATATTCCTGATAGTCTTTTTTCAAAAAAAAAAAAAAAACTGAAAATAACTATGCTAAATAGGGCAGGGACTCTCAGAGAAAAATCAACAAATATTCACTTCTTGATTTCAGAATTTTGCTCCCCTGCTTCAGTAGGTCCATTATTAGAACTTGATTTTAATTATTCATTAACAAAGAACAACTTATTGTAGTTTATCGATTAAGAACAGTAGCAAATGAACAACTTAAGGCCCCCAAAGTGTTACCACCCTGGTACAGGTCAATAGAACTAGGCAAACAAGAGGCCAATTCAAGAGTTCCTGCCCAATTTCCTTCCACAACCAGGTCTTTATGAGCAAGCATTCATGGAAAAGATCCTAGAAAAATAAACTGTGGAAACATTTCAGCGACTTAATTGAGATTTTGCAAGGCTCTCAAAGCCTGCATTGTTTCAGCCCACTCTCATCAAAGACCATGATTCAGCTTTAGAATCGGTGCTATTCAAATCCTGCTGCATTAGCCATATATCTTAGGAATTTACTTCCTAATTATGCAGTATGTCCTATAAACACTTTTTTTGTTCTGTCATTGGGTGACATAATATTTTAAGCAAGTAAAGCGAATGGGTTTGATCATTATTATGAAAAGTTCTTCCGCAACACATATCAAATTTATGTTATGGGAACACATTGTGTTTGTGGTCTAGAAACTTTCATGATATCCAAATGAATTTATTACTTACTATATTCCCGAGGAAAAAGATATGTGTCTAAATGACCTTGTATCTAATGGCAAAACTGCTGCTCCTCTATTTGAAATATAGGGGATGTTGAAAAAGCAATGTCATAGTTTCTCTAAGAAGTGAGAAAAGTGTAAGAAGTGTAAGAATTCTTCTGAAAAGAGGAAGCATTAAGGTCACAACTTTGATTTTATCTCTGTCTCTGAGGAAGGCTAAAAACAGATTCAAAGAACACAAGACTGAACTCATTTCAAGGCTGAAGAGTCACTCTAAAGTGCTTTTTTCTTCAGAGTACTACCAGAAGACTAGGATATGTGCTGACCTGGATCCCTTCTCTTAATATCTGGCGAAAAGAAGACAATGAAAATTGTGCTTCATTTATTCACTTCACTCATCTAATTTTTATTTTCATTATAAATTCATCTTAATCTTAAAAATTGGCTAAATTAATTTTACGGTCTTCCCAAGAAATGTAGACAGAGTAGAAAACATTCTGTTATCTAAAAATAATCAAAAATAATTTAGAAGCAAAATCATTAGCTAGTTGCAGAATATTCAACTCTGGAGCACTAAGTTCAGAGCAATAGTATCATGAAAGTATTTGTCCTTAGTTGTTGCTTTTATCTGCCTCAGATTCAGTAATTATCATAAATTACTACATTTTCTAATGCCCAATAGTATAGCACATTCCACTCAAAATATGTCACCAAACCACCAACATTGCATGATGCTTTTTGCCTCTAGGTGATAGTGATGTTAACCATAATACTCAGTAGTAATTTAACCTGTCATTCACACATTTTAAAGTTGCTATTTTGAGTGGTCTTTGATGTAATAAAACATTACGTGTTACTTTCCTTTAAGAAAGAAAAATCCAGCATGTTGAGTAAAGGCTAATTGGAAAGAAGACCTAGCAAAATGACTATGTAGTTGACTTACCCAAATGGTAAATCTGGGAAAAGTTAATCAGAAACCACATTATCAACTTGTTTTTTTTTTTAATATTTGCACCATATCAATAAGAAGAATGAAATAGAGTAAAGTTATTGCTTACATATATAGTAGTGATAATATCCAGAATACATCTCAATTTCTTCCATTATTACTATTCTAATACCTTCATTTTTGGATTCTGAGTACACGTATTCAATGTGTTCATGTGTGCTCAGTCATCTAACTATTTGGGACCCCATGGACTGTAGGCCACCAGGCTCCTCTCTTCATGGAATTTTCCAAGTAAAAATACTGAAGCAGGTTGTCATTTCCTTCTCCAGGGGATCTTCCCAACCCAGAGATCAAACCTGCGGTCTCTTGCGTCTCTTGCATTGGCAAGTGGATTCTTTACCAGCTGAGCCACCTCCAATGCCTTCATTTTTGGATTTTGAGTACAAGTATTCAATGTGTTTACTAAATATAATCCAAGCAAGTTATGAGTGACATAAACAATAAATGGTCTATTTACATAGGTGTATACACAACACATGGCGGCTCAGTAGTAAAGAATCCGCCTGCAATGCAGGAGATGCAGGTTCCATCCCTGAGCCAGGAAGATCCCCTGGAGAAGGAAATGGCAACCCACTCCAGTATGCCTACCTGGGAAATCCCATGGGCAGAGAAGTCTTGAGGGCTACGGTTCATGTGGTTGCAAAAGAGTTGGACACAACTTAGTGACTGAAAAACAACAACAATACACAACACACACATATACACTAAATGACTAGAAATTGCATTCTAACCGATTTTATTTTGAGGTATAGATTAGTAATTCAATAGTGATGTAAGAATCCAACAAATGTGCTGCATTTTTCTGTTTTCAGCGTTTTTATTCTAATGAATTTGAGACTACCGAATATACCAAAAAGACAGGACACATTTCATTTCTTCTCTAATATAATATCATACTGAATAAAGTAACTGACAGATAGAAGGAAAGTGATGATCTGTTTATGACTGAAGAAAATGAGCTAACGATACACCATTAGATAATTAGGATAGGTAACTGACAGCTGGTAACTCTGGAGTGACTAAGTTCTTTCTAATGACAGCCAAACAGACCAATCAATGAATAGCTTAACCCTATAATCATCACTGCAGATGGTGACTGCAGCCATGAAATTAAAAGATGCTTACTCCTTGGAAGGAAAGTTATGACCAACCTAGATAGCATTTGAAAAGCAGAGACATTACTTTGCCAACAAAGGTCCATCTAGTCAAGGCTATGGTTTTTCCAGTGTTCATGTATGGATTTGAGAGTTGGACTGTGAAGAAAGCTGAGTGCCAAAGAATTGATGCTTTTGAACTGTGGTGTTGGAGAAGACTCTTGAGAGTCTCTTGGACTGCAAGGAGATTCAACCAGTCCATTCTGAAGGAGATCAGCCCTGGGATTTCTTTGGAAGGAATGATGCTAAAGCTGAAACTCCAGTATTTTGGCCACCTCATGCAAAGAGTTGACTCATTGGAGAAGACTCTGATGCTGGGAGGGATTGGGGGCAGGAGGAGAAGGGAATGACAGAGGATGAGATGGCTGGATGGCATCACTAACTCGATGGACTTGAGTCTGCGTGAACTTCAGGAGTTGATGATTGATAGGGAGGCCTGGCGTGCTGCAATTCACGGAGTCACAAAGAGTCGGACACGACTGAGCGACTGATCTGATCTGATCTGATAATCCTTCCTCCCTCATTCCAGCTCTCTCTGTCTCTCTTTCTCTCTCTTTCCTCTTTACCAATGGTGGAAGTCATCACTTTATCTTTTTAGTGATGTTAACCATTGTTTACTACACATTCTTAGTTTCTTTCTCTGATATTTTTTTTTTTCCATAGACTTGTCACACTGAGTAGATCCCAAGACCCGTTTTTCTAAACTCAGCTCTTATCTCATACTTGGCCTTAAAAAAATTCTCATGCCTCCTCCTGATCTCACTCCTCAAAATGGTGCTATTGATTCCAGTTCTCTGTGTATAGCCATTTCTCCCTCTTGATATACAGTCACATGATTCTAGTTCACTGACATAATCTCCAACTAAAGAGCTTTAAAATTCAGATGCATCATTTTCCCCTATGATGATTTCTGCTGCATGAATTCCTCAGTTTTGCTCAAAAGGCCACAGTCAGCTCTAACTGATATAGGGAACTCCTCTATTTCGCTAGATCAATGTGAAGCCATCAATTAAGTCAAAATGTTCAGCATTAATGATTTCTTCTTAGAATCTCTAAAGTTCACTCCTTTTTCATTCCTAGTACCATGACTTAAGCAACTTAGCATGCACGCACGCATGCCTTATCACAGTAGTGAAAAATACTAGGATGTTTCACTTGGTTTACTGCAAGAACCTCCTGACCAAAGAATTTTTCTGTCAGTCTACTTCCACTTGGATCTATCCTGCATATGATTTCTGTTTATCTCCGTATACAGTGCTTTACACTCCTTATACAGTGTAAATGTACATATTTACACATGGAATAGAGTTTAAAGGCAAAGATTCTGAAAGCACATTGCTTGGGAATCCATGCATGCCAGCTTCAGCTTTCACACTTTTATTAATCTTGTAAAAGTTACCTGATACTTTGTTCCCTATTTCCTACCTACTACTTAAGGTTGTTGGGAGAAATGCATGGGTTAATACAGGTAAAGCAATTTGAAAAGTTCTTAAGACAACTGTTCAATATATGTCTACTGTTATTATTGGGGCTTCCCAGGTGGCACAGGGATAAAGAAACTGCCTGCCAATGGCACCCCACTCCAGTACTCTTGCCTGGAAAATCCATGGACCGAGGAGCCTGTTAGGCTGCAGTCCATGGGGTCGCTAGGAGTCGGACACGACTGAGCGACTTCACTTTCACTTTTACTTTCATGCGTTGGAGAAGGAAATGGCAACCCACTCCAATGTTCTTGCCTGGAGAATCCCAGGGACGGGGGGGGGCCTGGTGGGCTGCTGTCTATGGGGTCGCACAGAGTCGGACACGACTGAAGCAACTTAGTAGCAGCAGCAGCAGCCAATGCAGGAGATTTGGGTTCCATCCCTGGGTTGGGAAGATTCCCTGGAGTTCAATTCAATTCAGTTCATTCGCTCAGTCGTGTCTGACTCTTTGCAACCCTATGGACTGCAGCACACCAGGCTTCCCTATCCATCACCAACTCCAGTATTCTTGCCTGGAGAATCCCATGGACAGAGGAGCCTAGTGGGCTGAGCAGCTGAGCATATATGCACACACTGTTACTATTATCAATTTTGTCATTAAAACTTTTAACATCTTCCTGTACACAATGTGATAATGCCCAAATCCGTTAAGCTGGCATCAAGACCTGGACAGTCCGGGCCCTGTTAGTGGCCCAGATTCAATGAACAGTATTTGCTAACAAGAATGCTCTTGTCCAGTCAGAGTGAAGTAATAAAATATACTTGCAAGTTATGTTTTCATTCTTGCTGTTACTCACTGATGTTTCTCATTTCACTTAATGTTTCTTTTTGTGTCCATCTTTATTGCTCTTTCTTTAATGTCCTACTTAAGTCTTATTTGTTTCCAAAGAGAGTGAATCAGGTAAGCATTTCTTACGGCCCAAAATTTCTTAAAAAGGGGGTTCCTTATACCCGAACAGAGCTGTGTAACCCATCTTGCAGTTTAATAATGCACATTACTTAATTAATATTACTGTGCTAATAATAATCTGTGAAGTCCTACAGTAAACAGCTTTTATTAAACACAGTATCAAAAATTTTATTTGAAGATGAAATGGTTTTTCCTTCTAGAAACAATTAGATCTCGGGACATGAACATTCCAGAGTAAAGAAATGAACTGTAAATCTTTAAATTTTTGAAATGTGTTGAATTCATAATTTCTCACTATAATTCTAAACTTCAAAAGTGAGTTCAGGTAAATCCTAGAGAATTGAGAATGTGAAACATAATTTTCGATCAAGTAAAAGCTTCAACATAACATATGGTGCACTAAAATATGTTTAATAACATTTAATGAAGTATACTTCTGACTTGTGTTACTATATCAGTTAAAAATTTTGGAAGTACAGAAAAAAATTTTTTAAACTTTCTTTTAGTAACCATAAAAATACCTGACCACAATTTTCAGTGTAATTATTTTGCTGTATCTGATGGCAATCAAAGAAATATAATCCAATATTTATTAAAGTTTTATTTAAGCTTCCTTATTCATGGATTGATTTCATACAGACTCTTAGTCAATAATTCTATGCCTTTTGGAGACATTCGCCTTCACCCTAATTTCCAGGTCCTGTCTTGTAGCTAGAAAAAAAAATCCATCTTTATTTCCATTATATAAGCTATAAACTGAAGCAAAGAGAAGAAAGAGGTTTAATGAAATCTGGATTGACATTCTCTTTTAAATAACTGATTCAAACATTGCTGCTCACTAAAAATGTATATACCTTGTTATTAACTCAATTAAAAATAACTGCAATCATGCAAAGACAATTATTAGACAATTAGAGCTGTTAAGAGAAAAATATTCTTCATAAGTTTTTATGAATTTTCATTTAATTTTATTCTCATTAATTATACTTGATGTTAGAATAGAAGGCCATTTTTATCCAAGTAATTATTTGTGTAACAGTAACCAAACATGCGGAGAAGGCAATGGCACCCCACTCCAGTACTCTTGCCTGGAAAATCCCATGGACGGAGGAGCCTGGTGGGCTGCAGTCCATGGGGTCGCTAAGAGTCGGACACGACTGAGTGAGTTCCTTTTCATTTTTCACTTTCATGCATTGGAGAAGGAAATGGCAACCCACTCCAGTATTCTTGCCTGGAGAATCCCAGGGACGGGGGAGCCTGGTGGGCTGCCATCTATGGGGTCACACAGAGTCAGACATGACTGAAGCGACTTAGCAGCAGCAGCAGCAGCAGCAACCAAACATGAACAATGGAAATAACATTTTAAAAACTAAGTAAATATTAATCAGCCACACTTGTATCTAAATTTCCAGTAGTTTCCTAACTGTCTGTATCAAAATATCCCACAAGAAGAGTGTGTTTGCATTTCATGTCTATAATTACAATACTCTGCTAGACTTTGTTTTCCACCTGGGCAATACTTGATTCTTGCAAGACAAGAAACACAATTTGAATTCCATCTATATTTTTGCGGGCACAACAAATTTTGGGAAAATAGCTAAAATATAATAGTATCAGGTTTAAGACATCAATCTCTCACATAAAATATCTGCAACTTTCTAAATGGAAAAGTCTTTTCTTTGGGTTTCCCAAATTCTCCCTGACATGTTTCACTGCAAAAAATTTTAACAATCAAAAGGCAATTTTATTAGACATATAGTTATTAAAAATTAAAATGATCTTACTATCCATCTATAAATATTTTATATTATCAAGTAAATGTTTATCTTTAAAGGCCAAGTTAGTTTTATTTTCTTAATGCATTAAAACAGACCACTAGAGGGCAAGCAACACTCTGATCTCAGTTATAAACAAGCAAATTGAAACAGCTCTTTAAAATAACTAGTTATAACTAATGCTCATTCTTTTTTTCCTTCTTTCTTTGTTCTTTCATTCAACAACTATTTTTTCAGTGCTTACTGTGTGCCAGACACTGGGAATCCAGAATTAAAGCAATCAAGTATGGCTCTCTCTATCTTTGCATCTCTTTCTCTTCATATACACATATGCACATATATTTGAAAAATAGTTTTAATACATTCCTTCAGTGTTTTTTACCCCTTCACAATATCTTACTTTGAAAATTGTATAATATATATACAGTGTGTTATAGCAAAATGAAAATTCAGATTTAGCAGATAAGTTGTAGTAGAGTAACATGCATGCATGCATGCGTGTGTGCTAGGACATGTCGCCTAAGTCACTTAGGTCATGTCCAATTATTTGCAGTCCTATGGACGACAGCCCACCAGGCTCCTCTGACATGGGACTCTCCAGGCAAGAAGACTGGAGCAGGTTGCCATGCCTTCCTCCAAGGGATCTTCCTGACTTAGGGGTCAAACCCAGGTCTCTTGCTTCTCCTGCACTGACTAGTAGGTTCTTTACCTCTAGCACCACCTGGGAAGCCCTTATTAGTAGAAGCATTAGTATTAGTAGAGGAATGTTACTAGTAGAGTAATGTGGACATCGCCAAAACTGAAGAGAGCAGCTTTTGGTATCAAGCTTACTTATAGCCCATAGAATGTTCTACAACCCTATACAAAGTCTGCCTCAGCGTTTTCCTAAGTTTGTCTCTTATTTTATTAGGTAGTCAGGAAAAAAATGGATATATATGGAGAAAAGAGGTTGAGCCTTTGTCAGAGACAATTCAGGGCCAATGCCCCAAGAAATGGGAGGAATGATTTCATAATTTCTGTTGAATATAAAAGAACACTGACACCCTGGGGATACTGGTTCAGAAAGACAGAAAGAATATCTGGGAAACTCTTTGAATGATATAAAAGCTAATAATTTTGTGGTTCATCCAAGAGAAACTCCTCATAATTCTTGATAATTGAAGGCAGATAGTCACTGATGACTTTGTTAAATTAGCAGGAGCTGAGTTCCAGGGAAGAAGCCAAACCCAAGAACCACAAAGGAGAGGTTAGTAATACAATACTTTTTTTTCAATTCTGTTCACATATGTGTGTTTTCTCTAACAAGAGATTGCTATTAATTCTTGTTCATCTCAGGTTCAGAGTGTTTTCAAACCTCAGCGCTTTCATGGCATGCTAGAATTTCAGACAAGCTCTGCCAAATAACTAAGGAAAATGGAATCTGCCTCTCTCATGACAAAAACATGGCACGCAGAGCTAGTGCTCTGTTAGATAGTCAACTTAATTGAATTATCCTGGGATAAAAAAGCCCCAAATGTAAAAGCTGATTGAGAAATATTTAACCACTAAACAACAATCTGCCTGAAAGGCAGGAGACTCAGGTTCAATCTCTGGTTTGGGAAGATCCCCTAGAGAAGGAAATGGAAACCCACTCCAGTATTTTTACCTAGAGAATCCCATGGATGGAGGAGCCTGCAGACAACGATCTACATTTGTTTAGCAAGTGGTTTCTTCTCTTAATATTTTCACTGGTTCATTCCTTCAGAAGATATGTACAGAACTCCCAGAGAAGCTCCACGTACAGCAGATCTGTTGTCTTGTCTGCATTCTAGAGAGAGAAGCTGCATTGTCTTCATTAGATGCACAAGATATAAACTGATCAAATGGTACCTGGTCCCTCCCTTTGAAGGGTTTCTTGTCACGTGTGAGAGAAAGACAGGGATTCAGAACCATGCAATGGAAAAATCGAGAAAAACAGCAATAGGTACTATGACTGTCAAAGGGAAATGATGGGAGTTTTCTTCTGAGTAGCTGGGCAGGGATGGCTGGAGATAACATTCTGGGCATTGTCTGGAAGATGTGAGGGAATGAGATTGCTTTGTCAAGTTCTTCCTGTTTGGGAAGAAACTTGACAGATAAGTGATGAATATCTGTTAGACAAGAAGGAAGCAAGATGCCAGGAATTGGCACCAAGTGGTTAAAAAGCATAGCGATCCAATAGAATATTGAAATATAAATGGGGCTGGAAAAGAGGGCAGGAGGCAGGACCAGAATATGAAGGACCTAGCATGTTCCATGACTACAAGGAATTGTATCTTCATTTAATTGATGATAAAGGACCATTTTAAGATTTAAAGTAGAGAGTCAAGCTTGAACTTGATGAAGGAAAATGTGAAAAATAAGACTAAAGTATGAAAAATCATTATTTTTGCTTTTCACATGCACAAAAAAATATCATGATGAAAGTATGAAAAACATACTGGAATCAGGAAGTTCTTCCTAAGCTTTTGACAGAGAAATTGGATGGACAATTTTCAACCAAGCATGGAGAATTTCTCATTCACAGCTAGCAACTGTCTAATCCTCTTCCTGTAGACAACGTGGTGAGGGAAACTGGGCATGAATAGTCCACACATAAAATAAAGCAATGAGAGAACATCACTTTTCCTCCTCAAAATCTTCCAATATTCAAGTCACCTCAGGGAGGAAATTTTCATATAAATATCTAGATGATTCAAGTACATTTAAATTGACATTTGCTTATACACAAAAATAAAATCTCCTAAAATTAACCATTTTTCACATTTCAATAGTGTTTAAAGTTTCTCTACCTGAAATTATACTTGCTAATGACTATATAAACTAGACTTTTAACTTTTTCATGCCAGCTGCATAGGCAACTGCTCAGGTATCTATCAGTACTACCTAAAAGCAATTTTGTTTTTGTTCTTATAAATTAGATTAAAGCAAAAATTAACTTTTCAGGCAATAAAAATCATTTCTCAGAAGTGTTGACCAAGAAAACTAGTCAGTATTTTCAAGGGCATAAAAAGCTTTCACAAATTAATTAATCTACCTTATAGAGGCCATATATATATGTGCTTTACTCACCAGCAAAGGTGTCCCTCTGGAAAACATAAAACATCTATTTTCTTGGTAGAGGTTGGTGTCATGCCACCACAACTGGTTTGACAAACCTAGTTCTTGTCATGGTGCTAAATAAGTAAATCACACTGAATGGCCAAGGCTAAAAGCAAAGTGACAGTTGACTGTGACTGCCATTAACCGTGGATCACATCCCGGCATGTAATGCAATTACGTGGCAGGAAACAACTAATGTGGGCTGCTCTGGTGGGAGAAAGGCGAAAATATTGAATTTTTCTTTGTAATCTACTTACATCTTACAATGGGGGCATTAGTCAGATTAAGGTTCAGAATGCCAGGCACACACAGACCTGGTGTGCTAAGTGGTGGCTCCATTCATAATGTGATAAGAAGTAATGGTTAGAGAAACAAATACATTACAATCCAACTGCATCAGGGAGCAATTTTCTCTCACAAACTTCCCTTTCTATAATAGTATCTCAGGATACAGACTGAAATCTTTTAGAAACATAAAGATCTGCCAGCCTTACTATTTTTCAGTACTACTTATCCTTCTCCTTCGAAGCAGACTCATCATACTGAAATTTTAATATTAATTCATATTAATTTCTTCACAAAGTTAATCATGTGTTTATCAAGACAGACGAACCAAATGGTATTGAAATGTTCATCTCAATTATCTTTTTTCTTACAGCTGAATATATTAAATAGATCACACCAAATTTAAAAGAGTAACAGGCAATGTGGGAGGCTGAATAAGGCAATGACTTTAGAACAACTTGGCAAATCCCCTTTGAATATTCTGGGAGCTTGAAAATCCAAACCTCAGTATGTTTTTCTTGGATGCTCAGGTACTGCCAATCATCATGACAAACCTCTTGTTTCTCCAAGCAGCTTTCTGAGATTAACCAGTTTTGCCAGTCTCAGTACCACTTTTCTCATTTTTCCACAGTCTCGTTCACCAGAAGTTATGTAGACAGGAAAAATCATTCAAAAATTACGGATAGCATGTAATAACTCAAGATCAAATCTGTTTTAGATTAGCCTGATTAGTTGAGGAGTAACTCAACTAACAAAATGTGCATTCATATTTAAACAGCTATATGCAGTTTGTACACCTAAATTTTCTAAAAAATACACTATTATTTTAAGTGAATTAAGCACAAACATAAAATAAATTCAGACTTTAAAAAATATGTGACCTTAGTATGTTTTGACTAATTTCTATTGGTCCTTGCAGTGGACTGGAATTCCCTTCATGCTGGGTTAATTCTTAGGACTCTTCCAGGGGTCAAAAGACCTCTTCTCAAAAGTCTTCCTAGGCAGTCTCCACAGTTATGTTTCATTAATTCACTGTACATTTCCTTCAAGGCATTTATCACAATTGCAATTAAACAATTTTCTGTATCATTCTTTACTGTTTATCCCTTACATTACCATGAGGCAGGAACCACAGATCAGCATTATTTACACAGAAACTTTAGATAAACGTGCCAAACAGCAGATTCAGTAAATATTTAGTAAATGAGTAACTATATGAACACACAATTAGTTTTTTATATTTCTCCAATTCTAATAACATACTCTTTTAAACGTATCCAATTTCTTATTTCTGAAGCAAATAATTCTTACATATAGACAATATGGCTCAAACAATTTCTTGAGGCACTTCTCAATTTGTATGGAAAGACTAAGAGGACTATTTCTATACAGATGAAAGAAAGAAGTCAACTACTCTATAGAAGTAATATGGGAAATTAAGAATAGTTCAAGCATCAAGACTATCTCTCTTATGCAATATATACTTACTGGTATACATGGAATTACTTTACTGATTGTAATCCAATTCCTGATTATAGTACATTCATGGAACATGATCCTTTAATAAATGTCTTCTCAATAAGTTATCACAAAGGTCTTAGTGTATTATAGTTTCTATTTTACAGATGGACAAACAGTATCAGAATATTAAGGATCTGCCCAAATTTAAATAGCTGCCTAGTGACAATGACACAATGAATGCATAGCCTATATTCTGATTGAAATCCCAATGACAGAATTTGAAGAGGATTCCATAGTTTGCCCTTAGAATAAGGTATTTGTGCTTAGCCTCTTAGGTTTTCCTCCATGAGCCAAAGTTTTAGTTAGCTGAATAAAATGGATAATTAAAAACATCAAAAATTTTCCTTTATGATAGAGAAAGAAATAAATGTTAACCATGAATAATGCAGTTAAGTAACTCTAATCATCTACTATGCATAACCAATAGTCAACAGATGTTCAACATAGATCTAAGGGAAAAAACACCTTACATGTCTAACAGGATTTTACAAAAAACAACGCACCTCCAAAACCAGCAATTTTTACCAAAAAATAGTAAATTTTACCAAATTTTAAACTTTCGGAGGTCACGTTTTCCTATTCTAGGGCCGTATGGTGGCTTCAGCCAAGTAAAACTGGGCAGTTTGAGTGTTTATAGATGCAAAATGTAACCAAACAATTTTTAAATGATGCGGCACTATGCATGTATACATATATTAATTCTAGTAGTGCATACATGTGCACACAAATGTTTATTATAACTTATAAACTCTGCCTACATAGGATGACTTAAATAACAAATTAAGTAACTCTAACTGTGATTTTGGTCTGGATCATCTATGCAGAAAAACTTCATTATTTTTTTCTCAATACCAGAGTAATAATGTTTATCTATTCAATCCTAGTCCTTAAAAATCATTGCTATAGTCAATCACTTTATTTGGATTAGAATAAAATGTAATTCAAATAAAAAGTATTTGATACTTGAATAAAGTGTGATATTTCAGATTGACCCCAAAATCTAGCTCCTCACAGAATATTCTTGAATGCAAATTCTGGACTGGAGGTTCTAACTGCTGAGCAAGTGAAAACAGTACTGGTAAGGACAGAATATTCCATGGTTTGGAACAGCGTTTATTCTTTCAACCAAAACAGTCAACACTGAATATGTGATAAAGAGTAAAAACACACATGGCTCATACTTTTAGTAAACTAAACTTTAGTAAAGTTGCGCCAAATTTTCTGATTACGAAGATCAAATGCCTTCTTTGCCAAATTGGTGGACAGTGAAAACTTGGGTTCAAGTATGTGTGAACATGCAGTCGTGGTCAGTTGCCTTTTCAGAAGTGGGCACATGACCCTTTGGAGTGGAAGGAGTGATGGATTTGCAAAATCTCCTACTGCTCCCAAAGCCTTCCCAAGCACTGCCTCTAAGTCCACTGTCCTTGCAATCAAAATAACATGCTCATCAGCCTGGATAATCATTGCTACATCAATGTCTGCATCTGGTGTTTATCTCTTGGAGAGCCAAGCAACAGAAGGCTTCATTTCAACCATGCATTTTAAAATCTCTTCTTGAAATGACACTTCCTATATGCCCTAGAGGACCTAGAGTGAGTGCCAAGTTACTGTGTTTCCCATGGCACACCCACATGGAAAGCACTACGAAAAGAGGACTGAAGTTCCCATCAGGAAGGTTTATAGGCCCCACGAAGTAATGAAAGAGGGTTAAGAAGGGAAAGGATATGTACATGGCTCAGTCACTCACTAATCAGCTTCCTCTTCTGTAAATTGGGGAGTAATACCTATTTTTTCCTGACTCAAAGGAAGGTTTGAGTATGGAGGTTTGATTATGAAGGTTAAATGTAATAACATATAGAAATTGTTTTATAAATTGAAAATTAGATAAAACAACTAATAATGATACAAAATATTAAGGTGTTATTCAAATCAAGATACTAGTATCTTATTCTAACTCAGAAAATTTTTGCTTTCTCCAAATATAATTCTTACTTCTTTGAAAGTTGCACCTTCCTCATTTGTTGCTGATGTATGCTTTAATCTATGAATTATGGGATTTCTAAGCTCCAACATCTTATGTTTGAGTCACACTCACTACATATAAATATATGACTACCTGATATAGGATGCATAGCTCACACAATAAAAAGGCAAAAGAAGGTGTTCCATCTGTATTATAAACACACATGTGGGCATGCACCCATACACACACACACACACACACACACTGAAACTGAAAAACACAAACTTGAAACGAAATGAAAAAGGATAACTGTGGTAAAGTGTTCCTAAAAATATCATGACCAAGACAACAATTTTGAACATTAAACTACTAACTCAATACCACAAAGATATATTCTCCCAGGTTGGGATTCTGCTATTTCTATCCCTATACTAGAAAAGTATATTATGGTCATTCATAGTCATAGAAAGTTGGCATTGAGGCACAGTATAGAAAAAGGGATACCATTAAGAAGAGACATCTGGTCATTTCAGCGTGATCACATTTCTGTTAGGGAGTGCAAATACATTCTTTATGAGAATGTGCCATTGATTACATACTCAGCATTTCAGCACTGTTTCTAAACATACTGTAAATTATGTTAAGTAACTCATTGAGTCCCTAATTTAGCTTTTTCCCTTTCAAGCAGAAAGATAATGTTTGGTCCAAAAAAGAAAAACCTCATAGACAAATCACATTTATAAACTCTGCAAGTGATGTGAGTGATGTTGAAACATCTGGGAGATGTTAGAGACTGCATTAACTCTAATCATGGATCACATTATGGCAGAGTTTTTTTTTTTTTCCTTAATGAGGAGAAGAGACTGAGATAGTGAATGTGTTACTCAACATAACCCTGAAGTCCTTGTCCAAGAACTGATAAAGCACTGGAAGACGGCCTTGCCCCACTCCAGAACCACAGCCACACAAGCTCCTTTATGTTTGGCCTACGTGTCACTGGTGATGGTGTCTGAAAAAGCAAGGCCCATTTTCTCACTGCAAATAAATCACTGACTACCCAGCATCCCATATTTACACTGAACAAGAAGATGAACTTTGTTCTCTTTCTTCCAGCAACACTTCATTCATCTGTTAACTGACTAACCTAAAGAAGCAGTTACTGCAGACTCAGTATACAATGATAAGACTGAAGCTCTTTAAACTATAACATACACAGAAAAACCCATTTAGTAATTATGCTACAAAATATAGTTAAAATATTTTAAAATATTGACTTGAAATATGGACATTTATAGGGAAAAGCATATGAAGTTTCAATGTCATGTATATAAATATGGAAGAAGGCCTAGAAAATAGCTACAGCTGTAGTAGCTCACCTTGGAAACACTCTCATCATTTTCAATATGCAGAAGAACCATCTCACTTTAAAAACTGCTTTTCAGCCATTTAATCTATAAGAATTATATTTTTATTTCATTTATAAAAAAGCAATTAAATAAAATCTATTTTGTGTAGAGTTTACTTAGTGACTGAATTCAAAGAAGAATTAAGTGGATTAAAATATGACTATCCTTTTTATGAAGTTGTTTTTCTTAAGGTATAAGACCTTATAAACAAACTTATGTAATTTTTAAAGGAGGCACAGATGAGGCTCTAGTGAGAGATATAATGTAATATTTAAATATATATTTGCAACAAACAAAATATATTGACTTGGGTGTGTTAGTAATAGAGAATTAGAGAGACTGGTTTAGAGTATTATTTCCCAAAGCATCTCATTTGAAGTTCATTTTGAAGCTGAACAAGAGTGAAAGAGAAAGAAAGAAAGAGAGAGAAGTCTGGCTAGAGAATCAACTCCTGTTTTCCAAGGGTTACACACTATGGGAAATGTAGCTTCAAGGTTAAATCAACATTTGGGAAATGTGGCTTCAAAGACGCAGAGAAATAGGAGTTAAAGAGAATTTTATGATGATGCTTGGGTATACTGTTAAGCTGCAAGCAGCTAGTTAACCAAAAAAAAAAAACCATTCTAGGAGAGCAGTAATTGACACCCGAACCCATGGAGACGTGGGACTGGTGCTTGGCTTTAGAGCGAGGCCTGCATGGTTTGCATCCCCTAGAGAAGTAAGAGTCCATTTGAAGGGAGAAACTAGAGATCTCCCTTCAGGCCATCATACCACCCTGTCATTCCAGAGTGATTAAATGATTTCTCTCTTTTATAGACCATAAAATAGACTTAAGATTATTCCATCACGGCTACTATCGCCATTACTTACACACAATGACCCAAAGCACTGCTTCACTTACTAGTTCAGAAAACTTCAGAAAAGCAAACATAAATACAACCCCCTTAAACATATACACCCATGCACACACACATACATTTTGTTTCTTTTTAAATCCTTTTCTTCACCAAATGCTGATTGAGGCAATATTTTGACTGGAATTCACTGGAGTAAAGGGTTTTTTTTTTTTTTAGTAAACAACTTAGTCTTTTATTTGCCCAAGGCCAGCTGTTGCAAGCACTGAGACCCCAAGACTTCCAGAAGGGATGGGGGTTGGTGAACCATCCTGCATCCCAGGCACTGCCTGCCCCATCCTGCTTCCTGCAGGAGTTGGAAGATTGGATAAAGTGTACTATCAAGTATCTCTTCAATTGTGTGTGTGTGTCAGTTGCTCAGTCGTGTCCGACTCTGCGACCCCATGGACTGTAGCCCACCAGGTTCCTCTGTCCAAGGGATTCTCCAGGCAAGAGTACTGGAGTGGGTTGCCATTTCCTTCTCCATGGAGTAAAGTATTGATACAATCAACCTACCTGCCTAATTGTCTCACAGCAAACATTCCTATATCAATACAAGTGATGGAATTAATTGAGGGATCATTCAATAAATGTCTTAATTTTTCAGAATGCATAAGGAAACAGAAAGAGGAGACTTTTATGAATTTCCCACTTCTTTCACTGCCTGCCCTACTTTACCTTCAAACCTAAATTGCAAACATAACTGAAGGTATTTTTGCCTTGAATAGCTACTAATATCTGCATCTTTAATATAACTTACTTATAAAGAGCTTTGGAACATGCTGACTTTATAATGAAGGAGCTCTACTCCCAGCAGAGTCATTAACCTAGGCATCACCAGTGCCTGAACCACTAGGAATCATTAAAAACTATTCTATTATCAATGCCAAGATAGATTTTTAGCCTTTCAGACATGCTGAGGTATATAGGGATCTCTATCAATCCCCCCAAACACTGAAATGGATAAAGAAACTGATGCCTCCAGAAAGGTAGAATGACTTGCCCAAAGTTACAGAGCTTCCCAGGTCTCTAGATACTGAATCTAGAAAGAGATCTAGATCTCTTCATAGATGGCACCATTTCTACATATAGGATATGAAATACATTCGTAGGTGTATTGCTACTTTGTTGTGTCACTGTTCTAAGATACTACAATTAACTCAAGAAAAAAAGTTTGTTGTTATTTCGAGTAAGGTTTAAACCTAATTCAACATTTATCTTTTTCATTTTTATAATTAATTGATTCACTGTATTTGTTCTGGATGTGTTATTAGAGTGGTGCAAAAGTTATTACAGTTTTGCATTATTGAACCTTGATATTGGAATATATCCTTAAATAAATATGGTTATATCATACATAATTTTAATGCACATTTCTTGCTTTATGTTTTTTGTTAATGAATTATTACTTGCTATTTATTTTAGATTATGTATCTTAGATAATATTTTAGACTGTAGAAATGATGTTAGACAAAAAGCAAATTTGAGTGATTTTCTTTTCAAGTTCAAAATTTGTTGTAAAACAGCAAATAATCACAACATTAACCACACATTTGGCCAAGGAACTGCTGAATGTACAGTGCGTCATTAATTGTGGTTTAAGAATTTTTGCAAAGGAGACGGAGCCTTGAGGATGAGCCTTGAGACAGAGCCTTGACCAGCCTGGAGGCTGGTCGTTGGAAGTTGACAACAACCAATTGAGAGCCATTATCAAAGCTGATCCTCTTTTAACTACATAAGAAGTTGCCCAAGAACTCAGTGTCAACCATTCTATGCTCCTTTGGCATTTGAAGCAAATTGGAAAGGTGAATAAGCTCAACAAGTGGGTGCCTCATGAGCTGACTACAAATCAAAAAAGCTGTCATTCTGAAGTGTCATCTTCTCTTATTCTATGCAACAAAAATGAACCATTCAATTGGATTGTGATGTGAGATTAAAAAGTGGATTGCATAGGACAATCGGCTATGACCAGCTCAGTGGTTCAACTGAGAAGAAGCTCCAAAGCACTTCCCAAAGCCAAACTTCCACCAAGAAAAGGGTCTTGGTTTGGTGGTTTGCTGCCAGACTGATCCACTATAGCTTTCTGAATCCCAGTGAGACCATTATATTTGAGAAATATGCTCAGCAAATTGATGAGCTGCCCATAAAAACTGAGACTCCGACAGCCAGCCCTGGTCAACCAACAGAAGAGGGCCCGATTCTTCTCTGCAACATACCCAACTGCATGTAGCACAACCAACGCGTCAGAAGTTGAACAGATTGGGCTGTTTATCTGCCATATTCACCTGCCCTCTTGCCAAACTACCACTTCAAGTATCTCGACAACTTTTTGCAGGGACAATGCTGCCACAACCAGCAAGAGGCAGAAAATGCTTTCCAAGAGTTCATCCAATTCCAAAGCACAGATATTTATGCTACAGGAATAAACAAATTTATTTTTAATTGGCAAAAATGTGTTGATTGTAATGATTCCTATTTTGATGAATAAAGATGTGTTTGAGCCTAGTTATGAGGATTTAAAATTCAGTCTGAAACAGTAATTACTTTTGCACCCACCAAATAGTTACTATACCAAACTCCAAAATATAGAATAGTGAAAACATGATAGAAATTTACACCTGAACTCTGATAGGAATAGCTTGATATAAAGAGATATTCAATATTTTTGGATAAATGACTAAAAATAAAACAATATGAAGCTGAGATTTTTTTGGCTCACAGAGGAAGCTACATTTAACAAACTATTTTCAGAAAAAATTTAAAAAGTAAATCACCTTTTTTGGTAATTTTTTAGCAATGATTCCCCTTTCTGTCTTGGTACCCTAAGTAGAAATATCCATGGGAAAAGTATGAGAAAGGTACATAGATCTTCATAAATTTCCCCAAAAAACTTGATTAAAAATGCTAACTCCAGAGAGAAATAATTGTTTTAAAAGTTCCTACCCATCTTTATATATCATAGAATGCAAGGGAAACCAAAATGAGTAAAATCATGCAGAGGTAAACATAATTTTCTTTTTAATTTTATCATTCAATTTGGTCTTGGCATGGTGAATGAGAAAACTGGCAGTTACAAATTATGTAATTCAACTTAATGAATATCAAACTGAAAATAAATGTCAGAAATGTGCATTTTTTCCTAGGGAAAAAATGACCAAATTTCTTCCAGTAATTTATTTCTGAAATAATTTAATATTACATACTAAATCATATTCAATTTTCCCAGATAAGCTACAAATAGTCTCTGGCTGAACAAATGCATGTGAACAAAGACATTATTTAAGCATTTTAGTAAGGTATAGTTTCAGTATTTGATTTTCAGATATTAAATTACATGTAAAACAATGTTTGGAAAATACCCTTTTTATAAAAGAAAGAAAAACTAAAACCCCTCAGTTATTCATATGTTGATAGCTTACAAATGACCAGAGACTTGAATAATCATTTAAAAAGTGCCATGGTAACGTTTTTTAAAGTTACAAATAGGCAAATATTGGAGAAGGCAATGGCACCCCACTCTTGCCTGGAAAATCCCATGGATGGAGGAGCCTGGTGGGCTGCAGTCCATGGGGTCGCTAAGAGTTGGGCATGACTGAGCGACTTCACTTTCACTTTTCACTTTCATGCATTGGAGAAGGAAATGGCAACCCACTCCAGTGTTCTTGCCTAGAGAATCCCAGGGATGGGGGAGCCTGGTAGGTTTCGGTCTATGGAGTCGCACAGAGTCAGACACGACTGAAGCAACTTAGCAGCAGCAGCAGGCAAATCTAGGTCTTTCCAAGTGACTCTAGTGGTAAAGAATCCGCCTGCTGATGCAGGAGACATAAGAGATGCAGGTTTGATCCTTAGGTCAGGAAGATCCCCTGGAATAGGAAATGGCAACACACTTCAGTATTCTTGCTGGAAATCCCCATGCACAGAGGAGCCTGGTGGGCTACAGTCCATGGGGTCAAAAAGAATCAGACATGCCCGAGCATCTGAGCACACACACAAGAAGGCAAAGCTAAGCTAGATGAAAGGCATTCTGAAAGAAGGCATGAAAGAGAGAAAGGTGTGTATAAGAGATGGGGGTAGGTGAGAGTGGTAGAATGGACTAGAAATAAGGGGAAATGAGAACGAGGAGTGAGAGAAAGATACTAAGATTTTTACAACTTCATCATTACTAGCAAGTTTTTAACATGAAAGACCACCTACCAAAAAAAAAAAAAGCAACTGGAAATCTTTTTTTTTTTTTTTTTTTTTACTCTCGGAGACTGCATTTTCAGTCAATCACTTAAGGTTCAGAGTTGAGAGTCAACCTCCCAAATCACAGTGGATTTTGTTATCACCATTAACCTTCAAAACAAAGGGCTCTTGAAATCCCCAGCAGAATTGTTAAAATCACTTCACTATTTCCATGTAAACATTTTCTTTCTTTTTCTCCCGATAGTGGATCTGTATCTACATTAGAGACTGCAGGACAGAAAAGCTTGTGTTTCAAACCATGCGTTCTCATTGTTGTTCTATTCAAATACCCCAAAGTCTTGTATACTTTCTGATTTTGAGCAACACAAGGGACAAGAACAAAGCACAAGAAATTAAAGGGTCTCTCACTTGTAGGCACTGCTGTTGCTGCTGCTAAGTCACTTCAGTCGTGTCTGACTCTGTGCGACCCCATAGACGGCAGCCCACCAGGCTCCCCGTCCCTGGGATTCTCCAGGCAAGAACACTGGAGTGGGTTGCCATTTCCTTCTCCAATGCATGAAAGTGAAAAGTGAAAGCGAAGTCGCTCAGCCGTGTCCGACTCTTAGCTACCCCATGGACTGCAGCCTACCAGGCTCCTCTGTCCATGGGGTTTTCCAGGCAAGAGTATGGAGTGGGGTGCCACTGCCTTCTTCGACTTGTAGGCACATTTTCTAGCAAATGACAGTGTATTTCAACAACACTTAAAGGGTACTCTCACGTCTTCTTTACCTGAGTTCCCTCAAAGAAGTCTGATACAGAGTTTCCTGTGCCTTTGATTCACTGAAGGACATTCGCGGGAGTCATGGAGTGAGGGGGCAGCATAGGGTAGAGGAAGAACTAAGCAAAAAAATCTGCTCTCAGCTAGAGTCAGGCTTCAGCCTTGTGGACAGGGAGCATGAACTGCCCCACAGTGTTTTTCCCACCTTGAAAAATCCTAGAAGGCCAGGCAGCTCCTGGATCAGCCAATGGCAATTCTTCAGAGAAAAGGGACAGCTGTGAGTCTTTGGCCGCCAACATCACAGCAGCTGAGGGATGCGTGCACTGGGCCAGTAAAGAAGATCAGGACAAGGAACCAACAGCATCCACTGCAGTGCCCATTCCTTAGAGACCTCCTGTCACCTCTCTTCTGATATAACTGATTATCTCTGCATGTAGCAGAAACAGATGTCAGTCTAGATAAAAAGTTTTGACTGTAGTTGAAATGAAATGTGGCTGTGCAATTAATTAGGGATATACATTGTGAAAGAATGCATGGCCACACTGAGACAGAGAGAGAGAAATAGAGAGAGAGGGAGAAAGAAAATAATAATAAAAATATTAGAAACTAATTGTTAAATGATTCTACTAGTTCCACTAAATTGACAGTGACAGTACTGTACTCAAAGTTGAAAGATCAAAATAATTAAAAGCAAAATAATTTTTGTAATTGCTTTTAAAATGATGTCAATAAAAAAATCAAATTGAACTTAGAGTCAATTAGAGTTCTAACTCCAAATACATAGCAAATCAAATTGAAACAATGTTACCTTTAGGAATAAATGTTAAAAGTATCAATCACCTAATAAGATTTTTTTAAAGCCTGAATTTCATCTCTTTTGCATGTATACAAATAATTTACTTTTTTCAAAAGAAAAATAGAAATATATGTCATCCCATCTAGGACTCAACAAAATAGCCAGCTAGAAACATTACGCCAGAGATGTGATTTAATAATCACTTTCTATGTTTAAAATAATTATTAGTATAGAAATGTAGCTTGTTTACCAGGCCAAATGTCATGTTTTATGCAATGCTATTCTTCATCTTCAGAGTACAAAATGCTTTTTAGATAGGAATAATTCAAAACAAAGACCCTGATGCTGGGAAATACTGAGGGCACAAGGAGAAGGGCAGGGAGCAACAGATGATGAGATGGTTGGATGGCATCATCGACTCAATGGACATGAGTTTGAGCACACTCTAGGAGATAGTGAAGGACAGGGAAGCCCGGCACGCTGCAGTCCACTGGATTGCAAACAGTCGGACATGACTGAATAACAACAACAAAATTCAAAACATGTCTGAAAAGCTGAATTGAAATAGACTTTGGAAAACCCTACAGATTCACAAGTAGGTTTAAATTCAACCAGTGGTGGTGAACCGTAAGTTTGGCTGTAGAGTGTGAGAGTAAAATTACAGCTGTGAATCAGACAAGGGTAGGCTAGCTTACCTTGTCTAGGGGTCTCAGTTTCCTCATCTTCAATATTTTCCTGGGATGGTGAGAGGATACCAAGACATAATGCACATATGGTGCCTTGGATGTTTTAAACAACGGCACCAATTATGATTGCTGCTTCAGGGAGATGAGAAGCATGCACTAAAGTGGAGGCTGCAACCTTCAAGCAGCAGGCAGATGTCCAAAGGATTGCAAGTTTTCTTTGACCTGTCTTGCCTGAGAAGTTTCAAATAAAAATGGAGATTTCTGGCTTTTCTTGAAAATCTGGAGGCCATAGCAGGCCCACACTCCTGTGGTAAGGACTGGAGCCTTCCATGTCAGGCAGGACCTGTGCTCTCTTGATTGGCCATGGTCCCCAGCAGTATCCATCATCCTCCACTCAGCACACTTACTCACAGAACCTCACTGGTCCCAGTAGGCACTGGAGCTTGTGACTGCTGGATTAGCCAAGGAAGAATAAGACTCAGAGGCGTGAAATATAAATCTGTGTGGGGGCAGCTGCAGGTGCAGTGCTGCACAGCAGACAGCAGCTGGAACCAAGAACTGGTGCACAGGTGTTGTACCCTCTGTCTGCATTAACACCTGTGTGAACTCTGGGCTCTATGGGCTTCTGTTTCCTCATCTGTAAAATACCTGTTCTGGGTAGGTCAAGTTTGCGAACACAAGGCAAGTCAGTTCCCCATCTGCATTTCAGCTTCTCAAGTGTTCTTTTTTTTTTTTTTTTTAAATGATGTCAAATTAGTGGGTCACTGAAGCCTGGCTGAATTAGAGGAAAGCCCTCCCCCTCCACATGCCCCTGTCAAAAGAAGACGCATTGCACACAGACTTGATGGAATACATGTGGAAGCTCAAATGCCAAAAGGAAGTATAATATACGTAATAGTAGCAATTTTGAGAATGCCCTCCCTTGTGTTGCTGGCCTCATGCATTAGTTCTAACTGAGTAAATATAACTAATTGTTTCCCCACATTTATTCTTCTTCCTCAAATACCAGTGAATGCTCAAGTACTAAAGTAATTACATCAGTTTTATCATTTTTCTTGGGTGAAATTCCAACTTTATCCTCTTAAAACTTTGCAGAGCTACCTTTTGAAACTTGATGGTTGAATATTTAATTATTATTTGTATGTACCTTTCATTCCAGAAAATTTTAATAAAATGACTTTGGTAAATTTCACAAGATAAAAAGATGTGAAGCCCATGTAGTTCAAATATGTTTCACCAAAATTTTCATTCAAGATAAGTACTGTTAAAAAAAAAAAAACAAAAACAACCTTATGCAATTCTCATATTAATGAACTAAGACTATTTCTTTTTAAAACAGGCACAATACATGGCAAATATATCACGCCTCTGTCCAAGATAGTTGTTTGGAAATATTTCTTCTTTTCAGTTCAAAAATCCATTTTGGTTCTTTCCATTGAATTTCAACACACTCTGAAGTAGACATTAACAGAGGGAAATAAACCAACTTAGAGGAGGTCACTGTTCCAGTTCTCTCTGCTTTATGTTCTGCTGCTGAGTATCTATGGGGCTGCCCAAACTGAACGTGCTCATGCCATGCATGCATGTTCAGTCATTTAGGACTCTTTGGACCCCATGGAATGTAGCTTGTCAAGCTCCTCTATCCATGGGATTCTCCATGCAAGACTACTGGAGAGCGTTGCCATTTCCTCCTCCAGGGGGAACCCAGATCTCTTGCATTTCCTGCACTGGCAGGTGGATTCTTTACCCACTGCACCACCTGGGAGGCCTAATGTGCTGACAGAGCCTCTCAAATCATATGCCCATTTAATGACAATTCTAAGCAGTAGAATGACAACTAACAAGAATGAGAAAAAGGGGCAAGACCAACCCTGGCAGAAAATATTCTAAGTCTGAATATTCTAGGTCTTTTGAAACAAATCTTGATTTTAATACTTTTTAAAATATAATCTGCTACTGAAAACAAGTTGTTTTATCCCTGATAATCCATTTAGTAAGTCATTCAAATAGGTCTCCTGAGAAAGTGAACGTGCACAGGTAAAGCACACTCTTTGAGACAGACAAGAAAGTAGCTAGTCTGATTAGTCAATTATTCTCTTCAACATCAAAAAGAGGAAATCAGTTCAAAAATTTGAAGTAAAATATATTTAATTCTAAAACCACTATGAATATAAACTAACTTTCTAACCTAGCAATTTAGAAGGTATTTCAGGATGTTGCAGTGTCCTGGTAAGTTGATTATTCATCCTGCTAAACCAGGACAATTCCAGTTTATGCTTCCAGAAATAACACTTAATAGCTTTCCCATTCATTCACAGAAATGACCTAATTTAGCCAATAATTATGTGGTCTCCCTACCTCTGTGTCATTGTAATGAATCTAGTCTTCTATTCAACATGCTGCAGATAAGCAGACATATAGGTTCAATGATAAAATTATACCTGATTTAGAAAATGCTCAATAAAAGACTTTATAATATAAAATAATATAAGTGAATATACTTTTATACAAATTTTAGTTAAGATATACTTACATTTAGGTTAGTTCAATAATGAAAATAAAAGTTTTTCATGAAGAATGGTCAGAAACAGCTCAAAAAAACTAAACTAGCATGTAATACAAGAACAAATGCATTTCTTACAATGTCTATGAAGTTTCTTAAATCTGTATCTTAAAAGTCAAAATTAAAGCCCAAACAAGTTAAGTAATCTCCACAAAATAACTATATTCCAAAAATTATATAATTAAGTCAAGTTTTTTTAAAAGTTGAATCTGGACCCTAAATGGGCCTCTCATTTTCCAAAGTTTAAAAAATATTCTCACAAGTCAATTTTGTCATGTGTTGGGGTCTCTGAAACTAATCATCTGTATTGGAAAATGATCCTACATATAGTTATATACTACCAACATTACAGACTAACAATAAAGATCCTGAAGAAAAAAGTATTTGCATTAATTCCCTTGCAAATAAAAGTAGCTGAGAATTCAATTGTAGTTTTATTAAAAGAAATTGTAGCACTGAAGAAAACAATAATAGAAATCAAAACATGTCTTTAATGCACATCTGGTATCATAGCTTTTTAGGATAAAGTTTCAAGTTAGATGACAATATTTAAAATTCAGTATAAAAACTCTAAAAATAAGTTCAAATAAATTTTTATGACAAAACTGACTGAACTCAAGTAATGAGGTCAATTTCAATTCCAAATATTTTAACAACAAAGGATAAACACACACATTAAAAACAAAATTTTGCAAATTTTACACTACTTATGACTCTTCATATTTTCCCCTGATTTTGACATTGTTTTGTACTCACTACTTAATAAATTATGTTTATTGAAAAATAATAGATTAACACGCTTTCAATCACAGAAATATACTACAAATTAAGGCTTCTGATCAGTGTTGTTAAAGTAATGAAAAACTCCAACTTCTTGTTTGGTGAGCTCTGCAACCGTAGGATTTTTGAAATATTGGAGTAGCTGTTATCCTCTGTATCTTTCTTTATAGTCCTGAAGTTGGTATTCTATAGAGCTATCAGTATATATTTATATATACATCATTTAACATAGTAAAGCATTTGTAATTGGTTTTATGATTGTTATTATCATATGTTTTAGGAAAAATGAATTGCCTGTTTCACAGTCTTATAATTAGTGGGTCAGATGAGAAAAATAGCATTCATTAAGAATTATGAGGCATTCATTTGAAAGGATATGAGGTACTTTTCTTATTAGTCTAAAACAAAATTTCTTTATATGTATTTTTGATGCCGTTATTTCAAAAACTTAATAAAGCCCTACCTCATGCTTGACTGCAACACCAAACTGAAAAATCACTTTACATTCTTCTACATTCTTTTGAACATTTTCATTTTCAAAATTCTAAAACTGGAAAATACCAGAGCTTCAGAAATATTCATTGGCATCCCATATACTGTTTACCCTAGCAACATTCTTAGTTTCTCCAAATGACAAGAAAAAAAGCATAAGAAAAGTAAAAGTGGAGATCTAAAGAGTAAGAACATTATTAGAGTTCTAAAAGTTATTACCCAGAGGGATGGTACGGGGGGGGGGGGGGGGGAGAAGGGAGGGGGGTTCGGGATGGGGAACACATGTATACCGGTGGCGGATTCATGTTGATGTATGGCAAAAGCAATACAATATTGTAAAGTAGTTAACCTCCAATTAAAATAAATAAATTTTAAAAAGTTATTATACTACCTAATTTAAGATTAATATATATCAACTTATCTATCTAACCATCCATCTATCTATATTTCCAAACATTTGTGGAAGATGTTAGGCAAACCATTCTTACATTTAAAATGTTAAGTCTAAATTTCGTAACTGTTCACATAGATCCCTCTGGCCCTTTTAATTTAAATTTACCTGAAGAATTTTAGTTAAGTATAGAAAGTGCTACAACTGACTTTGAAGTAGTTACACAGGTTGCATATGCTTAACTATCCATTTGCTCACCTTTGAGATTCATGCAAATGGTCTTCCTCCCTTTTGTATATCCTTTATAGAGAAGGGCTTCCTTGGTGGCTCAGAGGGTAAAGCATCTGCCTGTGATGCAAAAGACCCAGGTTCGATCCCTGGGTCCGGAAGATCCCCTGGAGAAGGAAATGGCAACCCACTCCAGTATTCTTGCCTGGAGAATCCCATGCACAGAGGAGCCTGGTGGGCTGCAGTTCATGGGGTCACAAAGAGTCGGACACGACTGTGCAACTACGCTTATAGAGAAGGGCAAGTATCTACTATAGCAATCCTGTACCTTCAAGCACTGACATCATTTTATAAACATCGGAGCACCAAGGAGACCATTACTCAATATCCAAACAAGTTTTAAAACATGTAAAATTCTATTTATGAAGGGACAACAAACCAGCACAACTGGACGAACTCAAACTCTGTTGCTGGGAGATGCAGTAATGTCTGGCCTAAAGTACCTTAGCTACAGAGTATGTAATAAAATAGCTAAATTTGGATTGGAGACTCAGTGTGCACTGAAGAAACGAACCTGAGACAGCAAAGGCAAGAGCGAATCAGGACTCAAGAAATCAGAAACCAGGTCTCTGTAACTTCTCACTTCCAGGCAGAGACAAGGGCTGTTAATAGGAGAAAGCCTGAGGGAAGACTTGCTCTCAGAATTGAAAGGGGAAGAAAATGGGAAGAGATGAAGAGAAAACACAACCCTGCACAACTATAACAAAACATTTCCAGCCGCTGCCAAGTTAAGTGGAAGCAGTACTTACAAAAGGGAATGAGATTTGTTGCCTTATTCCTTTCTCAAAATGGGCTGAGAGTTTATTCCAGCAGAAAGTCCTAGCACCAAATCAAGTTTATCTCTCCTTTTATCTCCTTCAAAATAGTTTTATTTATTCTGTCAATTTGCCTCCTTGTAGTTTTGTATGTTTTACCTGCAATTATTTTATCTTCCAAACAAGATTTTTAAGTTTCTTAATGTATTCTAGTCTATCTCATTTATCTCTATGGGATACTGCAATTAATACTTCCTAAATTAAATTGATCTCAGCTGTACTAGAAAAAAGTTTAACCTTTAAAAAAAGGTTAAATGAGACTATCACTTGAGAGAATATACTACATGTTGAAATAGAAATATATTCTACGTTTCACCAGCTCTAACTACATCTTTGTCCACCATGTCAATTCTAAATTTCATTAGTGAGAATGCAGGTAAGTATAATACTTGGATGCTTCGTTATCTCTATATAAATTATGAGCCCTGTGTCCAGCTTGGTTTAATTTACTCCACAATCTGAAGGAAAAGAACTCCAAATAAGTCAAAATATGCAGATAAATTTCAAATCATAAAACTATTATTCGCCTTGATTTTATCTATCTGTTTTTAGGTAATTCTTGAATCTCCCATATTTGGGTCCACTTTGAACAAAAGACTAAGGCCCTCTACAACTTACATATATATTTTTAGATGGAGCTATCTTAAGCATAATGTATCAAGTGTGACTTAAGTTTATTTTAATTTAGCTACAGAGATCTTTTCCTTCACATTTCGAGGGCTGGTCTGTCCTGGTAAATTTCCAGAATAAATCTTATGTCTTCCTTTTAAGTAGGGCAAGATCTTGACATACAACTACTGTGAGAGCTAAAGGCATTTTTGGCAAGAGCAGTGGATGACTGACTTCTCCACTTATTTTCATAGTGATAAATATATGACTGATTTCTCCCTTGTTTTCACAGTGATAAATATATGGCTAGCTTTAGGCAGGAAAACAAATATTCCCCAAAACACAAGCTAAGCACATCTGAGAATGAATGAGGTCTTACAGACATATCACGACTCCTCCCTCCTTTAGAAGGTGTTCAAGTCCACATGGTTCATTCACTCCCACAACATAAAAACAACCAAAGTGAATGTTTACTTGAAAAAGAAAAAAGGAAAAGAAAATCCCCTATTTAAAAACATAAAAAACTACCCAGGCAGTTATGTTTTGTTGGTTTTCTTTAGTCTGTCAATGCCTCATACAGTATTAATAGATTTCCTGTAAGTTAATATAAACCACAGTCTTTATAGTTTAAGATGAAAGAAAAATATTGAAATAATAGGACACTATCAAAACAACTTAGCTAAGTGCACTTCTTAAAGAGGAACTGGCATTATAAATCTACATTTAATATTTTATAACTTGATTACAAGTTTTTATTGTATATAGTTTATCATATGGATAATTATTCCTTCTAAGTACCACTCAGAAAGGATGATAATATTTTATTTCTTTTAGAAATGGCAAAACCAATACAATATTGTAAAGTAAAACAAATAATAATAATAATAAATAAATAAAATTTTTAAAAAAAGGTAAAAATTGAAAAATGCTATCACTGAAGGGTGAAATTCTGTACAATTGACAAATGTCTAATAAATTAATATATAGTAAACTAGTAAAATGTATATTAAAGGTTTAGTGCAGTCACTGAGTCATGTCCGACTCTTTGTGACCCCATGGACTGTAGCCTGCCAGGCTCCTCTGTCCATGGGATTCTCCAGGCAAGAATACTGGAATGGGTTGCCACTTCCTTCTCCAGGGCATCTTTCCGACCCAGGTATTGAACCTGGGTCTCCCGTGCTGCAGGCAGACTCTTTACTGTCTGAGCCACCAGGAGCTCCTGTATTAAAGGTTTGGTTCTCATTTAATACAGAGTTTCTTTTGTTTTTATTCTTCAAATTAGAAGATTCTTTAAATTGAGAAGATTATTAACTTATAAAATTAAAATAAAAATTTTGGTCATGTATGATTATGGAATCTATGGTCCAGTGTCATTTGAAGCCATGAAAATTCATTTTAGAAAAGCTAATTTTTCATTTGATTTATTCATGTGATACTTAATAAAGAGCAGAGCTTTTGTTTAAACTATAAACCTTTTAATAACTGAAAGTATCTAAAGTTGTTAAATTACTTCTTTTCTGAACACGGAGTCCAATCTTTCAGACTTCATATCTTGATAATACTTAGGCATATGGAAGAAGAGGTTAATTTGCATAAAAGGAATTTATTACACTTTCTTTTGTTTTCAAAGACACATTCTTTTAATATTGCTCTCAAGCCAGTTTTTATTTAGACATCTTTTGGTCTAAATTGACAGTCCTGAAAGCTTTCTTAAAGTAATATTTGCCTCTCTAAACATCTCTCTGGCATTCCATTATGGGCACCTGCTGCTGATAATTACAGGTCTGTCTCCTAACCACTTCCTCTGCTTTATGTCAAGGCAAGATTCAAGCTGCTTGATTACAAACAACTACCAGTTAAAGACCATTGCATAGCTCTCTGTGGTAATTACTCAGGGCAAGTTGGGTCTGTGTTTACTGAAGTCTTAACAAAAAAGAAGTAGTTACTTGTTATAATTTCCTCTTTGCCGGCAGTGTAGCATAATCCATAACATATTTTGGTCACCTTAAAAATGCCTACGAGAATATCTGGTTCAATAATGCTTTATAATGATACATTTCACTATATGATTTCCTAGTCTAAAAAACAAAATATCCTGCCCAAACAAAATAGATTGTGGTCCTAGCAAAAGAACTTTTAAAGAGTAGTCAATTACAGGAAGATAACTGGTTGAATATGCACTCCCAAACATTTGTTTTTGGGAGTGGACTACTCTGCCCCCTTTCCTCACCCTCTCACCTCATACTCATGGGATCATACCATCAAGTTGAATATTTGTTCTTAACACAAATTCATACTTTGAGTCCTAACCCCCAAAGATGACAGTATTAGGAGGTGAGGGCTTTGGGTGATACTTGGGTTGTGAGGGTGGAGCCTTCATGAATGGGGTTAGTGTTCTGATAAAGGAGACCTGCACAGATCCTTTGCCATACTGCCAGGTGAGGACACAGACAGAAGATTGCTGTCTGGGAATCAGAAAGTGGATCCTTACATACATGACCATGCTGCTTTCTTAGTCTTGGACTCCCAGCCTCCAGAACTATGAGAGACAAATTTCTGATGTTCATAAGTCATCCAGTTTGTGTTATTTTGTTATAGTAGCCCTAACAGACTAAGACGCATACCCTGCAAGAGCCTTATTTATTTTGTTGTAGACAGAAATAAGAAGAAATAGTCTATAGAGCAATTTTTGACCCAACAATAATCCTAATATAAAACAATTTCATCACCCAGTAGAAAATCTATTTTAATAATATTCCATATGGTAGAATTTTATAACTGAATAATCAGGTTTTCGGAGGGTTGATAGGGTGCTGGTTCAATTTGTAGGTCTCTTTAACTCCCCATGCTATGTTTAGGCAAATTGACCAAACTGGCCAAAAGTCTAGTTGTGCTCACACTGCTTACCCATCAATTGTCTGAGGTTTATTTCCTTTGACTATATGAGAATCCTTTGCCAACAAAGGTTCACCTAGTCAAGGCTATGATTTTCCTGTGGTCATGTATGGATGTGACAGTTGGACTGTGAAGAAGGCTGAGCACCGAAGAATGGATGCTTTTGAACTGTGGTGTTGGAGAAGACTCTTGCAAGTCCCTTGGACTGCAAGGAGATCCAGCCAGTCCATTCTGAAGGAGATCAGCCCTGGGATTTCTTTGGAAGGAATGATGCTAAAGCTGAAACTCCAGTACTTTGGCCACCTCATGTCAAGAGTTGACTCATTGGAAAAGACTCTGATGCTGGGAGGGATTGGGGGCAGGAGGAGAAGGGGACGACAGAGGATGAGATGGCTGGATGGCATCACTGACTCGATGGACGTGAGTCTGAGTGAACTCTGGGAGTTGGTGATGGACAGGGAGGCCTGGCGTGCTGCAAATCATGGGGTTTCAAAGAGTTGGACACGACTGAGCGACTGAACTGAACTGAACTGACAGAGAAATGAAGATCTAAACCAAGATATCAAAATAGAACAGAAGTCAGCTAGAAGAAAGGGATGAAACCTGAGGAGCGAATACTCATTCACAGCAAAGGGAAGAATAAGCTGCCATATGCACTCACTGCCAGCTTGTTAAACATATCTGAAGGATGTCCCCTTCTAGGGCTGCACTGGAACACTAGTGCCAGGTTTGGGAAAGGTGCATGCTCAGAGGAAACCATAACCACAGAGGAATACTAGGAATGGAATTAGAGGTTTAAGAACAAATATCTATGCCAACCATGTTAAGTTTAGGTCTGATTCTAGAAGCAATGGAAAGCCATCAAAGGGTTTTAGGAAAAACAGCTTTACTGATGATGTTTGTAGGATATGCCTAGCTTCTGTGTGGAGAATTAAGGGAGAGTGAGGCAGGATGGGAAGCAGGAAAAAACTTCTTTAGTGATCCAGTTGGGAGAAACAGACATATTCAAAATGTTTCAGTAATATATGTCATCTATCATAATTTAACATCATTAAAAGATTGAATGTAAGTACTTACAAACATCTAACATATATGAGACTCTGAAACAAATTAATTTTTTGTTTGCTTCAACAATTTGGCTTTCTAAACTGCCCCTACTTCCTGACAAAATAATAAATAAAAATGCATTCTGGCACAAAATAAATATTTTTAATATCAATTTTAAAAAACAAGACCTAAGTAATAACACACTAGAACTGCCTAAGACCATTTCATGTTCAGAAAATTAAAGTTCTGAGAAGCTTGTCTTTATTTAAAAAGTAACCAAACAAAAATACAGGAATACCCTAGAAGCAGGGGTTATAAATACAGTCTCATCTTTTTAATGCTTGTGGTTTTCCCCCTGGAAATCTTCAAAGAAAACTACTGCAAACCAAATGTTATATACAGCAGAAAAACCCAAATGAGCAGTTTAATCAATCATTAAAACAGTCTAGGCTGCTTCTGTTGGTTTTTTTAAATGGAATAAGATGCTATAAAGATAAGTTTTCATAATCATGTAGGAACTAAACCACGCTGTTGATTCTAGGCTTCTTATTAATTTTCTCTTTTAAAAGTGGGATGTTTCCTACAATGCTGGACTTGGGAAGTGAGGGGGCTGTGGTCGCGGAGGGTTGGAGTAAAAACTAAGTGCCTTAAACTTTGCTTTTTTAGACAAATAAAATGACAACAGAATCAATGTTCAGTGGGCTTTACAAAGTGTTTCCTGTGTATCATTTTAGTGGTGGTGTTATCCTTGTTTACTTAGTCAATGCATCTATTACATTGTTTGCTAAATATCCATAATTGCATTATTTTTGGTCATAAGTGCTTTGAGTTACAGTCTTCCTGTCAAGTTGACACATTTTGAGGAAAAAGCTCTTTATGCTTTCTTTTAATTTTACAATAACATTTAAAAGGATATTTTAAAAAAGAACAAACAAGATTATTTAATGTCACAGTAAACTAAAAACTGAACAGATTATTTAATGTTACAGTGAATTAAAAAATATAGTACTGAATGTTGTTTATAGTTAAAAGCATTATTATGTCCATTTTTTCAAAATAAAGTTATAACTTAAGCAACAGTACTTCCATTTTATAAATGTACACTGCTGCTGCTGCTGCTGCTAAGTCGCTTCAGTCGTGTCTGACTCTGTGCAACCCCATAGACAGCAGCCCACCAGGCTCCCCCGTCCCTGGGATTCTCCAGGCAAGAATACTGGAGTGGGTTGCCATTTCCTTCTCCAATGCATGAAAGTGAAAAGTGAAAGTGAAGTCGCTCAGTCGTGTCCGACTCCTAGCGACCCCATGGACTGGAGCCCACCAGGATCCTCCATCCGTGGGATTCTCCAGGCAAAAGTACTGGGGTGGGGTGCCACTGTCTTCCCGGATAAATGTACACTAGAAAACTTTTTCAAGTAAAATTATGATCTGTACTTTTTTCATTTTTCCATCATAGATACATAATTAACATATATGTCTGAGAAACTATAAGACTTCAGCTATAGTTTGTTCATGAACTAATCCATTACAAAAAAATACTTTATTACATGCAAGTGTCAATTATAAAATACATAACATTTTATGCATCTGAATTTACCTTTTTGCCTATATTATAACATGTCCCTCACACATAAAAGAACTTTGGCTTTGCTTGGAAACTTCAGTTTAATAAATTTTGCTTCTACCCTAGGATCAGTAAATGCTTTGCTTTATATCAGTAAATTTCTGATATAAGTGAAGAAGGCTGTTTCTAGTGTTCTAGAAAGAATTTTGTTGTTTGGTCGCTAAGTCATGTCCAACTCCTTTGTGATTCCATGGACTGTAGCCCACCAGGCTCTTCTGTCAATGGGATTTTCCAGGTAAGGATACTGGAGTGGGTTGCCATTTCCTTCTCCAGGGGATCTGCCCGACCCAGGGATCAAACCCAGGTCTCCTGCATCGCAGGTGGATTCTTTACCACTGAGCCAGAAAGAATTTAAATGTTAGCAAAAACTAAAGAATTTTCCAATTGTTTTTTCCCGTCTTTTTACTTATACTTGTCTTTACAAGTATAGCTAATGTATAGAAGAGAAAAATATAAACTGATTATTTCATTAACATTAATGAAATAATAGATCGGGGAAGGCAATGGCACCCCACCCCAGTACTTTTGCCTGGAGAATCCCATGGATGGAGGATCCTGGTAGGCTCCAGTCCATGGGGTCACTGAGAGTTGGACACAACTGAGCGACTTCACTTTCACTTTTCACTTTCATGCATTGGAGAAGGAAATGGCAACCCACTCCAATATTCTTGCCTGGAGAATCCCAGGGACAGGGGAGCCTGGTGGGCTGCCGTCTATGGGGTCGCACAGAGTCGGACACGACTGAAGCGACTTAGCAGCAGCAGCAGCAGCAGCATTCTATATTCAGAATCTAGCATAAGAAAAAAAGAAATCATCTAAAACATGCCCATAAAACCCAAACATACATGTGTTGAGTTTCCAAAGAGTTTTAATGTACAATTAAAATTTGACAACTTAGGATATTTTAAAATGTGATTTTTAAATCTACCAAATTCTTTTTAAGGATTTCATCTTTGACAACATGCTTTTGTTGGTTTAAATGATATTTTTCCACCTGGTAGTACCCCCAATTGAGTGCAATCTTTTCATTCCTGTGATATATTCAACGATTTTCATACTAGTGCCAAGACCTACGTAATGAAGATACAACAGCAACAACAATCTCTATTGTGCATCAAGCATGTAACATGTGCCAGGCACTGTGTCCTCAATTCTTCCCTTTTTACAACCCTGTTAATCTTTGTAATTCTGTGATGTAAATACTATTCTGACTCTGACATTTTTCTTACAAATGTGGGATGAAGCTAAAGTATTTTAGATTTGTATGCAATATTCAGGCTTAGAGCTAAGCTCAGTTTATTCACTTTTACCAAGAGACTTTTTTATATAAAGACTGCATAAGTATTTAATATTTCCCTAGCATAGTTGCCAAGAACACTCTTGATTGTCAACATTACTTTTTTTCAATGAATTTTGATTAACTTCCTATACCTGGAAATTATCAGACCCATACGTACATGCATATATCTAATATGTTTTAATTCCTTAAGTGTCAAAAGAAAGAAAAATTAAAATGCAAAACAGCAGTGATCTAAACCATTCACTATTCTAAACACAGACATGATAATCACACTAAACAATAGACATTATTAAATATTATTTTAAGAAGTTTTCCAAGTGTAAATGAACAAATTCAACTTAACATCAAGCTATACTATACATTGTGTTCACTCAGAATTTTTCAAAATGTAATTCTTCATCAATAAAAAACACACACATTGTAAAACTTCTAAGAAAGCAACAGTGTATTAACATTGCAGGGTAATTTTTTTCTAAAAACGATTCCAAACTCTAATGTAATAACTGTCCTATTTCATTCAGTTGAGCATCATCTTATACTTTTCAACATAATTCAATTTCATAATACTAGTTCATAGATATGTACAAATTTATCATGTGGCCAAATACTCTGACATTTTCTTTTCATCTTGCGATAGATTTATGCAACAGAAAATAAAAAAATACAGAAAATAGTCACTTTTAACAGATGTTTTAGTCTGAAAAAACTAAAGTCAGCTTAGAATTAAAAATCAAAGCCTACTGGTTGAACTTAGGCGTATTTCCATCTGTTATTAATGTTTGAGTTACATACTAAAGACGAGATTATTCATCAAGTCCCTCATGCAATATGTTAGTAAGTGGGATTTTGGTTAGGAATTTAATTGCATAAACTCTATCCATAGAAGCTTCCAATTCATTCGAAGTAAATCTTTACCGTGGCCTGAACTGAATTAAAACAGTTACCAGCACCAAAGAGAACTTCTTGATTTTATTATGAAATGCTTGTATGAAAAGCTGTGAACATAAGAGGGAGATCTCTGTCACCCCATTATGGTTAAATAGGAGTCCTTTCTTCTTTTTCTCCCTTTTCCTTTCTTTTTCCCCATTTTCAAGCCACGCAGAGTTATGTGAGGTATTTTTTAATCATATAAAGAAAACTGAGTTAACTTTAAAACAAAAATAAATAAAAGATGTAATATCTCAGGTTGTGTGTGTGTAAGATATCTCAGGTCAGACATAAATAAATTCTTAGATTACAAAGATAAATAATTCTGAGTACTCAAAAATGTGACGAGAATTCTAGCGACCATTCTGAAAATATGCACAAAGCTTATACCCAAGTGATTAGGGTCATAAGCTTAGGCAGGCCTCCCCATTGTTGCCTGTATAGGGTTTTACTAATGGTCTGATAATGGGGAGGGGTGGTCGGCATGAAGGTTCTCGTAATACTTTATAGTGGTGTGAGCACGACAGCCCCTGATTAATTACTGCCCTGTTCCCAACTCACCCATTAGATTACAAAGTGACCCTCACTGTCTCCACAATGGCCTCACAGTTACAGAACACTGTCCTAGAGAATTCTTTAAGATAACTTGTTAAAAATCTTTGGATTCTATTAAAAATTTCCAGTAAAACTTCCTGTCTTTCAGATGATTAAAATGGAAATTGGAAAATATTCAAAAAATGGAAAAACAGGAGAAGGGGGATAATATAAATATTTCAACCTTTGATTTCATTGTAGACAGCATTAATAAATCAGATTGCTTAAAAATATTACCATACTAATCTCCTTAAAGATATTAACACATATGAAGTTACATCTCTTTTTTCACTTGTGTTCTTTTTTCAATTCCCTTTTACCCGCTCCCCCGACTCCCTTGCTATTTATACATATAACAGTGTCTAAGGAGGGGGCTTCCTGTTGTTTCAAAATACACTGAAATACTAAACACTGAGGCTAATGGTAAAAAAATTACTCCACTTTAAATGAATATCTCAAAGTAGTGCACATTAATACGTGCTTTTATGGAAACAACTCTTTCTGGATGTCAGCTTAAGCTTCTCCATATGATTTTTCTCAAAGGCTTCCTTTTAAAACCATCACTACCATTTATTATCTTCTTGTTATATAGACTGTTACTTTTGTTTCATCACAAATCTCTGCCTGCTTATTAGCGGCCCTGCCACTACTATCAGATGACATTTGTTTTACTTAATGTATGTAGTTTTAGAAAAAAATTACAGAACTGCTATTACTGCATTATATGAAAAAATTCCAGTGTACATTTAGCTGACACTGCATCAGCTGCTATTTAAACTGAGCTTAGCTAATGGACTTTTAATGTCAGCAGGGTTACGTGCAGTTACTGGCTATTAGCAGAAATGGCTCCTTTCTATAAAAATCACTTTTCCTCAAGTGTGTTGTTTGAACATTCCTTTCCCTAATTTAGTGACTGTCACTGAATGCAAAACAAACTCAAGGACTGCGGAATCTGCTGTTATCTTTAAGACCCTCTTTTTAACCTTGCAATTCAGCATTAAACAGGCAACCTCTCATTAGCATTTAGACTTGCAATCGCAAAACTTTGTGGGACATTATTACTTTGCTGTTCTTAACAGAATATTACATATTTTTTTTATGAAAACACTATGTCATCCATGAACATATGATAAGTAAGACAGAGAACATAGGAAACAATTCCCTGTGTGCTAGAATTTATTTGCATCTTTTAAAATCCTAGTTCAGAAATGCCAAGTGATGTGGAAACATTCGGCAATAATTAACATATATTTACATATTGATATGTCATGTAAATGTATATTAACCTGCATTTAATATAATATTAAAAACAAGCAGGAAATCATATTATCCCTCTATGTAGAATTAAATTTTTTATATTCTTTCAGTAGTAACAACTCTTTCCCCCTCAACTAATTTTATCTTTGTTCATTTAAATCAATGTATCAATGGATATTATGGAGAAATCTGGAAATAAAAACACCTGTATGGCATCTGATGGAGTCCAAGAAAATTAAACATTCCGCCTGGAAACATAATTCCATTTTATTAAGAAGCTGAAACATATCACCAGTTGAAAAACAACACAACTGACTGCCTTCAATCTGCCCAATCGTAAGAGGTCACCTCAGGCAAGGTGCTTACCAGGCAAACATTGTCTCTGTTGAAGAAGGGGTCCCACATGTGAATGAAACATTTTACTCATGCACAGAGGAGAGTTGGCCTTCTCTAGACAGGGTCCCACATGTGAATGAAACATTTTACTCATGCACAGAGGAGAGTTGGCCTTCTCTTTTGGTCAAAAAATTATAGTCTACTGTGTAGGAAAATGGGCTTACCAGGTGGCACCAGTGGTAAAGACCTACCTGCCAATGCAGGAGATGTAAGGAACACAGTTTGATTCCTGGATGGGGAAGATTCCCTGGAGGAGGTCATGGCAACCCTCTCCAGTATTCTTGCCTGGAGAATCCCATGGACAGAGGAGCCTGCAGGGTCGCAAAGTCCATAGGGTCGCAAAGAGTTGGACATGACTAAAGTGACTTAGCATGCACACACACATGTGTAGGAAAATATGGTATTTCTTCTCCACATGTTTAAAACAAGCCAGTGCACATGGAGATGCCCCAATTTCTGTCACTTGCAGGACAAGAGAAAACTGCTTCTATCAGGAGCACAAATGAAGCCACTGCACAAATGAAGCAGAGGCAGCTCTGCTGTGCACTGCTGTAGACAACTTAACTACTAGTCGAAAACGCACTTTTTGCAGAAAAGAATATAATTTTTCAGTTAGAAACCAGGGACGAAACCTGATTCCCTATTCAATGACTACCTTATCATTTCTTATCAGTAAGTTTGTTTTCATTTATTTGATAGGTTTTGTTTGCTTTTTGGGGATATTGCCAAGCCTGTCTGACAATGAATTCTCCTAAAACAAAGAGTTACACATACAATTTGTGCAAACATAAGTGTGTGTGTGTGTGTGTGTGTGTGTGTGTGTGTATGCTCACAGATAACTCTTCATTCCACTAAGAGTCTTCCAGGAAATGCCCTCCTGGGAAATAATTCCATAGATATTTCATTCTATAAAAAAATGACATGTGTATCTTTTACGTGATCATTATCTCTAATAAAGTTAATAAACTGATTAACCCCTTCCCTACTAGGAAAACAAATCTACTGTTAAAATTTTTTCTAGTCATCTTTCTTCTATGTTTTGTAAGTAAACTCTAACTTTCTCCAATATGCCTTTTAAATATACATATAATTTATATATATATACACACACATATATATAGTTAAACATATGTAGTTAATTTTTGTTTATATGTAAACATAAGCAAAAATAAATATATATTTTGATTAATATATAAGAGAAAGATATTGGTAACATTTTCTATAAATTTATATTAAAGATAAAACTTCATTTAAGCAAATTCTTTTCTGAGACAACTGTCCCTAATAATTCCTATATATCCTAAGAATGATATTCAATTTCTGATGTACAGGTGAGATTTAACATACAATGTTGGTATTATTAATGACACTATTTAACAGAGTAGCTGAGGAAATATAAATGCATTTTATAGAGAACTTTGAAGGATTCCATGTATCAGTATATCACTTTGATTTAAGTCCAGATTTCTCAAACAAGTACATCCTGCTCAAACAAGTCTAAGTAAAATCCAAATGTGATATATAAAAAATACATCTTTTAAATACTTTATAAATTCTTTTGCTATGTTCGTTGAAATAGATGTGTATCAAGACTCTATTTATATAAAGGTTTCAAGTCAGAGTGCCATTGAATAATATTATAATGAAATACTGATCTTAGGTCTCTATTCCGGATAGCACACACAATAAATCATTTGAGCATGCCTGTTTTTCCTCAGCTTCTGAGAGCAGTTTCTGAAACAGGCTTCTGTTTTCCACCAAGCTGCATGCTCTGTGGGTGATGGCTGTAGCAGGCTGGGAGGAAAATGTCTTAGGCTCTTTCAGTCCTTGAATTTGATCCCTAACACATTTAAAAGTTTATGCTCTCTCATGATCTTATGGAGATACAGAAGAAAGAAGGAAAGTTGCTAAAGAAAATGACAGGTAAGGTAATTACTGTTTTCTCTAGAAATGACTCCAAGATTTCTGCTCGCCAAACTTGCCTACTTCCATTGGGTGGCTACAATGTGTATATTTATCAAACTCTATTCAATGGAAGATAAAATGAATCATTTTCCCTTAGCAAAAGCTGAATTCAAATGTCAACATATTTCACATGTCTGACATCACGCTCAAAGTGAAATTGCCATCATTTACTCTGTCTTTCCAATCAAAGTTTTATCGTGGTAGTAATCTGGCTATTTGGTTTGGATTAGAGATAACACAGGTTTGTGATAATCACATATAATAAAACAACAATGCTTTCTTCACTGACTGTCACTTTTAGTTCCCCAAAACGTCAGAGAATACCATTTGTTTAAGAGTAATCTCTGATTCAGATTTTGAAAGATTTTTTTAAGGTTTTTGAAATTCCCAAAAGATAATGGAATCATCTAAAATACTCAATTTGAGTGTAAAAAACAAACTTGCAAATTCACAGAGACTAGAATAGTCCCAAACTGCTCCCCTTCACTTTTGCCTGATACCTGGATGTATTTCACTATGCCTGTAATTTATAAGTGGATATTATTATACCACATGCCTATCATAGTACACTAAACTATTGTCTAAGAGAATGTACATTATGCATTATCTTAAAATAGTTATTTTTCTGTATAAATGGTCTACTTTACTTCTACATAGCTCTTTCATATTTTATATTATTATGCACACTAGTTTTCATGAATTTTGAAAACATCTGCATTTCCACTTAAGGACATGTTTACCCTTATAACTGGGCTACAGATGTATTTTAGTGGGCAAGCATTAATGTGTTTTTACTGGAAATGAATGTTCATATACAAGATTTTTATTCTGAACAGAGGAAAAAAGACAATAACATTTAAGTTCAGTCAGTCCATGATTAAATAATCAATTAAGACATTGACTAAAATTGTAAAATGTTAGCATTCTTAAATAAACTTGTTTTATGTGCTGAGGGAGTTTCTGTTGTTTTACTTTCTTAGTTACAAGAACAGATAATACACATTCATCTACATGAGGCATTTTTATGGCTGTCATAATTGCCAAGAAATGAATCTAGCCACAGGATCCAAATGACAATGATTAATGAAGATAAAACCCTTATCCTCAAAACATTTTAAAATAAATAAGACTGGTAACTCTGGAATGAAATTTGATTAATCAATATCATCTGTTAACAGATGATTATTTGGAGCCCTCATATTTTAAGAACTCTAAGAAGCACATCAATAAAATGAAATCTCACCTGTCTCCTCTCTCTCTCATTCCACTACCACACTGCGATGAGACATGCTTATTTAATTAGAAGAGGGTATTCCCCAAACACTGGAGTTTTCAGATGTTAAGCTTATACTTTCACTACTTAAAGCACTTCTGAATCACTACGCATTGCTAATAAAAAGGTATACTGACATAAGGACAAATACCAGCATATTTGGCACTTTGAAAGCTTCAGCTCACTTTCCAAATTATAACTTCAATTTAATTAATGTCACAGTAACTTTAGCACTATGTGTGAATGACTAGATATGTTCTAAGTATCAGATCTGGAGACATTCTTCTGTGGCTTTCAAAACCTCATTATATAATCCTAAGAGGCAACTTTTTGGGGGCAGGAACTCTCAAAATGAGAAACCACATTACAACTTTAACCCTGAACTCATTTCAATTGTAAAATATGATAATATTTTTAACATTTTGTTTATAAAGAGTCCAAATATTTACAACATAGTATATATATTAGGTTTTCATGCAAAGGCAGAAATTCTTCTAAGGGTTCTAATCAGGTAAAGAGTATAAGAAAGTTTACTATTTTTGATCTTGTTAGCTCATTAATACTATACAATTTTTGTTATTAAAATCTCTACGAATTTGGAGGTAATAAATATTTAAAATAAGAGAAACTATAAATTATGCAGTCATTGGATTCCTTTTTAAAAACTAGAAAAAAAGAAACAGTAGTTTTTAAATTATTGCTCAAGGCAAACTTACTATACTTAAAAAATGTCACATAAAGAATAGTGTTGAGTTTCTCATAGCTTCTATTTTAGTTTAAACATCTTTGAACTAAGTGATACTGGAACAATACCCAAGGTCTCATATTCATGGAGCTCTCTTCTACAAATCCATAAGCAATCTGCTGTCAAAGAAGAGCCCATACATAGCTTTAAGGAGTTAGGTTAAAAGAGAAAAAGAGTGAGAAATTTAGGACTCTCTAACTGCAGATTAGGCAGTCCAAATGTAAAAGCAGAATGAAAATACTGTAAGAGAAAGATGTGTTTTAACTCTAAATAACACAAAACTCCCACAAATGTCTAGTTTTATCTTAAACTTTTGCCAGAAAACAACATTTACTACAAGCATGAGGGAATTCCCTGGCTGTTCAGTGGTTAGGACTTGGAGCTCTCACTGCTGGGCCCTTAGGTTTGACTGCTGCTTGGAGAACTGATCCCTCAATCCACATGACATGGGGGAAAAAAAAAAACTAAACCTGAAAAAATGGTATTAACCATTAAACAAATAGAAGTAATTAAGTGTGACACTTTCAAAATACGTATTATCTAGATTACTCATGTTGTTCTACATTATGATGCTGAAACTTTCTATTGCAAATATAACTTGAATGTATTAAAGTCTTGGTGATTTGCTTTCCCTTGTTTTTCTGTATTTTTGTATTGTTTTATCATGTATTCCATTATGATTTTTAGATATACACTTGTGTCCATTTTGTTTTAAGAAAAACTATCCACATTTGCTTAACAGGCTGGTTTTCTCAAAACGGTTATCTGAAAATCTGGAACTTACATGTAATTGTTTAAATAAAAGTATTTATTAAATAAAAGTGTTTATAGATTTATGCAAGGTTATTTTTCAATATTCATTGTAAAGATAGAAAGTCAAAGAGTGGAGCCAGGGCTCAACAGGCTGTGACTTAACATGGCATTTTTAGAACTGGTATTAGGTTAATTTCCCGGACTGTGTGGAAAGGAAGAAATGTGGCTATGAAAAGAGACAGCTTCCCACAGGCTGTTCAAAGAACCATGCCATGCCCAGGAGTCTGCAGTGGGACATTTTGGAGCATTTCCTCAGACAACTCCATTCCTGACTTTGGGGGAAGTAGTGTCTGCAGCAAACCCTACTGTCGGTTCAAAATTATTGACCTTTAATTTCTTTAACTTCTAGATTTCTTTGTCTGTGGTTTACAGAGTTAGAAACCAAAGAAGACTGTTGCTCATACTTTTGATGTGTTAATTCATACAGCCCTCATCTGACTTGTAGTTTACCTTATCCCCATTTTACATCTGAGGAAACAGGCACAGAGAAGCTAAATAACTCACTAGCAGCCACACAGCTAGGAGGTGGCGGCGGCAGTATTATGAGGCAGTCGTAACCACTAAACTAACAAGCAGAATGGACACACACCACTCACTCACAGCCTCTAACCTGTGCCTTCCCAAAGCCAGACCAATGATATGTTAAACCTAAGTAAGACCTAACAAGACAGTTGCAATGCAAATAGCTTTAAGACCAAACCACTTCCAACCAAACTCCTGTCCTTAAGTTCCTCTGTGCAGAAATTATGGAACCCCTGCTACCACTCCCACGGCAACCCTAGCCTGTCCTGTTTACTACTAACACAGGATGCTTGAATCCAGAAAGAACTATACCTATGTCCACTGTTGTATTTCAGAACGCAAATCATAATTCTATGGTTCTAAGTCTGTCTTCCTCGAAGGGTGAAACTGTCTTCTCAACTCCCCAACAGATAGCACACAGTATGGGACATAATAATTGTTCAGAACTTTACTTCTAATACCATACACTATGCAAACAGCTCATGGATTTCTAATTTGAGGCGATGTGAACAGGTTTGTTCCTAACTGCCACAAATGCAAAAGTCAAACTAAAAAAGAAGACATAGGCTAAAAGAGCAAGGCAAGAGTGCTGGCTCAAGCCCCATCCCCATATGCTTCCCCATCATCCTCTTGAAGTGGCTGCCTCCTGTAGTTTTAATGTTTCTTCTGAGAGTGACTCCCTCTGCTGCTCCAGCAAAGCCATGACCTAAATCAGAAAAGTGCTAAAGGCAGTTAGGGCACTGTGGCTATTTGCACTAATTGGAGAACCTAGCATACATTAGAGAACAGTTATTTTTAAGTCTCAACAATAATTCTAAATATGCTAAAAGGGTTTGTCTAGGAATGCTGGATGCCTCTTCCATGTCCTTAGGAGGGTTGCTTAACAATGATCTAGTATGAATTCTGATTGTGACAACCAGAGTACAACAGGAGACGGTCTAGGGCCCTGTCTTGCTGAACATGGAATCCCCGGGATCCAGAACACAGAAGGCCAGGAAGTCAGTAAATGTTAACAATTTAATGGTTCCTCAGGCTTCGCAAGTACTTTGCTTTTCAAGCATGAAATTATTGTTCTAAACAAAGGTAAACTTGCTTACTTTTCCTTACTACAAATTCCAAATGCAAACTTAAGAATTTACTCTGCTCCTGAAACAGAAAAACTATATAGTATACATGTCATGAAAGTCAGTCTTCCATGCCAGTTGTCTATTTGTACCACATCAATATGCATAAATGCATGAAAGTAATTTTTACTCTTTTTCTTGGAAGAAGTACATTGTTTTAAAAGCATTACAAATTATCTTACAATAATAGAGAATTATCCCAATATAATTAGAATCTTCAGTAATTTTCTGTTCTGACTTTGGTGGTGTTAACACTCATAACACTAGTTGGTGCTAGATAAGCAGAATATCAGTGCTGTGTAATCCAGGAATAAAATGCATTTCAAGAGGACACTAATTTTGAGGCAAACTAGACACACACACACACACACACACACACACACACACAGCCTTTTCCTGGTGAAATCTTTCATTCTTGAAAGTCAGAAACACCACAAATTCCCTGGAGCTAGGAGTTCCCAGCAATCTTGAATGAAACAATTAGAACATAGCCAGAAAGGAGAAAGTTGTTGCTTAATGCCTAAAGACCTGTTTAAAGCTTAAAGCCCAAGGACCTGTTTAAAATGACTGCTTTTTTCAAATCACAGTTACAAAATGAGTACACTCACAAATAATATCCATTCTGCCTTTTTATCTTAAATATCTGTTATTTTCTTGGCTCTCTCTGAAGACATGTATTTCCCAAAACTTCCAATTTTGTAGTATCTTTCTAACAACAGAATAAAAAATCTTATCCACATTGTAAAGTGCTTATATTAACTTTCTCATCTTAATTGCATACATAGTTCCATTCATAAAAAAGCATTTATCTCCATCTTTAAGCCCTCAGCATAAGGAAATCATACCTTGAGGGAGCAACAGCATCTTTTATTTCCCTAGTGATCTAGTCCAAAGAGAGAGGAGAAAAAATAGAAAAAAAATTAGAAGGAAAGAAAGGTCTGGCTTCCTTATCAAACCATTATAGGAGTGTGATTCTGAGAAGAAAGTGTATTTAATAGTAGTTCAACAGAAAACAGGCTGGAAGAATGGATTAGAGTGATAGTGATGGTAACAGAAAGTAGAGTTTGGTGCTTTCTACATTTTTGACACCTAACAGGAGTATCTGGTATCCGGAAATACAGAGGAAGCCAAAGATTAAAACGGTGGAATAGTGTGTCTCTCAAAGACAAGATTCAGTCTGTCCACCAGGAACTGAAAGAAAAATAATAAACAGATAAAAACAGCAGTGAAATGCACGAACCCAAAAGAATACATTTATTTAATTGTTCCACTTAAGATCAGAAGAGTTTGTTAAATCCCCAATCTTTGGCTTGCCTGGTCTATGAAATGAAAAAAAAAGTGTAAGAGGCAAACGCTCAGTCTATCCTGGGCATCTTTTCTTTTAATCGCTTCTCCCCTCTTCTTTCAATATTAATCCACTTACAATCTTCTGTTTGATTATCTTTATTGATCTTTTTTCCTATCCAGTCTTTTTAATTTGGCTGTAGTAAGCTCTCGGCAGGGATCCTATATCTCCCATTTGGCATCTTTGGGGACTTTAACTTGTCCTTTTCCCAAACAGTTCTCTCACTGCCTGGTCCCCCTTCCGTCCCCACCTCCACCCCTACCCTATAGCTTAGTCCTTTGTGCGCCCAATAACAGCAGGCGAATTCCACAGGGAGTCACGCGGCTGATTCCACAACAATTCATCAGGTTGCTCACTTCAACTTGCAAACGCCCCCTCTAAGTACCCTCAGCTGCCGTCCTGAGAACTTCTTCCAATTTCAAGAAACCTACAATAAGTTTATGATTCTCAATGGGGATTCCTTTGTAAAATAGACAGACAGATTAGCTTTAGAAATATGAATAAGAAAACCAGGGCAAAAGCTTGGGGATGGGAGGCATCAGGCTAGAAGAGAAGGATTTATGAGTGTGGCTACTTAGCTAGGCAGCAGGAAAATTTACTCCCCGAAGTAGCTATGGCTAACTCACAAAGCCTAACTAATCACTTACCGCCCCACCCGGACCACACCAGCCTGCGCCGGGCGCCCGCCTCCACCTCCCACGCCCTCGCCCCCAGCTCCTCCGCAGATCTGCGGGAATGGGGAATGCTGTAGCTAACCTCCGGAGTGTCTGAGCATCTCCCAGGGAGTTGAGGCTCTCGCCGCACCTCCTCTGCTTTCCAAATTTGGAAAGAGTGTAACCGAGATGATAGGATGCCTGGATTACCTCCGAACGCTGCGGAAGCTTCCTCCACCCCCACCCTCATCCCAGAGAAAAGCTGAGCTGCCAGCGCGGAGGCACCGACCACCACAAAACTGGGCGGCAAGACCCAGGGGGGCGCTCGGCTAGGCCAGGAGGTGGAGGGGGGTCAGAGGACCCGAGAGAGACCCCGGAGAGGGGAGTCTTGGCTTTCTCCTTTCAGTCTCTGCCACTCCGCTTGGAAGGGCTCGGAAGGCAGGGATTTGCCTCCATCACCTCAAACTCCGAGCGCAAGCAGAAAACGGCGGTCAGCCTCTGTGCCTCCCCTCCGCCCTTTATCCACCCTTAACTCCTGGCTGAGCTCCTCTAGATCCCGGGAGTGCCCAGGGCCCCGGCCACTTATTTTTTAAAGCTCAGACGCATTAAAATGTCAGTTATAAAGTGGCCGGGTTACCCCCGGGGAGTTTCGGATTTAGTTTGAACGACCAGTCCGTTTCCTCAGAGCTGAGAGGTTTTAAGTTTCTCCGTCGCCGGCGAGTAGGGCGACCCGGAGAGGGTACGAGAACGGGGAGGTGTGCACACCCCGGGCCTGCCGGGGGCTGGGACGCCGTCCTGGTGCCCCGCGAATCTCTCCTGCGCCCAGGGCAGCCGCCGAGGGGCACCGGCGTTGGAGGGTCCCCGGCCGCAAGGGACACGTTATCTTAGCTGAGAGCCCTTGGGCGTCTGGCGTCTTCAGAGACTCACTGAAGATCCCGCAAACCCAGACCTGGCACAGCGCGGGGAGCCTCTGCGCATCAGAGATCATCCTCGGCAGGCCACGCCGCCGCCCGAACCCAGAGTCCCTCCAAACCTCGGTGTGCGCAATGTACGACGACGTGTGAGTGTCGGACAGAAAGTGCAAAAGACACCCCAGGCTCCCACATGCCCAGGGGTAGATGCGTGTCCACACTCCGTGCGTTCCTGGCCCCGCTGTGCCCATCGCGGATGACAGATTAAAAATAATCATGACCAAAGCTTCCTGATTAGTTGGAAAAGTAGAATTTAAAGTGATTTCCAGTTGAGGGAAACGAGGCGAAGTAAGGAAGTCAGGAGAACTGGGGAGGAGGAGAGAAAGGAGGAGGGGAAGCCCGAGAAGCGAAGAGAGGCGGCCGCGGAGCCGGCGGACCCCCTTACCTTGGGCGGCCGAGCCAGTGCCGCTGGCGCTGAGCAGCGCAAGGGCAGGTAGCACGAGCATCTGCAGCACGTATCCCAGTCCCAGTCCGCAGCGGGCCGCTGTCGCCCGCAGACCTTTCCTCATCGTCGACCGAGGTGTGCCGGGGGGGAGCCACACACACAGAGGCGCGCCAACAGCCGAGAGCCCCACTGGGCTGCGCCGAGTCCGGGCACCGCGAAGCTGTCTGAAGAAATAATGATCACCGAGCTCCACACTCCACTTTCTCCTAGGGCAGGGGCCAAAAGAGGGTGGGGAGAAGACGCCGAGGAGGAGTTTGCAGGTCCCTCTTTCCCAGCGCCTTCCAAACCAGCGGCTTCGCAAGAGGCTGCTCTGCCCCCACTTGGGAAGTCCGCGGAGGCGCAAGGCGGCCACCTCGTCGTTTCCCTCGGCAGCAGGAGCAGCCGCAGCTCCGCCGCGCGCCAAGCCTGGACTGCTCCCTGGGTCCCCTCGCCGGTGCCGAACACACACAGGCACGCGGGGGGCGGGGGTGGGGGGGCGGAGGGAGAGGAAGAAACAGCGAGAGGAGGGGGCAGCGGAGGGAGGGAGTTGCGCACAGTGAGGCGCTCGCGGCTCCAATCGCAAGGTTCTCCTGCGGGCGGAGAGACTTCCTGGCTGCCGCTGCCGCTGCTGCTGCTGGGTGGCCAGAGAGGGTTACCTCCTAGCGCGGGGCGCACAGGGGCGCGGAGGCGCTGGCCGCGGATGCGAGGAGGGCCCAACCCAAGTGGGTTGAGGGGTAAGAGGCGGCGGGAGCGCGCCCGCTCGCGTTATGTAAGCGAGGAGTGAGGGAACAGCGCGCCCAGAGCCGGAGGTGGAGAGCGGCGGTGGGTTAATCTGCGGAAGCTGAGAAGAGAGGGACCTGAGGAAAGCCGCGGCTTGGGAGAGTGGGAGCGCGCCTGCCTCCCGCGGTGCGCCAGACCTGGACTCCGACAGCGCCGCGGGCGCGCACCAGCCACTTGGCCGCGTCCGGTGGAGCCCAGCCTGCCGCCTGCCAGCTACACCGCGGGGCCGCCGCCGGAGCCCTATTCCCCGGGCTGGACTCGCCGTACCACTTCAGGTCTCGAAATTGAGTAAGCCGGGTTCGAGCCAGAGCTGAAGTCCTGCGTGCCGGGGAAGAAGGCAGGAAGCTTTTGCAGTGCCCCAGTTCGCTTGGGGTCGTCAACGCCAACGCCACTCAGTCTGCGTTATGCTCTGGGCTTCTCTATAGTGGAACAGTATCTAAAAGCTCAAGGAAAACTCCTTCTTCAGCAGAGATTTATTTTCGTGCATCTTGGGGGCTGGCAAGGTTGAGTATATAAAGCGTGGTGAGATGATACCGGAAAAACTCCCAGAAACAGTGCCCAAGAGAATTTGTAGATACTCACTTAAAGTGATGGTGGAACCTGTGACATGTCTTCCATAGTCCTAACGGTGTAAGGATTCAAAGTGCAATGAATTTTTGTTAAGTTTTTACTCAGGAAAGAACTGCCTGGGTAGCTAGGTCGTGGATCCCTGTTGTAATGATGAAGGGGAAATATAAGAACGGGTGGATAAAATAAGGAAAGGCTGGATAAAAGGAAAGTGGATGGATTAAAAGTTCAATACACATTGGCAAACTGACCTTCCAGGAAGAAGAAAACCACTTCCCAAGATTATTACATTTCTACACTAATACTAAATAATACGTTGGGCAAATTTTAAGCTCTTGTTGCCAAGAGGTCACTGTGAAAACACACACAAGCAGAAAGCTTGTGGTCTGATCTGGCTGTGGTCCTAACTCGTTCTGTTATCCTGGACAGGTCAGGTAAACTGCATGTCTCAGTTTCTTCATCGGTGAAATATTTCATTAGGTGGTTTCAGAAGTAACCCCCATCTAAACCTCTAGCCCATAAGGCCTGTCTTGGATGAGTCTGGTAGATCTAAAAAGGTCATTCTTGGCAAAGACATTGACAAATTGGTCATTTCTTATTTCTGTGGAGGCACAGACTGCCATACTAAAACCACTTCTTTACTCTCCTCGGCTTCCACTTACCAAGATATTTTGGAAAGAAGATAAGCGGTGCCTGTGTCAGACTGCCTGAGTTTAATTCTTAGCATTTCTTATTTACTAGCCGGAAGATATTCAAAAATAAAGCCTAATGCCTCAATTTCTTAATCTGCAAAATGGGTCTATTAGCAGTAACTATCTTCTAGGATTTTGTGAGAGATAAATGAGTTAAACATCTGTGAAGTGCCTGACACATAAAATTGTTAGCTGCTGTTCTTATCTTTGAGGAAAGATTCTCATCAGCTGCGTGTTATCTAGACCAGTGCTGTCCAACAGAACATTCTGCAATGAGAAATGTATTTATGTCTGTGCTTTTCAAAGGGTAGTCATTAGACACATGTGGCTAGTGAGAACTTGCAGGGTAACTAGTGGGAGTTTTTTTAATTGCCACATGACTAGGGGCTACCATGTTGGAAAGTTCAGATAGGCCACTCACAATCTGTATTTTGAGGATGTCATCAGCAGAAAGGGTTATGATTATATTTCATATTTGTCTATAATTTTTCCAAGAAGGACAGAAGCTTAAATACTAAGAAGCCCCCATATATACTCATTATATTAACAACATCTAAAGTGTATTTATTCATTTGCAATTTTATTGTCTACCTTTTCTAACTATAATTTAACTCTTTGTAAGGCAGATACTTTGCCTTGTTCACCATTCCATCCCTCACTTCTAATATAGAACCCAATATATAGTTGATGCTCAATCAGTCTTAGTTGATTGATTGCCAAAAAGGCTCAATAAGGGAGAATTCCCAAGTCTAGTTAGTTAAATAGAATTAAATTGTCACATAATTCTATCTGGGTCACTGAAGTGCCCAGTGACAGACACTGCATAAAATTAATTCTTTGAAAAAAAGTGTAAGAGGTAAGAAGGGTAAAAGTAGTTCAATACTGAAATTAAATCTACAGAGAGCAGGAGAATTGTTTGAGAAATGGTACACAGAGGTGAGGTGAGAAAGAGAAGGAAGAGTTGGTGCATAAGAACAAGGACAAGAAAAGTACCAGTAAATCTGTCAGCTTTTCCAAGCAGGTGACTTTCCTATAATCTATAATTGCCAAAGGAACTTGCCTTATGTATCAGCATCCTGCCTAGTTTTTTCTTCATGGAAAAGAGGATCCAAGTGTTGCATGTAGACATCTGGGCTAGACTGCTAACTACTCATTTACTTAGATCTGGGTTCAAACGACACCACTTAGAGATTCCTTCTTTGACCAACTTACCTAAAATAGCACCTACCACATCACCCTTGATTTATTTACCTGTTTTGATTTTCCATATAATACTTATTTTATAAAACATATATGCCTGTGTCTAAGTATACATAGATGTATATGTATTACATATGTGTGTCTGTTGGATAGTCTCCAATAGAATATATGCTCCTCAAGGGAAGGAATTTTTTCTTAACACTCTCACTGATCTATACCCCATGCCTAGAAAACTGCCTAGTACATAATAGGTGGTCAATAAACATTTCTTGAATATTGAATGGATGAATGAGAACTAATGGATCTTAAAACTATGTCCTCAATTAAAACTTTTTTTTTTAACCCCGAGACAAATTTTCAGATTATGAATAGGGTTTTCCAGCTGTTGAATAAAATCAAACTGGGGCAAATTCTCACAAAAATGAACTTAAATATGAGTTTTTCAGGATTGGAATACCACAGGTGTTAAGGAACAGACATGAAATTCATCTCATTTTGAAAAATAAAAAGCGTCATTTAAATCCGTGTACAAGGGCTTCCTTTTTCTTGGCTGCAGTGAGTGGAGAATTAACTCTGGGATAATAAATCCCAGTGACAGGTGCTAATGGGAATTAAGCATGCAAATCCCCCGCATATCCCTCCAGAAATCTACACTAAGAAAAGTATGCTATTTAGCATGTAGGCTGCTTAGTTATAATATTATTTACTGTAAACTAGTATGGAGAAAGCTTCCAGCTTAAGGCTTATAACATAAAAAACAGTGAAAATGTATTTTAATTACAAAAATATTCTCTTTTATTTCACCTTCTATGTTTGGGTCTCTGTTTTTTGTATTTTTATATGTTTTAAAAAATGAATCATATTAGAGATATTAACGTGAACACAGAAGAAGGAGGATTTTAGTGAGCATCAATAGGATAGTGAGGAGGAAACTCACCGTGAGTCAGGAGTCCGTAGGCCTCAGGAATCATCACTGATAGACATCCACTGAGGTGAGACAGGTGGTCCAGATTCAATTGGTTCAGTGCTCCTCTCTGCCTTAGCCATTGAAGGGAATTTGACCTACTGTAAGCCCACACACTCTGGGGGTTTATGCTTTATACTAATTGTATTAGACAAGACCTTTTAGGTTGCAAGTGATAGAAACCCAACTGAAACCACTTTAAGCAAAAAAGATAATTTATTGCTGAACATAACTTACATAGAAGAAAATATCTACATTAACAATGGCTAACATTCATCACACACGGTGTACCAGTCACTATTCTAAATTCTTTACATAATCTAGCTCATTTAATCCTCAAAATGAGGGTTCAGTTAAAGTACTGTTATTATCTCCATTTTATACAGGAGGAAACAGAGGAGTTAAGTAAATTTTCCAAGTCTGATTTCAGGGATCATGTTCTGCATCGAATTATTTAAACACCACCACTCACAGGACTTAGACCTTCCCTGCTGCTGCTGCTGCTAAGTCACTTCAGTTGTGTCCAACTCTGTTCGACCCCGTAGACGGCAGCCCACCAGGCTCCCCCATGGGATTCTCCAGGCAAGAACACTGGAGTGGGTTGCCATTGCCTATTCCAATGCATGAAAGTGAAAAGTGAAAGTGAAGTTGCTCAGTTGTGTATGACTCTTCGCGACCCCATGGACTGCAGCCTACCAGGCTCCTCCGTCCATGGGATTTTCCAGGCAAGAGTACTGGAGTGGGGTGCCATTGCCTTCTCCTAGCATCCCCCAATCTCTCGGTCCTGCTCTCCTCTGTTTTAGCTTCATTCAAAAGCCCACAGTGTCCCTACTGGGAGGTGGCAGTCCCAGGTCTATTTTGTCTTTAACATTATCAGTCTCAAAACAAAAAGCACTCTCATTCCCATCTAGCTGACAAACTCCCAGAATCATGACCCTGGCGTATTTGGGGACATATAGCCAAACCCGAGCTAATCATTACGGCCAAGTGATTAGAACATACTTAATGGCAAGATCTAGATCATGTGCCAATTTCTGGGACCTGGGAACTTGGAATGACAGTGGGGAGAAGGGGTTCCCCAAGAGGAAAATCAATGTACTGAGAGGGAATATTAATATGAAAGAGAATGTGCCAAGAGAATGGAGGTAGGACAGACAAAATTACTCTGCCTATTCTGTGGTGTGGAAGGGGAGAACAAGTTCTTCTCCAGGCTTGAGTTTTGTGCCATGACACATCACTGTACCCAATGAAGAGCATTAATTAAGGGAGGCTGAAGAACAGCTCCTAGTAGATTGCTTTTTGCATTAATTGACTGGGAGAATTGAGTACTATTCAATTCAGTTCCATTCAGCTCAATGCAATCCAATTAAAGTTCAACTCAATTTAATTCAGAAAACTTTCACTCAGCCCCTGCTATATTGAGGCACCATGATTCCAGGATCTCTGATAAAAAATATTCATGAGTAATGATCCTTGTGCACCAAGGGTTTACAGTCTAACAGGTAATATAGATGAGTAACAAAAGGACTTCACAATAAATACCAAAATGTAGTGGAAATATAAAGATATGAGAAAATCTTAACTGAAGGAATCTGAGAAGAAAATTAACCAGAGGGACAACTTAAGCACTTGTGTATCAGCACTGCTAAACTAAATACCAGTGGTTTATTTATCTTGAACAATAAGAAATCTGGGGTGGGCCATTCAGGGTCACTTGTGACTAAAAGCTGCTTAGTTATGTCCTTTTCATGGCTTGGCTTCGTGTTTCATAATATGTGCTGTGCATGCTCACAGTTTCTCGATGGGCTATCCACTCCAGCCATCATGGTGCACTTTCCAGGCAGGAAGAAGGAACGGCAGGCCTTAGTGGATGCAGCCGGCATAGTTGCCTTCTAAATCACATGCCTGGAAGTGCTCAGCCCAATAAGTTTTCATTTTCTCAATGGTGCTTCTAAAGCAGTCATATGTAGTGGACAAAGAAAGGGGTGTTGTGCATGTTGGCTGGATCATCTATGTTGGTCACAATTCTATTGAAGAGGCAGGATGAGAGGAAAACACAGAGAAATACATGAAGACAGAAGATGACAGTGTATCTAGAGAATTGTGAGTAGATGGAGAGGCATTCTTCTGTCTTCACTTGAGCAAAAGGGAGGAAATGTTTTCTATCGTACTGGGGAATAAAAGGATGGGAGAGACTGCGTTCTTCAGTGCCCTCTGGAGAGTATTTATTGAAAATTTGGAAAGCAGGTAGTCCTGAGATAACATCTTCTCCTCAAGGGCTTTATAGTTGGGGTACAGAGATAATATTTTTAAAAAAAGAAGAAACAAAGCAAATAAAAAAAAAGGAACCATAACATAAAAGATTAAGAAGAGAGAAAAGAAAGCGAGAAATAAGATACTTTATGGAGTGGTGTGAAGATTCCGAACCAGGAAATATAGATTTAAGTCTCCATTTATCTAAGTTATTTGTTCAGATATTCCTGCAATTTCTTTGGACTTGAATTTCTTTGTTATAAAAAATAGAAACAATATGAACACATAAAGTGCCCTGAAGATGAAACGTGTGTGAAAGTGCTTTGCAATGTGTCTGTACTTAGGACATTACTATGATATATTCTGTATTGTCCATAGTACTTAATTTGAATAATCATCTAAGGAATGGCATCAGTTATGTGGCTCTCCATACATGAGCTGCACCTTCTCAGTGAAACCGTGGAGCTGTTCTCAGTAGCATCCTCACTTTTGCCACATCACATATCCCATTACTAAAATCCATCCAAATCTACTACTGATACATCCTGGAGACCCACCTCATTATCTCCAGTCCCACAGGCATACAGTATATTGGCATGTTCCCAGTGTCTCTCCTAGCTATTTCCTTAGTAGCTAGTCTGTTCTCATATTCCAGCCTAGCTCTCCAGACACTCCAGAATGACCTTGTAAAATGCAAATCCATAATTTTACTGTCCTAAAAACTTGTTCATTCCTCATTATCTTAGGCCCCCTTTCCCAAAGTCCATTATAGGAAACCCCCGTTCTACTCCTAGAGGAAAACATAGGCAAAACACTCTCTGACTTACATCACAGCAGGATCCTCTATAACCCACCTCCCAGCATATCGGAAATAAAATCAAAAATGAACAAATGGGACCTAATCAAACTTAAAAAGCTTCTGCACAACAAAGGAAACTATAAGCAAGGTGAAAAGACAGCCTTCAGAATGGGAGAAAATAATAGCAAATGAAGCAACAGACAAACAACTAATCTCAAAAATATACAAGCAACTCCTACAGCTCAATTCCAGAAAAATAAACGACCCAATCAAAAAATGGGCCAAAGAACTAAATAGACATTTCTCCAAAGAAGACATACAGATGGCTAACAAACACATGAAAAGATGCTCAACATCACTCATTATCAGAGAAATGCAAATCAAAACCACTATGAGGTACCATTTCACGCCAGTCAGAATGGCTGCGATCCAAAAGTCCACAAGCAACAAATGCTGGAGAGGGTGCAGAGAGAAGGGAACCCTCTTACACTGTTGGTGGGAATGCAAACTAGTACAGCCACTATGGAGAACAGTATGGAGATTCCTCAAAAAACTTGAAATAGAACTGCCTTATGATCCAGCAATCCCACTGCTGGGCATACACACTGAGAAAACCAGAATTGAAAGAGACACGTGTACCCCAGTGTTTATAGCAGCACTGTTTACAATAGCCAGGACTTGGAAGCAACCTAGATGTCCATCCTCAGATGAATGGATAAGAAAGCTGTGGTACATATACACAATGGAGTATTACTCAGCCATTAAAAAGAATACATTTGAATCAGTTCTAATCAGGTGGATGGAACTGGAGCCTATTATACAGAGTGAAGTAAGCCAGAAAGAAAAACACAAATACAGTAGACTAATGCATATATATGGAATTTAGAAAGATGGTAAAAATAAACCTATTTACGAGACAGCAAAAGAGACACTGATGTATAGAACAGACTTTTGGACTCTGGGACCGGGAGAGGGTGGGATGATTGGGGAGAACAGCATTGAAATATGTATAATATCATATCTGAAACGAGTCGTCAGTCCAGGTATGATGCCCGATAACAGATGCCTGGGGCTGAAGCACTGGGACAACCTGGAGGGATGATGTGGGGAGGGGGGAGGGAGGAGGGTTCAGGATGGGGAACACATGTATACTGGTGGCGGATCCATCTCGATGTATAGTAAAAGCAATACAATATTGTAAAGTTAAGCAAAATTAAAAAAAAAAGGAGTTCTGGAGTAAACATAGTGTGCCAGATTGCACTGTTCCAGACTTTTGCTCCTTGTCTATTAACAGGCTTGCCTTTTGCCTTTGAAGTCCCACCCACCACAGTGGGATGGACTTCTCTACCTCACTGGTGGCAGCTTAGCCACAGGACTGGCTTCTCCCAATGAATGTGGGCAGGTGCTACAGAGTGCCAGTTCCTTCTATTGCATACTTCTACTCATTTTGATGTGCTCCTGCCAAGAGTTATGGGAAGAACATTCCCCAGGTAGCCACCACTCCAAGTGAATGAGAGACCCACGAAGAGAGCTATAGCCTGCAGCTCGGGACCTACAGCTCAGAACCTGCATCCAACCTAGTTTCCTAACATGTGGCAGGCCCAATTACCCATGAGCAAGACTTTAAAAAAAAAAAAAAAGGCTTGTTGATTTACCCCAACTTCTCAAGTGATTTTTTTATGCAGCATTGAGAGTCCCTTGGACTGCAAGGAGATCCAACCAGTCCATTCTGAAGGAGATCAGCCCTGGGATTTCTTTGGAAGGAATGATGCTAAAGCTGAAACTCCAGTATTTGGGCCACCTCATGCGAAGAGTTGACTCACTGGAGAAGACTCTGATGCTGGGAGGGATTGGGGGCAGGAGGAGAAGGGGACGACAGAGGATGAGATGGCTGGATGGCATCACTGACTCGATGGATGTGAGTCTGAGTGACCTCCGGGAGTTGGTGATGGACAGGGAGGCCTGGCGTACTGCAGTTCATGGGGTCGCAAAGAGTCGGACACGACTGAGCGACTAATCTGATCTGATCTGATCACAGCAAGAAGTGCCTGATAAACATAGTGGGAGAAATCATGTCCTCACATTAAGTTAAAGATAAATCAGATGGTAATCCCCTCTGTTGTGCTAATAAGCTAGTAGAAAATAAGACAGAATAGAGAACAAAATAGGGTAACTCTAAGAAGTACAGCAGAAGAGGTACAGAAACATAGCTATGATAGGTGAGAGGAAAGAGGACTTCAGATTGAAATGACTAGTGCATTAAATGAGAGCACATTAGGCCGGGGCCTTGAAGGATAAATAGCATTTATGTTTGTGAAGTTGGAAAGGATAGCATCTCAGGCAGAAGAAACAGCTGGGGCAAGAAGAGGAAAGAAGAGTACAGCATGGATGTCAAATATGAACCAGCTTTGTTTGGAGTCCAGAAAGCGTGCTTAATATAATTACTAATTATAATTTTTAAAATTCTTACAGTTAACATTTTTGAACACATTAGTCTGACATCTTATATATATTCCTTTATTACAAATTACAATATGAAGTAGGTATTATTAATGTCTTCACTATAAGCGTGGTTAAAGAAGTCAAGGATTAGAGGAGGCAAGTAACTGGTGTACTTAAATTAGGATCTGAACTTTAGTTTGTCTAAAACAAAGAGAAAGAGAAAGTCATTCAGTTGTGTCTGATTGTTTGCAACCCCATGAACTGTAGTCCATGGAATTCTCGAAGCCAGAATACTGGAGTATATAGCCTTTCTCTTCTCCAGGGGATCTTTCCAACCCAGGGATTGACTGAACCCAGGTCTCCCACACCGCAGGTGGATTCTTTACCAGCTGAACCTCTTGTCTGGAGGCAGGCAAATACAGCAAGGTAAATTTGAACAGGAAGGTAGAACTGATTTTTGTAGATTGCTAGGCGGTCTGTCCCATGGACAGAGCGGCCTGGTAGGCTGCAGTCCATGGGATCATGAAGAGTCGGACACGGCTAAGCGACTTCACTTTCACTTTTCCCTTTCATGCATTGGAGAAGGAAATGGCAACCCACACCAGTGTTCTTTCCTGGAGAATCCCAGGGAGGAGGGAACCTGGTGGGCTGCCGTCTCTGGGGTCTCACAGAGTCAGACACGACTGAAGACTTAGCAGCAGCAGCAGCAGGTGGTCTATTTCACATTATGCCTATGCTAATACAGGGCTTCCTAGGTGGCCTCGGAGAAGGCTATGGTACCCACTTCAGTACTCTTGCCTGGAAAATCCCATGGATGGAGGAGCCTGGTGGGCTATAGTCCATGGGGTCGCTAAGAGTCGGACTTGGCTGAGCGACTTCACTTTCACTTTCATGCATTGGAGAAGGCAATGGCAACCCACTTCAGTGTTCTTGCCTGGAGAATCCCAGGGACGGGGGAGCCTGGTGGGCTGCCGTCTATGGGGTTGCCCAGAGTCGGACATGACTGAAGTGACTTAGCAGCAGCAGCAGCAGCAGCAGCAGGTGGCGCTAGTAGTAAAGATCCCACTTGCCAGTGCAGGAGACATAAGAGAGATGAGTTTGATCCCTGGGTCTTAAAGAGTTCCTGGAGTAGGAAATGACAACCCACACCAGTATTTTTGTCTGGAAAATTTCCATGGACCAAGGAGTCTGGAACTACAGTCCATGGGGTCACGAAGAGTCAGTATTAGTTAAATACAATTCTATATTTTCCATCATCTTGAACACTGTGCAAACAATGTTACCTTATCTGATCAGTAAACTGATGTGAAAACTTTAGGAAATTCAGATCAACTGCTCTCTTCATGAGAAAGCACATCTAAATCCTATTTTAAAATTACATCTATGCATTATATTCCACATTTATAAAATAGAGAAGAACTCATAGAGGCATTCTTAAAACCAACATTACCAAAACATTCTGATTTATAAAAAAATTACCTTGATTACATGAACGTTTTTACTAGAAAAAGTTGCCATGGAAGGATCTTTTTTTTTTTTTTCTTTGTAGTTCACACAACTAAAGTGTTAGAAGTCTACTCCTTTATATGTGGGAATTCTAGGAATATTATTTTTATGTGAACACCTAAATTTTCTATAAACCAATCAGAATTGAGTTTTATCTTAAAAGATCTTTTAAAGGGCTTTGGGCAATGATGAGATGCTAGCATGATCACATCTTGCATTAATGTGCAAATGAATTTAAGTGGGAAGAGTCATGGAGTCTTTTCCAGTCATTAAAATGGAAAGCAGTGAAAGCCTGAACATAACAAGTAACAGAGAGAAGAGGGGATGTTCAGTTGGGATGGTGGGTTACTAATTCCAAAACACAGGTTGACAACTTTGTATCATTAAATATTCATGGTATAATTAAGAATAAACTATGTAATCCCCAAAAGCCACTTGCAATAGTAAACTATCCTCAATTTAATTAAAGGCATTAAATAATTAGAAATAAGATTTAAAAGGTGAGAGGGACTCATTAATTTCTTAAGACTACTTGTGCTCATTGGAGCTTGAGGTGGTTTGTTCAAGAAATATTGTAATGATTCAGTAACATTTTGATTATATAACAAGATTTTATTCATAGTCCCTAATACTGAGCCTGGCACAGAAAAAGTAATCAGTAGATATTTAAAGAATAAGTGAATAACAATTATAAAAAAACTTTAATATACAACCTACATCAGTTATTATGTACTAGAGATTTTTACTGTCAGTTTTTTCCTGAATTTATTTATGGTTTCATTGATATAAATTTCTTGTGCTTTATTTTATGGAAACATACTATGAATCGTGGTCTAGAATTCAGCCCACAAAATCAAAATCATGTTCATCATGCTTAATATATGGAAAACAATGATATTATAGCATATGTAATTCTACCAAATTTTTTTTTTAATCTTTTAAAAATACTTTAGTTTTGGCTGCACTAGGTCTTTGTTGCAGTACTTGGGTTCTTCATTGCCGCACACAGGCTTTCTCTAGTTGTGGTGAGCAGGGGTTACTCTAGTTGCTCATGGTCCTCACTTCCCTTGTTGTGGAGCGTGGACTCTAGAGCATGTGGGCTTCGTTAGTCATGGTGCAGGTTGAGTTGCCCCATGGCATGTGGGATCTTAGTTCCTGGCTGCTGCTACTGCTGCTAAGTCACTTCAGTCGTGTCCGACTCTGTGCGACCCCATAGACGGAAGCTCACCAGGCTCCCCCATCCCTGGGATTCTCCAGGCAAGAACACTGGAGTGGGTTGCCATTTCCTTCTCCAATGCATGAAAGCGAAAAGTGAAAGTGAAGCCGCTCAGTCATGTCCGACTGTTAGCGACCCCATGGACTGGAGCCTACCAGGCTCCTCCGTCCATGGGATTTTCCAGGCAAAAGTACTGGGGTGGGGTGCCATTGCCTTCCCCCAAGGGGTCAAACCTCTGTCCCTAGCATTGGCAAGTTGATTCTTAACCACTGGGCCACCAGGGAAGTCCCTCTACCAAAAATTCTTTTTAAATTCATTTCTGATTAGATCAGACAAAAAGCAAAACATTTGATCTTTGTTTTTATGGTATAAATAAAGAAAATGAGGACTAGAAGAAATTTCTAAGCTCATTTCGTGTCATTTCCAACCACAGTCAACAATGAAGCTACTCTTTTACCTTCATGTTTAGTTTCAATTGGAAATAGGAGCATTTCATACTCTTTAAGTAGTTGCACTAATTCTAACTAGCCTCATGCTGATCATCGTTTTTTGGCTAACAGATTACATTACAAGGAGTAAAGAAGGAATACTTTTTTCCTGATAAATTGAGGACAAAAAGAAATTCAGGGAAAGAAAGAAGCACTAAAACAATTCAAGTGAGAATTTTCCAGAAGCATTTTAAACAGAACTATGTGAAACAGAAATTTAAAAGATTGAGATGAATAGTGAGGAAGCAACCAAGATTCAGACCATTCAAACCATGTGATTACCCACGTGGGCCACCAGATGGCCCCACTGGCTGAGACCAGCCTGGTGGTGTAAACTAGAATTCAGTGGGCAACCTAGCATTAAGATTTATGAGAATATTATAAATGAAGCACTCTTAAGAATAGAGGTCTTGCAATTATTTGCTTGTTTATTTACATGCAGTACTTCTCTAGATTCTGAACTTCTCAAGAAGAATTTTTCCCAATGTAATAATATTTGAATCATCATCATCTACCCAATGCCTATCAGAAGACCCTAAGAGTGATTACATAATGAAAGAAAAATCTAACAATGCATAAATTATAGAATAATTTGTGTGCATTTTAATTTAATATATGCTTTTTTTTTTTGTATTTGCTATTTTATTTCTTGTTTGGACAAGAAAGATCTTTTGATGATTATTATTCCCAAAGGTAAATTACTCCTTACATTTTTTACAATAGTGAGATCAAAAGGGACCTCGTTCTTTATAGATTTTCTTTTGTCTGTGGACAAGTCTTCAAAATACAAGGAGGCATTTTACAGGCAATGACTTACTTTTCATTTTATTGACCACTCCAACTGAAGGCTGCAAAGTGTGCTGGTTATAGAATGCATGCGTGCTAAGTCACTTCAGTTGTGTCTGACTCTTTGCGACCCTCTGGACCATAGCCTGCTAGGCTCCTCTGTCCATGGGATTCTCCAGGCAAGAATACTGGAAAAGGTTGTCATGTCCTCCTCCAGGGAATCTTCCTGACCCAGAGATCGAATCCACATCTCTTATGTCTCCTGCACTGGCAGGTAGGTTCTTTACCACTAGCGCCACCTGGGGAGCCCCAGTTATAAATTAGGAGGAATCTATTGAGCAAATTGGTGATTATAGGAGATAGGCCAAGTAACTTGGAGAAAGTCCATTTAAATATCTGAGAACACTAAAATTTCTCAGGAATATTTAGAAGATTTCAATTGAATTTGAAGAATATTTCAATGAAGAAAATTTTCAAAATATTGAAAAATATTTGAGGAGGGGTGTTAGCATCTAGAACCTGGTATGGTGACCGTACTTCTGCCTCCATAGCCTTGCTGTGGCCAACTTTCATTACCCCAGGAATTGAGCCTCTTGTCTGGTCACAGCCCATAAGCTGGCAAATTCAGGTCTGCATTTTCTGATGACCTGACACTTCCTTCCTCACAAAGAGACCAACTGTTCAAATTCTAACTCAGATGCTAATGCAAGCATCAAGCTTCCCCCAAGTGCTACAGTTGGAAGTGCCCAGCACTTCTCTGATGTCCACATGTATTTGTATCACCTTCTACTGATTTCCAAAAAACATATAGTTTTCTTTCACCAATTTACATGGCCTGTATGATTCAAGTTTGGGTCTCAAACACCTTTGGACTCTTTAACAACAGCTAACTTGTTGGTTTATGTATAATAAAGGCTAATAGTTTTATTTATATGTTAAAGAACTCTTCTGTTTTGCCTTTTCACGAACAGAAGAGTCCTTCCTGTCATCTCATCTCAGATCAGATCAGATCAGTCGCTCAGTCATGTCCGACTCTTTGCGACCCCATGAATTGCAGCATGCCAGGCCTCCCTGTCCATCACCAACTCCTGGAGGTAAGGCACTCATTAATCTGAGGAAGAGGAGGAAGGTGCAGGAAATAGGCATATCTTTGGATAGAGCAGAAATTCATATGGGAAACAATTCATATTTAGTTTCTGAACACCTGAACACCGAGACATTTCTATGTCTGTAGCCAAACAATTGATTTTTAAATCAGCTTCTATAGTGTAGAGAAGATGCTACTACTATATAAGATTGAGGCTATCAAACTTGCTGGTTTATTTAGAGGATATAATATGGGAAAGTAAAAAAAAACAAAACTAGAAATTCAAATCTTACCTAGTCTATTTTCAGATTGTATAGCAAAAAGAGTAAGGAAGAGCCAGGATGTCAGGTTTTTTTCTTGTGTCTTTTTTTTCATAGTGTCTACATATGAGGGAGAATAAGATAGAAACCCTATGGATTAAAAAGAGGAGACGGCAAGATCATCTCATATCAACATGTTGTACCTCAATGGGAAAAAAGAGAAACTATTAATATTTAGTATTTCAAAGACAATTTTGTGTCAGAGAGGCATCTAGAATGTCCTTAATGAAAAAAGACACATTGGGTAGCAATGATTTGAAAGCCATGGTAACTTCTACAATAACTGAGAGGCCATGCGCATAGGTGCAAATCATTGTATTTTGCAGAGCTAGTAGGACTCAACCCAAGGATGAGCCCCAGAGAACCAGGAGACTTGATAGTCACCAAGTGTTTCAGAGAACAGGCTCTGCAGTGAAAGTGTCTGAGTTCCCATCCCTGTTCTGCCCCTCACTAACCTTGTGACATTAGAAAAACTCTTGTTTTTCATCAGCATTCTTTTTGGTAAATTGAGATACTAAAAGTATCTACTTTATAGTACTGTTATAAGGGTTGAATACATTAATTCACATAAAAACGGCTAACCATACATGGGATTTAATAAACATTTGGATAAACATTAAGTGTTAGCTATATTTAAAATGGACTTCCGAAATGGCTCAACAGTAAGGAATCTGTCTGTAATGCAGGAGACACAGGAGCTGCAATTTCAGTCTCTGGGTTGGGAAGATCCCCTGGAGGAGGAAATGGCAACCCACTCCAGTATTCCTGCTTGAAAAATTCCATGGACAGAAAATCCTGGTGGGCTATAGTCCATAGGGTCGCAAAGAATTGGACACAATTGAGCACACACACACACATATATTTTAAATACTATCACTGAAATTTTAGTAAAGACTTACCAATTTGTTGAAGAGGTTTCACAATCTTTTACTCATTTCACCAATATAAAATATGTTATATCAGATGTATTGTAATATTTTGAATGTTTTGGTTCCATAAGTACTCTAATGTTATCTCCATTCACATGAATAATTTTACTTCCAAATATGAAAATTATAATCATAATTTATGAATATTTAGTTTAAAAAACTCAACACATTCCATATTTCAAAATTTTGGCAAAAGCATGCTAGAATAAAATGATTCAATTATGTGATTACAACATAAAAATGTGAGCAGCGTATGTGTTTATGTTGGTACCTTATGTTCACAAAGTCAAGATATCACTTGCAGCAAAGGAGGCCTCAAAGGTCAGTTCTGTGGAGAATAGAACAATATCTACCCAAGCCTCACAATGTTTTTTAAAGGGGAAAAAAAATTCACTCCAGGGATTGTGAAATGGTTGTCACATTTTAAGGAATTTAAGCTATGGGAAATGTGTGTGTAATAAAAATGGCTTTTAACACTGTTTATGATATAAAGTTGAAGTTTCTCACTCATCATGCCTTTCTAATAGTAGTAGTTAATTTGAGCTGAGTCTGCCACACTCTTTTACTTCATTGTACAAATGCTTGCATTTATGAAACAAAAATCTCACAGAATGAAACCTGAATTCATGAAACATTCCCAGAATGAAGTTTACTGACCTATATGAGTATTTAAAGTAGCAATTTTCACCTCATTAGTACAAGGGGCTCACCAACTGAATATATCACTCAGAAAACATAGACGTGTCCATTTTTTAACATGTCAGCATTCAACTGAACAATGTTGTCATTGATGTATGTTTCAGTACCCCCCACCCCCACCCGATACATGTTAGAGGCTCATGTGCAGAAACCTGCCCTTTTGGAGATAAAAATATCTATTTGTAAGTGAACAGATGGATTTTCTTAAGTTCAGAGACACATCTTAGGCAGAATCTCAGGGGAAGGAGGGACTGCAGAAGGAGGAGGGCTGGTGAAGTTGGAAAAGGCTTCCTGGGTGATTCTATCAGAATCACCTAGCCCCCACCTAGCCTCCCACCTAGCCCCCACTGTGCAGCACTGATTTAAAGCTTAAAGATACATAAATGTCAGGTAGACACTGATTTGAACTGCAGAGTAAAAAATGAACACTTTTCTAGGTAGAAACCTGTCTGGTTGCATTTCTTTGCATTTTATGTCATAATTTTTAAAGCCCGAACCTCCGAACAATATCCTAAAATTGACTCATTTTAAAACTTCTGATTAGTTCAAATATTACATTAATGCTGTGTGTGTGTTCAGTCGCGCAGTCATGTCTGACTCTCTGTGGCCCCATGGAGTGCAGCTTGTCAGACTCTTCGTGCCTCATGGTGGCATTAAATGGCAGGTCCCACATGGTCATTCGAAGATAATTATTATTATTTTCCATATATATAGGTCACAATAAAATGGGTCAAACATATATAACTTTATAATGTCAGTAACCACATCTACTAGTCTTATTCGTGGAGCCATTGAAGTAAGATTTGAGATTCAGAGTAATTAAAATAATTGTGCTTGTGTGCTCAGTCGTGTCTAATTCTTTGTGACCCCATTGACTCTAGCTTGCCAGGCTCCTCTGTCTATGGAATTTTCCTGGTAGGAATACCGGAGCAAGTTGCCACTTCCTACTCTAGGGCAACTTCCTGACCCAGGGATCAGATCCAAGTCTCTTGCATCTCCTCCATTGGCAGGCAAATTCTTTACCACTATGACACCTGGGAAGCCCAATTAAAATAATTCCCTTTCAGTAATTACTAAATTGACCTCTGAAAAATCCTTTATATCAAATTACAAAGTGTGGTAAAAGTTTTGTGTGTACAAATTTACCCAGTAATTCATATGCATGCTAAAATCTAAGATCTTGTTAAACTAAAGAAAAGAAGAAAAAGTCTATGCAGATGTCTGAGCATTTAAACCATTATGACTTTCAGGTAATTATCGAATCCAGAGAAGTGCAAGATACAAAGTAGAAGTGCCAGAAGGCTACCCTGGTTTCTGTCAGGGGGTAAACAACCTTTGCTATACATGAAAGGAGTAGCTTGTGTTCCCTTGTGCTGTGCTTAGTCACTGAGTCATGTCTGACTCTTGAACTGCCACGCTCCTCTGTCCATGGGCATTCTCCAGGTAAGAATACTGGAGTAGGTTGCCATCCCCTCCTCCAGGGGATCTTCCCAACCCAGGGATTGAACCCAGGTCTCCCACATTGCAGGCAGATTTTTTTTTACTATCTGAGCCACCAGGGAAGCCCAAGAATACTGTAGTGGATAGTCTATCCCTTCTCCAGGGAATCTTCCCAACCCAGGAATTAAACCAGGGTCTCCTGCATTGCAGATGAATTCTTTACCAGCTGACCTACCCGGGAAGCCACTGTATTCCCTTGGAGGCATCGACGTTTCCCGTTCTTGGGAGGGTGGGAGGATAAGACTCTTTCTTTATCCAGACAGTGTTGTAATCAGATGAATGTGGAATATCTAAAGAGAAGAGATCGACAGAATTGGTTGAGTAGGCAATGGGAAAGATTGTGTTTGAAATTCTTGTTTGATGAAGCAGTGGATGCAAGAGCCCTTCTAGCCCAGTTCTGAGCTCACCTGTTTCCTGGAGGGGACTGGATGTGTAAAGTGAGAAAAGAATCCAATCCAGAGTCCATGACAGTGCTGGGACATAGAAAATCTAACTTGTCATACACACAAAAGGAGTTGCCTGTGTTCCCTTGAAAGTGAAAGTGTTTGTCGCTCAGGGTATGTCTGTCCTCCAGGCCAAATGCCACTTGGCTAACAATGAAAGTGAAAGTGAAAGTCATTCAATCCTGTCCGACTCTTCACGACCCCATGGACTGTACAGTCCATGGAGCTTTCCAGGCCAGAATACTGGATTGGGCAGCCTTTCCCTTCTCCAGGGGATCTTCCCAACCCAGGGATCAAACCCAGCTCTCTCACATTGCAGGCGGATTCTTTACCAGCTGAGCCACTTGTGGCTAACAATGGTCTCTGCATTTTGTGTTTGCCTTGTGAGGCAACTTGCCCTGATTTTCAAGGTTAATAATTGTTGTGTTAATAATATGTGGTGTTGGTGGTGGGGGAGTGTGTATGCATGTATATATAGGGGCTAGTCAACCAGTTCTTTCTCTTGAGACCCAGCCTAAATAACACTCTATCACCAATTTCCCATTATTTACAGGTAATGCTTCAGTAGAGCTCTCTCTCTCTCACACACACCGTTATATACTCACAATTTTACTCCTCCTGCAATCAACAGCTCCTGATTTCCTTCTAGCATTTTTAATTTTTATGCTGGGTCCTTCCACCACCTATTTTTCTACTCTCTTAGCCTTTCTCCTTTCACATTCCCCCCCACCTTTTCTCTCCATCTATCTTCTATTATATAAAGAGCCAAAGGATGACTTATTTTTCTATCATGATTAGAATTTGACCCTAGGGAAGATAATTTTCTAGACAAGCAAACTGAGGTTCAAAATGTCAAATTTACTTATACAAATCAAGATATTTTAATAATAAAATCAGCACCAATAACCATGTCTTCTGTTTTCTGGTCATCTTGGAAAGATCCTAGAATAGGAAATTACTATTGTCAGTTCCACTTTTGATATGATTTGATGTGTTACTTAACCCAACCAAATAAACTTTGGCTTATTTATCTTTAAATAGGGCACAAATAAATAGAGTTGCTATCAAGCAGCACATTGTGAATGAATATCAAGTGACCTAATACGATGCATGGAATATAGTAAGGACATGAGAAATTTTTGTACGAAGTTCAATGCTTTTGCTTTTAGGTCATGTCACTTTGCTATTTCCCTTTTAGTTTACTCTTTTCTCTTCTGCAAAATTACTCTTTTTCTTTTCCTTATTATTTTACTGTCTTTTTTCTTCTTCAGTGTCCCTGCTCAGACTTCAGAGGCTGGCGAAATCTTTTCCACATCTCTTAGTGACGTCTTGAATGATGGAGCCATTTCCTATCTGCAGGCTTGTCTGAAGTTGAGCAGATGCAGAAGCATACAGCAACAGGCCTTGCAGGGCACTCTGCTCATCTGCATGCTGAAGTAGCCCAGAGCTGCAGCAGCTCCTCCTCCTGCAATTGTTTGGAGTCTGAACTCTCTGCAGGACTTGACTTTTGCCTATAGCACCATCACAGGGGCACTGCCTTTCTCTGGCCATTGGCAGAAAACACAGAGCTTAGAAGGCAGTCGATAAATATTTATGAAATGCATAAAGGAATAAATGATTGCATAAATATAGAAGTCCTTGCTTGTCTCACTAGGCAGGGTGGGGAGGAAATGTCTTTATACTGGAATCAGCATCCTCCAGTTGGTAATTTACTTGTGGGCCCATCTGTGTAGGAGTTGATGAAACAGCAGCCTCTCCTAACATCTTAGAACCAGCTGCCACTCCAACAGCCCCCCCCCCCCCGCCCCGATATGTCTAACCTCACAGAAGGCCAAAGATACCCAAGTTTAATCAATCCTCTATAAAGACACTGTCAAATTCAAGAGCCGAAGTCCAAGTGATGTTTTGGGGACATTTCTGAACACCTGCTGCTGAATCTTTAACTCCCCACTCCCAGCTCTCACATATAGCTAGAGTCTATTTCATTACAAAGTGTTTGCTCATGCTGCCATCTTAACTCTCACTTACATTTTGACTTGAGCCTGGATAGCAACCTATCTCCCTCAAAAAAGTTGGGACAATATGATATTTTCAATAGTACTTTTGTTATATAAAAGACAGTACAAAATATAATACAAAGAGTAGATAAATACTCATGTTTCAGAATTGTAGTTTTCTATCCCTTCCAGGTGGTGAGACTTCGTCTTTGTAACCATCTCCTTTAACTTCATGCTTCCCTGGGTCATAGGTGGTTTCACTGGACAACATCTTTTCTCCTGACATGTGCTGGGACACTTGGATATCTCTTTCACTTCAAGGTCAAAGCTTCACCTCAATTTCTTTATACCCACTAGATAAGTACAAAACTCCATCCCAAATTATGCTTTCCTCAGTCAGTGGCCAGGGTGTGGAGTTTGAAGAAATGTGTGATCTTAGTGTCCTTCTTCAGAATATCTATTTAGCCCAATGCTGCATAATTTCCTGATTTACTTCCTAAGGCACTTTCTTAAACTCACATGCATGCATGCATGCATGCTAAGTCACTTCAGTTGTGCCTGACTCTTTGCAATGCTATGGACTGTAGCCCACCAGGCTCCTCTATCCATGGGATTCTCCATGCAAGAATACTGGAGTGGGTTGCCATTTCCTTCTCCAGGGGATCTTACCAACCAAGGGATCGAATCCACATCTCTTGAGTTTCCTGCATTGGCAGGCAGTGTCTTTACCATTAGCGCCACCAGGGAAGTCCTTAACTCACATGAAACAGAACTGGTTAATGTCCATCATTATTCAGTTTCCAATCAAATTACCGCTCATCTGCCACATCACCTTATTTGTTGTTTCTAAAATAATCACTGACTCCTCCAAAAGAGGGAGGGTGGGCTGGGGAATTTCTCCCTTCCCTGGGCATATTCTTTGTTTGAATATCTATGCCTATGTTTTTAGTGTGAAGACATTGAGGCTTCTATGGTTTTGAACTCTGTATCACCAGATGCCAGCACAGCAGAGCAGAGTCTGCTCCCCACTGCCTGCCCCCTTGCCGCCCAATACTACAGCACTTGATATGTATGCTAGCTTAGAAATATAGTAACCTCAACATTCATCCATTTGAGTCCTGCACACATAGTAACAGTGGGATCATGTGTTCCAGCTCACCCAGTTTGTTTGTGTGCATCTGCTTTATCAGATCAGATCTGGATCTGGTATTAACTCTACACTTTCTACTCTCCTGCATCTTCCCTGTAAAAACTACAGTTCTGGTGTGGGACTCCTTCCTTGACCATGAAGATTTTCCATATCATACTAGCCAGGGCTAGCTGGATTGTACATTCTGACTTTTGCCAATTTTCCCATTTTCATAATCTCCAAAATAAAACTGGAGTTATAGGACTTCTATGCTTCTTATATAACTGAGGAATAAAATAAAAATGAGAATTTGGCAGAAAAAAAGGGACAGAAGGAAACACAGAAGGAAATGGAGAAGATATAGTTAACTAATATGCAGAGTACGCCATGTGAAATGCCATGCTGGATGAATTGCAAGCTGGAATCAAGATGTCAACAGCCTCATGTATGCAAATGACACCAGCCTAATGGCATAAAGTGAAGAGGAGCTAGTGAAAAATCTGGCTTAAAACTCAACATTCAGGGGAGAACAAGATGGCAGAGGAGAAGGTGGATGTGGAGTGCATCTCTCTCCATGGATACATCAGGAATACACCTTCAGACACAGAAGTGCATGCAGAACACCAGTTGAGAGCAGACAGGAATACCTGACCAGAAGAAAAGAATATACAGAACCATGCAAAATTTGGTAAGATGAAGGAACTAAGGGGGAAAAACAGCAATGTTAGTAGGACTGGACCTGCCCTCAGTGGATGGGGGAACCAAAGCAGGGGTCCAATCCCATCGGGGCAACTGTCTGAGTCAGAGGAGAAACATTTAAGGCTGAGAGTGAAACAGCTAATCTGTGGCAGCCTAATACCCCGGGCAGGGATGCAGGTCCCCTGGAAGGCACAGCAGCTGGGAGCTGGAGTTTAGGGATTGTGGAGCAATCCCAGAGTGAGGGCTGCTGTTGATTGCAGAGAGGCAGATTGAGGGGATGTGAGGGAGGAGATCGTGGTGGGAAATGCTGGTGGAGGAAAGCCAGGCAGCCATGGAAGCAAGGAGATACTGCTGAGTCACCCGTCGGGGGGAGACATCACCACAGCCTCTCTCTTCCCACATGCCAGCATCCGCAGCAAAACACAGAGAGGCTGGCCCATCAAACCCCTGACACACTGAATAACAAAGACCCACCCAGGGTGCACCTTTAAGTGCCTAATGCACCGATCTACAGAGTAGGACTCCAGCCAGAGGGGCCCCTCTATGTGCCTGACGCACCAAAACAACAGAGAAGGACCCCAGGCAAGGGAGCCCTCTAAGTGCCTGAATAGGCAGAGCTACAGAGAAAGACTGACCAGAGGCCTTCTGATTGCCAGTTATAAGAGGCTTGAAAAAAGACTCTGATAGGGCCATAACTCCTGGGGTGGAGGCAATCTGTGTCCCTGCACACTTGGCATTGCCAGGGTCCGCACAAGCCAAACAGCTATGCCACCTTCACCCTCAACTCTCACTGGGAAAGAGCTGCCACAGGCCAAAAAAAAAAAAAAATCTCATGTCTATGCATGCAGGGTTCACTTCAATAGTGTCCAACTCTTTGCAGCCCTGTAGACTGTGGCCTGCCAGGCTTCTCTGTCTGGGGGTTTCTCCAGGCAAGAATACTGGAGCATATTGGCCAATATTGGTTGCCATACCCTCCTAGAACACTATATTTCCTGCTGCCCTAGCCAACAACTCCCCTGAGTACCTGGTGCAGCCAGAACCCCTACAATCCAAGCAGTGGCACCACCTCCACACCTGGCCCTCACAGGAGCAAACCCAAGTCCTCCAGGGCAGCCTAAGAAGGAATCCTCAGTGGATGGCCCACATGTAGGTGTGGAGATAAAACCACAATTGAAACCCAGGGACAGTGTGGCTAAGGAAGAAAACTCAAAACCTTTCCACCAGCTGTAAAAGCTGCAGATTAAGTCCACATGATCAACTCAGTAGACTCTGTGTCTATGGAATACATAAAAGGACAATGAGAGGTCCCAGAAAAGAAAACACACCAGTTCTGATAGCTGTGGACACTGGAGGCAAGAACACACAGGAGTAGGACCAGACTAGAATCTGAGCTGCCTCATCAGCTGGTCCACAGATCAGCACAGTGTTGGAGGTCATCCTAGGGAGGTGAGGTGGACTCTGACTCCCAGCCGGGGAAGGGATTCTGACAGCAGTGACCCAAGACAAATATTTATTATTCTTATATTTTGACTTGTTCTACAGATTCTTTTCCATGGGGGTTGTCTTGATCCCTGTCTCCTGTACAATGTTATGAACCTCTGTCCATAGTTCATCAGGCACTCTATGAGATCTAGTCCCTTAAGTCTATTTCTCACTTTCACTATATAATCATAAGGGATTTGATTTAGGTCATACCTGAATGGTCTAGTGGTTTTCCCTACTTTCCTCAATTTAAGCCTGAATTTGGCAATAAGGAGTTCATGATCTGAGCCACAGTCAACTCCCAGTCTTGTTTTTGCTGACTGTATAGAGCTTCTCCATCTTTGGCTGCAAAGAATATAATCAATCTGATTTTGATGTTGACCATCTGATGATGTCCATGTGTAGAGTCTTCTCTTGTGTTGTTGGAAGAGGGTGATTGCTATGACCAGTGCATACTCTTGGAAAAACTCGATTAGCCTTTGCCCTGTTTCATTCCATACTCCAAGGCCAAGATTGCCTGTTGCTCCAGGTGTTTCTTGACTACCTACTTTTGCATTCCAGTCCCCTATAATGAAAAGGACATCTTTTTTGGGTGTTACTTCTAAAAGGTCTTGTAGGTCATCATAGAACCATTCAACTTGAGCTTCTTCAGCATTACTGATTGGGGCATAGGCATGGATTTCTGTGAAATTGAATGTTTTGTCTTGGAAATGAACAGAGATCATTCTGTTGTTTTTGAGATTGCATCCAAGTACTGCATTTTGGACTCTGTTGTTGACCATGGTGGCTATTCCCATTTGAATGCAGAGTTCCAAAGAATAGCAAGGAGAGATAAGAAAGACTTCCTCTGTGATCAGTGCAAAGAAATAGAGGAAACAACAGAATGGGAAAGACTAGAGATCTCTTCAAGAATATCAGAGATACAAAGGGAATATTTCATGCAAAGATGGGCTCGATAAAGGACAGAAATGGCATGGACCTAACAGAAGCAGAAGATATTAAGAAGAGGTAGCAAGGATACACAGAAGAACTATACAAAAAAGATCTTCATGACCCAGATAATCATGATGGTGTGATCACTCACCTAGAGCCAGACATCCTGGAATGTGAAGTCAAGTGGGCCTTAGAAAGCATCACTACAAACAAAGCTAGTGGAGGTGATGGAATTCCAGTGGAGCTATTTCAAATCCTGAAAGATGATGCTGTGAAAGTGCTGCACTCAATATGCCAGCAAATTTGGAAAACTCAGCAGTGGCCACAGGGCTGGAAAAGGTCACTTTTCATTCCAATCCCCAAAAAGACAACGCCAAAGAATGATCAGACTACCACACAATTGCACTCATCTCACACGCTAGTAAATTAATGCTCAAAATTCTTCAAGCCAGGCTTCAGCAATACATGAACTATGAACTTCCGGCTGTTCAAGATGGTGTTAGAAAAGGCAGAGGAACCAGAGATCAAATTGCCAACATCTGCTGGATCATCGGAAAACCAAGAGGGTTCCAGAAAAACATCTAATTCTGCTTTCTTGACTATGCCAAAGCCTTTGACTGTGTGGATCACAATAAACTGTGGAAAATTCTGAAAGAGATGGAAATACCAGACCACCTGACCTACCTCTTGAGAAATCTGTATGCAGGTCAGGAAACAACAGCTAGGACTGGACATGAACAACAGACTAGCTTCAAAAAGGAAAAGGAGTACATCAAGGCTGTATATTGTCACCTTGCTTATTTAACTTATATGCAGAGTACATCATGAGAAATGCTGGACTGGAAGAAGCACAAGCTGGAATCAAGATTGCCAGGAGAAATATCGATAACCTCATATATGCAGCTGACACCACCCTAATGGCAGAAAGTGAAGAGGAACTAAAAAGCCTCTTGAGGAAAGTGAAAGAGGAGAGTGAAAAAGTTGGCTTAAAGCTCAACATTCAGAAAATGAAGATCATGGCATCTGGTCCCATCACTTCATGGGAAATAGATGGGGAAACAGTGTCAGACTTTATTTTTTTGGGGCTCCAAAATCACTGCAGATGGTGACTGCAGCCATGAAATTAAAAGACGCTTACTCCTTGGAAGAAAAGTTATGAACAACCTAGATAGCATATTGAAAAGCAGAGACATTACTTTGCCAACAAAGGTCCATCTAGTCAAGTCTATGGTTTTTCCAGTGTTCATGTATGAATGTGAGAGTTGGACTGTGAAGAAAGCTAAGTGCCAAAGAATTGTTGCTTTTGAACTGTGGTGCTGGAGAAGACTCTTGAGAGTCCCTTGGACTGCAAGGAGGTCCAACCAGTCCATTCTGAAGGAGATCAGCCCAGGGATTTCTTTGGAAGGAATGATGCTAAAGCTGAAACTCCAGTACTTTGGCCACCTCATGCGAAGAGTTGACTCACTGCTGGGAGGGATTGGGGGCAGGAGGAGAAGGGGATGACAGAGGATGAGATAGCTGGATGGCATCACTGACTCGATGGACCTGAGTCTGAGTGAACTCCGGGAGTTGGTGATGGACAGGGAGGCCTGGCGTGCTGCGATTCATGGGGTCACAAAGAGTCGGACACGACTGAGCGACTGAACTGAACTGAACTGAACTGAGGTGATGAGGACATGGAAGGCTACCAATGGGTATTAATACCTCTCAAGGTAGTCTTAAAATGGATTATTTTGCTAGTGGAACACTGGACTAGATCAGAGGTCTTCAATCTTCCTTCAGTTCAGTTCAGTTCACAGTTGTGTCCAACTCTTTTGACACCATGGACTGCAGCACGCCAGGCCTCTGTGTCCATCAACAACTCACAGAGTTTACTCAAACTCACGTCCATTGAGTTGGTGATGCAATCCAACCATGTCACCCTCTGCCTTTCCCTTCTCCTCCTGTCTTCAATCTTTCCCAGCATCAGAGTCTTTTCAAATGAGTCAGCTCTTCACATCAGGTGGCCAGAGTATTGGAGTTTCAGCTTTAACATCAGTCCTTCCAATGAATATTCAGGACTGATCTTCTTTAGGATGAACTGGTTGGATCTCCTTGCAGTCCAAGGGACTCTTAGGAGTCTTCTCCAACACCACAGTTCAAAAGCATCAATTCTTTGGCTTTCAGCTTTCTTTATAGACCAACTCTCACATTCATACATGAATACTGGAAAAATCATAGCCTTGACTAGATGGACCTTTGTTGGCAAAGTAATGTGTCTGCTTTTTAATAAGCTGTCTAGGTTGGTCATAACTTTTCTTCCAAAGAGTAAGCATCTTTTTATTTCATGGCTGCAGTCATCATCTGTGATGATGATTTTGGAGCCCAAAAATAAAGTCTGACACTGTTTCCCCATCTATTTGCCATGAAGTGATGGGACCAGATGCCATGATCTTAGTTTTCTGAATGTTGAGCTTTTCACTCTCCACTTTCACTTTCATCAAGAGCCTCTTTAGGTCTTCTTCACTTTCTGCCATAAGGGTGGTATCATCTGCACATCTGAGGTTATTGCTATTTCTCCCAGTAATCTTGATCCCTGCTTGTGCTTCATCCAGCCCAGCCTTTCTCATGATGTACTCTGCATATAAGTTAAATAAGCAGCCTTGACTATTTACAGCCTTGACATACTCCTTTTCCTATTTGGAACCAGTCTGTTGTTCCATGTTCAGTCCTAACTGTTGCTTCCTGACCTGCATACAGATTTCTCAGGAGAAATATCAGATTTCTCTGGTATTCCCATCTCTTGTAGAATTTTCCACAGTTTATTGTGATCCACACAGTCAAAAGCTTTGGCATAGTCAATTAGAAAACAATAACACACACACACACACACACACACAAAAGATTAGCTTGATTAAGCATACCTATATCTAACTTGGCTTCATATCCCCCTTCATAACTGCCCTTCTCTTACTTCAGAAAACAAATCCCACTTCTCTTTCATCCTATGTTGCAGCCACTGTGGAATTTAGTGTAGAAGGCCCACTTTCAGCACTAAATCAAATGACCATTACAAATTTTGGTATTTGTCCTGGTGAAGTAAACTAATCTATTAACTGCAGCAAATTCATTTGCAAATCACATGGTTTCTAATCCTCTGCTTTCTACAAAATTCAAAAGTACCTAACTGATTGCTATTTGATAATAGATCAAATAGAATAGAACTATTCGTGAACTCTATCTTATTATCAGATCAGATCAGATCAGTCCCTCAGTCGTGTCCGACTCTTTGCGACCCCATGAATTGCAGCACGCCAGGCCTCCCTGTCCATCACCAACTCCCGGAGGTCACTCAGACTCACATCCATCGAGTCAGTGATGCCATCCAGCCATCTCATCCTCTGTCGTCCCCTTCTCCTCCTGCCCCCAATCCCTCCCAGCATCAGAGTCTTCTCCAATGAGTCAACTCTTCGCATGAGGTGGCCAAAGTACTGGAGTTTCAGCTTGAGCATCATTCCTTCCAAAGAAATCCCAGGACTGATCTTCAGAATGGACTGGTTGGATCTCCTTGCAGTCCAAGGGACTCTCAAGAGTCTTCTCCAACACCACAGTTCAAAAGCATCAATTCTTCGGCGCTCAGCCTTCTTCACAGTCCAGCTCTCACATCCATACATGACCACAGGAAAGACCATAGCCTTGACTAGGCGAACCTTTGTTGGCAAAGTAATGTCTCTGCTTTTGAATATGCTATCTAGGTTGGTCATAACTTTCCTTCCAAGGAGCAAGCGTCTCTTAATTTCATGGCTGCAGTGGAGCCATAAATAATATTATCCCTAGATTTGCAAATTAATTGGGGAATTAATACATTCATCTCATTAAGAGATTCATTCTAATAAAATTTTGCTCTCTATTTATAGTAACTATCATAAAACATGTAATATATTCAAGTTGTATTACTCAAGTTTGTATTACAAATAGTTCTAACTCAATCCAAAAGAAATTTTTAGGACTTGAGAACCTTGCAGTCAAAAGAAATTTTTTAAATTATATTTCAACTTACATAAGTATTTCTTTATTGAAAATTATGATAGGGGATCTATAAAAGACAAAACTTAATAATATTACATATTAATAAAGTTGTCTGGGTAATTAGAATGGATGTATGAGTTCAAGAGAAAGTTCATGATGTTAAATTTCTGACTGTTGAAAATTGTTTATGCATTTTTAAAATATGAATGATAGCAAGGATACGGTTGCTATGATATTTAGATTCCACTTGTTATATCTTATTTTTTGTTAATTTTTTATTGGAATATAATTGCTTTACAAAGTTGTGTTAGTTTCTGCTGTTCAGCAAGGTGAATCGGTTACCCTCTCTTTTTTGAATTTCCTTCCCATTTAGGTTACCACAGAACATTTAGTAGCATTCCCTGTGCTATTCAGGAGGTTCTCATTAGTTATCTATTTTACATGTAGTAGTGTATATATGTCAGTCCCGATCTCCCAATTAATCCCATTCCCCCTCCCCTGTTCGTATGCCTGTGTGTTCTTTACATCTGTGTCTCTGTTTCTCCTTTGCAAATAAGTTCATCTGTACTATTTTTCTAGATTCCACATAAAAGCAGTATTATATGGTATTTGTTTTTGTCTTTCTGACTCACTTCACTCTTCATGATAGTCTCTAGGTCCACCCACGTGTCTGCAAATGGTTCTATTTTGTTCCTTTTTATGGCTGAGTAATATTCCATGGTATATGTACCACATATTCTTTATCCATTCTTCTGTTGATGTACATTCAGGCTGCATGCATGTCCTGGCTTTTGTAAATAGTGTTGCAATGAACACTGGGGTGCATGTATATTTTTGAAGTACGGTTTTCTTTGATTATATACTCAGGAGTGGAACTGCTAGGGCATATGGTAGTTCTCTGTTGAGTTTTTGGAGGAACCTCCATACTGTTTCCCATAGTGGCTGTACCTATTTACATTCCAATCACAGTGTAGGAGGGTTCCTTTCTCTCCGCACCCTCTCCAGCATTTATTGTTTGTAGATTTTTGGACGTTGGCCATTCTGACTGAGGTGAGTGATACCTCATTGTAATTTTGATATGTATTTCTCTGGTAATTAGTGATGTTGAGCATCTTTTCATGTGCTTGTTGGCCATCTTTACATCATCTTTGAAGAGATATCTATTTAGATCTTCCCCCATTTTTGAATGGGCTCCCCTGGTAGCTCAGGCAGTAAAGAATACACTTGCAATGCTGGAGACCTAGGTTCGATCCCTGGGTTGAGAAGATACCATGGAGAAGGAAATGGCTACCCACTCCAATATACTTGGCTGGAGAATTCCACAGCAGAGGAGTCATTTTGTGATTGGGTTATTTATTATTTTTTATATTGAGCTGCATGAGATGTTAGTTTATTTTGGAGATTAATTCCTTGTTGGTTGCTTCATCTGCAACTATTTTCTCCTATTCTGAGGGTTGTTATTTTGTTTTGTTTGTGGTTTCCCTTGCTGTGCAAAATCCACTTGTTACATTTTAAAATGAAACAAGACTTTTAAAAAAATGCATCAATAATTACAACATGTTAGAAAATATAAATTACAACTACTTAAAGCCCTGGGTGTTCTTTGGAAGGAATGATGCTAAAGCTGAAACTCTAGTACTTTGGCCACCACATGCGAAGAGTTGACTCATTGGAAAAGACTCTGATGCTGGGAGGGATTGGGAGCAGGAGGAAAAGGGGACGAGAGAGGATGAGATGGCTGGATGGCATCATCGACTTGATGGATGTGATTCTGAGTGAACTCTGGGAGATGGTGATGGACAGGGAGGCCTGGCGTGCTGAGATTCATGGAATCGCAAAGAGTCGGACATGACTGAGGAACTGAACTGAAAGTTTTATGAAGAAATTTGGCATTAACTAAAAATTGTAACATTATGTGAAGGAATAATACAGTCTTTCAGAATTCATAGTACCCAAGTATTGAAGCAAAAGTTCAAAGATCACTGGACTGGTTCTGATTTATTTATAGGATGCTTATTATCTGCAATAAAAAGAAATTTATTCAACTAACAGAAATTACAATAAAAAATAAAGTTTAATATAAATTAATAAAACCTGAAGTGACCATCTGGTCTAGCTTTAGGTAACTGTCCAGATGGTATTATTTAATTTTTTGAGCTGAGACGTATTTATTATACAAACTAACAATTGCTCTACCAAACAAACTTGTTATGTAAAAAGAATCTGTTGTGAATAGGAATCTGAACTTAGTTACAATTAGCATTTATTTACTAAAAATCTGATAACTGCTCAGCCTATAGAAAAATAAATAAGTACAATTACAGTATTTCCTTCTTATTCACAATGTCACTTTCTGAGGTTTCAGTCACCTGCAGTCAATCCAGCAGAAAAATATTAAATGGAGGTTTCCAGAAATAAGCAATTCATATCTTTGACACTGCATGTTTTTCTGAGTAGCACAATGAAATCTCATGACATGAACCCTGTTTGTCTTGTGTATTCTGTCTATAACTCACTTAGCAGCCATCGTGGTCATCAGATGGACAGTCTTGGTATCACAGTGCTTGTGTTCAAGTAACTGTTAGTTTATTTAATGATGCTCCCAGAGTGCAAGAGTAGTGATACTGGCAGTTCAGATGTGTCAAAGAGAAGCCATAAGTGAAGCCATAAGCCTGTAAGTGAAAAGGTGAAAGTTGTCAGCTTAGTAAGGAAAGGAAGCTTGCTGAGGTTGCTAAAATCTATGGGAAGAAGGAATCTTCTATCCGTGAAATTGCAGAGAAGTAAAAAGAACTCTGTACCAGTTTTGTTGTTGCGTCTCAAACTGCACAAGTTATAGCCACAGTGTGTGGTAAGTGCTTAGGAAAGATAATAAAAGGCATTAAATGTGTACCACAAGGGGCTTTCCTTGGTAAGGAATCAGCCTGCCAATGTGGGAGACACAGTTTCAATCACTGGTCCAGGAAGATCCCACATGCCGTGGAGCAACAAAGCCCAATGAACCACAACCACTGACACTGTGGTCTAGAACCCAGAAGTCACACCTACTCAGTAGTTGTCCTGCAACTACTGAGCCCATGTACCATAACTACTGAGCCCATGTACTGCAACTACTGACACCCGTGTGTACTAGAGCCTGGGCTCCACAACAAGAGAAGCCACCGCAATGAGAAGCCTGCTCACCGCAACAAAGAGCAGCCCCCACTCTCTGCAATTAGAGAAAAGCCCACACAGCAGCAAAGACCCAGCACAAGCAAAATTAAATAAATAAAAATTATTTTAAAAAATGGTTCACATGAAAAAAGAATCTTAAAATCTGTATCATAAGGTATTTTGAGAGAGAGACTACAGTCATATAACTTTCATTACAGTATATTGTTATAATTATTCTATTTCATTAATAGTGTTAATCTCCTACTGTGCCTAATTTATAAATTAAACAATTATAGGTATATGTGTCTAGGAAAAAGTAGCATACATAGGGTTTAATACTATCTGTGGTTTCAGGCATCCACTGGGGGTCTTGACACTTATTCCCCAAGAATAATGGGAGACTGCTGCTGCTGCTGCTGCTAAGTCACTTCAGTCGTGTCTGACTCTGTGCAACCCCATAGACAGCAGCCCACCAGGCTCCCCCATCCCTGGGATTCTCCAGGCAAGAACACTGGAGTGGGTTGCTATATTGTTATCTAAATGTGATCCAGTTCAAAAATCTACATACTTATGAAAACATATATATACGTGTGTGTATGTGTGTTTATATACAGTATGTGATTATTACATACTATTACTAAATAGCATATGGATATAATATTAATCATTAATAATTATTAAATTATATAATATATACCATAGATGTCCAATTTTTTGTTAAGATAATACATTACTTACATATAATAAAAATGATTGATTGTAAAATAGCTGTTAGTTTTTGATATATTATGATATACATTTTTCTTATGCACATTCAATTTTTCTGTTTCGATCCATATCAATTTCTTTTAAAGAATTCTTACAGGTTCTATTTTATCTATTATTAGAAGATCCAATAAGACAAGATGCAAAATAATACATTTCAAAATTAGAAATTTCTTGACATTTTCCATTATAATTATAATGACAGTGTTAATATTTATAGCAGTGATTACATTTAATAAAAGCCACTATAGCTTATAATGGATTCTAATTCAGCTAGACTCCATAATTAATAACTTACTCAATAACCCTGTAGTTTTTAGACTTCAGTTTATCAGCTATAATGGCTAAAATATTTGATCTAGGTTGAACAAACAGATTAAAATTATAGCTGCCCTTAATAATTGTACATGATTTTGTTTCATGTGCTTAAATATATTTTTAGATTTTTACTGACAGGCTTATTAGATGTGAGAAAATAGCCATATTAATGTGGTATGTATTATTATCCTAATTAAAATTGGAAAAGTTTCAGTTTGTAACTATCTTTTAGAAAATATGTGCATTCCTTGGATGAGCCACATTTTATACAAAGAGCACTTGACCTCCATGTGCAACATTACCTATGCTTCTATGTGAAAACCAGCCTTTTATTAAAAAGTATTTGAGTTTAAATAATTGTTCTGAATCCTGCTTGGAAATTAGAACATGCTGATAATTATTGTTTTTTAATCAATGTAAGTGTATTATGGCAAAGATCATTTATATTTTTGATCATAATGTTTTTACTATGAAAATCTTGAGGCTCACATGTAATGGGAAATAATCACGTAGGTAGAGCATGAGATCTGAATGAGGAGAACCCAACTTAGGCATGTGACTTTTCCTCAGTCAATTAAGTTTTTAAAATAATTTAAAGACAATGTTCAGATCATAGAAAGCTGTAAACTCACTACATGCTGGGCTGGTGATATCAAAATTGCAGTATTGTGTTGACTCTTAGCCTCATAAATTTAAAAACTACATACATACGCAGGTACATGATGTAGTACTCTCCAAGTGAAGGCATGCATTTTAGGATCAGTAACAAACTAGAATGCCTCCCAAAAGGAGGCATTTAGGATTATAAAAACTCTAGAAAGCATGCTGTACATGCATGCTTGCTCAGTTGTTTCAGTTTCGTCCAACTCTTTGCGACCCTATGGATGGTAGCACGCCAGGCTCCGCTGCTCATAGGATTCTGTAGGCAAGAATGCTGGGGTGGGTTGCCATGCCCTCCTCCAGGGGATCTTCCAGAGCCAGGTGTTGAAACCATATCTCCTATGGCTCCTACATCACAGGTGGATTCTTTACTGCTGAGCCACCAGCAACTGAGATTGTTTAACCTTGAAAGAGTAGACTCAACAGAGCTACCTTTAAATACTTCAAGAATTCCTAAAATAATAAAAGGACTAGATTTTCCTATGATGTTCCAGAATTCAGAACTAGGATTAAAAATGGGAGTGAAAAGAATATAGGTTTTTGTTTTATCATAAGAATTACTTCAAAGCGCAGTTCTTTGGCAATGGAATAAATTGCCTCATAAGCTAGGGGGCTACTCAAAGTGGAACTATCTTAGCCAATCATCTTTTAGAAACATTAAAAAAAAAAACCAATAAGCCCTAGAATTCCCATACGTTTTAAGGTTTTTATGGTACTTTGAGATTTCTTTAAAAATTCTAAAGTTGTTTCACACATGGATTGTTTAACAAGTTTCTCTTTACTTTGCTATATGGTGAAAAGATAGTTTTAATTTTGAATGTGCTTTCATTCAGTCAGTCAATAAATATATTTTGAGCAGTTACTACATGCCAGATGTTGAGTTAAAAGCTAGTGTAGGATGGAGAATCAAACTAGACATAGAGATCAGAGGTATGGGCAGATACTACTCAATAGTCACACAAACAAGTGGGCAATTACAAACATTGATAAATGGTATGGAGAAAGTGCACAGTACTCTGTGAACTCGGGCTTCCCTGGTAGCTCAGTTGGTAAAGAATCCATCTGCAATGCAGGAGATCCTGGTTTGATCCCTGGGTCAGGAAGATCCCCTGGAGAAGGGATAGTCTACCCACTCCAGTATTCTTGGACTTCCCTGGTGGCACAGATGGTAAAGAATCTGCCTACAATAGGAGAGACCTGGGTTCGATCTTTGGGTTGGGAAATCCTCTGGAGGATGGCAACCCACTCCAGTATTCTTGCCTAGAGAATCCCACAGACAGAGGAGCCTGGCAGTCTACAGTCCATAGGGTCTCAAAGAATTGAACATGACTGAAGTGACTGACACACTTTGTGACCTTAGGCAAGTAAGAGAAGTTTCTTTCCTTTACATCATTACCATCTAGGGCAGTCCTTATCATCTCTTACCTGGAGTACCACACAGCCTACCAAAAATTGGCCCCCTGTTTTCACTCATGCCGAACTCTTAAACTTTCTCAACTCCATAAGCATAATTTTCTCAAAATGCAAATCATAACTCCACCCTGCCTGAAATCCAGTAATGCTTCTGACTGCTAGACGGTGGGACAATAGAGAGAATAGCATTGAAACATGTATATTACCATATGTAAAATAGATGACCAGTGTGAGTTTGCAGCATGAAGCAGGGCACTCAAAGCTGGTATTCTGGGACAACCCAGAGGGATGGGGTGGAGAAGGTGGTGGGAGGGGGTTTCAGGATGGTGGGATACATGTACACCTATGGCTGATTCATGTCGATATATGGCAAAAATCACCACAATACTGTAAAGTAATTAGCCTCCAATTAAAATAAATTAATAAAAAAAAGATAAAAAAAAGAAAAAACCCACCAATCTTATCATGGCCTAAAATGATTTTTATAATATAGTCTATTTACATACCACTTTATTTAGAATATGTAACTAACAAGGACTTGCTGTATAGCACAGGGAACTCTGCTCAATGTTATGAGGCAGCCTAGATGGGAGAGGAGTTTAGGAGAGAATGGTTACATGTATATGTATGACTGAATCCCTTCGCTGTTAACCTGTAATTATTCCAACATTATTAATCAGCTATATCCCAATGAAAAATAAAAAGTTTAAAAAATATATAGTCCATTTCTATCTCCATGGCTATCTCAAACCACTTTTCCCATGTTCTATATTCCAGCTACTCTGAGGATTTTCAGTAATGGGCCATTATCTTCTGCATCAGGGCCTTTGAACATACAGTTCTCTCTTTTTGCTAAGCTCTACATCCCTTCTCCCTTCATCTAGTTAATTTCATCAATATAAACTCACATATTGCCCTCTTGTACACAATCATAAGTCACTCAGTCATTTGCTCAACAAATATTTATTGAGCTCCTCATATGCACCAAGCATTATTCTAATTGTTTGGATTACAGGAGCAAACAAAACAGGTCAAAGAGACTTGCCCTCGAGGGAAAATAAACAAAGATTCCTGTTAGTTTATACTATGCTTAGAAAGTTAAACCATGACCTAGATGCTTAGATCAAATTGTTAATTTCATTGGCTATGCAACTGTATTCCCACAGACTTTTTCAGGGTTAAGGTTTCTAATAATTCTTTGAAATGTAAGATTAGATAGAAGGCTATATAAAAAATGGCCCTATGACAAAATACACACTACTCTACATTTACAATTTAGAGACTACATGGCTCATTTCATGCCTTATGATTTCACAATTTTGTGGTAGTATACTAAAATATAAGTGTATATTTGGACATATATTTTTATATATATACATTAATAAGTATAGTGCATATGTATGTTATATATGACAACATAAGTAGATTATATACCACAGAAGGATGTAAACTAAATTTTTACCTTGAAAGTATTAATGGATTTATTAAAAATTATCTTACTATTTGGGAAATTAAACTTATAGATAATGATTATAAATTTCACTTCCTTTGAAGCAAGTGGTCATTAATTAATTAACTGCCTATTTTGGGTAGCTGACATTTACCATATTTTGTTCAGTATTGAGCATGGAAGGAGGTTTTACAAACTAGGAAACTGGTTTGAGGAATTTATAGTTCACCTAGAGAGACAACATAAATGAAACAATATGAGGTCGTATATCCACAAAGTACAACAAAGTATAGTAAAAAAACTGAACATAAAAGAAGAAAACAAAGAAACTTTCCTCACCCCAATTACTTTCATTATACTCCTTATTCAGAGAGATAAAGGCAGTGGAGCCATGAATTTATGTTACATCAGATAAAATTCACTAGCCAGAATGTAATTTCTGGTAAGAAATAATTGCTAAGGAGAGCAGTGTTACTCCAAAAACATGTAGTATCAGCAACTTGGAATCTCCCGGAAGCTTCTGGAGGCACTAGGTTGTGATTGTATTCTCTTATGATAAGGGTATCTCAGTTTCAAGGCTTTACAAGTTATGGATCTTAGGAGAAAAATAACAGTTTAGTGAAAGTTTCTCCTTTGTAGCTCACTGAGATGAGGAAAAAGGTCAAAGGAAGCTTAACACATTTATAGCAGCTTGGAAAGTAGCGGTGTCAATCGAGGCCATGGCTGATAGGATCTCACGGTGATAACTGTAGCTCTGCTTTTCCCCACCTCATCCTGATTGTGGTGAGAGCTGAGAACTTAGAGCAATGGATTGAGAAAATATCATGAAATGAAAGGACCATTGGTCTGGATAAAACTACAGTCAGTAAAAATGGAAAATAAGCTTCCATGTTTGGCCTTTAGCAGCCTCAGAGACTTCAAATAACATTTCACCAAATTGCTTTTGAGTCCTTCATAGTTGTAATGCTTTTTCTTTGGGTTGCTTGATAGTTTAAAATCTGTTAGCAGTTGTGAAATAGTGTTAAAGGGATACTGAATGTATCTATTTTTTCTTAAATGCCACTTAATCCAGTAAAATTCAGGCCAAGGGGACGCACTAATTTAAAAACTGTTGTCTGTTTCTACTGCTGATGATATGGATAATGTTTATACTTTAAAAAGTTGTTTCTTTAATTCAGGAGTAGCCAAAACAAACTTGTTTTCATTGGCTTACATATTGCTTTCATAGGATTCAGTCTTGTTAGTTAAAGAATTTAGCATCACTCCTGGTTTCAGGTATTATTTATGCTAGATGCTTTTGTATGTAGGGCACACAGTTTAAAAGGGTGCACTCTGTAATATTAAATGATATGAAAAATGAATGCTGAGAACAGAATTCAAATTTGAAAAAACTAACATGCTGACAACTGAAAAATGGCCCAATTAACTTACAGACATTTTACTTAGTTGAAAAATGAAAAGCAAACAAACTAAAATTCATTTGTTTTAGAAGCAAAGTTTAGAAGTTTATAAAAATTTTTTTTTTTTTCCTATTTCAGGAAAATGGCTTAGGATTATTTCTCTGAATTGCCTACTTATGGTGCTTTAAGGAAAGCACAGCATATGTGATTAACTGTCTAATGATTTAGGTGAGTTATTGAAAAGATTTCATAGAAATTGAATATTTATGTCTTGAATCACTCTGTTCCACTGGATCAGTCTATTCAGTATCTCACAGCAGGGGTATCTGGCTCATTGCTGTAGTCCCAGGAGCTGGACAAGTGTGGTCACACAATAAACCTTTAAACCCTCAAGACAAGATATGACTCTGAATATGAAGCAGTCTGAGTAGGTATGAATGGATAGAAATGGTATGGATATGAATAATTGAGTTCAGAATGATGAAAGTAGAGTTTTGCCAAATTGATCATGTAACATGACTAAAAGATGTTATAATTCCCCCAATTTCTAACATCAGTTCTGTAGGGAAAAGCAAGTAATAAATAAAAGTGCTCTAAAGATGAACTTAATATCACTTATGTATCCTCAATGTAGGAGCAGATAAAAGGAAATGCTTAAAGGAAACCACCATTGTTTTTTGTTACTTTTCTTTTTTTGGAAAATTTTACCTTGATAGGAAAAATAATCAAGAGAAGACAGAGATAAAAAGATGGTGGGTCCACAGCAAAACTGTAGCGAAATATGGTATTTGGATTTAATTCTTTCATCAGAGGATCTCACTGAAGACCGTTTTTATTCCTTAGTTTACCCTTTCTTCATTCCCTCCTTCCTTCCTTCCTCCTTCCCTCCCTCTCTTTCTTCCTTTATTCTTTCTTTCCTTCCTCCCTGTTGAACGCCAGGCAAACAGAAGTCTTATAAAATATTCAAACACCTGCTTTGAGAGTTGGACAGGCTTAAATCACTTTTTGGAAATCTATCCACTTGAACAGATGCTAAAGATTTGGGCCCAGAAAGTATAGGGATTTGGAAATAAAGAAAACCCTGAAATTCCCCTACCTTCCTTGATTTGCTCATTCCCTTCACAATATGGCTCTCCTATTACACTTTTACAGTAATTCTGAAGTATCTACGGTGCAAGGTGAATACCTTCCTTGATTCTCCACATTTCTGTGGTTCTTAAGTTAACCTTCATTGAATAGAAATTCCTTTCATTGGTTCCATCAAGTTTACCCATATCTCTGAGGGATGTCAGGATATTATCAAAAACTGCATATGAATAAGTCTAAGGCCAGGGCATGAACTCTTGCTTCCTATTCATCACATCTTAAAGCCACATGCCATAGTATTTCCTTAATTCTTGAAGAACACTTCTTCTTGAAAATAAAAACATATTGTAGAAAATGTCAGATCCTGTTTCTGCTCATTGGTACTGCCTAGCTTTCTTGGAAGTGTGGCCCTTGAGAGCCAGATTCCTTGAAATGACCTTATGGCATGAGAGGATAAGCAACAATTCTCCTTCTGTCACCAAGAGTCTGCTGGGGCTTATACCTGGCTATAGAGATGCCACACTCTTTTAAAAAATAAAAGGTTACCAGTTAAATGATATTGGACTACTGGGTGCCAGATTTTTCAAAGCAGATTCATCTACAAAATAAATATGGACACAAGACATTTATTGCTTTATTTCATTATACATCCACACCTCAAACATTTAACATGTTGTCAAAAATAATTTTTTGATCTCTCAAACCTTAACCAAATAAAAAAAAAACAAACAAAAGAAAATTAAATTTCACAAAAAAAATAAAATATATTAGTTTTTTTTTTTTTTTCCTTTCCCCCCACCCAAAAAAAAAAAAAATATATTTTTTAATAAAAAAAAAAAAAAAAAAAAAAAAATATTAAATAAAAAAAAATAAAATTTTTTTTTTTTTTTTTTTTTACTAAAGTATTATATAAAAAAAATAAAATATTATTTTAAAAAAAAAAAAAAAAAAAAAGAAAAAAAAAAAAAGAGTGGGTTTTTAGAAATTAGTAATTTTTTTTTTTTTTTTTTTTTTTTTTTTTTTTTTTTTCTTTTTTAGAATATAGGAAAAGGGAAAAAGGATAAAAGAGTAAAGTGTGAATTATTTTTTTTGTTTATGGGGTAGAAGGACTGTGAGTTATAAATCTGACTTATAGTAATATAGGGGTTCAGATAGGTGAATGCCTAAATAGCATTAATCTGTGAGAGGAAATGATATGCTAGATAAATGCATATTTTGTTTGCCTTGACCATTAAATTCATCTTTAAATAATACAAAATGCCTAAAGAATAAGACATCTATCATCTGAATGTTCAGATCAGATCAGATCAGGCGCTCAGTCATGTCCAACTCTTTGTGACCCCATGAATCGAAGCACACCAGGCCTCCCTGTCCATCACCAACTCCCGGAGGTCACTTAGACTCACATCCATCGAGTCAGTGATGCCATCCAGCCATCTCATCCTCTGTCGTCCCCTTCTCCTCCTGCCCCCAATCCCGCCCAGCATCAGAGTCTTCCAATGAGTCAACTCTTTGCGTGAGGTGGCCAAAGTACTGGGGTTTCAGCTTTCGCTTCTTTTCTTCAAAAAAAACCCCCCGGCCCCCTCCCCTTTTATGTTGTTGTTTTCCCTCCCCCCCCCCCCCCCCCCCCCCCCTCCTCCTCCTCCCCCCCCCCCCCCCAAAACCCCCCCCCCCTCCCCCCCCCCCCTTCTCCCCCCCCCCCCCCCCCCCACCACCCCACCAAACACAAAAAAACCCCTTCCTCTTTCCTTCCTTCCTTTTTTTTTTTTTCTTTTTCTTTTTTTTCTTTCTTTTTTTTTTTTTTTTTTTTTTTTTTTTCTTTCTTTTCTCTCTTCTCATCCATCTATTTTTTTTTTTTTTTTTTTTTTTTTTTGATGGGAGAACCCTACCCCACCCCCCCTCTCACCTCTCCACTCTCACATCTCTGTGTTGGCGTGTGCCCCTGTGTTCTCTATTTTTTTGTTTTTGAGGGGTTTTGGTTTTTTTTTTTTTTTTTTTTTTTTTTTTCACAATAAATAAATAAATAAATGCAACCTACTCCATTCTCTTTCTGCTCGCAGAGGCACCGGGGGGGCGGGGGGGTGGGGCTGTGTGGGGTCAGACACGACTGAAGTGACTTAGCAGCAGCAGTATATGTATGGTGAACGGTGGCTGTGTGGTTCTGGAGTGGCAAGTGACCGAGAGGAGATACCACACATCCAAGGTAAGGAGGAGCAGCTGCTCTTTGCTAGAGCAGCCATGAAGAGATACTCCACGTCCAAGGTAAGAGAAACCCCAGTAAGATGGTAGGCGCCGAGAGAGGGCATCAGAAGGCAGACAGATTGAAATCAAAATCACAAAAAACTAACCAGTCACATGGATCACAGCCTTGTCTAACTCAATGAAACTAAGCCATGTCATGTAGGGCCACCCAAGATAGACAGGTCATGGTGGAGAGTTCTGACAAAATATGGTCCACTGGAGAAGGGAATGGTAAACCACTTCAGTATTCTTGCCTTGAGAACCCCATGAACAGTATGAAAAGACAAAAAGATAGGACACTGAAAGGTGAAATTCCCAGGTTGGTAGGTGCTCAATATGCTACTGGGGATCAGTAGAGAAATAACTCAGAAAAAATGAAGAGATGGAGCCAAAGCAAAAATAGCACCCAGTTGTGGATGTTACTGGTGATAGAAGCAAGGTCCAATGCTGTAAAGACCAATACTATATTGGAATATGGAATGTTAGGTTCATCAATCAAGGTAAATGGGAAGTGGTCAAACAGGAGATGGCAAGAGTAAACACTGACATTTTAGGAATCAGTGAACTAAAATGGACTGGAATGGGTGAATTTAACTCAGATGACCATTGTATCTACTAAAGGAATCCCTTAGAAGAAATGGAGTGGTCATCATAGTCCACAAAAGATTCCAAAATGCAGTATTTGTTTGCAATCTCAAAAATGACAGAATGATCTCTGTTCATTTCCAAGGCAAACCATTTAATATCATGGTAATCCAAGACTATGCCCCAACCAGTAGCGCTGAAGAAGTTGAAGTTGAATGGTTCTATGAAGACCTACATACAAGACCTAAAATTAACACCCCCAAAAGATTATGTCCTTTTCATTATTGGGTACTGGAATGCAAAAGTAGGAAGTCAAGAAACACCTGGAGTAATAGGCAAATTTGGCCTTAGAGTACTGAATGAAGCAGGGCAAAGACTAATAGAGTTTTGCTAAGAGAAGGCACTGGTCATAGCAAACATCCTTTTCCAACAACACAAGAGAAGACTCTACACATGGACATCACCAGATGGCCAAAACTGAAATCAGATTATGTTCTTTGTAGCCAATCAGATTATGTTCTTTGTAGATTTGTGTTTGCAGTTAGCAAACACAAGACTGGAACCTGACTGTGGCTCAGACCATGAACTCCTTATTGCCAATTCTGGCTTAAATTGAAGAAAATAAGGAAAAGCACTAGACCATTCAGGTATGACCTAAATCAAATCGCTTATGATTATACAGTGGAAGAGAGAAATAGATTTAAAGGACTAGATCTGAAACAGAGTGCCTGATGAAATATGGATGGAGGTTCCTGACACTTTACAAGAGATGAGGATCAAGACCATCATCAAGAAAAAGAAATGCAAAAAAGCAAAATGGCTGTCTGAGGACGCCTTACAAACAGCTGTGAAAAGAAGAGAAGTGGAAAGCAAAGGAGAGAAGGAGAGATATACCCATTTGAATGCAGAGGTCCAAAGAAAAGCTAGGAGAGATAAGAAAGACTTTCTTGGTGATCAGTGCAAAGAAATTGAGGAAAACAATACAATAGGAAAGACTAGAGATCTCTTGATACCAAGGGAACATTTCATGCAAAGATGGCTACAAAAAGGACAGAAACTGTATGGACCTAACAGAAGCAGAAGATATAGAGATGGCAAGAATACACAGAAGAACTGTACAAAAAAGATCTTCATGACCCAGATAATCATGATGGTGTAATCACTCACCTAGATCCAGACATCCTGGAATGCGAAGTCAAGTGGGCCTTAGAAAGCATCACTATAAGCAAAGCTAGTAGAGGTGATGGAATTCCAGTTGAGCTATTTCAACGTAAAAGATGATGCTGTGAAAGTGCTGCACTCAATATGCCAGCAAATTTGGAAAACTCAGCAGTGGCCAAAGGACTGGAAAAGGTCAGTGTTCATTCCTATCCCAAAGAAAGGCAATGCCAAAGAATGCTCAAATTACTGCACAATTGCACTCATCTCACACACTAGTAAAGTAATGCTCAAAATTCTCCAAGCCAGGCTTCAGCAATATGTGAACTATGGACTTCCAGATATTCAAGCTGGGTTTAAAAGAGGAACCAGAGATCAAATTGCCAACATCTATTGGATCATTGAAAAAGCAAGAAAGTTCCAGTAAAACATCTATTTCTGCTTTATTGACTATGTCAAAGCCTTTGACTGTGTGGATTACAATTAACTATAGAAAATTCTGAAAGAGATGGGAATACCAGACCACCTGACCTGCCTCCTGAGAAATCTGTATGCAGATCAGGAAGCAACAGTTAGTATGGACATGGAAAAACAGACTGATTCCAAATAGGAAAAGGAGTACATCAAGGCTGTATATAGTCACCCTACTTATTTAACTTCTAAGCAGAGTACATCATGAGAAATGCTGAGCTGGATGAAACACAAGCTGAGATATTGATGGGAGAAATATCAATAACCTCAGATATGCATATGACACTACCCTTATGGCAGAAAGTGAAGAGGAACTAAAGAGCCTCTCAATGAAAGTGAAAGAGAGTGAAAAGGTTGGTTTAAAGCTCAACATTCAGAAAACTAAGATCATGGCATCTGGTCCCATCATTTCATGGGAAATAGATGGGGAAACCGTGGAAACAGTGACAGACTTTATTTTGGGGGCTCCAAAATCACTGCAGATGGTGACTGCAGCCATGAAATTAAAAGACACTTACTCCTTGGATGGAAAGTTATGACCAACCTAGACAGAGTATTAAATGCAGAGACATTACTTTGCCAACAAAGGTCCTTCTACTTGAGGCTATGGTTTTTCCAGTATTCATGTATGGATGTGAGAGTTGGAATATAAAGAAAGCTGAGCACAGAAGAACTGATGCTTTTGAACTGTGGTGTTGGAGATGACTCTTCAGAGTCCCTTGGACTGCAAGGATATCCAACCAGTTCATCCTAAAGGAGATTAGTCATGGGTGTTCATTGAAAGGACTGATGTTGAAGCTGAAACTCCAATACTTCGGCCACCTCATGTGAAGAGCTGACTCATTTGAGAAGACCCTGATGCTGGGAATGATTGAAGGCAGGAGGAGAAGGGGACGATAGAGGATGAGATGGTTGGATGGTATCACTGACTCAATCGACATGCATTTGGGTAAACTCCAGGAGTTGGTGATGGGCAGGGAGGCCTGGCATGCTGTGGTCCATGGGGTCACAAAGACTCGGATACAACTGAGTGACTGAAGTGAACTGAGTATGTGTATCAGGTAGATTAGCAAGCAACACAAAAAAATAAAAGAAAAAAATAGAATAAAAATATATTGTGTTATGTTTTATATGAAATATCTATTAGGCTATATTTCATTGTTTAGGCTAGAATTTTTGTCCTCAGTATTTCTACTTTAAGTAATGTTGTCAACCAATTAGAAATTTTAGGACCTTTTAAAATGACAATTTTCCTGTTGAATGATTTTTACTTCATATAAACATTATTACATGCCACTCCATACATCCAAAAGATCAAAATTTAGCTATTTTAAAACTATTATACCATTCCTATATGTCAGGCACTGTACTAATATTTATCTGACATTTGTCAAATTCATAGATCCACGCAAGCATCCATACAGATATATACATATACACACGAATGCATTCAATGAAGGCACACTCAGTTGACCAGATTGTTATCCATATTGAATTTTAAGGAGAAAATCAAAGGAAAACAAGTAGATATTAGAAAATTAGATTTTTAAGCATCCTTATTTTAAATTAAAAAGAACGTTTCTAATATACATTAGATCAATATACATTCAGATTGATTTTCTATAACTCTTATTGGTACACATTTTAATGTAAATTGACATCGATACTATACTTTTAGAATATTGCAAACTATCAAAATACCCTTTTCCTGAGTATTACAACAAAGAGATAGTACATTCTTAACAGTCTTACCCATATGAAACAATATATTGCACTATGATGAAAGGAGGCAAAAATATTATACTAAAACCTTTAGTGTAATCTTTAAGAATACTGTGTTGCTGCTTTGGGTTAAAAAAAAAAGAAATTTCCCTTCATTGGTAATAAGTTCATGTTTGTTTGGTGAGGCAGTATTTATATTTTGAAAAGAGCAAGATTTAATAATAACTTTATATGACCCACAACATGTGTCAAACATTGTGGTTTTTTGAGCAGCATGTTGCACTTATCAAAAGTAATTTCTTTTTCCTATTTGTAAATGCTCAGGACTCTTAGAAACGTGAGGATGCAGGAAATGATGACACAAATCTGTGAGGCCCAAGTTCTATGTTGTGAAAGATATGTAAGTATTAATCTTGCTATTGAGTGAAATAAAACACATGTTAAACGTTTATGTATCAGTCAGTTTATTATGCTCTTTATTCATATACAAAGTATTTTTCACTGCAAACATGCAAAAGTTCATTTGCCTTACTGCAGAGGAAGATACGGCAGTGATACTGTTTTGTTTTTTTTTTCATGATCTGATCATGTCATCCTTCTCCAATGTATATTGTTCTTAGAAAAAAGCAAGAAACTAAACAAGAGGAAAAAAAAAATGATGAGATTACATGTTTTTGAAATTTGTTTTCTAGTGCTTTACCACATTAGTGACTCATAACATTAGAATGAATTTAGTAAGAAAAACGTCATAGGAAAATATCTAGAAGTACGTTTATATTTGCTTCAGGTCAGTTCAGTTCAGTTGTCACTCAGTCATGTCCTACCCTTTATGACCCTATGGACTGCAGCACGCCAGGCCTCCATGTGCATCACCAACTTCCTGAGTTTATTCAAACTCATGTCCATTGAGTCAGTGATGCCATCCAACCATCTCATCGTCTGTTGTCCCATTCTCCTCCTGCCTTCAATGTTTCCCAGAATCAGGGTCTTTTCCAATGAATCAGCTCTTCTCATCAGGTGGCCAAAGTACTGGAGTTTCAGTTTCAGCATCAGTCCTTCCAATGAATATTTAGGACTGATTTCCTTTAGGATGGACTCGTTCGATCTTGTTGTTGTACAAGGGATTCTCAATAGTCTTCTCCAAAACCACGGTTCAAAAGCATCAATTCTTTACTGCTCAGCTCTCTTCACAGTCCAACTCTCACATCCATACATGACCACAGGAAAAATCACAGCCTTGACTAGACGGACGTTTGTTGGCAAAGTAATGTCTGAGCTTTTGAATATGCTATCTAGGTTGGACATAACTTTCCTTCCAAGGAGTAAGCGTCTTTTAATTTCACGGCTGCAGTCACCATCTGCAGTGATTTTGCAGCCCCCCAAAATAAAGTCTGTCACTGTTACCACTGTTTCCCGATCTATTTTCCATGAAGTGATGGGACCAGATGCCATGATCTTTGTTTTCTGAATGTTGAGCTTTAAGCCAATTTTTTCACTCTCCTCTTTCACTTTCATCAAGAGGCTTTTTAGTTCCTCTTCAGTTTCTGCCATAAAGGTGGTGTCATCTGCATATTTGAGGTTATTGATATTTCTCCCAGCAATCATGATCTCAGCTTGTGCTTCATCTAGCCTAGTGTTTCTCATAATGTAATCTGCATATAAGTTAAATAATCAGGGTAACAACATACAGCCTTGACATACTCCTTTCCCAATTTGGAACCAGTCTGTTTTTCCATGTCCAGTTCTAACTGTTGCTTCCTGATCCGTATACAGATTTCTCAGAAGGCAGGTCAGGTGGTGTGGTATCCCTATCTCTTTAATAAATTTCCACAGTTTGTGGTGATCCACACAGTCAAAGGCTTAGGGGTAGTCAATGAAGCAGAAGTAGATGTTTTTCTGGAACTTGCTTGCTTTTTCAATGATCCAATAGATGTTGACAATTTGATCTCTTGTTTCTCATCCTTTTCTAAATCTAGCCTGAACATCTGGAAGTTCATTGTTCATGTACTGATGAAGCCTGGCTTGGAGAATTTTAAGTGTTACTTTACTAGCGTGTGCAATGAGTGCAATTGTGCAGTAATTTGGGCATTCTTTGGCATTGCCTTTCTTTGGGATTGGAATGAAAACTGACCTTTTCCAGTCCTATGGCCACTGCTGAGTTTTCCAAATTTGCTGGCACTTTCACAGCATAATCTTTTAGGATTTGAAACAGTTCAACTGGAATTCCATCACCTCCACTAGGTTTTTTGTAGTGATGCTTCCTAAGGCCCACTTGACTTCGCATTCCAGGATGTCTGGCTCTAACTGAGTGATCATACCATCGTCATTATCTGGGTTGTGAAGATCTTTTTTTGTATAGTTCTTCTGTGTATTCTTGCTACCACTTCTTAATATCTTCTGTTTCTGTTAGGTCCTTATCATTTCTGTCCTTTATTGTGCCTATCTTTGTTTGAAATGTTCTCTTGCTATCTCTAATTTTCTTGAAGAGATTTCTAGTCTTTCCCATTGTATTGTTTTCCTTGATTTCTTTGCATTGATCACTGAAGAAGGCTTTCTTATCTCTCGTTGCTATTCTTTGGAACTCTGCATTCAAATGGGTATATCTTTCCTTTTTTCCTTTGCCTTTCACTTCTCTTCTTTTCATAGCTGTTTGTAAGGTGTCCTCAGACAACCATTTTGCCGTTTTTGCATTTCTTTTTCTTGAGGATGGTCTTGATCACTGCCTCCTATTCAATGTCATGAACCTCTGTCCAGAGTTCTTCAGACACTCTATCAGATGTAATCCCTTGAATCTACTTGTCACTTCCACTGTATAAGTGGATTTGATTTAGGTCATACCTGAATGGTCTAGTGCTTTTCCCTACTTTCTTCAATTTAAGGCTGAATTTGGCAATAAGGAGTTCATGATCTGAGCCACAGTCACTCCTGGTCTTGTTTCTTTGCTTCCCCATGACTTTTAATTTGCTATTTTCATCTCTTTTTCTTCAGCATGACCCATTTTATTGAAATCAAAACTCAATAATATGTACTTTCAGAAAGTGGAAGGAGTTGTCTGAATAATGAAACTAGTTGCCTCTTTGAGATGAATGATTCATGTTTACTGAGTAAAATAAAGAATATAAACCAAATAGAGTATTTCTATAATCAAAATTATAAATGAATCATTAGGTTTCCTGGAGAATATTTAAACAAATGATAAAGTATGTTAATTTTTTTTAATACAGAAGCAAAGCTAGGTTTCTGAGGTAGAATCAACTTTGTTAAATTCTCCCCAAGCTTCTGCCCCATCCCCTGACCTCTATTCTATCTCTGCTTCCCACATCCTACCATCCTGGCCCTCCAAGTACTACTTATTTATGTTTTAGTATTCATTTCAAACATCAATCCTGTATATTCTTCATGGAGTTTTTTTTTTTTTTTTTTTCTGTTTTTTTTCACACATGACTTGGGGCTTAAAGAACTAAGCACCATGCTTTGTGTTTTAAAACATCGGTCCATTTATTCCCCATGAAGCATTATAAAGACAGCAAGATTCTATTGTAGAGAACAGGGTACTATATTCAACTGCCTGTTATAAACCATAATGGAAAGAATATGGAGAACTATATGCATGTATATACATATACTTTATATAGCTGAAACATTTTATTTTACAGCAGAAATTAAGATAACATTATAAATCAATCATACTTCAATAAGATAAATTAAAAATACTATGATATTAATAGTACCTTGTAGAAATTAACTAACTGTGACTTGCTGAGATTAGATTACTATCTTAAGCTTATGGATCAGAAAGTACTGGAGCCAGGAATTCACTTTAAGGCACTCAGACTCTAAAACTCATATTTCTATTAGTACATAAACTTTTAAAATTAAATTCTCCAGACTTCATATCAAAGAAAATCATGCTACTTCATTGAAAGCATTCAGATTAATTACTCTTTTAGTCTAGGAATGCTTTCTAAGTACCTTGGGTGAACCCTCTACAGGAGAAGGAATGACTGCAGGCATGAGAATCTCAGATACAAATCCTTCTTGAGAAAATTACTTAATGTCTCTGTGCTTCAGTTTATTCATCAGTGTGGGGGTAATAATATTCATCTCATGGGCCAACATAAAGATTGTTATATTCCATGTAGTAATACCTGGCACAGAGCAAGGGAGAGTTTTAAAAATGAATTATTATGCTATTATTTGGGATAGAGTCCTGTATTGTACAGGACAGATGAGTGGATAGAGAGCTTAAAATCTAACCGAGGAGACAAAAGACCAAAGATAAAATGGTTTTAGGAGAGTAGTATGTTAAAAAATTATGTAATGATACATATACACATATATACACACATACAAATATATTTTTAAATGAGGACTAAGACAGTGATAAGAGGAAGAGTGGTATACATAGAGAGATTTCTATGAGCAGATGTGTTACAATATATAAGGTGACAACAGACATGAGTTTAAGGGTATCAGAATTGAAGGAGAGGCATGAGGGTGCTCTAAATAAAAACTGGAGGATGCAATTGAAATAAAATACTGAGGTGTTTCTAATTCATTTATCCTTCCAACGAAATGATAGCTAATATTTGATTGAGTGAAGTCGCTCAGTCGTGCCCAACTCTTTGGGACCCCATGGACTGATTTTCCAGTCAATAGTACTGGAGTGGATTGCCATTTCCTTCTCCAGGGGATCTTCCCGACTCAGGGATTGAACCCAGGTCTCCCACATTGTAGACAGACGCTTTACCATCTGAGCCACCAGGGAAGTCTTCGTATTTGATTAGTGTCTTCAAATGCCAGGCACTGTTCTAAGAACTTCATGCTAAAGAGATCTCACAGCAATTTCATATCAGGAGGTGCTAATCTTGCCTAGGGTTCCACTCCTAGTGAGTGTCTAGTGAGTAGTAGATCCAGGATTCCAAATCCAAGATTTCCAAGCCAGGTGTCTTGGTCCCAGAGCTTAAAGAACTATAAGAGAGGCACTTAGCTCACACCAGGGATTTGGGGCAGATATACCATTGAAGACAGGGTTCTGTGGAACAGGCTTAACATTAAGGAGCTGAGGCTGGTGCCACTTTGTTATGTCAACTGAGAGTCAAGTCAAATTCCTCATGCTTAATTCCTAAGAATCAGAGGATCTGAAAGTTATCTTTGAGATGAAAACCACACAGGGATTGACTAGGAATTTTGCTAACAAAAGGGATAAGCAGATTGGATTAAAGGACTAAATCCTACCTCAGAGATAAGCAATCCCAGAGACTAGAGAATGAGCAAGAATGTAAATTACATTACAGAAGTCCAGGAAACTGGGCTCAGGATGAAGCTTGGGAAGGAGTTTAGAGAGAGGGAAGATTTCATTTAAGATTTAATAATGAGATACAAGAAGATTCCAGAAAACATCTACTTCTGCTTCATTGACTACTCTGAAACCTTTGACTGTGTGGATCACAGCAAACTGTGGAAAATTATTAAAGAGACAGGAATACCAGATCATCTGACCTGCCTCCTAAGAAATCTGTATGCAGGTCAAAAGCCACGGTTAGAACCTGACATGGAGCAATGGACTGGTTCCAAACTGGGAAAGGAGTATGTCAAGGCTGTATACTGTCACCCTGCTTATTTAACTTATATGCAGAATACATCATGTGAAATGCTGGGCTGGATGAAGCACAAGCTGGAGTAAGGTGGCCAGGAGAAATAGCAATAACCTCAGATATGCAGATGACACCACTCTAATGGCAGAGAGTGAAGAGGAACTAAAGAGCCTCTTGATGAAAGTGAAAAAGGAGAGTGAAAAACCTGGCTTAAAACTCAACATTTAAGAAACAAAGATCATGGCATCTGGTCCATCACTTCATGGAAAATAGATGGGGAAACAATGGAAACAGTGAGAGACTTTCTTTTCTTGGGCTCCAAAATCACTGTAGATGGTGACTGCAGCCATGAAATTAAAAGACGCTTGCTCCTTGGACGAAGACCTATGACCAACCTAGACAGCATATTAAAAAGCAGAGAGACTACTTTGCTGACAAATGTCCATTTAGTGAAAGCTATGGTTTTTTCCTGCAGGTCAGGAAGCAACAGTTAGAACTGGTCATGGAACAACAGACTGGTTCCAAATAGGAAAAGGAGTACGTCAAGGCTGCATATTGTCACCATGTTTATTTAACTTATATGCAGAGTACATCATGAGAAATGCTGGACTGGAAGAAACACAAGTTGGAATCAAGATTGCCGGGAGAAATATCAATAACCTCAGATATGCAGATGACACCACTCTTATGGCAGAAAGTGAAGAGGGGCTAAAAAGCCTCTTGATGAAAGTGAAAGAGGAGAGTGAAAGGGTTGGCTTAAAGCTCAACATTCAGAAAACGAAGATCATGGCATCTGGTCCCATCACTGCATGGGAAATAGATGGGGAAACAGTGGAAACAGTGTCAGACTTTGTTTTTCTGGGCTCCAAAATCACTGCAGATGGTGACTGCAGCCATGAAATTAAAAGACGCTTACTCCTTGGAAGGAAAGTTATGACCAACCTAGACAGCATATTCAAAAGCAGAGACATTACTTTACCAACAAAGGTTCGCCTAGTCAAGGCTATGGTCTTTCCTGTGGTCATGTATGGATGTGAGAGCTGGACTGTGAGGAAGGCTGAGCGCTGAAGAATTGATGCTTTTGAACTGTGGTGTTGGAGAAGACTCTTGAGAGTCCCTTGGACTGCAAGAAGATCCAACCAGTCCATTCTGAAGGAGATCAATCCTGGAATTTCTTTAGAAGGAATGATGCTGAGGCTGAAACTCCAGTATTTTGGCCACCTCACGCGAAGAGTTGACTCATTGGAGAAGACTCTGATGCTGGGAGGGATTGAGGGCAGGAGGAGAAGGGGACGACAGAGGATGAGATGGCTGGATGGCATCACTGACTCGATGGATGTGAGTCTGAGTGACCTCCGGGAGCTGGTGATGGACAGGGAGGCCTGGCGTGCTGCGGTTCATGGGGTCGCAAAGAGTCGGACACGACTGAGCGACTGATCTGATCTGATGGTTTTTCCAGTAGTCACATATGGATGTGAGAATTGGACCATAAAGAAGGCTGAGCATTGAAGAACTGATGCTTTTTGAACTGTGGTGTTGGAAAAGACTATTGGACTGCAAGGAGATCAAACCAGCCAATCCTAAAGGAAGTCAATACTGAATATTCATTGGAAGGACTGATGCTGAAGCGCCAATACTTTGGCCACCTGATCCCAAGAGCTGACTCATTTGAAAAGACCCTGATGCTAGGAAAGATTGAAGGCAGGAGGAGAAGGGGATGACAGAGGATGAGATGGTTCGCTGGCATCACCAACTCCATGGACATGAATTTGAGCAAGGTCTATGAGATGGTGAAGGACAGAGAAGTCTGGCATGTTGAATGAAGTCCGTGGGGTTGCAAAGAGTCAGACATGACTGAGTGACGGAACAACAATGAGATACAGATGGAAGGTTGGGGAAAATAGAAAGAAGGGAAGATAAAACCAAAGCACCATTTTGAAAACCTGAAAGTATCCATTCTGAGTAGCAGATGGAATGGAAGTGCTAGCAATATTAAGCAAAATTTAAAAGGTAGAAAAATTAAGATATAATGAAGATGAAGCAGATGTAGTTTTCATAACATAGAGCTAGGGTCAAATTTTAACTCATCTATGAAATAAATTTCTCTGAAAAAATTTTTTATCAGAATTAAGTATTTCCAAGTCCAAATTTTAGTGAATTACCGATTGGCAAAAATGATCAAAGAATATAACAAAGGACATTGAATTTATTTGACATGGGAAAAATAAGAGTCAAGACTGACAACAATTTTCCTATACAAGTTTCACATGTGTGTATATATGTTATGTATAAATATATATAATTACAGAAATACATATAAAATATGGAGATCAACTTATCTTCAATGAAAATAGTATGAGAAAAATTAAAAGATGTATTAAAGCCAGGATCTGGATATTATGAAAATTAGCCTCTCTGTATATATTTCATTAAAAACAAAAATAAAATTTGTATTTGACTGGGATATTTTAATATATTTGAGTCAGAGTGACCAATCATATTCTATTAAATTGTTTGGCTCCAGTTTCATTGAGTTTGCTGTTGTCATTATCTCATATCCACAGCATAAAACAATTGCCCACAGATTTTGAGTTTGGAAATCCTAGAGGTTTCTTGGAAAGTCCCATGAACGGAGGAGCTTTGGTAGGCTGCAGTCCATGGGGTGGCTAGGAGTCAGATACGGCTGAGCAACTTCACTTTCACTTTTCACTTTCATGCATTGGAGAAGGAAATGGCAACCCACTCCAGTGTTCTTGCCTGGAGAATCCCAGGGACGGGGGAGCCTGGTGGGCTGCCGTCTATGGGGTCGCACAGAGTCGGACACGACTGAAGCGACTTAGCAGCAGCAGCAGAGGTTTCTTAAATTCATGTAAATACAAGTTATCTAAGCCTTTGACCTTTGAGAAGTCACAGGCTCTTCATCTCCACTTCAGGGTGGATATGCTAAGAAAATCAGAAAATCTAAGGCAGAAAGCTTCATGGAAAGACCTTTGGGGATTCACATTTGTGGTCAATGTCCAATCCCTACTTGAGAAACAAAAGATTGTCATGAAATCCATGTTTTATTGCCTCCTCTTTTAATATCAGGCAGTTTCCAAATGGCTATTATTAAGTTCCATATTTGCTTATAGTGGTAACCAAGGCAGGTAGACAGCTGAGTGGAAACCTCAAGTACTTTTTTCTGGTCTATAAATCATAATTGATTTTGGCTGTGCTTTATTTAGTTACCTAAAGGGATATCCCTGGGTTGGGAAGATCCCCTGGAGGAGGGCATGGCAACCCACTCCAGTATTCTTGCCTGGAGAGTCTCATGGACAGAAGAGCCTGGCAGGCTACAGTCCTTGGGGTCACAAAGAGTCCAACACGACTAACCGACAAAGCACATCACACAAAGGAAGATTCAGTTTGTACTTCACTATTCTTGGGAATAAGTTGGTGAAAATGTTTGTGTACTTCTTCTTGATCCTTCTTTCTTTTTTTCACCTTTGGTTTTGCATTTGGAAAGTGGCCCAGAAAATTGCAGTTTCTCCTGATTATTTCTGTCAGCCGTATGGGAGTCAACTTCTAGCTATATGAAAAGAAAAAGAAACTCCCAACCTAGATTTCAACCGTAAGGACTTAAGTCTCCAGGCTGACAAAAGAGCCCCTACTTTTTGCACCTGTGTTATTTATTGATCATATTAGGGTTACCCTTTTCCCTTATTTTGAAAATCTCGTATCTTTTAGCATCACTAGAAAACCACTCCCTTTCCATTCTTTCAACATAACATCATTTCAGTTTTTCTTCTGTCTGTGTCTGTGCCTTTTCCCCCTGAATAGTACAAAGGTCTGTAGTTTGACTATAGATTCAAAACAATAACAGCAGCAAAACCAAAGTGTTTCCTACGCATATCTAAAGCATCAAATCTTACCAGGCAAAGAAAGTCCTAGGTAAACTCTATTTCATACAAAATGTACCTAATCTTTTTGGGTGAGTGACCAAGATATCTGAATTACTAAGGTTTTCCCAATGAAACTTTCACCTAACTTCAGTTGCTTAGAGGCACTTAGAAGACAAAATTACAGTCGTATTAAAAATTTCTGATGGAAAAACACAGAGCTAGAATATAAAAATTCCTATCTAGAAAATTCACATGAAACACTTTCCATACCAGCTTTTAAATGTCACCTCACTATACAACAATTCAAATTGCCAGAATATTAATTACGTTGTACATCACTTTATAATATCACAATTCTATTACATATAACTCCATGAAGGTTAATTTCGTCCTCCTTTCCCTTCCTTTCTTCCTCCTTCCCTTCCTTCCTTCCTTCTCTTCCTTTCTTTCTAGATGTACATAGTGAATCATATCACAAACACTGAATATTTTAGTGCAAGCATCCAGCTTTTTCTTTTTTATGAATTATAAAAACCACATTACTCCGTGGGATTTTGTGTTCGGTATTAGTTATAAGTTACCACAGAGGTGAAACATATTCTCACCTCAGAAAACTTTACCTCAGGTGAGATCATCTGGCAAAAAACTCTTAACTAAGGATTGATATATTTCTCAGTTCTTTATGCCCTATACTTTTGCAATCTTTAAGAATACAATAAATTCTAAAACATACTTTAGCATTTTCTAAAAGAGGAAAATTGATGTTCCATTTCCTTTTCTTTCATAGTAAGAGACAATGTCTTCAGGGAAAAAATCCAAAGACACAAATCTTTCACCTAATAACTCACGGAGGGAATATGGCCTTTTTAATATATTTGCCTTTTTATAGTTGACATCCAGCCCACTGGGTCACTTGAGTCTGCTTTTGGTACTAACAGTCTTCTTCCATGAAACAGAAATGGTTTCAGAAATTAGTCCTAAAAAGCAAAAAAGAATGTCCCATTTCCCAAATAATACAAGGAAAAATGTTACTGATGTGTTAAGTCTATCAACTCTCACTCTCCACAAAAAGAAACATATGCATAAATGAAAAGAAAAATCTTCCCCCAGACAGGGAAATTTCTTCTATCTAAAGCAGGAAATGAAAAATCACAACCAACATGTCAGTGAACTAACTTTGGCTTAATTATTCAAAGACCAGATATTTCTCCCGGTATTCTGAATCAACTTGTGTAATTGTCACTAGCATTAGGAAGATTTAATTATTGAGTGTATGTCCTCAGCCCTTGTCAAAGAAGGAAAGGGAGAAAAAACAAGCATGAGTGAGCACTCTCAGAGTCAGCCAGACCAATGACTGTTACAAACCACATGCTCAGAGAAGAAGGGCTTTCATAAAGGAGCTCTCTGTTTCCACAGGAAAACTTTTTTTTATTTTCACTCTGCAGTTTCTGAATACAGAGTCATTTACTTAATATCATTTAAAGTAAACCATAGGAATTATGACCAACCTAGACCACATATTCAAAAGCAGAGACATCACTTTGCCAACAAAGGTTCACCTAGTCAAGGCTATGGTTTTTCCTGTGGTCATGTATGGATGTGAGAGCTGGACTGTGAAGAAGGCTGAGCGCCGAAGAATTGATGCTTTTGAATTGTGGTGTTGGAGAAGACTCTTGAGAGTCCCTTGGACTGCAAGAAGATCCAACCAGTCCATTCTGAAGGAGATCAGCCCTGGGGTTTCTTTGGAAGGAATGATGCTAAAGCTGAAACTCCAGTACTTTGGCCACCTGATGCGAAGAGCTGACTCATTGAAGAAGACTCTGATGCTGGGAGGGATTGGGGGCAAGAGGAGAAGGGGACAACAGAGGATGAGATGGCTGGATGGCATCACTGACTCGATGGATGTGAGTCTCAGTGACCTCCGGGAGTTGGTGATGGACAGAGAGGCCTGGCGTGCTGCAATTCATGGGGTCGCAAAGAGTTGGACACGACTGAGCGACAGATCTGATCTGATCTGATAGGAATTCTATTCGGCTTCCCTGGTCGCTCATATGATAAACAATTTGCTTGAAATGTATGATATCTGGGTTCAATCCCTGGGTCAGGAAGAGCCCCTGAAGAAGGAAATGGCTGCCCACTCCAGTATTCTTGCCTGGAGAATCCCATGGACAGAGAAGCCTGGCAGGCTACAGTCCATGGGGTCTCAAACTGTCAGACATGACTGAGTAACTAATATTTTCCTTACTTTTTTCACATAGAACCTTTAAGGGAGAGTTTATTTTCTACAGAAGAAGCAGCTTTTATGAAAGACTAAATACATACAGTTTTATAAAACATAGTTTTGATATATAATTTAGAACTTGCCACAGAGGTAGGCATCCACAGTACAAGAACGAAGCACGGAAGCCCAGAACTTATTCCTCAGATAAGTTCTGGCCTCAAGAGACAAATTTTATTGTCCCATAGGCCAAAGGTTTCCTGACTTTAACTAAGGGTCCATAGGATGATAAGCTTTTTGCGTTTTTACTTTTATAGTTTTTTTCTTTTTATACTCTGCCGTAACTATTATTTGAAAACTGTCCTAATGTAGAGCCACACAGACTTAATTTCTTCTAATTTATCACATCTATAATGATATAATTTTGCCTCTTTCATTTTCATTTTGTTATACTTTATATAATTTAAAATTTTAATTATCTTCATCAAGTACTTATTGGAGATTTCTTGGAATTTTATCTGACTTTCCTAACTGCTGGACTCAAGCCTTTCCTTGGCTACAATGAGGTTGCTTTCTGGTGGAATTCCAGAAAATAATCAGCTTCAGCTATTTCATTTTTCATTTGTTGGTTTCAGTGTTTGTGATAATCTGAAAGCTGTGAAAATGCTCTGTGCCCCTAAACTGGACTCAGCAGCCTATATGTTTTGTGTTGAGTCTGCTGATTTTGGTCACCTCCACCTGCTCCCTCCTGTCTCTCCCTCAGCTACAAAAGAGTAAGGTGGGTAAGAGGGAAAAGGTCTAGAGGTCTAGTAAGGCCATTGTAACTAATTTTCAATGCTACTCAAGGATCCTAGGGATGTCTCTAGTTTACTCAACCTTGTCAAGTCTGCCTTCATAGTGACAAAATTGATGACAAATGTAGGGATATTACTTTATTAATAAAGTCAGTAAAATAATAAAGAGAGTTTAATTATTACTGTTCATTACTGGGTGGTCTGTTGATAGGTTGGTGACATCTTCTAAGTAGTAAAATCATACATAATTCATATATTTTATATGTTTATTTCATAAAATTTCATTTTCTTGCCTTCATCATAATAAAATCACTGATTATAATTATGTAATTATAATTAAGATGTTAATATTATTTATGTTAAGTATTTCTTGAAGCATTATAGTTATTATAGTTTTATTAATTTCATGTTAGAGAATTTTCTCTTGACTGAGGCTGTAGAGGATGAAATAAAATTACTAAAGCCATATTTAAAATGGGAAACATACAGTAAATTGATGTTATGATCATATATTGTAATGGAATCAAATTTAAATTATCATGATCACTGAAAATACGATAAAATTTTAGTTATCATGACACTGAAAATACTACAAAATATTTTATCTTACAGTTCAATGCATATCACAGTTTCTACTGCCAAAGCAGTATACAAATCATAGCATTTGTTAATATTTTTCTTTTAAATATTTCAATGCTATGATAGTAGAGGAATTCAAGAACAACATATTGCTAAGCTTGGCCACATATCTTAGCTCAAGATCTGTAATAGCAAAGTCTCTATAGAAATTAATTTCAGGATTTGTATGTGAACTAATTTCCTTACATTTTACAGAAATGTCATAGCTCACATAAAATTTGCTTCAATTTAGAAAATCTACAAAGTTTTAAAATGTGGAAATATAAAGTAAAATAATAAAGCTAGATTTAGATTTTATAGTCTATTCCTATCATGATTAACACTTAGTACTTCATAACAAATAACTTGCATATATTACAGGTTAAAAATTCATTTAATTTCTACCAAAAACATGATTCAATTTTGATCTGAGGACTGGCAATATATTTCGTTAATTCTGCTAATGAAGTTTGTCTTGTCTAAATTAATTCTAATAGTATTAACCAAATGTAGTCAGCATTCCATAATGTGTCTGAGAGTCATTATAAGATCAAATAGGATAACATGTTTCACCAATCTGCTTCACCTTAGGCGAGATCTGGAAAATATCATATAATCTTGACTTGTTCCTAAGTTTGTTACTACTACTGGTGTAATCGAGACCATGCTTCTGTATGGCAATCTCAAACTACAAGCCATGCATGGCACCTAGAATATATGTAGAGTTTTAGCCAAAATTCCAGCTTGTAGACACTTTCCTTTGAACCATTATGTGACTATCTTGAAAATCAATGCCTAAAACTGAAAGCTGTTTTCTCAGTTCCTCATTTCATTCAAAACATATTCTTTTTACACCAGGCAGAAAACCAGTGAAAATCTCTTTAACTCTAACTTCCATATTTTTATATGGTGATTCAAAAGTTTACATAATAAATATTGCTCAACATGATTTTTGTCCCTTAAAAACTAGTTGACTAGCTACTATTTCCTTTTTTATTATGGGTATAATTCATTCTCTCACTTTAATGCCATTTAATAATATCATCTTGAATTTTTTATCTTAGTAATAATCTATCAATATTTTGCCTGTCTTCATATTTAATCATTTTACCATCATATTTATAAATAATTTCTATTAAAATTATTCATTTTTCACTATTTCTTCTAATGGAAAAATTTTCCAAATTTTTCCAAAAATACTGTACTTCTCTTGCCACAAAACACTATTGTGCTTAGCTAAATATTGAAGAAACATGATTAATATTTAAAAGCAATGTTGCCATTTCTTTTCTGGCAATTACTTGTCTATGTTGAATGCTATTGATTTCTTACTATTTATTCACTCCCCTCACCCATTCTAGTAATTCCTTCTGTGTGTGTATTCTTGTGAAAGTGATATTTCCTATTTTTTTATTTGTCAGTTTAAATGTTTTCAATTAGAGATTAAGTCCAAAGTTGATCTTGAAGACTGATTGTGGGAAATGCAACAGTAGAAACAAAATATTCTGTTTTGGAATTTATAATATGAAAACCTCTTTGGTGAGAGAGAGGGAAGGAATGAAACATTGTTTAATGGGTACAGACCTTCAGTTTGGGTGATGAAAAAATTTTGGAGATGGATAGTGATGGTGGTTGCACAATAATATGATGTATTTTATGCCACTGAGCTGTACATTTAAAAATTTATTAAATGGCATATTTTATATTATGACTCTTACTGCAATTTTTAAAAAGCCTATTTCTACAGTTTATTTCTCCATTTGAAATAATTTTAACATAAAGTTAAATAAAAATATTCTGTTAAAATTAATACAAAGTAATAGTGATAGTAGCTTTGAATAGGATTATGTTTTGTTAGAAATATTATCATGTTCTCAGAATGATTATTATCACTTTCAGAATTACTACCCAGTAAGCATAGTAAATCATCAAAAACTTTTGTATTTTCCTGCCTAATTTACTAATTTCATGACTATGTTTTTTCATATTCTAACAGACAGTCCAGGGTTGCATTTGTTTTTTCTGAATCATAAATTTGACACGAGTAACTCTTTTTTATTCTAACTGTTTTGCTCATTAATTACATCATCCAGTAAATAATATGTCTGATTTCAGCTGACTTATTTGAGTGAAAATTAGATGATAAATTTTTATAATTTTATAATTCTTATTATTTTGATCAGTAACTATAGAATAATTAAACATTTAACAATATCTCACTTGTGGATTTCATATATAATATATGACAGAAGTCTATTCATTTTTATTGTTAGAATTTTAATTTCAGAAGACCATCTCTGGAAAGAGTTCTTATTTTTTTCTTTTCAGCATCTTATTTTTGAGTTCCATTTCCCTGTCTTTTATTGCTATCATGACCTCAACTTGAGACCAATCACAGTCTGAAAGTTAAAAAAATAAAGTGTAATTATGTTTAAAGAGATCAAAATTGATACATTTTCATCAAAAAGGTATAGTAAACAGAAAATATCAACATTTTAAAGTCATATTCCTTATGTGTTGGTTTAAGTTACTTTCTCAATAATACATGATTGCAATAGTTGGGAGATAGTACCCTGAAACAACAGTTCTGTCCAAGAGGGTGCACTCTATGCTTGAATCAATGACCGATTCATTATGTATTTACTCCTATAGCAAGAATATTGGTCTTGGAATCAAGGATAAATATGATAACAGTTCTTCTCATTAGTACAACTTACAGTTTTTTTTTTTTTTTTTTTTTGCTTCCATCACTGCAGATGGTGAAGGTAGCCATGGAATAAAAAGGCCCATACTCCTTGGAAGAAAAGTTATGATCAACCTAGATAGCATATTAAAAAGCAGAGACATTCCTTTGCCAACAAAGGTCTGTCTAGTCAAGGGTATGGTTTTTCAATGGGTCATGTATGGTTGTGGAAGTTGGACTAGAAAGAAAGCTGAGTGCTGAAGAATTGATGCTTTTGAACTGTGGTGTTGGAGAAGACTCTTGAGAGTCCCTTGGACTGCAAGGAGATCCAACCAGTCCATCCTAAAGGAAATAAGTCCTAAATGTTCATTGGAAGGACTAATGTTGAAACTGAAACTCCTATACTTTGGCCACCTGATGTAAAGAGCTGACTCATTGGAAAAGACCCTGATGCTGGGAAAGATTGAAGGCACGAGGAGAAGGGGACGACAGAGGATTATATGGTTGGATGGCATCACTGACTCAATGGATATGAGTTTGAGTAAGCTCAGGGTGTGGGTGATGGACAGGGAGGCCTGGTATGCTGCAGTCCATGGGGTTGCAAAGAGTCGGACATGACTGAGCGACTGAACTGAACTGAACTGATTCCCTGAAACCTGGAGTTATGTTGCTTTGGAGCTCTTAGTTTCTAAAGGAGGGTTTGCCTCTAGCAGTGGCCATGACAAGAAGTCCAGTGAACTGGACTGCTATGCGGCTATTTTGGAGTTTTCATGATTTTGAAGCAACAGGCAAAGAAAATGGTTGGGTGTCACTTTAATAGATGTGGAAATAATCAAGAAAAATTAGGATCCTCTTTACAATGGGGGTATGGTCGACTATACCTGGAACCCCGTGGATTCCTTGAGGTACGTTTAATTATTTCCATATCAAGTAGTAAAAGTCAATGAAAAACTATACCAAGGGAAAAAAGAGGTAGAAACACCAAGGATTCATATTCTTTATGAATGAAGTTCGGCATCACCCCACTAGGTAAACAACTGCAATTAATCAATGTTCTAAGTGAGCAAAGGCAGCATAAAGCGAATTGTGAAAGAAATTAACTATATCTTCTTGGTTAATTACTGGAATGAGGGATTTAAACTCTAGGCATAAAGTGTACATGTCACCTTATTGTTTTCCATGAGACTGGTTAGCATTTTTTGATCTTGTGGTTTAATCTTTAGGTTACAGAATATTCAGGTGGAAATTTGGCTGATTTTTATGGAGATATTAATAATTTCCTGATACGGATACTGTGATTGTCACAGAATATGCCATAGTACCTATACTGAGCAACAGTGGCCTTTCATATACATATATATCTTTTGTTTTAGAAGAGAAAGTAAGTGTTTTAAGGAAGAGATTTATTTTGGTAAGAAAAAAACAAATGATTGCTATTGTTACATGGAAGTTCAAATACATGTAGAAGATATCAGTAGTCAAGGAGTATGAACCCTGGAGGTTACTTACTAAGTTTTTGGTTTTCTGCTTCAAGACCACCCTTTCTACACTACATTTTTATGCTAAGACTAGCACTTGGCAGTATCAATTTCTTCTTTGTCAGCTAGTTACCTGTTCAGATCAGATCAGATCAGATCAGTCGCTCAGTTGTGTCCGACTCTTTGCGACCCCATGAACCGCAGCACGCCAGGCCTCCCTGTCCATCACCAGCTCCTGGAGGTCACTCAGACTCGCATCCATTGAGTCAGTGATGCCATCCAACCATCTCATCCTCTGTCGTCCCCTTCTCCTCCTGCCCTCAATCCCTCCCAGCATCAGAGTCTTCTCCAATGAGTCAACTCTTCGCATGAGGTGGCCAAAATACTGGAGTTTCAGCTTTAGCATCATTCCTTCTAAAGAAATTCCAGGATTGATCTCCTTCAGAATGGACTGGTTGGATCTTCTTGCAGTCCAAGGGACTCTCAAGAGTCTTCTCCAACACCACAGTTCAAAAGCATCAATTCTTCAGCGCTCAGCCTTCCTCACAGTCCAGCTCTCACATCCATACATGACCACAGGAAAGACCATAGCCTTGACTAGGCGAACCTTTGTTGGTAAAGTAATGTCTCTGCTTTTGAATATGCTATCTAGGTTGGTGATAACTTTCCTTCCAAGGAGTAAGCGTCTTTTAATTTCATGGCTGCAGTCACCATCTGCAGTGATTTTGGAGCCCAGATTACCAGTTACCTGTTAGGCTGTTCCAATAGGGACACTAGAGAAGACTGGAAAGCAGAAGAAGAAGAAGGATTGGTCCATTATGATTTTAATTCCTGTTGCTGTCAGACTCTCTCTGGCAGTGTTTCTGCACCCTGATAGTAGCTGTTGGCTTCAGTTTCCTTTGTTACTGTTGTTGTTTGTTTCACATTCAAAACCAACCCAGAGAACCAAATTAAAATGATCACCTATGTCAGGAACAAAATGATGATGGTCATCTCAGACACATAAAGGAATCTTAACCTAGTCTTAAAGGAATTTACAACTCTTTTCAGAAAGCAGCCAGTGCCCAAATGCCTAGTCTACTGATGCTGGCTCTGGACTTCCTTATTCCCCTTGCTTAACTACTCTGATCCAAATAAGAAATAAGACCACTAGGCAACCAGTCAGTTGAAAAAGACAAATAACTTCCATGTGTAGCCCTTAAAAGTCTCTTAATCTGTGAGCAACTTGAAATTCAGTGGTCCCTTAGCCTTGAGTTTCTTGGCTTGCAGATCAAAAGGCTTGCCATAAACTCATCTTTCTGTTTTCTTTTATTCAGTATGAAGAATCCGGACAAATCTCATTGTGTCCCTTCAGATACGTCAGCTACAAGAAGCTAGTGTACTCTCCTCATAGCTTAGCTCCAGCTCCTTGGGGGCACTGTTCCAAGCTCCTGAAGAACTGCTTTTAAATGCTCAGGTTCCAGTTCTGCCAGGCTCCGTATAGATTCCTATGTTCCAGGGCTTTTACTGGTGGCCCAGGGCTAAGACTCTGCGCTTCCAATGCAGGGGCCCAGGTTTGGTCCCTGGTCAGGGAACTAGATCCCACATGGTGCAACCAAGAGCTCAGCAACGAAGATCAAAGAGCCTGTGTACTGAAAATAAGACCAGCACAACCAAATAAATAAATATTCTTTTACAAATAATAAATAAACTTTGAGGTTTTAAACACCCAATCCCTTTTACTTTGTCCTCCTAGTCCTAGGACTAGTGGCTTATTTAAGCAGTAACTAACTCTGTGTTCGGAGAAGGCAATGACCAGTACTCTTGCCTGGAAAATCCCATGGACAGAGGAGCCTGGTGGGCTGCAATCCATGGGGTCGCACAGAGTCGGACACGACTGAGCGACTTCACTTTCACTTTTAACTTTCCTGCATTGGAGAAGGAAATGGCAACCCACTCCAGTGTTCTTGCCTGGAGAATCCCAGGGATGGGGGAGCCTGGTGGGCTGCCATCTATGGGGTCGCACAGAGTCGGACATGACTGAAGTGACTTAGCAGCAGTAGCAGCAGCAACTCTGTGTTATTCAGTGTTATATATTTTCTCTTTTACTTCTCTAGAATTTAACATATTTCCAATATTGAATTCTTGCTGTGAAAATAACTGGTGTGTATTCTGTTTTCCTGACTGTACCCTGACTACTACGTTATAAATAAATATTCTATGGAATTACTCAAATTATATATTAAAATTAAAAGAAAAAATACAACTTATAATTTAAATAGAAATGTTTAAAATCAAAATGAAGTAAATCTGAGAATTTCATTTTCAAAAGACAATATGAAATCTCATAAACTATTTTATAAAATTATCAATTCTAGTATTTAAAAGCCATCTAGTTATGTTTAGATCTAGGCATGTGCATACTTAAAAAGACATAAATTATCTAATGTTGCAAAATGTTTCTCAGCCATCATGGGCAACTGTTGTAAATACTACCCAAATTCAAGGATACCTACCTCCAGAGACATTATTTGGAAAACCAAGCAAAATAATAAAGTTAAACCCTGGCAATACTGAGGGTGATTCTTTTACATAGGAATTTGTTTCTTCATACCATCTGAGAGGAAAGATTTGATAGAAAATTTGCCATTTTTCTTACATGGACGCTGGCACTGCTCAAAGCCTCCCACTAAATAACTGCTCTTTTCGTACATCTGCAGGGGGACAACTTGCAAGCTTCAATGGCATTTATAAACAATGACCTGCTTTGAAGTCACAAGGCAAGAGATATGAAGAAGCATTTTATGCGGTATCATAATGGCTATACTCTGCCAGTGGTAAGCACAATATCTAAGTTTATAGTTACCTACATGTGATTCAAAACAACTATGTGTGTGTGAGTGTGCAAGTGATAACATTTGTTGTTGCTGTTGTTCAGTCATTGAGTCGTGTCCGACTCTTTGGGACTCCATGGACTGCAGCACTCCAGGTTCCTCTGTCCTTCACCATCTCCCAGAGTTTACTCAAACTCATGTCCATTGCGTCGATGATGCTAACCAACCATCTCATCTTCTGTCATCCCCTTCTCTTCCTGCTTTCAATCTTTCCCAGCATCAGGGTCCTTTCCAATGAGTCAGTTATTTGCATCAGGTGGCCAAAGTATTGCAGCTTCAGCTTCAGCATCAGTCCTTCCAATGAACATTCAGGGCTGATTTCCTTTAGGATTGACTGGTTTGATCTCCTTGAAGTCCAAAGGGCCTCTCAAGAGTCTTCTCCAGCACCACAGTTTGAAAGCATCTGTTCTTCAGTGCTCAGCCTTCATTATGGTTCAACTCTCACATCCATATATGACTACTGGAAAAACCATAGCTTTGACTGTATGGACCTTTGTAGCCAAAGCAATGTCTCTGCTTCTTAATATACTGTCCAGGTGTGTCATAGCTTTTCTTCCAAGGAACAAGAGTCTTTTAATTTCATGGCTGCAGTCATTGTCCACAGTGATTTGGGAGCCCAAAAAAATAAAATGTGTCACTGTTCCTAACTATTCACCATGAAATCATGGGGCCAGATGCTGTGATCTTAGTTTTTCTAATGCTGTGCTTTAAGCCAGCTTTTTCACTCTCCTTTTTCACTTTCAAGAGGCTCTTTAGTTCCTCTTCACTTTCTGCAATAAGGGTGGTGTCATCTGCATATCTGAGGTTACTAATATTTCTCCTGGCAATATTTATTTCAGCTTGTGATTCATGCAGCCTGGCATTTTGTATGATACACTCTGCATATAAGTGAAATAAACAGGTTGACAATATACAGCCTTGACATACTCCTTTTCCTATTTGGAACCAGTCTGTTGTTCCATGTCCAGTTCTAACTGTTGCTTCTTGACTTGCATACAGGTTTTAAAGTAGGCAGGTAAGGTGGTCTGGTATTCCCATCTCTCAGAATTTTCCAGAGTTTGTTGTGATCCACACAGTCAAAGGCTTAAGCATACTCAATGAAGCAGTATATGTTTTCCTGGAATCCCTTGCTTTCTCTATGATCCAATGGATGCTGGCAATTTTATCTCTCGTTCTTCTGCCTTTTCTAAATCCAGCTTGTACATCTGGAAGTTCTCAGTTCACATACTGTTGAAAGTTAGCTTGAAGGATTTTGAGCATTACTTTGCTAGTATGTGAAATTAGTGCAATTGCCTGGTAGTTTGAATATTCTTTGCATTGTGAAAACTGATCTTTTCCAGTCCTGTGGCTGCTGCTGAGTTTTCCAAATTTGCTGGCATATTGAGTGCAGCACTTTCACAATATCATTTTTTAGGATTTGAAATAGTTCAACTGGAATTCCATCACTTCCACTAGCTTTGTTTGTAGTGATGCATCTTAAGGCCCACTTGACTTCACATTCCAGGATGTCTGGCTCTAGTTGAGTAACCACGCCATTGTGTCTGGGTTACTAAGACCTTTTTTGTATAGTTCTTCTGTGTGTTCTTGACACCTCTTCTTAATATCTTCTGCTTCTGTTAGGTCCATACCATTTCTGTCCTCTATCGTGCCCATCTTTGCATGAAATTTTCCCTTGGTATCTCTAATTTTCTTGAAGAGACCTCTAGTCTTTTCCCATTCTATAGATTTCCTCTGTTTCTTTGCACTGTTCACTTAAGAAAGCTTTCTCATCTCTCCTTGCTATTCTTTGTTATTCTGCATTCAGATATGTATATCTTTCCTTTTCTCCTTTGCCTTCCCTTTCTCTTTTTTTCTCAGCTATTTGTAAGGCTTCCTCAGACAACCATTTTGTCTTTTTGCATTTCTTTATCTTGGGGATGGGTTTGATCACCGTCTTCTGTACAATGTTACAAACCTCCATCTATAGTAGTTCAGGCAGTCTATCAGATCAATCCCTTGAGTCTATTAGTCACTTCCACTGTATAATCATAAGGGATTTGATTTAGGAGTGACCTCCGGGAGTTGGTGATGGACAGGGAGGCCTGGCGTGCTGCAGTTCATGGGGTCGCAAAGAGTCGGACACGACTGAGCGACTGATCTGATCTGATCTGATCTGATACCTGAATGGCCTATGTGATAACATGCAGACCTATAAAACATGGGAACCAGAGCAGGAGCTTCTTTTGCCTGGGGCCCAAGGACCTTACAGGTCACCTTTAGTGTAATGAGACACTGCAGTGTTTAGTAGATTTTAAGACCCCATCATCTTTTCTGATCTTTTCCCAGTCTTTATGTGATTTCTTTCTTGTCTTTCCAAAGCATAAATTTCTCTTTCTCAAACTCTACTTTTCTCTTTGAGTTTTACTTTCTCTCTCCAGGGAATTTATTTCTTTATATTTCCATGACATAACCAATGCTAGATGTCTTTTGAGGTCTCCTTCATCCTGGTCTTCCAGTCCTTTTTCACTGAAACATTTTTCAAAGTAGTGGAAAAAAAATTCATGTGCAGTTTATACAAATCTAAAACTCACTTTGCAACACACTTTGTATATATTTGACTGGGATCTGTAACTTCCTCAAAGTCTTCCGATGCAATTGATCACTTTGCTACATCTTCTGAAAACTTTCAGTACAATTATATTCAGTTTGGTACTGCTTAAGGAGAACAGTTTGGGGAAGGCAATGGCACCCCACCCCAGTACTTTTGCCTGGAAAATCCCATGGACGGAGGATCCTGGTAGGCTCCAGTCCATGGGGTCGCTAAGAGTCGGACACGACTGAGCAACTTCACTTTCACTTTTCACTTTCATGCATTGGAGAAGGAAATGGCAACCCACTCCAGTGTTCTTGCCTGGAGAATCCCAGGGACAGAGGAGCCTGGTGAGCTTCCGTCTGTGGGGTCGCACAGAGTCAGACACGACTGAAGCGACTTAGCAGCAGCAGCAGCAGCAAGGAGAACAGTTAAATTTAAAGTTTCAATAGGGACCCCCCAAGTTCTTTTACACTCTGCAAAGGAGTTAAAAGTCTACTCCTAAAGGCATGAAATCCTTGAGGAGGAAATGGCTACCCACTCTAGTATTCTTGCCTGGAGAATTTCATGGACAGAGGAGCCTGGTGGGCTACAATCCATGGGGTCACAAATATTTGGACATGACTGAGTGACACACACACACACACAACGTTTTGAAAACTCTGCATTTACAGGTGTTATCACATCACAGTTGTTCTCCATCACTCAATGGATCTGCCCTCCTCAGCTTAAGCCTGCTATGTGGTCTCTGAAGATAAAGCTAATCAATACAGAAGTCTATTTTCTTTAGTTGCACATCATGTAGATCTTTCCAATAAGAAGCAAACAGGATCCCCTAATTCTCAAATATCCAATGTAAGAAAGTGGTCAAAATATAGTCTTGAGTTTTTCTTCATATTGAGTCTCTTCTCTATTCCTCAGACAAAAAGTCTAGGCAGAAAGTGTGGTTTGAATACTAAAATCTTACCATTTTACAGTCACTATTCTTTTTGTGTTAGGCATTCCCAAGTATTTATCTTGTTGTCATTTTTTTTCTCAAAAAGTAAAAAAGGTTTTATTGTCTGATTTATAGTCTGATTGCAGGAGATCTTACTTTGTATAAAATATACCCATTACTATAATTAATTTATATCTATTAAAATGTGAAAGAATGATCCACCTTGAATTTGACCTGGTGTATTCCTGGGTGATGAAGTTTTAATCTTCTTGGCTCTGTTGATTGTAAGTGTTTATCCTGAGATCATGTCTTTGGCCCATACAGTCTTCTAGCCCTAGAATTATTTTGCATAAATATATTTATTTTAGAGCTTCTAGCCTGCCGAGTGGGGCTGCATTTCTTATGGTTCCCTGCGACCTCACCGGCGCGGGGCCTTTTGGGAAATGAAGTCTTTTTCAAAGAGCTTGCCGCCGGGCTGGATCCAGGCCCTTTCCTCTTGGCAGATTCAAGACATTTGGAACGACAAGAACCTAGATGTGGAGCCCGAATTTGAGGGTGTGACTGATTTGGTTTGGAGAATACCTTTGAGGATAACCTCAGATATGCAGATGACACCACTCTTATGGCAGAAAGTGAAGAGGGGCTAAAAAGCCTCTTGATGAAAGTGAAAGTGGAGAGTGAAAAGGTTGGCTTAAAGCTCAACATTCAGAAAACGAAGATCATGGCATCTGGTCCCATCACTGCATGGGAAATAGATGGGGAAACAGTGGAAACAGTGTCAGACTTTGTTTTTCTGGGCTCCAAAATCACTGCAGATGGTGACTGCAGCCATGAAAATAAAAAGACGCTTGCTCCTTGGAAGGAAAGTTATGACCAACCTAGATAGCATATTCAAAAGCAGAGACATTACCTTACCAACAAAGGTTCGCCTAGTCAAGGCTATGGTCTTTCCTGTGGTCATGTATGGATGTGAGAGCTGGACTGTGAAGAAGGCTGAGCGCCGAAGAATTGATGCTTTTGAACTGTGGTGTTGGAGAAGACTCTTGAGAGTCCCTTGGACTGCAAGGAGATCCAACCAGTCCATTCTGAAGATCAGCCCTGGGATTTCTTTGGAAGGAATGATGCTAAAGCTGAAACTCCAGTATTTTGGCCACCTCATGCGAAGAGTTGACTCATTGGAGAAGACTCTGATGCTGGGAGGGATTGAGGGCAGGAGGAGAAGGGGACGACAGAGGATGAGATGGCTGGATGGCATCACTGACTCGATGGATGCGAGTCTGAGTGACCTCCGAGAGCTTGTGATGGACAGGGAGGCCTGGCGTGCTGCGGTTCATGGGGTCGCAAAGAGTCGGACACGACTGAGCGACTGATCTGATCTGATCTGATCTGAAGGAGAAAGAGTGCTACAGACTCTGGCTATTGTCACGCCCTTCGCCTGCAGCCACAGCCCACATAGGGTGGGCCTGATCTGTTTCTGACCCTAGAAGGCCAACCCCGGGACGGGGCGGAGTCGGGATACTGGGGAGCCTGGAGGTCGGGCTGCCAGACGTAGGGGCAAATTGAGCTGCGTGTTAAGGAGACTGCTAGAGTTCAAAGGTCAGGGGTCAACGTCGCGAGTTGTTGTGGGGAGTCGAAAGTCGGAGGGGTGCTAAGGAAGACTCAGGTAGGGGCTGAATAGTCAGAGTACAGATTTGTGTGAAGGGGACTTGGAGGGAGGAGAAGCTAGGGCTGACAAGTCGCGTATCGCCGGGGGAGGCGGGTTAAGAGAGAAGACTGAAAGGGAGAGGAGTCCTCTAAGATACCCATTCTCGGACTGCGAGCCCGTCGTTATGGTCACTTGGCCGGGCCTCCCGGGGTTGTAACCTCAGTTGTCCGCAGGGTGAGGAGATGGCTTCTCCCTCTAGACAGGCCCCCCTCGGGGGATCAGGACTGCTTCAAGGGAGCCGGGCTCGTTCTTATGGAAGCCTGGTGCAGTCTGCCTGCTCCCCGGTAAGGAAAAGACGCCTGGAGCATCAGTTGGCGCCCGGAGACACCCTGGCTGGACTAAGCACTCAAATACGGGGTGACGAAGCCATGTGACCTGCGATACTGCAGCAGATGCTTGTAGAGGCAGACATGAGAAGCCTGTTGTCTTCAATTAAGTCGGACATGAAAGTGATTTACAGAAATATGGAACAGATTAAGCGTGCAAACCGCCTTTATACTGACTCCATCTTCCTGAAGAAAACCCTCTACATCCCCATTCTGACAGAGCCCAGAGACCTGTTCAATGGTTTGGATTCTGAGGAAGAGAAGGATGGAGAAGAAGCAGTACAGCCAAGTAAGGATGAAGTTCGACCACACTCAGCCGAGAGGAAGAAACGAGAAAGAGATTTAGGACATGCCAACAGTGAACTCCTTCCCACACCTGGCCAGGAGCCCCCCATGCATGACCTTTCTGCCTCCGATTTCCTTAAGAAGCTCGATTCACAGATCAGCTTGTCAAAGAAGGCTGCTGCCCAGAAGCTGAAAAAGGGGGAAAGTGGGATACCTGGGGAGGATTCAAGTCTTTATCTAAGCTCTTCTCGGATGTAGCAACGAGCAGTCCTAGGTCCCGTGCCACTGACCCAGACCTCTCGGACCCGGACACTTCGGGACCAGGAAGATGAAATCTTCAAACTCTGAGGTCCCCAGAACTGATTGAGAGAAGCCAGATGCTGAAGGAGCATCTTGAGGGAGAGAGGAGCCTGAGGTGAGGCTCAAGAACACAGCTTCCTAGCCTACCTCCCCATACTCCTGCCATCTTCCCAGCCTCCTTGTCCATCAAGAATTCCTTGGCCTGGAGCAGTTCTATTGGCAAGAGTAGGGGATGGGAAATAGACCCCTTCTCTGTTCTTGGGCTGAGTCTAGAGTTGGTCTTTAGACTCAAAAGGTCTTTTTACATCCCTGCTGCCCTTCCCGTCCCTTCCATGATTCCTTGGCCTTAGAGCCAAGGGAGGCAAGGACTCCCCTAGCCCCTAACTTCCTCCCCATCTCCAACTCTGTTAGCTAATTTATTTGGTGCTATATTGAAGTAATATTTATTTGCTGTATCTTATTGTTTCCCACTCTTAGCTGAAAAATGGGATTTCTGTAGCCCTGCGATGAGGGGAACCCAGGAACAGTGAGCCAGTGATTTCTAGCCCACCTTCCCCACCTTCTTAGCCAACTATGTTATTGAGAATGGGCCATCAGTGATCTAGCCCTGCTGCAGGGAGTGGCAGACTATGCCAAGCCTTGCCCCCAATCTCAAATGAAAGAATTTGGGCTTAGTGTTGACTAATCAGGTCACTGTAACTTTTTCACAACTCTTGCTCTGAGGAAAAAAAAAAAAAAATGTAGGGTCCGGAACCCTCCATGCCACCAGTTCACCCCTCTGATCTGCTCCTTTCTTCAGCCTGTGTGAGACTAAAGGATGGAAGAAGAATTGACTTGAGTTTGAAGAGGAAGACAGTTGTGGGAATCTTTTTGCCATGGGAGCCTCTTTGTTATACCCTCTCCCTACCAGAGCCTATTGATCTATGCCTTGCTCCTCACTATGTATTTATTTGCAATTTGTAGCACTGATGTGTGGTACAGTTTTTTTGAGTTTCTTAAACAGAAGTAGGCAAGTGATATTGGAAATATGCCTCAGTCTCCTGTATGGAAATGGTGAGAGGTGAGATGAGTGGTGTTTATATACTTCTTTCCTCTGTGATGGTCATAAGATATAAGAAGCTGGAGAGATTAAACATTGAGCCCTGTGGGAAAAAATATATATATATATATATTTATTTTATATAAAAATATTTAAAAGAATTAATTTGTTTTTAAATGTTTGTATTTTGTTCTTTCTCTCACTTTGCACTGAATTCCAAATGAATAGATAATGAATTCTATTTATCATTAATCATTTAATCATTAATCATTTAATGAATTATATTTATCATTAATCATTTAATATCTACATTTTATAGTCTAGTCATATAGAATTAAAATACATTAATAAAGTCTCTAGTAGCTTAAACACACTAGGAAACAATAATATAAAATTAAAATACATATTAGACTCGAGCAAAAATGTTTAATTTCTAGGCATTTTACCAAAGTAATTATTTTTTCTGTATAAAGTAGAACTTAGTGAAATAGAGTTGAAAGGAAATTTTAATATCTTGATATCATAGGCCATTGAAGTATAATATACCAACATCCCTTTTAAAGTTTTTAACTAAAAAAAGTTTGAACATTTGAATTGTCATATATTTTCTTTGCCATCTGATTATGTCAGTGATTAAATAAGCCTTATGATTCTGAAGACATCTTAAAATCTTCACAAAATAATTATAAAGTATACAATTCACAATCTTTTTGTTGACAAAATGCTATTTGCCAAGTATAATAGTCAATAATCTATCTCTTTATTCTCAAGGTGGACAGAACAGTTTCACAGAGACAGGAGAGAACTTAAAGGAGTGTGGAGCATGTGTCGTTTGAAAACAGAATTTTCCTTTCACCAATACCCCCAAATACAGTTGCAAATCACTAGTGTTGTTGCAATTCTGTTGGTGTACTTTACAACTTTTCAGTTTTTATTTATTCATTTTAATTTTTTGGCTGTGCTGGCTCTTCGTTGCAGTGTGGAGGCTCTTCCCACCAGGGAAGTTCCACTTTGCAACCTTTTTTTATAAAGCAGTGATTGAAATTCTCTTAAAATCCCAGTTATTCAAGTAAAATTGCCTGAATTTGAACTTGATATTCAGATATGTGATAAGGGTAATAGTGACCCTTTTTTGAAGCTACAGGTAACACATTCTTTCACTGATAGCAGTAAACTCTAGGGAGAAACCAATATTCTACCTAAGTTACCTATCCTTCAAAATGTAGCTTGTATGGCTCAAAATAAAACACATTATAAAAAATAAGCATTTTACATATTCCTTGGCTTGAGCAAAGCTTTGATTCACATAAGAGGTCTGAATCCATTGGTTCCATCTTATCTTGAAAGCCCATCACTTGTCTTTTGCTGACTCCTCCAAGCTCATGTTCTAGCACATGGCACTTCTGTGAGGACAATAACTAAACCACAGCTTAAAATGAATTAGTTTAAGCCCTAAATCAAGCCATTTAGTTACTAAGCATTGGAGATCATATTGACATAAATGAAATTTAGAAATTTCATCTGTTAAAAAAGACACGTAAAATTGAACTTTACAAAATATACTGACCTGTATCAGGGAGTTGACATGGTCAGTGTTCTCTTTTAGGTCTAAATTATCCACTTATAGGTAGGTAAACAGAAGACAAACTAAAACATTCAGATTCTAGACTATCATTTCCTATATTATTGTTATGTGTTGCCAATTATATGCATATAATGTATTCTCACAATTCCTAAAACTTTTTTTTTGCCCCCTCCTAACTTGCAGTGTGGATTCTGAAATTAAATTTTAGGCAGACAATCTATTATAGCGATTGAAAATGTTGGTTTTAATCCTATGCAAGCCTGGGTTTCAGAATCACATCTTTACCAATTATTAGTTTTATACCCCTGGATAAGTAAAATTTTCTGTTTTTCTTTTTCCTCATTTATAGATTAAGTATATCAACACCAGTATCACAGGTTTGTTTAGTATTAAATAAGATGCTTGCTCACAGTAAGGACTCAGAGTGGTACTTATTTTTATTGTAATTATTTTATTATCTCTGCAGACTTTTTCTAGAGATTAAAATCAAAGAAAACAAATGAACAACAGAATGTCAGTTATATTGCAAAATATACTAGGCTAAAATCAGAAAATAAGGTCCTAGTTTTTACTATAATAAGAACTTACAGGTTCGTTCAATGACTATAGAAATCAATTAAACTGGGCTTTGTTTGTTCTCTCATTTATAGAAGATGATGATATTTGAGTCCTAAACTCAGTTTAGTTTTGAGGATAGTCAAATAACATGTGGGAAGTTATGTTGAAAAGTGTCTATAAATATCCATCATATTCAGTCTCAAGCACAAAAATGCTTAGAATAGATGTGAAACCAGTTGTTAACAGTATTTTAAATAGATGAAATAGTATATACTCATGAAAGAACATAGTATAACATATATGAAGTTTAAATTGTAAAAGTAAAATTATAAGAACATCCAACCAGAAAAACAGAGCATTACTGTTGCAGCTTCCTATGTGCCCTGTTTCAATAACCCTCTCCTGGCTTCTGCCAGAGATAAGATGCAGCAGAGTTTTGATTTTATGTTTATTGTTATCTTATGCATATATTTATTACAATGAATAATACATTAAAATTTTATTAAAATGATAACACACTTTGGGCAGGGGCTGTGACTAAAAAAACTGTTTTATTGTGATGTAATTCAAGAAGTATAAAATTCATCTTTTAAAAATGCATAATTCAATAGTTTTTAGTATAGTCAAACTAGTGCCACCATGGACACAACCTAATTTTAGAGCACCTTACTCATTCCCCAAAGAAACCAGGTACTCATTAGCAGTTGTTCCCTATACCTCCTCAGAGCTCCTGGCACTGTGCAATCACTATCCTATCTTCTGTGTGACTTGATTTTACTCATTATTATGTTTATGAAATATATCCATGTTGATGCAAGTAATAATTTATTTTTATTGTTGATTTTGTCTGCTTAATCTATTAGCTACTTGGAGAGATGTATTAAAATCTCTAGCAATTATGATTGACTTTTCAATTCTGAAGCCACATTATTAGGACATACACATTTAGAATGATTAGATTCCTGGTGATTTAAAAGTTTTATTTTCACATAGAGATCAATATCTCTTGAAGTACCTTTTGCTTTAAATCTTCATTTATTTGTTATTAATAGAGGTATATCAGCTTTTTTTCTGATTAATGCTTGCATATATGTTTTTAACACTTTTACTTATAATTTAGATGTGCTTTTGTAAAGAGTAAATTGGCTGTACTTATTAGATTTTGAAAAACATATTTATTTGGAAAGAGTTTAAGAGTACAGGTTTAATCATCTTGTAGGTGTATACATTTGGGTGTGTGTGGATCTATGTATATTTATATTAGGTTTTCTAGTCTGATTTATGTTGGCATAGCTGGTTAATAGGGAACACAATAAAAAGGTTTTATTCTTTTGGGTAGTTGATATACTAGCCTTAGCTAAGAATATTTTTATATCTCATCAAAGAAGATGTCTAATCAAAGGAGAGCTAATGGTATTAGTTTAATTCATTTTCCAATTTAATCTCAAGATGGAAAACCTGAATATAAATGTTTCACAAACTAGTAACACAATTTCTAGTGTTTCCTGTAGACCCTGGAGTAGTACTAGGAAAGAAATTTAAGCTGTCTAGGCAACTTTTTAGAGGCAAAATATGTGGGTGCCAGAGGTCAAGGGTGTATATTAATAATACAAACATATTTGACTATATATGCTATTTTAAATTAAGGTTTCCAGACTTCTGAGCAAAACTCTATGTAAATAAAAATGGAATTTTCAGAAAGCAAGTGGGAATATACATTCTTGAGTAGACTTAAAATTAAGAATCATTTTCCAAAGAATTTTAGTTCAAATTGCATCACTGAAGAATAATTACTAGTAGGAAAAAAGTCCTAGAATCAGATAGATCTGGGTTAAGAGTCTAGATTCATGGTTTTTCACCCTTTGGACATTGTTGGCTTCTTTCCAAATCTGTAAAATGGAAAAAATAAGGATATTTATCTCATCAGTTTCAAGTTTTTATTTTCTAAAAAAATAGTCTTTCACTATTATTTTATTACAAAATTTATTATTAATTCTGTGCCAAATATGATTCTAAATGTTTGCCTTGAGTTTTTGGATTTAATCTCACCCAAAGTCATGGGTATGTACCAGTATTGTTCCCATTATTCAGATGAAGCAGGAGATCTAGGGCTGAAACTCTAGTCTAATTTTTTAAAGCTGCTGCTGCTACTGCTGTTAAGTTGCTTCAGCCGTGTCTGACTCTGTGTGACCCCATAGACTGCAGCCCACCAGGCTGCCCCGTCGCTGGGATACTCTATCTCACAGTCCTATATTATATCCTGGTTTTCTTTCTACTCCTATTAATTCTTTTTATTAAATTTTATTTTTTCCATTATTTTACAAATCTTTTCCCCTTTAGGTTATTATAGAATATGAGTAGAGTTCCCTGTGCTATACATTAATTCCTTATGAGTTTCAAATATAGCAGTTGCTGCTGCTGCTGCTAAGTCGCTTCAGTCATGTCCGACTCTGTGCGACCCCATAGACGGAAGCCCACCAGGCTCTCCCGTCCCTGGGATTCTCCAGGCAAGAACACTGGAGTGGGTTGCCATTTCCTTCTCCAATGCATGAAGGTGAAAAGTGAAAGCGAAGTCACTCAGTCGTGTCCGACTCTTAGCGACTCCATGGACTGGAGCCTACCAGGATCCTCCGTCCATGGGATTTTCCAGGCAAGAGTACTGGGGTGGGGTGCCATTGCCTTCCCCGAAATATAGCAGTGTATACATGTTAATCCCAAACTCCTTAGCTATCCATCCCCTCCATCCTTCCTTGCTGGTAATCAAAGTTTATTCTTTAAGTCTGTGAGTTTGCTTCTATTTCACAGATAAGTTCATTTGTATTATTATTTCCTTTTTTTTTTTTTTCAGTTTCCACATATAAGTGATTGATCATATGATATTTCTCTTTCTCTGTCTGACTTACTTCACTTAGTATGATAATCATCAGTTCCATCCATGTTGTTCAAATCAGCATTATTTCATTGTTTTTTATGTCTGAGTCGTATTCTATTGTATATATGTACCACTTCTTTATCCATTCATCAAGGCAATCTATAGATTCAGTGCAATCCCTATCAAATTACCAATGATATTTTTCACAGAACTACAACAGAAAATCTTAAAATTTGTGAGACTCCAAATAGGCAAAGCTACCCTGAGAAAGAAAAACAGAACTAGAGGAATCAGGTGGTTTGACTTCAGACTACACTACAAAGCTACAGTGATCAAAACAGTATTGTACTGGTGCAAAAAGAATGAAATATAGATCAATGGAAAAGAATAGAAAGCCTACAAAGGAACCCATGCTCCTACCATCAATTAATCTACAACAAAGGAGGTAAGACTATACAGTGGAGGAAAGACAGTCTCTTTAGCAAACAGTGCTGGGAAAACTGGACAGCTACATGTAAAGAATGGAATTAGAAAATTCTAATTGTAACATCACACACAAAAATAAACTCAAATTGGACTAGAGATCTAAATGTAAGACTGGATACCATGAACTCTTTATTTTTAATTCTTCTCATAGCTTCTATTTTACCTGCTAACTATAGACACTTTCTAAACTCCCAGACCTATCCTCCTCTTTCTCCTTATGATTTTATCTACATCCATGTCTTCATTCATTCTTCTTTAGTATTCTTAGATTTATATTTCCAGCCTTGAGGGCTCTCCTGTGTTTCAGAATCTTATATTTAACTACCTGCCAAATAGAACTACCTTGATGTCTTCACACACTTCAAAGTCAGAACTCATTTCATCTTTCCTCAAAAGAATACTCCTTCTTCGGGCTAGGGTATTGCTATTCTCCTAATAACTTGCTGCTAAGTCACTTCAGTCGTGTCTAACTCTGTGCAACCCCATAGATGGCAGCCCACCAGGCTCCCCCATCCCTGGGATTCTCCAGGCAAGAATACTGGAGTGGGTTGCCATTTCCTTCAATGCATGAAAGTGAAAAGTGAAAGTGAAATCGCTCAGTCGTGTCTGACTCTTAGCGACCCCATAGACTGCAGCCTACTAGGCTCCTCCATCCATGGGATTTTCCAGGCAAGAGTACTGGAGTGGGGTGCCATTGCCTTCTCCAAATAACTTGAGTACCAACCTAAGAAACTTCTTATATTTGTTTTTCTTTATGACTAACACTCAGCAATTTGTTAGCCCTCCTTTATAGCCATCACTGATGTGTCTCTCCTGTTTCTCCTCCACCTCCTACTTCTTCATCTCTTCTGGATTATAACATCATTACCTGGGTTATTCTCAGTAGCTCTTGACTTCTCTCCCTTGTCTATTAACTTCTCTTCTTTTGAGCCAATCAATATATAACTTCCAGATGGATTTATCCTAAAGCCCATCTCTAAGCTTTTAGAAAAAGAATGAAAGCAACCCACGAACATTACAAGATCCTTTCACCTGACAACTTTAGATCAATATTTTAAGATGACTCTTTTAAACCATCAAGACTATTCATGATTTGATTCAAACTCATCTTTCTAGGGTAGTCTTCCACAAGCTGTTTTTAGAAGTAGCCCATTCAGCTGTTAAACTAGACTGCTTCTAATTTTTGAACATACCTTTTTTTAAAAAAAATGTGCCACATGTTTTTCTAATTCTGCTCTCTCACTCCCCCCCACCCTTTCTCCATTACCTGCTGCTGCTGCTGCTGCTAAGTCGCTTCAGTCGTGTCCGACTCTGTGTGACCCCATAGATGGCAGCCCACCAGGCTCCCCCCATCCCTGGGATTCTCCAGGCAAGAACAATGGAGTGGGTTGCCATTTCCTTCTCCAATGCATGAAGGTGAAAAGTGAAAGTGAAGTCTCTCAGTCGTGTCTGACTCTTAGCGACCCCATGGACTGCAGCTTACCAGGCTCCTCCATCCATGGGATTTTCCAGGCAAGAGTACTGGAGTGGGGTGCCATTGCCTTCTCCGTCTCCATTACCTAGCTTTACCCAAATAAATGTCTGACACTATTACCTGCTTTCTAAGAGGAATTTATACATCTTTTATGGAATATAGTAGAGTTCACTTACTTTGTTTTGTATGCTCATGTCATCTCATGTATTAAATTGTGATGGAGAAGAGAACATTTAATGAGCATTCCAATGGAGCTAGCACACTGTCTTCTCAAGCGCTGTGTATGACGGCATTAACTTCATTTTATGGAAAGATAGGTCCAGAAAAGCTTAGTAACCACAAGTGTTTTGATTTCTACTTTGATGAAATTCTGATAAAATTTAATCTCAAGTCCAAAGTTTCATATATTGAAAGAAGAACGATGCCTTAATTCTTGCCACAACACACTTGCTTATTTGACTTTTTGTAATGAATGCATTTGTAGTGGTGAGATTGAACTGTGACTGAAAGTTTGCACATTTGACTTTGTTCTAATTTTTCTGGCATTTCTGAGGAGCAACTTCTTGCCCTTTTATACAATTCTAAATTCAATGAGGAAGATATTTACAGTTATGTAAACATCACTTTGATGTTTTATGTTTTGTAGGAAAGCACCTTTACATGAAGCTTATAGCATAATTGAGTTCCTAGAGACAAAGGAAAGAAACTTTTCCCAGAGGAAACACCAAGCTTCAAATTCACCACTGAGAACTCTGCACAATTCTTAGGGGTTTCTGTGAAGACTGTAGATGTTATTTGACGAAAAGCATAGAACTCCATGTTTATTCATTGGCTAACAGGAGAAAAGATGGGCCAACACTTGAATAAAAGGAAGAGGGGTTCTGTACTTTACTTTTTAAATAATCTATGTGCAGGATCACCCTGGATCATTACACAGTATAGGGGTTAAAATAGACACCCCTGGCAAACAGCAATTTCTATATATCTTGGTAAGTTACTATGAATGGAGGTATATTGTGCAGATATAAATGTTCTAGAGATGGATCATATTAAGTCTATTTCATAATTTAGAAATAACAAGTTCAGGAAAATTAAGCTTTTGCAACAAATATTTAGAAATTCAACATGGTATAATATTTATCTCAAATTATAGTTGCAATACAATCTTGTTGACATATTAATGATAAATAAAATTATACAAATAACTTTTATATATCATGTAGAGATCATTTCTATGGTATTTTTGGAATTTAAATGTCCATGGTATGGTAGCTTTAAGCAAGCATGGGCTGTTGATGCTAGCATAGAAATACTGATAATTAAAGTCTCATAATAGTATAAGGTTTACTGTTCCTATCATCATTTAGGAAAAAAGTCAAATGATTTAATGTTCCCTGAAATTGTTTCTTTATTCTTTATTATTTTCCCAAAATAGCATAGTGTATGATCCAAAAACACAAAGAGGAAAAAAAAAAAACAACTCTATTTAACTAACTGTTGCTAACATTTTCGGGGAAGGCAATGGCACCCCACCCCAGTACTTTTGCCTGGAAAATCCCATGGACGGAAGATCCTGGTAGGCTCCAGTCCATGGGGTCGCTCAGAGTCGGACACGACTGAGCGACTTCACTTTCACTTTTCACTTTCATGCATTGGAGAAGGAAATGGCAACCCACTCCAATGTTCTTGCCTGGAGAATCCCAGGGACAGGGGAGCCTGGTGAGCTTCCGTCTATGGGGTTGCACAGAGTTGGACACGACTGAAGCAACTTAGCAGCAGCAGCTAACATTTTGCCTTTTCTCAGAAGGCAGCCTCAATTAAGAACAACTCAAAGGCAGTTTTGGAGAGAACTTTGTCCATGAATAAAAACATCCCAATAAGTTAGCAATTGTATATTGTATAGCTGGTCCTGAGAAGAAAAATCCAAGGTGATATTCATGTTTATTATGTACTTATGAAAGAGTACTGTGCTTAGTCACTCAGTTGTGTCCAACTCTTTGTAACCCCATGGGCTGTAGCCTGCCAGGCTCCTCTGTCTTTGGACATTCTCTAGGCAAGAATACTGGTGTGGGTTGCCATGCCCTCCACCAGGGGATATTCCCAACCCAGGGATTGAACCCAGGTATCCCACATTGCAGGCAGATTCTTTACCATCTGAGCCACCAGGGAAGACCACGAATACTGGAGTGGGTAGCCTATCCCTTCTCCAGGGGATTTTCCGCACCCAGGAATTGAACTAGGGTCTAATAGAGAGTCATGAACCATGTGGAACTACTATATCTTTGAATGCGATTAATTATTATTGTGCATTCATATATGTGCTGAATCAGTTTTAAAATGAGAAAACCCCATAGAAAGAAAAGACTTTGTTTTCTGAAGCTGTTAGAAGGTAAGTTGAAAAGATTGATAAGGAAGCTTCTATCAGTGGTCCTTGCCCATTATTTTTTCCCTGAGTTATTTCATTCTTAGCCATGACTTCAACTGTCACTTATACCCTGATATTCCTAAAATTCCAACAAAGATTTCAAATCATGCTCTATCTTGAACTCCAAGATAGACAATATCCAGCTTTAGACATACCTTGTTTTATTGTACTTCATTTTATTGCATCACACAAATAGTGCATTTGTTTGCAAATTGAAGGTTGTGATACCCCTGCATTGTCAAATGATGGCTAGCATTTTTTAGCAGTAAAGTATTTTAAATTAATATATGTACATTATTTTAGACATAATGTTATTGTACTTCAATAGACTATAATATAGTATAAGCCTAACTTTTATATGCTCTTTTGGAAAACCAAAAATATTTTTGTGGCTCATTTTGTTGCAATATTCACTTTATTGGGATTGTCTGGAACTGAACCCACAATATTGTTGAGGTATTCCTGTATTGTATTAGTTATCTATTGCTGTGTAATGGGTTACCAAAAACTTAATAGCATAAAACAAGAAACTCTTACTAATCTCATATTTTCTGGAAGTCAGAAATCTGGGCCTAACTTAGCTGGGTCTTCTGTCTGAGGGTCTCATGCAGACAAGGCTGTAATTAGGTGTAAGCCTTGATGTGGTCTGTTCTAAAGGCTCAACTGAAGGAGGTTTTGCTCCTAAAAGCACTACAGGATTCACTTCCATGAAACTATTGACCTGAGGCCTCTTTCAGGTCTTGCCCCATAGGTCTCTCCTTTGGGAAGCTCACCATTTGGCAGCTGGCTTGCCACAGAGCAAGACTGTAGAGAAGAGCGAGCAAGCAAGGTAGTCTTATTATAATATAATTTTGAAAATGTCAACACATTACTTTTGCCATATTCTCTTCAATAGAATTAAATCATTTGGCCCAGTCCCTCTTAGGTGATGGGATTATTCAAGGGCATGAATATGAGGAAATGGAGCATTCAGGGCCATCGTAGAGGCAGCCTTCCATATGTACCAACCGAATGTTTCCTTTCAGTATCACAGGCACTTGATATTCAATATGTCCAGATGTGACTCTATTGCTGTTGCCTCTCCTTCTGTGATCTCTAATTTGAATACATCACAGATTATGAACTATATAGTGACTATTTGTGTGTGCATGCACCTTTTGGTATGCATGTTAATTGAAGTTTTTTTTTTAATTAATGTTTTTGTCTGAAGGGTGGGTTGATACCTGCTTATATATTAATTGAGAGATCCAGGAGCCAGAGAATGGAAATGGACCATAGCTGACAAGTGTAATTCCAGGAGACTTCATGTTCAGTGAATTTTTGTCTGAAAGATCACATATCTAGTGTCTCTGTCTGGCCTGGCCTTTTTCCCCCTAAATGTGTGGCATGATGATATCTGGCATCCTTATTGATGTTGCTTTCACTATCATTTCAGGTTGAAGCCCAGTATCCTTCCATTAATGCCCTTCTCTCTTTCCACTAGATGAGGTTTATAGAACCTGTCTGTCCAGAAAACTGCTGTGCAATTCCAGTGGGAGAAAAACCAGGAAGAGTGGATCCAATTTGTACCAAGGTATTCTCTCAATTCCAGTTCTTATATTTAAAATTATAGGTCTCAAAGTTACCTCTTCTTGCGTCCTTCAGTCCTCAAACAAAGGAATTATGACATCTTTTGATACCAATTGCAATATAACATTATAGTTATTTTTTCATTTATTTTTTTTTTTTGAAATATGGGTGATATTTTAAAGTTCTGATTCCTACTTTATGTTATATTGAAAATTCCCTTTGTAATATGGAACAGGTTGGAGGTAAGCTGAATTAGAAGTCTGGGGTGACCTGTTTATTTTACAGATTTTTTTTAAAAAAAAACTACTTTCTCTTACCTTGACAACAAAAATGATTTCATTATATAATACATTCTATCATGGGTATAATAACATCTGGAAAAACTTTTCTGTCAAAAACAATTACCTTCAAGTTCCTCCTCCTTCAAACATTTATTTGTTCTTCCCAAAGAACTCTAGTAGATTAGTAAGAACTAATGTTGCTTTGAGATCAGAAGATTGTGTTTAAAAAAATAGTACTATACCTATAATAGTACTATACCATAGTACTTCATTGCTATGGAGGTAAAGTTAATTTAATATTGTGTGAGTGAAAGTCACTCAGTCGTGTTCAACTCTGTGACTCCATGAACTGTACAGTCCACGGAATTCTCCAGGCCAGAACACTGGAGTGGGTAGCTTTTCCCTTCTCCAGAGGAACTTCCCAACCCAGCGATCAAACCGGGGTCTCCTGCATTACAGGCAGATTCTTTATCAACTGAGCTATCAGGCAAGCCCTAACAGTGTGTGGTCTGTTGCTTTTTCTGGAAACTTTTTGAGAGTTGGGGAACATCTTGGTAAGCCTCCAATTCTCAGAAAGTTGCCACTTGTATAATCGAGGCTGTGTACATTAATCATCTTTTATATATATGTACTTATGGTTTTTCCAAAATTTTGGTTAGAAATACAGTTTTTTTGTGCTTTATCTGCTAAAAGATTATATGAGATGGTGATGCTCAAATAAATGTTTTGAGCATGTTTTTCAACGCTTAAAATTTTTTTCAATGAGTACCAAAACAATGTATAGAGTCTTTGCTATTTCCTTGTCATTTTTCAGTATAAGTTTGGTATCATAATGACCAAATGGCCCCAATGGTTTCAACTTTCAATTTATTTAAAGAATCTTTTCATAGACTGTATTTCACATGGTAAGTAGCAGCTAAGGGTGCCTAAATGTTCACATTCATCTTGCTATCCTTATTTATAAAAGTTTCTTTAGATAGCTGGAGCCACTCTTTTCATTTTTTCCCTATTAAATGCTTAACTTTAATTTTGGTAGTATTCTCTTTTCTGAAATTGAGTAAACATGTCATGGATATCAATTACATCAAGATCTTCACTTGCTGTAAACTATTACAAACATTGATTTTGCTTTTATGCCTCTAGTATATGTCTAAAAGCATTTGTCTATAGTTCCTGGCTTGGCATTTCTGCCACTTCCTATATTTGTCAGTTGTCTGAGCCATTTAGTAGATTACTTTGCTGTCCCCATTTTTCTCAAGTACATCATCAACTTGCAACAGACAACCTCTGCAAGACTAGTTGTCAGTCTGAGTGCTTCTGCTGTTCGGCATTCATCCTTTACCACATTATTATATAAAAATATACAAATCATTTTTGCCAACATTTTCTATTTTAGTGCCAACTGATTGGATACATTTCTATTCATACTCTCTCTCTCTTTTTTTCCCCTTCAGTGAGTACTTCTGTTTATTAAGGAACATTTCTGTGACTTAGGTCAAACTTCAAGTGGGTTCTCAGCACTTCCAGGTTAATATCCACCATATTTCCCTGTCAATTCCCTCTAACATTCTTAAAGCAGACTCAGCTGATGATTTGGCTTTTTATCTCACTGAGAATATGCAATCAAGGAGAAAAAGCTTTATCCTTCTGCCAGCAAATTTACCACATACATACCTGTGTATCTGAATATCCTGTGTCCTCATGCAACAAAGCATCCACTAGTCTTATTCTTACTGCTGCTGCTGCTAAGTCGCTTCAGTCGTGTCCGACTCTGTGCGATGCCAGAGACGGCAGCCCACCAGGCTCCCCTGTCCCTGGGATTCTCCAGGCAAGAACACTGAACTGGGTTGCCATTCTACTCAAGGATTTTTGCTCCTGCAGGTATATTACCTCTTTTCCACATCATCAAAATTTTCCTATTTAAGGATTATTCCCACTGACTTATAAACACAATATTTGTCATGTACAACAGACAACATACACACAATTAATACAGGGATGGTTACTGTTATTTTTCAATTATTCCAATTTTACTTCAATAAGACATTAAAATTAAATATGCCACCAACACATATGCATTAAAAATGTCACTTAATGGAATCTCATGGCCCCAACCTTTTGCTATACGCTGTATATAGAAATTCTAAACATAGATCCTACTCTGTTAAAAGGCAAATACCAGATTGGCAAAGAATATATTTATATTAATTATTAGGTTATCACCAAAAGAAAATATATTTAAAATTCAGACAATTTCTAGATTCCTAAATCTAGGACAAGAGCTTGAGAAACATTTCAGAAGAGGGTGGGAATTAACTCCAAAGCTTGGTCATCAGCAAATCTGGATTTATTTGCCCTGAGTGCCCTTGAGTGCTTGAATATAGAGAAAGAGGACTGTTCATGGCTTTGCATATTCAGGATCTAGCCAAATGTTCTTATATATTTTCACTATCAATGTTCAGTATTAAAATGACTCTTTTATATATCTTTAAGTTGTGATTGTCACTAGCAAATATAACATAATTACTCAAATGGAATCAGACTTTATGATCACTCCACTAAGTACAGCAGTTAGTATGGTACAATAGATAAAGCAGAGAAAACAAAGTATAACACTCAGGAGGCTGAGTTCATCCAGGCTTGTGTCCTTTGCCAAATTGTTTTTGTCCTTCGCAAAATTGTTTTCCTTTTCTACAGATTGACAGTGTTGGATTAGATGGTCCATATGCTCTCTTTTGCTCTGAAACTCAAGGGATATTTTTTTTTTTTTTTGCCAATAATAATTAAAACTAACCTTTATTTTGAGCTCTTCCTCAAAGGAAGAAGGTACATTTCAGAGTACCATTTTAAGTACTTAATATAGATTATGTAATTTAATCCTCACAACAACCATTTGAATTTTGGTACAATTAATATCACAGACAAAGACACCGACAATTAAAAAGCTAATTAAAATGCTCAGAGGCTCTCTGTTGGTAAGTAGTGGAGCTGAGGCTTATACCCTGGGCATCTGATACAAAAGCTGAGATCTCTTAACCATCTCACAGAACTACCTCTCCCAAGAGTTGGCAGAATTGTAGAGTGAACTATAAATGGAATGAAATACTGTTTAGTGAATACTTGTGGTAGGATTAAATTTTGAGATTTTATAAACCTGGTAATTTCCTTACTTTTACTCCTAAGAGACAAGCATTGCTTCACGGCAATGATTACACAGACTAAAGAGAACAATGAGCCATCTCTTTTGGCTTTTGAATATCTAAATTTACTTTTTAAACTATAATGAGTTAATTAGCTTTTGAGTCAGACTTTTGTGATATGTAAAAGCCAGGATTTTAAAATTTTAAACCTGGGTGTATTGAAAGGAAGTTCATGTTTTCGTCAGTGGACTTAAAAGGACAAGCAGAACACATCTACACCTTACTCAGAAATCAGGAGGTAGAGTAGCCTAGACAGAAAGAAGAGTCAGAAAGGAATAGAGCTAGGCAGAGGAAAAGAAATCAAATGACCTATTCTCCTGGGTCTGAAAATCTTGGAGAAGGGATGCAGTGATAGAAGCAGCTGATAACTCTTCTAAGGAACTAGAGAGTAGTGGAGAAGTAGGTCGATTTTTTTTGTCTGGAACCCTGGAAATGTCAGCCTCTCAGAAGATCTTCATGGAGTGGGGAGAATCTGTGAAATGCGTATTTAGAGTGAATATGCCTCTATAGAAGAACCAGGGGGTGAGGGCAAACTCAACAAATTTCTGAACTGGGTCAACAAGGAAGAATAATGCATTTTTTCCCTAAGCTGTCACAGAATGTGTGGAAGTTAGGTCAAAGGGACTTTAATTTTAGAGTAGTCCATTGGCTCAGTGGTAAAGAATCCACCTGTCAATGCAGGAGACACAGGTTCAATCTCAGAGTTGGGAAGATCCCCTGAAGGAGGAAATGGCAACCCACTCCAGCATTGTTGTCTGAAAAATCCCATAGACAGAGGAGCCTGGTGGGTTACAGTCCATGGGATCACAAAGAGACTGACAAGATTGAGTGACTTGCTTATGCAAGTCTCAAGTTAAGGATAAGGAGAATGCAGAGTAAAGGGGAATCAAAGAGAGAGGCAAGGAAAGATGGGTGGTAATAACCTGATGTCAGAAGAAATAGAAAAGTATCAGTCAATACAGAGGAGGTTATAGAATAAAAAGTTACCAACTTTCCAATTACCATGTAAGTTGTTGTTATTCTTTTTAAGTTGATAAGTTGTGGGTTACTGGAGTGGGTTGTCATTTCCTTCTTCAGGGGATCTTCCTGGCCCAGGGATCAAACCGGTGTCTCTTGCATTGGCAGGCAGATTCTTGGTCACTGAGCTACCCAGAAAGCCCTACTGTGTAAGTACCTAAGGAAATTAAGTGTGTCTCAGAGAAAAGAGGAAGGGATATCAGATCTTGAAGTGACAGCAACAATATTGAATTGAACGAAAATCTTTTGGTGATTGAATTAAATATGTTTGTGAAACTGACTAGGAAAAACTGGAGTTAATTGATTTAAGTTTTCCATCATCGTGTAAAAGACGGGCTTGAAATATTAATAGAAACCAAGCTCAGTTTGGAAAATATAATACAGTTAACTATTTCTGGAATTTTCAGATAAGTAGGCTAGCATTATAGAATAAGAAGGAAGAGTATATACTGAGAAATTAGGGGAAATTTCTCAGAGGATTTGCATTCTGAGTTGAGCCTTAAAAATGTGAGTAGCATTATTAGGCAAAAAATACAAGAGGGAGGAAGGGGGTGGGAACTGTACATCAGCTGTAGACAATATGAACAAAGAAGACACAAAGTTGTGAAAATTGTTGATGTCTTCAGGGACCAGTACGCCTAGGGCAGAGGGCTTTTGGAGGGTATAGTAGGATATAAAAAGAAAATTGGTTTAATCATAAATGGAAAAAACAGTATTCTTATGAGTTTGGATATTTTCATACCTGAAGACAATGAGAGGAAAGATTTTGATTAGAGAAGAGATATAAATTACTTGCATTATAATGTTACTCTTCTACATACCATGCCAGTTTACCCAACTTCCTACTCAGCAGTCCCACTTGGATGTCTCACAGACAGGCAAACTAAACCATTTCAGGGTAAATTTTTGATATTCTTCCATCTCGTCTCTTACAGTCTTCTCTGTTCCAGGAAAAGACATTTCCTTTCCTCTGTGTGCTCAAGCCACAATGCCCTTGTTCCAGTTACCCCTCTATATTTCATCTCCCCCCTCCCCCGCTGTTTTGTCTATACTGCTAGCAAAACAGATTTCAAATAAGAACACTTCTCTTCATCTCCTTTGCCTTCACTTCTAGCCCAAGTCACCAACTGTCCTCACCTGGATCCTTGCAATTGATTTTAGTCTACTCTTCTCCATCCCTCACTCTTGTCTCTTCCAATCCATTCGTCCCATTACAGTAAGAATAATACTTCTAAAACCAAAGTAAGCTCATGCACGCTCTGCTTAAATTTCTTCAATCTCTCCTTATCATCCTTAGAACAAACACTCAAATCAATATAAACAACAGACTGTGGTATATGCCCCGTGCATACCGTTCCAGTGGCACCTCTTGCCTCTCTTTACCCTTTAATCTCCATCTGGACTTTTTTCCAGTTCCCAAGTGAATTAAGCTCTTTTCTGGCTGATGGTATATTCATATGTTCCTCTCCTCCAACTCTCTTTCTGGTAACTTTGCACATCCTGTGGCTTCAATTAATATCATGTCTAGAGAATTCTGCCTTGAATCGCAATTCAAATCCAGACCTTGTTATAAGTTTCATCACGTATTTCCTTTTTTTATATCATAGCTTGTATTTCTACACCACAGTAGGTTCTTCTTAAAAACTTGATGAATAAGTGAATAAAAGAATGACAGTAAATGATGTGAAGGCCAAGTATCAAGTTTGAAGAAAGAAAATCTATTTAAAAAACTTGGTAATAAAAAACAGGAAAAGATAGAATTCGGTACAGTTGTATGTTATAGAAAAACAAGAGATACAAACTGATGACACATAGAGTGGCTCCAAACTCAGCAGATCCTTAGGTGCCACAGATTGCACAGCCCCACTTTCCCACAAATGGCACTATCTGAACCAAGATGGTCACACAAATTCTACCAACAGGGCTATATCACAGGCAGTAGTGAAACTGAAGAGGAGGCAAAGGATGTGCACCCTCTTATTAAGGAGGTTTTCCAGAACTGCCACAAACACTTCTCTTTACATCGTGTTGAACCAATATTCATTGGTCACAGTTGGTTTTAAAGGGTCTAGGAGTATGGTTCCCCAGCAGCAGTTGGGGTTCTGTTATCAAGGAAGGAGAGAATGGGAGTCTGAGTGTAGACAATTAGTAGTCTCTGCCATATTGTGGTTACAATGAAAACAGAGGGAGTAGAGCATATATGAGCCAGTTTTTAGAAGAGCACTTTGTTCTGATTAGATGAGCTCTACTATATCTCATTTTATAAGTGAAAAGAAATGAGGTCAGCTAGAACGAATATCTGTAAATATACATTTCCTTACTTTCCATCAACCTGATAACATAAGACTCATTCTGGTCAACATATGGTTTCATTTATGCTGACATTTCAACAAATTTCATTTTAACTAAAACTTAATGAGGAATTCACAAAACATCCTCAAAATGCTTAAGCAGTTTGTACAGTATAAATATTTAAGACAAATATATCTCATAGGTAAATACCAATTGCCTCATTTTTCTCATAGATAAATCTAAACATATCAAGGGACCAGTGAAAAGTCAGTTATCTTTGTTCAGATGTTGTTTAGCATATCCCCAGATGCAGTAGAAAACATTTTGGGGGTGTTCTTTTTTTCTGTTAATCCTTTTTATCATTATATAATGTTTCAAAATTTGGAGATATAATCCTGCTAATAGAAAATGTGTCTAATTAAAAATCTCATCCACACAAATGTGTTCTGCTCACAGGGTGAATTTTTAAAGATTAGATGCCAAAATATCATCTACTACTTTTGCTTTTTTACACCATATTTCAACTAAATAGTATTCTGTGCCTACAAAATATATGTGCAATATGTAGAGATTTATCTACTGATCATGTCTTCTGTTTTCCCTTTGGCCAAATTTGGATTTTTTTGTTTAGTAATAGTTTTTCATCTCAAATAGGAGCTTTTGTCAAAATTCTATCACATCAATGTACAATAACATGGTGACATAATACACTCAGAAGCATAACACCATGACAATACTGGCAATAAACCAAATAATGAAGAATTATCGAGAATTTATGGAAGAGCAGGTAGTGGCATTGGTACTTGGCATGCATTATCTAATTTAAAATGATCAATGATTACTTTCACATTTCATTGATGAGGGAACTAAGTTCAAAGATACTAAGCATTATATCCAGAAATATAAAGTTCACAGAATCAAATATAGTCTGTATGACTCAGGTCCTATATTACACCCCTGGAGTAACAGGCAAATTTGGCCTTGGAATACGGAATGAAGCAGGGCAAAGACTAATAGAGTTTTGCCAAGAAAATGCACTGGTCATAGCAAATACCCTCTTCCAACAACACAAGGGAAGACTCTATACATGGACATCACCAGATGGTCAACACCGAAATCAGATCGATTATATTCTTTGCAGCCAAAGATGGAGAAGCTCTATACAATCAGCAAAAACAAGACCAGGAGCTGACTGTGGCTCAGACCATGAACTCCTTATTGCCAAATTCAGACTGAAATTGAAGAAAGTAGGGAAAACCACTAGATCATTCAGGTATGACCTAAATCAAATCCCTTATGATTATACAGTGGAAGTGAGAAATAGATTCAAGGGCCTAGATCTGATAGATAGAGTGCCTGATGAACAATGGACTGAGGTTCCTGACATTGTACAGGAGACAGGGATCAAGACCAACCCCATGGAAAAGAAATGCAAAAAAGCAAAATGGCTGTCTGGGGAGGCCTTGCAAATAGCTATGAAAAGAAGAGAAGCGAAAAGCAAAGGAGAAAAGGAAAGATACAAACATCTGAATGCAAAGTTCCAAAGAATAGCAAGAAGAGATAAGAAAGCCTTCTTCAGAGATCAATGCAAAGAAATAGAGGAAAACAACAGAATGGGAAAGACTAGGGATCTCTTCAAGAAAATCAGAGATACCAAAGGAACATTTCATGCAAAGACGGGCACGATAAAGGACAGAGATGGTGTGGACCTAACAGAAGCAGAAGATATTAAGAAGAGGTGGCAAGAATACACAGAAGAACTGTACAAAAAAGATCTTCAAGACCCAGATAATCACGATGGTGTGATCACTGACCTAGAGCCAGACATCCTGGAATGTGAAGTCAAGTGGGCCTTGGAAAGCATCACTACGAACAAAGCTAGTGGAGGTGATGGAATTCCAGTTGAGCTATTCCAAATCCTGAAAGATGATGCTGTGAAAGTGCTGCACTCAATATGCCAGCAAATTTGGAAAACTCAGCAGTGGCCACAAGATTGGAAAAGGTCAATTTTCATCCCAATCCCAAAGAAAGGCAATGCCAAAGAATGCTCATACTACCGCACAATTGCACTCATCTCACACACTAGTAAAATATTGCTCAAAATTCTCCAAGCCAGGCTTCAGCAATATGTGAACCGTGAACTTCCTGATGTTCAAGCTGGTTTTAGAAAAGGCAGAGGAACCAGAGATCAAATTGCCAACATCTGCTGGATCATCGAAAAAGCAAGAGAGTTCCAGAAAAACATCTTTTTCTGCTTTATTGACTATGCCAAAGCCTTTGACTGTGTGGATCACAATAAACTGTGGACAATTCTGAAAGAGATGGTAATACCAGACCACCTGATCTGCCTCTTGAGAAATCTATATGCAGGTCAGGAAGCAACAGTTAGAACTGGACATGGAACAAGAGACTGGTTCCAAATAGGAAAAGGAGTACGTCAAGGCTGTATATTGTCACCATGTTTATTTAACTTATATGCAGAGTACAATGTGAGAAATGCTGGACTGGAAGAAACACAAGTTGGAATCAAGATTGCTGGGAGAAATATCAATAACCTCAGATATGCAGATGACACCACCCTTATGGCAGAAAGTGAAGAGGGGCTAAAAAGCCTCTTGATGAAAGTGAAAGTGGAGAGTGAAAAGGTTGGCTTAAAGCTCAACATTCAGAAAACGAAGATCATGGCATCTGGTCCCATCACTTCATGGGAAATAGATGGAGAAATAGTGGAAACAGTGTCAGACTTTATTTTTCTGGGCTCCAAAATCACTGCAGATGGTGACTGCAGCCATGAAATTAAAAGACGCTTACTCCTTGGAAGGAAAGTTATGACCAACCTAGATAACATACTCAAAAGCAGAGACATCACTTTGCCAACAAAGGTTCGCCTAGTCAAGGCTATGGTCTTTCCTGTGGTCATGTATGGATGTGAGAGCTGGACTGTGAAGAAGGCTGAGCGCCAAAGAATTGATGCTTTTGAACTGTGGTATTGGAGAAGACTCTTGAGAGTTCCTTGGACTGCAAGGAGATCCAACCAGTCCATTCTGAAGGAGATCAGCCCTGGGATTTCTTTGGAAGGAATGATGCTAAAGCTGAAACTCTAGTACTTTGGCCACCTCATGTGAAGAGTTGACTCATTGGAAAAGACTCTGATGCTGGGAGGGATTGGGGGCAGGAGGAGAAGGGGACGACAGAGGATGAGATGGCTGGATGGCATCACTGACTCAATGGATGTGAGTCTGAGTGACCTCCGGGAGTTGATGGACAGGGAGGCCTGGCGTGCTGCGATTCATGGGGTCGCAAAGAGTCGGACATGACTGAGCGACTGATCTGATCTGATCTGATCTGAGGGCTTCCCTGGTAGCTCAGTTGGTAAAGAATTCCACCTGAAATACAGGAGACCTAGGTTTAATCAGGTGGGGAAGATCTCCTGGAGGAGGAAATGGCAACCCATTCCAGTATTCTTGCCTGGAGAATCCCCTGGACTGAGGAGCCGGGCAGGCTACAGTCCATCGAGTTGCCAAGAGTCGGACATTACTGAATTACCTAGATCGTGTGTATCTCTGTCTGCCCTCCCCTTAATGTTGATGAACGTCTATCATGATAGAGATTACATTCATTAAAAAGCCCAAAAGATAATCTACATTTAATTTTTTTTTCATTTTTATGGTTGATGTGGGTTCACACCTTAACAAAAATTTTCACTTGGAGTGAAAATTTTTCACTAACCCCAGTGGTCCAGAGTATGCCTCAAAGTGCCTATGAGCTTCCTGAAATTTTATGCATTTATTTAGGGGGACTGTTTATAGACTTCATCAAATTCTTATAAGGACCTGTGATCTCTAAACACCTAAAACTCCAGAAAAACCTATAAATATTCATGAATGATGAACATGACAAAGTGGTAAGAAACATGTTCATATATTCATTTGAAATATAGCACTGTTATTTTTAAGAAACTTGATTGGGTGAGACTTGTTGAAATATATCTAATACTTTAAATTACTATGGGAGAAAGGTCAAGTCAGTGTTCACTAAAAGCCCGCTGCTCCATTGGGTAGTACTGGAGTGTGTGGTAAGAACACACAAGTGTGAGGGCTGAATTCTCCTCTGACTCAGACCCTTCCTTCTCCAATTTTGGTACAAGTTTCTTAATAGTTCTTTCCTCAGTTTAAAAAAAAAATTGGATGATAGTATAAACCCTATCTGAAAGTGAAAATGTTAGTCACTCAGTTGTGTCCAACTCTTTGCGACCCCATGGGCTGTAGCCCACCACGCTCCTCTGTCCTTGGAATTCTCCAGCACAAATACTGGAGTGGGTTGCCATTCCCTTCTCCAGGGGATCTTGCTGACCAAGGGATCAAATCTGGGTCTCCTGCATTGCAGGCAGATTCTTTACTGTTTGAACCAACAAGGAAGCCCGTAAACCCATCTAATCAATAGCAAATGAGATAATATATATAACAAACAAACACTATTATTAACAGTAAATTGAATTTCTTAACTTCTTTAATTCATTCTAGGTTTTATAATGACAAAGTAGGAAAGCCATTTTACTGATCTCAGACATCAATTCCTCTTAGGAAAATAAGAATACCCCCTCTGCTCTGCCTCCCAGAAGCAATGTTTGAATAACAATAACAACAAAGTGATATTTAAAGGTTATTTCTTCAGTGAAGTCTGCCTATCTGAAATAGCATCAAGTTCATTAATTCAACAATGAATTAGGTACCTAAACGAGAGGCTTTGAAATAGATGCTTAAACTAGAACTGGAATTGGAGTAATGTACTAGACCCATTGAGTACTTTTAATTCAATGGTTAAATAAATTAAATAATACATTCAATAAATTTGCATAATTCAATCACTCTTCCTTTGACCTTGATCTATTCTATACCACCTGAAGTTTTATAAGCTATTCATTTATTTCTTTGCCTATTGTTTCTCTGTCTCCTGCTATGATGGAAAATCTATGAAATCAGGGTTTTCTTTTGGTATCAGTAGTGTCTAGAGCAGTGCCTGGAACATGGTAGGTACTAACAGTTATTGCTGTATGGATGTTGGAAACTTACATGAACAAAAATGCTTTGATACAATGAAGGGAAAAAATGTCATTTTCATGCAAAATTCTAGTGCAACTACCTGATTTTTTCCTTATTTCTCTATTATTTAATTATTTTTCTCCTGTGGGCTTTCCTTTTTTCCCAAGGGTTGATGGGTGCTCACCTAATTTCTTACTACTTCCACAACAATCCTCCTCTTTCATCTCTGTTGGGCAATGTTATGTAGCTACTGCAAAAACGGGATGCAGGAGCCAGAACTGAACGGTGACTATGGCTCAAGCTCAGTGGTCAGTCACGTGTGAGCTCCTGACTCTGCTGCGAACTAGCTCTGTGTCCTGGGAAAACTTGATTAGTGTTTTTAAGCCCTAGTCTTTTCTAATCTGTAAAATTTTTTTTTTTTTTTTTTTTCAGTTTAGAATGGAACAGGAGAAAGAAAAGGAAAAACAGAATCACAAAACTTACCTTGGCTAGAGAGGAGGGATTAGAAATTCTTTAAAAGGAGTTTTCATAGAATAACCTTGAAGACAATTAGCCAAAAGAGTGAGTTTAAAGTAGTGACATGGATTTCAGTCAGGGTTAAGTTTCAGCAGCAGCCTTTGTAAAGGATAAAGGCTGTTTATCCATTAGTAATTACATTAATAAGCCTTTATGTGGTTGTTCTTAATATTGGAATTTTAACAAATGCCCTAAATAGGCATGTTCTTCAGGAACATTTGACTACGTTCCGAAGCACATCAGGAGCTCTTATGTGGGCAGACACAGATTGCTGGGGCCAGATGGGCCTGTGGACTTTAAGTACAATGGCATACTAAGAAACCTTCTCAGAGTAGTTCTTCCATCCAAAAACTCCTACTTGGTGCATATTCTTCCTTTAAACCACAGCACATAAATCATTTCATGCTGAGAGCTCTACACTTTCTCAATAGGGAGGTGAAGTATGAAGATATGTGGGATAATTCTGGGAGAAAATCAAGTAATTACAGATGCTATTTTAGTAAACAACTTTGATGGGGACAGAAAGTCCCAAAGTCAACTGCGTGCCAACATGGAGTTAATTTCTCACTTTTGAATACTAATGGAACATATTTTCTGAAGTCTTTTGGGACTAAGAGGGTAGAGGTGGGTGGGGTGGTTAGGGTTAGGAGAAGGGCAGTAGTATTGGATGACTTTGTGAATATGATCTTCCTGCAGGAGATGGAATGGGATGCCCATTTTCCCATGACTCCACAGATTTTAACAGGACTGATGACAAAGGGGAATGGTCTTTAAAAAATTTTTTTGACCTGTTTTCTATCATGATGTTTATACTTGGGCTTTGATTCACTTGTTCCTAGTGGAAAATAATTTAAGAAGCTATGAGGTTAAGTTTTTTGCTGTTTAAGGCAAAAAAAGGATGCTGCATTTATCTGCATATGTATTTATACCTATATAGGTAACTTGGCTCAATATACTAATAAAATTATAATTGGTTTGGATTGTCAAAACTTTAAGTCTATGCCATTTCTGTCTCAGAGGAGTGGTAAAAGGGCTGCAACATCTGTTAAAATATGGGAGTATACCAGTTATTATGGATGCATTCCCCGTTTCTTCTCAGCTCTCACCTTTTGTATACATTTATGGTATATACAAACACATGTGACTGTTTCTTTCAGTTTTTTGTGGGACAAGCTTTAATTGCCTGGTTGTTAACAATTCTAGAAGTGGTCCTTAACCATTGGTTAAGGTGGATAAATACTCCAGCATTCTTACCCCTTGGGTGGGATAACTACGAACCTTACTTTATCAAATCTTCCAGAAGTTTCCAACAGGGCTGAGCACTAGCTGTGCATCACTGTGATAATCTACTCATTGACACATGCGATATAAACTTCCTTTCCTGTCTCACTCTTTAACCCCACTACCTATGTTTCCTAGGATCACTTCTCAAAGAAACTACTTCACTCAAATCATTATCTTCAGCTCCCTTCCCAGAGTGGGCCTAACCCGAGACATGGAGTCATAAAAAGATACAGGAACATTGTGGCTAGGATTTCAGAAAGAGTAATTTATGGATAAGGGTAGACAATATCATTTGTTCATTCATTCATTCATCATTTACTTGGTGAGAGCTGACAATGTTTCCATAATTAAGGCAAGTCTTGTAATGAGCTAAAACAGGTCCCTGTCATATAGACTACCATTTTTGTTTCATATGCAAAGGGAAATCATTGCCATATGAACTCGCTACAGGCAGCTCATAAGGGTGTCATTAGTGAATTTTTTTTGAGTGGATTTCCTGGATTTAAGATGCTCTATAAGTACAAGGCGTTATGTACTCAACTCTTACTATATTTTTTCCTAAAAAATCACACAGCTTTTGTTTAATCTGGCATGTAGGAGGGCTTTAGAAAACACATTTTATTTCTACTCTCTTGTTCTGTTCCCTCAGTACCATCTGGTATAAGGGAGAGCCTCATTAATTGACACTAATGACTGGGAGATCCATGGCAAATTACTGAATTTTGCAGATTAGCAAACATGATTAGAAAAATCAAGGAGTCTGCATCAAACTAATGTACTTTGTTGAGAACTAAGAAAAAAATTTAAACACATTATTAGAGCTTAATCTTCTAATATAAATAGATACTTTATAGGGGTTGACTGTGCTATTAGGGAAAGCTGGAACATAATGTTCTGTGGAAAAAAATTAGTTGCAATTTGAAAGAAAATGTACTCATGCTTTATGCTTTTTCTGAATGCTACCAATATTCACACTACACATGGACTAAGAGCCATCCCATGAGAATCTTAGAGGTCATCTTGTACAATTTGTTCTGATGCAGGAAATGCAGAGATTATTTGTGTATGTGTGTCTCTTTATGTTGTATCTTATTGCCTTATAATAACACTGCTTATGTTAATAGAAATTTTGTGGTTTGTAAACATTTTAAATGTCAGCTGTTGAGGCTCTTAAGGTTTATTATACTCCATTCCCATTACTGTGTTATTCTTGTTCTTTATCGGGCAACAAAATCTCTTGCTTCCTCCCACACACCAGTGTAAATAGTTTAACACACACAACCAATATTGCATACAACTTTCTTAGCCCCAGCTGTGTGTGCCTTCTGTATCCTTCAGGAATTCAACCATCAAGAGGGGTGAAGGAAGAAGGAAAGGGGGAGGAGGAGAGAATGAATATAGATGAGACTGTCACAGCATATGTAATTTAGAGATTTCTTTTTCTAACTTTAATTATTGTACTATACAATACTGTGCATTATAAAGTAATAGTTTTGCCAGCGTCTTTGCATGTAAAAACTCTTTGACATCCAGTTGAAGTTAGGAGAATCTTGAGCTCCAAAGGTTGCTGCTCTGACCAAGCTGCGGCTGCTGCTGTTGCTGCTAAGTCGCTTCAGTCGTGTCCGACTCTGTGTGACCCCATAGATGGCAGCCCAGCAGGCCCCGCTGTCCCTGGGATTCTCCAGACAAGAACACTGGAGTGGGTTGCCATTTCCTCCTCCAATGCATGAAAGTGAAAAGTGAAAGTGAAGTCGCTCAGTCGTGTCCGACTCTTAGCAACCCCATGGACTGCAGATCCCAGGCTCCTCCATCCATGGGATTTTCCAGGCAAGAGTACTGGAGTGGGGTGCCATGACCAAGCTACTTTACTGATTATCAGGAAACTGGGGTGAAAAAAGGTCACTGTGCCATTTACTTCAATGTAATATAGTTAGAAGCCATAGAAGGAACATGCCCAGAAGAGGTGGTCAAGAAGTCACCTCATGTATCCTTTCCAGCTGGAAACTACACTACAAAACATCATGCCTTGTATGTGATAGGAAATTAACAATTCTGAAACTAGAAGCAAGACGAACCAAGGATGTACATTTGATTGACTGTGTAACTGAATTAAGAGAAAAAACATCATTGAAACAAATGGATTAAATACTTAAGTCATTACCCATTTTTCTTATTTTTTTATTTTTCCTTTTTTAATAATTAAATTTATTTTAATTGGAGGTTAATTACTTTACAATATTGTACTGGTTTTGCCATACATCAATATGAATCTGCCATGGGTGTACACGTGCTCCCCATCCCGAACCCCCCTCCCACCTCCTTCCCCATACAATCCCTCTGGGTCATCCCAGTGCACCAGCGCCAAGCATCCTGTATCCTGCATCAAACCTGGACTGGCGATTCATTTCTTATATGATATTATACATGTTTCAATGCCATTCTCCCCAATCATCCCACCCTCTCCCTCTTCCACAGAGTCCAAAAGACTGTTCTATACATCTGTGTCTCTTTTGCTGTCTTGCATACAGGGTTATCATTACCATCTTTCTAAATTCCATATATATGTGTTAGTATACTGTATTGGTGTTTTTCTTTCTGGTTTACTTCACTCTGTATAATAGGCTCCAGTTTCATCCACCTCATTAGAACTGATTCAAATGTATTCTTTTTAATGGCTGAGTAATACTCCATTGTGTATGTATATCACAGCTTTCTTATCCATTCATCTGCTGATGGACATCTAAGTTGCTTCCATGTCCTGGCTATTATAAACAGTGCTGAGATGAACATTGGGGTACACGTGTCTCTTTCAATTCTGGTTTCCTCAGTGTGTATACCCAGCAGTGGGATTGCTGGGTCATAAGGCAGTTCTATTTCCAGTTTTTTAAGGAATCTCCACACTGTTCTCCATAGTGGCTGTACTAGTTTGCATTCCCACCAACAGTGTAAGAGGGTTCCCTTCTCTCTGCACCCTCTCCACCATTTATTGCTTGTAGACTTTTGGATCACAGCCATTCTGACTGGTGTGAAATGGTACCTCATTGTAGTTTTGATTGCATTTCTCTGATAATGAGTGATGTTGAGCATCTTTTCATGTGTTTGTTAGCCATCTGTATGTCTTCTTTGGAGAAATGTCTATTTAGTTCTTTGGCCCACTTTTTGATTGGGTCGTTATTTTTCTGGAATTGAGCTGCAGGAGTTGCTTGTATATTTTTGAGATTAGTTGTTTGTCAGTTGCTTCATTTGCTATTATTTTCTCCCATTCTGAAGGCTGTCTTTTCACCTTGCTTATAGTTTCCTTTGTTGTGCAGAAGGTTTTAATTTTAATTAGGTCCCATTTGTTTATTTTTGCTTTTATTTCCAATATTCTGGGAGGTGGGTCATAGAGGATCCTGCTGTGATGTAGGTCGGAGAGTGTTTTGCCTATGTTCTCCTCTAGCAGTTTTATAGTTTCTGGTCTTACATTTAGATCTTTAATCCATTTTGAGTTTATTTTTGTGTATGGTGTTAGAAAGTGTTCTAGTTTCATTATTTTGCAAGTGGTTAACCAGTTTTCCCAGCACCACTTGTTAAACAGATTGTCTTTTCTCTATTGTATATTCTTGCCTCCTTTGTCAAAGTTAAGGTGTCCATAGGTGTGTGGATTTATCTCTGGGCTTTCTGTTTTGTTCCATTGATCTATATTTCTGTCTTTGTGCCAGTACCATACTATTCTTGAAGACTGTGGCTTTGTAGTAGATCCTGAAGTCAGGCAGTTTGATTCCTCCAGTTCCATTCTTCTTTGGCTCAAGATTACTTTGGCTATTTGAGGTTTTTTGTATTTCCATACAAATTGTGAATTTGTTCTAGCTCTGTGAAAAATACCATTGGTAGCTTGATAATGACTGCATTCAATTTATAGATTGCTTTGGGTAGTATACTCATTTTCACTAAATTGATTCTTCCGATCCACGAACGTGGTATATTTCTCCATCTATTAGTGTCCTTTTTGATTTCTTTCACCAGTGCTTTATAGTTTTCTATATATAGGTCTTTAGTTTCTTTAGGTAGATATATTCCTAAGTATTTTATTCTTTTCATTGCAATGGTGAATGGAATTGTTTCCTTAATTTCTCTTTCTATTATCTCATTATTAGTGTATAGGGGGAGAAGGCAATGGCACCCCACTCCAGTACTCTTGCCTGGAAAATCCCATGGATGGAAGAGCCTGGTGGGCTGCAGTCCATGGGGTCGCTAAGAGTCGGACTTGGCTGAGCGACTTCACTTTCACTTTTTCGCTTTCATGCATTGGAGAAGGAAATGGCAACCCACTCCAGTTTTCTTGCCTGGAGAATCCCAGGGGCAGGAGAGCCTGGTGGGCTGACGTCTATGGGGTCACGCGGAGTTGGACACGACTGAAGTGACTTAGCAGCAGCAGCAGTGTATAGGGATGCAAAGGATTTCTGTGTGTTGATTTTATATCCTGCAACTTTACTATATTCATTGATTAGCTCTAGTAATTTTCTGGTGGAGTCTTTAGGGCCCATTTTTCTTAGTCTAGGTTTTCTCTAACATCAGCTCTTAATCCACATTTGATTCTTTGAAATAAATTATCTTTAAAAAGTCATATTAAAAAGGTATAAAAGCAACTTAAAAACTTTATTCTGTTAAGTTTATAATTCAATTAACAGTATGTAAAACTTACTGCAAGAAAAAAATTAAGATAGAATGTAAATGGATGGCACAGTTTTAACATTTATTTTTTCCTTACTGAATCTTTTGTAATCAAGTTCTACTGAACTTTCTTATTTCTCACTGGGCAAGTTGGAAAAGATTAGAAGAGATTATGTTAGTCTTAAACATTATGTGAATTTAGCTGCCTCAACTTAATTATAATTCTTCAGAGCACTTTCTCTAATGTTGTATTCTCTTTTCTTTTTTAACACTGTTTTTGGCAATTTTAAACACCATCAACATTTTTGTTTGGAAGCTATTTTGTACTGAGAATGTCATGAAACTTGAATCCTACAGGATTTTAGATTATGAAATGAAGTGCCTTAGTCACTGAATGGATTATGCTTATAATAACTAAAACCTCACAGATCTGACAAATGTATATGCTTAGATTTATTCAAATTAATCCAGGGAAAATTTTTGATAAAAATGCATCACTCATTCATGCTCCTTAAAAACCAACAAAATTAAGCGAAAGGTAATAATTTTTGAACACACCATTTATGCAAAGTTCTGCAACAGTAGGATAAAACAAATCTGCATATGAATGGCTAGAATAATTATTTTTTCCTATGATTTTCTAGCACAAAATGTATCCACTTCATGGTGTCTGACTTTTTAGTTTATATTCCTTCACCCCACTGAAAGAATTGGGGAAAACACAATACAAAAGAGGGGTTAATTGCCTCAGCTTGCAAGAGAGATGCTTGACAGCTTCTGGTGGAACTGGATTGAATAGGAAACCAACTAAGAGTTGGGTGATACAGCCTTAAAAAACTTGGGGGATAAGGATGTATAGCATATGTTCAGGAAAGAAAAAGGAATTGCCAATGCACCCATCAATACAAGGAAAAACAAAAGAGGCAGTGAATGGAGAGAAATTATAACCTCTTTTCCTAAGGAAAAGATTCCCTTGATGTGACTAGATAAAGAAGGAACTGATGCTGAACTTTGTTTTGGCATTCCTGTCTGTCATTGCTACAGTTTAAAACAGTCATTTCTTAGAACTTGAGAGGCATTTCTCAGCAGTCCCCATAATGTTTACCCTCAGGGACTTAAGCCCAACAACTCCAGCAACCAAACTAGCTTAAAAACATTTCATCTCAAAAGGTCTCTGTCATGTTCAAAAAGAGCAAATCATCTTTAATCCACTTTTCAAATTGAAAGTGAAAGGCAGTAGATATTAACCTGAGGTCTCCACTCCAGTCACACTGCACAATTGCATTAAAATGCCCCGAGTAGAATGACAGTCTATAACAACACTCTGTACTGCTGCTTTAAAATATTAATCATTCACTTTGTAGGCCTGGAAGATGGTATGCAAGTGAAGGAAATATAACAAATGCAGGTGGTAATAGGGCCATTCCCCTTGAGCTTTGGAAAATGTTCTAAGCAATGGGGAAAAGTATTCAGACCAGAAAAAGACTCTAACTATTATATAATCAGACTCTGTACTTACACAACATACATTGCTTCTATCTCACTCAGATTCTCTGATGTAAGTATATATTATTTCCATTTCAAAGATAAAAACACTATGACATACATTTCTTTTTACCATAACTTGATACATTAATATTCTTAGTAAAATAGAACCAGAGTTGAAGAGAAGATGGATTAAGGAAGACTGAGAAATTAATTTCTGAGGCAGGCTAATAGCCTTGAGCTCTTCAGTCTTAGGCTTTTGCTGTCATGTCCTACTGCTTGTCTTTTTAATCAGTCATCAGTTATAAAAGAACTGTGTTCCAGTTAAAGATTTTTGCTTAAACAGTTTCTGAATCCACGTGGGCATAAAGCTAAGTCATGGTACAAGGTGAGGCATGGGCTTCCCTGGTGGCTCAGACTGTAAAGAATCTGCAATGCAGGATTTGCAGGAGACCTAGTTCAATCCCTGGGTGAGGAAGATCCCCTGGAGAAGGGAATGGCAACCCACTTCAGCATTCTTGCCTGGGGAAATCCATGGGCAGAGAAGCCTGGCAGGCTACAGTCTGTGGGGTTGCAAAGGGTCACACACGACAGAGTGACGTTTAACAGTTTCACTTCCGTTTCACAATGTGAGGCATAGGTTCCCCAGGTGTTCACGGGCAAAGGACTCAGGCACTTTGCAAGATGTTGTGAGGTTCACTGGAATCACAAATCTGTTCACCAATTTAAGCAGCTTCTGGAGTTTGCAGTGTCAGCCCCTTAGCCCATCAACCCACTCCAGTATTCTTGCTTGAGAAATCCCATAAACAGAGGAGATGGGCAGGCTACAGTCCATGAGGTCGCAAAAGAGTCGGACACGGCTAAGTGACTAAATAACAATACATTCAGCATTATCCAACATGCTCAAATCACTCCTTAGACAAAGGTAGATAGACAAAGGTAGATAAGGTGTCCTAAGAGAAGAGAAAGGAGCTTAACAGCAAGTCGTCTGAGTTCTTGGACTTCCTCTAGCTTTTCTCTCTAATTCATAATGACCAGTTGTGACTTACCCTTTCAAGGAGAACTCCAACAACAGTCTTCCTGCAGGGTGACCCTCGCAGCAATAGACAGATTTCGGTTCAGAAGCCAAGAACAGCTCTATTCTTTGATCCAAGGATGGAGAGGTACGAGCTCAGGCTCTGCTGCACACGGTTCTCCTCACAGGTGGTCTGCTTTCCTGGGTTCTCCTCAGCGTGGAGGGGGCGGAGTTCTCAGGTGTGCAGGGGAGCGGCTCCTGGACCGCTTGTGGACCCCGAAACAGGCGCCTGCGCACAGCTGATGCAATGTCTCTGCACGTGGCCCGCTGGCCACATTCAGTTGCTGAGTGCTTATGAGCAGTGCTTCCCTTTGCGAAGGCCAGGGTGAGTCTTCCCAGCAGTTCTGCGCTCCGAACGCTAATCGGGTGTGTCAGGTTGGAAGGCTTCCTACAGGCAAGTGAAACTAGATTAAACACAAGAGAAGAGTTTAGACCTCTTACTTTATCAACTTGTTGTGGTTGCTTAGTCGCTCAGTGGGGGAAGGCAATGGCACCCCACCCCAGTACTTTTACCTGGAGAATCCCACAGACGGAGGATCCTGGTGGGCTCCAGTCCATGGGGTCGCTAGGAGTCGGACGCGACTGAGCGACTTCACTTTCACTTTTCACTTTCATGCATTGGAGAAGGAAATGGCAACCCACTCCAGTATTCTTGCCTGGAGAATCCCAGGGACGGGGGAGCCTGGTGAACTTCTGTCTATGGGGTTGCACAGAGTCGGACACGACTGAAGCGACTTAGCAGCAGCAGCAGCAGCAGCAGCAGTCGCTCAGTGGTGTCCGATTCTTTGTGACCCCATGGACTGTAGCCTACTAGGCTTCTCTGTTGATGAAATTTCCCAGGCAAGAATACTGGAGTGGGTTGCCATTTCCTTCTCTGGCATATCTTTCCAACCCATGGATCAAACCCACGTCTCTTACGCTGGCAGGCAAATTCCTTTACCACTGAGCCACCTGGGAAGCTTAATTTTATCACCTACATTCTGTCTTATTTTTCTTTTGGGGATCCCCGTGAACTTTGTTGGGAGCAGAGTTTCCAAACTACTTGTGGTGTAGAAGCAAGAATGTGGGCCGTAGTTTCACTTGCATGGCTGCACTTGAGAATTTTCTTAACTTCTCTGAGATTTATTTGCTTTATAAGTAAAAACACATGCTATAAAGCCCAGGTCACAAGGTTGCTTTGGAGACTTCATAGTATGATGCTCCTAGCACACTCCCGGAGAGAGTGGAGCTCACTAAATATTTGTTCTTTATTTGTAATAACTTTACCTGAGTCTGAACTTGTGTAGTGGTGGTGGCCAAGACTGGTTCCTGTCAGACAAAATCTCCAGCTCCCAGAAAATTACTTCCAGGTAATGTTCTAGCATGGCAAGAACTCGGGAAATGAGAGGTCTCGTGTCATAGCAGCCTCACCTGTTTCACCCAGCTCCACACACACTGGTTTTTGCTCTTTGCCTTGAATCTTTCAAGCTCCTTGCTGCATCTCGTACATTTCACAGCAGCTGCTCTTTCCTGGAATGTCCATTCCTCAGCTCTTCTATGGTGGCTCCTCTTTGTTATTTGGGCGCCAGCTTAACTGCCTGCCCCCCTTGGTGAGGCTGACCTCAGTGCCTTGGCTTGCATAAGTTTGAAGCAGGGTTTTGGTTACTGGCTAGAGACTGAAGTTGAGCCATGGCAGTGAGAGTGCTGAATGCTAGCCACTTGACCATCAGGGACCAGTGGCCTGAGAGAAGACCCTGGCCAGTATGGCTTTGCAGGAAATCAATTTCCACAAAGATGCGGAAAGTAGTGAAGCAATTAAAGTATTTACTAGGAGGAAAAAGAGTACAGCATGTGCAGATATACACACGGGTGGGCTCAGAGAGTCACACCCTTGTGGTAGTTTGAATCACTTTTATGGAGCATTTCTTCCAGATTTTTATTTGGCTGATCATCTTGTTTTGCCTGGTTCTAAGTCCATATTTGGCTTATCTCAGGATCCTCCCATACGTGTGTGTGCACCTCTTAGCCAAGGTGTATTCCACCAAAGCCTATGGGTAAGCTGGACAGTATTGACGTATCCCCTTTGGACCTCCAAGGAGCTTTCTTGTCAGGAAGATCACCTTGACTTCGAGACTGAGAAATACGTGGTCTCTTATTGGGGCAGGGTCCAGCCTCCTCTCTTGATTGTCCTGCTACTGATATTTTGAAGTTTCCGTCCACAGAGAATGAACTTAAATTGCTCACCCCGGATGGGGATGAGGGTGAGGAGAGCCATCCGTCTCAAAGCCTTCTCTCCTCTAACTTAGGAATCCACTCCAGGTCCAAATCCGCTGTGTGATCTTTCAGGTCCAGCCACAGAAAATGATAGGGTTGGGGTGACAGTGGAATTCCCCTCTGCACACCACAACCAGTGCATTACAATTTCGAGGCAGTTGCAGTGAAGACCCAGCTCTTTCCTCCCCTGGCCAGGCCTGCCATGCTCATACTGTCATATGTCTGCATTCCTAGCCCAGGCTTCTCCATTCAGAGGACTATTTCTTGGGGACCTTGGCCAAGGCACATATACTTTGACACAGCATCTTTCTCCTCCTAGCCCTCCCCCTTCTCCCTTCTCCCAGTCCATGGAGCTTTAAAGAGAAAGAAGCCTTTTTAGGGGCTCCTCTTTAGTGAGATGATTCCCCCATCTGTTCTTCATCCATCTGATCATCACCCCATGCTTTCTATGGAGAAAATGGAGCATTCGTAAACTGGTGCTTCTTTTTAGCCTCTTTATTGCAATATTGCAGTAAGCTTGATTGTTCATTTCAGTTTGGCTTATTACCCTATGTGATTGATTGATACTAAGAGCTCGTTTGAGATTATCTTGTTTACTTATGGGTTTCCCAGGTGGCACTAGCGGTAAAGAATGATCTTGTTTACTGCTTCCATTTCTTGACTAGAATGCAAGCTCCATGATTCTAGAGACTTTGTTCCGTCTGTTGCTACACCTGCAGGACCTAGATGAGTGTATGGTATACATTAGGCCTTCAGTAGAAATATGAATACATGGTAGTTATATACCCAGTAAACTACTTCATCTGGGCTATTCCTAGGAGGCAAATCTGTGCACACCATGCCTCTCACAAGGATAGGAGCAAGATTCAGGTCCTTATTACCACTTCTCAGGTCTCTTCATTTTCCTGATTTTGGTCAGTAGTTTATAGTACAGTACATAGTCCATTTGACTAGTTACATCTACTATCTCTTCTAAGATCACTTCAAACAATATTCTATATAACATATGTGGTCTGCACTTACAGTTTCCATTGCTTTATCTGCTATTGATGTCTAGTTGGCTAGAACATTCACCAGTTATTTATTAATTGTTGCTTCTTTTATTAAATACCTGATTTCTATAGGACTTTCTTCTCCCATGCCCTGGGAATCTTACATTTGAGCCACTTCACTTGTTACCAAAAATGCTAAACTCTAAGACAGAGGTCAGTTAATTGCTGAAAATCCAACAGGTAGCCTGTTTCTATGCAGTTCTGGAGCTAAGACTAGATTTTACATTTTTAAAGTGTTGTTCAAACAAAAGGAATATGGGATACAGACAGTATGTGGCATACAATCCTAATATATTTACAGTCTATCTGGCCCATTGCAGGAAATGATTGCTGAACTCTGCTGTAAAAGATTTCCAGCCAGCCCAAGGAATGCCAACAGCCACAGATCTATTTGCTATCAGCCAACAGGCTGCTCTGATATGGCTAGCTAACCTGCAAAATAGTCCTAACTATAAGCAAAATTATCTCAACTGTCTTTGGCCTCTATACTAGGAATTTAATCTTTGCAAAGTGACTTTGATATATAAATCTGGGGACAAAGTTTCGCTTGTCACTTCAAACAGTAACAAACTCTACTACCTATTCTGTCTGTTCTTCTAGTTAGAGCAGAGTTGGTGCCTCCTTTGGACTTGGTACAGTGCTTGTGACCCTTAGGCCACCCTGTCCCTTAGGTCCTGGTGACAATATGCAGCCACTTGCTATGGAGTATAGAAGAGCATTAATAAAGTAGACACTGATACTTTTAAAATTCATGCTGGCAAATATAAGAATGGGGGGGGGGCAAGGAGGGAAGCCAAGGGGATTACAAAAATGAGGGAGCCAATATGGTGAGGAGCATCCATCAGAAATATAAAACTATGTAGACGTCCACTAAGCTTTCTATTGTTTTGATTAAAATGCCAGAGAGAGAGAAAAAAAAAGAGTTGACTGCATTTGGAAGGTGTAGAAGTATTCTGGCTGCTAAGATAGTGGCCTTCATACTGTTCACCAAGCACTGCTTTGGGTACTTCAGATGAAACAGTGAAGAAAACAATGTTCCTACCTGACCCACCCTTTTAGTGTGGGAAACTGGCATATGTTAGGTGGTGGCAAGTGCTATGGAGGTAAATAAAATAGAGTAAGGGAGAGAGGAAGAGTCAAAGAGGGAATGTTGCTATTTTACATGATAAGTTTCAGGAAAGCCAGATTGATGAGATGAAAATAGAGTAGTGAGAGAAAGGAAGTGTGAGAGAAGATATTGGGACAACACCATTTTATGAAGGAACTGCAGAAGCCAAAATGTCAAAGTGGAAGCATGGTCTGTCCAAAGAAAAGTAAAGAGGTTAGTGCAACTAAGTAGAGGAAGAAGGGGAGGGTAGAGAAGCCAGAGTCAGAGAGGTGATAAGGGAACCACATGTCAAGGGTGTTGTTGCCTTTTATTCTGAATGAGACAGGAAGAGACTGCAGACTTAGCATAGTACTGAAATAATATGATTTAGACTTTAAAGGATAGTTGGGACTTACCTCTGAGAATAGACTTGAAGACTGGGAGGTTGGAGGACAGAGTAAACACTGGGATTTTAGCTAGCTGGCCATTTCAATAGTCTCAGACAGGATTAAAGTCAGGACCAGCGATGTAGCAGTACAGGCAGTTAAGAAATGTTTTTTTAAAGAACAAATTCTATTTTGAAGCTAGAGCCCACGTTTTTTTTTTTTTTTTTTAATGGATTGGGTGCAAGGTATGAGAGAAAGAGAAGGTCAATGATGACTCCAAACATTTCATCCAGAACAAAGACAATGTTGAAGTTGACGTTTGCTGAGATGGAGAAAAACATGAAAAGTGAATTTGATGGATTAAGTTGGAATCTTAGTTTGGGACTTGTTATTCTTGAGATACCCATTGGACATCTAAATGGAGATGTGTAAGACAAAAGGATGAACAAGTCAGAGAGAGATCAGAGACATCCATGCTCTCTCTCTCTCTCTCTCTCTCTCTCTATATATATATATATATATATATATTCCCTTTTTATTTAGCTTGTATTTAAAGGCATTAAATGGAATGAGGTCCCTTCAGGGAGTCAGCATCTTTAGAGAAGAGTAGTTCTTTGAGGACTGAGCTCTGGGCAGTAGATAGAGGGACAGGAAAGGGGGACTGAAAAGGAGCAGTCACTAAAGTGGCAGGAGAGCTAACAGAATGTGGGTCTTAGTAATGGGATGAAGATAATATATCAAGAAATATCTGGTCAATTCTGTCAAGTGCTGATATTGTAGAGTAAAATGAGCAATGGATTTAACAATGCTGTGGCCAAAGTAACCTTTGGTAAAGAGATAAAGAAGATGGAATGGGTTTGGCAGAGAGAAGAAAGTGTAAAGGCAATTGCTCTCCTGAATAAATTACTCTGAAATTTATGGTAAAGGGACATAAGAGAAATTGGCTAACAACTAGAAAGCATATATCTTCAAAGAAGCATTTGTAAAGGGAGATATTTTAGTATATTTGGTTGCTAATAGGAAGCAAAGAAAATATTTTAAAAAGTAGATGAAAAAGGGAAGTGTTTGGAATGGTGTCTCTGAATGCATGGTGTCCAGAGATTGGAGGAATTGGACTTCCACAGAGGCATGGTGAGTACGTTTATGATATATAAACTATGAAATGGGGTGGTAAGAGTGAGAGAAAACTCTTTGGACTGCTTCTGTTTTCTCAGTGAAATAGGAAGAAAGGATGTCAGCCAAGAAACAGGATGGGAGAAAAATATTGCAAAATGAATACATTCGTTGAAGGTGATTGTGGAATGAATTCAAGCTAGGCCAAATCTAGGTTAGGAGCTGGAGCCAGATCAGAAGAGAGGCTAGTGTAGCTGCTTATAAGTAGTACTTACAAGTACTGCAAGCAGTGTAGTTAGAGCAGAAGCACAAAGGTGTTAACACCTGTTTGGTTGAGTCAGACCACTACTAAGCTGATGTAACATCAGGTGATGTTACAGGATGAACGAGGCAAACTTGAACACTTATAGGGTAACTTAAGTGCTTCATTTAGGAGCAGAAAATAGCACCTGTGCCAATTTTGAAAGGCCAATAGAGTGACATCCCCTCTCCCCTGCCAACCAGGCTCTGAGATGATTGTTAATTCTCTAATCCTTCGAAAGCAGGAGAATCAGTCAAATTTAGTTTTTTTTTTTTTTTTTAATTGGGAAAGAACTTCGGGGTATGACAGTGGTGTGAGGAGTATGGGGGAAAATACATAACTAAAGAATGACAAGTGAGTAATTGATTGAATGCCAAAGCTTATTTTTTCTCTGCTGTTTTAATGGAGCAACAAATCCTGTAAACCAAAAGAATCTGGGGTGAAAAAGTAAGATCTAAACTCTCCTATGAACTTTGTTCTTTTAATTGGTTTTACAGTTAATCTCTCTAGACCCAATTTAGGCACCTTTCTGGGTCCCATGTTAATAATTTGCCCAGGATTTTGCAAAGTTAAGAAAAACACACCAAATGCCATTTCATTGTTAGTTGTTTGTTTGTGTATTTTCTTTAGACACAGATATAGAAATTGGATGTATGCCTAATTTTAACTACAAATACTTTGTGGCTGCTACTGCTTCTGCTACTAAGTTGCTTCAGTCATGTCCCAGTGTGCGACCTCATAGACGGCAGCCCACGAGGCTCTGCCGTCCCTGGGATTCTCCAGGCAAGAACACTGGAGTGGGTTGCCATTTCCTTCTCCAGTGCATGAAAGTGAAAAGTGAAAGTGAAGTTGCTCAGTCATGTCCGACTCTTAGTCACCCCATGGACTGCAGCCCACCAGGCTCCTCCATCCATGGGATTCTCCAGGCAAGAGTACTGGAGTGGGGTACCAGTGCCTTATACTTTGTGGAGGTTTAGTTATTATCATTGTGACTTTTTATTTAAAACATAACAACTCTTGTTAATCAGAAGAGCATGGTGTTATAATCATATCTTCAAGTTGAATTTTATGAACAAGAGGACATTTTTTAAATGCTAGAGTTTCTACTATATTTTAAATTTGTACTCATATGACCTTTTTTATTTCATTTACAATCGTTCTAAATGAAACTTTTTCTCTTGTAACATTTTTAACTATTAGAAAAGCCTTTATACTCAGGCTCTAAAGATCAATCTTTAACATTTAGTAGATATATCTATAGAAGACATAATCTCATCAAACCCTTGAGATGAAATTTCCTTGCATTTTATAGCTTATAATTTTAGTTTTTCATTACCTAGTAAGAATGTTATTCAAGGTTAGACTTTGCTATTCTAATATTCTGTATTCCACATACTGTATTGGTCTTTGAGTTAAAGAGGAGTTGTTGAATGGCTAATATCATATAAGGCTTAAATAGGAGGAGCAATTAGTTCACAACTGACTTTCATGTGTACCAAAATCAACAGAAGCTTCTCACTCAATTGTACCTTCAAAAATTATAACAATGTGTTATAAATATATTTGCTGCCATCTATCACAGAACCATGTCATATGCAGAGAATGTGGGGACTGGTACCTTGTGTGTGTTACTTAACTGACTAGACCCTCTGTCCCCCTCTGTACATTGAGAGGATAAAGGAGATGGCTTTGGAATCTAAGCTTTTCTCACTCTAAGATCCCATGAATCCATTTGAAGGATTTATAAGTGCACACTTATAAAAGAGTTGCCTAATATTTATCTAATTGATAAGCAATACCAACTTTCCCTCTTCTTTTAAACATTTCTTAGATTCATTCTTTACTCTCTTCTTTTCATTGCCACTACGTAACCTGTGGAACTAAGTACTTTTGCATTGCCTTCCAAGCTGGTTTTTGGTGACATCTATTCTGAACTCTCAATGGCACCCCACTCCAGTACTCTTGCATGGAAAATCCCATGGATGGAGGAGCCTGGTAGGCTGCAGTCCATGGGATCACTAAGAATAAGACACGACTGAGTGACTTCACTTTCACTTTTCACTTTCATGCATTGGAGAAGGAAATGACAACCCACTCCAGTGTTCTTGCCTGGAGAATCCCAGGGACGGGGGAGCCTGGTGGGCTTCCATCTATGGGGTCGCACAGAGTTGGACACGACTGAAGCGACTTAGCAGCAGCAGCAGCAGCAACAGCAGCAGCAGCAGCAACAGCAGCATTCTGAACTCTAATAGACTGTTCATTAATTACTTCATTCAACAAACATTTATCAAATGACTAATATGTTCTAGTAACTATTTTGCTTCAGCAGAGACAACAGTGAACAAAACAGACAAAGCTACTTTATTCCATAGATTCTAGTGAGGGAAGAAAAACAATAATAAACCACGATAATATATATGTTGGAGAGTCATAAGGGGGATTAGGAAAATAACAGAGTTTAAATTTAGGGAAACCTAGGGTGGGGCAGTGTGGAGGAATAATTTCAAGTAGGATGATCTTGGAAGGCCTCCTGATGAAATGACTTTTTATCTGAAATTGTTCAAATATTTATTGTAACACAGTGAGTATCAGATCATGTGTCATGTGGAGCATTTGCAAGAGGAGAAAAATCTAGAGACACAGTATCAAAATTTAAGGAGATTAGAGTCAAATGAAAGAAATGAACAAATAAAGCATAGAGTAAAAAAGGTGTTTGTGATATAATCTCAAAAATATGAGTTCATATTCATTCCTGCCACTTTCCAGTTGTGCTGTCTCTGAAATTGATTAACATTACTAAATATCTATAAAACTGAGATTATAACAGTACCCACACCTGTGCCCTGAAATAAGTACAAAGGTTACATGCAGTCATACATTTTAATTTGATTCTTATAGACTGAATGTAGCCAGCATACAGTAAGTTGGCAGTTAATATGTGTTCAATGATTAAATAAAAGAACAATAATTTTCTTTTTAAGAAGTGATTTTTGTTTCATTGTTTTATCCATTGTACATAAGCAGTTACAGAATCTCTTAAAGGTAAGCTTTTAAAATTTATGCTTATCTTTTAAATTAGCTGAGCTATAAAATAATCTAAACAAAATAGCAACTGCAACTTGAAATAAAAACAGTCATAAGAATAACATTGATTAAAATGTTAAATCTTGGGTCTGTAAATATAATTTTCTATGAACAAAAATAAACATTGACTTTAAATCCACAGTAGTTTTTGTTAACCTCAGGGCTCCCTAGGCAGTGTGAAAGAGTGTAATTTACAAGATGAAGAAATCTGTTTCCTTCTGCTACATGAAGATTTAATTTCGATGACAATGAAAGGCATCCCTGGTACCTGTGCTTGAGTGCGTGCTCAGTCTCTCAGTTGAGTCTGACTCTCTGCGATCCTGTGGACTATAGCCCGCCAGGCTCTTCTGTCCATGGGATCCTGCAGGCAAGAATACTGAAGTGGGTTGCCATACCCTCCTGCAGGCAATCCTCCTGATCCAGGGATTGAACTAATAATGTCTCCTGCATTGGTAGGCGGATTCTTTAGCTATTTACATATTGTATTGAAGTTGGCATTAAAACCATTTTTAGATAGAGTGAAACAAACTGTAACTCCTTTTAAAGCTGAAATTGGGTTAATCAAAAACATCAGTCCATTTCTTATTACATAAAGGTAATATGAGAAGAATGCAATATAAGAACTGTATAATATTTACTTTGCTACTCAGCTGTGTAACACAACTATAGAACCCACTATGAAATACCATGTAGGCAAATGACACTAATTTTTATCTCAGAACTCTTCCATCTTTTGGAATATTTAAATCAAAAGCCAAGTTTAGGGTTTTGAGAAAGACCACAACTCTTTCATTAAATTCTTAAACTTGGTACATTTCTGATATGGTAAACCTGATATAAATAAAATCAGGAAAATTGTTTCTGATGCATTTTAGCTTTGCTTCAAAAATACTGAAATAAGCACTTAAGGCAAAGAAGTTGTCTCTCAAAGGTATAGTAGCTTTTTTCCCCCTCACAAAATCTATCAGCTTTTGAAGAGAAATAAGTCATTCACTTGAAAACAGAGGTCATATCAGCAAAAAGACAATACATGCATGACTAACAAAAGCTTCTCATTCATGAGAAAAATTATATTTAAATTTCAAATCAGTAGTGAACCCTATCCAAACACATTTTGACCAGAAAAGAAAATAAACTCTGTATTTCTATGAAGGTAGTTTGTGAAGCATAACGTATGAATGATGTTATCTTTCTCATGCCCTTGCTTATCACTGGAAAGTACAGTAGGTCTCAAAAAAGTACAGCACAATTCATAATGTTTAATTCATTTTGATAGTGCTCGTCATTCTGCATGGAGCCAAATAAGTAATCCTTGAACCCAATCATAATAATTTCATTATCCTTAAACCATTATAGTATATACCAGGAAATATTTTTTATAGTTACAAATAAGCTTTAATATAAGTTGTTAGAAAAAAAGTGTAAATCACGTTGTCCTTGTTTAGTCACTAAGTTGTGTCCAACTCTTTGCAACCCCATGGACAGCAGTAGACCCGGCCTCCCTGTCCCTCACTGTCTCCTGGAGTTTGCTCAAGTTCATGTCCATTAAATTGGTGATGCCATCCAACCATCTCGCCCTCTGTCCTAACCATTTATGGGTTAATAAGTAAATTATATTGAATCACAAAAGCTATTTTTCATTTATTTTCAGAGATGGGGCGGGGCTGATGTAATTTTAAAATTTTATATCCGTCATCATCATTTTTATGTTTTATATTATATCATAATTTGCAAGATTAGCTAGCCATCTTTGATTTCTTTTAGTGTGATACTACTGGTTTGGGAAAATACTTGTAAAAATACATTGTAAAAGCAATAGTTAGTAGACCATTTGGGAAATAAAAAAGAAACATATTATTGGAAATGGAGGTTATTAAAATCTTCAGTGTGAAAGTGACTTTGAATTAAACTCTGTGAAAAAAATTGACATTGTGAGAAACACAAGAAAGGCAGTCATTTTAACATTTTTAATTGTTAGATGTTTAGAATTGTGCATTCATTGCCATCCTGGGAAAACTTTAACAGGTTGCAGATTGTACAGTTTGGGCAACCTATTTTCCTTTGGATTGCATCAAATACACGTAAGTACCAACTCTTTAATCACAAATACAATATGTCATTGTAGAATAATAAAATATGATATGTTACAGGTGTTTTTAAGGAACAGAATCATAACATGTGTTTTCCACACGTAAGTTCTAAACCAAAATCAAGCAGAGGAAAACCAAAATAAGTCATTTATTGATTTTGTGAGTATTGGAGGGCTTGCCTTATAACTGAAGGCAAGAGAACTTCTTAATAAATTCAGTTGCAAGTTATGTAGGATTCTTACCATAGTGACAGATTTCCTAGAGGAACAGAGTGGAGTGAAAACATTCTTGGTGTGCATCTCTTCTCTTATGAGAAAGAAACAGATAAGATTGTAAGCACCCAGCTACTCCTTTCAAGCTTGCTAGTTAGAAAAATTCAATTCCACCTGAAATGGAGTCAAAATATGATTAGACAGGCAAGAATACTAGCCAATGGATGGTCTTTCCACATGCAAGGAAACAAGGGGAGTGGAGAAGAAGGCTAGTGCTTGTTTCAGCTAACACATCTCTTAGAGATGGGATAATAGAGGCAAACAAGGAATAGTGCTAGGTAGACAAGAAATCTGTGACCGAAACTGCTACTTTAATCTATATTTATCAAGTTGTTGCCATTGGCAAAGAGGTTGAACTCAATAAAGAAAAGGTTAATTAATAAAAGAATGATACAAAAACTCCAGCTGAATATAAAATCCCAAGTCAAGAGGTAACTTAGTTAATTGGTGCTACGGTTCCAATTGCCGTTGTTTAGCATTTGGAACAGAGAAGGCAATGGCACCCCACTCCAGTACTTTTGCCTGGAAAATCCCATGGATGGAGGAGCCTGGTAGGCTGCAGTCCACGGGGTCTCTAGGAGTCGGACACCACTGAGCGACTTCATTTTCACTTTCATGCATTGGAGAAGGAAATGGCAACCCACTCCAGTGTTCTTGCCTGGAGAATCCCAGGGACGGAGGAGCCTCGTGGGCTTCCGTCTATGGGGTTGCACAGAGTCGGACATGACTGAAGAGACTTAGCAGCAACAGCAGCAGCATTTGGAAACAGAAAATAAAGAATAAGCAGAGTATCAAGTTGCACTTATCGTGTAGTTAATATCTTTATTTCATTTGCTGTAGATCACAAAAAAGGGCCTCGATTCTTCCCTACATCATGCATCCATGATCTTTTTAATCTATTGATAGCTTTTCAGGTCCTTGTTTGGGCCAGTAACATGTAATAGCAAACACGACCAAGTAGAAGCTGGACAAGTGCTTCAAAGAATGGACTTAACCTCTTCCATTGTTGCCAGCACCAGGCCTGGTCTAACGTCTGTTGAAGTGTAATAGACATGCAGTAGAGATAATTGATTCCAGTTGGTCCACCTGAGGCTGCCTTAGGTAAGCCCAATGCCAATAAGAGTGAGTGCAGCAAAGTTCTACAATACAACTAGAAAGCAGCCCAGTCCCTTGGGCCTTTGAAAACTTACTGTTATATGCCACTGAGGTTTTGTGGTTCTTTTATATAGCATTATGGTGCAATAGATAAATGGTGCAGCTTCTTTCTACTGTCCTTTCCTCTCTTTCTCTATGTCTTTCCCTGAAATCTCTTTCTTTTTTCCTTCCTTCAGTGATAAGTTAAAATTTATTCATCATTTTCTGTGTGCTGGAAAATATACAAAAAACTGGAGATGCAAGGATAATGAGGCACTAACCCAACCACTTTATCCTTACCTCTCTGCAATTCATGCTCTCTTATGATTATCAAACTCAATAGGCTATAAAATTAAGTGACTATATGCAGCCAAGTATAATTTAGTTAATTGTTGAATTCAAAGCTCTTTGAGCAACTAAGTGAAGGTAAATAATAGACAGTGCTTAGTCATTACTTTTATTGTTAGCTCTAGCCTTATGTCTTAAAGTCTGGGCATAAAGACCTGTGCTCATCTATAAGGTTGTTGGTATCTAAAATGCCAGGGGGAAAACATATCAAGTGGAGTATACTTTAATCATAGGCATTGCCAGAGAGAAAATACATATTAATGTGGGACTATATGTGATGTGATGACATAACTGTCAATATTAAGTTATATTTTAAGTGGCCTTATGAAAATATGTGAAACATATAGATTTACATTTTAATTAAAATTTTTATTATGAAAAGCCCCAGTCATATGCCTGTTAAGCCAGACTCAACAAATATCAACTCAAGGTGAGTTTTGTTTAATCTATTGCCACACACATTTCTACATTTTAACTTGAAACAAATCACAGACAGCATATTATTTTATCTATAACTATTCAGTAAGTATCTAAAAGATAAAGTCTTTAAAAAATAGCAGTACCGTTATCACACTAAAGTATAATAATTACTACTTAATATTAGCAAAGTCCACAGTCCATGTTCAAATATGGAATGTTGTCTCTGGTAGCTCAGATGGTAGAGAATTTGCCTGCAATGCCAGAGACCTGAGTTCAGTCCCTGGGTCAGGTAGGTCCCCTGGAGAAGGAAATGGCAAACCACTCCAGTATTCTTGCTTGGAGAATTCCATGGACAGAGGAGCCTGGTGGGCTACTATCCATGGAGTCACAAAAAGTTGGACATTACTAAGTGACTAACACACATCAAAAGGCAAATACATTTCACACATGGCAACTGATAGATACATATTTTAAGTCTCTCAGTTTTAAAGGTTAACCTATTCCCCCTTTTTGTCCTTTACAGTTTACAGTTTGAAGGAAAAGAGTCATTTGTTTGAGATCCTGGTTCTTGTATTTCCTGAAACATGGAATTTAGATCTATGGGCCTAATCATATTTGGGTTAGATTTTCTTGCAAAAATACTTCAGAGACAGTTTCGTATATTTCCATCAGGAAGTCCTGGCCTATCTCTTTCAAAATCTATTAATTATCTACATTAATTCATTAAGGAATGCAAACTGATTATACTCCGATTATATCTCTTTACTTTTTAGCTAGAATTTAATGCTAAAGAGAAACTTCTCTAGACATATTTGGTTACCCTGGGATGTGGTTGGTATAGGACAAAGTAGATAAATGCTCAATTGCTTTCTGTATTAACTAGTATTCAAAATAATGGAATTATAAACTTTCATCTTTTGAAGATAAACAATGAGTTTTCTACTTTTCTTTCTCCTCCTCTTCTCTGTTTCTTATTTTTTTTTTTAAAGAACTTTAATGACTCAGGGGCCTCCCAGGTGGCAGAGTTGGTAAAGAATCCACCTGTCAAGGGAGTTTACACAAGACAGAGATATAGGTTTGATCCCTGGGTCAGGAAGATCCCCTGGAGGAGGAAATGGCAACCCATTCCATCGACAGAGAAGCTTTGAGGGCTACAGTCTATGAGGTTGCAAAGAATTGGACATGACTGAGCCCACACACAACACTACATAATGATGCATAGATTTAATAATATTTGATTTATTTTAATTTTTTGGTCAGCAAGAGATGCTTCAGGTTCCTTATTGAGTTTTTCAAATAATCCTCAGTTGTTGTGGATGGCTTCTTTTGCTTCCTGATTGACAAAATGTTCCAAACTCATTTTGCACATTCCCCTCACTCCCAACCCAAACTAGAATCAGGTATTTTAAGGAGCCCCTGGTTCCTTTGTATGAGAAATGGTATTTAGAGACTACAATTTGAACACTAGTGGTAATATGCAACTAAGTTCCTCATAGTTTCTAGGCCTGTGTAATACTTAATAGATTTATTCAGACTTAATTCAGATTTAGGACCAATTAGATCAGAATTGTATATATAACTAGAGATCTTGTATCTGCATCACCTGACAACCAGTGCTTAAAATTCATGTTCCCAGGGACTCCCGTATAATTGTTCATTGGCTTTTTTTTCGACAATACACATATAACACTATCTGTACTACCAGAAAACAATGTCAGTACTACCACCAAAAACATAATCATGCAAAAAAGATTGAAACTTTTTTTAGTTATTTTTTGTGTTTAGGACATATCTAACTAAGACTTGTAGTCACATTTTGTGTTTAGTTATTTGAAATAGTACCTCTTTTTGGTTATGTCAGTACCCTGCTGCTGCTGCTGCTAAGACCCTTGTCGTGTCCGACTCTGTGCGACCCCATAGATGGCAGCCCACCAGGCTCCTCTGTCCTTGGGATTCTCCAGGGAAGAATGCTGGAGTGGGTTGCCATTTCCTTCTCCAATGTACCCCGATAAATAACTAGAAAGTGTGAATATTTATAATTTAGCTCTACATTTTGAGATAGTTCTGTAGCATTTAAATTTTTGATCATATATTTAGAATATTTTCGTGAAAGTCAAAAATCACAAACAAGTTGTAGTAACCAGTCTTCAGCATGACACACAAAGGTCTTTGCCTCTGGTATTCATTTCCTTGTACAATTCTCTTCCACACCAAATTAGGTTAATCTGTATGACGTCATACACTTTGAAAGTGATGACATGTGACTTCTAAGGGTAGGTCATAAAAGATATTGTGGCTTTTGAATCACTCACTAAGGGAAACCAGCCACTATGTCTAATATATTTCTTGATACTTTATTAAAAAGCTCATCCTCTGGGGGCTCTCAAAGAATCGAGTGTTGAATTGTATACAATAATTGTATACAATTGTGTACAATAAATCTACTTCTACATCTGTGTCTTCCTAAACCTTTAGGTTCTTCCTACTACACTATGTGAAAGAAAATCAACTTCATTGAATATAGGCTACTCACAAATCTATGTTTTAGTTTAAAGGAAACTGCTAGAGGTGTTTCTATTGCTGGAGCCAGCACCCTAAATACAGAGTCTGTGATAAGTGAATCCATATCAATATTTTGACGTGATCAAAAATTATATTCCATCCTACATGGTTAAAACTCTTACAGTTTATTACCACATATATTTACCAAAGTTTCTGGCCATATAAATTAGAACATTGCAATTATTTTGGAGTAAATATCTCCCTTCTAGATTCACTTTTGTTTCCCTTAAGGTTTTTGATATCTGACACTAAATATAGACCTAGAGGCAATATTGTGTGGTTTTGGAGTGGGAGGTATTGAGGTGTGTGGCATCTCCTTACCATACAACTGCCTCTGTAAGTTTATTATGTGTTCTTCAAGCAAGAGGGAGTGTTTCCTCAAACATGAGAGGAGAGGAAGCCTTGGCTGATAAAGAAGGCTTAGGAAACTGGGAGGTTCCTAACCATAAATAAAAGTTTACCCATGTGTTCTCATTGCAAATCACCGTGTCCCATGTTTTCCAGTCAATGCTCTTTCAGTTGTTGAATAGTCAACTTTTATTGTACTTCTCTAACTTGCATAATTAAATGTTGGGTCTTATATTCAGCAGACTTGGTTATGTCAGGTATAAGGAATATGTGATTTTTTTAGGTCAGCCATAGAATTTGATTTAAATAGAGTTTAAAATCCCATACTCATCATCTTTTGTAAGGCTCTCTTGTGAAATAAGAAACATCATCCTTCCTCAGAGATTTAAAGTGACCATTACCACCACTTTACAACTGTAAAGTGCAAAAGTCGTTTGATCTATCAGAGTCCTTTCTTCAGTAGGCACTGTCACAAGCAACAGCTCATAATTTAACTTACTATGATGACTCTGAATACTGTGGATTTCTAGAATCTTATTTCACATTGACATGGAAACTAGCCTGCATTTAGAAACCTTGCCAACCAACACAAAGATCTTCTCAGTTAAGATTTATACCAGAATAGAGCTACCAAACGAGGTATTTCAAAAGAGAGCATGACAACCCACTCTAGTATTCTTCCCTGGAGAATCCCATTGACAAAGGAGCCTGGAGGGCCATAGTCCATAGGGTCACAAAGAATGGGAAAGGACTGAAGCGACTTAGCACACACACAGAGCTACCAACCTAGGTATTTCAACAGAAAGAAGTCCATAAGTTAATTGATTACACGGGTGCTGAAAATATGAATGAGAAACAGGCAACACTTGGATAACATAATGATAATAACTGCAGAAATAAAAAACAAAACTGCTACCTTTACAGGCAAGAACTTGAGGTTATCAGTACATAGATGATTAAGGGATGGCATTGTGTAGTTATAATTTAGAATTTCTTATGGAAAGCCTGCCCAACTGCCAAGAATAATGCTGAGTGGGGACAATGGAGCAGTCTGCGAATGCTCAAGGCAGTTAGAGGCTGGAACCAACTTCTGCTGTTATGTTGAAATGTCCTGATTAGGGCATTACTATCAGGAACAGTATGAAGAGAAGAAAAGAATGAACTAATTCTCCTCTCCTCTGCCTTCAAGTCTTGCTACTATTAATAGAACCTAATGGGTTGTCATTTGATAGAGAGTATGCAGAGTCCCAGATACAGCATCAAAAGGGAGAGAACAGAAAGACAGATTTGAAACTAAAGGTTAGTAAATCAGTGACTGGCACAATCACTGGTTTTCTGTTGTTTTAGTAGGGGAGAGATCTCTTCTCCAGCTGCACATATCTAGGACTTCCTCCTCTGTTGTTATCACTAGGCATTCAACAATAGAGACATGTGTTCCTTGAGATCTGTGTCATCTGCTTCTCTCCCTACTTTTACATGGGACTTCTTTTTTCTTTGCAACAGTGTCTCCTTCCTGCTCAATGAAGTTTCTCTTTCCAGAAGTTTCTTTCAAACCGGACTGAGTCTTTTAAATCAATTACACTTGATTGGTTTCTGGAGTTTAGAGTCCATACTGCCATGTACTATTCACATTTTCCAGTGTCTCTGTTCACTTGTGAATATTTGCATGCTGATCAGATTCTTGTTATTTGAGAAAGTGTGTGGTTGACGGTTCCCTTCTTGAACTCTCGGATTCTCTGGGCCTTTGGGAATCTCTTTGCCTTCCTTCTGAGTCCTCCTCCATGTTTGCTGCCACCACACAGTCCTTTTGACAGCTGTGCTTTAGCCCCAGCTTTGTATGCTGTTGTTTTGAGGCGACCAGTCATTAATCTTGCTGTAAAAGTTATCTGTTGAATTTTTTAAAAAATTAAGTATAGTTGATTTACAATATTATGTTAGTTTCAGGTGTTCAACATGGTGATTCAACATTTTTATAGGTTATACCCCTTGTTAAAGCTATTATAAAATATTGACTATATTTCTCTGTGCTGTACAATGTAGTTTTGTAGGCTATTTATTTTATGACTAGTAGTTTGAATCTCTTAATCCCCTAATTAGTGGTAAACACTAATTTGTTCTCTATATCCATGAGTCTGTTTTTGTTTTGTTGTATTTGGCCATTTGTTTTATTTTGTAGATTCTGCTGTAAGTGATAACACATAGAATTTGTCTTTGTCTGTTATTTCACTAAGCATAATGCCTTCTGGGGCCATCCATTCATGTTGTTGCAAATGGTAAAATTTCACTCTTTTTTATGATTAAGTAGTATTCCATTGTTTGTGAATGTGTGCGTGTGACATCTTCTTTATCCATTTATTTGTTGATAGACACTTAGATTGATTTCATATTTTGGCAACTGTAAATAATGCTGTGATGAACATTGGGCTCCATGTATCTTTATCTTCTTTATAATCTAAGTATAGTTGATTTACAGTATTATATAGGTTTCATGTGTACAACATTCAATGCTTAAAAGTTATATTCTATTTATAGTTATTATAAAATAATATCAGAAGGACTGATGTTGAAGCTGAAACTCCAATACTTTGGCCACCTGATGCAAAGAGCTGACTCATTGGAAAAGACCCTGATGCTGGGAAAGATTGAAGGCAGGAGGAGAAGGGGACGACAGAGGATGAGATGGTTGGATAGCATCACTGACTCAACGGACATGGGTTTGGGTGGAATTTGGGAGTTGGTGATGGACAGGGAGGCCTGGTGTGCTGCAGTTCATGGGGATGCAAAGAGGTAGACACAACTGGGTAACTGAACTGAAAATAATTGCTATATTCCCTGTATTGTATTACATATCCTTGTGTCTTATTTATTTTATACATAGTAGTTTGTGCCTCTTAATCCCTTATACCCATCTCACTCCTCTCCCCTTCTTTCTCTCTATTGGTAACCACTAGTTTGCTCTCTATATCTGTTTTCTTACAGTCACTAGTTTGTTGTAGTGTTTAGATTCCACTATAAGTGATATCATACACTATTTCTATTTCACTGACTTATTTCACTTGGTGTAATATCCCCCAACTCCATCTACAATGTTGCAAAGAGCATTAGTTCATTTTTTCATACACTTGTGTAGTATTTCATTGTGTATACACAGCACATATTCTTTATCCATTCATCAGTTGATAGACACTTGGATTGCTTCCATATCTTGGTAATTGTAAAAATGCTACTATCAATATTGGGGTGCATGTATCTTTTGAATTAGTGTTTTTGCTTATTTGGGATAAATATCCAGGAGTGGAATTGCTGGGTCATAATCCACCTGCAATGCAGGAGACCCCAGTTCTATTCCTGGGTTGGGAAGATCCCCTGGAGAAGGGTTAGGCTACCCACTCCAGTATTCTTGAGCTTCCTTGGTGGCTCAGATGGTAAAGAATCTGCCTGCAATGCAGGAGATGTAGGTTCGATCCCTGGGTTGGGAAGATCCCCTGGAGGAGAGCATGGCAACACACTCCAGTTTTCTTGCCTGGAAAATTCTCAAAGGAGAGGATAGAGGAGCCTGGTGGAGTACAGTCCATGGGGTCAGAAGGAGTTGAATATGACTAAGCACAGCATGGTAGTTCTATTTTCAGTTTTTTGAGAAGCCTCCATACTGTTTTCCATATTGGCTGTACTACTTTATATTTCCGTTAACAGTGTATCAGTTCAGTTCAGTCACTCAGTCGTGTCCGACTCTTTGTGACCCCATGAACCATAGCCTGCCAGGCTTCCCTATCCATCACCAACTCCCAGAGTCCATTCAAACCCATGTCCATTGAGTCAGTGATGCCATCCAACCATCTCATCTTCTGTTGTCCCCTTCTTCTCCTGCCCTCAATCTTCCCCAGCATCAGGGTCTTTTCAAATGAGTCAGCTTTTTACATTAGGTGGCCAAAGTAGTGGAGTTTCAGCGTCAACATCAGTCCTTCCAATGAACACCCAGGACTAATCTCCTTTAGGATGGACTGGTTGGATCTCCTTAAGAATTCTCTTTTCTCTGCATCCTCATCAACATTTGCTCTCTGTGGCCTTTTTCATGATAGCCATTCTGACAGGTGTGAGGTGGTATCTCATTGTGGTTTCAGTTTTCATTTCTTTGATTGTTAGTGATGTTGAACAGCTTTTCCTATGCCTATTGGCCATCTGCTTGTCTTCTTTTTTTTCTTTTTAATAGCTTTGTTTCACATACTATACAATTCATCCATTCAAAGTGTACAATTTAGTGGTTTTCGCATATTCACAAAATTTTGCAACTAATATCACATTTAATTTTAAAACATTTTCGTCAACCCCAATGGAAATCTATTGGTAGTCAGTTCCATTAAGTATGATGTTAATGGGGTTTTCATATAATCCTTTATCAGACTAGTAGAGTTCCTTTCTATTTCTAGTTTGTTAAATGATTTTTTTTTTATCCTGAATGGGTGTGAGATTTTGTCAATTATATATCCTGTGTCCCTTTGAAATTATTGTATGAATTGTGCACTTTTTCTATTAATATGATATGATATTAATATTAATATGATATGTTTTGTTGATTGATTTTTGTATGTTAAACCAATCTTGCATTCCTAGGATAGATCCTATTTGGTAATGGTATATAAATCTTTTTTACATGTTTCTGGATTAGATTTTCCAGTATTATGCGAAATATTTTTTCTGTCTATATTCATAAAGAATATTGTTCTGTAGTTTTTTAAAATTTTGCTTTGTTTTACTTTTCTTGTAATATCTTGTTTTGATTTCTTGGAAATACTAGCCCCACAGAATGAGCAGGAAAACATTCCATTTTTATCTATTTTTGAAAGAGCCTGTGAAGAGCTGGGCATAGTCCTTTAAATCTTTGGTATAATTTACTGTTAAGCAAGCTCCGGGTGATGGTGAAAGACAGGGACGCCTGCATGCTAAGTTCATGGGTTCACAAAGAGTTGGACACGACTGAGCAACTGAACAAGAAAAATTTACCAGTGACACTATCTGGGCTTTAGATTTTTTCTGAAATGGAAAGATTTTTAATCATTAATTAATTCTCTTAGCTTGTTATAGGTCTATCATATTTTCTATTTCTTTTGGTAGTTTGTGTCTCTTTAGGAATATGTCCATTTTAACCGTGTCATCTGATTTGTTAGCTTACAGCTTTTCATAGTATTCCTTATAATTTTATTTTTGTAAACTTAGTTGTGATATTCCCTCTTTTATTCCTGATTTTCTTAATTTGTATCTTGTTTTTCTTTCTGTCAGTATAGTTAGGTGAGTCATTTTTGATGACCCAGTTTTTGGTTTTGTTGATTTTTCACCATTGTTTTTCTGTTCTCTATTTCATCCATTTCCAGGCTAATTTTTATTTCCTTTGCTTGTGTTAGTTTTTGTTTGTTTGTTAATTTTAGTCTACTTTCATGCATTGGAGAAGGAAATGGCAACCCACTCCAGTGTTCTTGCCTGGAGAATTCCAGAAGGGGAAGCCTGGTGGGCTGCCATCTGTTGGGGTCACACAGAGTCGGACACGACTGAAGTGACTTAGCATAGCATAGCATAGCAAAATGAATTTGGAGCCACTTCCATTTTGTCTGTGACCAATAGAAGACATTTGAAAACTACAAGGACAGAAGCTTGTTTATATATTCTTTAAACAGCACTTTCAGTAATAATACTTTATCATGAACTTTCTTGAGTAAAGAAATGCAGTGTTATTGACCCGTCCTTAAAAATACACCATTTCTTAGGTGTTACTTTTAAGTCAATGACTACATTGTGAAAGTCAATTTCATCAGTCAAAATGATTTGATTTGCAAGTCTTATAGACCTGAGTTTATTGATAATTTAATCAGGTTCCGCATGTATAAATTTATACAGAGGTGTACATATATACATACATATGTATACATATAAACACATTTATTCATATATAACAATATTTACATGTATATCATTTACATTATATATTTTATACTTTGTAAACATATATACACATATTTACATAATTTGCATTAATTTATGACTGTTATCCTTTTAGCAAGACTGAGCTCTGGGAACTTTGACTTTTGGCAATGTCACATGAAGAAACAATATACTCTGAAACATGTCATTAATAATAGTAATAATCTCTAAAACTAAAAAATGTAGAGTGGATGCTTCATATACATTGTCTCACGGAGCTCTTACTATTTTGAAAATTGATATTAACATGTGTATATTAAGAAAACTGAGGCACAGAAAGGTGAAGATTTCGTTGATAGATTCACAAGAAATAACTTACAGAGCAAAGATTCAAAGAGGATTTCAGAGATTTGCTCAGCTCCTTTTAAAAATATAGCTCTGCATTCTCAATGCAGGATTAGGGATGAAGTACTTTCAAGTATATTTATCATCTCATGTGAAGAGTAAACATATTTACCATATTTAATGGAAATAGATTGGGTTACATATGAGGTTAGCTAAATTGACTAATCCTGTCTGTATACTGAAATCTAGGCATATATATGGTCAAAACAGGGCAAATAAAACTGTGTTAAAAATAGAGAACTGACCTTGTATCAAGATGCATTTCTGTAGTTTTAGATGTCTAGTGCACTTATACCTCTTTCTAATTACCAAGATGTGGTTCTTTGGTCAAAGGCTGCCAGACTATGCCATGTCAGAATAGCTATGGGCCCTTTCAAAGAATGAGTCATTGATGTTGACCTGCAAAGCCTTAGAATAGGCATAAAGCTCCCACAAACAATCATGGGCAGAAACATAAAGAACCTAGTGATGGGTGACTTCTCCATTCTTGATATGATTGATTATAGAAAGTCATAAACAATACAGGACTGATCACTAAATGGAATAGCCTCAAGGAGAGAGGTCTTTTGTCCAAGAATATTAGTCAAAGAAGAGGATATAGCTCTGAGATCATGAATTATGGTTTGGGTTAGGAGTGATAAATGAATCCTTCTGTTGATATTCAGTGGAACCCAGGGGCTATTTGAGATGGTTTGGAAATGTAACTGCTTCAGGAGATAGACAGCTTCATGGTAAGAAGTGTCTTCAAAATATTAATACTTTATTGACATAACCCTTATCTTCTTAGGAGTAATACATTATATATTTTTTTAAAGTTCTAGGGTGATCTGCATATCACAGTTTTGTTGTTTCATTCTCTCTCCAATCCATTCCCCCCAACCCCAGAACTGCATATTGACCATTTTTGAACAAGAAAAGAAATATTAATGTTCCAAAAGTTAGCTATGTGAAATTGTGAAGGATTAGGTCACACCCTTATTTTATTTATTTATTTTTTTTGCAGTGTAAAGTTTGTAGAATTTATCCAAGATTGGAGAGAGGAAGGAAGGGAGAGAGGGAGGGGGAGGGAGAGGCAGAGAGAGGGACAGAGTGAGGAGGGAGAAGAAAAAACAGAAACCTGTTATTTACACTTACTGCAAAGCTATCACGTTAAATGGAATGATGACTAATTTTGATTTCTGCTTATGGAGTTTGTTGAATATTTGAACTACTGTCATGCTTCTCCCTTTTCCAACCTTCCTATTATCACACTACTGCCCATGGTCTTCAGACTTGGGAGGATGGGAGTTTGTTCCTGGATTCTTGTTTATTCCTCTAGTGGAGGTTTGTCTATCACACTGAGGGACTTGAGTACAAATTAGGAACAAGGCAGCTCTATTTTCACCTCATTGAGATTCAAACTAAAATTGCTGAGTAAACTTGTCTTTATTCAGAACTGCCTTTTGACTTCTGAGTATGATGAAAACAAAGATCTCAGCCTTATACTGTTCCTCCCATCATCTGTTTCCTTCTTTCTTCTATTTCACATTGATTCTTACAGTCCAACCCCTTCAACCACATGGGTAACTCTCCTGAAATTTCTTGCTGCATTTTCTGAATTTGCTTCAGCTATTAACTGAAGCATTAGGACCTGAAACAAACAAACATACATAGATTTTCTTTTCTTATTTTCATTCCTACATAATACAAGGTAGGATGCCCTCATCTTTTTATCTGCATAGACCAAATTAAAGTGAAAAGCTAACTGCTTAGATGTGATTATAGATTTATGGAAAAGAAAAATCTGATTGTATGCCAGTCGCTATGTCAAGCACTTTTCCACATGCTTAAAGAAGACTTTAGCTTTGAGGGCTAGCTGTCACATTAGGATAAGTAAGAAGACAGGAAACTAGATCAGATGCTCTGGTTGTTATTGAACTGTCTGCTAATTTCTATTCTTCATGGATGGATGAAAGAAAAATTAAGGTATAAGATGATGAGTAAACATCATAACAGTTTGCTACCTCAAAAAGCCTAAAATTAACTGCAGTATAGATATGTTCTGAGTGGTCTCATAATTCAATCAGCAAGATGAAATTTTAGCAATAAAATTCAGATTTTCAGAGAAGATGATTTTCATTCCTACCACTGTGTACTCTCATACCCACTGAAGATGATGTTGAAGAAAGGATTCATTTTTTATTTGTTCCTTTCTTCCTTACGAGCTTGGATTTAAGAGAAGTAGACAGTGTGTGTGGGTGGATGAAGCTTTGGATTAATGTTTAATTTTCTGTCCTTCAATTATACCAGTGTTAGAATAAGAGTTGCAATATCACACCAAGATTAGTGAGAACATGAATTAAATAATGCCTGTCAAGTTCCTGTAGCTCCTTAGAGAAATATATTGTCATTTGATTCAAGTTCATTTGTAAATGACTAGAGATGTAAAGATAAAGAATTTACTTGATTTCTTTTATATTACAAAATTTCAAGTATATTGATATTTTGCATTCCCATTATACATAGGACTCTGAATCTACTCAGGTTCAAACCTAAGACAAAGCATTTATTACACAACATAGGCAGGAGTTTCACAATAAATAATGTAATTATAAAGTAAAATTATTTACATTTTTAATGTTACATGATTAAAAGAACAAAGACATTTGGCAAAAATAGGGAAGGTTTTCCAGTATTTATCTTTTTACTATAACTTGCCACAATGACTACTCTATAGGCTCTTTTCTTAAATAGTTCACATTCACATTTTTAAAACCCAATTTAATTGAAAAAAAGAAATAACCTGTTTTCTCAAGCAATTTTTTTTCCTTTAAATTGTAGTTCTTACCCTTTATTGGGTCACTGATTCTCTTTGGTATTTATTGAAAGTGATGACTTCTCTGTTTATATAAAAGTGCTATGTCAACCAAAGTCTTCACTGAAAATAACAGGGACCAATGCTGGTTTGCTAAAGCAGAGACAGGACTTACTAAGAGATTATAAATTGCTTATAGAATATTTGAGTGGGTCAGAAAATTAGACCTGGGGGGATATGTTATTCAGAACAATGCTTCAAGCATACTACTGTATGTTGTTGCCAATCCAGAACTTATATTACCACACTGCATGCTAGTGTAGAAAATTTGACTTTTGTTTCTTTGGAAACTTGATTGAGTTGATGCTACCTTTGATATCAAGAGAAAGATGAAGAAGCATACTCTTTTGTTTGTTCATTGATTTAGCCAATATCATGTAAGTTCTACCATGCTATTAGGCACTAGGGAAATCATAGGGAAAAAACAAAAGGAGATAGTCTGTGGTTTGACAAAGTATTTTATAAGCCTCAAAACAATTGTGGCATTTTGTAAGACTTTTATCTGAAAGTATTTGACATTGTTGCCAAAAGCTGTAGGGCTTCTTTAAGAGAATGAACTTGGGGGAAATCAATAAAAAAAAGCAGTACTATGAAGGAGATCAGCCCTGGGATTTCTTTGGAAGGAATGATGCTAAAGCTGAAACTCCAGTATTTTGGCCACCTCATGCAAAGAGTTGACTCATTGGAGAAGACTCTGATGCTGGGAGGGACTGGGAGCAGGAGGAGAAGGGGACGACAGAGGATGAGATGGCTGGAGGGCATCACTGACTCGATGGATGTGAGTCTGAGTGACCTCTGGGAGTTGGTGATGGACAGGGAGGCCTGGCGTGCTGCAGTTCATGGGGTCGGGAAGAGTCGGACATGACTGAGCGACTGATCTGATCTGATCTGACCAAGCTGGACTTCTTGTGTTATATAGAAACTTCTCACTAGCTATCTATTTTACACATGGTAGTGTATATATATATGGGAGAAGGCAATGGCACACCACTCCAGCACTCTTGCCTGGAGAATCTCATGGGTGGAGTAGCCTGGTGGGCTGCAGTCCATGGCGTCGCTAAGAGTCAGACACGACTGAGTGACTTCTCTTTGACTTTTCACTTTCATGCATTGGAGAAGGAAATGGCAACCTACTCCAGTGTTCTTGCCTGGAGAATCCCAGGGACAGAGGAGCCTGGTGGGCTGCCATCTATGGGGTCGCACAGAGTTGGACACGACTGAAGCGACGCAACAGCAGCAGCAGTATATAAATGACTACTTTCTCTATTTTCCCACTCTTTCTTCCTCCACTGTGTCCACAAGTCCATTTTCTATATCTGTATCTCCATTCCTTCCCTGCTACAAGGTTTATCAATATCATTTTTCTAGATTCCGTATGTATGTGGAATCTAGATATTCGTTTTTCTCTTTCTAACTTACTCCACTGTATAACAGGCTCTAGGTTCATCCACTTCACTAGAATTGACTCAAATTTGTTCTTTTTATGGCCAAGTAATATTCTATTATATACATGTACCACATCTTCTTTATCCATTCATCTGTTGACGGACATCTAGGTAGCTTCCAAGTCCTAGCTATTGTAAATAGGGCTGCTATGCACACTGTAAATGAAACAACTGACAAAGGATTAATCTCCAAAGTATATAGGTATCTCATAGAGCTCAGTAACTGAAAAACAAACAACCCAATTGAAAAATGGGCAGTGGACCTAAACAGATATTTCTTCAAAGCATACATACAGATGGCCAATAAACACATGAAAAAAAGATGCTCAATATCACTAATTATTAGAGAAATGCAGATCAAAGCTACAGTGAGGTTCACCTCAGTCAGAATGGCCATCATCACTGGGTCTTAACACGGCCTTTCCTTTGAGTGTACTCACAGAGAGACAGAGGTAGTGAGATCTTCTGTGCTGCTTCTTATAGGGACACTAATCTCATTGGATGAGAGCCCCCACCATTATGACTTCACTAACCTTAATTTCATCCTTCTATCTCCATCTTCTATCTCTCATCCTACTATCACATTAGGGATTAGGCCCTTATCATATGAATCATTTGAAGTTTGAAAGAATATAATTTAGTGCTAGCAAACATTAAGCATATTTTATGTAATATTGTTAATATTTTATGATTTTAGGATTTTGACATTTTAATCTAGTCATATATCATTTTGAGATATGCTAGACCAATATATATATTTTGATATATATCATCAGATACAGAGCACATTTTGGTTTAAATTCATCGCATTTACTCAATATCCATTCTGTACAAAAGACTAAACAAGGCATTTTTTAGTATGCACTTTTCATTTAATGCACATAGTAGACTTGTAGCACTCTGTCAATCATATTATCTTAGGTGAGACTGAAGATTATCATTGGGAAACCACTCTTACTTATGGGAACATAATAAGTAAGATGTAATAAAATGTGACTTTTATTTACTTACTGTCCGAGGGTTTTCTTGAGAACTCTAAACCATAAGAACTTGCCTGTAGTTGGGATGCCACTGTATAAGTTTGGAACTCAAAACCCAATAGTGCTGAATGTTGAATATGGGAGGGACTATAGCAGAGCAAAGTGAAAGCATTGGAGAAGGAAATGGCAACCCACTCCAGTATTTTTGCCTGGTGAATCCCAGGGACGGGGGAGCCTGGTGGGCTGCCGTCTATGAGGTCGCACAGAGTCGGACACGACTGAAGTGACTTAGCTTAGCTTAGCTTATAGCAGAGCAATAATTGCTCTGAGAACTATAACGTTACTCCATTGTTTAATCTAGCCATTCTGTAGACTTCAAAAGCCTTTGATGGCATCTCTCAAAGTATTTTCAAATTCCAAATCTGCATTAATATAGCAGAAAGGCATAATGTAGTATTAAACATAAAAGAAAAGCAACTAAAAATATATGCAAACACAAAACCATGCCACACTCATCAGAGATTGCAAACTAGAACATTGATTATAATGATCATGTCAGTCTTTGCATACAGATTTGTCTTCCTCTAAAATAGTACTTGTATATTTTAAATTATAATGAATTTCATAGCATTTCTTCCCTCTTTGCACCTACTCTGGAGGGTAGAATCTGAAATAAGTTTTCCTTTGCCCGGTATGCTTGGTAACATTTTAGGTATGATGTACAATTGTTGTTCAGTTGCTCAGTGGTGTCCGACTCTTTGTGACCCCATCGACGGCAGCACACCAGGCTTCCCTGTCCTTCACCATCTCCCAGAGCTTGCTCAAACTCGTGTCCATTGAGTCGGTGACACCATCCAACCATCTCGCCCTCTGTTGTCCCTTTCTCCTCCCACCTTCAATCTTTCCCCGCATCAGGGGCTTTTCTCATGAGTCAGCTCTTGGCACCAGGTGGCCAGATTATTGGTGCTTCAGCATCAGTCCTTCCAATGAATATTCATACTGATTTCCTTTAGGATTGACTGGTTTGATCTCTTTGCAGTCCAAGGGACTCTCAAGAGTCTTCTCCAGCATCACAGTTCAAAAACATCAATGCTTCGGTGCTCAGCTTTCTTTATGGCCCAACTCTTATCCATTCATGACTACTGGAAAACTACAGCTTTGAATATGTACTATTGAGCTATCCCCAAAGGTTGCTACCTGTTTCTTGCTTTCCAGTGGCTAGGACAACAGGGATTTGTTGAGCTGATTGTGTATATTTCTCTCCGTGAGGTAACACTACTTTTACCTATTTAGAGCAAAAAGACCCCACTGTACAATTTGCTTTCATCAAAGGGTTTATTTTATTTCATGAATGTGTTTATTAAAAACATGGTTTGTAATGGAGCTGGTTTTGCTCATGATGTATTATAAGCATAGTTGAACTGGTAAACAGAGACAGACAGAAAAACCAGGTTTTCTAAGAGATCGTGTATTCAGTAATGTTGACTAAACAACAGTTTTCCACCAGGCTCTGGAAACAGTGGATTTATAGTTTTATAAAATAACAATATCATTAGTGGTAATTTTCAGCAGTATTGACTTGTACTTTTAATTTTCAATGGTGGAAAAACTTGGAGTAATAACATAAAATGATACATTTTATTCCGATTTTTTTTTACCATACTTTATCTTAAGGAATCTAAATTAGTGGTTTATTTTGCTTTTCATTTAAACAGCTAAGTGATAATACTGTTATATAATACTAGCATTTATTAATTTTCAATGAAAATAGGAGCCTTTTACCAAAACATGAACTGACCAATATCCCTAATTATTCTGAGCAATTAGGAGAGAATTTTGAAGGAAATCAGTCCTGGGTTTTCATTGGAAGGACTGTTGTTGAAGCTGAAACTCCAATATTTTGGCCACCTGATGCGAAGAGCTGACTCATTTGAAAAGACCCTGATGCTGGGAAAGATTGAGGACAGGAGGAGAAGGGGACGATAGAGGATGAGATGGTTAGATGGCATCACCGACTCAATGGACATGAGTCTGGGTAAACTCTGGGGATTGGTGATGGACAGGGAGGCCTGGTGTGTTACAGTTCATGGGGTCGCAAAGAGTCGGACATGACTAAGAGACTGTACTGACTGACTGACTGACTAAGGTACACAAATCAATTGAAGATAATAAAATTAAATAATAGTTGAATTTTGAATATATTTCATCTTCGTTAAAATATGAACATTATTTTTATTTATAATTCTTGTTTAACTTATTGAGAACCATACAATATATGATAATTTACATAGAAAGATAAGGAGAAAGTTCAGTTTTGTTGTGCTTCAGATCAGATCAAATCAGATCAGTAGCTCAGTCTGTCCGACTCTTTGCTACCCCATGAATTGCAGCATGCCAGGCCTCCCTGTCCATCACCAGCTCCTGGAGTTCACTCAGACTCACGTCCATCGAGTCAGTGATGCCATCCAGCCATCTCATCCTCTGTCGTCCCCTTCTCCTTTTGCCCCCAATCCCTCCCAGCATCAGAGTCTTCTCCAATGAGTCAACTCTTCGAATGAGGTGGCCAAAGTACTGGAGTTTCAGCTTTAGCATCATTCCTTCCAAAGAAACCCCAGGGCTGATCTCCTTCAGAATGGACTGGTTGGATCTCCTTGCAGTCCAAGGGACTCTCAAGAGTCTTCTCCAACACCACAGTTCAAAAGCATCAATTCTTCGGCGCTCAGCCTTCTTCACAGTCCAACTCTCACATCCATACATGTCCACAGGAAAAACCATAGCCTTGACTAGACGAACCTTTGTTGGCAAAGTAATGTCTCTGGTTTTGAATATGCTATCTAGGTTGGTCATAACTTTCCTTCCAAGGAGTAAGCGTCTTTAAATTTCATGGCTTTTTATTGTGCTTCAGTAACTTAGAAAATTTCCCAAGTATTCATCCTAGTGGTGTGATTAAGACTTTAGAATAAATCCTTAAAATCAGTATTTGTGTTTTGTCATTATTCTAATACCCTTTTTTTGTTGTTGAAGCTTTTGATGGACAGAATGATGGGGTGAGGATGTCTACACCCTAATATCAGGAATTTGTGAATATGTTACATTACATGGCGAAGGAAAATAAAGGTAACAATAGGATTAAAGTTTCTAATCAGCTGACCTTGAGTCGGGGAGCCAGCTCTTCCAGGATTCTTTGATTGGGTCTAATGTTATCATGTAGATCTTTAAACGTAGTGAGGAGCTGTAAGAGAAATTCAGAATGGCTTGACCTGAGAAAGACTTGACCCATCCTTGCTGGCTTTGAAGGTGGAAGAAGGGGCCATTAGCCATGGAATGTGAATGGCCTCTGGGGCTAGAAAAAGTAAAGGAATTTATTCTTCCTAGAGCTTGAAGAAAGGAACACAGTTGGACACTGCTGTTAGCCAGGACTCACTCCCAGTTGCTAGAGGCTGCCCTCAGGTCCTAATCTTTTGGCCCTTGTAACAGGACAACTGATTCTTCAGTTAACAGGACAATCTTTCCAGCCAGCTACAACAGTGTCTTATATAATGTAATCTAATCATCAAAGCAATTATCCTTTAATATTCATAATTCCTACATGTACTCAAGAGAAATACATATATGGAGTGACTATACCAGAGGACAGGAATCTTGGGGGTCACTTCAGAATTCTGTCTAGGTCTTTCTTCCTATTTCTCTTTCTCTACATGCACGTGTATGCATGTATTTGTTTTTCAATCAACATAGATATATCAGCATCTTATATTGACTAAATTTTTTTTTACTAGTTCAGTCATAATATTTCTCTATTTTAATTACCAGATTCCATCTGATTCATGAAAACACCATAAAGAATATTAAGAAAGTTTCTTTATGCATTTTTTCCCTCATTAAGTTGCATACCCATAATCACCAAAATCATGCAGTTACTGAGACTAACATTTCAGATAATCTATTTTAATATTAATTTATTAAGGACTTCTTTATCTTTGAGAGTTATGTAAAAATTAATTCACAGCTCTGTATTTCTGCTGACCAAAAAAGCTGTAACTGAAAAATCTTCACACAGATCTGCACTTTGATATTCTCAATGTGTCAGGTGATTAATTAAATCCTAACGCTCTTATGAGGGAGATTGGGTATTTTTATAAAGAGAAAAATTACAGCTAAGGTTTTAAATCCAGTCATTCTGATTTTCCAGGGATGCATGCTGCTGCTGCTGCTAAGTCGCTTCAGTGGTGTCTGACTCTGCATGGCCCCAAATTAAAGACTTCTTATAGGGAATATTAGTTAAAAATTTTCACTAAAATAACAACAAATGATATAATAAAATATACTTATTCCTATAGTAAATTTTTTAAATTGTGGGATAATTTTTTGAGTTAAGAGTTTACAGAATATGTAAAATATTGCACGTATGTGCATAAATTTTAAAAGTGAAGTTAGAAAACATGATTAAGGAGCTATGAAGCATTAATTCTGTGCATTTATGATAGATTCCCCTCCCTTGTGCTTAAGCTTATTTCCTGACTCAGTTAACTACAGAGTAAAAGTTAACCTCTTTATCACTGTGAATGATTTGTTTTTTGCTAGTGCAACTTATAATTTTTTACATAATAAAAAGATAATATGTTTAATGTATTATGCTGAGATTTTACAGAATAAACTGTAGTTTAAATATATCTTAGCATTTTTCCAGAAGGATTGCAGTAATTTTTCAGTAAGAAGCCATCCCATCTTCTGAAGGAAACTTAGTAGTTAACTGAAAAGAAAAGATTCATTATGATCTAGGGGCCCAGGAAACCAGGCACTACAAATCCCCTTTGGTTACAGGATAAAACACATCTTACTGATTTTATAAAAATCAAAAAAGAAGAGAAGAAGTCTCAAGTAATCCCCTTATGATTTCATCCAAATAGTACTTTTAATAAGGGCAGATATCCTTGTAGTCTTTCCTCTTTCTTCCAGATGTAACTGCCATGTGGATCAAGCATGTCTTGTGGGATATAATCACAAACCACATTGCTTCTTGTCTCTTCCTGTCTGTTCATTTACTGTGTTGACTAATTCTTCTCTTAGTCCTAGTTCTTTTCCTGGATGAAATTTAGGGCAAGTCCCCAGGCTTATCAAGTCATTTTCAGATAATGGAATCTTCTCCAAACAGCAATATTTTTTAGTCCAATGTGATACTCAGCACATTTTAACCTCATTCAAAGTACTAGGTACTCCCCCTCTCCCAGCTCGCGCCAGCTGTAGGCTAGGTAACTGCAGTGGGAGAGAATCTGAGTGCTTCCCTCCTCTGCCTGACTGATACCTTTGCCCCTTCTTCTTAGTCTTGTCAGTCGCAGTGTCTGACTATTGGGGAAATGGAGAGGGGAGCAAGGAAGGGAGTGAGATGTTCTTTTATCTGACTGATACTGTTCAGAACTGGAATGTGCTTTTTATCAGGGAAATATTTAAAACTCTCTCTCCCGGAACATTTTCTTGGGTTCTTTGGAGACTGCTCTGCTTGACTTCTCTACCTAATGAGAGGTTTTGCCTGAAATTCCTTTGCCCAGGGAACAGCCTTACCTCCCTCTTGCTTTCTTCCTCTCCCTGGTTTTCAGTGTTCCACTGCCACGTACATTTTCTCTCACCGTTGGAGTCCTCTTGTCCCTCTGGATGGCAATACTGAGCAAGATCACTGCAAGTTCACCAGGCTGTCTCTCACTTGAGGTCACATCTGGTCAGGGCAATCTTGAGGAGACAGGCAGATACCAGTGTGAAAGCACCCCTACTTCCCTCAGCAGATAAGCTTACCAGGAATTTACTCATCTTCAGATTTCTCAAACACATTCTGATATCTGTTCACCATGTACAGCAATTGTAGTGACACATATTAAGCTCCTTGAGTAGTTTCCTCATTGTTCTCTCTCTTTAGTTGAGAAGGGAGAATTCTATTAATTCTCCTTCCTTGAGGAGGGGAATGGATGGGTACCATGTACACGAGCACACCAAAGACTCTAGCTAACTCTTCTAATCTCCTACTTCTCTTCTTGATGTTAACAAGAGGGTTGGAAACAAATGGTCTCCCACAGCCTTCCTTTGCAAGCTATGTGATGGTCTTATGCTTCATTTAGGAATCTGTTTTCTTGGTCCTCAGCAGAAACTAAAGTAAAATATTTTTATATTAACATTGTGTTCAGTTCAGATCAGTTGCTCAGTCGTGTCTGACTCTTTGCGACCCCATGAATCACAGCACGCCAGGCATCCCTGTCCATCACCAACTCCCGGAGTTCACTCAGACTCACGTCCATTGAGTCAGTGATGCCATCAGCCATCTCATCCTCTGTCGTCCCCTTCTCTTCCTGCCCTCAATCCCTCCCAGCATCAGAGTCTTCTCCAATGAGTCAACTCTTCGCACGAGGTGGCCAAAATACTGGAGTTTCAGCTTGAGCATCATTCCCTCCAAAGAAATCCCAGGGCTGATCTCCTTCAGAATGGACTGGTTGGATCTTCTTCCAGTCCAAGGGACTCTCAAGAGTCTTCTCCAACACCACAGTTCAAAAGCATCAATTCTTCGGCCCTCAGCCTTCTTCACAGTCCAGCTCTCACACCCATACATGACCACAGGAAAGACCATAGCCTTGACTAGACGAACCTTTGTTGGCGAAGTAATGTCTCTGCTTTTCAATATGCTATCTAGGTTGGTCATAATTTTCCTTCCAAGGAGTAAGCGTCTTTTAATTTCATGGCTGCAGTCACTATCTGCAGTGATTTTGGAGCCCAGAAAAATAAAGTCTGACACTGTTTCCACTGTTTCTCCATCTATTTCTCATGAAGTGATGGGACTGGATGCCATGATCTTCGTTTTCTGAATGTTGAGGTTTAAGCCAACTTTTTCACTCTCCACTTTCACTTTCATCAAGAGGCTTTTGAGTTCCTCTTCGCTTTCTGCCATAAGGGTGGTGTCATCTGCATATCTGAGGTTATTGATATTTCTCCCAGCAATCTTGACTCCAACTTGTGTTTCATCCAGTCCAGTGTTTCTCATGATGTACTCTGCATATAAGTTAAATAAACAGGGTGACAATATACAGCCTTGATGAACTCCTTTTCTTATTTGGAACCAGTCTGTTGTTCCATGTCCAGTTCTAACTGTTGCTTCCTGACCTGCATACAAATTTCTCAAGAGGCAGATCAGGTGGTCTGGTATTCCCATCTCTTTCAGAATTGTCCACAGTTGATTGTGATCCACACAGTCAAAGGCTTTGGCATAGTCAAGAAAGCAGAAATAGATGTTTTTCTGGAACTCTCTTGCTCTCTCGATGATCCAGCGGATGTTGGCAATTTGATCTCTGGTTCCTCTGGCTTTTCTAACACCATCTTGAACAGCCAGAAGTTCACGGGTCACATATTGCTGAAGCCTGGGTTGGAGAATTTTGAGCAATACTTTACTAGTGAGTGAGATGAGTGCAATTGTGTGGGTAGTTTGAGCATTCTTTGGCATTGCCTTTCTTTGGGATTGGGATGAAAACTGACCTTTTCCAGTCCTGTGGCCACTGCTGAGTTTTCCAAATTTGCTGGCATATTGAGTGCAGCACTTTCACAGCATCATCTTTCAGGATCTGGAATAGCTCCCCTGAAATTCCATCACCTCCACTAGCTTTGTTCATAGTGATGCTTTCTAAGGCCCACTTGACTTCACATTCCAGGATGTCTGGCTTTAGGTCAGTGATCACACCATCGTGATTATCTGGGTCATGAAGATCTTTTCTGTACAGTTCTTCTGTGTATTCTTGCCATGTCTTCTTAATATCTTCTGCTTCTGTTAGATCCATCATTTCTGTCCTTTATCGAGCCTATCTTTGCATGAAATGTTCCTTTGGTATCTCTGATTTTCTTGAAGCGATCTCTAGTCTTTCCCATTCTGTTGTTTCCTCTATTTCTTTGCATTGATCACTGAAGAAGGCTTTCTTATCTCTTCTTGCTATTCTTTGGAACTCTGCATTCAGATGTTTATATCTTTCCTTTTCTCCTTTGCTTTTTGCTTCTCTTCTTTTCACAGCTATTTGTAAGGCCTCCCCAGACAGCCATTTTGCTTTTTTGCATTTCTTTTCCATGGGGATGTTATTGATCCCTGTCTCCTGCACAATGTCACGAACCTCGTTACATAGTTCAGTAGTTTTAAAAAATGAACACATGTTTACATATATTAATTAAATGTGTAATTTCCTTAACAATCTTGTGATTGAATTATGTATCATGTTTTATTCAATTATTAAGTTCTAAACACTTTCCATCTCTCTAAACATCATTTGAAAACATGATTTTAATGTTAGTACAATATTTAATATAGACATTGAACCATTTTCCATTGTTGGGTGTCTGTATGAAATCCTATTTTTAATATTATTATTATATTAATATTATATATTCTAATATATACCACATTGTAATGATCTGCCTCTTGATAAACCTGTATGCAGGTCAGGAAGCAACAGTTAGAACTGGACATGGAAGAAGAGACTGGTTCCAAATAGGAAAAGGAGTACATCAAGGTTGTATATTGTCACCCTGCTTATTTAACTTATATGCAGAGTACATCATGAGAAACTCTGGGCTGGAGGAAGCACAGTTAGAATCAAGATTGCTGGGAGAAATATCAATAACCTCAGATATGCAGATGACACCATCCTTAAGGCAGAAAGTGAAGAAGAACTAAAAAGCCTCTTGATGAAGGTGAAAGAAGAGAGTGAAAAATTTGGCTTAAAGCTTCACATTCAGAAAACTAAGATCATGGCATCCAGTCCCATCACTTCATGGCAAATATATGGGGAAACAGTGGAAACAGTGGCTGACTTTATTTTCTGGGTTCCAAAATCACTGTAGATGGTGATTGCAGCCATGAAATGAAAAGTTGCTTACTCCTTGGAAGGAAAGTTATGACAAAACTAGACAGCATATTAAAGAGCAGAGATGTTACTTTGCCAAAAAAAGTTCATCTAGTCAAGGCTATGGGTTTTCCTGTGGTCATGTATGGATGTGAGAGTTGGACTATAAAGAAAGCTGAGCACTAAAGAATTGATGCTTTTGAACTGTGGTGTTGGAGAAGACTCTTGAGAGTCCCTTGGATTGCAAGGAGATCCAACCAGTCCATTCTAAAGGAGATCAGTCCTGGATGTTCATTGGAAGGACTGATGTTGAAGCTGAAACTCCAATATTTAGCCACCTGATGTGAAATCTGACTCATTTGAAAAGACCCTGATGCTGGAAAAGATTAGGGCAGGAGGAGAAGGGGATGACAGAGGATAAGATGGTTGAATGACATCACTGACTCAATGGACATGAGTTTGAGCAAGCTCCAGGAGTTGGTGATGGACAGGGAGGCCTGGTGTGCTGCAGTTCATGGGGTCGCAAAGAGTTGGACATGACTGAGCGACTGAACTGAACTAAATTATATGACACTATAATGCATATCTTTTAGGTAATTTTTTGTATTAGCCAATTTTTTTACAAATTATATACCACATTGTAATGAATATCTTTTAGCCAATTTCCTTTTCAGTAAGAGTATAAGAATTTATATTCCAGCAGAATTGTTTAAGCACACTTTTTTCAATTTAATAGGTAAAATGTATTTCATTAATTTGTTTATTTGCCCTTATTTCATAAAATTTAATGAAATGTTTTTAGGTGACTATTGGTCTTTGCCTTACCTGATACGCTCCATCTTTTAGTAATAAGGTTTTTGTCCTTTTATATGTATATTTACTTTTAGCATGTCTTATAAATTCTTTTTATAATCTTTTTCTTTTCTATTTGTCTTTCATTTATTTTTGTTTGAGAAAGATTTCTGCATTCCCTCTTCTCTTTTCTTTGAAGGTATAAAGTTATCAGATCAGATCAGTCGCTCAGTCGTGTCCGACTCTTTGCGACCCCATGAACTGCAGCATGCCAGGCCTCCCTATCCATCACCAGCTCTCGGAGGTCACTCAGACTCACATTCATCGAGTTAGTGATGCCATCCAGCCATCTCATCCTCTGTCGTCCCCTTCTCCTCCTGCCCTCAATCCCTCTCAGCATCAGAGTCTTCTCCAATGAGTCAACTCTTCGCATGAGGTGGCCAAAATACTGGAGTTTCAGTTTTAGCATCATTCCTTCCAAAGAAATCCCAGGGCTGATCTCCTTCAGAATGGACCAGTTGGATCTCCTTGCAGTCCAAGGGACTCTCAAGAGTCTTCTCCAACACCACAGTTCAAAAGCATCAATTCTTCGGCGCTCAGCCTTCTTCACAGTCCAGCTCTCACATCCATACATGACCACAGGAAAGACCATAGCCTTGACTAGGCGAACCTTTGTTGGCAAAGTGATGTCTCTGCTTTTGAATATGCTATCTAGGTTGGTCATAACTTTCCTTCCAAGGAGTAAGCGTCTTTTAATTTCATGGCTGCAGTCACCATCTGCAGTGATAATGGAGCCCAGAAAAATAAAGTCTGACACTATTTCCACTGTTTCTCCATCTATTTCCCATGTAGTGATGGGACCAGATGCCATGATCTTCGTTTTCTGAATGTTGAGCTTTAAGCCAACCTTTTCACTCTCCACTTGCACTTTCATCAAGAGGCTTTTTAGTTCCTCTTCACTTTCTGCCATAAGGGTGGTATCATAAGGGTGGTATAAAGTTATATTCTTCAGTTATTCTTTTAGAGGTTATCCTAAAATGTTTAATAAAAAATATTTACCAAAAACTTAAAAAAAAGAGGCCACATCCATTGGGACATAAATGGATTAAGAAGTGTGGTACATATACACAATGGAATATTACTAAACTATAAAAAAGAATGCATTAAAGTCAATTCTAAAGAGGTAGATGAAACTGGAGCCTGTTATACAGAGTGAAGTAAGCTAGAAAGAGAAACACCAATATAATATATTAATGCATGTATATGGAATTTAGAAAGACAGTAGGGATGATCCTATATATAAGACAGCAAAAGTGATACAGATGTAAAGGACAGACTTTTGGGCTATGTGGGATAAGGTGAGGGTGGGATGATTTGAGAGAAGAGCATTGAAACATATATATTACCATATGTAAAATAGATGACCAGTGCAAGTTTGATGCATGAAGCAGGGCACACAAAATTGGTGCTCTGGGGCAACCCAGAGGGATGGGGTGGAGAGGGGAGTGGGAGAGGGGTTCATGAAGGGGGAACACATGTGTACCCATAGTTAATTCATGTCCATATATGGCTAAAACCACCATAACATTGTATAGTAATTATCCTCCAATTAAAATAAATAAATTAATTTTTTAAAAAGAGGCCTGCATTAAGCAGCAACACTTTCTTACCTAACTTAGGACAACTAAGTTAGGATAACCAACACTTACATGTTTTGTGAACAGTCCTCTATCATAGGCTCCTAAAATTTTGTATTTAAATATATCATTTAATTCTTTTTGCTTTGGCTCCATCCCTTCATTCTTTCTGGAATTACTTCTCCACTGATCTCCAGTAGCATATTGGGCACCTACTGATCTGGGGAGCTTCTCTTTCAGTATCCTATCATTTTGCCTTTTCATACTGTTCATGGGGTTCTCAAGGCAAGAATACTAAAGTGATTTGCCATTCCCTTCTCCAGTGGACCACATTCTGTCAGATCTCTCCACCATGACCCACCATCTTGGGTTGCCCCACGGGCATGGCTTAGTTTCATTGAGTTAGACAAGGCTGTGGTCCTAGTGTGATTAGATTGACTTGTTTTCTGTGAGTATGGTTCCCGTGTGTTTGCCCTCTGATGCCCTCTTGCAACACTTACTGTCTTACTTGGGTTTCTCTTACCTTGGGCATGGGGTATCTCTTCACGGCTGCTCCAGCAAAGCACAGCCATTGCTCCTTACCTTGGACGAGGGGTATCCTCACTGCCGCCCTTCCTGACCTTTAATGTGGGATAGCTCCTCTAGGCCCTCCTGCGCCCACGCAGCTGTGGCAGCCACGGCTCCTTGGACGTGGGGTTGGTCATCCTGGCCACTGCCCTGGCCTCGGGCGTGGGGTTGCTCCTCTTGGCCACCACCCCTGGCCTCGGGCATGGGGACGTGGGGTTGCTCCTCCAGGCCACCACCGATGACCTCGGGCTAAGGGTTGTGGGGTATCTCCTCCCGGTCACCACCCCTGACCTGGGATGCAGAACCTGGAATGTCAGGTCCATGAATCAAGGCAAATTGGAAGTGGTCAAACAAGAGATGGCAAGAGTAAATGTCAACATTCTAGGAATCAGTGAACTCAAAAGGACTGGAATGGGTGAATTTAACTCAGATGACCATTATATCTACTACTACGAGCAGGAATCCCTCAGAAGAAATGGAGTAGCCATCATGGTCAACAAAAGAGTCCGAAATGCAGTACTTGGATGCAATCTCAAAAACGACAGAATGATCTCTGTTCGTTTCCAAGGCAAACCATCAATATCACAATAATCCAAATCGATGACCCAACCAGTAACGCTGAAGAAGCTGAAGTTGAATAGTTCTATGCTGCTGCTAAGTCACTTCAGTCGTGTCCAACTCTGTGCGACCCCATAGATGGCAGCCCACCAGGCACTCCTATCCCTGGGGTTCTCCAGGCAAGAACACTGGAGTGGGTTCTATGAAGGCCTACAAAATCTTTTAGAACTAACATCCAAAAAAAGATGTCCTTTTCATTATAGGGGGCTGGAATGCAAAAGTAGGAAGTCAAGAAACACCTGGAGTAACAGGCAAATTTGGCCTTGGAATACAGAATGAAGCAAGGCAAAGACTAATAGAGTTTTGCCAAGAAAATGCACTGGTCATAGCAAATACCCTCTTCCAACAACACAAGGGAAGACTCTATACAGGGACATCACCAGATGGTCAACACGGAAATCAGATCGATTATATTCTTTGCACCCAAAGATGGAAAAGCTCCATACAGTCAGCAAAAAACAAGACCAGGAGCTGACTGTGGCTCAGACCATGAACTCCTTATTGCCAAATTCAGACTGAAATTGAAGAAAGTAGGGAAAACCACTAGACTATTCAGGTATGACCTAGATCAAATCCCTTATGATTATACAGGGGAAGTGAGAAATAGATTTAAGGGCCTAGATCTGATAGATAGAGTGCCTGATGAACTATGGAATGAGGTTTCTGACATTGTACAGGAGACAGGGATCAAGACCATCCCCATGGAAAAGAAATGCAAAAAAGCAAAATGGCTGTCTGGGGAGGCCTTACAAATAGCTGTGAAAAGAAGAGAAGCGAAAAGCAAAGGAGTAAAGGAAAGATATAAACATCTGAATGCAGAGTTCCAAAGAATAGCAAGAAGAGATAAGAAAGCTTACTTCAGCGATCAATGCAAGAAATAGAGGAAAACAACAGAAAGGGATCTCTTCAAGAAAATCAGAGATACCAAAGGAACATTTCATGCAAAGATAGGCTTGATAAAGGACAGAAATGGTATGGATCTAACAGAAGCAAAAGATATTAAGAAGACATGGCAAGAATACACAGAACTGTACAAAAAAGATCTTCACGACCCAGATAATCACAATAGTGTGACCACTGACCTAGGGCCAGACATCCTGGAATGTGAAGTCAAGTGGGCCTTAGAAAGCATCACTATGAACAAAGCTAGTGGAGGTGATGGAATTCCAGGGGAGCTATTCCAGATCCTGAAAGATGATGCTGTGAAAGTGCTGCACTCAATATGCCAGCAAATTTGGAAAACTCAGCAGTGGCCACAGGACTGGAAAAGGTCAGTTTTCATTCCAATCCCAAAGAAAGGCAATGCCAAAGAATGCTCACACTACCGAACAATTGCACTCATCTCACTCACTAGTAAAATATTGCTCAAAATTCTCCAAGCCAGGCTTCAGCAATATGTGATCCGTGAACTTCCTGATGTTCAAGCTGGTTTTAGAAAAGGCAGAGGAACCAGAGATCAAATTGCCAACATTTGCTGATTCATGGAAAAAGCAAGAGAATACCAGAAAAACATTATTTCTGCTTTCTTGACTATACCAAAGCCTTTGACTGTGTGGATCACAATCAACTGTGGACAATTCTGAAAGAGATGGGAATACCAGACCACCTGATCTGCCTCTTGAGAAATTTTTATGCAGATCAGGAAGCAACAGTTAGAACTGGACATGGAACAACAGACTGGTTCCAAATAGGAAAAGGAGTATGTCCAGGCTGTATATTGTCTCCCTGTTTATTTAAGTTATATGCAAAGAACATCATGAGAACGATGGACTGGAAGAAACACAAGCTGGAATCAAGATTGCTGGGAGAAATATCAATAACCTCAGATATGCAGACGACACCACCTTTATGGCAGAAAGTGAAGAGGAACTCAAAAGCCTCTTGATGAAGGTGAAAGTGGAGAGTGAAAAGGTTGGCTTAAAGCTCAACATTCAGAAATTGAAGATCATGGCATCCAGTCCCATCACTTCATGGCAAATAGATGGGGAAACAGTGGAAACAGTGTCAGAATTTATTTTTCTGGGCTCCAAAATCACTGCAGATGGTGACTGCAGCCATGAAATTAAAAGACGCTTACTCCTTGGAAGGAAAGTTATGACCAACCTAGATAGCATATTCAAAAGCAGAGACATTACTTTACCAACAAAGGTTCGCCTAGTCAAGGCTATGGTTTTTCCTGTGGTCACGTATGGATGTGAGAGTTGGACTGTGAAGAAGGCTTAGCACCAAAGAATTGATGCTTTTGAACTGTGGTGTTGGAGAAGACTCTTGAGAGTCCCTTGAACTGCAAGGAGATCCAACCAGTCCATTCTGAAGGAGATCAGCCCTGGGATTTCTTTGGCAGGAATGACGCTAAAGCTGAAACTCCAGTACTTTGGCTACCTCATTCGAAGAGTTGACTCAATGGAGAAGACTCTGATGCTGGGAGGGATTGGGGGCACAAGGATAAGGGGACGACAGAGGATGAGATGGCTGCATGGCATCACTGACTCAATGGACGTGAGTCTGAGTGAACTCCGGGAGTTGGTGATGGACAGGGAGACCTGGCGTGCTGCCATTCATGGGGTCGCAAAGAGTCGGACACGACTGAGTGACTGATCTGATCTGATCTGATATCATTTAATAAATTTAAATGAGTTATATAAATATATCATTGTTTCTAATTTATTCTCATTGAAGGTCATCTTCTGTATTTTGTCATGAAAGCGTATAAATATTGAGCACTTTAGGTTAGCATTGCCCAATAGAAATACAGTACAAACCACAAATGGGAACCACATACATAATTTTAAATTTTCTGGTAGCCACACTAAAGCAAGGAAAAATAAATGACATCAACTTTAATTTTAATAACATATTTAAGCAATATATTCAAGCTAATACCATTTCAACATATAGCTATCAACAATGTTAATGGAAATTTTATGGTGTTGTACTTTGACATTTAGGGTAGATCAACACATACAGCACATCTTCATTTGGCATCGATTTCAAATTCTCATTAGCCACATATGACTATTGGCTTGTGTATTAGACAGTGCAGTTCTAAGTCATTCAGATCAGATCAGATCAGATCAGTCGCTCAGTCGTGTCCGACTCTTTGCGACCCCATGAACCTCAGCACGCCAGGCCTCCCTGTCCATCACCAGCTCCCGGAGGTCACTCAGACTCGCATCCATCGAGTCAGTGATGCCATCCAGCCATCTCATCCTCTGTCGTCCCCTTCTCCTCCTGCCCTCAATCCCTCCCAGCATCAGAGTCTTCTCCAATGAGTCAACTCTTCGCATGAGGTGGCCAAAATACTGGAGTTTCAGCTTTAGCATCATTCCTTCTAAAGAAATTCCAGGATTGATCTCCTTCAGAATGGACTGGTTGGATCTCCTTGCAGTCCAGGGGACTCTCAAGAGTCTTCTCCAACACCACAGTTCAAAAGCATCAATTCTTCGGCGCTCAGCCTTCTTCACAGTCCAGCTCTCACATCCATACATGACCACAGGAAAGACCATAGCCTTGACTAGGCGAAACTTTGTTGGCAAAGTGATGTCTCTGCTTTTGAATATGCTATCTAGGTTGGTCATAACTTTCCTTCCAAGGAGTAAGCGTCTTTTAATTTCATGGCTGCAGTCACCATCTGCAGTGATTTCTAAGTCATTAAAAGTCTTTAATTTTAAAAGCTCAAGATAGAAATAGCTTCATTTTTATACTCCTATTTTTACCCATTTTACTGTTTCTCCTCCCTCCCTGATGTTTCACATTTGCATTTGTTATTTTCTTCCTGATCAAAGAACTTCCATTAGCCATTCATTTAGTCTGGTCTGCTGGCAATGTATTAACTTAGCTATCTTCATCTGAAAATGTCTTTTATTTCCCTTTCATTTCTTAAGTATATAGAGATTTGTTCTGGGTTAAAGTTCTTTCCTTTCAGCACTTGAAAAATATTTCACCAGTTCCTTCTGACCTTCATGGTTTCAGATGAGACGTCCTCTGTTTTTTGATTTGTCTTTCCCTCATAGGTAATGTCTGGGAAGGCAATGGCGCCCCACCCCAGTACTTTTGCCTGGAAAATCCCATGGATGGAGGATCCTGGTAGGCTCCAGTCCTTGGGGTCGCTAAGAGTCGGACACGACTGAGCGACTTCACTTTCACTTATAGGTAATGTATCATATTGTGCTAGCTGTTTTCAAGACTTTTTTTCTTTATCTTTAGTTCTCAGAAATCTGATTATGATGTATTTTGGTGTGGACTTCCATAAATGTATACTTTCTGTAAGTCATCTTTTAAATATAATGGTTTATACTGTTTGCCAAATTTTGGAAAATTTTACCCACTATTTTAAATATTTTTTGAGACTGACACTTTTTCTCTTCTTTTTCCAGGACTTTAGTGGCATAAGTTTTACATCTCCTTTCTTGTCTACATGTCCCTGAAGCTCTGTTCATTTTTTACTTTTAAATCTATTTTCTTTCTTTGTTCAGATTGTGTAATTTTTATTGGTTGGTCATTGAATTTATTAATTTTTCTTCTGTCACTCTATTCTGCTATTGAACATATACAGTGTTATTTTTCATATACAGTGAAATTTTTATTTTGATACTTGCATTTTTCAATTCTATAATTTCCATTTGTTTCTTCTTTATATTTTTTTGGTTTTTTGCTGAAATTTTCTATTTTTCCCCCTTGCTATAAGAGTGTCGGTAATTGCTCATTGAAGTGTCTCTAGATGGCTACATTGCAGTCCTTATCAGATGATAGCTGATACACTTTCAGGTTGAAAGTGAAAGTGAGAATCACTCAGTCCTGTCTGACTCTTTGCAACCCCATGGACTATATGGTCCATGGAATTCTCCAGGCCAGAATACTGGAGTGGGTAGCTTTTCCCTTCTCTAGAGGATCTTCCCAACCTGGGATTGAACCCAGGTCTCCAGCATGGCAGACAGATTCTTTATCAGCTGAGTCACAAGGGAAGCCCAAGAATACTGGAGTGGGTAGTCTTTTCCTTCTCCAGTGGATGTTCCTGACCCAAGAATCCAACAGGGGTCTCCTGCATTGCAGGCAGATTCTTTACCAATTGAGCTATCAAGGAAGCCCTACACTTTCAGGTATTAATTGTCTTATACCTGTTGTGATTTTCCTGTTTGTTGACATGACAAGCAATTTTCACATATATACTGGACATTTCAGGTATTATGTTATTAGATCCTGGATCCTATTTAAATCTTCCTTTTTATTTGTTTTTTCAATTTTTAAAATTTATTGAGTTTAATTGGAGGCTAATTACAATATTGTATTGGTTTTGCCATACATCAACATAAATCTTCCTTTTTAGCAGATAGTTACCATGTGGAGGTTTTTCATACAGTTTTGCTTAGTTTTCAGTCTTTGTAGTGCTAGGCTGCTGTTTGTCTGTGTGCTATCAGGGGTTAGTTTGAAAACCCCAGTGGTTTTCCAAATGGTAGTCCATCTCAGCAATCTGCCTAGAACTTCATATATAGTTTTAATAAATTCTTTCACTAGCTCTCTCCCCTGATACTCTGGTTGGGAGTGAAAGGATGTTCGTCCTGCCTGTGCAGGAAGGTGGTCTAAGTTCTCTTTTTGGGCTCAGTGGACACTAGCATATTTGGGGTACTGGAATGCTACCTAGAGCTGGGCAAGTTTGCAAGTCCAGGCTCCCCACTGAGCTACCACTGATATCATCTTAGCAGAAGAAGCAGAGCATTGCCTACAATCACCCTGGTGGTAGAAGCCCAGGGTCTCTACCTGGCCTCTGATGACATCAAGGGGGGAAGGGAGAAAGTAGGGGAAAAGGAAGTGGTGGTGGTAGTGAGGTGATGAGAATATGTTTTTCATGTGGAGTTGACTGAATAAGTTTTCTCCTCTTCCAGGTAAATCATTTGTTGTTGTTGTTTGTTTTGTTCTTGATTCTTTGTTCAAAGAGAACAGTCTTTCCTTGAATCTTTTTAAAATCAGTGCCTATTGGCATTTCTGCATTGCCATTTTTCCTAGACATCAGTCTGGAATATAGGAAAAACAAAATGATAATCCAGAAAACACACTGCTGTATTATTCCCCAAATCCCAAGATCACTCTTCTTTCTACCTTTTAAATTCTTCCTATGTTATTTGTCATATTATATTCAAAGTTTTACTTGTATTTGGCAGAAGTACCAGGGTGAAATGATTCTATTCTCTTTTGTCTTTAACTGAAACTTCTATTGTTCAAATCAATTTTATCTTTGTTGATGTTATCAGAGACACTGATTTCTCTAATTATTTCTCTAATTTTGAAATAATTCAAGGATATTAATATTTACAAACATTGTTATTTGCATTCAGTGTATGTATGTATTTTAAAAGTACTGTACTCTAACAGCTGATCAAGTTAAAAGCTCTTAATTAACATAAAAATAATTATCCTTTAAGGTAAAACTCGGAGAGGGCAATGGCACCCCACTCCAGTACTCTTGCCTGGAAAATCCCATGGATGGAGGAGCCTGGTAGGCTGCAGTACATGGGGTCGCTAAGAGTTGGACATGACTGAGTGACTTCACTTTCACGTTTCACTTTCATGCATTGGAGAAGGAAATGGCAACCCACTCCAGTGTTCTTGCCTGGAGAATCCCAGGGACGGGGGAGCCAGGAGGCTGCCGTCTATGGGGTCGCACAGAGTCGGACACGACTGAAGCAACTTAGCAGCAGCAAGGTAAAACTTTGATTTATCAATTTGGTAACTGTCCTTCCCAAAGGAGGAGTGATTTTCCCTTAATTAGTGTTCCTTCCCAATAATATTAATTTAGTACAAAAGTAATTACGGTTTCCATAATTTTTAAATTATTTTTACTATAATTTTTAAATCATTATTTTTAATCATTTTTTAAATTTTTTTCATAATTTTTAAATCATTATTACTAGGCTCAAACACATCTTTATTGATCAAAATAGGAACCATTACAATCAACACATTTTTGCTAATGAGAAATATGTTTATTCCTATAGCATAAAAATATGTGCTTCACGACTTGAGGAGCTCTTGGAAAACATTTTCTGCTTCCTGCTGGTTGTGGACCCATTTTCCCTGCAAAAAGTTGTGGAGATAGTTGAACAAGTGGTAATCACTTGGCAAATGGTCAGGTGAATATGGCAGAAGAGACGAAATATAGTAGCCCATTCTTTCAACTTTTGGAGCTCTGGTTGTGCAATGTGCAGTCAGGCTTTGTTGTGAAGGATTTGGCCCTTTCTGTTGACCAGTGCCAGTTGCAGCTTTTGCAATTTTCAGTGCATCTCATTGATTTGCTGAGCATACTTCTCAGATGTAATGGTTTTGCTGGGATTCAGAAAGCTACAGTGGATCAGACTGGCACCAGACCACCAAACAGTGACCATGACCTTTTTCTCATGCAGATTTGGCTTTGGAAAGTGCTTTGGAGTTTCTTCTCTGTCAAAACACTGAGCTGGTCATCACTGGTTGTCCTATAAAATCCACTTTTGTTATACATCACAATCCAATCAAGAAAAGTTTTGTTGTTGTAGCATGTAATAAGAGAAGATACTTCAAAACAGTGATTTTTTTGATTTTTGATCAGCTCATGAGGCATCCATTCATCAAGTTTTTTCAACTTTCGAATTTGCCAAATGACCATAGAATGGTTTAAATGCTGAATGACCATAGAATGGCTGATGTTGAATTCTTTAGCAACTTCTTGTATCGTTGTAAGAGGATCAGCTTCGATGACTGCTCTTAACTGGTCATAGTCAACTTCAGTGGCTGGCCACTATGCTCCTCATCTTCAAGGTTCTAGTCTCTGTTCAATCTCCACTGCACTGATGTTTGTTAGCAGTTCCTGTGTCAACTGTGTTGTTAATGTTGAAAGTTGTTTCTACTTCTTTACAACCCATTTTGAACTCAAAAAAATCACTCAAATTTGCTTTTTGTCTAACATCATTTCTATAGTCTAAAATAAATATAAAATAAATAGCAAGTCATAATTCATTAGCATAAAACATAAAGCAAGAAATGCACATTAAAATGATGTATGACATAACCACACTTATTTAAGAATGTATTCCAATAACAAGTGGCAAAGTTCAACAATGCAAATTCACAATTACTTTTGCACCAATCTAATATTTAAGTCAACATTAAAAATAAGATTCAAAACTTGAAACTAATTCATTACAATATTTCATCTTTCAAAGCAGTTTCAAAGAAATGACAGGGATTATTCAGAGTTTATGCTTTTAAGAGCCTGTAATTATGTTTAATTATGTTCAGCTAGAGTTAATATTATTTGTTGAATGAATAGACTTATTTATTAGCAGAATTTAATACTCAGTTCCATAAACACTTTTGCACTGATTTTTTCAAAGATGTTTCAGGATATGTCCATGAAGCACCTATGTTTTTACAATTTTTCTGTATCTTTACAAGTTATACATAAAGTTATAAAAGTAATAATATATTATCATATGTTTAAAACAGATACATTCCAATGCAGACTTTTGAAATGTATTTTGTACATGAAAAGTTGGCTCTGATAATGCACATATTTGTAGTTATTTTTTGTATTTTTTAACATATGTGCTATTATGTTTGGAGAAGGAAATGGCAACCCACTCCAGTGTTCTTGCCTGGAGAATCCCAGGGACGGGAGAGCCTGGTGGGCTGCCATCTCTGGGGTCACACAGAGTCAGACATGACTGAAGTGATGCAGCAGCAGCAGCAGCTATTATGTTGCTGATAGAGCTTTTCCAGGCACTCATGTAAATATAAGATAAATATCAATATGTATTGAAGCATATTTTTATAATCACATTAGGTATTTATTAGAAGAACTGTTTTGTTTAAATTTTGTTTGCCTACATAATTTAGTTGAGAAAAATGTATACCTTATGTATGTTATAGATCATTTCAGAATTAGGATTTTTGAGTTCAGTAAAGCATATTTTTGTTACATGGGAATATTTATTAGCTATTGGCTTTTATAATTTATTTCTAGTATCTGATATAATACTTCAAATGCATATATTTGAAATTAATGCATTGGTTGAAATGAGGAAAATAAGTAAAATTAGTAAAAAGAAAAATACAGGTGTGATGCTTTTCAGTAGTTTATATATCCAGGGTTTAGGACATTTATCTAAATGAGTTGAAAATTGTGGTCAGCAAGCAGTATTCTCAACTCAGTTTCAGGAATGACTTACTGACAAGTCATCAAGCTGCTGCTTAGAGCTATATGCTGCTGCTGCTGCTGCTGCAAAGTCCCTTCAGTCGTGTCTGACTCTGTGCGACCCCATAGGCGGCAGCCTCCTGGCTCCCCTGTCCCTGGGATTCTCCAAGCAAGAACGCTGGAGTGGGTTGCCATTTCCTTCTCCAATGCATGAAAGTGAAAAGTGAAAGTGAAGTCTCACAGTCATGTCCAACTCTTAGCGACCCCATGGACTGCAGCCTACCAGGCTCCTTCATCCATGGGATTTTCCAGGCAAGAGTACTGGTGTGGGGTGCCATTGCCTTCTCCAAGAGCTATAGGAGAAGGACCCTATATGCAATCTCTCTCTTTCAAATATATGGTCTGAAAAACACTATTAGTGGCTTAGAAATGAGTATTTTAAAATGTTAGGAATTATATTCTTAAGTAATTTGGTCTCCTTGAAGAAAAGAAAATATATATCAGATCAGATCAGTCGCTCAGTCGTGTCCGACTCTTCGTGACCCCATGAATCACAGCAAGCCAGGCCTCCTTGTCCATCTCCAACTCCCAGAGTTCACTCAGACTCACATCCATCGAGTCAGTGATACCATCCAGCCATCTCATCCTCTGTCGTGCCCTTCTCCTCTTGCCCCCAATCCCTCCCAGCATCAGTCTTTTCCAATAAGTCAACTCTTCGCATGAGGTGGCCAAAGTACTGGAGTTTCAGCTTTAGCATCAGTCCATCCAAAGAAATCCCAGGGCTGATCTCTTCAGAATGGACTGGTTGGATCTCCTTGCAGTTCAAGGGACTCTCAAGTCTTCTTCAACACCACAGTTCAAAAGCATCAATTCTTCAGTGCTCAGCCTTCTTCACGGTCCAACCCTCACATCCATACATGACCACTGGAAAAACCATAGCCTTGACTAGATGGACCTTTGTTGGCAAAGGAATGTCTCTGCTTTTGAATATGCTATCTAGGTTGGTCATGACTTTCCTTCCAAGGAGTAAGCATCTTTTAATTTCATGGCTACAGTCACCAACTGCAGTGATTTTGGAGCCCCCCAAAATAAAGTCTGACACTATTTCCACTGTTTCCCCATCTATTTCCCATGAAGTGATGGGACCAGATGCCATGATCTTTGTTGTCTGAATGTTGAGCTTTAAGCCAACTTTTTCACTCTCCACTTTCACTTTCATCAAGAGGCTTTTTAATTCCTCTTCACTTTCTTCCATAAGGGTGGTGTCATCTGCATATCTGAGGTTATTGATATTTCTCCCGGCAATCTTGATTCCAGCTTGTGTTTCTTCCAGTCCAGCGTTTCTCATGATGTACTCTGCATATAAGTTAAATAAACAGGGTGACAATATACAGCCTTGATGAACTCCTTTTCCTATTTGGAACCAGTCTGTTGTTCCATGACCAGTTCTAACTGTTGCTTCCTGACCTGCATACAGATTTCTCAAGAGGCAGATCAGGTGGTCTGGTATTCCCATCTCTTTCAGAATTTTCCACAGTTTATTGTGAACCACACAGCCAAAGGTTTTGGCATAGTCAATAAAGCAGAAATAGATGTTTTTCTGGAACTCTCTTGCTTTTTCCAGGATCCAGCAGATGTTGGCAATTTGATCTCTGGTTCCTCTGCCTTTTCTAAAACCAGCTTGAACATCAGGAAGTTCACGGGTCACATATTGCTGAAACCTGGGTTGGAGAATTTTGAGCATTACTTTACTAGTGTGTGAGATGAGTGCAATTGTGCGGTAGTTTGAGCATTCTTTGACATTGCCTTTCTTTGGGATTGGAATGAAAACTGACCTTTTCCAGTCCTGTGGCCACTGCTGAGTTTTCCAAATTTGCTGGCATATTGAGTGCAGCACTTTCACAGCATCATCTTTCAGGACTTGGAATAGCTCCACTGGAATTCCATCACCTCCACTAGCTTTGTTCGTAGTGATGCTTTCTAAGGCCCACTTGACTTCACATTCCAGGATGTCTGGCTCTAGGTGAGTGATCACACCATTGTGATTATCTGGGTCATGAATCTCTTTTTTGTACAGTTCTTCTGTGTATTCTTGCCATCTCTTCTTAATATCTTCTGCTTTTGTTAGGTCCATACCATTTCTGTCCTTTATTGAGCCCATCTTTGCATGAAATGTTCCTTTGGTATCTCTGATTTCTTGAAGCGATCTCTAGTCTTTCCCATTCTGTTGTTTTCCTCTATTTCTTTGCATTGATCACTGAAGAAGGCTTTCTTATCTCTCTTGCTATTCTTTGGAACTCTGCATTCAGATGTTTATATCTTTCCTTTTCTCCTTTGCTTTTCACTTCTCTTCTTTTCACAGCTATTTGTAATCTCTCCCCAGACAGCCATTTTGCTTTTTTGCATTTCTTTACCATGGGGATGATCTTCGTTCCTGTCTCCTGTACAATGTCACGAACCTCATTCCATAGATCATCAGGCACTCTATCTATCAGATCTAGGCCCTTAAATCTATTTCTCACTTCCCCTGTATAATCATAAGGGATTTGATTTAGGTCATACCTGAATGGTCTAGTGGTTTTCCCTACTTTCTTCAATTTCAGTCTGAATTTGGCAATAAGGAGTTCATGGTCTGAGCCACAGTCAGCTCCTGGTCTTGTTTTTGCTGATTGTATAGAGCTTCTCTGTCTTTGGCTGCAAAGAATATAATCAATCAGATTTCGGTGTTGACCATCTGGTGATGTCCATGTATAGAGTCTTCTCTTGTGTTGTTGGAAGAGGATGTTTGTTATGACCAGTGCATTTTCTTGGCAAAACTCTATTAGTCTTTGCCCTGCTTCACATCTAAATTTTCCTCAGGCTAATTTCTTAGATGATTTCACATCTAAATCATCATGTATAGAGGCAGGAGTGATATAATTCTATGTCCTTAGCAGTAATGAGGGAGAAGGCAATGGCACCCCACTCCAGTACTCTTGCCTGGAAAATCCCATGGACGGAGGAGCCTAGTAGGCTGCAGTCCATGGGGTTGCTAAGAGTCAGACACCACTAAGCGACTTCACTTTCAGTTTTCACTTTCATGCATTGGAGAAGGAAATGGCAACCCACTCCAGTGTTCTTGCCTGGAGAATCCCAGGGACAGGGGAGCCTGGTAGGCTACTGTCTATGGGGTCATACGGAGTCGGACACGACTGAAGTGACTTAGCATAGCATAGCATAGCAATAATTAGGTCAGAGATATATAGTCGGGCCACAGTTAATGTACAAGTTACAATATGGGAAGACTTCTGCCTCAACTATCATAATAGCCTCAATACATTTAAAAAAATTAGTCATAAAATTATGTCTGGGATACCAAGTTCAACTCTTCATTATCAGTTGACATTTAGAATCTCGATACCCAGATTGACATTTAGATCTATCACTGTAACACTAAGTCCTTGGTTTGGGGAGGTCAATAAAGAATAACATCTTTTTGAATTATTTAGAAATATCAGTTAATTTCAAATTGGTTCATATTTAGCCACATCACTAGTGATATTTCATGTGATGTTTCAGTATCTGGATGGTAAGAAACTCCCTATATTCTCAACAACAGCTTTCATTTGTATTTTTCTCTTATACATCTTGTGTTTGAATATATTTTGTCTACCAAATCATGACATTAATTTGCAGACTTTTTTTCTTAAATACTGTTGATTATCTGCTATTAATCAAGCACAATTTTACATCCTGTAGACACAATTCTTCTCATGGAGCTAAAAATATCCTCCCCCCATTTAATAGTAATCAAAGACATGAGCAAATTTCTAATGGCTTCTGATTATTAAATAAAAACCAAGGCTATTATATTGGCTTGATAGAACACTACTGCTGCTGCTGCTGCTAGTTGCTTCAGTCGTGTCTGACTCTGTGCGACCCCATAGACGGCAGCCTACCAGGCTCTCCCATCCCCGAGATTCTCCAGGCAAAAACACTAGAATGGGTTGCCATTTCCTTCTCCAATGCATGAAAGTGAAAAGTGAAAGGGAAGTCACTCAGTCATGTCCGAACACTAGGCAAAAGCAAATTATGGTGATTTGCTTTACTTTTTTAGCTTATATATCTTATGTTCCTATATTTAGAAAATCACTAAACAGCCTTTCATAACTAACTCCTGTCACCTAAAGGTACAGAGAACCCTCCTGGGACAATTGCCTTATAGCTTGAAACTCTGCTGATTTTCAGTACTAATATCATTTTGGCAAAAATTTTATCTTGATCTATTTTCCTGTTATTTTTTGGTTAATAATATAGTTGTTATATTTGGCTGAGCACTCAAATGAAACTGGATGAAGATAGTAAAACTAGGAAACTACTCATGTTAAGATCCATATTTTCTCTTATTTTTCATTCTATTTTGAATTTTTCAATACTATTTATATTGTTGTTGAACCCAGGTTTATGTGCCTAGTGGACAGTGAGGCCAAACAAATCTATGTGTTGAAGTTGAGAACAGAGTAAGGTTTACTGCAAGGGGAACGAGAAAATGCTCAAACTCTCTGATAGATTTTAGTTCAGTTCAGTTGCTTCTTAGTCGTATCTGACCATTTGCGACCCCATGGACTGCAGCATGCCAGGCTTCCCTGTCCATCACCAACTCCCAGAGCTTGCTCAAACTCATGTCCATTGAGTCAATGATGCCATTCAACATTCTCATCTTCTGTCTTCCCCTTCTCCTCCCACCTTCAATCATTCCCAGCATCAGGGTCTTTTCCAATGAGTCAGCTCTTCGCATCAGTTGGCCAAAGTATTGGAGTTTCATCTTCAGCATCAGTCCTTCCATTGAATATTCAGGACTGATTTCCTTTAGGATAAAGTGGTTGGATCTCCTTGCTGTCCAAGGGATTCTCAAGAGTCTTCTCCAACATCACAGTTCAAAAGCATCAACTCTTTGTCACTCAGGTTTCTTTATTGTCCAACTCTTACATCCATACATGACCACTGGAAAAACCATAGCCTGGACTAGATGGATCTTTGTTGGCAAAGTAATGTCTCTGCTTTTTAATATGCTGCTTAGGTTTGTCATAGCTTTTCTTCCAAGGAGCAAGCGTCTTTTAATTTCATGGCTGCAGTCAACATCTGCAGTGATTTTGGAGCCCAAGAATAGAAATTCTGTCACTGTTTCCATTGTTTCCCCATCTATTTGCCATGAAGCGATGGAACCAGATGCCATGATCTTTGTTTTTGAATGTTGAGTGTTAAGCCAGCTTTCACTTTCCCCTTTCACTTTCATCAAGAGGCTTTTAAGTTCCTCTTCACTTTCTGCCATAAGGCTGGTGTCATCTGCGTATCTGAGGTTATTGATATTTCTCCTGGCAATCTCGATTCCAATTTGTGCTTCATCCAGCTCAGCATTTCTCATGATGTACTCTGCATATAATTTAAATAAGCAGGTTGACAATATACAGCCTTGACATACCCCTTTCCCATTTTGAAACCAGTCTGTTTTTCCATGTCTGGTTCTAACTGTTGCTTCTTAACCTGCATACAGACTTCTCAGGAGGCAGGTCATGTGGTTTGGTATTTCTGTCTTAAAGAATTTTCCAAAGTTTGTTGTGATCTACACAGTCAATGGCTTTGGTGTGATCAATAAAGCAGAAGTAAATGTTTTTCTGGAATTCTCTTGGTTTTTCTATCATCCAAGGGATGTTGGAAATTTGATCTCTGGTTCCTCTGCTTTTTCTAAATCCAGCTTGAACATCTGGAAGTTCTCAATTCACATACTGTTGAAGTCTGGCTTGGAGAATTTTGAGCATTATTTTGCTAGCATGTGAAATGAGTGCAGCCATGAGGTAGCTTGAACATTCTTTGGTATTGTCCTTCTTTGGGATTGGAATGAAAACTGACCTTTCCCAGTTTCATGGCCACTGCTGAGTTAGGTTTCAAGGAAGCGTTTTTAAAGGAAAATCTGGGGGTAGGGCTGCAGGGTGCATGACTTTCTTCTGTTGGCTGGTGGTGAAATAACTGGGAGGGGGAGGGGTGGTGCAGATATCTCAATCATCAACCTGCTAGTTCTAACTGGTCTGAGGTCCACATGTTTATACTCAGCCTGAAGTTACCATCTTCCACCTGAGTGGGGCCCTCAACTCCTGTAGAACTGGGAGGTATGTAGCATATTGCTATGTAGGTTCCCCAAGGAAGAACCAGAGCCCTGCCCCAACACTATTGTTTCTTGACTGCCTGTCCTTTGTATCTGCATTTAGTCACTTCCCTAATTAGTAACTGTTTCAATCTGCCCTTTGGAGAGGAACTCAGGGAAGGTCTAGGAGGTGGAAGCCTTTTTCCTACAAACAAAGAAAGGAGGACTTTTATACCCAAGTAGAGTCCCTTGGACTGCAAGGAGATCCAACCAGTCCATTCTGAAGGAGATCAGCCCTGGGATTTCTTTGGAAGGAATGATGCTAAAGCTGAAACTCCAGTACTTTGGCCACCACATGCAAAGAGTTGACTCATTGGAGAAGACTCTGACGCTGGGAGGGATTGGGGGCAGGAGGAAAAGGGGATGACAGAGGATGAGATGGCTGGATGGCATCACTGACTCGATGGACGTGAGTCTGGGTGAACTCTGGGAGTTGGTGATGGACAGGGAGGCCTGGCATGCTGTGATTCATGGGGTTGCAAAGAGTCGAACATGACTGAGTGACTGAACTGAACTGAACTGGGCCTCCACAGGGTCTTGCTTGGTTTCACTATTTTGTACATTTTTAAATAAAATCCAATGTACATAGTTACAGTATGCCTGATTTGTATGAGTTTTTTTTTTTTTTTTTTTTTTTAATATGCCTGATTTGTATTTGTATGAGATTTCCAAGGAACAAACTGTGTGTATGTGTGTGTTAGGAGTACTTGACAAAACTCTATATGTTGGACATTTCCCCCCAAAATACGTTCTTTGTTTAAGCCCTCTTGACTGAGACTTATGTCAGTATCTTGGAAAATTAGTTATATAATTTAAAAACATTATATATAATAAAAAAGTAGTGACCTTCAAGATCATAATGGCCTAATCCTCTTTTTTTCAAAACACATTTTCAAAACCTTACATCGTTATTCCTATTTCTTCTATGCTTGTATTACATGTATGCTAAGTCCCTTCAGTTGTGTCTGACTCTGCGTCCCTATGAACTCTAGCCCACAAGGCTCCTCTGTCCACGGGATTCTACTGGCAAGAATACTGGAGTGGGTAGCCATTTCCTCCTCCAGGGGAATCTTCCTGACCCAGAGATCGAATCTAGGTCTCTTAAGTCTCCTGCAAGCAGTCAGCTTCTTTACCACTAGAACTACTTCCTTTCAGTTACTTCAGGAATAAAATTTGATGGACTGCCTTTCCATGTATTCTCTTAGCAGGTGTGGGAGGCTGAACTTTGAAGCCCCCTGTGACAATGCCCCTTGATAGTCACAGCTCTGTGAGTCCCCTCCCGTATCAACTCCAGTTGTAGTCATGACAGTTAACATTGGATGTTAATATGTCCTCTTGGAATATTCTTCATGGATTTCAGAAACCATATATATGAGGAATGTCAAATCGCCAGGTGGAGGAGTCCACATGAAAGAAAACTGTGGTCCCTAGCTGACAATCTTGGCTGTCCACTATGTGAATGACACTTAGACCTCTAATTTTGCCCAGGGGCCTATGAGGTATACACTGTAAAGCACAAAAAATTCTCTAACAAATAAGTGACCAGAACAGAAAATTTTAATACTGTTTAGATAAATAAATTTGTGAAGAAATGGCAAGAAATATGGATTAGACTGGGGAAGTAAATTGTAGGGAAGTGGCTAGTCAGTATATGGTGGGGGGAGGGATACAAAATTAGTGGGAGATAAGTATTATTTTAGTGAGTCTGTATAGATCCATTTCAGTGTTGACTCCCAGTCTCTGGTGATAGGGATGTTCTCTTACTTTGTCAACAAAGGTCCGTCTAGTCAAGGCTATGATTTTTCCAGTGGTCATGTATGGATGTGAGAGTTGGACTATAAAGAAAGCTGAGCACTGAAGAATTGATGCTTTTGAACTGTGATGTTGGAGAAGACTTTTGAGAGTCCCTTGGACTGCAAGGAGATCCAACCAGTCCGTCCTAAAGGAGATGAGTCCTGGGTGTTCATTGGAAGGACTGATGTTGAAGCTGAAACTCCAATATTTGGCCACCTGATGTGAAAAGCTGACTCATTTGAAAAGACCCTGATGCTGGGAAAGATTGAGGGCAGGAGGAGAAGGGGATGACAGAGGATAATATGGTTGAATGGCATCACTGACTCAATGGACATGAGTTTGAGCAAGCTCCAGGAGTTGGTGATGGACAGGGAGGCCTGGTGTGCTGCAGTTCATGGGGTTGCAAAGAGTTGGACACAACTGAGCAACTGAACTGAACTTCCTGCTGTAAGAAGGGTACTTTTCTCATGGGAAATTTTATGACTAGTTTTGGGTAGAATAAGGTAGGTGAGAGTGTCTTTCCTGCAATCACTGTTTCTCAAGTGCTTTAAACTGAAATATAGTCAATATAATAAAGTAGCATATTTTGGGGTGGCATGTCCTGAACTCCTTTAACATGAAACTAGAAGAAGAACTTATGGGAGAAGTTAAGGTTGGAGATGGATCTTTTGGAACGTTGGTCTGCAGAGAAGTTGCTGTGGTTTAGTCGCTCAGTTGTGTCTGACTCTTTGTGACACCATGGACTATAGAACCCCAGGCTTCCCTGTTCTTCACCATCTCCCAGAGCTTGCTCAAGCTTATGTCCACTGATTCAGTGATGCCATCCAACTATCTCGTCCTCTGTCATCCCCTTCTCCTCCTGCCTTCCACCTTTCCAAGCATCAGGGTCTTTTCTAATGCGTTGGCTCTTCACATCAGGTGGCTAAATTATTGGAGCTTCAGCTTCAGCATCAATCCTTTCAGTGAATATTCAAGGTTAATTTCCTTGTAGAGAAGCTAGGGCAAGCCATGTGAGTGGATGGGAAGAGAGATTAGAGAAAGAAGAGCAGCCAGAAGCATCTGATGATTACTTTAGGTCAGGACTTAAGCAACTACAAAAGGATTTGTAACAGGAGAAGCATTGATAATGAGAAAAATGCTCACTTAGCAGATGTTTATTGAACATGGGATAAAGAGTAAAAAATAGGAAAAAATGGCTTCCATCAAGAATCTTACATTCTAGAGAAGTTCAAGAAACAGGCTTAATGACTTTTTAACACTCATTACTAGAGGGACTGTTTTGAATATCAAATGCTTATGATCATACATTTATATGTGGTCACAGGAAGGGATCTATACTTTCACATCAGTGTAACATGAAGTTTCTTTTCTTATTTGTGCTATTATACCAAATTCAACTTATAGACATAAAACCACTGTTGTGTTCTTGAATGGAAAACATGAAAGCAATTTACCTTTGGTAAGTTAATGTATAATACAGCTGCTGGTTATCTTTATTCTTATAAATGCTCATAGCTTTGGGGGCTTAAAAATATACCTAGCTCTTAGGATATGTGAAAATTCCAGGTGTATCTTTGATAATTAGTCACTCTAAAGCAGACTTTCTTAATAGAATATAATGGATGTGACAGTTATATCTCATAGAATAATATTTCTTGGACTTGTGTTTCTATGTTCTTACTTTCTATCTTACTCAGGCATATTGTCAGATAAAGCTAGAGATTAGAAAAATTATTTAAATCATCTTCATAATTAACTATTAATTATGTTAATTATGTTAAATTAATATGTTAACTATTAATTATGTTAAACTATTAACATAATTCTTATTTATAAGAAAAAATTTATTTAGAAGTTCATCCAGACATTCTGCCTTCCCCTCTTCTTTAATTTTTTTGAATGAGTAGAAATTGTGGTACATTCTCTAAATTTCCATGAATAAGACTTAAGAAAATATAATTTTTAGAACTACTAAGCTTCTAAATTGTTAGTATTTGTGATTTCAGATATAAAATGCATACATTTGTGAAACACATCCACATATATATAGTCACACACATATATATGTGCTGTGCATATAGCTGTATTCTTATTCCACAATAGAGCTGAGTTTGCAAACAGTATTTTCTGTAATTAAAATAAACACACACATGCATAGACGCACTTATGAACCAACCTGAAATTAGAGCTTTAAATTGTAAAATGCTATAAAATACTTAATTGCAGAGGCATTAATGGGAACTTCTATGGTATAATGCTAGGAAACTATCCACTGAATAATGCCTTTCCAGAGAGAGTTGCTGACTACACACCTGCTCCAGGAAATGAATGCAGAAATCGTGCTTCACCTCATATCTTCAACCTTAAAACTGCTGAGAATCCTCACTCTTCTCATTTTGATATATCTTTCATATGAGTGACAAGTATATACATGAGATAATAAAATGTGTTAAAACTGTCTGCTTGGCAGTGTTTTTGCTGATATATTAATTCATTTCATTTCATGTGCTATATCACCATCATGTCTAACCAGATTTTATGAGAGGGCTCACTGAAGTGAAAATCAAGCCAACGAATCGTTTAATATGAACTAATGAAAACCAGATATAAAAGGCTTTAGTAACTGTTTTGGAGCCTTAATTGTCAAGTGGATGTAAATTCTGGGCACTACTAAGTAAAGGAAAGGACTGTAATGAAGAAATTGGGATCACTTTGTGATAATTGGTTTAATTAAAGAGTCATGTAGCAGTGATGTCCTGGATGAAGCCACAGAAATAGGAAGGAGTAAATATTTCTCTCCAAAGTAGGAAATGCCTTTTTTGTTTATTTTCTAAGAATTGAGAGAAAACTATTTTTGTCACATCATGGTCATTTAAACAAAGCTCAATTTCTTCAGAAAAATTCATGAGAATCTACAGTTTTTGATATATAAAGCAACAAAACATTTGAAAACTTCTGTAGCATGTTTATAGTATTGATATGATAAAATTTGTGGGTTCCTATGTGATCAACTATTACAAAGTACAGCGAGGCACTATGAGTAAGGTGGCTATAAACACAACTCATTTGTTATTCCAGAATGTTGAAAAAATATTTTATTATATTAAGCCAGGCATTATCTATAATAATTGATTCAAAGAAGGGCAAAAAGTAGATGATAAAACCATGGGGTGAAAGATTTTTAGGGAATAGAAATTGGTTGGATGCCAACGTATCATCCAATAGAAAATTTACTAAATACAAATAAAAAATTACAACTTTATGATGAACATAAATGTAGATAAGACCCTGAAGTAGATCATCAAGTTTAGCACCATCGCTAATAATTGTGCATCTTGATATGGTACAGTAAAGAAATATTGAACATCACTTCAGTAAGATTTGTCCTGAAATATATAAGATCACTTAGATAATGTTTGTACTGAATTTATTCACAAAGAAGCAAGCAGAAAATTCCAGAAAGTAGAGCACTCTATAAACAACTGGTCTGAATGCTAAAACAAACCCCACCTCCCACCAAATCTGGCAAAGTTATAAAACACAAAACAAGAGAAATCCTAACATGTGAAAACATGAAGTTCTAATTTAAAAGAAATTATGAAATATTTCTCCTAGGGAACAACATTGAAATTTATAGTGTATTTTGGGTAATGTAGCATTAATATTGACGCCATGGACAGAGGATCCCAGGGTCAGACACTCCTAGTGACTATGCCACCACCAAAAAGTTATCTCTATGGTAACGTAGGTCTTCTTCTTAGGATATGTGTGCTGAAGTGGTGCTTAAGCATCATGATGTCTGCACCTTTTTTTCATATGATTCATCTCTAAAATACTACCCTCTGAATCACACACAAACAGAAAGAGGAAGAGATAAAGAAAATGGGACAAAATGTTTATAGTTTGATTTATATACCTAAAAGTGTATAGGCATTCATTGTACTAACATTTCAGTATTTCTGTAGATTCGACATCGTCAGAATAAAACACTGGAGAGTATTGGCACTCCGGTACTCTGTATTGCTCTGTATCTGTATTGCATAAAGATAATTGTATTTATGACTTGCCAAACAGTTGGGTACACACTTCAGTTGAAGAATTTTGATTTCCTTACCGACCCCGTGTTACTTAACTCAGGGTTTTGAATAATTATATACAGATAAACTAATTCAAAGTTATAATTATTTTCTGAGATGTCATAGGCCAAAGTTCTCCTGACATAAAAGACCAATGACGTCGATTATTTTCGCTCAATATCATAGTTTTCAATTATATTTAGCTTTCTTAAATTATAAGAATGAAAACATTTTAAAGGAATTAGTGTATCTCTGTAATTTAGATCAAGAAAAATTTTGATCTTTGCAAAGAAACTTATTTTTGGAAAAAGCATATTCATATGCATTTTCTTATATAAGCATTTAAACAGGCTTGGCAAATGAACAATCCAGTCATTGAGTTATTTTGTTCTCACCATTATTTGACTCATTCTGATCAATAATTTGATTTCCCTTATTCTTGCAAATAGTGTAGATTTAGATGTTTGTTGTCAAAAATCAAATTGGTACTTGTGAATATAGAATTGATAGAACAGTCTTTTGGACTCTGAGGGAGAGGGGGAGATGATATGGGAGAATGGCATTGAAACATGTATAATATTATATAAGAAATGAATCGCCAGTCCAGGTTCGACGCAGGATACAGGAAGCTTGGGGCTGGTGCACTGGGATGACCCAGAGGGATGGTACGGGGAGGGAGGTGGGAGGGGGGTTCAGGATGGGGAACACGTGTACACCCGTGGTGGATTCATGTTGATGTATGACAAAACCAATACAATATTGTAAAGTAATTAGCCTCTAATTAAAATAAATAAATTTAAACTTAAAAAAATAAAAAACAAAATTGAAAATCCCATCTAGCTGTTTATTAAAATAATGAAATACCTAAAGGTGGAAGTGATGGTTAATGTGAGTCTGATCGCGTGAACTATATGCTTTGTTAATCTAGCTCATTATCATACAAGCATACCATGGAGATACCACACGTTTGGTTCCAGAACACACAAATGAGACAGATACTGCAGTAGAGTGAGTCACAGGAATGTTTTGTTTTCTCAGTACATATATAAGTTATGTTTACATTATACTGTAGTCTGTTTAGTATAATAGCCTCATGTCTAAAAATAAAAAAAAAAACAATAATTAAAAAATACTTCATTGCTCAAGAATGCTAACCATCACCTGGGACTTCAACAAGTTATAATTTTATTTGCTGATGGAGGTTCTTGCCTCTATGTTGATGGCTGCTAACTGATCAAGATGATGGTTGGTGTGGCTGTTGCAGTTTCTCAAAATAAAACAGCAGAAAGTTTGCAGAATCCATCGATTCTTCCTTTTACACATGATTTTTCTGTAGCATGCAATGCTGTTTGATACCATTTTACCCACAATAGAACTTCTTTCAAAACTCGGGTCAATCCTTTCAACTCCTACCACTGCTTTATTAACTAAATTTATGCAATATTCTAAATCCTTTGTTCTCAATAGTCTTAATAGCATCTTTACCAGGAGTAGACTTCAATCTCAAGAAACCATTTTCTTTGTTCTCTGATAAAGAAGTAATTCCTTACTTGTTGGGGGTTTATCATGAGATTGTAGCAAATTCAGTCACAGCTTTCAGTTACCAGCTACATTAGTCCCTAACAAGAGACTCAGCCTATCCTTTGAGGCTTTGGAGCTAGGCATTGATATCTCTCTAACTATGAAAGTACTAGATGGCATATTCTTCCAGTAAAGGGCTGTTTGGTCTACATTCAAAATCTGTTGTTTAGCATAGCCCCCTTCATCAGTTATCTTAGCTAGATCTTCTGGATAACTTGCTGCAGCTACATAAAAAATTATGCATCATCTGGTACTTCTGTGTTATGAAGATGGCTTCTTCCCTTAAACTTTATCAACCAACTTCTGCTGCATTCTCATTTTTCTTCTGCAGCCTCCTCAAGATTCTCCACCATAGTATTGAAAAGAATTAGATCTTCGTTCTGGATTAGGCTTTGACCTAAGGGAATATTGTGGCTGGTTTGACCTATCTAACCATTTAGACTAAACTTTCTCCATAACAGGCATAAGACTGTTTTACTTTCTTATCATTCTCATTTTCTTTAAGAACTTTTCCTCTGCATTCACAACTTGGCTAACTTTTCTGTGCAAGAGGACTAGATTTCAGCCTATCTTGGCTTTTGACAAGCCTTCCTCTAAACTTAATCATTTGACTTGAACACTTAGAGGCCATTGTAAGGCTATTAATTGGCCTGTTTCAATATTGTTCTATTAATATCTGAGGGACTAGAAGTTTTAAACGTGAGGGAGATGACAGATGTCCAGTTGGTGGAGTGGTCAGAACACATACAACACTTATTGATTAAATTAGCAGTCTTAGTTGGGCATGGTCCTTGGAGCTCCAAAACATTTACAATAGTAGCATCAAAGATCAGTGATCACAGATAATAATAAAAATAAATAATTAAAATGTATGAAATATCATGAGAGGTACCTAAATATGATGCAAGACAAAAAGTGAGTAAATGCTGTTGGAAAAATTATGCTGATAGACGCTTGACACAGGATTGCTATAAACTGTCAACTTTTTTTTTTTTTTTTTTAAAAAGGCAGTATATGGAAAGCACAAAAAATCAAAGCACAATGAAAGGAGTTATGCCCATACATGATCTAAGAGAAATACAGGAATGCAAGGATGGTATAATGTCAAGTAGTAGATAATATTGCATAATTCACCAGTAGACCAAATACATTAAACTCAGTTTTTTCAAGAGAGTCCCCCCAAATCTTTTGATAACATTTAAATAATTCCTATTATAAACTCAATTCATTCTACTAAAGAATAAACCCACTCAGTAATGGGATTCTAAACTAACATCATAAAAAGTATTTGCTTCAAATAAATAGTGAACATCATTTTTAATGGTGAAACTTTAAAAGCATTCCCTGTAAAATCAGCAATAGTTAATGACTGACAATAACACCATTACTTTTTTAAATTTTTGGGGGGAAGGGCTCTTTTAGGATAAAATTTGGTTTGAAATAGAAATGAGAACTAAATTTGAAAGTAAGGAGAAAAAATCATCAATACTTACAGAATATTTCATATATACTTATAAAAACAAGTAAGTTAATTGAAAAAAATAGACATAGTAAGAATTCTATAAAGCATTGGGATCAGGTATAGTTAACAATAGCTTTCTTATTAAAAAAGCAATCAGAAAACATTTAAAAAACAATTTCATTCACAGTAACACAATGAATTACAAAACATGAAGAATTAAATTTAGCAGGGAATTTTTAAGGTTTATATGAGGTAAGTTATAAAACTTCTCTTGATAAATGAATGATTTGAAAAAAGCAAAAATTTCCTGTAACAGGGAAAGAATTAACTTACCATGCCTTTATTCTTAGACTCCCCAGGCTCCAGAAGTGCGAGAAATAAATTTGTTATTTAAACCATTCAGTGTACCGCTGCTGCTAAGTCACTTCAGTTGTGTTTGACTCTGTGCGACCCCAGAGACGGCAGCCCACCAGGCTCACCTGTTCCTGGGATTCTCCAGGCAAGAACACTGGAGTGGGTTGCCATTTCCTTCTCCAATGCATGAAAGTGAAAAGTGAAAGTGAAGTTGCCCAGTCGTGTCTGACTCTTTGTGACCCCGTGGACTGCAGCCTACCAGGCTCCTGCATCCATAGGATTTTCCAGGCAAGAGTACTGGAGTGGGCTGCCGTTGCCTTCTCCGATTCAGTGTGCAGTATTTTGTTATTACAGCTCAAGTGGACTAAAATATGAAAGAAGGAGAAAGGGATCAAAATCTGCTCTCTGAATCTTTTATACATTACCCCTATCCCCTTGAGAATTTGAGGCCAAGGGTAGTCAACAATAACCATGCTCACGGCAAAGGTTAATTCTTCCAATTATGTAAATTACTATCCTCTCTCTGGCTCTAGGATGTCTCTCTCCAGCATATCAATTCAACAATTCAAACTGTGTCTTTATCATCAGTAAACATTCATTATCTGACCACCCCTCACCTCCTTCACTGTTAGTGTCCTGGTCCATGCACAGTCTTCTGTCACCAGCCATATCGCTGTTGCTTCCAACTGGGTTCTTTTCATCCCTCTTGCACTTTTCAATCCATTCTCATAGTAGTGATTCTGTTAGAACTAAGTCAGATCACATTGTTTATCTATATAAAGTTACCCAATTCCCTTTCTTACTGTGTCCTGAAAGGCAGCCCATCTGAGCCCTGATTAGCTCCTGATCCAATCTCTTATGAATATCCTTCTTTTCTCCATCTTTTTCAGTTATTCTTGTTCACATGCTGATTTTTTAATATATGAGGAATGCTTCTGCTTCAGGACTTTTGCATTTCCTATTTTCTCTGCCTGGAACATTCTTCCCCAAAATATCCCATGGATTATCCTCCCACTTCGTTTTCTAGCAAATATCTAACATTATCCAAATGTTGATTTTCTTCATGTGGTCTCTCTTCACTGCTGCTGAGTGGGTTTAATTGTGTCTTCCTGAAAGACACACACACAAAAAAAGAAAATTCTAATACCCAGTACCTCAGAATGTGACCTCATTTGGAAACAGGGTCTTTGTGAATGTAATTAGATAAGATAGGTCATACTAGAGTAGGGAGGCCCTTCAGTTCAGTTCAGTTCAGTTCAGTTCAGTTCAGTCTCTCACTCGTGTTTAACTCTTTGAGAACTCATGGACTGCAGCATACCAGGCTTCCCTGTCCATCACCAACTCCCAGAACTTGCTCAAATTCATGTCCATTGAGTTGGTGATGCCATCCAATCATCTCATCCTCTGTCGTCTCCTTCTCCTCCCACCTTCAATCTTTCCCAGCGTCAAGGTCTTTTCCATTAAGTCAGTTCTTCACATCATGTGACCAAAGTATTGGAGCTTCAGCATTAGTCCTTGCAATGAATATTCAGGGTTGATTTCCTTTAGTATTGGCTGGTTTTTTTCTCCTTGCAGTCCAAGGGACTCTCAAGAGTCTTCTCCAACAGCACAGTTCAAAAGCATCAATTCTTTGGTGCTCAGCTTTGTTTATGGTCCAATTCTCACATCCATACTTGACTACTGGAAAAGCCATAGCTTTGACTACACAGACCTTTGTTGGCAAAGTAACAATAAACAAAAACAAAAAGTAAACAACAAAGTAAAAGTCTCTGCTTTTAAATAACCTGTTTAGGTTTGTCATAGCTTTTCTTCTAAGGAGCAAGTGCCTTTTATTTCCATGGCTGCAGTCACCAACTGCAGTGATTTTGGAGTCCAAGAAAACGAAGTCTGTCATCATTTCCATTGTTTCCCCATCTATTTTCCATGAAGTGATGGGACTAGATGCCATGATCTCCATTTTTTGAATATTGAGTTTTAAGCCAAGTTTTTCACTCTCCTCATTCACTTTCATCAAGAGGCTCTTCAGTTCCTCTTTGCTTTCTGCCATAAGGGTGGTATCATCTGCATATCTTGTTGATATTTCTCCTGGCAATCTTGATCCCAGCTTGTGCTTCATCCAGCCCAGGATTTCATATGATGTGCTCTGCATATAAGTTAAATAAGCAGGGTGACAATATACAGCCTTGACTTACTCCTTTCCCAATTTGGAAACAAATAACAGCTGTTTTATCTGAAACTGTAATTCCTGGGGTCCCCTGTCCCCTTAACTGGAATTATTTTTTTGTTTTAGCACTTGACATCATCTAACCTACAATATTCTACTTATTTATTTTGTATACTTTTTTTGCTAAACTACCCTCAAATCTTACCCAAATGCCAGCAACATGAAACTAGAAATTCTTTTCTGTTTTTTCTGCTACTCTCTCCCTAACACTTGAAATTGTCCTTGCTGTCGTACAGATCCTCAAAATATCTCTCTTGCCTGAAGCCGTGAATATATGAATGAATGTGGGAATGAACCAAATAATTTGTTCCATCTCCATGGGGAAGAGTAACAGGTGCTTCAAATGAAAGTCTTTTGGAAAATTGCTCCACTTAATGTATAAATTACTGTAAGTGGAAAGAAGTATTCCTTTTTATAAAATATTACATGGCAATTAAATATAGTTTTTGAAGAGCTTAAATGACAGAATTTCTTACTGTTTTATGGAAAAGATGGCTTATAAAATAGTTTCTACAATTTAATCATAGCTATAAAACAGAAACTTTTGAGTAGACTAGAGAAAATATTCTAAATTTCTAACAGTGGTGTTTTATTGGATGACAGTTCAGTCGCTCAGTCGTGTCTGACTTTTTGTGACCCCATGGACTGCAGCACACCAGGCTTTTCTGTCCATCACCAACTCCCAGAGCTTGCGCAAACTCTTGTCCATGAAGTCAGTGATGCCATCCAATCATCTTATCCTCCCCCGTCCCCTTCTCCTCCTGCTTTCAATCTTTCCCAGTAGTAGGGTCGTTTCCAATGAGTCAGTTCTTCATATCAGGTGGCCAAAGTATTGGAACTATGTAGGATTATTTTGTCTATTTTTTTATTCTGAAACTTCTGTACATTATGAAACTTGTTTAATTATAATTGGTTAAAAAAATGCTTTTATTTCCCTCAGTTAGTCTCATGGCTGCCCATACTTTTTCATAATACCAGGTAAGTACCTAGTAGTGTTGTGATAATTCCATGATACACTTCTAAAACCATATAACAGAACTAAGCCACTAAATTTGCAACTTCTGTTACATTAAGTTTAGAAACAGAAGGTTCCACCAAACTTTTCTGCATCAGAGTCTTACTACCTTTATTTCTTCAATCCTTTAGCTTGAAGCTGATGATATTAGAAGCTCCTTTTGAATCAGAGAACCCCAACTGATTCAAGAACCTCAAACTTCTAATCATAATCTGTCAAAACATACATGTTATATCCTGCCTCTATTCTCTTGTTAATTTGAATTAAATCTCACATATGTGATCTAAAGAGTAGTACCTATATAATATCCAGATTCCTATCTGCATGGGAGTCTGGGAAATGATATTTTAAACTCTGCTGCCTTTGTGTATATGAACTTAATTGCAATGCATAGTGATTGCCCATGAGATAAAAAATAATTTCTCATAATGGGGAGAGTGTTTATTGTAGTCTCATTTCTAACACATATTCAATGGAAATGAAATATTCAACATATCGGAAATAGTGAAATAGGAAATAAGACTTGGTTAGAAATTGCCCTTAAGAATTTAAACAACCTTCAACTTTTTGGCTCATAGTAAGTGAAGAATATCTTCCCTAGTGTGTTAATACTATGAAAGAGATCCAAATTACTCCCAAAGAATATATAGGAGTAGAATTTAATAAAATGGAATAAAACAATCTTGTTGGTTCCTTTCATTGATTATGGCCAATTTCTTCAGATTTGCTGTATGCAAAATTTCCTTTTCCTCTCATGAAGACGAAATTAAGCCACTCACTTAAAAAATCATTTCGTTGGATGGGGACTTAATCGTTAGATAGATTTTTGAAAAGAAGCCTTTAGGCTGTAATTCAAAGGAAGTGAAGCTATTCGATTAACAGGGATCAGGCCTATGATAAATTGATTTAGGCCTTTAGTGTAGACAGAGGGGAAAACCAGGAATAATTGCTAAAGATGAGGCAGACTAGTCTTACAATACTGTACCTATAGAACTGCTGAAAAAACAAACAAAAAACACTTGTAATTTGTGAGTAAGGGCAGAAAACAGAGATAAAGGAAGGTAACTATTCTACTCCTTCCTCTTCTACCTTACCTCATTGGTCCTCAATATTCTTTTGTTTTGACAGTGTAACTAGTTGGCATACTGGCCCAGGGTGTATGTTCAAATAAAGTGGAGCACTGAAATTCCTTTTAATTGATTTCTGTTTTTGTAATCTTTATTTTTTAGTTGAATGTTAATTAGGCCTCCTGGGAAGGCAAGGAATGTGAAAGATGAGAAAATATTGCCAATTATGAAAAGTAAATTTGACACTCAATATATAAATTTCATGCATTGGTAAGTGGTGAGTTGAAGATACAAAGAGCTGGGTTTATTTTAGGAAAATGTCCCATTGAATAAGGAAGACCCTCAAGGGTTAATAAGAAATTTGAACTTTATGATGGAGTGATAGAATTAGAGATTTATTTTAGAGCTAGGAGAGGAGTGGCTTCAGCCTGAGTAACTAGGTAGACCACGCACAAAATTTTTGAAAGCATACACTGAGCTGTGCAAATAATAGAGCAGATGTTCTGAAGAATAACAACCAACTTGATATCCTGAGTACTCCATGTTATCTACTCCATACTCTCACTTTTTTCCTTCTCTGTTGACTTTCACAATTACTCATACAGCTTGCCTTTAACTCAGCTGTTCATCTGTCTTATGCATCCGCTTAATGAAAATCTAAAGACTCTTTTGGATTTTGCTCTGGGTCTCTCTCCAGATTCAGTTTTTAACTTTGTCTCTTGGCATGGAGAGTTCTTGAATTACTGTCCACTTAGGAACAATTTTCCATGGGTCTCTCATTTTCTGCACGTCTTGTAAATAAGGCACTGATTGCCCTTTGTTTTGGACTATCTTTTCATGTATGTTTTTATAGCAAAAAGCCTTGAAATCTATACACAGTGTCTCCCTCCACAACAAAGGGCATTTTTTCTTACAGACTTGGGAGATGGAGATAATGTCTCTCTAGAGCAAAGAGCAGAGCAGCCAGGTTTAATGCCTGTTATAGAAAATTCAGCTTTCTTGAGCTCAGTATTCCACTCATGTAATGCAATTCACATTTGCAGATATCCATCTAGGTACTTCTATGTCACCTCATGGAATTCAGGGGCAAGAAGAATTAAGACAAATGTGATGATGCTCCTGCTGTTTTCTGCACTGTGAGTAATAAAGTCCTTTGTCTCTGACCCAGGAAGCCTGTATCTTCTGCCAGCAACCTTGAGACTGTGGCAGGCTAATTTTTTAGTTTGCAAGTAATGTAAAATTTCAGACTATTAATTTTTTTCCATATTGGATTTTATTTTAACATCTTTATTGAAACATAATTCACAATTATGGAGTGTACAAAAATTTTTAGTTTATTCAGAGAATTGTGCAACCATTCCCACAATTCTAATTTTAGAACATTTTTATCACCTGAAAAGGAAACCCTGTACTCTTCAGCAGTCACTGCCCAATCTTCCTGTTCCTCAAACTCCTGTTTTTTTCTCTGCATATTTGCCAATATTAGAGATTTCATATAAATAGAATCATATGTATGTGTGTTATGCTGTGGCATTTGTCATGCATGCTTTGACATTTGTCTATACTTCATTTCTTTATATTGCCAAATAATATTCTGTTGTGTTGATGGACAGTAAATACCAAATATATTATTATTTTAATAATAAATATTTAAATAATATTTAAATAATAAATACCAAATTTATTGTTTTTTTAGTTGATGGATATTTGGGTTGTTTCACTTTCTGCTTGCAATGAATAATGCTGGACAAGTTTCTACATGGATTTATGCTTTCATTTTCCTTGGGAATGTATCTGGGAGTGGAATTGCTATGCTGTATGGTAACTCTATGCTTAACACATTTAGGGACTGCTAGGAAACTTTCCAAAGTAGTTCCTCCACTTTGCAATCCCACCAGCAAGATATGATGAATCAAACCTTCTATATACCCATCAACACTTATTATTGTCTATTCTTACAGAATTATTATAGCCTTCCTTGGGGGTGAGAAGTGATTTCTCTTTACAGTTTTAATTTTCATTTCTGTAATGACTGATGGTATTGAACATCTTTTTATGTTATTACAGGTCATTTTTACATCTTTGGATAAATGCCTATTCCTTTATCCATTTTTAATTGGTGTGTGTGACTTTTAATTATCCAGTTATAATGTTTGTTTATATTTCCAGGTCTAAATCCTTATCAGCTACATAATTTACATAATATTTTCTCCCATTCTAGACATTGTCTTTTCACTTTGTTGATAATGTCTTTATACACTTCAAATACTCACTTTAATGAAGGCTAGTTTGTCTGTTTTTGTTGCTTATTATTTTGGTTTTATATCTATGAAGACTGCTTTTTCATAAAAAATTAAAAATTTATACCTGTTTTTTCAAACTCAATTTTTTTATCTTTTACATTTATTAATAGTCCTATATTCATTGTGAGTTAATTGTTGTCCATGATACAATGAAGAAATCCATCATTCTTTTTCATATAGCTGCAAAATGGCTGTCTGGGGAGGCCTTACAAATAGCTGTGAAAAGAAGAGAAGTGAAAAGCAAAGGAGAAAAGGAAAGATATAAACATCTGAATGCAGAGTTCCAAAGAATAGCAAGAAGAGATAAGAAAGCCTTCTTCAGTGATCAATGCAAAGAAATAGAGGAAAACAACAGAATGGGAAAGACTAGGGATCTCTTCAAGAAAATCAGAGATACCAAAGGAACATTTCATGCAAAGATGGGCACAATAAAGGACAGAGATGGTGTGGATCTAACAGAAGCAGAAGATATCAAGAAGAGGTGGCAAGAATACACAGAAGAACTGTACAAAAAAGAGCTTCAAGACCCAGATAATCATGATGATGTGATCACTGACCTAGAGCCAGACATCTTGGAATGTGAAGTCAAATGGGCCTTAGAAAGCATCACTACAAACAAAGCTAGTGGAGGTGATGGAATTCCAGTGGAGCTATTCCAAATCCTGAATGATGATGCTGTGAAAGTGCTACACTCAATATGCCAGCAAATTTGGAAAACTCAGCAGTGGCCACAAGATTGGAAAAGGTCAGTTTTCATCCCAATCCCAAAGAAAGGCAATGCCAAGGAGTGCTCAAACTACCGAACAATTGCACTCATCTCACACGCTAGTAAAGTAATGCTCAAAATTCTCCAAGCCAGGCTTCAGCAATATGTGAACCGTGAACTTCCTGACGTTCAAGCTGGTTTTAGAAAAGGCAGAGGAACCAGAGATCAAATTGCCAACATCCGCTGGATCATGGAAAAAGCAAGAGAGTTCCAGAAAAACATCTATTTCTGCTTTATTGACTATGCCAAAGCCTTTGACTGTGTGGATCACAATAAACTATGGAAAATTCTGAAAGAGATGGGAATACCAGACCACCTGATCTGCCTCTTAAGAAATCTGTATGCAGGTCAGGAAGCAACAGTTAGAACTGGTCATGGAACAACAGACTGGTTCCAAATAGGAAAAGGAGTACGTCAAGGCTGTATATTGTCACCATGTTTATTTAACTTATATGCAGAGTACATCATGAGAAATGCTGGACTGGAAGAAACACAAGTTGGAATCAAGATTGCCGGGAGAAATATCAATAACCTCAGATATGCAGATGACACCACCCTTATGGCAGAAAGTGAAGAGGGGCTAAAAAGCATCTTGATGAAAGTGAAAGTGGAGAGTGAAAAGGTTGGCTTAAAGCTCAACATTCAGAAAACGAAGATCATGGCATCTGGTCCCATCACTGCATGGGAAATAGATGGGGAAACAGTGGAAACAGTGTCAGACTTTGTTTTTCTGGGCTCCAAGATCACTGCAGATGGTGACTGCAGCCATGAAAATAAAAGACGCTTACTCCTTGGAAGGAAAGTTATGACCAACCTAGATAGCATATTCAAAAGCAGAGACATTACTTTACCAACAAAGGTTCGCCTAGTCAAGGCTATGGTCTTTCCTGTGGTCATGTATGGATGTGAGAGCTGGACTGTGAAGAAGGCTGAGCGCCGAAGAATTGATGCTTTTGAACTGTGGTGTTGGAGAAGACTCTTGAGAGTCCCTTGGACTGCAAGAAGATCCAACCATTCCATTCTGAAGGAGATCAATCCTGGAATTTCTTTAGAAGGAATGATGCTAAAGCTGAAACTCCAGTATTTTGGCCACCTCATGCGAAGAGTTGACTCATTGGAGAAGACTCTGATGCTGGGAGGGATTGAGGGCAGGAGGAGAAGGGGACGACAGAGGATGAGATGGCTGGATGGCATCACTGACTCGATGGATGCGAGTCTGAGTGACCTCCGGGAGCTGGTGATGGACAGGGAGGCCTGGCGTGCTGCGGTTCATGGGGTCGCAAAGAGTCGGACACGACTGAGCGACTGATCTGATCTGATCTGATCTGATTCAATGGTTCTAGTACTGTTTGTGGAATGACTTTTCATTCGACGTTGAGTTGTCATCGTGTGTCAGAAATCAGTTGACCCTAAACCTGAGAGTTCATTTCTGTATTTGCAGTTTTGATCCATTGATTACTATGTTTACTCTGTGCCAGGTCCACATTGTCTTGATTTCTATGGCTTTGTAGAAGGTTTGGAAATCAGAAAGTACCATTTGTCAAAATTTTGTCTTTCTTTCAAGTTTGTTTTGGCTAGTGTGCTTCATGGCACCCCACTCCAGTACTCTTGCCTGGAAAATCCCATGGATGGAGGAGCCTGGTAGGCTGTGGTCCATGGGGTCGCTAAGAGTTGGAAACGACTGAACGACTTCACTTTCACTTTTCACTTTCATGCATTGGAGAAGGAAATGGTAGCCCACTCCAGTGTTCTTGCCTGGAGAATCCCAGGGACAAGGGAACCTGGTGGGCTGCCGTCTATGGGGTCGCACAGAGTCGGACACGACTGAAGTGACTTAGCAGCAGTAGCAGCAGCAGCAGCAACAAGTTTTAAGGATTGTTATTTTAATTTCTGAAAAAAATTAGGCAGGAGTTTGATAGATACTGTGCTGAATCTGTAGATGAACTTAGTAAATATTTTCCATCTTAACAATTAACCTGGACAGATTATTTGCTGTCTGAGCCACCAGGGAAGCCCTCTTAACACTGTAAACCATCCAGTTTATAAACATGAGATGACTTCCCATTTATTTAGGTTATTAATACTTTCAACAGTGATTTGTGGTTTTCAGGGTCCAAATTGTATGCTTATTTTGTTAAATTTGCTTCTAAACCTTTTTTGTTTGTTTTTATACTAGAGTAAATTGAATAATTTTCCTGGTATCATTTTGAATTGTTCACTGATAGTATATGGAAATACAAATGACTGTTGTATATTGATCTTATTCCCTGAAACCTTGTTGAACTTATTAGTTTTAATAGGTTTTTTAATGGATGCATTAGAATTTTCTACATATGGAAGATCATACCAATTGAAAATAGTTTTACTTCTTCCTTCCAATCTGGATGCTTTTTATTTCTTTTTCTTGCCTACTTGTGCTGGCTAGAAACAGGTAAAATTTGAATAGAAGTGGCGGGAGTGGACATTCTTGTCATGTTCCAGACCTTATGGGATAGCATTTAGTTTTCACTGAATGGTGCACGATGCTATCTGTGGATTTTAACAGTAAAAATGAAGAAGGGAACTTCTGTTTCTCATTTATTGAGGATTTTTAGATGAAGGTGTGTTATATTTTGTAAGATGACTTTCTTGCATCTATTGAGATAATTAAGTGATCGTTGTTCTTTATTCTTTTTATATCATATATTACTTTACTTGGGTTTTATATGTTAATACAGTCTTGCATTTCTGGAATAAATCCCACTTGGTTGTGGTATATAATCTTATATGTTGCTGGATGTGGATTCCTAACATTTTTGGGGAATTTTTGTATCTATATCAACTAGAAATATTGGTTTATATTTTTCTTTTCTGGTGTGGTGTCATTGGCATGTTTTGAATCAAGGTTTTAATGACCTCATGGAATTAATTAAGAAATGTTTCATCCTTTTCTGTTCTTTTGGAAGGGCTTTTAGATAATCGGTATTAATTCTTCTTAAAATGATTGGTAAAATCCACCAAAGAAGCCATTCTCTGGGACTGGGTTTTTTCTTTGTGGGATATTTCAAAATTACTAATTCAGTCTCTTTCTTTTTATAGTTAAATTCATGAATTTGTTTATTTCATCTAAGTAATTTGTTGGCATCTTGTTGTTCATAGTATAACTTATGATCTCATGTACTTCTGTAATGTCAGTAGTGATTTCTCCTCTTTTATCTTGATTTTGCTAATTTGAGCCTTCTCTAGTTTGCTCTTGGTCAGTCTATTGGAAGGTTTATCATTAACACTTTTCCCCCAAGAATCTTTACTTGATGTTTTCTATTGTTTTAATGATTTCTATTTTATTAATTTTGCTACAATATTTATTAATGTCTTTCTTCTGTTTGTTTTAGCTTTAATTTGTTCCTCTTTTCCCAGGGTCTTAAGGAGAAAGAGTAGGTTATTGATTTAAGAGCATTTTTATATAAAAAAGACACTTCAGGTCAGTTCAGTCACTCAGTTGTGTCCAACTCTTTGCGACCCCATGGACTGCAGCACACCAGGCCTCCCTGTCCATCACCAACTCTCGGAGTTTACTCAAACTTGTGTCCATTGAGTCAGTGATGCTGTCCAGGCATCTCATCCTCTGTTGTCCCTTCTCCTCCTGCTTTCAATCTTTCCCAGAATCAGGGTCTTTTCCAGTGGGTCAGTTCTCTGCATCAGGTGGCCAAAGTATTGTAGCTTTAGCTTCAACATCAGTCCTTCCAATGAACACTAAGGACTGATCTCCTTTAGGATGGACTAGTTGAATCTCCTTGCAGTCCAAGGGACTCTCAAGAGTCTTCTCCAACAGCACAGTTCAAAAGCATCAATTCTTCAGCATTAATCTTTCTTTATAGTCCAAATATCACATTAATCCATGACCACTGGAAAAACCATAGCTTGACTAGACCGACCTTTGTTTACAAGGCAATGTCTCTGCTTTTTAATAATGCTGTCTAGGTTGGTCATAATTTTCCTTTCAAGTAGTAAGAGTCTTTTAATTTCATGGCTGCAATCACCATCTGCAGGGATTTTGGAGCCTCCAAAATAAAGTCAGCCACTGTTTCCACGATTTCCCCATTTATTTGCCACTAAGTGATGGGACCAGATGCCATGATCTTAGTTTACTGAATCTTAAAGTCTTAAAATCTACTGATCTTTACATGATCTTAAAGCTTTACTGAGCTTTAAGCCAACTTTTACACTCTCCTCTTTCACTTTCATCAAGAGGCTCTTTAGTTCTTTACTTTCTGCCAATAAGGCTGGTGTCATCTGCATATCTGAGGTTATTGATAGTTCTGGTAATCTTTATCTCAGCTTGTGCTTCCTCTAGCCCAGCATTTCTCATGATGTACTCTGCATATAAGTTAAATAAGCAATATACAATATATAGCCCTTATGTAATCCTTTTCCTATTTGGAACCAGTCTATTGTTCCATGTCCAATTCTAACTATTGCTTCCAGACGTGCATACAGATTTCTCAGGAGTCAGGTCAGGTGGTCTGGTATTCCCATTTCTTTCAGAATTTTTCACAGTTTATTGTGACCCACACAGTCAAAGGCTTTCACATAGTCAACAAAGCAGAAATAGATGTTTTTCTGGAACTCCCTTGCATTTTTGATGATCCAGTGGATGTTGGTTGTTCTCTGGTTCCTCTGCCTTTTCTAAAACCAGCTTCAACATCTGGAAGTTCATGGTTCACACACTGTTGAAGCCTGGCTTGGAGAATTTTGAGCATTATTTTGCTCGTGTGTGAGATGAGTGCAATTGGGTGCTAGTTTGAGCATTCTTTGGCATTGCCTTTCTTTGGGATTGGAATGAAAACTGACATTTTCCAGTCCTGTTTTCCAATCCAAGTCTATGCCCTGACCAGTAATGCTGAAGAAGCTGAACGGTTCTATGAAGACCTACAAGACCTTTTAGAACTAACACCAAAAAAGATGTCTTTTTCATTATAGGGGACTAGAATAGAAAAGTAGGAAGTCAAGAAACACCTGGAGTAACAGGCAAATTTGCCCTTGGAGTACAAAATGAAGCAGGTCAAAGGCTAATAGAGTTTTGCCAAGAGAACACACTGGTCATAGCAAACACCCTCTTCCAACAATACAAGAGAAGACTCTAAACATGGACATCACCAGAGAGCCAACACAGAAAGTTTTTCAAAGTAGCTGGCATATTGAGTTAGCACTTTCACAGCATCATCTTTTAGGATTTGTAATAACTCAACTGGAATTTCATCACCTCCACTAGCTTTGTTCATAGTGATGCTTCCTAAGGCCCACTTGACTTCTCATTCCAGGATGTCTGGCCCTAGGTGAATGATCACACCATCGTGATTATCTGGGTCACAAAGATCTTTTTTGTACAGTTCTGTGTATCTTGCCACCTCTTCTTAATATCTTCTGCTTCTGTTAGGTCCATACCATTTATGTCCTTAATGAGCCCATCTTTGCATGAAATATTCCCTTGGTATCTCTAATTTTCTTGAAGAAATCTCTTGTCTCTCCCATTGTATTGTTTTCCTCTATTTCTTTGCATTGATCACTGAGGAAGGCTTTCTAATCTCTCCTTGCTATTCCTTGGAACTCTGCTTTCAAACGGGTATATCTTTCCTTTTCTCCTTTGCTTTTTGCTTCTCTTCCTTCACAACTATTTCTAAAGCCTCCTCAGACAGGCATTTTGCTTCTCTGCATTTCTTTTTCTTGGAGATGGTCTTAATCTCTGTCTCCTGTACAACATCAGAAACCTCCATCCATAGTTCATCAGGCACTCTGTCTGTCAGATCTAGTCCCTTACATCTATTTCTCACTTCCACTGTATAATCATAAGGGATTTGATTTAGGTCATACTTGAATGGTCTAGTGGTTTTCCCTACTTTCTTCAATTTCAGTCTGAATTTGAAAATAAGGAGTTCATGATCTGAGCCACAGTCAGCTCCTGGTCTTTTTTTTTTTTTTTTTTTTGCCGACTGTATAGAGCTTCTCCATCTTTGGCTGCAAAGAATATAATCAATCTGATTTTGGTGTTGGCCCTCTGGTGATGTCCTGGAAGAGGGTGTTTGCTATGACCAATGTGTTCTCTTGGCAAAACTCTGTTAGCCTTTAACCTGCTTCATTTTGTACTCCAAGGGCAAATTTGCCTGTTACTCCAGGTGTTTCTTGACTTTGTACTTTTCCATTCCAGTCTCCTATAATGAAAAGGACAGCTTTTTTGGGTGTTAGTTCTAAAAGGTCTTGTAGGTCTTCATAGAACCATTCAACTTCAGCTTCTTCAGCATTACTTGTCGGGGCATAGACTTGGATTACCATGATATTGAATGTTTTGCCTTGCAAATGAACAGAGATCATTCTGTCATTTTTGAGATTGCATCCAAGTACTGCATTTCGGACTCTCTTGTAGACTATGATGGCTACTTCGTTTCTTCTAAGGGATTCTTGCCCACAGTAGTAGATATGATGGTCATATGAGTTAAATTCACCTATTCCTGTCAATTTTAGTTAGCTGATTCCTAGAATGTCAATGTTTACTCTTGCCATCTCCTGTTTGACCACTTACAATTTGCCTTGATTCATGGACCTAACATTCCAGGTTCCTGTGCAATATTGCTCTTTACAGCATTCTTGCCTTGATTCCATCACCAGTCACACCCACAACTGGGTGTTTTGCTTTGGCTCCATCTCTTCATTCTTTCTGTAGTTATTTCTCCATTGATCTCCAGTAGCACATTGAGCAACTACTGACCTGGGCATTTCATCTTTCAGTGTCCTATCTTTTTGCCTTTTCATACTGTTCATGGGATTCTCAAGGCAAGAATACTGAAGTGGTTTGCCATTCCCTTCTCCTGTGAACCACATTTTGTCAGAAGTCTCCACTATGACCGGTCCTTCTTGGGTGGCCCCACACAGCATGGCTTAGTTTCATTGAGTTAGACAATGCTGTGGTCCATGTGGTTAGATTGGTTAGTTTTCTGTGATTGTGGTTTCAGTCTGTCTGCCCTCTGATGCCCTCTCTCAGCACTTACCGTCCTACTGGGGTTTCTGTTACCTTGGATGTGGGGTATCTCTTCACAGCTGCTCTGCAAAGCACAGTTTCTACTCCTTATCTTGGATGTGGGGTATCTCCTCATTGCTGGCCACTTCTGATTTTTGGACGTAGGGTATCTCCTATGTTTATATTTTCTTTGGCTCTTAACATTTTTAGTGCAATATGTCTGCATGTAGATCAATTCATGTTTATTGTACTTAGAATTCATTGCCCCTATTGGTTGTGTGAATTGTTTTTAATCAAATTTGGGAACATTTTCACAATTATTTCTGTAAATATTTTTCTTCTCCTTTTTCCTTCTCCTCTCTTCCTCATATTCTCTTTATGCATGCAGGCTTGAGGGCTAGGTCACTCAGTCATGTTGGACTCTGTGACCCAATGGACTGTAGCCCACCAGGCTCCCCTGTCTATGGAATTTTCCAGACACAAATACTGCATTGGGTTGCCATTTATTACTTCAAGTGATCTTCCTGATCCAGTGATCAACTCACATCTCCTGAATTGGCAGGTGGATTCCTCCCAAAGAGGTAGTCACCTCTTTATGCGTATATGAGTGTATATAATGGTGTCCCACATTTTTCTGAATTTCTGTTTATTTTTCTTTAATTTCTTATTCATGTTATTTGGATTATCTAATTTCTATTGTTTTATCTTAAAATTAATCGAGTCTTTCTTTTACCAGCTCCAATTGACTTTTGATACCTGATAATGAATTTTTCATTTCTATTGCTGTTATATTAAACTCCAAAATTTTCATTTTTTCATTTTTATGCAGTTTCTATCTTTACACGATCATCAGATTTTCCATTATTTCTTTAAATGTATTTTCCTTGAAAACATGTTTATAAGAACTTCTTTGACATCTTACCCTGTTAGATTCACCAACAGGGCCCCTTTAGAGGTAGCTTATATTGCTTGCTTTTCCATTCATTGTATATGAATCATACTTTCTAGTTCTTTGCCTGTCTTGTAATTTTTTGTTATTGCCAAATCTTGTGTTTTTAGTTACTATATTTTAGCAACTCCAGATAATAATCAGTTCAGTTTAATTGCTCAGTCATATTGGAGAAGCTCTATACAATCAGCAAAAACAAGACCAGGAGCTGACTGTGGCTCGGACCATGAACTCCTTATTGCCAAATTCAGACTGAAATTGAAGAAAGTAGGGAAAACTGCTAGACCATTCAGGTATGACCTAAATCAAATCCCTTATGATTATACAGTGGAAGTGAGAAATAGATTTAAGGGCCTAGATCTGATAGATAGAGTGCCTGATGAACTATGGAATGAGGTTCGTGACATTGTACAGGAGACAGGGATCAAGACCATCCCCATGGAAAAGAAATGCAAAAAAGCAAAATGGCTGTCTGGGGAGGCCTTACAAATAGCTGTGAAAAGAAGAGAAGCGAAAAGCAAAGGAGAAAAGGAAAGATATAAACATCTAAATGCAGAGTTCCAAAGAATAGCAAGAAGAGATAAGAAAGCCTTCTTCAGTGATCAATGCAAAGAAATAGAGGAAAACAACAGAATGGGAAAGACTAGGGATCTCTTCAAGAAAATCAGAGATACCAAAGGAACATTTCATGCAAAGATGGGCACGATAAAGGACAGAGATGGTGTGGACCTAACAGAAGCAGAAGATATTAAGAAGAGGTGGCAAGAATACACAGAAGAACTGTACAAAAAAGAGCTTCAAGACCTAGACAATCATGATGATGTGATCACTGACCTAGAGCCAGACATCTTGGAATGTGAAGTTAAATGGGCCTTAGAAAGCATCACTACGAACAAAGCTAGTGGAGGTGATGGAATTCCAGTGGAACTATTCCAAGTCCTGAAAGATGATGCTGTGAAAGTGCTGCACTCAATATGCCAGCAAATTTGGAAAACTCAGCAGTGGCCACAGGACTGGAAAAGGTCAGTTTTCATCCCAATCCCAAAGAAAGGCAATGCCAAGGAGTGCTCAAACTACCAAACAATTGCACTCATCTCACACGCTAGTAAAGTAATGCTCAAAATTCTCCAAGCCAGGCTTTAGCAATATGTGAACCGTGAACTTCCTGATGTTCGAGCTGGTTTTAGAAAAGGCAGAGGAACCAGAGATCAAATTGCCAACATCCGCTGGATCATGGAAAAAGCAAGAGAGTTCCAGAAAAACATCTATTTCTGCTTTATTGACTATGCCAAAGCCTTTGACTGTGTGGATCACAATAAACTATGGAAAATTCTGAAAGAGATGGGAATACCAGACCACCTGATCTGCCTCTTAAGAAATCTGTATGCAGGTCAGGAAGCAACATTTAGAACTGGTCATGGAACAACAGACTGGTTCCAAATAGGAAAAGGAGTACGTCAAGGCTGCATATTGTCACCATGTTTATTTAACTTATATGCAGAGTACATCATGAGAAATGCTGGACTGGAAGAAGCACAAGTTGGAATCAAGATTGCCGGGAGAAATATCAATAACCTCAGATATGCAGATGACACCACTCTTATGGCAGAAAGTGAAGAGGGGCTAAAAAGCCTCTTGATGAAAGTGAAAGTGGAGAGTGAAAGGGTTGGCTTAAAGCTCAACATTCAGACAACAAAGATCATGGCATCTGGTCCCATCACTACATGGGAAATAGATGGGGAAATAGTGGAAACAGTGCCAGACTTTGTTTTTCTGGGCTCCAAAATCACTGCAGTTGGTGACTGCAGCCATGAAATTAAAAGACGCTTACTCCTTGGAAGGAAAGTTATGACCAACCTAGATAGCATATTCAAAAGCAGAGACATTACTTTACCAACAAAGGTTCGCCTAGTCAAGGCTATGGTCTTTCCTGTGGTCATGTATGGATGTGAGAGTTGGACTGTGAGGAAGGCTGAACGCCGAAGAATTGATGCTTTTGAACTGTGGTGTTGGAGAAGACTCTTGAGAGTCCCTTGGACTGCAAGAAGATCCAACCAGTCCATTCTGAAGGAGATCAATCCTGGAATTTCTTTGGAAGGAATGATGCTAAAGCTGAAACTCCAGTATTTTGGCCACCTCATGTGAAGAGTTGACTCATTGGAGAAGACTCTGATGCTGGGAGGGATTGAGGGCAGGAGGAGAAGGGGACGACAGAGGATGAGATGGCTGGATGGCATCACTGACTCGATGGATGCGAGTCTGAGTGACCTCCGGGAGTTGGTGATGGACAGGGAGACCTGGCGTGCTGCGGTTCATGGGGTCGCAAAGAGTCGGACACGACTGAGCGACTGATCTGATCTGATCCAACTCTTTGTGACCCCATGGACTGTAGAATGCCAGGCTTCCCTGTCCATCACCAACTCCCAGAGCTTGCTCAAACTCATGTCTATCAAGTTGATGATGCCATTCAACCATCTCTTCCTCTGTCTTCCCCTTTTCCTTCTTTCTTCAGTCTTTGCCAGCATCAGGGTCTTTTCCAGTGAGTCAGTTCTTCATATTAGGTGGCCAGAGTATTAGAGTTTCAGCTTCAGCGTCAGTCCTTCCAATGAATATTCAGGGTTGATTTCCTTTAGAATTGACTGGTTTGATCTCCTCACAGTCCAAGGGACTCTCAAGAGTCTTCTCCAACACCACAGTTCACAAGCATCAATTCTTCAGCACTCAGCTTTCTTCATGGCCTGACTCTCACATCCATACATGACTACTGAAAACAACATAGACTTTAAAACATGACCTTTGTCAGCAAACTAATGTCCCTGCTTTTTAATATGCTGTCTAGGTTTGTCATAGCTTTTCTTTTAAGGAGCAAATATCTTTTATTTTCGTGTCTGCAGCCACCAACTGCAGTGATTTTGGAGCCCAAGAAAAGAAAGTCTGTCACTGTTTCCATTGTTTCCCCTTCTGTTTTCCATGAAGTGATGAGACTGGATGCCATGATCTTTGTTTTTGAATGTTGAGTTTTAAGCCAGCTTTTTCACTCCTCTTTCACTTTCATCAAGAGGCTCTTTAGTTCCTCTTCACCTTCTGCCATAAGGATGGTGTCATCCGCATATCTGTGGTTACTGATATTTCTCCTGGCAATCTTGATTCCAGCTTGTGCCTCATCCAGCCCAGCATTTCATATGATGTACTCTGCATGTAAGTTAAATAAGCAGGGTGACAATATACTTGTCACCCTTGATCTACTTCTTTCCCAATTTGGACCCAGTCTGTTTTTCCATGTCCAGTTCTAACCTTTGCTGCTTGACCTGCATACAGATTTCTCAGGAGACAGGTAAGTCTTTCCTAACAGAGACTTGTTTTTATTGTTTGTTTTCTTTTTATTTGTTTAGTGACTTGGTTGGACCGAGGGTGTTGTCTATTTCCTTGGTAGTGTGTGGTCTCTTATTTCACACCTGCAAAAGCACAGTACTGAGCATTTGTCCAGTCTCTTTTTTGTTGACAGTAGTTTGCTGTCTTTGTCTTTCCTTGGTTTCTCTTTTAAACTATCTGCCTTTCTGGATATGATACCAGTGGTTAGCCTCCACTGACTGACTGATGATGACTGTGCTAATTGCTGACCAAATGTCTATTTTGCTCACTATACTTAGACCAGGGCTTTGTAGTGACTTCCAATTGTTCTCTGGTGCTAGGAGCAACAGAGAAGCTTTTATTATGAGCCTTTATTTCATGGCATATTTATTTATTTTAAAGCTTACTGGCTGCTCTTTTGAAAATTTAGACTTCAATGATGGGAGAATTTCCACATAAACGAAGGCAATTTTTCTTTCCAGTTTAGAAGGCTTTCTAGTATGCACAGCAAAAACTCTACTAGCTGTACCTGGTCTTTTGAGGAAAACATTTAAATCATAGAAGTGCAGTTGATAACAGCTAAGGAAATGCCACTTTAGCTTTAAATTACTGTAAGCACCACTTGGTTTGCTAGAGAAGTAATCTCTGGAGAAAAATTTCCTATTATACCTGTACTAAGTGCTTAGTGCTTTCAAAAGGTATACTGTGCATTCATTTAAGTTTAATTTAAAGAAATGATAGGAGTGTTCCCAATGCTTCTCTCTGTGTGACACAGTTTGAAGTTTGCCTTTTTTCCCCCCCAAGAATGGTTTGTTCACCCATATAATGACCAGCTTTTTGGCTGAACTTTCTGTATTATAGGTAGCACATAAATACATTAGATGTTTTAAATTCTTCTGCTTGAAGATTATAGGAGAACAGTCCCTAAACATATGGCATATCATGTTTATTTTAATGTATACATCACAGTATACATAGTTATCTTACTCTGCCATATACCTTCTGTTTGTTTCTTTATTATTTCTGCTCTTGTTATTAGTCTTATATTGACTTCATTGAGAGTGCTCTTGCTCTTTGTTGAGCATTAAATGAGCTAGTTTGAATGTGCTAGTGAAATTATGGCTAAAAAAAGTAGCCATTTACATCAAAACATCATGTTTATTAAAAAAAAATGTTTTCTTTCCAAGGAAGAAAATGTATTTCATGAGAAATTAATAAATAACCAAAGTTTTACTTCTAGATATGCATAGTAAGTAGTCAGAAGTACATTGGAAGATATTCTGGAGAGTGTATGCTTATGGAATCATCTTTCTCAAATTAGCATTGAGAATTTATTGAATGTAAAAAGACTTTGAAATCCTTTAGTGAGACTTTACAGTTCTTGACACAAATACTTTTTCCTGGTTAGGTACAAACATGCATTACATTGAACACTAAGCTGTTTAGTAAAAACATACTAAATACTTAAATACTTCTCTGTCCTACTGGCAGTGACATTGAAGAATCATTATGATAAATACAGTCAATAACAGAAGCTACATTTTTATTTTCAGAACAGGTTAATGTTGTAGATGAACAAGAACCAACTTTTTGACTTATTTCCTCACATATATCTGTTTTTCTTTCCTAAATGCTACCACGATTGGTTCATTTGCCCAAGTTAGAATTCTGAAAATCATTCTCATTTTTACCCTTAAATCCACATGTATTTAATCAGTCATAAAAGCCAGTTTTCTATTTTTAATACTCCATAATCTAGGTCTTCCTTCTCTACTGTCTGTCACTGACTTGGTTCAGGCTGTGCTTCTGTTTCTACTTAGCTTATTTTGGCAATCGTTCCTTCCTGATCTTCCTACTTCTAAACTTCTCCACTTGAGTCATTTACCAGGGAGATATTTATAAAACATCAATATTATTTTATGGCCTTAAAGCAGTCCATGGCTCCCTGTTATCTTTCTGAGTAACACTCTGCTCCTTAGCATGGTGTATAAGCCCCTTCATGATCCAGCCTTAGACTTTCTCTAGGTTCATCACAGGTCCCTTCTGCACACTCCACACATTGTCCACCATTATCCAGGTGGTTTCCAGTTCTCTGATTGTACCATGTCCTCTTCTTTTCTCCTCCCTGCCTCACTCGTTCCCCTCCTTCCCTTTCTTCTCCCCATCCCCACCCCATCTCTTTCTTTCTCTCTCTCTTTTTTTCCTTCCTTGTGAACATTATCTCTCTTCTGCTAATAATAGCCCTTGTTCTCAATCCTCACATGCTTAATTCCTAAATTGATACTTATCATGCCATCTGAATTCAGTAAAGTATTTTATTTCCCACAGCCAGAGTGATATTTCTATAATACCAGTATCACTCCCCAAAGTTTTGGGACTCTCTTCTAAATTACTCTATTTCTCTATGAGTCTATCATTTTTGAAGGCTTTATGACTCTATATTGCTATTGTTGGTTTCTTTATCTGTTTCAAACATATGACTCTGAATTTTCTCAGGGCTAGGATTATGTTCTGCAAATATTCTAATTCAACAGCTGAAGCACAGTTGGAACACAATGAATGTTTAATAAACATGGTACTTTTAAATATATTTGTTAGGTCAAAAATGTTTGTTCTTTTAGAGGTACTCACAAGTTTAAATAGTTGTTGAAGCATAAAATAAAATATCACTATAACTACATAAAAATTAATAACCCTTGAAATAAAGCTCCTATAAAGAAAACACACACATACACACAAATATGGTAAACTCTATTGAAATAAAAGCAACAAATAGACATGGAGCTTGTGTTCATAGCTGTAGAACTCTGATGGGCCAGCTGAAACAACTTTGAAATTTATCAAAATTCTCCACCATTTCTTGAGGCATATGAACTACTGGTCTTAGTATTAAATATTCATGTGCGCTTTTTTGTGTTTATTTCATTGTGTTTTAGTGGAAAATTTGAACATATTATAGAGAGACAGCAATCAAATGCAATTTTAAACTAGCAGAAACTTGATACTGTGATTTTCTTCCTGTTGTTTAATTGTCCCTGTGGGATTCTGGTACAATCCTGTAGTATCACATTTACCAGGCTAATACAGTTAATGTCTTTATTCTCTATGGGAATTGTGAGATCCCTGAGAGACATGTTTCTTTAGTCTTTTTATATTTAGATCCTGGCCCAGAGACTGAGGTTTAAAAGATATCCCAAGGTGTTTTTGAATAAATGAGTAGAATTCCCAGTTTGCTTGAAATAATGCGATAATTTATGGTATGCTTACAAGTTTTCATTTCATTATGAAAAGAAACAATACACACTTGGCCATTTGTTCTGTTTTGTGTGTTTCAGATGATTAAACCCTAAGGGAAAGGGACAGGGATTGTCAGCATCTTGTGCATAGTATGTTTTCATTGTGAAAAGTAAACAATAAATCACTTTTAGAACATCAAATTTCCACTAGAGGTCTGTCACCATAGTGCATCAAAGAAAAATCTATAATAAGCAATTCAAATCAAGTTAAAAATTGTTATCTCCTAGGTACATCTTTTGGAGAAGGCAATGGCACCCCACTCCAGTACTCTTGCCTGAAAAGTCCCATGGGCGGAGGAGCCTGGAAGGCTGCAGTCCATGGGGTCGTAAGAGTCGGACATGACTCAGCAACTTCACTTTCACTTTTCACTTTCATGCATTGGAGAAGGAGATGGCAACCCACTCCGGTGTTCTTGCCTGGAGAATCCCAGGGACAGGGGAGCCTGTTGGGCTGTTGTCTCTGGGATCGCACTGAGTTGGACACAACTGAAGTGACTTAGCAGCAGCAGCAGCAGGTTCATCTTTAGCAAGTTGGTCTATTTGTTAGGTTTTGGCTTTCATATTAGGATTGTGTTGTAGTAAAAATTGTATGTATCATAAAAGAATTTTACTGGCTTGATGAACTCTTTAGTCATATTCCCACAGGATTTTAAAGTATTTTGAAAGATAGACAATTTTTTTAATTTATTTTTATGATCATCCAAGGATTTTATCAAGCTGAGCTATCAGGTAGAAAAAAGTCATTTCCATGAGTATATCATTTGCTAATTCTTAAGTATATGGGAAACATCCTGTGGTTGATTGATAGTTGTATTATAGATTGAATTTTGTACTCCCTCCACCCACCAGAAAAAAGATATATTGGAGGTATAATAACCAGTATGCATTATTTAGAATATAGTTTTTCCAGTGGTAATCAAGTTAATATGAGGTCATTAGATAGGGCCTTAGTCCAATTTGACTGGTGTCCTTATAAAAAGCAGAAATTTGGACACAGAAGTGCACACAAGGAGAATGTCATTTGAAGATGAAGACAGAGATTGGAATGATGCATCTACAAGCCAGGGAACACCAAAGATCACCAGAAAACCACCAAAAACTAGGAGAGAGGAAAGAAATTGATGCATCGCCACAGTCCTCAGAAGGAACCAACCTTGCCAACACTTATATCATGGACGTCTAGCTTCCATAACTGAGACAATACATTCTATCCAGCCTGTGATATTTTGTTACAGCATCCCATGGAAAGCACAAAAAAAGGTATCCTAAGTAACCCAATATATCATCTGTTCATAGAGAGCATCTACATTTATTCTGGTCTTTTGAGAAACAGACATCAAAAAAAGATTGAATGGGCATGATCTTTTTGTAGAAGAAAATACCAGTGTGAAAGAAAAGGGGGAGGAGTCAGGCAAGGCTAGACCAGCTGGGGAAGGCTAGGAGAGTCATCAGATCACTATGCAAGTCTGACACTGGGTGAAAAGAAGATGCAGAAGACCATGGACAGATATATCCTTGATTGCCCTGCAAGCTAGGTTGGCAAACCTAGTGTACTGTCTTCTAGTCAAATTAAAATTGTCAGGGGCATCTTGGGTTTCCCAGGAACAGATTGGTTTAGTATTGCCATACTCATTCACTAAGTGAGTAACTGTGGCAGGTGGTATGTCATCTCAAATGAGATGATGGGTTTCCAAATGCAGTGTGGGGCCCTTGGTTAATTTCACTCCCTGAGGAAGAAGGTCTGTGAGGAACATTCTCATGGCCCTCAGAGATACTTCTCAAGTGACTGAAAACTGATACAGAATTAAGTCCTTGAAAGAAAAGGAATCAAATGTAGATGTCTGTATAAGAATAGAAAAAAACAAACAAACAAAACAGTCATCTAAGATATAAGTTAGGGTAGACCAGGCTGTGAAAATAAAGGATCAACATGATGGAAACTTCTGTTGCTGACAAGGCAGTTTAAGGATAGGAACTTGGCAGTCGGGGTGAGGAAGTTGCTCTTCTCTCCTCCTTACCAACAGTGAGAGACACAAGCAATAGTTCAGTTCAGTCACTCGGTCGTGTCCGACTCTTTGCGACCCCATAGACTGCAGCACGCCAGGCCTCCCTGTCCATCACCAACTTGCGGAGTCCACCCAAACCCATGTCCATTGAGTTGGTGATGCCATCCAACCATCTCATCCTTTGCTGTACCCTTCTCCTCCTACCCTCAATCTTTCCCAGCATCAGGGTCTTTTCCAATGAGTCAGTTCTTCGCATCAGGTGGCCAAAGTATTGGAGTTTCAGCTTCAGCATCAGTCCTTCCAGTGAATATTAAGGACTGATTTCCTTTAGTATGGACTAGTTGGATCTCCTTGCAGTCCAAGGGACTCTCAAGAGTCTTCTCCAGCACCACAGTTCAAAAGTATCAATTCTTTGGCACTCAGCTTTCTTCACAATCCAACTCTCACATCCATACATGACCACTGGAAAAACCACACAGTAACTCTACTGTATTAAATATGTGGCTTCCCCGTTTACTCTGGGGTGGCAATTTTGTAGTCACCACTTGAGTTAATTAGCAGATAATAAATATAAGGAAATATATGCAAGCATAGGCCTTGAAATGGCACATGCTTTGCCACTCACTTTCCATTGGCTAAAACTGTCACTAGACCCAACCCAATTGCAAAGTAGATTAGCAAATTAAATATGTATAAACTACATGCCCAGGAAAAGGGAAAAAGTATACTGGTATGCATCTGACCAACTTAACCACACTTCATAAAGATCAAATGTCAGTATTTGTGGCACCAAGTAAAAAAAGATTCCAAAACATTAAGTGAAATTTTCAGGTTTTATTCAACTGTTAGGCATTAGACAAATACAGAAAATAGTCATTGACTAATGCTGTTAAGATTAAGGTACCTACGATATTTGGAGACACATTACTATCACATAAATAAATAAATTAAGCATACACTAAAAATATTATTACAATTCCATGTTTCACAATTTAATAATTTTCTCCCAGTTTTAACAAATAAAAATGCAATTAAGTATCCTAGAAATAGAATTATAGATGGTTCAAGTGAGAACGTATGGAGGTAGATAAACCTGACATGCTGAATCAGTCTTATAAATACATTTCTCTTCAGTTCTGTTTTACAATTTTTTAAGAGTGCATTTTGAGGCTCATCATGTTTTGGATTATCTGTATTCTTGGTGTGTATGCACCCATAGGCTTTTAATAGAAAGTTACAGAGGACTAAAGGAGTTCAGATTATATTTTTAGTAACAAAACAGTAAAAAGATAATTGAGAATAAATGAGGACTAATTATTAGTAATATAATCTTTGTAGAAAAACAATATTAATCAAATCTGAACAAGTCTCAAAGTTCAGAAGTGAGTGGGTGTCTACTTATCCCCAGTCCCTACCCCAACCTTGGTCTACTGTGTTCAGTGAGTATCCTGCTGCCTGTAGACAACTCTACCTTTTCCCAGTAGCTCTGAAAACAATAGAGCCTAACAATATTAGTGTGGTGCATATTTTCAGGTGGACCCAAATTAGAAAGCCAGCTGTACTAAGTATATAAATGACCTTGGGAGTTTGCAAGTTCCTCAAACTCTCTATACCTCAAATTTTTTATGTAATATAAAATGAGAATGGCAATAGCTCCTCATAAAATTGTTGTAAGGAATAAATGAGATAATCTATATATAATGGCCATGATGAGTCTGACACATGGTTGCTGTTCAATCATATTATCAATTATTTCTATTATGATTAATATTATATGCATATTTTATAGGTATATTATATATGATATAAAATATGCATACAATATTAACCATAATAGAAATAATTGATATGAATATAATATACACTTAAATTATATATGTACATACGTATGGACTTCCCTGGTTGCTCAGTGGTAAAGAATCTGTCTGCCAGTGCAAGAGACATGGGTTCAGTCCCTGGGTTGGGAAGATCCCTTGGAAAAGGAAATGGCCACCCACTCCAGTATTCTAGCCTGGGAAATCTCATGAAGAGAGAAGCCAGGAGAACCACAATCCATCGGATTGCAAAAGAATTGGACTTGATTTAGTGACTAAAAACTATATATATATATATATATATATATAGTTGTTTTCCAGTTGCCCAGTTGTGTCCAACTCTTTGCAACTGCATGGCCTGCAGCACGCCAGGCCTCCCTGTCCCTCACCATCTCCAGGAGTTTGCCCAAGTTCATGCCCATTGCATCGGGGATACCATCCAGCCATCTCATCTTTGAGGTCCTCTTCTCCTTTCGCCCTCAATCTTTCCTGGCATCAGGGACTTTTCCAATGAGTCAGCTGATCACATCAGATGACCAAAATACTGGAGCTTCAGCATCAGTCCTTCCAATGAGTATTCAGGGTTGATTTCCTGAATGTATATATTCAGGAAATCAGATACACACACACACACACACACATACATACATGATATATATTCAGATACATATATATATATGATTTTTTTAAACCTTTTATTCCACTATTAGTGGTGTCTAGAAAACAGTTCTCAGTTTAGGATAAAATGTTTGAAAATTCAACTGACCACTTAGTGTTTCATCTATATTACCATATACAGGCCCCTAAACAACACTGTAAGATATTGGTCCCTCTCTTTAGTTTTTGGGGAGGCATAGATTTCACAGGGGCCTCCTAGGTTTTGGTCCTCTGATCTCTGAAAGCCAGATGGCACCTGCTCTCCAAGTACATTTTTGTGAAACTGTTTCTGGAGTCCATACTAAGTCTAAGCACTTCTCCTTATTTTACCATTAGTCCCAGTACTTAACCAAATTGCCTCCTATCAGACCAAATTTGCATCTCAGCAAAGGCTGCCAATGCCCTGGAGTGACTAAGGCCCAACTTTGGAACCACCCTTTGATTTAAAATCCTTTCTTGGGTTACTCTTTCTGCCCTTAGAGTGTTCCTAATTACTACTTTAGTGTTTTCCATGTAGCTTGGTCTTCTTTCACCTTTTTGTAAAAGGCATCAAGTTTAAAAATAAATTATTTGTATCTTTTATTACACTTATATTACTAGAATGTGTTATTATTGTATTATCAACATAATTTTTCTAGCAGTAAGTTTCTATACTTTGTTTTTAAAAATCTATATATCAGATTTAGTAACATCTCATCTGTAAGGCTGAATTCATAGGATAAATGGTAATAAAATTATGCCTTTGTTTACCTCATGCTCAAATGGTTACAGTATATAGTAAGATTATATTATAACTTTGATATAATTTTTGATAAATTTTGAGTTGGAAAAGCAAAAATGACATGGAATTTTCCTTTTAAGTTCCCCCCAAAATGTGTAATACATATTTTAAAATAAGAACACATCTGTTCTTTTATATATTATTTGTTTTTAATATCATTCCACCTTAAAACTGCTCACATCTTAATTTAAGGAAAAAAATTTTTCTTAGCTGTCTTATGCAAATACTTTTTGCATCATGTCAGTATAATTCTTTCCTCTGATCATTTTTTTCATTTCTCTACCATGTGCTTGGGTATTATATTGGATGTTGTATTCAATAAAGAAGACAGAAGCTACCCATATTTTCAGAGCTTATATACTCTAGGAGTCTATGAAGATAAAATAGATATCTTTAGGTGGAATATATTTCATTTGTGATACGATTTGTTCTTTCACTAAGAAATCTGTCTGTGCCATGCGCACTATTCCCTAGATGAAGGAATAGAGTGGCCAGTATGGAAATCAATTATTACTATTTTTCAAACCCGTCCTAGACAACCTACTTCACCCCTGTTTTCAGTGGAATCCAGGATATACAGAACTTGTTATATAAAGAACGGGAGAGATGGGAGCAAGCAGTGAGTCTTCCACTAATTCTCTTACTCTGCTGCATGGCTCTTCTTCCTCCATATCACTACCGTTTTTCTACTTTGAAGGATTTAGGATGAAAATAGCAAAGTAGGATTCTGTTTCCAACGCACTTCCTCTCTAGCCATTTTGGCCCAGAGCTGCTGCTGCTGCTGCTGCTAAGTCACTTCAGTCGTGTCCGACTCTGCATGACCCCATAGACATCAGCCCACCAGGCTCTCCTGTCCCTGGGATTCTCCAGGCAAGAAAACTGGAGTGGGTTGCCATTTCCTTCTCCAATGCATGAAAATGAAAAGTGAAAGTGAAGTCGCTGAGTCATGTCTGACTCTTAGCGACCCCATGGATGGCAGCCCACCAGGCTCCTCGGTCCATGGGATTTTCCAGCCAAGAGTACTGGAGTGGGGTGCCATTTGGCACAGTGGAGCAGTGCAAACCCCTGGTTCTTATCCTGGAAGTGGTGTAATACCACTGCGAAGCTCTAGTGGAAAGAAGATTCTTGTAAGTGTCTAGAAAGCCAGTTCATTTCCTGGACTGTCACTTATGAACATGTGACAGAAACCCTTTTATGAATTTCTTTCTGTACTGTAGACTGCCAGGCTCCTTTGACCATAGGATTTTCCAGGCATGGATACTGGAGTGGGTTGCCGTTTCCTTCTCCAGGGGGTCTTCCTGACCCAGGGATCGAACCCAGGTTTCCTGCATTGTAGGCAGTCTCTTTACCATCTGAGCCACCAGGGAAGCCCATGAATTTCTCTCTAAGCATTAAGAAAAGAACAATGAAAGAAAAAGTTCCTGACTATTATGGAATCCTAGGTGACTCATTATGCTGAAGCAAATGTGTTCACTAATTTCAAAGAATAATAATTGTTGAGTGTATCAACAAATTAGGACTGAGATGATCTTAAATGGGATCTAGTCTTGATTATTTTAAAAGGATTAGTTGAGAATGCTTTATTTTTAGAATTAAATATGATTAATAATTAAATATGTTTAATGATGACATCAAAAACTAAAAGATAAAACCCCAGCTACTTAACAACTTTCCAACTGGAAACAGTTGTCCACAAAATTCAAAGCTATTAAAGTCTGTATTTCTGCTATCTAAGAATAACTCATATTCTTAATTTGCCATATTACATTTGTCAGTTTAAAAAAATTCACATTGGAGAAAACCAACAAAAACAAAGTTCTGATATTCACTGATTTTTTTGATTTGAGTGAACATTATTCTTAGAAAAATAAGGTGATATTTATTTTAAAAATAAGGTAATATTTCAATATTTAATGTTTAAATTTAAACAGTGGTATCACATGTTAAGTTCTGACATAAGAATAGTATATTATTTTTCTAACTCTCATATATAAGTTAAGTGCATTTATATGAATTTTTATACCAATGAGATTATACACACACACATATATATGAAATATATGTGTATATATATTGATTTATTGGAAAAGACTCTGATGCTGGGAGGGATAGGGGGCAAGAGGAGAAGGGGACGACAGAAGATGAGATGGCTGGATGGCATCACTGACTTGATGGACATGAGTCTGAGTGAACTCCTGGAGTTGGTGATGGACAGGGAGGCCTCGCGTGCTGTGGTTCATGGGGTCGCAAAGAGTCGGACACAACTGAGCAACTGATCTGATATTGATTCAGTGATATAAATAATAGCATAGGGTCTCTCCTGTATTCTTGTCCTCTTTTTTTCTCTTTATAACTGCCAGACAGCTCTTCTCATGTGTTATCATTGTTTCCTAATTATTCATAGTTCTTAAAGAGATAAGATTAAATAAGGATGGCCTTTGGCTCATCTCTTTTAACTTACAAAGTTGAAATTCATTGTTAGGTCCAGGAAGAAAGGGTACCACAGTTGACACTAACCACTGGTACATTTGGGAAGCAAGTAACATTGCATATCTATTAATGATTTCACCTCTTGCCCTGCGTTCCTACCACACAGCTTTCAGCTTGAAGTATGTGAAGGAAAGAGAAAAGGAACAATTTAGCCTAAGCCCTAAAGATAAGCTAAGATTGTGCCTAATACTGAGAAAGGCCCTATTAGCTTCTGCATTTGCTGCTCACTGACTTGATGGGTGTGAGTCTGAGTGACCTCCGGGAGCTGGTGATGGACAGGGAGGCCTGGCGTGCTGCGGTTCATGGGGTCGCAAAGAGTTGGACACGACTGAGCGACTGATGTGCTTTCTGATCTGATCTGAGACTTAGACCTACAGTTGAATATTTTGTGACTCTCTGCCTCTGGGCATCCTTTTCTTCACTTCAGGATGAACTCTTACTAAAGTTTTTAAGACTTTTTTTAAAAATTAAGTAATTATTTTATTTTTAAACTTTACAATATTGTATTGGTTTTGCCATATATCAAAATGAATCCACCACAGGTATACATGTGTTCCCCATCCTGAACCCTCTTCCTTCCTCCCTCCCCATACCATCCCTCTGGGAAATTACAGGAAGTACCATTTACTTCTTTTTATAATTTAAAATGAAACAAATAGAGAAAAACTCTTTAAGTTAGTGACTTAAGTTAGCTATGCCAGAACTTAGTGATGTTTAGGAAGGTAGACAAGGAAACTATATTTCCCTTTAAATTCATCAGGGGAAAAAAACGCAAAAAAGCACCCTCATTCATAAAATGTTTCCCTTAAAATGCTAATCTTTAGATAGAGGAACTGTAGCTCCTGAAGAATGCTGGATCCAGAGAAGCTGAACATTCTGGAAATAACTCCAAAGGAGGTTTGGAGAAAAAAAAAAAAAAAAAAGGAGGTCATTTTCTTCCCATTTGTTCCAAGATAAGGTATCAAGCCCTGAGCCTTTGGAGTGGGAGCACTGACTCCAAGACCCTAGACTACCAGAGAACTACCCAAGCGAGTATCAAATAGTGAGAATTCAACAAAGGAAACCACTTCAATACAAGACCTGGCATCACCCAACCTCCAATAGGAGCCTGTGCAGGACATCTCATCTAAACAACAAACAAAACATAAACACAAAGCCAATCATGAACAGACAGGATTACCCCCACCCCCACCCCACTCACCCTTGCCCATAAGAGGGGAAAAAAAAATGAACACAAATCTCACCCTATAAAGTTCAGTTCACTCATTCAGTCGTTTCTGACTCTTTGCATTGACCCCATGAACTGCAGCACACCAGGCCTCCCTGTCCATCACCAACTCCCGAGTCCACCTAAACTCAGGTCCATTGAGTTGGTGATGCCATGCAACCATCTCATCCTCTGTCATCCCCTTCTCCTCCCACCTTCAATCCTTCCCAGCATCAGAGTCTTTTCCAATGAGTCAACTCTGCATGAGGTGGCCAAAGTACTGGAGTTTAAGCTTTAGCATCATTCCTTCCAAAGAACACCCAGGACTGATCTCATTTAGGATGGACTGGTTGGATCTCCTTGCAGTCCAAGGGAATCTCAAGAGTCTTCTCCAACACCACAGTTCAAAAGCATCAATCTTCGGCACTCAGCTTTCTTTATAGTCCAACTCTCACCACTGGAAAAACCATAGCCTTGAGTAGACAGACCTTTGTTGGCAAAGTAATATCTCTGCTTTTGAATATGCTATCTAGGTTGGTCATAACTTTCCTTCCAAGAAGTAAGCATCTTTTAATTTCATGGATGCAGTCACCATCTGCAGGGATTTTTGGAGCCCCCCAAAATAGTTAGCTACTGTTTCCACTGTTTCTCCATCTATTTGCCATGAAGTGATGGGACCAGATGCCATGATCTTCATTTTCTGAATGATGAGCTTTAAGCCAATTTTTTCACTCTCCTCTTTCACTTTCATTGAGAGGCTCTTTAGTTCTTCTTCACTTTCTGTCGTAAGGTTGGAATCATCTGCATATCTGAGGTTATTGATATTTCTCCCGGCAATCTTGATTCCAGCTTGTGCTTTTCCAACCCAGTATTTTTCATGATGTACTCTGCATATAGGTTAAATAAGCAAGGTGACAATATAGAGCCTTGATATACTCCTTTTCCTATTTGGAACTAGTCTGTTGTTCCATGTCCAGTTCTAACTGTTGCTTCCTGACCTGCATACAGGTTTCTCAAGAGGCAGGTCAGGTGGTCTGGTATTCCCATCTCTTTCAGAATTTTCCACAGTTTATTGTGATCCACACAGTCAAAAGCTTTGGCATAGTCAATAAAGCAGAAATAGATGTTTTTCTGGAACTCTCTTGCTTTTTCCATGATCCAGCAGATGTTGGCAATTTGATCTCTGGTTCCTCTGCCTTTTCCAAAACCAGCTTGAACATCTGGAAGTTCACGGGTCTCATATTGCTGAAGCCTGGCTTGGAGAATTTTGAGCAATACTTTACTAGCATGTGAGATGAGTGCAATTGTGTGGTAGTTTGAACATTCTCTGGCATTGCCTTCTTTGAGATTGCAATCAGATCAGATCAGTCGCTCAGTCGTGTCCGACTCTTTGCGACCCCATGAACTGCAGCACGCCAGGCCTCCCTATCCATCACCAGCTCTCGGAGGTCACCCAGACTCACATTCATCGAGTCAGTGATGCCATCCAGCCATCTCATCCTCTGTCGTCCCCTTCTCCTCCTGCCCTCAATCCCTCCCAGCATCAGAGTCTTCTCCAATGAGTCAACTCTTCGCATGAGGTGGCCAAAATACTGGAGTTTCAGCTTGAGCATCATTCCTTCCAAAGAAATCCCAGGTCTGATCTCCTTCAGAATGGACCGGTTGGATCTCCTTGCAGTCCAAGGGACTCTCAAGAGTCTTCTCCAACACCACAGTTCAAAAGCATCAATTCTTCAGTGCTCAGCCTTCTTCACAGTCCAGCTCTCACATCCATACATGACCACAGGAAAGACCATAGCCTTGACTAGGCGAACCTTTGTTGGCAAAGTGATGTCTCTGCTTTTGAATATGCTGTCTAGGTTGGCCATAACCTTCCTTCCAAGGAGTAAGCGTCTTTTAATTTCATGGCTGCAGTCACCATCTGCAGTGATTTTGGAGCCCAGAAAAATAAAGTCTGACACTGTTTCCACTGTTTCTCCATCTATTTCCCATGTAGTGATGGGACCAGATGCCATGATCTTCGTTTTCTGAATGTTGAGCTTTAAGCCAACCTTTTCACTCTCCACTTTCACTTTCATCAAGAGGCTTTTTAGTTCCTCTTCCCTTTCTGCCATAAGGGTGGTATCATCTGCATATCTGAGGTTATTGATATTTCTCCCAGCAATCTTGATTCCAGCTTGTGTTTCCTCCAGTCCAGCATTTCTCATGATGTACTCTGCATATAAGTTAAATAAACATGGTGACAATATACAGCCTTGACGTACTCCTTTTCCTATTTGGAACCAGTATAATCATGATGGTGTGATCACTGACCTAGAGCCAGACATCCTGGAATGTGAAGTCAAGTGGGCCTTAGAAAGCATCACTAGGAACAAAGCTAGTGGAGGTGACGGAATTCCAGTGGAGCTGTTCCAAATCCTGAAAGACGATGCTGTGAAAGTGCTGCACTCAATATGCCAGCAAATTTGGAAAACTCAGCAGTGGCCACAAGATTGGAAAAGGTCAGTTTTCATCCCAATCCCAAAGAAAGGCAATGCCAAAGAGTGCTCAAACTACCGCACAATTGCACTCATCTCACACGCTAGTAAAGTAATGCTCAAAATTCTCCAAGCCAGGCTTCAGCAATATGTGACCCGTGAACTTCCTGATGTTCAAGCTGGTTTTAGAAAAGGCAGAGGAACCAGAGATCAAATTGCCAACATCCGCTGGATCATGGAAAAAGCAAGAGAGTTCCAGAAAAACATCTATTTCTGCTTTATTGACTATGCCAAAGCCTTTGACTGTGTAGATCACAATAAACTGTGGAAAATTCTGAGAGAGATGGGAATACCAGACCACCTGATCTGCCTCTTGAGATTGCAATAGGAACATATATATATATATCAGTAATTGCTTTAAATGTAATAAAATTAAATGCTCCAACCAAAAGACACAAACTGGCTGAATGGATACCAAAATATGACCCAATTATATGCTGTCTACAAGAATTGCACTTCAGACCTAAAGACACATATACACTGAAAGTGAGAGAATGGAAAATATATTCCATGCAAATGGGAAGCAAAAGAAAGCTGGAGTAGCAATCCTCATATCAGATAAAATAGATCTTAAAGAATATTACAAGAGCTAAGGAGGGACACTATGATGAAGGGATAAATCTAAGAAGAAGACTCAACAATTGTAAATATCTATGCACCCAACATAGGAGCACCTCAATACATAAGAAAAACACTAACAGACACAGAAGGAGAAACTGACAGTACCACAATAATAGTAGGAGACTTTAACAGCCTGTCACACCAATGACAGGTCATCAAAACAGAAAATTAATAAGGAAACATGTCTTAAATGATACATTAGATGAGGTGGGTCTCATTGATATCTTTAGGAGATTCCATCCAAATGCAGAAGAATACACCTTCTTTTCAGGTGTATTACACGTTTCATGGAACATTCTCCAGAATCTTGGATCACATGTCAAACCCCAGTAAATTTAAGAAAATTGAATTGTATCAAGCATCTTCTCTGACCACAGCACTATGAGACTAGATAGCAATTACAAGGAAAAAAAAACTGTAAAAGACACAAACACATGAAGATTAAACAGTATGTTTCTAAATAACAGGTTACTGAAGAAATTTTTTAAAAAATTTAGAAACAACGACAATGAAAACATGACAACTCAAAGCTTATGGGATGCAGCAAAAACACTTCGAAGAAGGAAGTTTATTTATTTATTTATTTTATCAAGAATCTCTTTTATTGATTATCAGAAACATTACAAACATCTAATATGAACAAATTGTAACATGACAGTATTTAGTTTGAACAATTAATACATTTCAGATATAATATTATACATATTTCAATGTTATTCTCCCCAATCATCCCACCCTCTCCCGGTCCCAGAGTCCAAAAGTCTGGTCTATACATCAGTGTCTCTTTTGCTGTCTCGTAAATAGGGTTATTTTTACCATCTTTCTAAATTCCATATATATGCGTTAGTATACTGTATTTGTGTTTTTGTTTCTGGCTTACTTCACTCTGTATAATAGGCTCCAGTTCCATCCACCTCTTTAGAACTGATTCAAATGTATTCTTTTTAATGGCTGAGTAATACTCCATTGTGTATATGTACCACAGCTTGCTTATCCAGTCATCTGTGGATGGACATCTAGGTTGCTTCCACGTTCTGGCTATTGCAAACAGTGCTGCTATGAACATTGGGGTACACGTGTCTCTTTCAATTCTGGTTTTCTCAGTGTATATGCCCAGCAGTGGGATTGCTGGATCATAAGGCAGTTCTATGCCCAGTTTTTTGAGGAATCTCCAGACTGTTCTCCATAGTGGCTGTACCAGTTTGCATTCCCACCAACAGTGCAAGAGGGTTCCCTTCTCTCCGCACCCTCTCCAGCATTTATTGCTTGTGGACTAGAAGGAAGTTTATAGCAATACAATCCTACCTCAAGAAACAAGGAAAACATCAAATAGACAACCTAACTTTACACCTAAAACAACTGGAGAAAGAACAACAACAACAAAATCCCCAAATTAGTAGAAGGAAAGAAATCATAAGCACATGAAAAAGAAAGAAACAATAGTAAAGATTAATAAAACTAAAAGTTGGTTCATTGAGAAGAGAAACAAAATTCACAAACCTTTAGCCAGACTGATCCAGAAAAAAAAAAAAAAAAAGAATCAAATCAACAAAATTAGAAATGAAAAGGGAGAGGTTACTATGGACAATGCAGAAGTACAAAGGATTATAGGAGACTATTATGAACAACTATATGGCAATAAAATGGATATCTTGGAAGAAATGGACAGACTCTTAGAAAAGTTCAATCTTCCAAGACTGAACCAGGAAGAAATGGAAATTATGAACAACCCAATTACAAGCACTGAAATTGAAGCTGTGATCAAAAACCTCCCAAAAAACAAAATCCCAGGACCAGATGGCTTCACAGGAGAATTCTTTCAAACACTTAGAGAGGAGCTAATGACTATCCTTCTGAAATCTTTCAAAAATTGCAGAAGAAGGAACACTTCCAAACGCATTCTGTGAGGCCACCATCACCAAGATACCAAAAGCAGACAAAGACAATACACAAGAAAGAAAACTACAGGCTAATATCACTGATGAACATAGATGCAAAAATCCTCAACAAAATTTAAGCAATCAGATTTTAGCAACACATTAAAAAGCCCATATACCATAATCAAGTAGGGTTTATTCCAGGGATGCAAGGATTCTTCAATATATGCAAATCAATCAATGTGATACACCATATTAACAAACTGAAAGATGAAAACCATATGATAATCTTAATAGATGCAGAAAAAGCCTTTGACAAAATTCTGCAGCCATTTATGATGAAAACTCTTCAAAAATGAGCATAGAAGGAACTTACTTCAACACAGTAAAGGCCATACATGATATGCCTACAGCAAAGATTATTCTCAATGGTGAAAAACTGAAAGCATTCCCCCAAGATCAAAAACAAGACAAGGGTGTCCATTTTCCCCACTATTATTAAACATAGTTCTGGAAGTCCTAGCTATGGCAATCAGAGAAGGAAAAGAAATAAAAGGAATCTAGATGAGAAAAGAAGAAGTAAAGTTCTCACTGTTTGCAGGTGACATGATGCTATACAAAGAAATCCCTAAAGAGAGTATCAGAAAATTACTATAGCTAATCAGTGAATTTAGCATTGTTGCAGGATACAAAATCAATACATAGAAATCACTTGCATTTCTATATCCTAACAATGAAAAATCAGAAAGAGAAATTAAGGAATCAATCCTATTCACAATAGCAACAAAAAGAATAAAATATCTAGGAATAAACTTACCTAAGGAGACAAAAGAACTGTACACAGAAAATTATAAGACACTGATGAAAGAAATTAAAAATGACATAAACAGATGGAGAGATATCCATGTTCCTAGGTAGGAAGAATCAATATTGTGAAAGTGACTATATTACCAAATGCAATCTACAAATTCAGCGTGATCCTTATCAAATTAGGCATTTTTCACTGAACTAGAGTAAAAAATTCCACAATTCATAAGGAAACACAAAAGACCCCTAATAGCCAATGCAGTCTTGAGAAAGAAGAGTTGAACTGGAGGAAATCATGCTTCTTGACTTCAGATTATAGTACAAAACTACAGTCATCAAGACAGTATGGTACTGCACAAAAACAGAAATATAGACCAATGCAACAAGAGAGAAAACCCAGAAATAGACCCATGCACCTATGAGTACCTTATTTTTGACAAAGGAGGCAAGAATATACAATGGGGCAAAGACAGCCTCTTCAATAAATGGTGCTGGGAAAACTGGACAGCTACATGTAAAAGAATGAAATTAGAACACTTCCTAACACCATACACAAAAATAAACTCAAAATGGATTAAAGACCTAAATGTAATACCAGAAACTATAAAACTCTTAGAGAAAAACATAGACAGAACACTGGATGGCATAAATAAAAGCAAGATCCTCTTAGACTCACCTTCTAGAGTAATGGAAATAAAAACAAAAGTAAACAAGTGGGACCTGATTAAACTTAAAAGCTTTTTCACAGCAAAGGAAACTATAAGCAAGGTGAAAAGACAACCCTCAGAATGAGAGAAAATAATAGCAAATGAGACAACTGACAAAGTATTAATTTCCAAAATATACAAGCAACTCATACAACTCAATAGCAGAAAAGCAAACAACCCAATCGAAAAAATGGGGAAAAGCCCTAAACAGACATTAAGTCATACAGATGGCTAACAAACATTTGAAAAGATGTTCAACATCGCTCATTATTAGAGAAATGCAAGTCAAAACTACAGTGAGATATCACCTCACATGGATCAGAATGGCCATCATCAAAAAGTCTACAAACAATAAATGCTGAATAGGGTGTGGAGAAAAAGGAATGCTCTTGCACTGTTGATGGGAATGTAAATTGATACAGCCACTGTGTAAGACGGTATGGAGATTCATTAAAAAACTAGGAATATAACCACCATATGACCCAGCAATCCCACTCCTAGGCATATACCTTGAGGAAACCAAAATTGAAAAAGACACATGTATTCCATTGTTCATTGCAGCACTATTTACAATAGCTAGAACATGAAAGCAACCTAGATGTCCATCAACAGATGAATGGATAAAGAAGTTGTGGTACATATACACAATGGAATATTACTCAGCCATAAAAATAAATGTCTTTGAATCAGTTCTAATGAGGTGGAGGAATCTAGCGCTTATTATACAGAGTGAAGTAAGTCAGAAAGATAAAGATAAATATTGTATTTTAACACATGTATATGGAATCTAGAAAAATGGTACTGAAGAATTTGTTTGCAGGGCAGCAATGTAGAAACAGACATAGAGAATAGACTTATGGACATGGGGAGAGGGGAAGAGAGGGTGAGATGTATGGAAAGAGTAACATGGAAACTTACATTATCATATGTAAAATAGAGGGCCAATGGGAATTTGCTGTATGGCTCAGGAAACTCAGACAGGGGCTCTTTAGATTGATATCTAAAGGGGTGGGACAGGGAGGGAGATGGGAGGGAGGTTCAAAAGGGAGGGGACATATGTATACCTATGGCTTATTTATATTGAGGTTTGACAGAAAGCAACAAAATTCTATAAAGCAATTATCCTTCAATTAAAAAATAAATTAATTAATAAAAATAAATTAATGATCCAAAAAATAAATGTTAATCTCTTAAGAAAAGATATTTCTTCTTGGGGCTATTCATTTTCAAATTAAAAAAGTGAGTTTAAGAAAGATAAATAAATGTTTGAATATATAGTCATATTAATATATATGTTATATAGATGTATTGGAGAAGGCAATGGCACCCCACTCCAGTACTCTTGCCTGGAAAATCCCATGGACGGAGGAGCCTGGTAGGCTGTAGTCCATGGGGTTGCCAAGAGTCGGACATGACTGAGCGACTTCAGTTTCTCTTTTCACTTTCATGCATTGGAGAAGGAAATGGCAACCCACTCCAGTGTTCTTGCCTGGAGAATCCCAGGGACTGGGAGGCCTGGTGGGCTGCCGTCTGTGGGGTCACACAGAGTCGGACATGACTGAAGTGACTTAGCATAGCATAGCATAGCATATATAGATGTATACATTCATACTGGTATACTACAAATCATAGCAGTGGCAACATCAGCAATGGTCACTAAGTCATCCACTGTATTTCTTTGCTGAAAAGAAGTTGCTGTTCAGGGTATGTTTTCCAATCCTTTCTCCACTTCATGTTTAAGTCACTCAGTTACAGGAACTTTGAGGATTTCCTTTGTAAAAGCATCGCATAGACTGATATATTAGTATACAGAGATGTTCCAAGAGGTTCAACCTCAACTTTCTTTTACTCATTTTTATGTTGCTGTTTCTAGTCCTGCTTTATTTTTACTACCTTACAATCATTTGTAAGATGATCATTTCCTTTATATCAATCAAGAAAAACTATAAGGACATCCTAGTTGATTATCATTTTGCTTGTAATACCTGTGAAGTTGTGGTTTTTTCCTTTTAATACACTCTGCTTGCCCCTTAGTTGTGCTTTGTTATTTGGGTGTGTGATCTCATTATTGCTGACAATAATTAGTCAAATAATTTGTTCTTGTTGTACTTTAAAAATGAGCCTTATTTTGGAAATCTTTCAGTTCTTGACATTTGGAAATCCCTATAAGATTCAGTCGGAAAAGGCAATGACACCCCACTCCAGTACTCTTGCCTGGAAAATCCCACGGACGGAGGAGCCTGGTAGGCTGCAGTCCATGGGGTCGCTAAGAGTCGAACACGACTGATCGACTTCGCTTTCTCTTTTCACTTTCATGCATTGGAGAAGGAAATGGCAACCCACTCCAGTGTTCTTGCCTGGAGAATCCCAGGGACGGGGGAAGCCTGGTGGGCTGCCCTCTGTGGGGTCACACAGAGTCGGACACGACTGAAGTGACTTAGCATCGCATCGCATCGCATAACGTTCAGTGGTTGTGACTTAGGAGGTGGGATCTCAATCCTGCACAGATCTGTATCCCTTACTTTAGCAAATGTGGGAATGAGGTACTTAGTGAGACAGGTATTAAATGAAATCAAAACCTTGTGCTCTCAGGGTGAGGTCCTATTGAAAATGCAGTGTGTGTTATTCGAATTTTAGAGATCAAACCTGTGCTTTCCTGAAAAAATGTCTCTTCTGTTATATTCTATTAATAGAATATAACATGGTCTCCCATTTCAAATATTACTGCTTCTTGTATTGGATTTTAGCTCTATAATTTCTGTTCATGTTCACTATTTTAGCATTCCTTTTTCCTACATCAATGCTTATTGAAAGATTTTGAGATAGTTTTCAGCAGTGTGATTAAAGGGGGGAACCAAAGAAAAAACTGTGGGTCATACCAAATTTTTTTTTAAATGACCCTCTTGCAAAGCAGAAATAAGAATCCGTAGTCATATGTGTTAGTTTTCTAGATTTTTTCTTTCTCTGTATTTAAGTCATGAATTATGTTGGGATTCGATATTTAATTGAATTAATTATTGTACTTAAGTTCCATGTAAGATGGAATGAAACAATATAATTTTCAGAAAATATCTCTGTTTATAATGGAAGGTATTACCCTGCTGAATTAGTTTGAGTTGTTAGATTTTTTTATATTATTAATTTCTTGCCCATTCTGGAGGATCCTTTCAAAGCTTCTGGGTATTCAGAACTTGTGGCATCCATGTATATGTAGTTATAAGTTCTTTGTGAATATTGACGCAGTCACTGTATTATGATGACTAGGGTCCTCCTCTCTCTGTATTGGGTGGTGTATTCAGCAAGAGCTTCTTCTCTGTGCCTCCAGTTCTGACCGGATTCAGGCAGCACGGCCAGCCCCCTGAGTCCTGCCAGCCTGAACAGGAGGCTGCTCTATGTTGTTGTTAAATTTTGGTTGGCTCCACCACCCGCCTTGGCTTCTTGGCTCTTTTTTATTATTTAGGCAGAAAAGGCTTTACTCTATTTCCATCTGATTTAAATGCATAGGATGGTTTATGGTTATATTTGAATGATCAGAACTACCTAAAGTATACTCCTGTTTATTATAAGAATTCTCAAATACAAATATTTTACACCATTAAGAAAAAAATGAGTCCCCAAAATAACCTAATGTGATGTTATTATCCACATTTTTATAGAAAAGAAAGGCAGGATCAGTAAAAATAAGTAATTTGCTTATGGTCACATATCTAATGCACAGCATATATGAGAAATAGACTTTAAAGTCAGAAGACCTCGATTTGAATCCTGACTCCACCTCTTTTCATCAGGCAAATTAGTTACTAATCTGTGCTCAACATTCTCATTGATAGGATAGGAATGTTGGTCCTATCAACCTCAAAAAGTGTTCTGAAGATTAAATTAATTAATAAATGTTAAAGTTTCTAGAACAATTACTGGCATATAGTACACGCTCAATAACAACTAGTTATTATTATTGGTCACATGGATTCAGTATTGTTTTTAACTACTTTGAAAACACAAAACAAGTTACAGTGATTTCTCCTGCAGCTTATGGTACAATTTGTGAACTTTGAAAAAAATTCATTTGAAAAGAAACATTTATAAATGTATGGCATGACATTTGTAATGAATAAACAATAATTTCTAATTTGGCTAAAATCTAGTCCTCTACTACTGATTATCAGAAAAGTTTAGAAAAGCAGTATTGATTTCTTTTGTAGAATAGGCAAGAATTCCACAGTGACCCAAGGCACCAAATAATCACAAACCATTGCCCTGCAATGGCCAGAGCTGACTTGCTTTTTATTAGACATTGATCTTTGGCTTTTTCTGAATGCACCAGTGAGTTCAAGGTCTGGATATGTATGACTCATGCAAGCTCTGTGCCATTAAACTGCTTTATAGGAGAAAATGATTCTTCATGCATTGAGTCTGACACTTGACATTCTTTTTATAATTTGAAAATTGGCAGCTCAGAGTATATTTAAATGGAAAACACTACCATTTGTAACCATCATCCAGTTGATAGAAACAATGTTTTTGCCATTGAAATGACTGTACAAAACCCACTGTGACCTCAAACAATCATTGACCTAGACAATATTAATCTTTTGTATATAATGTTGTTAGCACATATTGTTTTCATAACATTTTTTATACCCAGCATTTATATTTGGTAACATTCTCAACAGTATAAAATTAAATGAATAAGTTAAATTATGCTGTTTAATTGCAGTCATGTGAGGGAAAAAGCAAGCAAATGCATATATTAAAAGCAAGAATTTTCTACTAATTACCATCACATTTGTGTATTTTACAATGATTTTAAGGCCTGACTGTGTCTCTAAATAATACAAAATTCAGTAGGGGTAAAATAATTAATTTGAGTAGCTGAGCAGATAAATTACCAAACGTTTTAGGTTTTTTTTTTTTTAGTTTACTTTAATACTTATTATGTTTTTATCATCTGTAAATCCTTGCTGCTTTTGACTGAAAATTTTCCCAAAGTTTTCTATTCTGTAACTGTAGTTTAATAGGACTACAATAGCTAACCTTTGGCAACCTTGGTTATTTTGATTATTGAATAATATTTAGGAGATTTTGAAATTAACTTCACACCTGGTATCATATTATCATTGGACATTAATTTTAAACTTGTAGGTAAATGTATGGCTTATTTGCATTATAGTACTTTATTTTCTTATCTAAATCTTGACATATAAATGTATGAATATAGTATTTTTTTCTGTTACTTTTTCTTTCTGTTACTTTTTAACTTTGACCTAAAATTACACTAAAAGCACCTAGGCCAGAATTATGTCCTTTGTACATGTTTTTGTCTTTGTGCTTGTGGTAGAGCTGTTTACTGATATCATTTTAATCCATAAAGTTTCTTTATTAGTGATAATCTGTTATACAAATGTGTTATAAATCTAGTCTTTATGATGTAAATAGCCAAAGGGATACTCAAATTCACTGTCAATTTTGAATTAAAGTTTTTGTCAATGTCTTTGAAAAGATATATAATGCACATAGAGCCTTCACATATTCTAGCTTTTAAACTAATGTAGAAGCAAACCTGACTTATGCTGGAATCAAAAGATGTAGGCTAAGTTTATGCTTTGTTTTCTAAGGATGAAATTTATGAGCACAGGGAGGGTTGAAGGAAACATTTTAAATAATGCCATTTTATTCAAAATTTTAAATTAGGAAGGAATGAACTACTCTTCAGTAATTCAAAATAAAGCATAAATCTTTCATGCAAATATTTTTATTCCTCATGTACGTTGGTTAACATAATTAATGGCAGATTAACTGAAAGAAGTGTGAAATGATGACAAACTAAAATACCTTATATGAGATAAAACAACATATATCCCCTTATTGCTCTTCTTACACCAACCATTTCATTTGAAATAGTCAGCCATCAATGATGACATCAGATCAGATCAGTCGCTCAGTCGTGTCTGACTCTTTGCAACCCCATGAATCGCAGCACACCAGGCCTCCCTGTCCATCACCAACTCCCGGAGGTCACTCAGACTCACATCCATCAAGTCAGTGATGCCATCCAGCCATCTCATCCTCTGTAGTCCCCTTCTCCTCTTGCCCCCAATCCCTCCCAGCATCAGACTCTTTTCCAATGAGTCAACTCTTTGCATGAGGTGGCCAAATACTGGAGTTTCAGCTTCAGCATCATTCCTTCCAAAGAAATCCCAGGGCTGATCTCCTTCAGAATGGATGGACTGGTTGGATCTTCTTGCAGTCCAAGGGACTCTCAGGAGTCTTCTCCAACACCACAGTTCAAAAGCATCAATTCTTCGGCGCTCAGCCTTCTTCACAGTCCAGCTCTCACATCCATACATGACCACAGGAAAAACCATAGCCTTGACTAGATGGACCTTTGTTGGCAAAGGAATGTCTCTGCTTTTGAATATGCTATCTAGGTTGGTCATAACTTTCCTTCCAAGGAGCAAGCGTCTTTTAATTTCATGGCTGCAGTCAACATCTGAAGTGATTTTGGAGCCCAGAAAAATAAAATCTGACACTGTTTCCACTGTTTCCCCATCTATTTCCCATGAAGTGATGGGACTGGATGCCATGATCTTTGTTTTCTGAATATTGAGCTTTAAGCCAACTTTTTTACCCTCCACTTTCACTTTCATCAAGAGGCTTTTGAGTTCCTCTTCATTTTCTGCTATAACGGTGGTGTCATCTGCATATCTGAGGTTATTGATATTTCTCCCGGCAATCCTGACTCTAGCTTGTGTTTCTTCCAGTCCAGCGTTTCTCATGATGTACTCTGCATATAAGTTAAGTAAACAGGGTGACAATATACAGCCTTGACGTACCCCTTTTCCTATTTGGAACCCGTCTGTTGTTCCATGTCCAGTTCTAACTGTTGCTTCCTGACCTGGTTCATAGTTGTGGCTAAATAATTGGTTATCTGAGAAGACCTATTATTTGAAGTATAGAGAAGATCATAAGATGTAGAAGTTACTTGTTTGTATTCTATTTCTTTACATTTCCTGAATTATTTTCTAATCATTTTGTGTATTAACTTCATCTTATACATTTACCTCATAGGTCATTTTGCTATTTACATTTCTAGTCCTTCATGACTTTGGTGGCTTCTCATTGTGTCTTTATTCTGCCAGTATTGATAAATGTGCAGAATATATGCCTGCTGTGGAACTGTATGTATTATGGAGTAAAAGATATTTGTTAATAGCTGCTAAAACCCATATCTAATTTATCATTCCCACTGTTAGAACCATACTCTATAATAAGACCAAGACTTTTGGTTTTAAAAATAATTACTATTATGTATTAATATTAGTAATAACTGTTGATTATGAATGTAGAAAGTTGGAGTTCTGCATAAATTCAATTTTACTGTTCTGAGTATAAGATATATCCTCAGATATGTATTAGGATGAAGATGCCATAAGGGAAATATGAGGATAATCACACAGTGACAACTTCCTTGTAGGGCTTATTTCCAGTTCAGAGAGACATAGTCGAAGATTATCAAGTGGAATTCACAGCAGGAGCTCAGTTCAGTTCAGTTCAGTTGCTCAGTCGTGTCCAACTCTTTGCAACCCCATGAATCACAGCACGCCAGGCCTCCCTGTCCATCACCATCTCCCGGAGTTCACTCAAACTCACGTCCATTGAGTCGTGATGCCCTCCAGCCATCTCATCCTCTGTCGTCCCCTTCTTCTCTTGCCCCCAATCTCTCCCAGCATCAGAGTCTTTTCCAATGAGTCAACTCTTCGCATGAGATGGCCAAAGAACTGGAGTTTCAGCTTTAGCATCATTCCTTCCAAAGAAATCCCAGGGCTGATCTCCTTCAGAATGGACTGGTTGGATCTCCTTGCAGTCCAAGGGACTCTCAAGAGTCTTCTCCAACACCACAGTTCAAAAGCATCAATTTTTTGGTGCTCAGCTTACTTCACAGTCCAACTCTCACATCCATACATGACCACTGGAAAAACCATAGCCTTGACTAGACGGATCTTTGTTGGCAAAGTAATGTCTCTGCTTTTCAATATGCTATCTAGGTTGGTCATAGCTTTCCTTCCAAGGATAAGCGTCTTTTAATTTCATGGCTGCAATCACCATCTGCAGTGATTTTTAAGCCCAAACAGTCTGACATGGTTTCCACTGTTTCCCCATCTATTTCCCATGAAATGATGGGACTGGATGCCATGATCTTCGTTTTCTGAATATTGAGCTTTAAGCCAACTTTTTCACTCTCCTCTTTCACTTTCATCAAGGGGCTTTTTAGTTCCTCTTCACTTTCGGCCATAAGGGTGGTGTCATATGCCTATTTGAGGTTATTGATATTTCTCCCGGCAATCTTGATTCCAGCTTGTGCTTCTTCCAGCCCAGCGTTTTTTGTGATATACTCTGCATATAAGTTAAATAAGCAGGGTGACAATATATAGCCTTGATGTACTCCTTTTCCTATTTGGAACCAGTCTGTTGTTCCATGTCCAGTTCTAACTGTTGCTTCCTGACCTGCATATAGGTTTCTCAAGAAGCAGGTCAGGTGGTCTGGTATTCCCATCTCTTTCAGAATTTTCCACAGTTTTTTTTGATCCACACAGTCAGAGGCTTTGGCATAGTCAATAAAGCATAAATAGATGTTTTTCTGGAACTCTCTTGCTTTTTCCATGATCCAGCAGATGTTGGCAATTTGATCTCTGGTTCCTCTGCCTTTTCTAAAACCAATCAATAATGTATATCATGTATACCATAGATGTACATAACATATGACATTGCCCTTTGAATCATAGTTCGGAAAACAACAGTGTTGGGTACTTTGTGATCTACTGGCTCAGTGAAGATATGATAAAAGTAATATCATTTTTTCTCAGTCCTTTTTAATTCATGTTTTGGGATCTAGTGCCTGCCTGGTGGACATTTTTGAGGACCATGGCAGCAGCTACTGGCTTTACAGTGGTCCTGAAGGGGACCAACAAAGTCACACACAGTTTCAGCAAACAACTTCTAGTAACAAAAATAACATTTAATATTTTGTTAATTTTTTTGAGTTAAGGACTGCTACATTATACAAATGATCATATATAATATCAATATAAACATAAAACAAATAGGCCTTATTATTCTCATTTTACAGAAGAAAATATGTATTATTATTAACTTGACAAAAGTTTTGTAGCTAGAAGTGGCAGAAACACGGTCAAGTCTATCTACTAACAAATCCAAAGACTTGGTTACTACTGCATTGCCTCCTGCCCAACCTGTCTTTACTTTGTTATTTTTTAATGAGTATTTGTCTAAGTCAGGCAAGAGATACATGCAAGTGTGCATTACCTTGATGTTTAGTTTGAGATATCCCTGGTGAAACTGATTCCTGTCTGTTCTGAAGTCTCGTTTCTGTGAAGTTCAATTATTTAGAATACAATAAGGACATATTTATTAAGTTCTGTGCTGGAGGCTTCTGTCTAAAGTCATTTTCAGACTTGGAAAAGTATTTTAAATTTTCTAAGATTTTGGAATATGATGAAGTATAATTTTTTGAGCAAAGCCTACACTATAATTTTCTTCACATGCATAAACTAAAGACATAAAAGATGCAGATAGAATGGAAATCAAAGAAACATCAGAGTAGAAAATCTAGAGGCAAGCAAAAATTCAACTCCAATAAATGAATGGCTGATCCATCAGTCCTTTTCTTTGAAGTTTTGATCTAAAAAAATAAAAACAAAAGAGAGACTGAGGGAGGAAAAACTTGCTTCTACAGGAGTAAAGCTAAATATAAGCTAGATAATTTCCTCCTTTTTAAATATCCCCAAGGAAGCCAGCTTCTGGATGGAGGATTTCTTTTAAGTTCTTAAATGAGAATAGAGGGAAATAATTTTAAAATAGATCAATACCAAAAAAGTGTCCCTAGATTTCTTGTGACACCTATCTGATCAGATGCTATGATTATCGATGAACTCCAGAGCAAACTCATTTGACATTTCCCTCAGAAATGTGGAGAGATGTTTAGAATTATTCAGAAACAGTCTCTTTAAAAATGGTGGGTCTGTCTTAGCTGTGTGAAAAATGTTAATCATGTTCATTTGAGGAAATTTACTAACATGATGCATATAAATGGAATTTAGTTTACTGAATTATGTAAATGCTTGAGATTGGCAGCATTTTATAAAGTATTTAAGGTTTTAACAAAAAAAGCAAAGGAAAGTTAGCTGTAGATATTCCATTTATTTCTTAAGTATTTACTGAGTTGCATGACTGGCAATATGAAAATGGCTTAAAAGAGGGAGTGACCCTAAAGTTTTGAAGAATCAATAGAGTTTTCTAGAAATATGAATCAGAATCCTAGGCAGAAGAAAGAACAGGGGAAAAAGGCAGAGAAATAATGAAGGATCCAGTCCATGAGGATCTTAAATCAGCTATAGTGTAATCACTTGAGTCTTTGTTAAAAATGAGGTTACAGTGTCTTGTCCCATGCCACATCAATCCTACTCAGTGATAGCAGAAGGCAAGAATTTATATTTTAATAGGCAAGCCTAGGTTGTTTTTTAAGTATTAAGAGTTGAAAATTGTTGATATAGATGGTAGAAACATCTGGACTCAGGCAACAATTTCACAATCTGTTTTACTCTTACAAAAAATATAATGATGGCTTTTGAATAGTGAGAGAAGTTTAATAATGAAGGAAAATGATCTGTTGAAAGACTGATACACTAATCTTACGGACCTTTCCCTTTTCAGTATGCTTTAATCAGATTTTAGTTCCTAAACTCTTGTCAAAGTTAACAAGAACCTTTAGCTTTCCAAAGTGCTAATTCTCAACCTACATCTCAGCAGCATTTGAAAAAATTGATTATCCACTCGAAACAGTGAATTTTCTTGGTGATAAGAAAGCTCCTGGTATTCATTTTCATTTTCCTGTAGGCCTGTCTTTCTAATTCTACTTTCCTGGATCCTCCAGAATCTTAACCTAATTTTTTTTCTTTCAATAATTATTCTTTGAAATAGTAGCTTTAAATATTCACATAATTAGACCCCAGATATGCATCTCCAGATCCTTTTTCTTTACACCTATATGTTCAACTATCTACTCAAAATATCTGCTTTAATGTTTAGATGGAGTTTCAAATATTTATATTTTATAGGAGATCCCTCTAGCTCCAAACTTGCTCCTTCTCTAGTCTTATTTATCTTGGGCAATGGTACCCCACTTCATCAGGCCAAATACCTAGTAATCATACTTCCGATCTTCCCTCCTTCCTTCCTTTATCTCTCTCTGTCTCTTTTTTTATATTTCACGATTGATCCATTGGCAGCCACACTGGCACTTTCCTTAAACTAGATCCTGAATCTTACATCTCACAAACTCCATTAACCCTTTCTTGTTCAAGCTGCTAGCATCACCTATTGCCTAGACAATAGCAATAGACTCCTACGTGATCTGCCTGCCTCTATTCTTGCCCCATATGGTAAATTTTTCATAGTGATCCTGAGCAACCTTTAAGAACATAAAAATGCCACCTGCCTGCTCAAAATCCCGTGGCTATCTTACTTAAAACCCAAAGACCTTACCAAGGCTCACAAGTGTCTTCTCTCTCTTCTGCCAATATATTCTATAATTATACTTTGTTTCTACTGCTTCAACTGTGGTAGACTTTCTCACTGTTTTGCACCAAGCTTGTTTTTCTTCAGAGATTAGCATCATGGCTTCCTCTTCTTGGGATGCTTTTCTCCCGCATACCAACATGTCTTTATTCCTCATTTTATCCTGATCTCTGTTCATATATAAGCTCTTTTGAATATCCTTTTATGAGCACCTTATTTAAACAGTTCTCTCTTCTCTATGTTACGTTACTTCCTTACCACACTTTATTTTTATCACAGCATTATCACATTTAAAATTGTATCAGATAGGTGTTAGCAGCTTATATATTTTGCTCTTCCACAGGGAATATAAACTTCTTAAAAACAAATACTTTATCTTGTTTACTTTTTCTTAAGCACCAGGTTCAAAAAAATCCAAGTAGTAGATAGAAAGCAGACAAAGAATATTTGTTAAATGAGTGAATCCTTTATATGTAAGATGGTGAAGGCTTAACAATGGTATTATGAATAAGGGTGGTGAGAAAAGAGAAAAGCACAATCCTGATTTGAAATTAAGTTGTAACTATTAATAACATTATGTCATACTATAATCTGGTAAGATAAATAACTAGAAAATACATGAAAAATGTCAGCATCTCTATTAGAAAAAAGATAATACAAAGGATAAAATTCTTAATTTATTCAAAAGAATGGGATGTCATCAACAAGTCTGGGTTTAAAGAGTCCTTTTTTCTGGCCACACCCCATGGCTTTTGGCCTCTTAGTTCCCCAAATAGGGATTGAATTCATGTTCCCTGCAGTGGAAGCGGAGTCTCAACCTCTAGATACCAGGAAAGTCCCTGAAGTTTTCTTAAAAGTAGGTTTGCTCTGGTAGAATAGGAGGAAAAAGAAGAAATGGGCAGAAATGAGTTGAACAAACACTCTAGGCATAGCCATTGACATTCAAAATCAAAAATATTGGGGAAAACTGCAGACAATTAATTAGGCTAAACCATAGGACTGGAAATTAGGGAAAATTGGAAAGTAGGAAACAAGGGTGGAAAATTATCACATCTCAGGTATTTGTAGCTTTGAATGCCATACCTAAATCATTGGGGATTAATTGAAGTAAAGGATGAAGGATATTAAAAGGGTTTTAAGCAGAGAGGAGAGTGTGTAGTGGATGTTTGTTTTTTTTTTGTCACTACAGAACTGACAAATTTGGATAGGTCCCAAATAGTATGCCTGGATTTTAACTCCGACCATGGTGGCTGAAATGGGACAGATTGTATCTCTTTTTGCGCCCTGGCAGCCAAGGCAAGGGCATATGACTTAGCCAATTGGATGCTTTGGTTGGGGATTTTAATTCCTGAGGAACAAACAGTATTCACAGTGGCAATGGAAGAATCAGCAGTTCAGGACTACGGTGGCTCAAGCCTGTGCATTGCAGCAATACCATGGAGTACTGAGCACAGCATTCTTAGTCCTTGGAGATCTCAAAGACCTTTTCATCTTTCTGTACTTTTTTGATAAGAAGCTGAATGTTGCAATTCTCAGAAGCCAGCAAAATCACAGATAGATACACAAGGGGGAGAATTAGAGAAGGAAATATTATGATGTCTGAAGATCAAAAGATAAGTTTTAAAGTTTTGTGAAACTTGCTGATAGTGAGAGATGGTATTAAATGGTATCTTAGTGGCTTTCACAGTTGAACTTCCTAAATTTGAGCAGCAAGTTTCATTGTGTATTTATGGTGGTCCACTCATATTTGACAAATGTATGTCAGATTAGACGAGTGTTGTTGCTGTTCAGTTGCTAAGTCATGTCCAACTCTTTGTGACATCATGAACTGTAGCATGCCAATTTTCTCTGTCCACTACTCCTTGTTCAAAGTCAAGTCCATTGAATTGATGATACTATTTAACCATCTCATCCTCTGCCACCCTCTTCTCCTTTTGCCTTCAATGTTTCCCAGCATAAGGGTCTTTTCCAATGAGTTGGCTCTTTGCATCAGGTGGCCAAAGTATTGGATTTTCAGCTTCAGCATCAGTCCTTTCAATGAATATTCAGGGTTGATTTCCTTTAGGATGAACTGGTTGGATCTCCTTGCAGTCCAAGGGACTCTCAAGAGTCTTCCTCATCCAGCACCACAAATCAAAAATGTCAATTATTTGGCTCTCAGCCTTCTTCATGCTCCAACTCTCATATCTATACATGACTACTGGAAAAACCATGACTTTGACTATGAGGATCTTTGTTGGCAAAGTGATGTCTCTGCATTTTAATACACTGTCTAGGTTCATCATAGCTTTCCTTCCAAGTAGCAAGTGTCTCTTAATTTCACGGCTGCAGTCACCTGACCATCCATGGTGATTTTGGACATCTTTAATGTCTACTATTTGAAAACAATTTAATAAGCATCAGTGGAAAATTATTTTTTGGCAAGAATAGAGATGTGATGCTTTTAATATACAAACTCTGAAAAAGTGTGACATTTTATGTTTTGAACATGTTTATGTATTAATTGTAGCTAAACTAATTGCAAGCTTTCATTAAAAGAGACTAATAACATTTAGACATAGATTCTAGAGGTAAACAAAACTGAAATTTCAATTCAGTTGTTGGAAGTGAAGGCATATTATTATTTTCATACAAAAAGATAGTGTGTAAGAAGCAGTTGTCTTCTATATAAATTGACTGTATTTGTGATTTAGCAGAATCAGTTACTTTACAACAGATTCTGAATACAGTTAACATTTGAAGTTTGCATTTGTGCTCAGTCGCTTCAGTCATGACCAACTCTTTCTGACCCTATGGACTGTAGCACACCAGGCTCCTCTGCCCCATGGGATTGATTCTCCAGGCAACAATACTGAAGTGGGTTGCTAAGACCCACACCAGGGGATCTTTCTGATCCAGGGATCGAACGCCCGTCTCTTATGGATTCTTTACCATCTGAGCCACCAGGGAAGCCCTTTAAGCACTGTGATCTCAAAATTTTACTAAAGGTCACTTATGAATCACTCAGGGCTTTAGTAGAAACATAGACAATGTGCTTACTAATGATTTTGTTTGCATTAAAGAAAGATTCTTCAAGGCAGGCTTCATGAAAGGGTCTAACCATGACCTTAAGAGGTTTTTCACAAAATACAGGGACTGTGGAAAATTCAACATCTTCTAAGGAAGCTCATTAAGCAAATGGCTGATACAGCACATGGCGATAGGACTTACTAGTAGGCACTGGAGAATCAAGCTGAAAGTGTGATAGTGGAACACGTTACAAATAATTAAATATGGATCCTTCTTAATCAATAATGAGGGCATAATTACTTTTCTCAAGGTTAGTTAGGCAGGGTTATTTAAGAGGACAGAAGCCAGAGTGAAGGAAATCAAGAAGACAAACTAGAGAATCATGCATTTTGGAGCTGAGGAGGCTGTTAGGAGCTTTGGCACACTTGAAAAACTGTACTGCAGTTTTATCAGTAGGCTCCTTAGGGAACTATTAGACAAGGTCAGGAAAGCCTATAAAAACTGGTGGGTACAGTTAAACAGTGGCTCCCTCCTTCACCAAGTTGCTCAATAATAGCTGCCACGTTTTCATGTCTTTGAACAAAACATCTTACATGAGCATCTCCTTAAAGTGTTTGTGCAATTCTGCCTTTTAAAGATGTCATCATTCCTCTGTGAAAACTATCAGTGATGGATTAATGAATGTTTTCCTGTAGTGATGAACCCAAACTGTTCCAACCACTGCCTGTTAATCATGAGGGAAAGAAATATGTACTTAAGCATATGTAGGTGTTGTAAATATGTTTTAGCCCAAACCTGACCCCTGTGAAGGAGGACTAATGAAGAGAAAGAGCGTAACAGCTTAGTCCCATCGTTTGTGGGCTAACATTCCTGGAAATGTTGCTAAATATTATATCTTTTCTCTGTCTCTTTCTTTTCCTCTCTCTATCCCCAAATACTTATTGAGTAACTTCTTTGAGCAAAGCAATGAATATAGGAGATAAATTAACTTTAAAGACATAGATGGTAATGATGTTGATAGGGCTGCTTGTGAGGGTCTTCCAGGTATCACCAAACGTCTAAGAAGGCTCCTGGTTATATAGCAAAATATGACTGGAGCTCTTAGTAATGTGGTAATGTAAGACTATCTACATTATTGACTGAGATGGAATAGTCTATGAAGGGATATCAAATCTATTCCAGGAACAAATAATGTGATTTTGTATATTTGTAAAAATAATACTTCCCTGAAACATTTTTCCCAAACATATTTGATGAAAGTTCCGACTTCAGAGAGTTTTTTTCCCCAGGGAATTTACAGTATTCTTAAAATAGTCTAAAATCCTAACAAATATATCCCTTAAAAACTTGCCTTTTTACTTTTACTTCCAAAACTTTAATATGCTCTTTTAAGAGATAAGAAAATAAACATTGTTTTTATAAAAATAAATAGTATATCAAATTTAGTAACTACCATGAAATGGTCAAATTTTGATCTGAGATAATATGTATATATAAAACCTTTGAAAATAAATTAAATTATCTAAATCTTGAGAAAGGAAAGTCTCTTGGGTATTATTTATATACTTTATGTATATTTTTAAATAAAGCACTAACATCAAAAATTTTTTTCCCACTGGATATTTTCAAAGCTTGTTATATTTAACTTTTTTTAATTAAAAAAACTAGTTTTTCACAGGACTAGAGAGGCGAGCAGTTTTTAACAATGATATATTTTATAATGTGTTTATTAACTGTGTATTTACATAGGTTATTTGAAAAGGCCATTCCAACCTTAACCTTTACTCAGTTCAGTTCAGTCGCTCAGTTGTGTCCAACTCTTTGTGACCCCATGAATCACAGCACGCCAGGCCTCCCGGTCCATCACCAACATCCGAGTTCACTTAAACTCATGTCCATCGAGTCGGTGATGGCATCCAGCCATCTCATCCTCTGTCATCCCCTTCTCCTCCTGCCCCCAATCCCTCCCAGCATCAGAGTCTTCTCCAATGAGTCAACTCTTCACATGAAGTGGCCACAGTACTGGAGTTTCAGCTTTAGCATCATTCCTTCCAAAGAACACCCAGGACTGATCTCCTTTAGAGTGGACTGGCTGGATCTCCTTGCAGTCCAAGGGACTCTCAAGAGTCTTCTCCAACACCACAGTTCAAAAGCATCAATTCTTCGGCGCTCAGCTTTCTTCACAGTCCAACTCTCACATCTGTACATGACCACTGGAAAAACCATAGCCTTGACTAGATGGACCTTTGTTGGCAAAGTAATGTCTCTGCTTTTGTATATGCTATCTAGGTTGGTCATAACTTTCCTTCCAAGGAGTAAGCGTCTTTTAATTTCATGGCTGCAGTCACCATCTGTAGTGATTTTGGAGCCCAGAAAAATAAAGTCTGACACTGTTTCCACTGTTTCCCCATCTATTTCCCATGTAGTGATGGGACCAGATGCCATGATCATAGTTTCTGAATGTTGCGCTGTAAGCCAACTTTTTCACTCTCCTCTTTCACTTTCATCAAGAGGCTTTTTATTCCTCTTCATTTTCTGCCATAAGGGTGGTGTCATCTGCATATCTGAGGTTATTGATATTTCTCCCAGCAATCTTGATTCCAGCTTGTGCTTCTTCCAGCCCAGCGTTTCTCATGATGTACTCTCCATATAAGTTAAATAAGCAATTATTTAACTTTAAATAATTTAAATAAGCAATTATTTAACTGACAATATACAGCCTTGACATAGTCCTTCTCCTATTTGGAACCAGTCTGTTGTTCCATGTCCAGTTCTAACTGTTATTAACCTTTACTAGCAGATCTCTATTCCATTGTTTTTCAGTTATCTAGCGGAGACCTTAGGGATGATGGGTCCCATACTTAGCCTAGGGTTGGGAATTTGGTCAATGAGTGGTATATACAGAAAGACAGAAGCAGAGAGGAGAGGGAGAGAGGTTGTAGGGAACTGGCTCACGCAATTGCAGCATGGTAAATTTGACATTTGTAGGTCAGGTTAGCAGGCTAGACCCTCAGGCAGGAGATGATGCTGCAGTCTGGAGTAAGGTTTTGTTTTCAGGGAAACCTATTTTTGCTCTTATGGCCCTCAGCTAATTGGGTGAGGCACACCCCCATTATCAAAGGTAATCTCCTTTGCCTGAAGGATTATAAATCATTAGCCACATTGCAGATATTATCCACATCTACAAAACACCTCCACAGCCACACCTAAATTAATGTTTGATTTAAAAACTTAGTATTAGAGCTTAGACAAGTTAACTCATAAAACTGGCCATCATAGTACTCCTTGATATTTCAAGAAGGGGATAAAAATCTAGGTCTGGGGTCTGGTGGATAGCATCCTAATGAGTCCCTAGTGTGGAAATCAAGGTAGTTCCTCATGTTTCCCGAACTAAGGGTATTTACACATGCAGAGGCCCTCAACTGAGGAAGGGTTGAATCCCTTTGCAGAAAGATCCTATAACTTAGCCATGTGTATATTGTAACTGTTCCTCCAGTACCTCACCAGAAAGGTCGTTTATTAATGTGACAATTTAAGTAAATAGCCAGATATTCCAGGATGTGGTGGAAACATGGTTCTGAAGTGATGCTAATGTCTAGGGATTCAAAACTTCACCATAGTCCGTTGTAGATTATGGTCTTATGGAGATAAATGGAATTTTGACCCAGGATTATTGTATTATAAAATAAGTCTAGCAGACCCACAGATATCCTGTCATTGCTTATCTAATTCCTTATGCATATTAGAATAGACAGTTTAGCAACAGGATCTCCACATTGCTTCTCTGACCAATGAAGTAATGATTATAATGGAAGGAAGAGCCAAGTACCTAGAGTTGCCTCCTCTTACAAATTTACCCGTTTAGTGAACCAATATTAATCCTGTTTTCCAGGGAGTGGGGAATTTTAGAGGTGAGTTTCACTATAAAAACTTTGAAGACACAGAGCTGGTGATTCCTATTCTATCACCTCTGAATGTATCTGACTGATCTAAGAAAAAAATAGATGAGATTTTGAGAAAGACTGTTGATAATCACAGGACTTTCCTGGTGGCTCAGATGGTAAAGTGTCTGTCTACAATGTGGGAGACCTGGGTTCAATCCCTGGGTCGGGAAGATCCCCTGGAGAAGGAAATGGCAATCCACTCCAGTACTATTCCCTAGAAAATCCCATGGACAGATGGTGATAACAATCTCAATTCTAAGGTATTATCTTTTGGAGAAAATCAACTCAATTCCTGACACCTAGTATGTAAGATTGACTTGGCAGACACTCAGTTTCTTTTAAAAAACAATAGCAGTCATTTGCCCTCATCTAGCAGTGGCAGCAGTATCCTGAAATCAGTCATAATAGAGTCTGCAGTAATCCTGATGATCCTAATAATCCAAAAAACATCACACTAGTCTTTATGTTAATGGAGTTATGCTCATGAGACCTGGGCATCAGAAATTAGTAAGTATCCTAGGTACCTTAGACACATGTTTGGCAGGGGTTAAAAATAAACTCCAGGAAAATTCAGGATGTATCTGTCAGGGGGGGTCTCCAAAACAACAGAACCAAAAGGATACCTATCCAGAAGAAAGAGATTTGTTTTAAGGAACTGGCTCACCTGTATGCCTGGTCATTTTTTGTTGATTCCGTTAAGTCTATCCCTTTAAATATTGTTTCAATGAAGTATTTTTGGTTGAACGATCTGAGTGGAAATCTGTTTCTTGCAAGACTAAGATCCAGAGAGTATGTCTTTCTTTCTTTCTATGTGTCACCTACTGATTATCTACCTATCTTTGTCTCATCCTAACCTAATATTGAAATGGATATTTGTAAGACAGTCAATGAATAATTGTTGACTGATAATTATCATAACAACTACCATGTATTAAGCTTGAATTATCCAGCAGAAACTATGCCAGGCATTAAACATTTATTTCAGTTTAGTCCTATGTTAACCCTAAAAGGGTTAACAAGAGAAGAGACTTGAGTAAAGTGAAAAAAACTAAGTAGTGGCATAGGAATTTTTGCCTAGATCTGTTTGTAATAATGTGTCACCATGCATAATAAGAGTCCATCATTTTCTCGTTACTAATTTTGAGTTGCTTCTGCTGCTGCTAAGTTGCTTCAGTCGTGTCCGACTCTGTGAGACCCCATAGACAGCAGCCCACCAGGCTCCCCAGTCCCTGGGATTCTCCAGGCAAGAATACTGGAATGGGGTGCCATTGCCTTCTCCAATTTTGAGTTAGGTATTGTAAATAAGGGGCTTCTTTAATGGCTCAGACAGTAAAGAATCCGCCTGTAATTTGAGAGAGCCGGATTCAATCCATTGGTCAGGAAGAGCCCCTGGATAAGGGAATGGCTACTTATTCCAGTATTCTTGCCTATAGAATTCCATGGACAGAGGAGCCTGGTGGGCTACAGTCCATGGGGGTCTCAAAGAGTTGGACATGACCGAGCAAATAACACTAACTGCTATTGTAAACAAACAAAAAAATTCCACTCTTTTCTGCATGATATACTCAGCAAGTATGCAAGAAAGTCTGATTCCATTGTTTTTGAACACAAAATACTTGGCCCTCAATTTGCCACACAATGTAGGTGATGCACAGAATTTGACATATTGTCTCCAAATTATCACCACTGATTCACTGAAATTGAACAGGTAGCATTTAGAGCCACTTCATTAGTATACCTACTTCACAAAAGGAATTTTCCTATATTGGAAGAAATGGATCATACCTACTTCTTGTGAGCTCTTAGAATTTTTTAATATCACCGCTAAAAATAGAGAAAAAACCAATGTGATTTTAAAGACATAAGATATTATTGGAATCCCACCATCTGGCTCTACAAATTCTGAAAAAGAATAAGACCTATTTTTTCTGGTTTAATGTGGGAAAATAGTGTCATGATTCCAAAGTGTTTCCAGGGTCCTTCTGTTGACTATTATGTTCATTTGTAATACAGTAATAATTGTTAGGTATACAGAGTCTTAAAAGCTATCCCATAACTACTGTCTCATCACATGATGCAATAGGTGATCATGAGTAGAAATGGAATAAAATCACCAAGCCACCATCTCATTTCCTAAGGAGTCATATGACCTTGTAGAGATCTGGACCATGTCTTTAGTTTCTTGGACCTGAGCAGAGGATCAAATGGGGGAAGTGACAATAAAATGTTCGTTGTTTCCAGAAGACCTGGATACTTGTTTCAACCAGGGTGGTAGATTAAATTACGTCCTGAAGGATATGAATGACGTTTACATAAGAAGCTGCAGAACAGTCAATTTGATTTGAGTACCCCACAGTCAGCAAGCCTCTTTAATCAGAGGACCCATTAATGAACAACTAGCTTTGTGTTACTTCATTTAAATTTAAATTCTACCTTTCTGTTCTTCCATTTCATCAATATATAATCTTGCCACTTTATTTTTAAGCAAGAAGTTGTATTACCGTGAGCAGTTTCTTTGAGCAAAAGTTTGAATTCAGCATTTTTTCCCTAAGATTTACTACATTGTGATTTCCATTAATATAAAAAACAAGAATTTACAGATTTATGTCAATGCATATGGGGGTAAAGTGGCTTGTTCCAAGTTAGAGAGCAACTCAGAAACAAAATCAAGTAAACTGCAGAAAGTAAGGAAATGTTCAAAAGGATGGGGGCATGTTAAAGAAATGTGGGAGACAGTGTGAAATACTCCCCAGGGCTGGAATAATTTAAGCAACTAAATAAAAAACATAGTATTATATTATACCGCACAATAGAAAATGAATATCCATAAAATGAATATCTATAATAATTCTAACAAGATCAGATCAGATCAGTCGCTCAGTCGTGTCCGACTCTTTGCGACCCCATGAACTGCAGCACGCCAGGCCTCCCTGTCCATCACCAGCTCCCGGAGGTCACCCAGACTCACACCCATCAAGTCAGTGATGCCATCCAGCCATCTCATCCTCTGTCGTCCCCTTCTCCTCCTGCCCTCAATCCCTCCCAGCATGAGAGTCTTATCCAATGAGTCAACTCTTCGCATGAGGTGGCCAAAATACTGGAGTTTCAGCTTTAGCATCATTCCTTCTAAAGAAATTCCAGGATTGATCTCCTTCAGAATGGACTGGTTGGATCTTCTTGCAGTCCAAGGGACTCTCAAGAGTCTTCTCCAACACCACAGTTCAAAAGCATCAATTCTTCGGCGCTCAGCCTTCTTCACAGTCCAACTCTCACATCCATACATGACCACAGGAAAGACCATAGCCTTGACTAGGCGAACCTTTGTTGGTAAAGTAATGTCTCTGCTTTTGAATATGCTATCTAGGTTGGTCATAACTTTCCTTCCAAGGAGTAAGCGTCTTTTAATTCTAACAAAGGGTTAAACAAATAACTAAATGAGGAAGAACGTACAGATTTCCTATACAGAAGAATTCCAAACAATTTATGTACCTTTATTACCCACACTGTCCAGGAGATAGAATTAAATTAGAAAAAAATTATTTATTTATTTTAATTGGAGGCTAATTACTTTACAATACTGTAGTGGTTTTTGCCATACACTGACATGGATAAGCCATGGGTGTACATGTGTTCCACATCCTGAACAACCCTCCCATCTCCCTCCCCATCCCATCTCTCAGGATCATCCCAGTGCACCTGCCCCGAACACCCTGTCTCATGCATCGAACCTGGACTTGCGATCTATTTCACATATATATTCTCTCAAATCATCCCATCCTTGCCTTCTCCCACAGAGCCCAAAAGTCTGCTTTTTACATCTGTGTCTCTTTTGCTGCCTCATATATAGGGTCACTGTTACCATCTTTCTAAATTCCGTATATATGCGTCATTATACTGCATTGGTGTTTTTCTTTCTGACTTACTTCACTCTGTATAGTAGGCTCCAGTTTCATCCACCTCATTAGAACTGATTCAAATGGATTCTTTTTAATAAGTGAGTAATATTTCATCATTTATATGTACCACAGCTTTCTTATCCAGTCATCTGCCGATGGGCATCTAGGTTGCTTCCATGCCCAAGCTATTGTAAACAATGCTGTGATGAACATTGGGGTACACACATCTCTTTCAATTCTGGTTTCCTTGGTGTGTATGCCCAGCAGTGGGATTGCTGGGTTGTATGGGAGTTCTATTTCCAGTTTTTTAAGGAATCTCCACACTGTTCTATATAGTGGCTGTACTAGTTTGCATTCCCACCAACAGTGTAAGAGGGTTCCCTTTTCTCCACACACTCTGCAGCATTTACTATTTGTAGACTTTTTGATAGCAGCCATTCTGACTGGTGTGAAAAGGTACCTCATTGTGGTTTTGATTTGCATTTGTCTTATAATGAGTGATGTTGAGCATCTTTTTATGTGTTTGTTAGCCATCTGTATGTCTTCTTTTAAGAAATGTCTGTTTAATTCTTTGGCCCATTTTTTTTATTGTGTCATTTATTTTTTTCTGGAATTGAGCTGCAGGAGCTGTTTGTATATTTTTGAGATTGATTCTTCATCAGTTGCTTCATTTGCTATTATTTTCTCCCATTCTGAAGGCTGTTTTTTCACCTTGCTTATAGTTTCCTTCTTCATTGTGCAAAAGCTTTTAAGTTTAATTTGGCCGCATTTGTTTATTTTTGCTTTTATTTCCATTACTCTGAGAGGTGGGTCATAGAGGATCCTGATGTGATTTATGTCAGAGAGTGTTTTGCCTATGTTTTCATCTTGAAGTTTTATAGTGTCTGGTCTTACATTTAGGTCTTTAATCCATTTTGAGTTTATTTTTGTGTATGGTGTTAGAAAATGCTCTTGTTTCGTTTTTTTACAAGTGGTTGACCAGTTTTCCTAGCACCACTTGTTAAACAGATTGTCTTTTCTCCATTGTATATTCTTGCCTCCTTTGTCAAAGATAAGGTGTCCATAGGTGTGTGGATTTATCTCTGGGCTTTCTATTTTGTTCCATTAATCTATATTTCTGTCTGTGTGCCAGTACCATACTGTCTTGATGACTGTAGTTTTGTAGTATAGTCTGAAGTCAAGCAGGTTGATTCCTCCAGTTTCATTCTTCTTTCTCAAGATTGCTTTGGCTATTCGAGGTTTTTTGTATTTCCATACAAATTGTGAAGCTATTTGTTCTAGTTCTCTGAAAAATACCACTGATAGCTTGATAGGGATTGCATTGAATCTATAGATTGCTTTGGGTAGTATACTCATTTTCACTATATTGATTCTTCTGATCCTTGAACATGATATATTTCTCCATCTATTAGTGTCATCTTTGATTTCTTTCATCATTGTTTTATCATTTTCTGTATATGCTGGTGCTGCTAAGTCACGTCAGTCGTGTCTAACTCTGTGTGACCCCATAGACAGTACCCAACAGGCTCCTCTGTCCCTGGGATTCTCCAGGCAAGAATACTAGAGTGGGTTGCCATTTTCTTCTCCAGTGCATGAAAGTGAAAAATGAAAGTGAAGTCGCTTAGTCATGTCCGACTCTTAGCGACCCTATGGACTGCAGCCCACCATGCTCCTCCATCCGTGGGATTGTCCAGGCAAGAGTACTGGAGTGAGTTGCCATTGCCTTCTCCTTTCTTTATATAGGTCTCTTGTTTCTCTAGGTAGATTTATTCCTAAGTATTTTATTCTTTTCATTGCAATGGTGAATGTAATTGTTTCCTTAATTTCTCTTTCTGTTTTCTCATTGTTAGTGTATAGGAATGCAAGGGATTTCTATGTATTAATTTTATATCCTGCAACTTTACTATATTCATTGATTTATTAGCTCTAGTAGTTTTCTGGTAGTGTCTATAGGGTTTTCTAAGTAGAGGATCATGTCATCTGCAAACAATGAGAGTTACTTCTTTTCCAATCTGGATTCCTTTTATTTCTTTTTCTTCTCTATTTGCTGTGGCTAAAACTTCCAAAACTATGTTGAATAGTACTGGTAAGAGTGGGCACCTTTGTCTTGTTTCTGACTTTAGGGGAAATGCTTTTAGTTTTTCACCATTGAGGTAATGTTTGCTGTGGGCTTATCATATATGGCTTTTATTATGTTGAGTTATGTTCCTTCTATGCCTGCTTTCTGGAGGGATTTTATCATAAATGGATGTTGAATTTGGTCAAAGGCTTTCTCTGCATCTATTGAGATAATCATGTGCTTTTAATCTTTCAATTTGTTAATGTGGTGTATCACATTGATTGATATGCAAATATTGAAGAATCCTGCATCCCTGGGATAAAGCCCACTTGGTCATGGTGTATGATCTTTTTAATATGTTGTTGGATTCTGTTTGCTAGAATTTTGCTAAGGATATTTGCATCTATGTTCATCAGTGATATTGGGCTATAGTTTTCTTTTTTTGTGGCATCTTTGTCAGGTTTTGGTATTAGGGTGATGGTGGCCTCATAGAATGAGTTTGGAAGTTTACCTTCCTCTGCAATTTTTTGGAAGAGTTTGATTAGGATAAGTGTTAGCTCTTCTCTAAATTTTTGGTAGAATTCAGCTGTGAAGCCATCTGGTCCTGAGCTTTTGTTTGTTGGAAGATTTTTGATTACAGTTTCAATTTCCATGCTTGTGATGGGTCTGTTAAGATTGTCTATTTCTTCCTGGTTCAGTTTTGGAAGGTTATACTTTTCTAAGAGTTTGTCCATTTCTTCCAAGTTGTCCATTTTACAGGCATTTGGTTGCTGATAGTAGTGTCTTATGATCCTTTGTATTTCTGTGTTTTCTGTTGTGATTTCTCCATTTTCATTTCTAATTTTGTTTTGATTTTTCTCCTTTTTTTTTTCTTGATGAGTCTGGCTAATGGTTTGTCTATTTTATTTATCTTCTCAAAGAACCAGCTTTTAGTTTTTTCTTTTTAATTTCTTCTATAGTCTCCTTTGTTTCTTTTTCATTTATTTCTGCCCTAATTTTTATGATTTCCTTCCTTATGCTAACCCTGGGGTTCTTGACTTCTTCTTTTTCTAGTTGCTTTAGGTGTAAAGTTAGGTAATTTATTTGATTTTTCTCTTGTTTCTTGAGGTAAGCCTGTATTGCTATGAACTTTCCCCTTACTACTGCTTTTACTGAATCCCACAGGTTTTGGGTTGTCGTGTTTTTGTTTCCATTTGTTTCTGTGCATATTTTAATTTCTTTTTGATTTCTTCTGTAATTTGTTGGTTATTTTGAAGCATGTTGTTTAGCCTCCATATGTTTGTATTTTTAATAGTTATTTCGCTATTGTTGACATCTAATCTTACTGTGTTGTGATCTGAAAAGACGCTTGAAATGATTTCAATTTTTTTGAATTTACCAAGGCTAGATTTATGGCCCAGAATGTGATCTATCCTGGAGAAATTCCGTGTGCACTTGAGAAAACGGTGAAATGCATTGTTTTAGGGTGAAATGTCCTATAGATATGAATTAGGTCTAACTGGTCCATCGTACCATTTAGAACTTGTGCTTCCTTGCTAGTTTTCTGTTTAGTTGAAATATCCATAGGTGTGAGTGAGGTATTAAAGTTTCCCACTATTATTGTGTTACTGTTAATTTCCCCTTTCATACTTGTTAGCATTTGCCTTATGTATTGTGGTGCTCCTATGTTGGGTGCATGTATATTTATAATTGTTATATCTTCTTCTTGGATTGATCTTTTGATCATTATGTAGTGTCCTTCTTTGTCTCTTTTCACAGCTTTTATTTCAAAATCTCTTTTATCTGGTGACTTACCTCCTGGCTCAGATGGTAAAGTGTCTGCTTACAATGTGCGAGACTGGGCTTGGGAAGATCTCCTGGAGAAGGAAATGGCAACCTACTCCAGTATTCTTGCCTGGAAAATCCAATGGATGGAGAGCCTGATAGACTACAGTCCATGGGATTGCAAAGAGTTGGACACGACTGAGTGACTTCACTTTCACTTTATCTGGTATGAATATTGCTACTCCTGCTTTCTTTTGGTCTCCATTTGTGTGAAATATCTTTTTCCAGCCCTTCACTTTCAGTCCGTATGTGTCCCTTGTTTTGAGGTGGGTCTCTTGTAGACAGCATATATAAGGGTCTTGTTTTTTTATCCATTCAGCCAATATTTGTCTATTGGTTGGTACACTCATCTCACATGCTAGTAAAGTAATGTTCAAAATTCTCCAAGCCAGGCTTCAGCAATACGTGAAACGTGAACTTCCTGATGTTCAAGCTGGTTTTAGAAAAGGCAGAGGAACCAGAGATTAAATTGCCAACATCCGCTGGATCATGGAAAAAGCAAGAGAGTTCCAGAAAAACATCTATTTCTGCTTTATTGACTATGCCAAAGACTTTGACTGTGTGGATCTCAATAAACTGTGGAAAATTCTGAAAGAGATGGGAATACCAGACCACCTGACCTGCCGCTTGAGAAATGTGTATGCAGGTCAGGAAGCAACAGTTAGAACTGGTCATGGAACAACAGACTGGTTCCAAATAGGAAAAGGAGTACATCAAGGCTGTATATTATCACCCTGCTTGTTTAACTTATATGCAGAGTACATCATGAGAAATGCTGAACTGGAAGAAACACAAGCTGGAATCAAGATTGCCGGGAGAAATATCAATAACCTCAAATATGCAGATGACACCACCCTTATGGCAGAAAGTGAAGAGGAACTCAAAAGCCTCTTGATGAAAGTGAAAGTGGAGTGAAAAAGTTGGCTTAAAGCTCAACATTCAGAAAATGAAGATCATGGCATCTGGTCCCATCACTTTATGGGAAATAGATGGGGAAACAGTGGAAACAGTGTCAGACTTTACTTTTTGGGCTCCAAAATCACTGCAGATGGTGACTGCAGCCATGAAATTAAAAGACGCTTACTCCTTGGAAGGAAAGTTATGTCCAACCTAAATAGCATATTCAAAAGCAGAGACATTCCTTTGCCAACAAAGGTCTGTCTAGTCAAGGCTATGGTTTTTCCTGTGGTCATGTATGTATGTGAGAGTTGGACTGTGAAGAGGGCTGAGCGCCAAAGAATTGATGCTTTTGAACTGTGGTGTTGGAGAAGACTCCTAAGAGTCCCTTGGACTGCGAGGAGATCCAACCAGTCCATTCTGAAGGAGATCAGCCCTGGGTTTTCTTTTGAAGAAATGATGCTGAAGCTGAAACTTCAGTACTTTGGCCACCTGATGGGAAGAGTTGACTCATTGGAAAAGACTCTGATGCTGGGAGGGATTGGGGGCAGGAGGAGAAGGGGATGACAGAGGATGAGATGGCTGGATGGCATCACTGACTCAATGGACGTGAGTCTGAGTGACCTCCGGGAGTTGTTGATGGACAGGGAGGCCTGGCGTGCTGTGATTCATGGGGTCACAAAGAGTTGGACACAACTGAGCGACTGAACTGAGCTGAACTGGGGCATTCAACCCATTTACATTTAAGGTAATTATTGATGAGTGTGATCCCATTCGGAGAAGGCAATGGCACCCCACTCCAGTACGGAGGAGCCTGGTAGGCTGCAGTCCATGGGGTCGCTAAGAGTCGAACATGACTAAGCGACTTCACTTTCTCTTTTCACTTTCATACATTGGAGAAGGAAATGGCAACCCACTCCAGTGTTCTTGCCTGGAGAATCCCAGGGACGGGGAAGCCTGGTGGGCTGCCGTCTATGGGGTCACACAGAGTTGGACACGACGGAAGTGACTTAGCATAGCATAGCATAGAATGATCCCATTGCCATTTATTTTGTTGTTTTGCATTCAAGTTTATAAACCTTTTCTGTGTTTCCTGTCTAGAGAAGGTCCTTTAGCATTTGTTGAATAGCTGGTTTAGTGGTGCTGAATTCTCTCAGCTTTTTCTTGTCTGTAAAGCTTTTGATTTCTCCTTCATATTTGAATGAGATCCTTGCTGGGTACAGTAATCTGGGCTGTAGGTTTTTCTCTTTCATCACTTTATGTCCTGCCATTCCCTCTGGCCTGAAGAGTTTCTATTGAAAGATCGGCTGTTATCCTTATGGGAATCCCCTTGTGTGTTATTTGTTGTTTTTCCCTTGCTGCTTTTAATATTTGTTCTTGTGTTTGATCTTTGTTAATTTGATTAATATGTGTCTTGGGGTATTTCACCTTGGGTTTATCCTGTTTGGAACTCTCTGGGTTTCGTGGATTGGGTGGCTATTTCCTTCTCCCTTTTAGGGAAGTTTTCAACTCTTATCTCCTCAAGTATTTTCTCTTGGCCTTTCTTTTTGTCTTCTTCTGGGACTCCTATGATTTGAATGTTGGGGCATTTGACATTGTCCCATAGGTCTCTGAGGTTGTCCTCATTTCAATTCTTTTTTCTTTTTCCCTCTCTGCTTCATATTTCCACCATTCTTCTACCTCACTTATCCTATCTTCTGCCTCAGTTATTCTACTGTTGGTTCCCTCCAGAGTGCTTTTGATCTCAGTTATTGCATTATTGAAAGGTTGTTGCTGAACCACGAAAAGACGCTGGGATTCTTGGTCTCTGAAGGAGAAGAATTCAATCTGGGGCCAGAGACGAGGCTTGATTGCTCAGAGATTTTGTGTAATAAAGTTTTATTAAAGTATAAAGGAGATAGAGAAAGCTTCTGACATAGGATCAGAAGTGGGCAGAAAGAGTACCCCCTTGCTAGTGTTAGCATTGGAGTTATATACTCTCCAATGAATCCAAAGAATGTCTGGAGGTTGTAAAGACCTCACCAGACTTACTCCCATAATAACAGGATTAGCCAGAAGGTTTAATCCAGAGATTGTCCTCAAGCAGAATACATTATTGTTATATAATCCTAAGGAATATAGAAGACAAAAAGTTTGTCTTTTCTTCCTACTTGAGAATTCCAAAGCCCTCTCTTCTTGGGACCCCTAGACTTCTTATCAACCTGCCTAGGAAATGACTCTCTCATTATTCATTATTGATTGACTCTTTTTATTTCTTCTAGGTCCTTGTTAAACATTTCTTGCATCTTCTCAATCCTTGACTCTAGTCTATTTATCTGTAACTCCATTTTGTTTTCAAGATTTTGAATCATCTTTACTATCATTATTCTGAATTCTTTTTCAGGTAGACTCCCTATCTCCTCCTCTTTTGTTTGGTTTGGTGAGCATTTATCATGTTCCTTTATCTGCTGAATATTTTTTGCCTTTTCATTTTGTTTATATTGCTATGTTTGGGGTTGCCTTTCTGTATGCTGGGAGTTTGTGGTTCCTCTTTATTGTGGAGGTTGCTCCTTGTGGGTGGGGTTGGATGAGTGGGTGTCAAGGTTTCCTGGTTAGGGAAGTTCTGGTGGGTGGAGCTGGATCTCTTCTCTTTGGAGTGCAATGGTGTCCAGTAGTGAGTTTTGAGGTGTTATGGGTTTGGTATGACTTTGGCTGCCTGTATATTAACGCTCAGGGTTATGTTCCTGCATAGCTGGAGAATTAGTCTGATATGTCTTGCTCTGAAACTTGTTGGCTCTTGGATGGAGCTTGGTTTCAGTGTAGGTGTGGAGGCTTTTGGATGAGCTCTTGTCAGTTAATATTCCCTGGAGTCAGGAGTTTTCTGGTGTTCTCAAGTTTTGGATTTAAGCCTCCTTCCTCTGGCTTTTAGTCTTATTCTTACAGCAGCCTCAAGACTTCTATATCCATACAGCACTGATGATAAAACATCTAGGTTAATTGTGAAAAGATTCTCCACAGTGAGGGACACTCAGAGAGGTTCACAGAATTAATGGAGAAGAGAAGAGGGAGGAGGGAGACAGAGGTGACCAGGAGGAGAATAGGGGGAATCAAAAGGGAAGAGAGCAATCTTGCCAGTAATCAATTCCCTATGTGCACTCCACAGTCTGGAGCACCCAGAGAGGCTCATGGAGTTACACAGAGAAGAGAATAGGGAGGAAAGAGATAGAGGTGATGCAGGGGAGAAAAAAGAGAGTCAAAAGGGGAGAGAGCAATCAAGCCAGTAATCACACCCCTAGATAAAAATGGGTACTGAAGATTAGATTATTAAAGGTAAAAAATTGATCAGATCAGATCAGATCAGATCAGTCGCTCAGTCGTGTCCGACTCTTTGCGACCCCATGAACCGCAGCACGCCAGGCCTCCCTGTCCATCACCAGCTCCCGGAGGTCACTCAGACTCGCATCCATCGAGTCAGTGATGCCATCCAGCCATCTCATCCTCTGTCGTCCCCTTCTCCTCCTTCCCTCAATCCCTCCCAGCATCAGAGTCTTCTCCAATGAGTCAACTCTTCGCATGAGGTGGCCAAAATACTGGAGTTTCAGCTTTAGCATCATTCCTTCCAAAGAAATTCCAGGATTGATCTCCTTCAGAATGGACTGGTTGGATCTTCTTGCAGTCCAAGGGACTCTCAAGAGTCTTCTCCAACACCACAGTTCAAAAGCATCAATTCTTCGGCGCTCAGCCTTCTTCACAGTCCAGCTCTCACATCCATACATGACCACAGGAAAGACCATAGCCTTGACTAGGCGAACCTTACAAATACCAAAAAGCAAAGATTAAAAATCTAGAATAGAGGTTATACTCTCAAAAATACAATATTAAAAATATAAAACAAAATCACAAAAAGTATAAATATATATATATATATATATGAAATTTGCTTTAAAAATAGGATTTTTTGCAAGGTAATAGTAGGTTATAAAAATGAAAATTAAAGGAGCAATAAAGAACTTAAAAATAAAAAAATTAAATTAAAAAGTGATAATAGTGAAATGGATCTAGGAATTTCTCTGGAGCTGTTGAGGGCAGTGTAGGGTCGGTTCAATTTCAGATACTTCCTCGTTCCAGCTTATACTTCTTCTCAATGTCTATAGGCCCTTTCCAATGCTTAGTGAATGCTAACTACAGGGTTTTAATCTGCTGCACCTGTCACTTCCAAAGCAGTTCCCTCTTTGTTTATTTTGGCTCCCTCTGTTTGCAAGTCTCTTCAGTGTCTAATTTCTGCCCTGACACAAGGGGGCGAAGGTGGTCACTTTTTAGCCTCACTTGTTCAGTTGTGCTATAGGGAGGGAGGAACACTACAAACAAATATCACTGGTGTGTTTGGGGAGTGCTCGCAGTGTATGGACCACACTGGCTTTCCCCAGCTCATGGAGTGTGTGCTTTCCTGGTCTACACTGCTCAGGCTCCAGGTTGCCCTACAGGGAACTGTCCAAAGCCGGCCCTAGGTTTTGTGCACTTCCCAGGTCTAAGCTGCTCAGGTTTGGGTTCTTGGGTGCTCCACAAAGGCACAGACTCATTTGGCGTATTTGTGCCCTTTCCAGGTCCGTGTAGCTCAGGCAACCAGGTGCTCGGCGAGCCCACTCTCTCAGGTGGGTGGTGCATCTTAATCCCCTCCCGGGTCCCAGCCGCTGGGTGTTATGGGTACCCCATGAGAGCGCTGTCTCGGGTTTGCCATGTGTCTCCTCTGGGGAGCTGATCTCTGGCTGTGACCCTCCTGGTGGATGTTGACCATCTAGGATCCCAGGAAGACTTGGTTAGCAACTGGGATCCTGCTCACAGTTTGGTGGAGGATGTGGACTCTGGGGCCAAGATTGCCTTTCGCCTTCAGGCTCTGGCCGTGGCCTGTCTGCCTCTCTGTGTCTGGCGGGGGATGGGCTGGTCCATAGCCGGCTAGCTCTCTTTTGGTATTTGCTCAATCCTTGTTCTGTGAGTAGGGCTGGCTGTGACTTAGGTTAGAGCTTTGCAGAGGAAAGTTCTCTCTCTCTCTTTTTTTCTCTCTTTCTGGCTGTCCCACAGTTTGTGTTGCTATCTCATGTTAGCTCCCTCAGATTGTCCTCAAGGCATTCAGGCCTGGTCCTTACCCTAAGCATGCAACCCATGCCTTCCTGTTCAGCCCCTGTTCGCTGGTGGCGGACATGAACATCTGGGCTACTTCTCCACTGGGAGTTGTGGTTAGGCATGTATTCTGTGTGTGTGTGTGTGTTTTTCTTCCCCTCCCAGTTATGTTCCACTCTGAGATTCCAAAACTCCCCACAGACCCGTGGGTGAGAAGGTTTCCTGGGGTTTGGAAACTTCTCCTTCATGACTCCCTTCCTGGGATGGATCTCCATCCCTAGCTCTTTTGTCTCTCTTTTTGTCTTTTATATTTTGTCCTACCTCCTTTTGAAGAGAATGGGGTGCCTTTCTGGGTGCCTGGTGTTCTCTGCCAGCATTCAGAAATTGTTTTGTGGAAGTTGCCCAGCATTCAAATGATTTTTTGATGAATTTGCAGGGGAGACAGTGGTCTCCCTGTCCTATTCCTCCGCCATCTTCAGGAGATGGAAATTGACACCTCATACCTCCCTTTCCTGCTACAATGTGTACTGTGCTTACTGACTTGCTGTCAAAAAGAACAGTACGAAAACAGTTGGGAAACAGAATGACTTTACAGTGGAATAAGTTGGCAAATACCACCCTGACCAGGTGATCAAGGTAAATGTCATGAATGACAAAGTAATATATCCTTGATATTATGTGATAAGAAGGCACTTCACTTCCGTGGTCTTCCTCTAAAAATATGTATAACCCTCATCTAAAAATGAGAAAAGCATCACATAAACCCATTGAGGAACATTCTTCAAAATATCTGACCAGTACTTCTCAAAACTGTCAAGGTCATCAAAAGCGAGTAGAAAATGACAAACTGTCACACACCGTAAGATACAAAATGACTAAATGAAATGTATCTTAAATGGGATCCTGAACAGAAAAGGACATGAGGAAAAAATTGGTGGGTTTGAAATAAAGTGTAGTTTAGGTGATAATTATACACCAGTACTGGCTCCTTAGTTAAGACAAATGTTTTGTAGTAGTATAAGATATTAATAATAGGGGTATCTGAATGAAGAGCATATAGGATCTCTCTCTACTATCTCTGAAACATTTCTGTAAAGATGAAACCAATCTAAAATTTAAAATTTATTTAAAAAATCAGAGTTTACTAGAGGTCTCTGCCGTCCTAGTCAAATTTTTTATTATACTTTTTTAAATGTAATCCTAGTTTCCATTGTTCAGCACATCTAGTATTAGAAAAGAATGTTTATAGAATGCAGTAAGTGAAACAGCACTCAACACATTGCCTTGTATAAAGTAAACCCTCAAATATTTATCAGTTGATTGAATAGAATTACAAATTATTTTTCATCCTGGGTTAAGGTCTTGAATACTTTTTACTTTATTCTGGTTTCTTATTTAATAAGTAGATGGGTATAAGTGAGAGGCCTTTTAAAAAAATAGGGAAGTATTAATCCCCCCAAACCACGTTAATAAGAATCAATAAATAGTACAGTAGGTTAGTCATCCAATGAAGTAGCTCATCTGGTGAAATGGTCTCTCAGTTTATCTTGAGGAGATATGAGAAAGGTCTACCCAATCAAGGTGATTGGGAAGTAGGCTCAGGAGTGCATAACTGTAATAGAATTATTATGAAAGAAAAATAGGTGGATCAATGACATTAACATTCCTGAAGATAGCATAGTTACTCAAAGTGTGAAGAAAATGGACTCTGAGAAGGATAATTTGTCAGCATTTCCCTAGTACTTTTCACAGTGCCTCAGGCTATCATAGTTTGATGTCATTAACTGTTAGGTTCATTCAACTAACTCTCTTTGCTCTAATTAATTTTATTTCCCTTGTAGATTTTTCAGTAGAAAGAAAATACTCTAGGGTCACTTTGCTAGTTATAGCTGTCATTGTAAATTCATAGATTTGCATTCTAGTTTACTCACCAGTTTCTTAGGCATTTGGTTAACCTAGTTTTTGTTTATTTTTGGCAAATACATGTAATGTTATTACCCACCTTGTACTAGTTTTGAAATTAAAATAAGTGACAAAATGCATACCTTGCTGTTTGTATTATAATTGTTTTGTTGTTGTTGAATCACTGTCTTTCTCCATCTTGAATTTGAGCCATTCTGACAAAATTGAATCCTTTAACCTGAAAATCTGAGAATTAGATAATGGACCACTCATTCTCTTGCTGACCTGCCTAAGTAGTGGATTGGTTTCCCTCCATTCCCTTGCTTCTCTCACTCTCAACACCAGCCCCTGAGGATCATACGCACACCTCAAAACAGCTAGTAACAGGTAGATATGCTACTTTATAAGAATCTCTTAATTTATCACCAAAATGAGGCAGCTCTGGAGTGGAACATAAAAATTATTTAGTCATCAGATTGAGCAGCAGTGATAAGTGGTGTGTGTGATTTAAATTTGAGTAAAATTGTATTTAATTGAAAATTTGGCCACTGCCTGTAACTTTCACTGCAAAGATTAGTACGACATTGAAGGACTGCTAAAGGTGCCAAGAATGTGGAAGAAAGATTCACTTAAGTTAATATGTCATGAAGCAGTTTTATAAAGCAGCGTTCTAGAGGATATGTTCCAGGACTAGTTTCATCAGAATCAAGTGGGGCATTTGTTAAATTACACATCCTTTGGCCTCAAAGACATTCTATTGGACCAGAACGTCCCTAAGGGAATTCAAAAATTTGTAGCTTTTCCAAGTTTCACAGGTAATTCTTATACACCCTACTATCCGAGAACTTGGTTTTTCTTTGAATTAAGAAAGAGCATTTCTTAACCACTCTGCTGACAGATTTTGTTCTCTATGTTCATGCCTTTCCAGAGTCTTAAATTTATAACTTAACTTAGTAGGTAAAAAAAAAAAGTACAATATCATGCTCAAGTGTTGTGCCTGCTAATCAACATTTACAGTAACATAGTTTTAGAATATGTCCTGTAAACTAAACATTGTACTCTGCATTTTTAAATAACCAGTGTTTTAATTATAAAAGACTTTAGTTCAGAGAGTTTAGTCAATTTGCATAGAAAGGAGTTTCTATATACATAGCGATTGTACTCAGTCTAATTTTTTGTTGTCGTTTGTCAGAGTCCTTCTATATACGAGGTGGTTTTTCTTTCAATAAACATTTTATGAATTTCAGAATCAAGCTGTATCAGCTCACTGATAATTCTCTGGATTGGATTAATTTTCTGAGATTTGCTTTGGTTGGTGTCAATATTTTCAATCCTGATGATATTTCTGTGAAGTCTGATACGTGCTTCTGTTTTCAAAATTTACAAAACATACCCTAGGGAAAACATACCAGACTGGCTTATTTGCAATTAAATGTTCACCCTAACCCCAATCCAACAATAAGCCAGTGGAAACAATCATGCAAATAATTTCCCTTTGGTCACACAGAAGGAATAGGACACTGAGTCATAGAAATCTATGTATTACCTGTATGACTTTGAATATATTCTATGGAATTTCTGCACCTTCAATTACATACCTATTAAATGAGTTGAACAGTAAATTAATAATATTTGTAAAATGCCCATCACATATCAGCTAAACAAAAAATAGTAGCTAAAAGGAAAAAGAAAGAAGCTCTGAAACTAGTAGAACACAGATGAGAGGAGGCTGCATCTTCTGGGGCTTGGCTTTGTAGACATAATACAAAACTCTTCATTCTGAGAACTGGGCATCCAGACTCTTTGTGAGTACTGGAACTATTACATTATAAAAGAGAAGAGGAAAAGAATATAGTCTCATTTTGTGACACAGCTAGAACTCACAGTAATTTTGTGACTTTTGAATTGTAAAGTGAGAGAGAATGTTATTTACTTCAAGACATTTCCATTGTACCATGGTTGAATGAATCTAGAATTCTTAATAAAGGTACTGGGCTGTGAGAAGTATCTCTTGATGCTGCTGACTGTACATTTCCTGTGTTACTTTTTATTCTTTAACTTCACATTTCCTGTCTCCCACTTTATACATAATGAATAAAAAATTTTCTATATTTTATATTATTGTGCACATTATCATTTCTTATTAACATTTTTATTTTCACAAAAAAAGAACAAAATGCCATTTTCCATGAAGAAGGGGAAGATTAAGAATTTTTAAGCCTTAGAAATCTTTATGGCTATTAGAATTATTACTCTACCCTATCAAAAAAAAAAAAAAAGGTATTTTAAGGGGAAAGAGTGTTTTAACCTTCTCCTGATTACACAGTGAAAACAGTGACCTAAAGAAATATATTAATATAATTAGATTGATGACTTTGAGCTAATGCAGTTTTCACAGTATTTTTTAAAAAATCTGTATTACCAACCACCCCCCCAACCTTAACTCAAATTTGAGACTCTAATAGAGTCTAGTCTATAGAGTCTAGTCTAATAGACTAGAAAATCTACTTTTAAAAGGTATGCAGTGTTTGAAAAGAGGTTTAGAATGTCAGAAATAGGAAGAAGGCCTTTGATTTGATGATTAGTAAAAAATATACACTAAAATGCAAGTTATTTTCAATAAAGAAATGCTTGTTAACCCATATTGAAATATGGGGCTTCCCTGATGATTTAGTGGGAGAAAATTCACATGCCAATGGAGAATTCAACCTGTCAAAATTTAAAGAGAGATTCCAGGTTAAGATACTATAACTCGTCTATATGTCTAGAATCTTAGGAAGTAAGGAGAGGACCAGAAATGTAAATTATGCAGGATTTCACAGATCAAAAAAATAATTTTCATTGCTATTAGGAAAAGGAAAACACTACTGTTTTTGAGTGACATCAAAAAAGCAATGAAGGTTTAGAAATCAGGAACACAATTCTATAATTTAAAGGCCTAGAGAATGAGAGCTGTCATATTTATGATATAATATATGCTATATGTTTTTGTGTTTTGGTGAAACAAAAGAGTATTCTCTGATTGATGAATTATAGGAAGTACAGCTTGGATGTCCTAAGCCAGGCTAGATAATGGCAACATAAAACCTAAGCTTGCTTCAATTTATCTCTTTTTGGACAGGTTAGTCCCTGACTTTCTGTAAACTGATCAGCTTAGAAAAAATTAAAAAATCAACTAACATCCCTGAGACATTATAAATTTCTAGCCGACAGAATAATATTTCACTCTATCCCTCATATGACCTAACAAAAGTAATAATAGGTGCTTGACAAATAACTGTTGATGTCATTTCTTTGGTTTAGCACAATGTAAGGCAAAGTGGGAGCTTAGAATTAGCACAGGACCAGTCTCTCATACCAGAGGCTTTATTTAATCTTACCAAGGAGACAAGAATTTAGAAGCATTTGTTGGAAACTAGAGGAGTCTTAATTCTAGTTACAATTTTGTAAATGAACCTAAACTGTGGGGATAATGGTCTTATATATGCATTTTATTGTAGTATGTGGTCTGCTTTCTCTTAAAAGTCATGATAAAATATTTAGGACTTTTAATATTTATATATTAGTCCACAGATTGAAACATGAGACTAGAGGCCATCTGCAAAGACTGATAATTTCCCATTATTAAAATCTTAGTTCTAATCAATATTATGCCTGTATGTTACCTTACTATTGATTTGTCTTTTTTCTGTTTGTTTTATTGTCAGTATTCTTAAAAGAACTCTTCAGGAAAGTTCACTCTTAGTTTAGCAAATAAAATGAGAAGAAAAATCATGATACTTTTTTTTTTTTGGTTTTAAATATGTGGTTAAAAACTAGTGGTTACCAGCAGAGAAAAAACATTGGCTATAAACTAAGCTATAAGGATATATTGTACATGGGGATAATAGTCAATATTTTATAATAGCTATAAATGAAGTTTAACCTTTAAAATAATAAAAATGCGAAGTCTTTTTTGTCACAAGTTTAATTATATTACTAATTATGAGGTTTATGGTGCCTTGAAGATGAGAGCTTATTTCATGAGTGAAATGAAATCAGCAATTTAACTTAATTTTTGACATAAGATTCCATATGTTTGTGTGTTCTCCCATGTAAGCTTAATGATACTAAAGAAAACAAACAATTTATAGCTTATATGTTTTATGTTCTATGAAGATTTGAAAGCCATAAATAGCTGTTAAATAGATAAATTGATATTAAACACTTGTGGCGGAGAAGACAATGGCACCCCACTCCAATACTCTTGCCTGGAAAATCCCATGGACGGAGGAGCCTGGTAGGCTGCCGTCCATGCGGTCGCTGGGAGTCGGACACGACTGAGTGACTTCACTTTCTCTTTTCACTTTCATGCATTGGAGAAGGAAATGGCAACCCACTCCAGTGTTCTTGCCTGGTGAATCCCAGGGACGGGGGAGCCTGGGGGGCTGCCGTCTATGGGGTTGCACAGAGTCGGACACAACTGAAGCGACTTAGCAGTAGTAGCAGCAAACACCTGTGGAGAAGTTTGGTTTAGGCAAAAATCACAGCTACCAAACCCATAAAGAATTTCACACATTCCTATATTTCCTTTCACTCCTCTGGGCCAAGACTCCAGGGTCTCCAGTGATATCAAGAGAAATAGGACATTTCCAACGACTTGCAAAGGGGGGTTATGTTATTGAACTTCTAATTATAGTAGGCCCATTTGTTAGTCTGGGCAGTTCCTAACCTGTACTAGGAAAAATCATTCTAGGGAACAAGGTGGAAGCGGAAAATCAGGAGAATCAGGTAAAATAGGCCTGTTGTTTTGTGAGCACAGAGGAAGGAGTAAAGGAAAGACATTAGTTGGCTTTACTCTTCTCATTGGGTGTAGCTGTGTGTGCAGTTTGGCTTTAGATACCTACTCACCTCTTGCGGTGCTGGAGAAGACTCTTGAGAGTCTTTTGGACAGCAAGGAGATCAAACCAGTCAATTCTAAAGGAAATCAACCTTGAAAATTCACTGGAGGGGCTGTGAAGAGCCAACCCACTAGAAAAGACCCTGATGTTGGGAAAAATTGAGGGCAAGAGGAGAAAGGGCCAACAGAGGGTGAGATGGTCAGATGGCATCACCTACTCAGTGGGCATGAGTTGAGCAAACTCTGGAAGATAGCAAAGGACAGGAGAGCCTGATGTGCTTCAGTCCATGGGGTTGTAAAGTCGGACACGACTTAGTGACTGAACAATAACTATAAAAATATAATGTTTATTGTATTCTAAGATTACAAAGCATTCTTTGTGGAAAACATAGTATTAATAATAAGCTGTTTCATTGTGTTGGAAGCAAAGTCCAGAACAATTTACAAGCATTTCTTTCTCTGTACTCAAAACCACCCAGCAGAGGGAAGAGGTTGATGAGTTATCTAATTTCTCAAGAACCATATTTTAAATCAAAAGGATTTATTTAGACAATATTAATTTGTTTTCATTGTTGGTAGTTATGTCATTATATGAAAAACAAAACTTTGGTAATGTTTCTTTGATAACTGATCAGTCATCATAAAATTGATAAAATTCAGAGTTAGCCTTTTGCAACTGACCTGAATTGTTATATGGCTGTTCTCTTCTTACAGCTAAAAAAATCAATGAACACATGGTCGTTAATGTCTATTGTGGAATACAGCTATAAGTGACTCTGCTAAGTGAAGACAAGTTCAGCAGTTTTCAACATGCTCCGTGGTCCATTCTTACTTGAAAATCTGTTCTTTCCTTCTCCTGCAAGTGATCTTTCAACTAATGTGTTTTATGAAGGGCTGACATTTGTTTGGCCTATGTTCAAGAAGCAAATTTAACATGGTACAAATAAAAAGAGGTTTTAAGAGTCATTGTAGGCAAAGAGAATTCCTCTACCAGCAAACTAAATCTTCTGTTCTTCAATAAATAAAATCATTAGATGCTATAATTGGTTTCCCATTGTAGAGACTGTCATTTAATTTTGCCTTTAAAAGCAGGATATCTTCTGCTTATACTGTCTTTGAACAGTGATTTAATATTAAGTATTTGAGGATTTGCTACCAAATTTGCTGATGATAGTAAATTCTTCAAATGGCGTCTGTTTTCCTCTACGTCAGAAAAGAAATCTTATTTTATGCGTTTTATGCCTCCATTTTATTTCACTTTACTGACTCCACAATATAGGGAACCTGATATCAAGAAAAACTATTTGGTGTATATATTTATTGGGAATATACAGAGCATCACTTTGTACTTCACATACAGATTTATTGATTCATCTATCCACATCACTCACATATTTGGAATAGGGCATGCATTGTATATATGTCAGCTAAATTCTCAGATTAGAGCTGAGACTCTGCCACTATCTAAGTCACATACAGTAATGTGTCTAGTTCAAATGTGAGATTAATACTCAGAAGTTAAGTTCTTAACAGCACAGAATATCCTACTTTCAAAGGTTAAGATATATTTCCATGCTAAAAAGGGATTTTGGCCTGTGCCTGTATAGAAGGGTGAAGTTTGCTGTTGGAGGAGTTTTTCTGAATTTTGGGAGAATAAAAATAGTGCTCTTTTAATGTACAAATCAGTTCAGTTTCGTCATTCAGTCAAGTCCGACTCTTTGTGACTCCATGGACTGCAGCACACCATGCTTCCCTGTCCTTCACCTACAAAAGCAGAATGACTTTTTTCAGCATTTTGGATATGACATTCTTGGGTGTGATCAAGGGATTTTTAAAAATAACTTTAATCTTAATTAATAATAAATAAACCAAGAAGTAGAAATTAAAGTAACAGCAATAAGATACTCAAATTTGAGGAATGTTATGATTTATTATAGGGTCTAATAGATAATAGCCTACAACAAATATCAAGTTATATGTTGATAGAAAAGATGGAATATATGATGGCTGTGCAAGTCTTCTGAGTTTACAAAAGTGCAAATGAATCTGAGGCACTTAAATCTTATTTATCCCTTGTATTTGTGCTTAAAATATATATAATTATTATGTTTATGGTTCACGACTTTCAACAGTCATAAAAAGATTTATAAATTGGTAAATATTATCTCTGAATGAAAGAAGAAAATTTAATGAGGGATTCAATATAAGAGCTCTGACCAAATTAAACTAGATAAATGTATGAATAAATGAAATAATGATATATGACACCCATTGTATGAAAGTTTCTGTAGACATAAAGTAATGCTATATCCTGGACAATAGCATTTATAATAGAACCACAAATATCCAATCTCATTGTGTTCTGGTCTGAGAATTCTTACCCAGTGATATAATCATCCTGATGCTGCTGCTAAGTCACTTCAGTCATGTCCGACTCTGTGCAACCCCAGAGTCGGCAGCCCACCAGGCCCCGCGGTCCCTGGGATTCTCCAGGCAAGAACACTGGAGTGGGTTGCCATTGCCTTCTCCATTGTGTGAAAGTGAAAAGTGAAAGTGAAGTCGCTCAGTCGTGTCCGACTCTTAGCGACCCCATGGACTGCAGCCCACCAGGCTCCTCCGTCCATGGGATTTTCCAGGCAAGAGTACTGGAGTGGGGTGCCATTGCCTTCTCCAATCATCCTGATAAAGTTGTTCAAATTAAACAATGTTTGGGGGACTTACGGATTTTAACTGTAATGCCACAGTTTTGTTGCCATGTAGATTTTACTTTCACTCTTGTTCCCCCTATTATAGAGCATAATTGTAGTTGCTGCTTTATATTGATCAGCTTTTTTTATGTGCTAAAAATTTTATTTAATCTTGTGGCTAAGATATCATGGCATAGGGATGATTACCATCATTGACCAAATGAGAAAACTTAAGTTCTGAAAATTAGCCAACATACTCAAGATCATAAAAGTAGTATGGGATAGAGTCCAGATATCTGTTTGACCTCCAGAGCCACAGGGATCCCCATTACATGTACGGAAAGAAACAGGCTATAGCAGGAATGTGTTGGGAAAGATGTGTTTCTCTACATTCCATAAACAAAAATAATTGAGATCTTATCAGTAGAGTTAAAAAATATTTTATAACCCTATTGGTTTTATTGCTTTTGCTTAGAATTGAATTGGATAAGTAAAAAATTACTATAAAAGAAAGACCAAGTTTTACCCCTAAAGCATTTTATATACTCTATGCTGATGTCAAAAGGATAGCCTTATAGGAAAGAACAATGGGGAATGCAGAGAGGAACAAACAGCTCATATTTAGAGCCCACTGGGAGCTTCAGAAACATGCAACAATGACTCAAGTGTAAGATAATTCTTCCCCTCTTCAGCTGGTTTTATTGGCTCAACACTCATATATCTAGTTGTTTCTCACAAATAAGAATGTGTGTGGACACTTAAAAAAAATTATCTGGGGAGGAAATAGTATCATATGTTTGTTCTAGCACCAAGCATACACATGGGCTTTTTATAAAGGAAAACTTATTTACTGTATTACATCAGCATAAGATGTGTGCAGCCACATGAGAAAATGATTCTAGTTTGGATTAATATCAACGTCTGAATTTTGGTTTGCAATTTACAATTTACCAAGTGTTCTTACGAATATTACCTTAGTTGAATTTCCATTTTATAGAAAAAGACAGTGAAGTTTTCTGTTTAAAGTTTTGCCAGAAATTTGTAATAACAGAAATCACAAGTTTTAGAAGAAGTTTAATGAAGACTTTTTTTAACTTCAAGCTCAGAGTTCTTCCTACTCTGTAATGCTAAATAATTTTAATGATGACATGATCTTAATGAGACTCCTCTTATAATGACTTGTTCAGTCAGTAAAAGTTAATATTCATCCATTTTTGGATTTAATTTTCCAGCAAAATATAGTAATATTTTTAGAGACAAGGTAGTATGTTAAGAACCATGGATGTAACAAAGGAGAAGGTGCAAAATTTGGGAGAAATGAGTGAATTCATGGAGGCTGAGGGGCTTCCCTGATAGCTCAGGTGGTAAAGAATCTGCCTGCAATGCAGGAGACCCCTGTTCAATTTTTGGGTCAGAAAGATCCCCTGGAGAAGGGAAAGGCTACCCACTCCAGTATTCTCACCTGGAGAATTCCATGGACTCTATAGTCCATGGGGTCACAAAGAGTCAGACACGACTAAGCAACTTTCACATGGAGGCTGAAAAAGTTTCTGTAGAGGAAACTACCCTTTGTAACTAATGCAAATAAATAGTTCATGAGTAAAAATCTAAGAAATTAATGGAGTCTGTGTAACACTTAGAAGCTGAGTCTTGTGAAAGAAAATGTTTGATATTGTTTTGTAGAAGGAGGATAAAGCCTTTAACTCAAGAAAACAAAGGAAGACTCCAATATGTTAAATTGAATAATTCTGTGAAAGGGTTGACTTGACTTGATTACTTGGCCTTCCCCTTTTACCTATAATTTTTCCTGGGGCCACCTGCTGAGAACTCTCTGGAAAACATGTATTTGCCACCAACTCTGGATGTGTGATATGTTTCTATATTATCCCTTGAGAGATCAGTTTTCAAGACAAGTTAGTAGCTACGGGAGGAGGAGAATGGCCTGAGTTTTAGCTCTTCACTGAATTTGTTGAATGTGTCTGGCAAATGGCCACATTCAATCAGTGTAAGAAAATCATGATTAATGCAGAGCATTGTATTTAATATGTACAAGAGAAAAAAAGAAAACTGTTTACCTCTGGTGACTGGTTACAATAACAAGAAGACAATAAAAATCAATGACAAAATTAAGGATATACTTCAATCCTGAATTAGCTCCCCAAATTTCATTCATCTGCCTTACCCTATCTTCATGTTTTTGGCATATTCTCCTACATCCTAAATAACCAAGATCCTTCTTTCTTGCCTTTATTTCTCCAACCTATTCTCTTAAACATAGTTCCTGCCTATAGAATCCTCAACGTTCTATCTCTTTGTTGCTGCTGCTGCTGCTGCTAAGTCGCTTCAGTCGTGTCCGACTCTGTGCGACCCCATAGACGGAAGCCCACCAGGCTCCCTCGTCCCTGGGATTCTCCAGGCAAGAATACTGGAGTGGGTTGCCATTTCCTTCTCCAATGCATGAAAATGAAAAGTGAAAGTGAAGTCGCTCAGTAGTGTCCGACTCTTAGCGACCCCATGGACTGGAGCCTACCAGGATCCTCTGTCCATGGGATTTTCCAGGCAAAAGTACTGGGGTGGGGTGCCATTGCCTTCCCCGATCTCTTTGTTAGTAGTCTTTTTCTGGGAATACTACTGCTCGTTTATTGAGCACATATTATATTCCAAACACGAGGCTAAAAACGTTATATTAATTTTGGATGCAGTCTGCTTAATACCTCTTTGAAATAAGTCAGTTAAGGATACCAAACCTTTTAGAGTTTCATGAACACTGCTGCTGCTGCTAAGTCGCTTCAGTCGTGTCCGACTCTGTGCGACCCCATAGACGGCAGCCCACCAGGCTCCCCCGTCCCTGGGATTCTCCAGGCACTAGTAGTCAATAAATTACAACGGGGATTAAAGCTCAAATCCATCTGATTCTAAAGTTTTGGCAGAGACTACTGGCTGCTCCCCACTTTCAGACTTCCCCTTTTCTCATGTGTGTGTATGTGTGTGTGTGTGTGTGTGTGTGTGTGTGTGTGTGCATGCGCGCACTCAGTTGTCTCCAACTCTGCAAACCCATGGACTGTAGCCCACCAGACTCCTCTGTCCATGGGATTTCACAGGCAAGAATTCATGGAATGGGTTGCCGTTTCCTACTCCAAGGAATCTTTCCCATCCAGGAATTAAACCCATGTCTCCTGCATCTTCTGCGTTGGCAGGCAGATTCTTTATCACTCATGCCACCTTCTCGGTATCAATGGAAGGTTTGTAGAGCAACAAAATAGCAGCTTTATTTGAAGCAAGGAGAAGTCATGTGACTGGGTTCTACTTATGGGACGTGGCAGCACAACTTCTGAGTTCTGATCATAAAGAGAATGCATTCTCTTATATTGTTTTCTTTTTTGTCCCCAGCCAGAATAACTCTATGAAGGAGGGAGCTAAGCCATCACAGCTCTCTTGAAACTCAGGATCAATGTTACATGTTTAGGATGCAGAGCAGTAAGTCAGAAGACATCAGGGTTTTCATCACCATCAAGTTACCACTTAGACTTATGAACACTGTATTTTTGGGTCTCTAAGATCAGCCTAACCTCTATCCAGACTAACACAGAGGCCTATGCTCTAAGACTCAACTGAAAGTGAGGAAAATCTGTATTAAACAGAAAACACTTAATAATAACCTTTCAGGGATCACAGAAATGGTTTGAGCAGGTTTTGCTAATTTTATACAAGGAGGAAAGGAATCCAGGGTTTGGGGACATTCATGATTAGGAAGAATAATTGGTAGTTTCACTATGGATGAGTGAATGATGGTTCAATAAGCAATTTGAACCATCCAAAACAATTTTAGCTTAAGGAATGAAGGTGAAGTGTAGAGTCTGAAGTTTCTGGGGACCATCTGCTTAGCAAAATTATAAGCAATTAGAAACAGTCAGTGTGCAGTTTCAGAAAAAGGATTAGGTGTGAAAAAATCAGAAAATTTTCTATAGAATCCATTTTTTTCTGAGTGTGTTACATTGTTTCTATGTCCATCACAAGTATAATTCATTTGTATTCCACTTAGATATAATGCTTTTAATGAATGTGCTAATTGTTCATTTTCTTATTAATAATTTGGTTAACTCTTTTCTTTTTATGTGAATATTAACAACTGCCTTGTTTTCAATGGCTTAAAACTGGTATTATATTTTTAAAGAAGCTCACTCTTCAGTATTTTATTGTTTTTTTAGTAGGCAGTTGTCTTTCATTTAAATTGATTGTATTTTAGGGAGACTTAGCATCATTTTGAAATACAAGTAAGAAAATGTTAGAAATCAAACAACCATATTTAACATCATTACAAACAATAAGAAACATAAACTGAACTCAATTTGTTAGTTTTCTAGGCCTTATATCAGGTATAATCCAGTACCATTAAATTCACTCAAGAATCAAAAACAAGATTGGGATCTAAGTCATAAAATTCCTTAAAACTTATTTTGGAAGGAAGGGGAATCACTCAAAAGGAAAAAAAAAAAAAAAAAAGATTTGTCATGCTGCTGCTGCTGCTAAGTCGCTTCAGTCGTGTCCGACTCTGTGCGACCCCATAGACAGAAGCTCACCAGGCTCCCCCGTCCCTGGGATTCTCCAGGTAAGAATACTGGAGTGGGTTGCCATTTCCTTCTCCAATGCATGAAAGTGAAAAGTGAAAGTGAAGTCGCTCAGTCGTGTCCGACTTTTAGCGACCCCATGGACTGGAGCCTACCAGGATCATCTGTCCATGGGATTTTCCAGGCAAACGTACTGGGGTGGGGTGCCATTGCCTTCCCCAAGATTTGTCATAATAGACCCTAATTCGTGTTGAACAGGTATGGATAGTGTGGGGAGAGAGCAAGTTAGCCAAGATGGCGTGTTCAGGCTCTCTCATCCCACGTTTTGTAAATAATGACTGTAACAGCTGAGATCATTTGTAGCACTGTGCATGCGCATCATGAGGTACTTGCTTGGTCATGAGCTACTTTGTGCTGACCGGATATATGGGCTCCACCTAGAAAGTGAGGGCATTACTGCTGCATCACAGCTATGTCCATTGGGTCAGCCATGAGAGGAGAGATTATAGCATGTCTACTGCTACAGCTGCTGCATCAGCCAGGAGATAATACTGTTATGAATGCTGCATCATTCAGGAGAGAGGCTGTGTTGTGTCAGCCACAAGAGAATAAATGTGTCTGCAGTACCAACAGCTCCTAGAGTCTTCTTCCAGACTCTTAGCTCATGCCTTGCCTACCCTGGGTTCAGTGAACAGTGCAGTGTGAACAGCAAGGCATTGGCATCACAAACAGGATGACAAGCCATACAGGTAGATTAGGCATTCCCTCAGAAGAAGGAATTTACTTATGGAAATTCAGAGAAAAAAGTTTGTTTTTCAAAGATTTGTGCTACTATTTGCAGTGTAGTTTCCATTACAACTTAAATAAAACATATATAATACATGGGATTTTCCAGGCAAGAATACTGGAGTGGGTTGCCATTTCCTTCTCCAGGAGATCTTCCCCACCCAGGGATCGAACCCAGGTCTCCTGCATTGTAGACAGACACTTTACCATCTGAGCCACTAGGGAAGTCATATGTGAACAAAGTTAACTCTCAATTGTTTGAGATCTACAATAATTTTAAAGAGAGGAAATGTTTTCAGAAATGCTATAATAATCTGGGGAGGTAAATATGGTAAAATGAATAATTAAAATTACTACTTCTCATTTGTTTTGTTTCTTTGCTTTCTTTTGCCCTCCAGTATTTGGAAGATATCAGCTTCAATATTGTTGTTATTCAGTCGCTAAGTAACGTCTGACTTTTTGCGACCCCATTGACAGCTGCACTCCAGGCTTCCCTTTCCTTCAACCATCTCCCAGAGTTTGCTCAAACTCATATCCATTGGGTCAGTGATGTCATCCAATCACCTCATTCTCTTTCACCCTCCTGTCCTCCTGCCCTCAATCTTTCCCAACATCAGGTTCTTTTCCAGTGAGTTGGCTCTTTGCATTAGGTGGCCAAAGTATTAGAGCCTCACCTTCAGCATCAGTGCTTCCAGTGAATATTCAGGGTTGATTTCCTTTAGGATGGACTGGTTTGATCTCCTTGCTGTCCAAAGGACTCTCAAGAGTCTTCTCCAGCACCACAGTTCGAAAGCATTAATTCTTCAGTGCCTAGCCTTCTTCATGGTCCAACTCTCACAACTGTACATGACTACTGAAAAACCATAGCTTTGACTACCAGACCATTGTTGGCAAAGTGATGTCTCTGCTTTTTAATATGATGTGTAGGGTTGTCATAGCTTTTCTTCCAAGGAGCAAGCATCTTTTAATTTCATGGCTACAGTCACTGTCTGTAGTGATTTTGGAGTTCAAGAAAATAAAATCTGCCACTGTGTCCACCTTTTCCCCATCTATTTGCCATGAAGTAAATCCTGACTGGATGCCATGATCTTTGTTTTTTGAATGTTGAGTTTTTTTTAAAAATATAAATTTATTTATTTTAATTTGAGGTTAATTACTTTACAATATTGTATTGGTTTTGCCATACATCAACATGAATCTGCCACAGGTATACATGTGTTCCCCATCTTGAATCCCCCTCCTACCTTCCTCCCCATATCATCACTCTGGGTCATCCCAGTGCACCAGCCCCAAGCATCCAGTATCGTGCATCGAACCTGGACTGGCGACTCATTTCATATATGATATTATACATGTTTTAATGCCATTCTCCCAAATCATCCCACCCTCCCCCTCTCCCACAGTCCAAAAGACTGTTCTATACATCTGTGTCTCTTTTGCTATCTCGCATACAGGTTTTAAGGCAGCTTTTTCACTCTCCTCTTTCACCCTCACCAATACACTCTTTAGTTCCTCTTGCCATTATGGTGATATCATTTGCATATCTGAGGTTGTTGATACTTCTCCCAGCAATCTTGATTCCAGCTTGGGATTCATTCAGCTTGGCAATTCATATGATGTACTCTGCATATAAGTTAAATAAGCAAGGTGCCAATACACAGCCTTGCCATACTCCTTTCCCAATTTTGAACCAGTCCATTGTTCCATGTCTGGATCTAACACTTGCTTCTTGACCTTTGTACAGGTTTTACAGGAGACAGGTGAGGTGGTCTGCTATTTTCAACTCTTTAAGAATTTTCCATAGCTTGTTGTGATCCATCAGGCTTCTCTCATGGCTCATATAGTAAAGTATCTGCCTGTAATGCAAGAGACCCAGGTTCAGTCCCTGTGTTGGGAAGATCCCCTGGAGGAGGGCATGGCAACCTACTCCAATATTCTTGCCTGGACATTTCCATGGAAAGAGGAGCCTGGCGGGCTACTGTCCATGGAGTCTCAAAGAATCAGACATGACTGAGCAAGTAACACTTTCACTTTCTATCACAATCAAAGGCTTTAGTATAGTCAATGAAGCAGAAGTAGATAGCAAGGTAATGCTCAGAATCCTTCAAGCTAGGCTTCAACAGGACATGAAATGGGAAATTCCAGATGTACAAGCTGGATTTAGAAAAGGCAGTGGAACCAGAGATTAAATTGCCAACATCAGTTGGATCATAGAGAAAGCAAGGGAATTCTAGAAAAGCATCAACTTCTGCTTCATTGATTATGCTAAACCCTTTGACCATATGGAACAAGTTCAATGAAAATCCTTCAAAGGCATCACGACTCATTCAGTTTAATAACCAGTCATTATAAAAGATAGTCTGGCTACTGGGGTAAAGATCATTCTGGTATAGGACCAGTGGACCATATTGCAAATTGCACTTCCCCCCAGTAGTTGCTTCAATATATAACTGCTTCATCCTTTTCTTTAAGTATGGCTTGGATGATCCTCTACTGAGAGAAGAAGTCTATGTCTCCTCCCCTTGAACCTATGCTGCTGCTGCTGCTGCTGCTAACAGAATGTGATAGAAATGATGCTGCATGACTTCCAAAGCTGTATCTTAATGGCAACAGAGCTCCCACCTGGCTTGCTTTTTTTTATCAGAACTCTTGTATTGTAAAGAGGCCCAGACAAGCTACACGTGGGGATTCTGGATGGCAATGCCAGCTAGGTCTTTAGCTGGGAGCCAACATCAACTATCAAACTTGTGAGTGAATAAAAAAATATTAGATGATTCCAGTCCCTGGGCTTTGAGTCTTTCAGCTAAAGCCCTAGACATCATGCTTTCACCAACTTCCGATTTGACTTAAAGGAATTATGAAAGACTGGGACTTCCCTGGTGAGCCAATGGTTAAGACTTCACCTTCCAATGCAAGGGATGCAGGTTCAATTTCTGGTCAGGGAGCTGAGATCCCATGTACCTTGAGACCAAAAATCCAAAACATAAAACAGAAGCAATATTGTAACAAATTTAATAAAGACTTTAAAAAACAAAGAATACAAGGGATGGAAAGAGATGATAAAAAAGAGATGATAATTAAAACATTATGACAGATAATAACTGATTGCTGCTATTATAACTAAATTATTTGGTAATTTGATAGATAGTAATAGCTAACTAATACATGAGGTAACTGGGTACCCATGGCTACTAACCTTGGCTACCAATAGATTTTCAGAGCCTTTCAATTTATCTGCTGCCTTAAGAGTAAGACTGATAATTCTGTTCTGATAGTGCCCAAACAATAAACTTTCTATTTTAAAAAGTTATAGCTTCTTAAACACAGAAGCCAAATAAACTAATCATTAGATTGCTTGGAATACGTGTTTTGCTCAGTTATGTCTGACTCTTTGTAACCCCATGGACTGTAGCCTGCCAGGTACCTCTGTCCATGGAATTTTCCATGCAAGAATCCTGGAGTGGGCTGTCATTTCCTCCTCCAGAATGTTCTGAGAATATCATTTTAAAGAAGTATAATGAAAATTGTTGGAAATATATAAGATATCCTCATAGTTTCAACACAAAATTTTCTTTTGTCAAATAATTTCACTGAACATATCATCTGATCTTTTGTTGTTTTCAATCACTCAGGCATGTCTGACTCTTTGCAACCCCAAGAACTGCAGCATGCCAGGCTTCCTTGATCTTTTGGCTTGATATCTTTATCTTATTAGCCTCCAAAAGTCTCTTTCAGCAATTTGTAATCATACTGAAAACATTGTTTCTCTGTGATTCGTTTCCTAATTGCTTCATAATGTTAAGTCTGTACGTCTCATTTTGAAATGAGTTAAACCCTATTTAGGAGACCAGATGGACAGAAGGGGTAGGTGCAGTTCTGTTTTTAGGCCGAGAGCAGACGCAGCCCTGAAGGTGTGACTCACTCTTCTCCGTGCTGTCCCATGTGTTGAACATCCTGTGCAACTGCTCTGCTCTGGGGGATTCCCCCATGGTTGGCTTTCCACTGAGGCTTCCAAGAACAGGCATAACTTTTAGCATTGAAGGGCTTCTGATCCCCTAAGAAATGAAGTGAAGCCCCCATTTCATTTTTATATACACTTATATGCTCAAGGACCGAGGAGCAAATGACTAATTTCCCTACATTCATTTTCTTTACCTAATTGTGATGGAGGCATTTAAGTTGAGAAATCTCCTGTCTTCTTGAGCTACTAAAGACCTCATTTCCTTTACTTAGGGCATGAAACATGTGTTATACGTTTTCTGATGAGTCATATTTTTATGTCATTGAAGTTATTTTTTTTAAAAATCAATAATATGTTTTTGGTGGCTTAGAGTAGTATCATATCCTGGTGGGGATGTGACTAATTAATCTTTTCTTTTTATAGACTCACATTCCAGCATTTGATACAATTCCAGCATTTAACTCTGTTTGATGCATTCATCAGGCCCTGTAAGGCCTCTGTGGAAGATGCCTTGAATGTCTCACCAATATTCCATGCCCTTGCCACTTGGTCAGACAACACTGCTTTGCTGTGAGCTTTCTCTTGCAACTATAGCCTGTGGTATCTCTTTTTTGGCTTGCTAAAAGTGCAGAGGAATGAGTGGCCCTAGGGCCAGGTTTCAACCAGTGACTGAGGAAAAAAGTGAAAGTGAAGTCGACTGACTCTTTGTGACCCAGTGGACCGTAGCCTACCAGACTTCTCTGTCCATGGGATTCTCCAGGCAAGACTACTGGAGTGGGTTGCCATTTCCTTCTCCAGGGCATCTTCCCCACCCAGGGATTGAACCCAGGTCTCCCGCATTGGAGGCAGACACTTGAACCTCTGAGCCACCAGGGAAGACTGAGAAGAACTGATAAATAATGATTCTGTCTTTCTGATTCCTTTGAGAGATTAACTCTGAGGTTATGCACTTTACATTGGCTCCCAAGTGTCTCTATGAGGATTAAGCTTCAGTTATCTGCAGTGGTGACTGGTTGGATAATGAAGTCCCTTACTGGTGCTTTTCTTTCCTTGTTTCACATCCATGTTCTCCTGTGGGTATTCTCTTCAGCTTTCTAATGAAACCACTGGTTTTGAATCCTTGTCTCAGAGTATGCTTCTTCTTGGAGTAAGCACAGACATTGGACATTCTACTATGACTTGGTTAATTTCAATGTCTTAATTTAATTTCTCTACATGATTTTTTAAAAATAAGTATCACTTTAGGATCACTTTTTAATTTTGTTAGTCAAAAAGCCCATTAACATTCTTTCTGTCCTCTCTTTAACTTTACATTGTATTCCTTATTTTCCATCATTGGCATTTTAAAACATGTGTTTCCTTAATATTCCTCCCTCTGTGGATTGGCAAAAATCTTTCTCCTTGTGCAACATTTTCTTACTCTTCATCATTTGGAATCTCTTTTTAAATAAGTTTCTTCGTTGAGTGTATTTTGCTTTGTTAGGATGTATTACTTGAATTCTCTGTTTATTTTTTCATTCAGGCTAAAGTGGCCCTGAAAAACACACCCAACTTAAAGGTGATACAAAAGATCAAGCTGATAATTTTTTCCAGGTTCACTGCCTTCCCTGCTACCCAAGCTGATGCTCTCTGGGAAATGAATGCTTCTATCTGTTCCTTTCCTCACACACCTCAGGGGCCATGCTCAGTCACCGTGTGTATTTGTCTTGAGGATCATGGTGGTCAAATAAATTCAGTCTGTGACATCTTTCTCAACTCAGGACCTGTCCCTTCCTTAAGGCTGTTCTGGATGAGACCCATAGAAACTATTAGCAGCTGGGTAATGATTGTTCAAAGTGAGAAATAAATTATGGGAGTAGTAGGCCAGACAAGAAAGTTTACCTAAAAATAAATGCAAGTGTTAGGGAGCCTGGGTTGAAAATTCACAAGTAAAGATTTTGCTCTGCATTCTTTTTGAGGACCAGTTTTCTCTTTATGAGTGGCCATCTCATACTTTGGAGCTTAGACTTGTATTAAAGAAGTCAGTAAAGGCCAATTTCCCAGGGCAACAATCTAAATGGTGCCAGAGCATCTCTTGGGTGGAAAAATAAGGTAGCGATAATTCACCTAATGTGAGCCAAATGAGTATTGATAAAATATGTTTGTAAGAAATTACAGTGCTTGACAGCTTATTAAAGTATAAAATAAATGATACAGATGAACAACGAGGTAAAAGATACATAGGGTGAGGTCTGGGAGAGCCCTGAGGACTTGGGGTGCATCATCCTCCAGGTATGGATGTGTTCTCCAACCTGGAAGTGCTCAAACCCTGTACTATGTGGGTTTTAGGAAAGCTTCCTAACATAGGTGTGATCAATTATAAGCTCCATTTCCATCCTCTCTCCCCCTTTGGAAAAGTTGGGGGGTAGAGAATGGGGCTGCAGATTCCATGTTCTTATCATAGCTTGCTCTTTCCGTGGTAGACTCCATCCATCCTGGAGCCCACCCAGAGTCATCTCATAGGCAAAAGATGATCCTAGTGCTCTCATCACATAGAAATTTACAAGAGTTTTAGGAGCCCTGGATCAGGAACTTGGGATATATATATATATGTTTTCTATCATATCATAGATGATTAACTGCCTTCTAAGGTGATAAGTCCAGTTAAGTCCTGGGTTTTTGCTTTGCTTGTAGTGACTATATGACTATATGTAGTGACTATTTGGGCCTGAATCAACAATACAGTGGTTTTTCTTGTTGTACAGTGACCAAGTTGTGTCTGACTCTTTGAAAACCCATGGACTGCAGCATGCCAGGCTTCCCTGTCCCTCTCCATCTCTCAGAGTTTGCCCAAGTTCATGAACATTGAATCAGTGATACCATCCAACCATCACATCCTCTGTCACCCTCTTCTCCTTTGGTCTTCAATCTTTCCCAGTATCAGGGACTTTTCCAAAGAGTCAGCTCTTTTCTAATAGACTGGTAGGCATTGCAATTAATACTTTTTTCTCATGCAGTACCCATCTTTTCCTTTAGATAAATGTTTAATAAATATTTAAAGAAAACCATTTTCAAGACAGGTTAAATTACTAGCCTTTCCCAAGTATTTATTCATTTCTCAGTCTGGATCTGTTGTCTTCTGACATAAATTTTGTTATTGTAAATACTACCATTGACTCAATCTTTTGAGAGCACCTTAAATTATTAATAGAAGTGGATGCTACATGAATTATAAATTGATAATTTATCAATTTTATATTGATTTTCTTTACAGATAATAGAATATCATGAAAGTAAATCCATCAACTCCTCCTTCATTCAAGACTCCCACAAATCCACTGTGCTGTGATTACAATTAATATTTGAAGCTATTAAAGGAGAAGTATTAACAAATAAAGCATTTCCAGAAAATTTGATTACTCTTTTACCTTTTCTGATGTCCCTGACTCTTTCTTTAGAATATGTGAATATCTATGACTTTATTTTATTGCATTTTTTATTTTTTGGCTCCATGTCCGGTTCTAATTGTTACTACTTGACCTGCATACAGATTTCTCGAGAGGCAGGTCAGGTGGTCTGGTATTCCCATCTCTTCCAGAATTTTCCACAGTTTGTTGTGATCTACACAGTCAAAGGCTTTGGTATAATCAATAAAGCAGGAGTAAATGTTATTCTGGAACTCTTTTGCTTTTTGATGCTCCAACGGGTGTTGGCAATTTAATCTCTGGTTCCTCTACCTTTTCTAAAACCAGCTTGAACATCTGAAAGTCCATGGTTCACGTATTGTTGAAGCCTGGCTTGGAGAATTTTGAGCATTACTTTGATAGCATGTGAGATGAGTGCAATTGTGTGGCAGTCTGAGCCTTCTTTGGCATTGGGAAAGCATTCTTTCTTTGGGATTGAAATGAAAACTGACCTTTTCCAGTCCTGTAGCCACTGTTGAGTTTTCCAGATTTGCTGGCATATTGAATACAGCACTTTCACAGCATCATCTTTTAGGATTTGAAATAGCTCAACTGGAATTCCATCACCTCCAATAGCTTTGTTCATAGTGATGCTTCCTAAAGCCCGCTTGACTTCACATACCAGGATGTTTGGCTCTAGGTGAGTGATCACACTATCATGATTATCTAGGACATGAAGATCTTTTTTGTATGATTCTTCGCTGTATTCTTGCCACTTTTTTTTTTTTTTTTAAATATCTTCCACTTCTGTTAGGCCCATGCCATTTCTACCCTTTATTGTGCCCATCTTTGCATGAAAAGTTCTCTTGGTATCTCTAATTTTCTTGACAAGATCTCTGCTGCTGCTACTGCTGCTAAGTTGCTTCAGTCATGTCCGACTGTGTGCGACCCCATAGATGGCAGCCCACCAGGCTCCCCCGTCCCTGGGATTCTCCAGGCAAGAACACTGGAGTGGGTTGCCATTTCCTTCTCCAATACATGAAAGTGAAAAGTGAAAGTGAAGTCACTCAGTTGTGTCCAACTCTTAGCGACCCCATGGACTGCAGCCTACCAGACTCCTCCATCCATGGGATTTTCCAGGCAAGAGTACTGGAGTGGGATGCCATTGCCTTCTCCAAAGATCTCTAGTCTTTCCCATTGTATTGTTTTTTCTATTTCTTTGCATTGATCACTGAGGAAGTCAGCAGACTGGTTCCAAATCAAGAAAGGAACATGTCAAGACTGTATATTGTCACCCTGCTGTTTTAACTTCTATGCAGAGTTCATCATGAGAAATGCTGGGCTGGATGAAGCTCAAGCTGGAATAAAGATTGCCAGGAAAAATATCAATAACCTCAGATATGCAGATGACACTACCATTATGGCAAAAAGTGAAGAGGAACTAAAGAGCCTCTTGATGAAAGTGAAAGAGGAGAGTGAAAAACCTGGCTTAAAACTCAACATTCAAAAAACTAAGATCATGGCATCTGGTCCCATCACTCCATGGCAAATAGATGGAGAAACAATGGAAACAGTGGCAGACTTTATTTTCTTGGGCTCCAAAATCACAGCATATGGTGACTGCATCCATGAAATTAAAAGATGCTTGCTCCTTGGAAGAAAAGCTATGACCAACCTAGACACCATATTGAAAACCAGAGACATTACTTTGCCGACAAAGGTCCATCTAGTCAAAATTATGGTTCTTGTGGTAATAATGTATGGATGTGAGAGCTGGACTACAAAGCTGAGTGCCAAAGAATTGAAGCTTTTGAACTGGTGTTGGAGGAGACTCTTGAGAGTCCCTTGAACTGCAAGGAGATCAAACCAGTTAGTCCTAAAGGAAATCAGTCCCAGATAGTCATTGGAAGGACTGATGCTGAAGCTGAAACTCCAGTACTTTGGCCTCCTGATTTGAAGAAAGAACTGACTCATTGGATAGACCCTGATGCTGGGAAAGATTGAAGGCGGGAGGAAAAGGGGACAACAGACAATGAGATGGTTGGATGGCATCACCAACTCAGTGGACATGAGTCTGAGCAAGCTCCAGGAGTTGGTGATGGACAGGGAGGCCTGGTGTGCTGCAGTCCATGGGATCGCAAACAGTTGTACACGACTGAGTGACCGAACTGACTGATTTTTTTTGCTACCCCTTTGTGGCATGAAGGATTTTCATTCCCCAACTAGGGTTTGAACCTCCACTTCCTCCATTGGAAGCATGTGGTTTTAACTACTGGACTTCTAGGGATGTCCCAATATTTTAACTTTTAACAGAGTTTTTAAAGATATTGGTGCTTGTTCTGGGCTGAGTCAAGAAACTTCCATGAAGTCTAGAGCAGAATGTGCTTGAAAGAGTATTTTCTTTTTCTTTGGAGCTGCATAGCTTATGAGTTTGAAATAGTAACAATAATGTGTATACAGTAAACATACAATTGCTAACCCCTCCCCTTTTGATCTTTATGCTGAGAATTACTAATCATTCAGTCAGATTTCCGTGAGCTTGTGCTTTTCTGGTCTATGGTGTTTAGATCATGGCCAGTAAGAATGGTTGTGATAATTAAGATAGAGTAATGATAAAAAATGTAATAATAGACGCTGTCAGAAACAATGTGCTAAACATCTAATATCACATGTAATCTGCCAGTATTTCTGTTGTAGTGTCTAACCGTATGAGGGTGTTCACAGGTTCCTTTAATCTTGTAATGAGTAATGGAGTAATCCTCTGGCTATTTTTTATGTTTGATGAAGCATTTTTTATCTTTTTGGTTTTGCTGCATTTTCTTTTCAGCCTTTGATGTTCATTCTCTCTCATGTAATTTTATTTCTTTTTATTAAAATTGGCTTGTAAAAAGAAGACCATTAAGATACACTCTGTACCTGTCTATCAGTGGACCTAGAAAGTTTCTAAATGATAATTGTTGATTCAGCATATCAGCTTGTTGGAATTGCCTATATGGCAGAGATGTCAGTATATTGTTTCCAAGCTCGACTTCTACATGCAGAGAGTAACAGAGCATGTCCCTGCTTCTTTTATATTCCACAGGAGAGCAACCAAGTGGCATAATCAATTCTTCCAGCCTTTGCATTTTACCTGATGTTTACTTTGCACATTGTTTTAAGATGTGCCCTCATTTCACCTCTTTAAAATCTATTTGCCTTTTTTTATCTTGTGGGAAAATAAGATTATCTTACTGCAAGGTCATGGTGCATTTCATTAAACACTCATAATATTTTTTCTTTTCTCAGCATCCACAGAGCAGTGAAAAACTGCACTAATTGCTAAAAGATTGTCAGATTCTGGATATACAAAGAATAACCTTCTCTTATCAGGTACTAAGGGAATTGGAACTGTGCAGATGGCTTTGACACAGTAGCTTTACTGGTCAGTGACATATATTATTGTAACTAAGAGAGATCAAGCATAAGCTTGACATCTTTTGTGCTATGAATATTGAAATAAAGAAAGCATAGATTTGGTCTTTAATGCATGAAAATAACTCTGTGTTCCTTAAGAGAATTCAAAGGCATAAAATTCTCAGTTTTTCACAAATGACCAAGCTGGTTTTTTCCTTTGGATTCTCTGTGTATGTTTTCAAGTTACTTAATTAACAAGATCAGGATACTATTTCTAGGTGTTAAAGGTCACATTAAGAAACTCCAAGTCTTTTCTTTATATTGCTGTGTTTTAGCAGCCAATACCAGTCACCTGGAGGAATGGCCACAATTGGGCCATGGCTTCTTTGGCAGTGACATTTGCTCAATAAATTTTTTCATGGTAATAATTGAAAAGAATAAAAATGGTGTGAAGAAGTAAATGTCATGTTCCCAAAATGCAATATAAATGAAATTCATAAAGGCTCAGTGACTCACAAGACAGGTTAATTAAAGCTTACATGTGGCACATGGAACTTAGCACAAAATTTGCCTGACCATATTATTTTCTGATGCACAGAATGAGTCCTTTATTAGAATGCCTAACAAAGTCTGTGATCTAGTATTAAATATAACCTATATTATTGCTACTTATTTTCTTCTGGTTTGTTTTAATCCATTTCCCATTGTCAGTACTAATATTTTAAGGGCTAGTTTTTAATATGATGGAGAAGGCAATGGTACCCCACTCCAGTACTCTTGTCTGGAAAATCCCATGAACGGAGGAGCCTGGTGGGCTGCGCTCCATGGGGTCGCAAAGAGTCGGACATGACTGAGCAATTTCGCTTTCACTTTTCACCTTCATGCATTGGAGAAGGAAATGGCAACCCACTCCAGTGTTCTTGCCTGGAGAATCCCAGGGACAGGGGAGCCTGCTGGGCTGCCGTCTATGGGGTCACACAAAGTCGGATACGACAAAAAATTGTGTTGGAAAAAGTCAGTACAATCCCTGTCTCATAGAAGTTGTTCAGACTGTATCAGGAATGGCATGTGAGTTCTACAGTGTACATGAAGAAAAAGCAAATGGTACTGGGAAGGAAAAATGTCTCATGGAATTGGAAAACCATGTTGTCTTTTAAGTATGATGATTGCTAATCTATCATTCTTACATGTTCCCTACAGGGCTGTAATAAAATGAACCCTGATATCTGGAATTGACTTGTCTGCTTTCCTAAGTCTAACAAGAAAATCACAATAAGCAATAAATATCTCAAAAAGAGAGAGAATTTAGAAGAATTTGGGGCCATCTTGAATCAGTAGGCAAGCAGAGCAGCAGCTCATATTATGTCAGCTGCTGGGAGTAACTGGCTGTTTTAGGGGTTCTGCCCACAGACTCTCTGGACAGCTCAAAGAAGGCAAAGGTAGGGAGAGGAGGGATGGTCTTTTTGAGCCTTCTCACTGCAGGCAGCTTATCTGCATAGCATAGATGATAACATTACTGTTTGTATATTCTGCCAAGACAGGAAGATAGTTGAAAACAATATAAAATATTTTAAAACAAGTTGGAGACTTTCATTTGTCTCAAAGAAAAATTAGTTGACTATTAATAACAGCTTATTTCATTATAACTCAGATTATGAAATAATGTCCAATTTTAAATCCTGAAGTTATATAGCTTCCAAGTTATCTGTATATCTATATCTATATCTATATATCTATAGATATTACTGTCTGAGCCATGAGGGTAACCCTAAATGCATGTATGTATATATGTGTGTGGATATATATAAACACACACATACCTATAACATGATATATATTATCTATAATATATAACACAAAAGAAAAACTGTATTTATATCTATATTTATCTATCTATATTTGGCTCCATATTTCTTTGTATCAGAAACTGCAGATTTCCTTTCCTGGCGCCCTTTTTTTATATATCTTTAGCCTGGCACACAATTATGCAAAACATAAATGACTTGTCTATATGCACAGGCAGAACAGTAAATGAAAACTTGCTACTGCCTCTAAAACAGAAACCAGTGGCCCTTCTAGCCAAGGACTGTCATGAACAGACTTTTCTTCTTTCTTAAGCCATTAATATTACATATTTTTCTGTTACTCCCAGCTAGGCAGAATCTCTGGAGAAGGCAATGGCACCCTACTCCAGTACTCTTGCCTGGAAAATCCCATGGACGGAGGAGCCTGGTAGGCTGCAGTCCATGGGGTTGCGAAGAGTCGGACATAACTGAGCGACTTCACTTTCCCTTTTCACTTTCATGCATTGGAGAAGGAAATGGCAACCAACTCCAGTGTTCTTGCCTGGAGAATCCCAGGGATGGGGGAGCCTGGTGGGCTGCCGCCTATGGGGTCGCACAGAGTCGGACACGACTGAAGCGACTTAGCAGCAGCAGCAGTAGGCAGAATCTCACTGTTGGATCATCATGAAACAATTAGGATGCTGTGTGAAGTATTCTAGATCCATAGTCAGAAGTTCAGGTCTGTTTCTTGTCTTCGCCTCTTGCCAGGTGTGTGTCTTTGGGCAACTCACTTCATCTCAGTTGCTCCATTTGTAAAATGAGGTGGTAGTTCCTACTTGACTGACTAAAGAATATATGAAATAGTGAAATTTTGAGGATAAGCAATTCCATTTCTACAAAATGATCAAATATCAACTAGCATACAAATGACACTCTGAGACATTTAATAAGGGAAAAAAAGCACTTTATCTAAAAACATCTTCATCTAAACATTTATGTAAGTAGATTTGAGTTGTTTTATAAGATTAATATATATCATCAAGAAATAACATAAGAAAACTACCTTGAACTTAATTATCTTTTGGGGAGATATGGTTAATATTGAGGAGGTATTGGAAGAAATAGTAAATGTTTCTAAAGTACTGCAGCTCATAAAAGACACATAAACTACATATCACAAAATAATGTATTGCTTAGCATTCAGTTCAGTTCAGTTCAGTTCAGTCACTCAGTTGTGTCCGACTCTTTGTGACCCCATGAATCTCAGCACGCCAGGCCTCCCTGTCTATCACCAACTCCCAGAGGTCACTCAGACTCAAGTCCATCAGGTCAGTGATATGCCATCCAGCCATCTCATCCTCTGTCGTCCCCTTCTCCTCCTGCCCCCAATCCCTCCAAGCATCAGAGTCTTCTCCAATGAGTCAACTCTTCTCATGAGGTGGCCAAAATACTGGAGTTTCAGCTTTAGCATCATTCCTTCCAAAGAAATCCCAGGGCTGATCTCCTTCAGAGTGGACTGGTTGGATCTCCTTGCAGTCCAAGGGACTCTCAAGAGTCTTCTCCAACACCACAGTTCAGAAGCATCAATTCTTCGGCACTCAGCTTTCTTCACAGTCCAACTCTCACATCCATACATGACCACAGGAAAAACCATAGCCTGGACTAGACGGACCTTTGTTGGCAAAGTAATGTCTCTGCTTTTTAATATGCTGTCTAGGTTGGTCATAACTTTTCTTCCAAGGAGTAAGCGGTCTTTTAATTTCATGGCTGCAGTCACCATCTACAGTGACTTTGGAGCCCCCAAAAATAAAGTCTGACACTGTTAATAGCTTCTAAAAAGACTGAAAAATCCTTCTTTAGTAACCCTTATTTATCACTATTGGTTTGTGTTTTATACATAATAAAAAGATGAGGCAAATTAGAATGGACAAATATCCCTGATGAGTTTAGATCATATCTTCCCTAGAAAGAGATTTTGCTTTAGTTAGATATTCTTAGTCTGTTACCTAGGACTGTGAAAACAGTTAGGAAAAGATATATTCATTTCAAATTATAGGCATTGTCACTTTCTACACTCTGCATGGAAACATGCTTAGAAATCATCAGTCCTGACTGTAAAATGATTTTAAATGACTCTTCTGCTCAGTTAACCTACTCTCCTTTTATTCTTCCTTTTCTGGCAACCTCCTTTAAATTTTGTCTGATTTTAATACTGTTATATTTTAACTCATTTAGTCTTATATGACCTGGCTTCTGCCCCAAACATTTTATTAGATTTATTCTTTTGGAAAATATTCATCATCGCCTAGTAACCAAATAAAATCTTTCTCACTTCTTATCCTCTTAGATTATTCTGCTATATGTGAGGTTGGATAACTATCTGTTCTTTCTTGTCAAAAATATTTTCTAGGAACAAGTATCCATTCATTTATTGATATTTATTAGGACATTCATTCACTTTCATAAAAGTGTACTCTTTGGGGTTTGACCAGTTAGGCAATATGTTCAGAGGAAGCGATTGCATTGGCCCATTGGGCAAAGCATTGGCTTCCACTTACTCTGGATTTATGCCTGTTTCTATGATAATCACATTTCTATTGACTTATTAGATAAATATTTATGGAGCATTAATTATGTGCCAAAAGTTGGCTTAAAGCTCAACATTCAGAAAATGAAGATCATGGCATCTGGTCCCATCACTTCATGGGAAATAGATAGGGAAACAGTGGAAACAGTGTCAGACTTTCTTTTTCTGGGCTCCAAAATCACTGCAGATGGTGACTGCAGCCATGAAATTAAAAGACGCTTACTCCTTGGAAGGAAAGTTATGACCAACCTAGATAGCATATTCAAAAGCAGAGACATCACTTTGCCAACAAAGGTCTGTCTAGTCAAGGCTATGGTCTTTCCTGTGGTCATGTATGGATGTGAGAGCTGGACTGTGAAAAAGGCTGAGCGCCGAAGAATTGATGCTTTTGAACTGTGGTGTTGGAGAAGACTCCTGAGAGTCCCTTGGACTGCAACGAGATGCAACCAGTCCATTTTAAAGGAGATCAGTCCTGGGTGTTCTTGGGAAGAAATGATGCTAAAGCTGAAACTCCAGTACTTTGGCCACCTCATGCAAAGAGTTGACTCATTGGAAAAGACTCTGATCCTGGGAGGGATTGGGGGCAGGAGGAGAAGGGGATGACAGAGGATAGATGGCTGGATGGCATCACTGACTCGATGGACGTGAGTCTGAGTGACCTCCGGGAGTTGGTGATGGACAGGGAGGCCTGGCATGCTGTGATTCATGGGGTCGCAAAGAGTTGGACATGACTGAGTGACTGAACTTAATTATGTGCCAAAGGACTCCATGCTAGAGATAAAATGATGAGCATTCAAAATCTACTTGCTGCAGTGAATTCTTGAGGATTCACACAAACGTTAATTCACACAGTCATTCAAAAATATAATTTATAGAACGTGGATTATATGTCAGGAACTCATTTAGGCACTGGATATATGGTGGGGAAGACAAAATATCCCAATCTCATGGAGTTTATATTCTGATAGGGAAGACACAATAAAATAAATGGGCAATATAATATAAAGAAGATTATGCATGCTGTGAAGACTATCAACTCAAGATAAGGTTTAGAGAGTGAGAGACATGGATTTTTAGGTAGAGTATTTAGAAAAGACCTGTTTAAAAAAGATGCTTTGAGATGAATTTGATGAAAATGAGGCAGTAAAAATGTGAATACATGAAGAAGACCATTTCTAGCAGGTGGAACATGAAGTATGAAGTCTTCATGTGAGACTGTGTCTTATGCATTTCACATACAAGGAAGTTATTGAACTAGAGTGAAATCTTGGAGACTTACAGATCATGGTAGGAATTTTTTATTTTAATTATAGTGGAAAGCCACTGGAGAGTTTTGTGTATGCCTTTAACTGCCACACAGGCTGTGGACAGTAGAAGAGTGAGAAAGGATGGAAAGGAACCAGTTGGAACCAATAAATTAAGTAATCCAAGGAAGACATGAAGGTGGCTTACCTAGGGCAGTGGCAATAGCAGTTAGAAGAGTTCTTATTCTGGGTACATTAAATAGGTAGATTAGTGGCTGGTGGTTTGGGATAGTATTATAAAAGCAAGGTAGAACACAGTTATGGTCCTAGAGGTGGTTACCCAAGTGAATGAAGAAGACTGAGAAAGACCAGATTTACTTATTCTATTTGCTGAAGTAAAAAGACTAAGAACAACCAGGGTTAGGGTAGGAAACCAAGAATTTGGGTTTGTTCATATTAAATATATCAGATATGCTAGGTATCTGCTGCAGCTATTTAGTGGGTTTTTGAGTATATTGTACTGGAGATCAGAGGGAAGTTGAACATAAGAAATCTGTATTTGAGAGTGGTCAGTCATGGGCCTGACTGAGAGCACCAAGGGAGTAAATGTTGATAGAAAAGTCCAAACTGAGTTCTGGGCGCTCTGACATTTAAAAATCTGTGGTAGGAAGAAAGGTAAGGAAAATAAAATGAGATAATAAAGAAGGAACAAAGTCAGGAATGTATGGTGTCTGGGGATCCGAGTTAAGAAAGTATTTAAAGAAGAAGTCAGTCATCAGGTCTTTCTAACACTGTAGAAAAGTTGAGTAAATTGTGTCTGGAGAATTGTCCATTAGGTTTAACAATATGGAGGTCACCATTACTCCTACTATAAATGTTTTCATAGAAGTATGGATAATAAAATGAATGGGGAGGGTTTTAGAATTGGGAATGAGGACACAGATATAGCTAATATAGATAACACTATTAAAGAATTTTTCTATAAAGTGGAGCTTAGAAATGGATTGATAGCTGGAGAAGAATGTTGGGTAAAAGGAAAAATAGGTATTTTTTTAAGTAGGAAAAGTGAGAGGACAATTTTATGCTCTAAGAAATATTCTGGAGAGAGGATAAAATAGAGCAGACATAAGTATGTAAAGATGGTGCTATTGGTCATGGCAAACCCACAGCAGTCTACCATCAAAACGCAGAGTGTCGGAGTTGATGAGATGACCAGAAACTATTTATATATGCCCCTGCAAAGACCGGTCTGTCCTAGAGTAAGACTCTATATTAGTTATCTGTTGCTGCATAACAAATCATCCTAAAAGTTATGACTTAAAACAACAGCAGTCATTTGCTATCTCATAAGCATGGAGGGAGGAGCCTGGTGGGCTGCGGTCCATGGGGTCGCTAAGAGTTGGACACAACTGAGCAACTTCCCTTTCACTTTTCACTTTCATGCACTGGAGAAGGAAATGACAACCCACTCCAGTGCTCTGGCCTGGAGAATCCCAGGGATGGGGGAGCCTGGTGGACTGCCGTCTATGGAGTCACACAGAGTCGGACACGACTGAAGTGACTTTGCAGCAGCAGCAAGGTTGGGATAGAAGGCTAGGAATTTTCCAGTAGATGATTTGGGTAACTCTGGCTCAAGGTCTTTTATAAGATGTACTCAGATGTCAACTGGGCTAGCACTCATCTGAAGTATGGAGTGGGCTGGAGAAATATTTTCTAAAGTGGTTCATGCACATAGAGGGCTAACTGGTTCTGACAGAATGGATGCTTTCTACGGGGCTTCTTGAGTGTTCTTACAACATGGTGACTGGGTTTACATAAAGAAAGTGATCGAAGAGATCAAACCAAAATCTTCAGTGCCTTTATAACCCAGCTTTGAATATTATATATCATCACATCTACCATATTATCTTGGCTTTAGAGGTAAGCTTTGATTCAGTATGAGAGGGGATTAAACAATGGCATAAATGCTAGAAGATAAGGATCATTCATGGCCATCTTGTAGAATAACTACCCTAACCACTAGTGGTCTTTGAACTTAATTTTTCGTTATCTTACCTGTTAAATATGGAGATTTTACCATATGAGCTCAAGTTCCTTTCTAATTCTAAAATTTCATGATTTTATTCTTTACCTAGGCCTATGGCTCTCAAAGCATATGAAGAAAAGCAGGTTTAGTCAGCTGGAATCTTGTTTCCTAGCCTCCTACTCACTTCTATTCAATAATTCTTCTCTTAAAAAAATAGGGTATATGATGGCTCTGCATATTCCAAATTGAAACAAGTAGTTTTTTGAATAGTAAAATGCTCATCAGCTGGTTAATAAAGTAGACTGGGCCATGTTTTAAAATAAAACAACCACTCCCACCAAAACAAAAATCCCCCTGCCATATATAAGTTGATTTGCTGAATCCTGATTAGGAAGCACAGTCTAAGGAATCCTCTAGGAGCAATATTGTTCTTCTTGTTGAGTCACTTGGTCATGTCCGACTCTTTGGGACCCCATGGACTGCAGCATGCCAGGCTTCCCTGTCCTTCACTATCTCCCGGAGCTTGCTCAAACTCATGTCCATTGAGTCAGTGATGTCATGCCATCATCTCATCTCTGTCACCTGCTTCTTCCTCCTGCCTTCAATCTTTCCCAGCATCTGGGTCTTTTCCAATGAGTCGGCTCTTCACATCAGTTCAGTTCAGTTCAGTCGCTCAGTCATGTCTGACTCTTTGTGACTCCATTAATTGCAGCATGCCAGGCCTCCTTGTCCATCACCAACTCCTGGAGTTCACTCAAACTCACGGCCATCAAGTCAGTGATGTCATCCAGCCATCTCATCCTCTGTCATCCCTTCTCCTCCTGCCCCCAATCCCTCCCAGCATTAGAGTCTTTTCCAATGAGTCAACTCTTCGCATGAGGTGGCCAAAGTACTGGAGTTTCAGCTTTAGCATCATTCTTTCCAAAGAACACCCAGGACTCATCTCCTTTAGAATGGACTGGTTGGATCTCCTTGTAGTCCAAGGGACTCCCAAGAGTCTTCTCCAACACCACAGTTCAAAAGCATCAATTCTTTGGCACTCAGCTTTCTTCACAGTCCAACTCTCACATCCATAAATGACCACAGGAAAAACCATAGCCTTGACTAGACGGACCTTTGTTGGCAAAGTAATGTCTCTGCTTTTCAATATGCTATCTAGGTTGGTCATAACTTTCCTTCCAAGGAGTAAGCATCTTTTAATTTCATGGCTGCAGTCACCATCTGCAGTGATTTTGGAGCCCCTCAAAACAAAGTCTGACACTGTTTCCACTGTTTCCCCATCTATTTCCCATGAAGTGGTGGGACCAGATGCCATGATCTTCGTTTTCTGAATGTTGAGCTTTAAGCCAACTTTTTCACTCTCCTCTTTCTCTTTCATCAAGAAGCTTTTTAGTTCCTCTTCATTTTCTGCCATAAGGGTGGTGCCATCTGCATATCTGAGGTTATTGATATTTCTCCCGGCAATCTTGATTCCAACTTGTGCTTCTTCCAGCCCAGTGTTTCTCATGATATACTCTGCATATAAGTTAAATAAACATGGTGACAATATACAGCCTTGACATACTCCTTTTCCTATTTGGAACCAGTCTGTTGTTCCATGACCAGTTCTAACTCTTGCTTCCTGACCTGCATACAGATGTCTCAAGAGGCAGGTCAGGTGGTCTGATATTCCCACCTCTTGAAGAATTTTCCACAGTTTCTTGTGATCCACACAGTCAAAGGCTTTGGCATAGTCAATAAAGCAGAAATAGATGTTTTTCTGGAACTCTCTTGCTTTTTCCATGATCCAGCGGATGTTGGCAATTTGATCTCTGGTTCCTCTGCCTTTTCTAAAACCAGCTTGAACATCAGGAAGTTCACAGTTCATGTACTGCTGAAGCCTGGCTTGGAGAATTTTGAGCATTACTTTACTAGCGTGTGAGATGAGTGCAATTGTGTGGTAGTTTGAGCATTCTTTGGCATTTCCTTTCTTCACATCAGGTAGCCAAAATATTGGAACTTCAGTTTTAGTGTCAGTCCTTCCAATGAATATTTAGGGTTGATTTCCTTTAAGATTGACTAGTTTGATCTCCTTGACATCCAAGAGACTCTCAAGAGTCTTCTCAGGACAATATTAGCATATCAAAAAAGAGAGTATAGCCCAGGAAAATAACCATTAGTGGTCTAATGAGAGGACCAAATACATGAATTCTAGCTCTGTCTTAATGATCAGTCTTTAGCAATCATCTAATCTCTATGAACCTCAGTTTCTTAATGTGTAAACAGGATGATAACTGCCATTTCACAAGATTTTTTGGAAGAATTAACCATGCTAACTTTGTAAAGTGACCATGACCATGTCTTTCTCATAGTAGTTGTGTAATTATTTTTTCCTCTGGTCTTTACATTTTCCCATAACCTTATTTTTTTCCTCTAGCCTATATGTTTTTGCCTAACCTTATTAGGTACTCAGGCAGCACCATCATTGAAATAAGTATGTTTATAATGTATAAAAGTAAGGAAAATTTTGCAAAAGGAACTTAAAATATCTGCTCCATCAGATATGGAAGCCCCAAGACAGAATTGATGAGTGAAGTTTTCTTTCCTGATTCATATCTGACCATTTGTTATTCTATTATATGACCAGGGACTAGATATATTCTGTCATATAACTAGATGTATTCTGTCACAACCAGTGACTGAACTCTTTAGTTTCCCTTCAAGACTAGAGTGGCTAACGTGCTGAGACAGTATAAAACGAAATTCTCACCTGTGTCTTCCTTGCAGGAGAATTGTGCTTCTCTACCTGTTCAGCTCAAGTGCATCCACATCACTTTTTTTCTGCAGGATAATAAGACTAGTATGTGCAGTGCCATGTTCAACAGTCCCTCTGCCACTGAAGCTCTCGATGCTCTTGCTAGTGATTGGACTGCCAGTCCACTGAGTGAAGACGATGTCAGTGCAGACTAGAGCCCTGACTGATGATCACACAACAGGAACAGGTGGGAATCTTTCTTTCTTTAAGCCACTGAGCTTTGGGGGTTATTTTTTATTTTTTGACTGACACATATGCCATGTATACTTAACAGGTAAGTAAAAATGGGACATTTTCCCCCTCATTTTTGACAGTAGCATCAGTTTGAGGGGCCAACTTAAAGAGACAAAGTAACTTGTATAGAATTTCAAAGGCATTCAAGAGCTTCATGCTTTTGAATCCTATATCCATCTGGAAAATCTAAAAGATCATTATCACAAAATAATTATTTTGTGAAGTGATCAATGAAGAGATTTATTTGGAGACAGTGGTTGCACTTCTGTGCTTTCTCACTATATCTGGTGCATTTTGGGGTGAGAGGATGGAGATTTAGCTATCTTCTAGTGCTAAGGCTAGCTAGAAAGATTCAGAAAGGGATGCTTAGAGAATTTAAAATGTATTCCTTCAAGTTGGCAGGCACAGAGGTTTGGAACATGAATCCTGACTCTGAAAGTTGAAATGGACTGTAGATTGGGATCTGATTTTTCCTGGGAAATTTAGAGGACAAGAAAAGTAAGTGCTTGGTAGCTAAGTGAGGAGGGTGCTGCTTCACTGAGATCTGGCCGTCTGAAGTCCTACAGTTTGTCTAGGCAAGAGATGCATATATTTTTCTGGGTCACAAGAGAGAGCCACCTGGAAGAAGAAGCATGGGGGGACCACTGTGCATCCTGCCTAGGAGGGCTTCATGGAGGGGCAAGAAGACCTCAGCAGAAAAAGGGTGGAGACCTAGCATGCCCTGGCATTCAAATGGCCACACAGAATAGAAAACATCTGGCAAGATTAAATGAACTTCAGGAGAAAGGGGCTCAGCATGGAACCTATTAAGGCCCCTGGAAACCTCACAAGAAGATGAGCCATCTTTTAACCATTATTGTGGTTGGAGTGCAGAGTTGCCCAAATAAATAAGAACTGTTTTACTCTTTACTGTTTTTCCTTACTCCATATTTTTGACCTTTAAGAGAAACAGCTGCTAGTTTGTTGAGGGAAGAGGAGACTAGGAAGAGAGTGCATAGCAAAAGCACTCTGCCTCCATCTCCCTGCTGTGGGAAGGACACAGGGCTCAGCTATGTGCTTATATGACTGTGCAGAGCTTATTCTCAACTTTGATCATGGTGTACTCTAAATCCACTGAGTGGGTGAGATGAAGCTGAAATTGAGCCAGTGTTCCATTGGCCAAGCCCTGGCACGGGATTCTGGTATGCTAAAAGGGTATTTTTTTACTGATTTCACAGAGATACCATACTGACTAACAGAGAGCCTGAAAAGTAGGTTGATGGTAAACTAAGGAAAATATTTTATTCATATCATGGACATTTTAATTTCCAAATTAGGACCCTGTTCTTGACTAACTGTGACTATATGATGGTCTGTGAGACAAAAGGTAATTTGACACACACAAATTGTCATCAGAAGGAAGGGCAAGACTACCCCACTGAATAGAAAAGGACAGTGAAAGACAAAAATAAAATGCAACTTTAATGTTATTTGTATTTCATGCTTTCTCACTGTATTTTTTACATGTGAATATAGAGAAAGAGACAGAATGATGAGAGAGAGAAACATAATTGGAGAGTCCTCTGCCCTACTGTCTTATTCACTCTTTTTTCCATATTCTGTCCCCTCTATCCACTGAAGAAGGCTTTTAGAACAATATGTTATCAAGTTAATGTGATGTTATCAGAGACAAGTGACCAACATGAATGAAGGAGACGCTCTGTTGTCACTGTTTTTGGTGGTGCTTTTTCCTTTGTCGTGTTGGGATGTTTTGTTTTGTTTTTGGTATATCAGTCTCCCTGTACTCAATCATGTCCCATTCTTTTGTGATCCCAAGGGCTGTAGTCCTCCACACTCCCCTGCCCATGAGATTTCCCAGGCAGGAATACTAGTGTGGGCTGCCATTTCCTTCTCTGGAGGATCTCCCTCACCCAGGGATTGAACCCATGTCTCCTCTATTGCAGGCAGATTCTTTAGTGCTGTGCCAGCTGAGAAAACCTTGTGTTTGTTCCAGCTTGAAGAATGTAGGAATCCACTGTTGCATCAGGTTGGAACCATAAATTTATCACTCTAGCCTTGATTTCAGGAGAAGGCAATGGCACCCCACTCCAGTACTCTTGCCTGGAGGATCCCATGGATGGAGGAGCCTGGTGGGCTGCAGTCCATGGGGTCACTGAGGGTTGGACACGACTGAACGACTTCACTTTCACTTTTCACTTTCCTGCATTGGAGAAGGAAATGGCAACCCACTCCGGTGTTCTTGCCTGGAGAATCCCAGGGACGGGGAAGCCTGGTGGGCTGCCGTCTATGGGGTTGCACAGAGTCAGACACGACTGAAGTGACTTAGCAGCAGCAGCCTTGATTTCAAGGGATTGCAGCAGTATGGAATTATGGGACAGAGGCCAGAGCAGAGGAGTTGCCAAAGAAAGTGGAATAGAGACCAAGGGAGAAATTGCTTCTAGGCACCCTTTCTAGTTGAATTTAGTCCAGATTCTAACCTGTGATCAATAACTTATTATTTTGCATGGTCCTTTGGATTGTGAGTTTAGCAGTGATCACCTGATGGATGAGATTGTTATTTTTGCTAATAAGCAGTAACTATTAATACATATTCTTCCCATTTTTTTGAAATATATCTTTATCTATATGAGGGTAGATACATAAATACATACTTACATATAAATGGAGATATAGTGATATATACATGTAGATAGACACAGAGATATTTCTAAGGAATTCATTAACTTTTATTTTATTTATATTTTCTCTACTGTATAAAGCAGTATTCATTTCAGTTCTGTTCACCAGTGAGTTTGTAAAGGTGCTGCCATAAGAAAACTGAGCATAGATGAATAGAATGTGGTTAGTACTTTGGATAGCAATCACCTAAGTTGACCAATCAATTTTTCTGAGCCCAAGCCTATTTTTAAAAGGTAGACCCTCTGGAGAAGATTCTAGACTTTATCATGTCCAGTGTTTGGAGTAGAACTTGGTGATAGGAGAAAAACAATGATGATGTGTGCTGAAGTGTGAAGAAATGAAAAGTCTTCATATTTTTGATGGAAGAAGATTGTGAGGAATTCTCTGGGGGCTGAAATGAGGGAAGATGGAGATAAATTTTGAAAAGGGGCATTATTTTACTATTATATTAAGAGCTCAGAATCTTAAATGATGTGTATTTTTAGTAGGTATGACTTTAGGCTATCAATGGAGTAACCATGTTTTTGAGTCCTGTTAGTGTGCTCTTTCAAGAAGGCAATGGCACCCCACTCCAGTACTCTTGCCTGGAAAATCCCATGGACGGAGGAGCCTGATGGACTGTAGTCCATGGAGTCACTAAGAGTTGGACATGACTGAGCAACTTCACTTTCACTTTTCACTTTCATGCATTGGAGAAGGAAATGGCAACCCACTCCAGTGTTCTTGCCTGGAGAATCCCAGGGACGGGGGAGCCTGGTGAGCTGCCATCTATGGGGTCACACAGAGTCGGACACGACTGAAGCGACTTAGCAGCAGCAGCAGCAGCAGTTTGCTCTTTCAGCTAGTTCCTAATCTCTTATTAAAAACTCCAGTGGCTGACAATGGCATAGCCAGTGACAGTGTTAGTCACTCAGACTTGTCTGACCCTTGCAAACCCATGACTGTAAGCCTTCCAGGCTCTTCTGTTCATGGAACTCTCCGGGCCAGAATACTGGAGTGGATTGCCATTCCCTTCTCCCGGGGTCATCCCGACTGAGAGATTAAACCTGGGTCTCCTGCATAGCAGGCAGATTCTTTGCAATCTGAGCCACCAGGGAATATATTCTGGTACACATGTAGGCAATAAACTAGGAGTGCATGTGGGGCTGTGGTCAGGGCTGCCTCACCTAGAGTCCTGGCAAAGGTGTGAGGCTGCTGCCAAGTTAAATAGTGGCTGATAAAGCAGAGTGGACTAGGGACCATCCAGGGTTATGTTATTAACCATGGCCTTCAATCTTGGAAGTTGGAATATGGGACTTTGTGACAGGAATCTCCTAACAACAGTGTCTCATTCTGAAGAATCAGGAAACCAGAAGCTTTTATTATTCCAGGAACTCTACTCCTGTTCAAAGCAGACCCACAGGCATTGGCTACATATACAGGAAATAATCCCTATAGAAAAACTGGGACAAGAGTTAGATTATAAAAACCATAGCCCAAAAGCCTAAGCTTCATAGAATGGGTCTTATTGCAGCAGATCAGTGAATGGGAAAGAAACCTACTCCTCTGGCAAGTCCTCATGACTGGGAGGCTGGGAGAAGGGAGGATAGATAATAGACTTCTGCAGCTTGCTGGGTTTGGAGTAGCCTGGGCTTGTTAGATTGTCAATTCCATCCACCCGCTGATGTTCTAAGCAGGAATATGATTGCCTTTGAAAATTGAGATGGACAGATGCTTGAGTTGGACAAGTTTGAGTAGTGAAATTCTCCAATACCTAGAGTTGAGACAGTGTAGAAAAAGCTGGATGATACAGGGCAAAGAAGGGTGGAATGAAAAAGAAAGTGGGAAAAATCCAAGGACATGTTCCCTATACTTTATGATGGAAGGCAAGGAAAAGAAGCCCAGTTCACACAAATCCTAAAGCCAAATATTAAACATTGAACTTTGAAATGCTCTGGGAAGAAATCCCTAAATGCACAATTTTCTAATGAAACAAATTCTTGTTTTTAACTCCAGTCTCAGAAATGGACTTAAATATCACCGGTAGATGATAACACACCCCATCCTGGGAACTAAAAAGCAGACCTTTCCCCACTTCTTCACAGTTAGACTCAGAAGTAGGTTGGCTAAAAGTAGACAAATGCTTTTTCATTCTTTATCCTTCACCCACAGCCTTTATAAGGACCCTTTATAGAAATGAGCCCAGGATAAGTATCAGGCATTTTGAAATCAGACATGCGTGTCTTAAAGGCTACCTGTATTCCAGATTTTGTCTTTGCATATTTAGAATGTTTTAAATTTACATTTAAAACATTTTCTTTCAGGAATATATCTAATTTGGTCCTTTTAAAATTTTTGAGGAAAAATATAGTAATAACAATAGCAAACCAGAGAGCGTGACACCCATTTTAGTCCAATACTCTGTATCTCCAATCTCTGGAGAACTGAATGTGCTTTTAAACTTGGAAAATACGTTCTCCACTATTTAACCTAAATGCCATTATAATTATAACCATTTCAGGCCTATTCCTATAATTCTTTCTGCAAGATATACAATTAGAATGAAGTGGTAATCTAAACAATGAAAATAAAATGGAAACCTGCAATTACATAGTCAAACTTTTTTTCATGTTGAATGAAGAAAGGCATTATATAATTAAAATACGAAACGCCAAAATCTATGAGAAAAACCAAGCATGACCTAAGTACAGAAGATTGAAGTTGATGTTAAAGACAAAAACCCCATGTCTAATATTTGGCATTATGTATGAACATGGATTATATTCCTATTCTTAGGGGTAACCATTAGTGACTGTATTTCATGTACATTTTTTTTTTTTTTCGGTCTCTCTCTCTCTGGATTTTTTTTTAATTTTTTTCTTTTATTTAGGGGAAAATGGACAAAGGAAAGGATCAATGAGGGTGGGAGGGAAATGGGAAATGTACATTATTTTTAAAGCATAGCATGCAGAAAGCAAATGTTGCCTGCAGTTAAAGAATAGCTCCTTCTTCTTCTTTAGCTGGACATAAGTTCCTGGCACACTGGTTTCATCCAGAGCCTGTTACGGTACACCCAGCCTGTTTTGCTCTTGTAACCCATCCTTTTGACATCAGAAGTTACAAACCTTGATTGCAACCCCATCTTAAAATGTCTTCTGTAACTTCTTCACCCAAATCTAGAGCAACAGTGTTGAGAACCAAATAAGATCAAAAAGGAAACAGTCACTTGCAATCCTACTAACAATACTTTTAGGAATAACCCCTGTAGGTTTAAATATCTTTTAAAAAGCAAAATGCAAGTACTTAGTTTAAAATGCTAATGAAGTTTACACTAAGCATATTAGATGACATTCTATTTTCTATTATCAACTGAGTTTACTAAGTTAGAACTTCCTGATTATCTGCAGGGAAGTCTGATCAAATAATTGGCAATTTGTAGTTAATGTTTATTTAATAAGTAAATAGGGAATATTCAGTTTCTAAAATTACCTTATTTGCACCATAAAATTAAAAAATACTCACATAGATGAATATAAGGAGTAAATGTGAAAAATCATTGTATAGCAATGAGGAGAATCATGTGTAATAAGAACCATTTATTGTAACTAGCCTACCCTGTCATGGATATACTGTGTATATTTTTCCAGGTTCAAGGGAAGATCCCCTGGAGAAGGAAATGGCAATTCATTCCAGTACTCTTGCCTGGAAAATCCCATGGACAGAGGAGACTGGTAGGTTACAGTCCATGGGGTCACAAAGAGTTGGACACGACTTGAGCAACTTCACTTCACTCAAGGGTCAGAACTAATATATATGTTATATTTATATGATATTATAGTTTATAATATTACATAATTATATATATATGCATGTTTAAAGGTCACAAATTATTTTAATACATTTATGCCACATATGCAAAGTATATATCATTAAGGTGTTTAAAAATACTTGCCTTAAAATGATGCAGACTATACTATACTTATCATCATTCAAAGTGATGATGATACATAATGTCCTAGGCGTTCTGTGAGACAGAACAGAACTATAAGAGAAGATGGAATTATAAATACAAAATTCTCCCTTAAGAAAAATTGACCCTGTCCTGCCTGCCCTCCCTATGGCATGGGACTGTGTCCATCCTTCTCCCTTTTTTTGATACTATCTTCTTTAGTTTGTAGAGCAACATATTCTTCAACATTTTTCAGCCCTCGTTTTGTTTTTTGTCTTTTCTTCAGGATTCCTCTTCCCTTTCCTGCCCTTTTAATACTGGTTATCCCATTATTTCAGGTTTTTAGCCTCAGTCTTCTTCTCTTGCTTATGGAACACACTTTTAGTAAGTGATCTAATCTTTCTTATAGGGTCAATGCCTATGCTGTTAAACCCTTGTTTATATTTCCAGCTCAAGTCATTGACATGCCCACAGTGTTAAAACTCAAATCTGTATTTCCGGCTCAGATCTTTATCCTGAGACATGAAGCACACCAAATAACCCAAATGCTTCATAGCACTTCAGATTTAACATATCTAAAATCAAATCCTTAATTTTTCTGACCTTATAGCTTGAAACTTTTTCTGCCCTTCTTGTTTCCTATCTCAATTAATGACACCACCACATACCTGGTTGAATAATTTGGGAATCTACATGTCCAGTTTGACATCTCCTGCCCCCACCACTACCCATTTTGGCACACTGTCACTGACATTTCTCACAGTGTCCTTCATTTCCTATCCCTTTTTACCAGGCTGTCAAGTAAAGTCCATACTGTTTCTTATGTGCCTGATTGAATATTCTAACTGATTCTAACCTTCTTGGCTGTCCTATCAAAGACATAATAAGGCCAAAATGAGCTCCCCAAAGTGCAAATATTATCATGTCACTTTGATTTAGTACCATGCAGCTGCTGTGCATAGTGCTCAGCTATATCCAACTCTTTGTGACCCCATATACTGTAGCCCACCAGGCTCCTCTGTCCATGGGGAGTCTCTGGGCAAGAATACTGGAGTGGGTCACCAAGCCCTCCTCCAGAAGAGTTTTCCAACCCAGGAATCAAACCCACATCTTCTACTTGCAGGCAGATTCTTTACCATCTGAGCCACCAGGGAAGCCCAAGAATACTGGAGTGGGTAGCCTATCCCTTCTCCAGGGGATCTTCCCAAGCCAGGAATTGAACTGGGTCTCCTGAATTGCAGGTGAATTATTTAGCAGCTGAGCTACCAGGGAAGATCTTTCAGTACTATATCACTCATAAAATCATTTAAGATTAGAATATTCCAAATTCCCTGGTATATAATAGAAGTTTCCTCATATATAATTTTCAACTTTTGTCTGTTTTCCCGACACTCAGTTCTTAAAACTCTGAGCCACCAAGGAAGCCCAAGTAAATGTTACATTATATATTTACAGTCCTCCATGTCTTTTTGTACATTGTTCACTCTAAGACACTTTTCCTTTCTCACTTCCACTAGCTTTCTCTCTCCAACTCCTTCTTACCCTTCTTAACACCCATACACACAAACATACATACTGCATTTGGATAAATAGTTTTTTTTTTTTTTTTTTCCAAAATCAGCCTGAATCTTGGAGAAGGTTCTCCCATGACTAAACCACTCAAAATATTAAGCTCCCACATGCTCTGATGAGTACTTCTTTTAAAGCCTTTTTACATTACATCTGAATAATCATTTTTTATTCTTTTTCTAAACTGAAAAGTCCTTGTTCATAGAATAGTTCTTAGCACATAGAAAGTGTTCAAATGGTAGTTTTAATTAATAAGTAATGTGGGGAGCACTTATTTAAAAATCCATCCTTCTTAAAATGTAGCTGTCACAAATCAAGGTTATGGTGTTTGTTATTCTTATTGAAAAAAAAGATTTAAAAAATATTTTTGTCTAATTTCCTCTGTTAAATAGTAACAGAGTATAGTTCTCAGCATATTTTCAGCACAAAATGAAAATATATAAGTACTTTGATTAATTGTCTTTCAATTGTTATTAATTTACCTTTTATATTTACAGTTCACTCCAGTACTCTTGCCTGGAAAATCCCTTGGATGGAGGAGCCTGGTAGTCTGCAGTCCATGGGGTTGCTGGGACTCAGACACAACTGAGCGACTTCACTTTCACTTTTCACTTTCATGCACTGGAGAAGGAAATGGCAGCCCACTCCAGTGTTCTTATCTGGAGAATCCCAGGGACAGTGGAGCCTGGTAGGCTGCTGTCCATGAGGTCGCACAGAGTCGGACACGACTAAAGTGACTTAGCAGCAGCAGCAGCATAAGTAACAATTTAAATATACTTAAGATGTACTTCTTTTGAAATTTATTTTTTAATGAAGGATAATTGCTTCACAGCATTTGCTCTGTGGTCACTCTCCTGAAACTTTCTAGCAGCCCCAGTTTATTGCAAGTAAAATCCAAACACTTTGCAGTCTAGAATCTCTCTCTGGTTACATCTTCTTCCATATAGATCCTCTCAGTTAATATTATTGAGTGAACAAACTGTTGAATATGTTTTATTTTCAGCATTCTCAGGAAAACAGTGTATGGAATTGCATTGAAGCATTCCTCAGACAAAATAATTGTTTATATTTTCCATGAATCTCATTTACTGATGGTTTTAGCCATCTATTTAGCACGATGCAGTTTTAGATATTTCCTTTACAATATAAAACCATCTTAAAATAAGAAATCCAAAGTGCATGTTTGGTTATGTTTTTACATGCTGTATAATTACTAGGTAGAAAGCATATGTTGAGAATTAAAATACTTTACGCTTAGACCCTAAATTTACTGCAAAATTATGTGTTTGGTTTCCTAGAAACTGATATAATGAACACTGAAGGCTGTGTCAGGTATTTATTTGAAAACAGCTTTGTACATTTGGGGAAATTCTTTATTCTAATTCATCACTTAGCGGTAAAAGGAGGACTCTGAAAGTATAAGGGTATTATGGATAATTAGAATGAGTTTAGTTAAATAGAGGGGAAAAAAAAGTAACCTTGAACTAGTTATGCTATACCAGGTATACTGAAATTATAGTCCCTCCATTGAACATAATGACTTACTTCTACAAGCAGCATTAAGTAGGACTTTTCCATGCCTACTGTGAGTGAAGTCGTTCAGTCGTGTCCGACTCTTTGTGACCCCATGGACTGTAGCCCACCAGGTTCCTCCATCCATGGAATTTTCTAAGTAAGAGTACTGGAGTGGGTTGCCATTTCCTTCTCCACATGCATAAAGTTGTATATTGTTACTTGGTTAATCACCATCTCTTGTCTTAAAAATAAAATGGATTTTTCACCATTAAATGTTTAAATGAAGAAATGTAAAATGTTCAGTCTATTTCCTCAGAGTTTTGAAGGCAATGGCAACCTACTCCAGTACTCTTGCCTGGAAAATCCCATGGATGGAGGAGCCTGATGGGCTGCAGTCCATGGGGTCACTAAGAGTCAGACACGACTGAGCGACTTCACTTTCACGTTTCACTTTCATGCACTGGAGAAGAAAATGGCAATCCACTCTAGTGTTCTTGCCTGGTGAATCTCAGGGACGGTGGAGCCTGGTGGGCTGCCATCTATGGGGTCTCACAGAGTCGGACACGACTGAAGTGACTTAGCAGCAGCAGCAGCAGCATGTCTTCTATGATTTATTTTTTTTCTACTTGTGTCAGCAGTTTAAAGGACCTGTCTATAGGGTGGCATTGTAGAAAGGCACCATTAAGACACATCTTTATTACTTTGAAGAAGTGAAGAAGTGAAGTCGCTCAGTCGTGTCCGACTCTTTGCGACCCCATGGACTGTAGCCTACCAGGCTCCTCTGCCCATGGGGATTCTCCAGGCAAGAATATTGGAATGAGTTGCCATTTCCTTCTCCAGGAGAGGGGTTGAAATTTAGGCTAGATCAAATAAAGTCATTAAGCAGGAAGTAAGCAGGGACACCAGAGGAAAGCCACTGATCCCAATTTCAAGCTCCCAATAAGGAAGAGATGTCCTTAGCAAAAGGAAACCTCCCTTCACTCTGTTTGTTAGTTAACTGAACACCTTCATCAGCAGATCTGTCAAGTTTTCTCTCCTGAAGCTTTAAAGACTAAGCAGTGTGAGAATGATGTTCTTATGCAGTATATGTTATGGAACAATTGGATTTATTTACATCTCATGTGCAATAACATGGTGTGAAAATCAATGAGGAATGAAGACACGGGTAATTAAAAGATGCTTTGTTTTCATTTCATATAAAATGCTTTTATTTTTTGTGCAAAAGAAAATCCCTTCAACAAATAAACAAAAGTCATATATATACACAAAAGAAAAAAGCCCTGTGAATTAGAAAGGTGTTTAAGTTAGTGCAAACAGTGAGTATTAACTTAAAATGAACTTATTGTAAATGAAAATTATATAATAAAATGACTTTAAAACAAAAATCTCAACATGCCATTCTCTTATTAAACCACTGCAGGCATTTTACACTAATGAAGACCCAATAAAGACATGGGTCCCTGCATGTATCACCACCCTTCTTTGTTTTTTTTTTTCTAATTTTATTTTGCTTAACTTTACAATATTGTATTGCTTCTGCCATACATCAAGATGGATCCGCCACAAGTATACATGTGTTCCCCATCCTGAACCCTCCTCCCTCCTCCCTCCCCATACCATCCCTCTGGGTCATCCCAGTGCACCAGCCCCAGGCATCTGTTATCAGGCATCGTACCTGGACTGGCGACTCGTTTCAGATATGAGGTGTTCTTTGAGTTCTTTGTACGCGCGTGCTTCTCTGGTCCTCAGGGGCATCCAACATGCTTCCTCTGCTTGGAAAATAATTACTTTTCTCCAGTAATTCAATTTGTACTCATATTTAAGAACTCATAGAGTCTTCTACTCTGAGAATTTTTATATATCACCTGTAGCAGGTGGGGTGCTGGTGGGGGAGATGTCACCACTTAGAAAATATTTAAGAACATGTAGAAGCATTTTTTATTGTACTAGTGAGTGATGCACTGGGCACTGCTGTCTTTTGGTGCTCAAGGACCAGGATGCAAAATGATCCACAATGTGAGGTCAGTTTTGCACTTTGAAATATTGTCCCTTTCAAAATGCAAATATTGTCCCCATTGAGAAATACTGATGGAGAAATAGATCAAGCCCTTTATTAAAATTTATATTAGCTCTCTGGAATTTTAAGTAAATAACTTTATTGGTTATTTAATATTTGGAAAAATAAAATTACTGGGTGAAGGGTAGGAATCTTTTATTTCTGATGTGTTCTTCTGAGTATAGAGAATTAAAGAAATATGACATTCCTGACCTATGATTCAGCACTCAGAATGTTCCTTTAATCATTCTCCCTTATGGGAGATGAAAGTAGTCTTTGATTTATAAATTTGGAAAATATAACCCAAGTATCTTGTTCAGTGTATTTCCTCCCTTGGGAATGGGCTGCCTACAACCCTGCTCCTCCCTAGGGAAACGTCACAGCATTGCTAGTGTGTTGGTGAGTAAGTCTGCCTAATTGAGGAGTACAATCCGCAAACCCACTTACTTTTCTCATGAAACTACATCTTCTACCAATAAGAATGATATTAACTTCCATCTGATACCTTTTCATACTTTTGAGTTGTTAGACTGCCTTACAAAATCCATCGTTTCCTTCTTAGGCCAGATTTCCTTTTAAGAAAGAAGTTATATGGAGCAAAATTTTAGAAAGCAAAATAGAAGCAAGTATAAGCAAAGAAACAAGGTTTTTGGTATGGCCATGGGTTTGGTTATGAGCAAACAGAATATTTTGACTTGGGTTTTTCCAGTTGTGTGGTTGTATTTCAATTTCTGTTGCCCGTACAAAATGCTTTCACCCAGTCCTGCGATCTTGCAAAGTGGTGCTTGGATGTTTTCTAGTAAGCAGACACACAGGTAGGCTGGCAAGTAGAACTGAGGCTACAGGGACCTCAGTGAAGTCACCAGCCTGAGAAAGATAAGAGAATGAGACAGAGCGAGAGCCTCACAAAACTATTGTGTGTCTTCCTGATGTAGATGGCTTCAGGCTTCAAGATGTTGGCAAGCAGAGCTTTTCCTGATCAGGTACAAGTAAGGAGAGGTTGCCTCTGAGAAAGAGAGTCTGTCCTGTTATGGGTCTCTTGAACATCAGAGGAAGGAACTATGCTTTCTCAAATCTCAAAGGTGGGTAAGCTCTTTATGTGCCAGAAAGCCCCAGGGAATCTCTTGATTCAAGTCATTAGACAGAAGTCTGGGTAAGTAGCATGATGTTCACTGCCCAGATTCTATTCTGAATTCAGAACCACAAAAGAAAATCTAGAGGAGCAGTTGGAAACCACTCATTACTGTGTTTGAGTCAAGGTGACTTGGTCACTGTAACTTGGTCTGCAGGTTTTCCCCTTGCTCTAATAGAATATTCCCCCAAACTTTATGGATGTCAAAAATGGAGAAATGGCTAACTCAGCAGAAGCACAAGCTTGTGAAATTGTTCCTTCCCAACCCCAGGGGCCCAGACTTCAAAACCTTCAATAGCAACTTCAGTTCAGAAAGGGAGTCACTAGCAGCAGCAACCGGGCACAGAACTTAAACTGTCTTTTCAGAAGAAATGGTGATAGCTGTATTACTAGACAAATCTCACCTGAATGCTGCACCAGATGTTAGGGACTCAGAGCTGGGGTTGGGGGGTGGGGAGTGGTGAAGACATTAAAAGAGTCTGGAATAAGTCAACTTAGGAAGAAAAGCAAATGTAAGATTGGGCAACTGTCTATCACTGCTTTGAAAGTCTCAAGAGCCAGTTTCTGAGAGAGGATATGGTAGACATAGGAGCTTTCTACCATCCTCCTCCCCTGACATGTTTAAATGTACAGTACTAAAATTCACTCTTCCTAGAGGTTTCCCTATTATTTCAGGTTCACAAGTCTTTTTTTTTTTTTTTTTTTTCCTGTCTGTATTGAATTTGTTACAACACTATTTCTGTTCCTTGTCTTGGCTCTTAGGCTGCAGCAAGGTATGTGGGATCCTAGCTTCTCAACTAGGGATGGAACTGACATACCCCCTCCCCACCCTGCATTGGGAGGCAAAGTCCCAAATACTGGATCACCAGGGAAGTCCCTGGTTCACAGATCCTAATTCTATAAAAGTTATTGCATTCTGATGAGGCTAAACCTAAATACATTTTTTTAAAAATTTTATTTTGCTTAACTTTACAATAGTGTATTGCTTTTGCCATTCATCAAAATGAATCCGCCACAAGTATACATGTGTTCCCCATCCTGAACCCTCCTCCCTCCTCCCTCCCCATACCATCCCCCATCTGCAGATGAATGGATAAGAAAGTTGTGGTACATATACATAATGGAGTATTCCTCAGCCATTAAAAAGAATACATTTGAATCAGTTCTAATGAGGTGGATGGAACTGGAGCCTATTATACAGAGTGAAGTAAGCCAGAAAGAAAAACACAAATACAGTATACTAAATACATTTTTTATACTTACTCCATTTCTTAAATTCTCTTAAAGTACTTTCGTATTCTTTAGCCAAAATTGAGAGCAATATTTTTTACTTTGTCCTCAAATTTGCTTGAGCTTTTATTATCAGAATTTCTTATTGTCTTTTTTCGGTCTCTTGCAAAAATCTCTGATATGGTATATTAGAAAAGTGACTGAACATAATTTGGGATAATTAAATTTTAGCCTTTGTAACAGAATAGTCTTTAGTCTTAATTTAATTTATTCAGTGACAAAATAATAGTTACATATTCCAAAATCCATTCTTCTCTTCTTCTTTAGTAATTTGCATCCTGTATTTTATGTACCTAATGAAAAGACTATTTTCCAGTTCCCTGTTATTCATTAAATATAGCCTTATCGTTAATTAAGGGCCAATGAATGTAAGTTGAAAAGTGTGTAATTTCAAGGAAAATTCCTTAGATGGTGCCCGGCATGTCCCCTTTACCTATTTTTTGTTCTTTCTTCCTCTCCCTCCATACTGTTCCTTGAAAAGTAGATGTGGTGGCTGGAGATCTAGCAGCCAATTTGGAGTATAAAAACATGGGCTACATTCTAAGGAGGGGGAAGCAGAGACCTAAAAAAGAAGCAACACAGGGCTGCTGATGAAGTTTCTACTTGAGAGAACAGAAGTTTTTATATACAAGGATATTAGGGTTCTCTAGAGAAAGAACCATTAGGATACATATGGATATCAAAACAATGAGATTTATTGTAGGAGTGGGTCCACAAGTCTATAGAAGCTGAGAAGTCCCAGTGTCTGCTCTCTGTCACTTGGATAACCAGGAAAGCCAATTTTTAAAATGTTTTTTGTCACTTCCTTTTTTATATGTATTACTTAGGTACGAATCCTTTGCTATATTCCCTTTCATTATTTGTATTGTTTTTAACTGGTTCTTTGTATTCTCATTAGCCCTTTAAATCCCGTGCGTTGCACATACTTTGCAATTTTTAACCTCACCATAATTTTTGTGAACTTAAAATAATTATTTGGTAAAGTTTATTAGTTTTTCCACCTTCTTTGTTATTTTTTTTTTTTTCTTGCAGGGGAAAATGGACAAAGGAAAGGAGCAATAAGGGTGGGAGGGAAATGGGAAGAAAGAAGGGGAGTGATAGTAGGGAGGAGTATATGTAATTTCTTTTTTTTTTTTTTTTTATTTTATTTTTGCAGGGGAAAATGGACAAAGGAAAGGATCAATGAGGGTGGGAGGGAAATGAGAAGAAAGAAGGGGAGTGATGGTGGGGAGGAGTATATGTAATTTCTTAACCAATGGCTTTCTGTTTTTAATCACAAAGAACACTTAAAAAAATCATGGTGAGTTCATCTTATATTAGGAGGTTTGTTCTCGAAATGAAAAGTTCAGAAAACAAAAAGTCCAGTTTGGGTGTCCTCATCTTTAGGCACATCTTGGTATTTTGTATTGGTAAATCTATCTTTACCACAATATATTATTCAGGACAGGATCACATTTGTCACCTCTTCCTCCCTACTACCCAAAGTGGTACCAAACCCACAAAATAGTCAATAAACCTCTACAGAGTGAGCAAATAAGTCTTTTTTTTTTTTTTTTAAACTCTCCTGAGTGAACTGAATTTTTTGAGGCTCATAAGTAAATATGTTTTCCTCTTTACTTTGTCTATTACAGCCAGATTATATGAGTGGGGTGTTAAAGTCTCCCACTATTATTGTATTGCTCTAGAGAATGTCCTTTAGTTTTTGTTGGAGAAATGGTTTAGTGATGCAAAATTCTCTCAACTTTTGCTTATCTATGAAGCTTTTGATTTCTCCTTCATATTTGAATGAGATCCTTGCTGGATACAATAATCTAGGCTGTAAGTTATTTTCCTTCATCACTTTAATTACGTCTTGCCATTCCCTCCTGGCTTGGAGAGTTTCTATTGAAAAATCAGCTGTTATCCTTATGGGAATTCCCTTGTGAGTTATTTGATGTTTTTCCCTTGCTGCTTTTAATATTTGTTCTTTATATTTAATCTTTGTTAATTTGACTAATATGTGTCTTCGGGTGTTTCGCCTTGGGTTTATCCTGTTAGGGACTCTCTGGATTTCTTGAACTTGAGTGGTTATTTCCTTCTCCATTTTAGGGAAGTTTTCAACTATTATCTCCTCAAGTATTTCCTCATGATCTTTCTTTTTATCTTCTTCTTCTGGAACTCCTATGATTCGAATGTTGTAGCGTTTGATGTTATCCTGGAGGTTTCTGAAATTGTCCTCATTTCTTTTGATACGTTTTTCTTTTTTCTCGTCTGATTCATTTATTTCTAGGATTCTATCTTCTAGTTCACTAATCCTATCTTCTGCCTCTGTTATTCTACTATTTGTTGCCTCCAGGGTGTTTTGGATCTCATTTATCGCATTATTCATTATGTGTTGACTCTTTTTTATTTCTTCTAGGTCCTTGTTAAACCTTTCTTGCATCTTCTCAATCCTTGTCTCCAGACTCTTTAACTGTGATTCTATTTTGATTTCGAGATTTTGAATTAATTTCGCTATCATTATTCGGAATTCTTTATCAGGTAGATTCCCTATCTCTTCCTCTTTGGTTTGGTTTGGTGGAGATCTATCCTGTTCCTTTAGCTGCTGGGTATTCTTTTGTCTCTTCATTTTGTTAAAATTGCCAAATTTAGAGTGTCCTTACTATATTCTGGTAGTTTGTTGAATTCTCTTTATTGAGGCGGTTTACAGGTCTTTTCAATATCTGATCTCTGCCTTGTTACAGAGGGGGCGGAGATGAACACCCAAATCTAAACCGGCCAGGTTCAGGCACTCAGATAATCCTCAGAAGCACAGACTTGGTTGAGTCTGCGTTTTATGCCCTTCCCAGATCCGAGTAGCGCAGGTGATGAAATGTTCAGAGAGCGCAGGTGCTGCGACTTATCGCCTCTCCGCCGCTCAGTTTTCTGGGTATACACACAGTGCACTTTCTCAGGCAGATGTTGACCATCCAGAGCCCCAAGAAGCGTGAGTCAGCACAGAAACCTACTCACAGTTCCGTTAGACAGTGTCTCTCTAGGGCTATAATTGCCCGCCTCTGGCCCTGGCTGCCTGTCACGGGAGTGGGACGGCCTGCAGCCGGCCAACTCTGTGCAGCCCTTTGTTCCGTAGGTAGTCCTGGTGGTGTCCCAAGTTAGGGCTGGCTTTTGATGTAGTAGATAACCGACAGTCTGGTTATTTCGCTCAGATAGCGCCCGAGATAGCCAGGCCAAATCCTTTCTCAAAGCAATGCAGGCCTCGCCGCTCCTCCTAGCCCAGCCCCCACTTGCCAATAGCAAATGCTGGTGTCCGCGCCAGTTCTCCGCAAAAGGAGTTACCGCAGGGCTCGTTTTCTCGTTTTGAAGACAATGAGCTGTCTTTCTAAGTGCCTGATGTCCTCTGCCGGCATTCAGAAGTTGTTTTATCGAGTTTATTCAGCATTCAAATGTTCTTTTAATGGATTTGTGGAGGAGAAAGTATTCTCCCCGTCTTACTCGTCCGCCATCTTAGCTCCTCCCTCCCCCTTATTTCTTTACAAATAATATTTTATATCTTTCATGTACTAAATCTCCATATATATATGTATAGATGTAAATATGTATGTATGAGACATCTATTTTTTTACCCTATCAACAATTGATCTTTCAGTCGATAAAGACCAAACACTTTGGTTACTTGTCATTTTTAAATATTTAAAATGTAGGTCAGAGATAATCCATCATTAATAATCTTTCTCAAGACATACCTGGAAATTTTCCTTTGTTTAATTTTTTAAGCTTCACTTATATTTCCTTATCTACCTTCTTAACCCCACCAAGAAAGTCAAGTTATTTTGTTTTAGGTAACATTTATTAAATTTAGAACTGACATAGCCAGAATAATGTTTGTAATTACCCACAAACCAGATATATATTTCCATTTTTCATACTTTTTAGGTTCTTTTGTTGGAAGTTTAGGATTCTACATAAAAGAATATTTCTCACTAAAAATTTTCCAAGCTGGTTTATTTTGTTAATATTATGAAAGGTATCCTTTCTTCCTTTATATTTTTAAATAAAATACCATATAAAAGCTATTATGCTCTATAAGCTCATTTCATGACTAATATTTGAATTTATTTTTCTCAAAAATTATTTGATTCACTCTTTTGTGTCTTTCAGGTACAAAATATTCAATTCAATTCAGTTCAGTTGCTCAGTTGAGTCCAACCTTTGCAACCCCATGAACCGCAGCATGCCAGGCCTCCCTGTCCATCACCAACTCCCACAGTTTACTCAAACTCATGTCCATTGAGTTGGTGATGCCATCCAACCATTCCATCCTCTGTCATCCCCTTCTCCTCCTGTCCTCAATCTTTCCCAGCATCAGGGTCTTTTCTAATGAGTCAGTTCTTCAAATCAGGTGGCCAGAGTATTGGAGTTTTAGCTTCTGCATCAGTCCTTCCAGTGAATATTCAGGACTGATTTCCTTTATGTTTAACTAGTTTGATCTCCGTGCAGTCCAAGGGACTTTCAAGAGTCTTCTCCAACACCCAAGGTTCAAAAGCATCAATTCTTCTGCGCTCAGATTTCTCTACAGTCCAACTCTCACATCCATACATGACCACAGGAAAAACCATAGCCTTGACTGGATGGACCTTTGTTGGCAAAGTAATGTCTCTGCTTTTCAATATGCTGTCTAGATTGGTCATAACTTTCCTTCCAAGGAGTAAGTGTCTTTTAATTTCATGGCTGCAGTCACCATCTGCAGTGATTTTGGAGCCCCCCAAAATAAAGTCCGACACTGTTTCCACTGTTTCCCCATTTATTTGCCATGAAATGATGGGACCAGATGCCATGATCTTAGTTTTCTGAAAGTTGAGCTTCAAGGTTTTAAAATTTAACTCTCTTTCACTTTCATCAAGAGGCTCTTCAGTTCCTCTTCACTTTCTGCCAATAAGAGTGGTGTCATCTGCATATCTGAGGTTATTTTATTTCCAAGTATCAATGTATTTCTTCTACTCCCACATCCACAATTCACAGAGTTCATCAGCAGCATTACCTGCCCACACTGAAAGAATCCAGTCATCCAATGAGGACATGAAAGAAAAGAGAAACAATGTAACAAAAGGAGCAGGATGCATAATTTCCCAGTTTCAAAATATAAATCAGCAGGAGTGTGGCCAAAAAGGAGCAGTTAGGACAAGAGAGTAAGAAGAGGAAGAGAATTGGTCCTTGTAATTGAATGGAACACTTCTGGGTTTTCTTTCTCCTTTCAATCTCCTCAGCTGGAAGAATGAAGTGACTTATCTAGGCGGCAAAATTGGGAAATACAAATTAGACTAGACTCAGTTCCTCTCTCTTCCTCTTGGGAATGAACATCCCACAGGTAGCAGAACTTCTCTCTGCTCTTCCCATCCCATGACCCCAACATCTCGGTCCAGCATTGCCTGTTTCTGAGGGGGTAAGTCTGCTTATTCCTGGATTGGGAAACCAAATTTACTTTCAAATTGAGATGTCTTCCAATGGAAACTTTACAAAAATGATGATGTTTTTGGCCTCCATTTTGGAATCCTTTGTTTTATATGCCAATTTATTTAAAATCCAGGCAGGAAAAAAGTAAAATTTGATTGGGCCTTTTGAGATTTGGACAAGAATTTAAGCTTCCTGAGGGCAGAGGTTCTATCTCTTTTAGTGTTATTCTCTCTCCAGTGTACAGTGGTTAAGAGTGGTTCCAGAATTCTGGACTCAGACTAAATTGGTTTCACTATTTGGTTACACTATTTACAAGCTCTATTATGTGTGATAAACATCTTCAATAATCTCATTTTAAACATGAGAAATATGGTAGTACTATTATTACTATTACATAATATATAATAATATTATTATATAATATTACATGCATAATAATAAAAGTCTGCTTCAAAATTAAACTGGCTAACCTATGATAAAGTTTAGACAATGAGCATTACATGCTAAGTCCTGAATAAAAATTGATGTTTATTATTATGACACATAGGTGGTAAAAAATAAATATACCTTAAATGAATGAAATCTATCAAGAACAAAAATGGACTAGTCATTAGGAAACTTGAACTCTGGAATCCAGATTTGTGCAAGGACAAACATAATCTTCCAAAAAAGAAATTTCTATAATAGTCAGAAAAGAGATTTTTGTGAAAATTAGGTTATTCAAGGAGAGTTGATTATTAGGAAATCTATAAATATAATATAAATATAATATACATAAGAATTGTGGCTCAGCTGGTAAAGAATCCTTCTGCAATGAGGGAGACCTGGGTTTGACCACCAGGTTGGGAAGATCCCCTGGAAAAGGGAAAAGCTACCCACTCCAGTAGTCTGGCCTGGAGAATTGCATAGACTGTATAGCCCATGGGGTTTCAAAGAGTCAGACACAAGTGAGTAACTTTCTATATATATATAGTAAAACAAGATATTTTATATGTATGTTTGTGTGTATATGGTATATCTACATGTGTGTATATATATCTCATATATGGCATATCTATCTATCCATCCATCCATATAGTCTCTTGGGTGCCCTCCGACCCGTCTATGTGGTTGATCAGATTCCCAGAGGAGCTATAGATCATCTGCCTATGAGGTCATCCCTGGTCCCTGTGCCTGGGCATTAGAGCTATCTGAGTGACCTGGCAAGTAGACCACTCTGCTGACTGGCATGATGTGAACCAAACAAGACCAAGTTGTCAGAATTGTACTGACACGCTGATTTTGTGTGACTTTCACTCACATGGGTCACAGGACAAATTCACAGCCCATAGGTGAGCACCAATCCTTGGGTTTGAGCACTGAGCAGGCATTGGCTCTTGCACATCAGTATTATGACCATGGTGCTACCTCCAGTCTACAGCATCCAAAAGTGGTATGGATAGAAATAGTCATTCTCTCTTAGAACCAGTCTTTACTTGTATCTAATCACTCACCCACTCAGGAAACTCCACTCCACCTGTCAGGCAGCCTTCCTGGGGTGGCTGCTCCTGTCTCTTCCTTGGACTTTGCTAAAGTTGCTCTACAATGCCATGTTACACACTTGCTCTTTTATTTTGAATTGATGTTGTAACACTGTGTTCTCCTTGGTTGGTCTTAAGCTGTGCCACAGGCAGCACAGCCATTCTTTGCATGAATATGATGGCTCATCTCACTTCTCCCATGGCCCCTCTTGTCATGGCAATGAGTGGGTGACAGGCATGTAATCTACATGGAAAGAAATCACATTCTAGAAATGCAGTATAACAGCCTAAACTACTCAAGAGAGGATGTGGTTGGAGGATAGTTTTATATTTATGCCATAAATATCCTAAAGGTAAATTGAGCATGACTAGAAATAAGTCTGGAGAAGGAAATGGCAACCCACTCCAGTATTCTTGCCTAGAGAATCCCGTGGAAAGAGGAGCCTGGTGGGCTGCTGTCCATAGGGTTGCACAGAGTTGAACGTGACTGAAGTGACTTAGCAGTGGCAGCAGCAGAAATAAATCGTCATTTACTTTTATCTGCATACTTTGGGTAAGACTTGTATTTGTAGTAACCACCAATAAGGTATAGTAACAACTTTTGGGGAGAAGGCAATGGTACCCCACTCCAGTACTCTTGCCTGGAGAATCCCATGGACAGAGGAGCCTGGTAGGCTGCAGTCCATGGGGTCGCTAAGAGTCGGACAAGACTGAGTGACTTCACTTTCACTTTTCACTTTCATGCATTGGAGAAGGAAATGGCAACCCACTCCAGTGTTCTTGCCTGGAGAATCCTAGGGACAGGGGAGCCTGGTGGGCTGCCATCTATGGGGTCGCACAGAGTCGGACACGACTGAAGCGACTTAGCAGCAGCAGCAGTAGCAGCAACAACTTTTGAGAGGCTAGTGTTTATGTTAGTAGTTGGCAGGGTATATGCTCCAGCATCACAAGTAATGATGTAACCAGAATTAATTGAATGGTATTAAGGAACCATAGGACCAAGAAGATCTATATTATTTCAATACAAACAGATTCTGGAGAACCACTGCTTTGTGATTAACAACAGGTGCCACCTCTTTCTTGAAGGAGCATATAAGGAATTAGCTAGAAATGATGCACTTGGCAGTAAAGAACAGGAAGAGATGATTCTTGAACATGAACAAGAATGGACTGTGCCTTTTTAACTCTGTCAAGAATCTTCACAAGCTCTGATTAGACAATAAATATGGAATTACCTCTTCTCTACCCATTATTCTAAATGACCATTGATAGATCATTATCCTTCATGGACCCATGAATTTTGTAGTGCATTTTGGAGATCTGCAAAAGTATATTTTTCTGGGGTCCCACACACCGCAGGGGTGCCCTTGAATGACAATATACCAATAAGTCAAATAAAAAGATGTGATGTCACTATTTCAAATAATATGAAAAGATATTTAAAAAATTTTAATTAACTTATTTGTTAAAAACATAGTAAAAGTTGAATTTAGATTGTGTCCTTAACTAAACGTGTTTCCATCTCAGAGTTATCATCATGCTGCTAAGTCACTTCAGTCGTGTCCGACTCTGTGCAACCCCATAGACAGCAGCCCACCAGGCTCCGCTGTCCCTGGGATTCTCCAGGCAAGAATACTGGAGTGGGTGCCATTTCCCTCCTCAATGCATGAAAGTGAAAAGTGAAAGTGAAGTTGCTCAGTCCTATCCGACTCTTGGCCACCCCATGGACGGCAGCCCACCAGGCTCCTCCATCCATGCGATTTTCCAGGCAAGAATACCGGAATGGGGTGCCATCATATTTTTTGACACAAACAGTAGAAACCTTGGAACTAGACGATCTGGATTTGAGTCCAGTTTCTATCACTTATTGCATTTTGGTTCCTGAAAATATTTACTGTTAAAGTCTAAGTTTTCTAATCAGTTAAATTAAGTAAGGCAATCTTATCTATGTCACAGGATTGTTGTGACATTAAAGTAAAATACTGTTTGCAATACACCTAGCAAAGTGCCTGGAACATACTAAGAAGCCAATAAATAATTGTCTATTAAAAACACCATCACCCAAGCTGAGAAACAACTTTACACACAATGGATAGGATATTCATAAGGAAAACCACATAATATCAGTGCGTTAAATTCAAAGTTGAGAGATGCATAGACTTGAATGGCAAAACTAAATATTGTAAAGATAGAGCTCTCTCCTATTCATTTAAAATGTTTATGGAATTCTATTCAAATACCAAATTATTTTAATTTAAAAGAATTAACCTAATCTTCATATGAAATAGTATATAGGCTATAAAATCTTAATGGATTTTGAAAAAAAAAAAAGTGTAATGATTAGGGGTTGTTCTATCAAGAAGGTAATTATATTATGCTCTAATTAAAACATGGAAGTGTTCACATAAGAATAAACCAAGTGATAATAAAGCTGAAGAGTTTAGAAATAAAATTTTTAGCTTACAGAGATGTAGCTATACATATAGATATATAGATGGTTATGAAGTCAGCATCCCCACATAATAAAAATATAGACTACTAAATCTATCACTATGGAAGAATGGAGTGGACAAAATAAAATGGAAATATCACCTCTCGGTATTGTCTGGTAACTTCCAGATGTCTCAAACTCTAAATAATAAAATAAGTAGTTACTTATTTAAAGACTAAATAATAAGTAATAATAAACTCATTATTGTGTGCAAAGAGTAAAACTATAACAAAAGAGATTAATTCATTGAATATCTCACATTTTTGTGTTAAAAATTTTATGAACTAAATTTTAAAAGTAGTACTTTCCTTAATACACAGTGCCAAGAAAATAGAATGAGCTTAGTAATAACACAAGTGTTCAGTCTTGGGGGAACATTTTAGTAAGTCATGGTGCATCCATATGATGGAGATTTTCTTGACAACCACTGAAATTGTCTTTTAAATAGTTTTTGATTATTTTGAAAATAATTACACTATGGTACTAAGAAAAAATCTATAGATATAAAATGCACAGTGTGATTCTGATTTTATTAGAAATAGAAAATAATAAAAAAGTAAATCAAAATTTGACCACAATTATCTTGAGATGATTTAAGTTTTATATTTGCACTTTTCTGCATTTACAGAACAGAATTTTTAAAAAGACAAAATAGTCAAAGTATATGATAAATTTATAAACCAGCAACAGGACTCTAATGAAGACAAGAAAATTGGGAAGGAAGATATTTTTATTTGAATGGGCAAAAAGTAAGAACTCTTTCATTTTAGAATTTTTTGAATTTAAATAAGTACAGGGATTTCAGATACATTTTTTTCTCCTGGTAGATTAGAAAGAATGAAGGAGCGTTAATGTTGAAAATGTAATTGGCAGTATTCGACTGGTGAGAATTAAACCAATAAATCACATACAACTCTGTGGATAATCATTTAACTGGCAAGAAAAAGAGCGTGTGATATTAAACTTTAGACCTACATTTACTTTTTGGGTCAAGGTTGACATATCAGGAAATGAAGTCTGCAGTATAAGCAGCATAAGAACATGCTTTTTCAAGTTAGGGTAAGGGAATATCCATGGAGAAACACTTAAGTTATGTGGTAGAGAGTTCCAGAGAATGATACTGAAGTTGTCATTAAATTTAGCCAAGTCCTTGATGTGAGAAATTTCAGCTCATTGTTGACGACACAGATTGCAGAAGCATATGGAAGCAATTAGAGAAAAGTAAATGGAGACTGTGGGTATAGGCTGCATGTTTGTGGAGCTTGACGAGATAAAAGGAATAATATAGGATGAGATCTAAAAGAGGCAATGGAGACTTGGGTGTCTTCTTTCAGAGTTGAGGAAATATGAGCATGAAAGAATTCCAAAGGGGAAGACAAAAATTGATGATTATCTGGTGGAGGAGTGGAGTGGGGAATAGACAAGTAAGAGCAGTGTCCCATTATGAGCCAGGAGTAGGTTTTGTAGCAGGGGCTCAGGGGTTAGATTTCTAGATAAGACGAAAACTCTTCTTCCACCAAGATTAGTGGGAAGGAAGTTCTGATAGAGGTAAAACCTCATCAGAAGATAAACAGCTAGGGTGGGAGGAGCAGTGTAGTATGTGAAAGCAAGGAGTACTGGATCAAATGAGCCTGGATCTCTGTGAATGAGATGTATGATTTGAGACCTAATGTTTACTGGACTTATTAACCTTGTTGAGTCTGCTTCTCCTTAAACCAACGGGGATATTATGCATTCCATATAATTTTCCATTTGAATTGGAAACATTCTATAAAATATGGGAAATCCCTTAAAAAGTTGTAATGCAGAATCAGTAGAGTAATTTATCAGGAAATAAGGTAGAAGAGGGTTAGATGAAGGCAGATAGAGATTAAGAGTTTTTGAAGAAATTCATCATAACTTTTAATGCAGTGCTCATAGCCTAAGAGAATGGAGGAGCTGGTAGCCCTGACAGAAGCTTGTTAAATTCCTCTGACAATCCTCCAACAATCTTGCTTTCTGAATATGATACTTTTGATGAGTGCTTAATATGTCTGCATTTAAAAACTCTTCTTACCCACTCGAGTCGTTTAGCAATGTTGATGATGTTTATTAGACGTCTCATTTAAAAACTATCTGAATCTTCTCTAATGGTAGCCTTTTAGACATACAGTACTGGGTACTATGGAAATATCTTAGAACCTAGATGCACAGTGGGTCCGTGGGAACAGAGAGATTCTCACGCACAAGAAGCTCCATAAAACATCTACAGCATTGTCTTAGGTTGCTTGGAGAAAGTGCATTCATATTCATAACGTATTGCATAATTATGACATCCTGATTTTCATATTTCCCAGTGTGCCTTTTCAGCTCTGCTGTATTACCAAATTAAAGGAGATAACACAACTTTACAAAATTAGAGCATTCTGTTTTGTGTTACTGTTTGACAGTACTTTATTTTTAATTTGTTCATCGTTGATCCTAATAAAGACAAACTGTCATTGTAACCATTGCCCACAATGCAATATATTAGTTTTATTGCCTCTATAACAGCTGTTCATGCATCGCTTCCTCTGTCATTCAGTGATGATGTGTCCTTTTCTATGTGCAATGCCAGAAAATCTGGGAGAGTTCATAGCATAACACCTCCATATAAACTGGGTTAAGTAGAGGGAAATCTTACTGTGTATCATCATTTTATTTCTATTGCTTAGTACAGAAAAGGGACATATAAAAGGAAAGCACTTCATTATATGTGCTGAATAAATAAAGAATGAATATTATACTTTTTACTAACTGTGTAATTTTTGCCTTTCACCTAAACTCTCCAGGCTTTAGTTTCCTCTTATAGCAATTGAGTATGATAAGAAATTGCCTTGATGTCTTTGTAAGAACCAAATGAGCAAACTTCGAATCCCCAGCAAAGATAATGCAAGCTTATCATGAACCTGGGCAATGTTTATAGTAGTTCCTTAAATTTCAAACTAATGCATTTTACAGCTTCAAATTTCATCTTCATCGTCTTTAAAAATATTATTGAGCCAAGAACATTTTTGTTTTTATGACTGTACATAGTCACAGGGATCTCTGGACAGAGCCATGGAATGTCTTATGAGCTAAGTTGCGCATGTGATGGGTAGCCATGTGCACAAGCTTAGATAAGAAGAGGTCACGGAAAAGCAGCGGCACAGCCAACACCAGGTTGTTAAAATGGGGTGTGAGAGCTCAGACTCTTTCTCAAGATTTGTCTGCAAGGGTCAGAAAGTTGTGCTGCTCAAACTTTCTTCTAGGGGGCAGCAGTGTCCTGGAGTTTTGCCAATATCCTTTGTTTCTTTAAACCTTAATTCAGTGGCTCAGATCCTTAAAGAAGCAAAGTCAAAGGAAATGAATGTGCTAATTATGTTATCACATAGTGATATTAGGAAAAGGTAATAGCCTACCAAAGTTGTTACAGGGAAGTGTTGTTGGAGGGCATTAATATAGAAAACATTAGGAAATGGTACAGTTAAGAAATTAATATTTTACAATAGACTTTTCAGAAGAAAGAAGCCATTACTTCACTATTAATATATATAAAGTTTATTTTTACTTATGTTTAATGTGTACTTTATTGCTATTAAAGTTGAAGCTACTAAAGATAAATATATATATTTATTTATAGAACAAAAATATGAAGTATGGCTTTTTAAGTAACTGAGATTTAAAATCTTCTGAACAAAAAAAATTTTTCCTAAAAAGTGTAAATAATAATTTTTTGGAGGAAATGCAAACAGACTTGACTTGGGCTTCTTGATAGCTTTGATTTGTCAGAAGCAGATATTGAATTTATGATTTTTACTTGGAATGGGGTTTATGGTTTTACAAAACAACTCCAAGTACTGAACAGAAATGACTTTACAGCTTTTGACTGCTGTACTAGTTGAGACCCTAGGCCATAGTAAATTTTGACAACAAATTACACATGAAATTTTATTTCTTATCTCAGTTAGCCCAGGTCAAATTCAGCTTGTTAAAATGTTTGGAAACTTTTTCAGTTTTGTGTAATGACACCTTTTATCATTATCTTTTAGACCTTGGTCGTGAACTCTAGGGGTAAGTGTTGGGTATTGTGGGCATGATGACTCAGATAACTCTGCTCATCCAGCAGAAGATGGTGGCTCCAATTAGTTGCTACTAAAAATTAACTCATAAGGTCTTTTCTTTCTTTATTCCATCATTATTCAAGGGGAATTAGGAACACCTTCACTTTACCTCTAATTTTCAATCAAGTCTTCCTTCATGATAATTCGCCCTGAATTTTTATTTAATGATACTTCAGAATTATGATGAGAGTGAGGAGAACAAAATACTATTTCTGCTCAGGGCTCTGAACTGTTCTGACATAAACTCACATATTATAACATTAATGAGGGACTTTGCTTGATTATCATTATTTTGCAGAATATATGGTACTGACATTTTCCCTTTTCTCCAAGGGAGATAAATAGACCAGTGGGAAAAATCCTCCTCTGAGTTATATATAACTCTTAATTTTTTTACCAACTTCTCTTATTCATCACTTTTAATTGCCAAACCTTAGAGCTATGAAAAAAAAATACATTGCCATTAATCATATAATGAGATCTGATATTATTTATGTAGAACATATTCATTCTTTAACAGCTTTCTTTATTTAACATTTGGTGAAAGTGTATAATTATTACCGGAGGAATTTAAATATTCTACATTTATGTTGCTCTTTTTTTAATATTTCTTGTAGCTTATTAAAAAATATTTTATATGCTATTGATGCAATGGAGGTAACACATTTGAGATAAATTCATAAATCCTCCTGGAGAAACAACTATTACACATGCAATGTGAAATTCTGTCACAGTGACATTAATGACTGCTACTAAAATCATTGACTCCCCTTTTATTAGTATTTTTATTAATTAATGTAAAAATCTACCATTGGCCTTATAAAAGTGCTCATCTGTTTTCCTTTAATATCAAATAGATTAAAAGTGAGATTTCATGTTAATTAAAAACTCTGAGTTTATGAGTATTTTAATTGCAAATATTTCAGTGGTGAGCATGTAGATGACTTACTTCTGTTTGTTAATAAACATGGTATCAAACAATTACAAGATAAAAAATACATCATTCACAGTAAAGTACAGCCTCTTTGACTCTATTGTCCACGTGTGTTAAATCCTGTCTAGTCAGGGGCAGATAAGAGGAGAGGCTCAACAGCTCAGGATTTCCTTAAGGGTTTTAAACTTTTACCCTGTCTGGAAATGTTACTTTTACTTTGAAAATGTGGATGGGTTTTAGGAACACTAAAGATAAAAATTTAAAAAAAAATCATCATCAGGTTTAAAAAGTTTAATGGAAATCCTTTGACATCATGTTCTGCAAATATGATTCCATCTATCTTTAAGCTGAATTTAGGTTGCACAGTGTAACTGATGTCCAGAAGATCCCTACAAGTTTCACATTTAATTGTTTATTATCTTAACCAGAGCCTGTTGCAATAAAAGGGCTGTCTTCCATGGCAACCTGTAGCATGGGTATTTTGCAATTAACATCTTTGCAGGTTTTCCTCTGGCATGAGTCAGGTTTAGCCTTGTCACACTGGGCTTTTAAGGAGAGCTCTATCTTTGCAGCCCAGTTTACACGTGACAAGATTTAATTGGTACACTTTACTGTATAACTCTTGGGTTTCTGGCCGTGCTAGCCTGGTTGATACCTCTGAGAGAAGGCTCAGCTGTCATTCAGTGACCCATTAACACTGCTGTTCCATCATGCAATGTCATTTTTCTCATTCTCATGGAGATAATGCTCCCTGGAGATCTCCAGTACCTGCAGGAATGAAAGAGAACAGCAGAGACAGACTAACTATCAAAGAAGGAGCAAACAGCACAGCAAGACCATGAATTCCAAAAGCAGAATTTTAAATTAAGTGAAAAGATGAAGCCCATTTATGAAGGAAGGGTTGGAAAAGTAGAAGGATTGAGTTTTAAGAGATAACTTTTTAACAAGCTATTTTCTTCTTCCCGCCTGAATACTAAAAGTATCCACAGTAATACTTATAACTAGATTAGAGAAGGCAGCTGCTTTGAACATGTCGTAGAGATCTGAGTGAGAATTTATTTACAAATGGGGGTTTTTGTATTTTATTTATTTGCAAGCAGATGGTAGATATGAAGGGGCTTCCGTGGTGGCTCAGTTGGTAAACAATCTGCTTGCAATGCAAGAGACCAGGGTTTGATCCTTGGGTAGATATGAAACGGAGCATGCATTAAGGTGAATTTTTTAATAGTCTAAATAGAACAGGATCCCTCTGTATGGTTGGCTTACTGGAGTACAAAATTACCTTCCTAGTAAAAGCACAAAAGAGGAAAATGATATGTGATCTTTTAACACTAGGCCTAAGACTTCTTTTCTCCTATGATTAAACCAACTGCTTAAGCAAACTCTGTTGCTCTTCCATCCAAGCTATATACTGTTCAGTGGGTCACTTTATTGGAGAAGGCAATGGTCACTTTATGAGAAGTTATGCTTTCTAATGTTTACTATATAAGGAGATGTTATAAGAATATGCTTCTTGATTTCCCAGACTAAGACTGGTTCAGTTTAGATTGATATAAAAGCAAGAAACAAAGCCATCTGAATCTTGATTTTTTTTTTTTTCCCCTAAGAAAACCTGTTGGAGACATTATAGGAACAGACTACTTCCCCTATAAAAAATTTAGTCAGGAAATAGGGATAAAACTGAACAGGATTCAGGCTTACAATAAAGGGCAAGAAAAGTGCCACATCAAAACTTGTTAGTTGCTACTTCAACCCTGATTGGCTCTGGAACACACAGAACATCCATCCCATCCGCCTTTAGGCCATTTCAACCTTGATTTCAATTTTCTCACGACAAAGCTTGCTATTGGGTTTAAACTTCCAATCTCAGGTAGGTGTTTGTGTACCATCCCTATCCTCCCTACCACCAACCAAATGATACAGGGATTAAATCCATAGTATAAATATGCATATTCTTCTCGTGCACCAATTATTTCTTAAAAGTATTTTTTTTAATAATTTGAAACTTTATTTTTAAAATATTCTGTAATTTGAATTCTTAAGGAAACATCATCTACTTTCCTTCCACACACATTTTGTCCTAACAGGCCCCATATGTGTGCTCAGTCACATCCAACTCTTTGTGACCCCTTAGACTATATAGCCTGCCAGGTTCCTCTGTCCATGGAATCTTCCAGGCAATCATACTGGAGTGGGTTGCCATTTCCTACTCCATAAAAGTATTTTTTTTTAAGTTAAGCCACAAATGATTTACACCTTTATTTTACTTTAAAATAAGTATGATGTATTGTGGAATAGGATACAATATTCATATGTACTTAGATTTTTTAAAAAGACTTTAAAGAAATATTGGTAAGAAGATCGCTGGTTTAACCCATCAGAACTCTTGTGTGCCTTAGAGATTATATTTCCTCTCTTCCATTTAATACCATGTTCAAGAAGGCATTACTTAAGCGTTTAGCAGGGAAAAGAGACTCAGATTTATGATGTAGCGATGGCCTTAACTAGAAGCAGGGTGTAGTTCAGCCAAGTCTTCCAGGAAAAGAAACAACCTGTATTCTTAATTTTACAGTTGGAAGGCACTGTAAATCAGTTGACGCAGGCTGCGGCCACGCGCAGCATGACTTAGCCTCTGTGGCCAGCGAGCGGTCATTGTGGCACCACGTGCGGCCGATGTTCGTTCAGTGAGCAAGGGGCTCGGCTGGAGACTGGGGGCACCGGCGGTTTTGGTAGTTGGAGACTCATGAAAGCCCTGACCGCGCTCCATGAAGAAGATGCTGACTGCTGCTGTCTCTCGCGTGCTGTCTAGCGTCACCCAGAAGCCCGCTAGCAGAGTGCTTGTTGCCTCCTGTAAATATTCAAACAATGCTACCTTTGAGATTAAGAAATGTGATCTTTATCGGTTGGAAGAGGGTCCCCCTGTCACCACCGTGCTCACCCGGGAGGATGGACTTAAATACTACAAGATGATGCAGACTATTCGTCGAATGGAACTGAAGGCAGATCAGTTGTATAAACAGAAATTTATTCGTGGTTTCTGTCACTTGTGTGATGGTCAGGAAGCTTGTTGTGTGGGTCTTGAGGCTGGGATAAATCCCACCGATCACGTCATTACATCCTATCGGGCTCATGGCTTAAGTTATACGCGGGGACTTACTGTCCGATCAATTCTTGCAGAGCTGACAGGACGAAGAGGTGGTTGTGCTAAAGGAAAAGGAGGGTCCATGCATATGTATGCCAAGAACTTCTATGGGGGCAATGGCATTGTCGGCGCTCAGGGACCACTGGGAGCTGGTGTTGCTTTGGCCTGTAAATACAAGGGGAACAACGAGGTGTGTTTGACTCTGTATGGCGATGGCGCAGCTAATCAGGGTCAGATAGCTGAAGCTTACAATATGGCGGCTTTGTGGAATTTACCTTGCATTTTCATCTGTGAGAATAACCGCTATGGAATGGGAACATCTGTAGAAAGAGCTGCAGCCAGCACTGATTACTACAAGAGAGGCAGTTTTATCCCTGGACTAAGAGTAGATGGAATGGATATTCTATGTGTTCGGGAGGCAACTAAGTTTGCAGCTGACTACTGTAGATCTGGAAAGGGACCCATACTGATGGAGCTGCTGACATACCGTTATCATGGACATAGTATGAGTGATCCTGGAATCAGTTACCGTACACGAGAAGAAATTCAGAGTGTAAGAAGTAAGAGTGATCCTATTATGCTTCTCAAAGATAAAATGGTAAACAACCAGCTTGCCAGTGTTGAAGAATTGAAGGAAATTGATGTTGAAGTGAGGAAAGAAATTGATGATGCAGCTCAGTTTGCTATGACTGATCCAGAACCACCTTTGGAAGAATTAGGCCATCACATCTACAGCAGTAATCCACCCTTTGATATTCGTGGTGCAAATCAGTGGATCAAGTTTCAGTCAATCAGTTAAAAGGAGAGTATATTCCTGGTCAACTTTAAGAAGCTATGTACCCAGTTTTGTTGAGGAATAAACCCATAAAACAAAAGTCTTTTAAACTTTAATTAAAGGGACTTGAGATAATTAAGTGGTTATGAAAAGAGATTAAAAGAGATCAAAGAAGGATGTACATTTGACTAAAAGTTATATTAAATTCAATTGTATTGCACTAAAAGATACTATTAAGTTAATCATTCAGTATTGTTAAAAGATAAACTGAGGCACATTAAATTTTTCAAGAGTTTTTTTGAGCATACATCAATCAGAATCAGGCAGTCCCAACCAAAGGTAGTGTGTTCCACCAATAGGAGCTGAGGGACACGTTTATAGAGAAGCAGAGCAAAGCAAGGAAATTATTTGATTGGTGTTAGCTTAGTCAGTGCCTTATTTGGGAAAGCCTAGCTGGCTGTTTGTGATTGGTGGTTCTTAAGTTTCATTTACTTAGATTTGAGGGCATTGACTCTGGGTTACCTTTTGGTTTGCTTACATAGGCCATGCAGGCCTTAGAACGACCTTAGTCTGATTGCCTTTTTATTTAAATGGTGTGGCTATCTTAAGGATTATTTTTAAATTATACAAGTATAAAATAGGAAAAACAGAGAAAGGATTATTTAATTTCCCAGGTTGTTTCCTATAATAGTTTTGTTTTTAGCTTTATATTTTATAATTTTAGTAAATAGTCTGATTTAAAAGAAAAATAGTTCTATTCCTGCTCTACCCTGCCAGAGGTTTGAATGTAAAGTTGCTATTCTGAAGTAAAGAGGTAATTTCAAACCATGTCAAATAGCAGGAGCCCTACTGCAATGCCATTTAAAATAGTTTATCTAAATTAACCAATAACACAGCCTACTAAATAGTATGCATCTGCAAATAAGTATGCATAAATAGTTAATATTGATGCTAGAACCAGTTAGCAATGACTATTTTTCCAAATAAAACATGATATTTAACAGAGCAGGGGGAATATGTCAAGGTAATTTTTTCATGTACTTAATTGCGGTATTTTTAGTGTATCAATTTAAGGTAAAAATGTAAGCAAAGTTAAAATCTAAGGGAAAATTGCATTTTGCTGTACTCTTCAAGTTAATGTTACAGTTCATCTATACTATTATTCTGTATTTTAAAGAACTCAGTACATTTCAGAATGAAAAGTAAATTAAAAGATATGGTGACACCCAAGAAATTAGGCAGAAGAGGTGATATTAATAAAAAATTGCAAGTAAAATCTGCCTTGGCCAGTACTGAATATTCACAGGTAACTTTTACCAAGAGAAAATCGAACTTGGATCATACAGCTTTGGTTTTCTCTACAATAGTCCACTACCATGTCAGTTAGCAAGTGATGACAGTGAAAACATCATTACTTGGTTATATTTAACTAATGTCCTAGAGTCCTATTGAGCATGATGTTTGGCATATTTTACTCCTTTGAGATAGACTCAGTGAAATCAGAACTTGCCTGTGACTTAAGCTGGTTTGTAGACAATGCCAAAATAATCAGTTGTGAAAGGTCAAAATCCATCACAAGAAAAAAAAATTGTAACTGTGTATGATAATGGATGTTTAACAAGATTTACTGTGGTTATCATTTAATAATATATGCAGATGTTGAACATTATGTTGTATACCTGAAAATAATATCCTATTATATGCCAATTACATCTCAATTTTTTTCAGAAAGGTTAAAACCTTTTGTTTACAGCTTCTACTTCTACAAAGAAAAGGGTAGATACTTTCTAGGAACTCTAACAGAAAACCAGAATTTTAGCAGCCTGAGAGTACATGAACATATGAACACACATGTGGTGGCTTAATCTCCAAACCTTCAATTAAGCAAGTTTTAAAAAGTAAGCCTAAGCATTCTACATTCAGAAATCAGAGATAGGCATTGATTTGTTTATAAATCAGTGATATTGCTAGGCAGTGTGTTTTGGTTATGCAGCTTCAGTCCACATATATCTTGACTGAATCCCTTCCATTAAAAAGTAATTCATCAGATGGTCAAAATAATCACATCCTTTGAATGGCAATTCTACCTTTTATTTATTTTAGCATCTTATAGTTCCATAAACTTGCAAGTGGAAGATAAAATGCTCAAAGCTATTTTCTTTTTATCTTTAAACTAGAATTTCTTGGTATACAAAACTCCATTTTGTAGATAAAATGGCACATTTTTGAAACTTCTATTGTACTAAATATTAAAGATTAAAAACACAAAAGAGAAACATTTGGTTTTGGAAACAGGGCCAATAGCCTAATACAGTACTTTGGTAAATAAACAAAATGGTTCAGAGCAACACAGGCTTCCCAGGTGGTGCTAGCAGTAAGGAACCTGCCTCCCAATGCAGTAGATATAAGAGACTCGGGTTCAATCCTTGGGTCAGGAAGATTCCCTGGAGGAGGAGATGGCAACCCACTCCAGTATTCTTACCTGAAGAATCCCATGGACAGATTGCTTAGCGGGCTACAGAATTGGATACGACTCTGCGACTAAGCACTAGCACTCAGAGTAAAACAATCTGAAGAAGAAATGTCCTAGAGTAAATGAACTATGAACATCAGGAAATGATCACGTTTCTCCCCATCTAGCTCCAAGGTGAGACTTGCTAAGTTTATGAGTCATGAGGTCTTAGGTATCTGCAGACTGAAATGAGAACAAGTATAGTGCTGGAAAAAAGTCCAATCTTACTATAGCAGAATAAAAAGATACATTTATCACAATATACATTGTCAAATTCCATTAAGGCAAAGAGTTTTGAATGTTTTCTATATTAAAAAATCTATAGACATTTGTGTGTACAGCCATGATTGTAATTTAATCATATCACTGGTTGAACATAATTTTGTAAGGATGAAAAAAAAAAGTACAAAAAAATGTCCTGTTGTTTTGATTTAGGTCAAGCAATAAATTTATAATAACTGTTTATTTATCAAGATATGAATCAAAGGGGTGTAGAAATCCAGCAGTTGGATTCTATTTCCTGTTTAAAGTATTATGCCCATTCGACTATTTTATCCATATATTAGAAGATATACCCCATGATGGCTATAAAACTTAAACTGTCACAACAATGCTGGAATATCTGAGAGAAGGAAGATTTCCTAGTGATACTCTGTAAAGGAAAGGGACCGTATGGGACAGTATGCATATCTGTGGAATAGGATGAGGAAGGAAGGAGGTTAAGTGGATAAAAGAAATATTTAGAACCTTAGAATTATTTTTTTAATTGATATGTCTGTAATCTAGTATACAAAAAAACAGATCAGATGTTAATGAAATTTAATCTGATATTTTGTGAGAAAACTAGTTTTAAAAATGTGAAATATAAGTCATATGCCATAAAACTGATCCTTTTAAAAGTGTACAATTCAGTGGCTTTTAGTACATTCACAGAGTTGTGCAACCATTACCACTGTCTAACTCCAGAATATTTTTTCACCCCAAAGAGAGAACCCACACCCATTATCAGTCATTTCCAATATCTCTTCATCCTCTGGAAAGTCCAAGTGTGCTTTCTGTCTGTGGATTTGCCTCTTTTGGACATTTCCTATAAATCATACCACATGTGCTCTATTTTCTTTGTCCTCTTCCACTTAGCATGTTTACATTTTGCTATAGCATGTATCATTACTATAATATATTCCTCCCATTGAGAAGTGGGGTCTGTGTTCTTTCCTCTTGAGTGTGGCAGGCTTATGGATGCTCTGCCTAATAGCAGCAGAAATGATGCTGTGTGGTGTCAGGGCCCAAGACATAAGAATCAAGCAAGTTTTGCTTCATATCTCTTGGAACTTCTATCCAGGAGTTATGATTCTTCATTTAAGAAGTTCAGAAACACTGAGAACCTCCTGCTAGAGACTGATTGCTAGTCCCAGCTGAGCTCGGCCTTCAGCCCAACCTGCAAAGACAACAGATATGTGAGTGAAGGTCATCTTGGTCCCTCCAGATAGCCCATTTGCCCCCTGAAAGATCACAATGTCTTGAGGAACACTTGGATCACTAGTCAAACTCTGCCCAGATTCTTAATGTACAGAAGCACAAGAAAAACAACATGGTTTCTTTAAATAGTCTAACTGTTGAGGTACTCTGTTACACAGCAATAGAATCAGCAGAAATAAAAATTATATTCAGTTCAGTTCAGTCACTCAGTTGTGTCCAACTCTTTGTGACCCCATGGACTGCAGCACACCAGGCCTCCGTGTCCATCACCAACTCCCTGAGTTTACTCAAACTCATATCCATTGAGTCAGTGATGCCATCCAACCATCTTATCCTCTGTCATCCCCTTCTCCTCCCACCTTTAGTCTTTCCCAGCATCAGGGTCTTTTCCAATAAGTCAGTTCTTCGCATCAGGTGGCCAAAGTATTGGAGTTTCAGCCTTTCCAATGAATATTCAGGACTGATTTCCTTTAGAATGGACTGGTTGGATCTCCTTGCAGTCAAAGGAACTCCCAAGAGTCTCCTCCAACACTACAGTTCAAAAGCATCAATTCTTCAGCCTCAGCTTTCTTTATAGTCCAACTCTCATATCCACACATGACTGGAAAAACCATAACTTTGACCAGATGGACTTTGTTGGCAGAGTAATATCTCTGCTTTTTAATATGCTGTCTAGGTTGGTCATAACTGTTCTTCCAAGGAGCGAACACCTTTTAATTTCATGGCTGTAGTCACCATCTGGAGTGATTTCGAAGTCCAAAAAATAAAGTATTTTACTGTTTCTATTGTTTACCCATCTATTTGCCATGAAGTGATGGGACCAGATGCCATGATCTTTGTTTTCTGAATGTTGAGCTTTAAGCCAACTTTTTCACTCTCTTCTTTCACTTTCATCAAGAGGCTCTTTAGTCTTCACTTTCTGCCATAAGGGTGGTGTCATCTGCATATCAAATATCTTATTGATATTTCTCCTAGCTATCTTGATTCCAGCTTGTGCTTCCTCCAGCCCAGTGTTTCTCATGATGTACTCTGAATATAAGTTAAATAAGCAGGGTGACAATATACAGCCTTGACGTACTCCTTTCCCTATTTGGAACCAATCTGTTGTTCCATGTCCAGTTCTAACTGTTGCTTTTTGATTTGCATACAGATTTCTCAGGAGGCAGGTCAGGTAGTCTGGTATTCCCGTCTCTTTAAGAATTTTCCACAGTTTGTTGTGATCCACACAGTCAAAGGCTTTTGGCGTAGTCAATAAAGCAGGAATAAATGTTTTTCTGGAACTCTTGCTTTTTCAATGATCCAACGGATGTTGGCAATTTGATCTCTGGTTCCTCTGCCTTTTCTAAATCTACCTTGAGCATCTGGAAGTTCACAGTACGTGTACTGTTGAAGCCTGGCTTGAAGAATTTTGAGCATTACTTTACTAGTGTGTGAGATGAGTGCATTTGTGTGGTAGCTTGCTTATTATTATTATATTGTTTAGTCCAATTCAAGTGTGTCTGAGAACAGGTAAGGATTAGTAAACCAAGTCAGAATAAAATTCCATAGAATATATTAGTGCAGAGATTCACAATTTGGAGGTAGCAAAGGAAATGGTATGAGTCTTCAATAGAAATAAAGTCTAGCAACAAAATTATTAATACAACTGCTCAACATATATTTTCCACCGTCAAGGGTGGTTTTCAGATGAACTGAAGTATAACATTGGGTTTTGAGGATTTTACAGTAAAATATTGTCAATCTTTGTTCGATAAACACTCTGCACTGAACCTGAAATTTCATCAACTGAGGTTGTCTAGCATTCAGAAGGAAGTTTTCTGTCGATTTCTGAGTATTAGGCCTTGATGAGTCAAAGCCAGCACTTGAAATGCCAAAGCAATATGTGAGCTAGTTGTCAGGAGTTCACAGCTATTCATGATGAGTCTACCCAATTAGAAGAATCCAGGAAGCTACGGGCTCAAGAACAGAACCTAAGAGGCAAGGTTGCAATAAAGTCAGGAGCTGAATCAGATTGGTAGGTACAGAGAAGGAGAGAGACATTAGACTAAACCAGAGGCCAGGAAAAGGAGGTAGAATATGTAGCAAATAAGTGAAAGGGAACTGTAAGTAGTAGGTTTGCACACTGGTGACCTTGTGTTATCATGGAAGTCAACATCCATTGGATGAACCGAGTCAATATCTTCTCATGTAATGACAGGCCATTTAGAATCTAATGCTGTCTGATCAGTTTCACCTGGTCTTAAGGCAACCCTGTCTTTAGGTGACATGGAAATAAAAGTCTGGACTCAGTGTCATTTACGTCTGGGTTCAAATCATGGCACGGTCACCTATGAAAAATGCTGCCTCGAGAAAGTGACTTAACTCTGTATGTCCACTTCTTCATCTGTAATAAGGTTGACTCATACGAGTTGTAAAAGTTGTAAAAGTTCCAGAAGCAAAGTAACATCTAACATGATTCCAGTTATACCCAAGATGATCAATAAATGGAAATGTCTGGCCCATAGAAACAGAAAAATTTTCACTGAGAAAAAAGACAAAAATTTGAGCCACTCGCCCTCATCTGAAATAATCTTTAAATCTTCAGTTTTATACAGATAGCTAGTTATAAGGATTTCAGTGATTAGAAGAAAACTAGAGCTCCATGTAGAGTGTATTTTTGAAATTCTAGCCGCTCTTTGTTATATCATGCCCCTCTCACATTTGGCAAACATTCTCCTTCAGCTGGCAGTGTGTATGTGTGTGCTCAGTTGCTTCAGCCATGTCCGACTCTGTGCGACCCACGGACTGTAGTCTGCCAGGCTCCTCTGACATCGGATTCTCCAGGCAAGAATACTGGAGTGAGTGCCATTTCCTACTCCAGGGGATCTTCACGACCCAGGGATCCAAACCGTGTTTCCAGTCTCCTGCCTTGCAGGCAGATTCTTTGACCGCTGAACTACCAGATCAGCCAGCAGTAGATACAGAATATAGTAATGAACGGCCGGAGAGTTTGGACAGTAAGATTGTGTGGGAGTAATGGAGCTACTCAGTTTGCACCCAAACTTTCTTCAGAATTGGAGTCTATTGCTCTATTAATTATAGTAAAACAGGTCCATGTAGTCAAAGATATGGCTTTTCCAGTAGTCATGTTTGGATGTGAGAGTTGAAACATTAAAAAAAAAAAAAGCAGCTGAGCACTGAAGAGCAATATTTTTGAACTGTGCTGTTGGAGAAGACTTTCAAGAGTCCCTTGAACAGCAAGGAGATCAAACCAGTCAATCCTAAAGGAAGTCAAGCCTGAGTATTCATTGGCAGGACTGATGTTGAAGCTGAAGCTCCAGTACTTTGGCCACCTGATGTGAAGAAGTGACTCATTGAAAAGATCCTGATGCTGGGAAAGATTGAAGGCAGAAGGAGAAGGGGCCTACAGAGGATGAGATGGTTGAATGGGATCACTGACTCGATGAACATGAGTTTGAGCAAGCTCTGGGTGTTGGTAATAGACAGGGAAGCCTGGTTTGCTACAGTCCATGAGGTCACAAAGAGTCGGACATGACTAAGCAGCTGAACTACTTATGAAGATACCACTTTGGTAGAATCAGACATGGGGAATACAGATTTTGCTACTCTGTTATATAGACTACAGAGGTCTTCCCTGGTGGCTCAGTCGGTCAAGAATCCATGTGCAATGCAGGAGACCTGGGTTAGATCCCTGGGTCAGGAAGATTCCCTTGAGAAGGAAAGGGCAACCCACTCAAGTATTCTTTTCTGGAAAATCCCATGGACAGAGGAGTGTGGCAGGCTACAGTCTGTGGGGTCGAAAGAGTTGGACATGACTTAGCGACTAAACCACCACCAATCTAATACTAGTGATTCTTTTAAAACTACCCCTACTCTTTCTATCATAGATTCCTTTTAAGAATGCTCCCAGATATTAATGAAAACAGTGATCTCATCAGGCTTGAAACAAAATCCAACCAAAATTCTCAATCAGCATTACAGTTCTATCTCATTGACTTAATTCATGTCTATTTGATCCATGAGGCTGATCTGTATAGCAAAGAGCAAAGATGAGAGGTCTCTGTACTGGAATTTGAGAAAGAGAGATGGAAATTTTCTGCCAAGTTTTATGCACAGAATAGAACACAATCAAATTAGGAAATGGTGAAGAGCAACAAAGAGAGTTCTTACAATACTTTCCTTTTGACAGGCCAATAAATACTCAAGCTGAATAATTTACCAAAAGAAAAAGAGCCCACTCAAACCTCCTGACCTTTTGAACAATGAGCAGGAGTTCAATTATCCACAAATGTTCTATTAGAAGGCAGCTTTCCAGCCTGCAGTGTTATTTCAGCAGTCATATGTTAGAATTATTAAAGAGGGAGAACATTGCTTATGTAGTTTCTATGTCCTGCTATAGTTTATGTTACCTTCTCTTTAAAAACTTACTGCCATACAAAGTAGCACTTGGCAAAAAAAAAAAAAAAAGAAAAGAAAAAGTAGGAGGAAACAATTATTTGAATAATGTTTCTGGTGAGTTTGAGGGATTAGATTTCACTGGAACACATAAAGTGCTCTGCACGTTGCTAGAGTGATACTGTCACTATAGAAAATGTACAATTTGCTTCCATTAGAGACTTTGAATAACTTTCCAATCACACCCAGAGAATTTCTCCTTCACCATCCACATGGACTGCCTTGCTGCTGGGTGAGCACTTCATTACTTCCTTGGGGCTATATCCGGGTTCCAAGAACTGGAGAAATTTACTTCACTGATATTTTGTAAAATCCTACAGCTTGCCTTACACAGAAGGCTGTAGAAATCATGTGGAGTATCACATAATTTGGAACCAAATCACCAGAATTTACTACCATTATGAAAATACATTATGAACTCAGTTCCTGTAGAGGTGACTGACTTTTATAGTAATTTAAATTTATCTTCAAAAATCCTTTGTCAGTCTTCACAATATCTTTTGATATTCTTCTTGATCCTTCATGTATTTTCCTATATCTTTCTGAATCATGGAGATTTCAACGAAAAATTCTCAAATATATCTGAGGTCAGACCCAACTGAGGTTAACTCCTGACGTTTCTGGCTGTGTCATCTTGGCTGAATTATGTTCCTTTCTCAGTCACTCTTCACTCTGTGGAAAAGAGAAGTATCATACTTGCTCTGTAGTGTTGTTGTGAAGGCTAGAAATAACATCATAAAGTCTTTATAATCCTTGCCACGTATTAAGTGCTCCAAATGGTCCTTTACATTGTCTCTTTTCTTCTCCTTTTTCTTCTTCTCTTGTCTTATTATAAAAGCTTGATTTTTATCACAAACCTTTATAAACACACACACACACATTGTCTGTCTCTTCTCTTTCACACATGTCATTTAGATTTTGAATGTGTCATTTTAAAAGTTTAGTCATGATTTTTATCCAGTGATTCCAGAAATTCACTAAGCATTGCTCTTATTGCATTATACAGGTCATCAGTGGGAAATTTAAATGTTATCTGGTCTCTAAATTGAGTTTACTGCATATTGTGTGTAGGCATGTGCTGCTAAGAGTGTGGCTTACCTATACTTATTATCTAGACTACTTATTCTCCTTGCACTGTTCTCTTTTCTTGTAACCTTATTGCATTTTATTTTGTCAGATTTCAGTATGAAACATAGCACTTGTCATAAAGATTTTGTTATCATGAGACCTTTCAAATCTCTAAAATGCTGTGAACCTTACATATATTAGCTAATTTAGAAAGAAATTTGTCATAAGCACAATAAGCTTTACGTATATGTCAGTGTTTCCTTAGAGAATAAATTTGCTCTTTTTATTCCTTAATAAGGATTTATTTTCATGTTCATCAAAAATATTAAAGAGCAGGTGGCAACATTCTGTCAAGTTAAAGGAGCAGCAGTGAAAACACTCTATTTACTAACATTATTCACAGTTTCTATCCTTAAACTACTTACTATTCACCATAAGGGTATAAAACACACATTGGAGCTTCAAAATCAATGACATGTTGCCCTCTATCCAGTGCTGTTCTTTGGCAAAAGAAGGAGCTGCTCCTCAGACTCAGCATGCCTTTTTTTAATTCACACTTAAATTTCCACTTGAGGAGGCAAGCCAAAACAAACTGGTCCTCCCTGAGATGCACCCTGGGAATAAGCGCCCTCCCAACCTTAATAATTATCTGAGAAGAGTCTTTCTCCCACTCTCCTTTTCCATCTGAATAGGAGTTGCCTGTTAGGATCTGGTTGTTTTCTACTCCTCTATTTACATAACTCACAGATGCCGACCTGCTGACTCTATTCTGTCCCATAGAATTATAGTCTTTGTTTGCTAAGTAAATTATCTCTCTGCAGCTATACTTAGGGAAACACTATAAAAGTTGTAAGATGAAATAACTTTCAGTATTTCGATAGATAAAGAGACAGACATTACATTTTTAATCATATTCTGATTCAAGACTGCCTTTTCTTTTATAAATTAACTTATGTGCATGCTAGCAAAAGAGTATGTGTATTTAGGATAGCTTTATTTATACATAGATGGCTTGAGGATATGTAAACATCTGTTTTTGTCACCTCATTCATCTTTAAAAACACACTATTGTAAAAGGAAGTATATCACTATTTACTTATAGAGTCTGGTAATAGAAATGAGAAACTATGGTTTTTGTAGCCACACATAATAGTTTCTCAATGATTACATGGGTTTTCAGGTACAGTTTTTCTTTTCCCATTTGATATTATATGCAATTCAGCCTAATTCATCAAATATCAAATGTTTTTAGTAATTGTTTTTTCATTTTCTTTACCTGAATTCCTAAGAAAATATTTTTCAGAAGAAAGTGATATACAAAGGCCTTGTACTATAGTTAAAAAAAAAAACCCGTTTGAATCACACAGTATTTCAAAGATGATCAAATATAGTAAAATTGGGAGAAAATTCTGGTCAATATATTTATCTACAGTAGTATTTTAGGAAGTAGTATTTTTGGCTTCAACACATACAACAAAAAATTTGATTCACAAATATTTTGCTCAAGTAGGATGATATTTCTGGAGTTTCATTACATGTGAAATTTTCTCTGTTCTTTCAATTTGCTGTAGGTTGGTCAACCCAATGATTGATGACTAGTTTTTGAACACTGAAATATAGGCAAACTTCACTGCATTGAAGTTGTCACTGAACTCAGGTTTGACTGCTCAGTGTCCAAAAGCCAATAATTCAAAAGGAAAGTATCAAAAAAAAAGAATAGGTGCTTTACTCAAAAAAAGCCAGTAATCTGGGGAAAAGATGGATTCATGATGTCCTAAGACCAGCTCCAAAGGTTTTGCCCAGCCATGACAGTTCTTAAAGGGGAAAATGAGGCTGGGGTGGAGAATCTCTGTGAATCATCCAGGTAGGAGTTTGGGGTCTGCATTGTTTTCCATTGCATGTGGACTGACTGGCTCTGTCTTGGCTGTCTCTTCAGATGTTATCTTGCCCAAGTGATCTGCATTCAGGGTTGCTAAAGGGGTTGTGGGGGTAGACAGCAAGCCGCTCTTTAACTACAGTATTCTTCATTCTCATTCTTTTTATCTAGAAAAAGAACCAAAAGTTTAGGCAAGGCATGGTGTGCTTTCAGGAGTGTGTAAGTGAGGAGTTAAACTTCCTAGTGATCTCATTTCTATAATAAGGTTCTTTTGGGGTCAGAGGGGGACAGAAATGAGAGAAATGGAAAGGGGCAAAAGAGTTGGTTTCAATATGTAGGCAAAATTCACTGCATTTTTTTTTTCAACTTCATAACAATTTTGGATGAGGAATCTTGGAAGTGTAAATTGACACTAAGGACCATATGTCACAGCATGGTTTTGTAAACACAGTTAAATAATAGTGAACATTAATTCTTGACGTAAAACCAATTTCTTTGGCCAGGATTCAGTAGCCTCTTAATTTATTTTTTAAAAGAAGATTTTTTTTTAATGTATAATAAATTTGGATTGAACTGCTATATAAAAAACAGGGTCTCTGATGTGAATGTGAATGTGTGCAATCATGGTTATGGTTTCTTTCTCTTTCTCTCTCTCTCTCTCTCTTTTTTTTTTTTTGAGGATAGCAAATATATACATAGTACAAACTAGTCAGAATATTGCCTTAGCTTATATTTAATTACACATGTTAATCTTTTATATGTGCAAATAATACAGAAACTGGGGTCAATACAACTCTCTTACACTTGCAGAGAATTGAAATATCTGTATCTCTGCAGGAAAATTCTCTTGATTTTTATCTTGTGACTGGCCAATTATGATTTCCTTGGCCTTCTAGGGTATTGAACTGAAGATTTCTAAGGTGTCTTAGAAGATGTTAATATCTGACCAAGGTACCCAACTTAATTATATAAAGTAACAAGGAACATGAAGTACTTATAGACTGGCCACATGGTTAAAAAAAATGCAGTGGTTTGATTATATGTAATCCTTGCTTTCCTCAATTTAACTGCCAATGAACCAAAGTTAATTATAATAGATGTTATGTGAGAACCAAATATAGCAAACTTGCTCATTATCCTCAGCACAGAACACATGGTATGTGCTCCATAAATAAAGAGTAAATAAAGAAAATATATAGTTTTACTAAAAAGGGAGGAAAACTGAATATGTAGGTTAGTTAGAAAAGGAGAAAATTTAAAAAAAATGACTCAAGTGAAACTGGCTTTCTCCATCTGGCTTTTCCTAAAGAGTTCTAAAAAGGAAGTGAGAATAGATTTTTATTTTCTTCCTATACTGGTAAAGGTGTATATTTTTTAAAGATGAAGAGAAAATCAAAGATGTATCTAAGACTATTTTAGTTTAACCATCATTAAAGCGATGTGGGTTTGATCTCTGGGTCAGGAAGATTCCCCTAAAAGAAGGAAATAGCAACCCACTCCAGTATTCTTGCCTGGGAAAACCCATGGAAACAGGAGCCTGGAAGGGTATAGTCCATAGCAGTGGCAAAGAGTTGGACATGACTGAAGGGGGCAGGAGGAGAAGGGGACGACAGAGGATGAGATGGCTGGATGGTATCACCGACTCGATGGACATGAGTTTGAGTGAACTTTGGGAGTTGGTGATGAACGGGGAGGCCCGGCATGCTGCAATTTATGGGGTTGCAAAGAGTTGGACATAACTGGGCAACTGAACTGAACTGAAGTGACTGAGCATTCACGCATGCAGTATGTAATAGTATCAGAGGCAACTTGGCAAACCATATGCTAGAAAAACATATATGTGTCAGGGGAGTGTGTAATTTTCTTGCTTCTGACTTGTCACACAAAAATTTGAAGCGATGGACCAGTGTTACAGCCCTCAGCAGACTAGTGTTACAGCTCCATGTTACAGCTCAATTTTATTTAGAAAGTAAAGGAAAGTACATCCTCAAGGCGTGAGGGAATGCTTACCCAAAAGACACGAAGAGAAGAGAGAGAGGGAGAGAGAGACCCCCGGCCCTTTGGCTCCATTTTTTATATGTTTTTTTCTCCTCCCCCTGGGCCCGCCCTATGTAAATTGGGCTAGCCAGGAGTGATGTTTGTTTTACCTGAGGTCCTCACTCTGGTCCTTGGACCTTCCTTTGTTCTATTTTCATGGGCTTTTCCCTTCCTTGTCTTTTAACCACTGCCATTCTGGACTTCCTTTTTCTTATTCTAACTACCTAACATGTAGAAAGTCATATTTTCTTTTTAGACAAGATTTTTGAATAATCCCTTCATTTCCATGGTTCTCATTGGTACTAGATGCTATCAATTGAAATTAAGCTTTCTTCCATTCTGATTTGAATGCATAATTGAACAAACAAACAAACAGGCAAAGAAGGAGAACAGGTAAGCAGAAAAACTCCAAATAATTTCTGTAGATACTCTACACTCAAGTGGGTAGACTATAATTCCCAATTTAGTAAACGTAGGCTATACATGGTGACTTCACTTCAAAAAGTATAGAATTATAAAAGGGAAGCATCATAACTTTACACTAGAGAAACTAAGGTGATCAAGGTCAACGTCCACAAGCATTAATCATGTTGATCGTGTTTTCCCTTCATACAATGTGGTGGAAATGGCACTTCCACCCTGTGGTCTTCTTCCTAAAACTTACAACCCTAGTCTGATCATGAGAAAAACATCAAATTCCTATTGAGGGACATTATGCAAAATGCCTGGTTAGTATTACTCAAACCTATCAAGGTCATCCAAAACAAAGAATATCTGATAATAGCCAAGAGTTGAATACAGAGACAGACTGACTTGTAACATGATATTCTGAATGGAAACCTGGAAAAGAAAAATGACTTAGATAAACAATAAGGAAATCATAATAAAGCACAAAAGCAAGTTAATAATATTGTTTCAATACTGGTTCATTAATTGTGATACTAATGCAAGTTAACAATACATACTAATAGATCAGTATTGATTCATTAACAGTGTACCATATTAATGGAAGATGTTAACAATGAGGGAAATTGAGTGAGGTATATAGGAACTTTATATACTACAGATCTTTTCTAGAAATCTAACACTGTTGTAAACAATGAAGTGTATAAAAATAACCAAAAATCTTTTAGAATGAATAAAATAATTGATTTCTACATTTAAGAAATCAACCTTTTTATTGAACTTTAAATCCAAAAATGTATTTTAGTGTTTATCCTAGTATTGAATTAATTCCCTCCTAAATATTCATTTATGATGTTGTATACTACACTTTTGAGGGTTGTTAAAGTAGAGGAAACATTATCAGATTTATTGTTGTTCAGTCACTCAGTCGTGTCCAACTCTTTGCAACCCCATGGACTGCAATACACCAGGCTTCCCTGTCCTTCATTATTTCCTGGAGTTTGCTCAAACTCATGCCCATTGAGTCAGTGATGCTATCCAACCGTTTCATTATCAGATTTATAAGGCCTATTACAAAGAGTGAGGAAGAAAATGTCAACTAAATAGAAATTTAGGATATTAAATAGTTTTTGATATTAAAGTATTAAATAAAACTGTATATAATGCTTGCTTATAATTCATCTATTTTTGGAAGGAATTAAGTTAATTTTACATATAGTTTAAGTAAATAGGACCTTTGGTATAGGTGGTTGATTCAGACTAATATGATTTGACTTTTGTTTCTGATTGCATACAATAGTATAGGTTTTAAATAAACAAAATATTAAACATTTGAATTATTTAAACATTTATTATACAAAGTAACATGTTACTGTTTCAGTCTAACTATTTATCAATAGCTTATGAAGTGCTCTCTCTTATTAACTACAAGTTTCTTTATCTTAAACACTCTGACTAATTAATTCCACCATTTAGTATCCATGCTGCCACATTGATAAATGCCTCAGGATGTACAATCATATCTTCTGTGTGTTCAGATTATGAATTTGCTAAATGATATATTTCATTTTTATATGAATTTTATATTGATAATATGTAGGATGAAACTTTTAAAAGTAAATTATCAGGAGAGGTTTTGAATATACCCACAGTGAAAACAGAAATGAAATTAACTTATGTTCGAAAAAGTGCTGAATAAATTAGAATTTTAAAAAATGAGTAGCTTGCCCACCGACAGGCAATTTACCAATGACTGGATCATGAACACAGAAGAGGATTAAACACTGGAACATTAGAAAAAAAATGAAAGAAAATATAGATAAATTATCAAATATTCTGTGGAGATATTTATCATTTATTTGTGAGAGGTAGAATTCAAATTCCAGGTCTTGGGTAAAACTGGATATCTCTAGGTTATTTCTTTTTGTTACATATCTTGATACCGGGCTTCCCAGGTGGCTCAGACTGTAAAGCGTAAATGGTAACCCACTCCAATACTCCTGACTGGAAAATTCCATGGACGGAGGAGCCTGGTAAGCTACAGTCCAAGGGGTCGCACAGAGTCGGACAGGACTGAGTGACTTCACTTGATATGTACAAGAGATTCTCTTGAACAGAATCTGAGTTGCAGCATTTTATTTCCAGTCATGATCTGGGATGAGGGCAGAATGACATTTACAATATTTTAGTAGCAATTACAGCACAGTTAATTTATCAATTTAATTAAATTCCTATAGTGATTCATGACATAAAATATCAAAATAAGTTAACTTGCACAGAAACAGACAAAAGATCAATGCAGTGGGCAGTGGTATAATGAATTAAAGTATAACTTTCATCTATTTAAAGGATTGTGTGCATAAGTAGATTTTTTTTGGTAAAGCAATCTCTTATAAAGATGTCCTTTAGGGAAGTTAGAAAAGATAGATCCCAGAAGTTTCCTAAAATTCCTAAGTCAGTCTAAAAAAAATATCATCTAAATTACTTTCTATCTTGCTTTTAAGGAGGAATCAAAGAATTATGCTTGGATTAAAGAAACACAAGTGGAATTTTTTCTTACATCTTATGCATTTTACATTTTCAAATGTAATTTGCCACTAACATTAACAATGTTATTAGATAAACTAATTATCATTGAAATCCTTATCACAGTATAAAAACTATATGTAAAATCAAGAATCCATGTATCAAAGAGAAAATGTGAAACTGGTGGGTGAATTAATCAGGTTCTCTAATCTCCCCGCACTGAGAGCTAAGTAAAATCTGACTGCAGAATATGATCATGGAAAAGTGAAAGTGTTAGTCACTCAGTCCTTTCTCATTCTTTGCAACCCCATGGACTGTAACCTGCCAGGCTTCTCTGTCCATGGGATTCTCCAGGCAGGCATACTGAAGTGGGTTGCCATTTCATTCTGCCCAGGATCTTCCTGACCCAGGGATGGAACCTAGGTCTCCTGAATTGCAGTTAGATTCTTTACTATCTGAACCACCTGGGAAGCTTCAATCATGGAATTTTATAGCAATTTGGAAAAAAGGTTGATGATCTTCCTAACAAAGGCAGTAGGATCTCCAGTAATTAAATTAAAAAAGAAGGGAATGTCATTCATTTAGTATTCCAAGCTGATTCAGTGGCTCCTACTAGTTACAATAAGTGTGCTAGAGAATAATTGGTGTTTTTTTTTTTAAATCACCGCTTTATAAACACTTTTGTGATCTTGTAATGTTTATGTTGTGGCTCTAAGGATCTTCATCTGAAAATAAGAATGAGTTGAATTAGATGTTGCCAAAATATCTTCTAATTCAAACATTTTATAGTTCTATAATAGAGAGGTGATACCTAGCTCATTTCCTGTGCTAGGAATCTTAGTTTAGTTACTACTGGAATCATTATTAACTTAAAAAGTATTTTGCTCACTGAGCCAGAAAAAATAAGGTATTATGCATGTATATGCAAATGAGGAGCTTCCCAGATAGGCTGAGTGGCAAAGAACCCACTTGTCCATGCAAAGTGAGAGACATAAAAGACCTGGGTTCAATCTCTGGGTCTGGAAGATTCCCTGGAGGAGGGCATGGCAATCCACTCCGGTATTCTTGCCTGGAAATCCCATGGACAGAGGAGCCTGGTGGGCTACAGTCCACAGGGTCTTAAAGAGTCAGACACGACTGAAGTGACTGAGCAATCATGAACGCATGCAAATAACAGTGTGAGTTAGTTCTGAAATATTCCCATCAGTTAAAAAATATCAGTAGCTTTGTATGGAAATGTGCTTTAGAAATAAGATTACCAAATATTCCAAGAATATTTGAGTTACTACCCTCACTTCAGTAGTAATTAACTATCTTGAGAAACTTCATGGGTAGTGCTAATAGAAAATCACTTATACTAGGAAAAGATAACAAATCAATAGACAAAATAGAGTCCTATTTCTTTAATAGCACTGCTGAGTCATTCTGAGTTAAAATTAGGCTCAATTATGAGTAACAGAAACTCTCAAATTATAGCTGCCTACTCAGCAGAGAAATTTGTTTCACTCAAAAAAATACCAGCCGACCAGGACTAATAAGGTGGCCCTGTTCTTCTTAGGAACTGAAGCTTCTTTTGTATACTACCATCTTTAGTGTGTGACTTCTACCTTGCTGTGCAAGAGATCTATTACAATTCTACATACTGTATCTACATACACATCTTTATAGAATTTGTGTTACAGTTCACTGGTTACATAATAACTGCAAAAAATCATTTTGCAGTTTGCTTACATTTTGCTTGCATTTCACTGGTCACATCTAACTGCAAAAAAAAAAAAAAAAAGCTAGCAAATAATGTATTTTTGGCAAACTACTTGCTCAGCTTAAGTTCATGAGGCCTATTTCTGAGAAGAAAGTGAGAACAGATAGGAAGATAGCTGGTAGCCTCTACCACTAGTCTACCCTTTAGCAAAACGTTCCTACTTGTGTAATGCCCTGATGTCCCATTCTAACTATCTTCTAAAGTTAACCACGAACCAAAAAACAAATCTTCTCCCAGCACCAATACAGAGTAGGATTAAGATGTGAGTGTGTGTGTTAGTTGCTCAGTCATGTCTGACTCTTTATGACCCCATAGATTGTAGCCAGCTAGGCTCCTCTGTCCATGGAATTTTCTAGGCAAGAATACTGGAGTAGATTGCCATCCCCCTTCTCCAGGGGATCTTCCCGACCCAGGAATTGAACCTGGGTCTCCTGCATTGTAGGTAGATATTTTACTGTCCTAGCCACAATAATCTCAATTAAAAATTTCCAATGAGGAAAGGAAAAGAGAAATGTGAACTATCTAGCAGTTACTAGTTCATTAGCAATTTTATGTACTTATCCAAGGTGACTTTCTATTAGTGGATTTTCAACTTCAGTAGTTTCAAATTATTGAGGACAGCAAAGAACTTTTTAAAATGTAGGGTATGTCTATCAATATTTGTTGCTTTAGAAATGAAAACTGAAAAATTTTCAAAATCCTTATTGATTTGTTGACTTAAAATAATAACAAAACTGATGTCAACGTAACATGTTTTTATGAAAAATAACTATATTTTCCAAAACAAAAATTAGTGAGAATGGCATTATTTAAATATTGTGACTCTTTTAAGGTCTGACAGCATAAGACAGCTGAATTATGACATCAGTGTACTGAAATTTTGGTGAAGTAGATGAAGAAAATTTGGCTCCACCCAGATAGAAAGTTGGAAAAGAGGAGTATTTTAGTAGCCTTTATAGAAGATTTTGGATATTCTTTTTTGATGCTACACCAAAACTTGACAAGTGGAAGTTTCTTAAAGATTAGTTGCAGTGTGGAATCTGAAACCAAATTAATTGTTCATACTGTAACATTAAAATTTGTCTTGTGTTTTACATATGAATGACACTTTTACCCATGCATGGATTGTTTTGTAAATATTGATTCCCTGAGTTATTAAAGTTTCACAATTCACATTTAGATATATAATATGAAAAAAACACATTTGTTAATATCACCACACAAAAGTCTTTAAGTATGCATAAGCTGTTAAATTTTGGTGATGAATATGATTTTCCAAAATTCTGATTTTTGCTTGAAAGCTCAAATTCTATCATTGGCAACAAATTGTGTCAGTTGTTTTTCTTGAAGTGACAGACTCCTGTTGTTCATTTTAGAAAAAAAAAAAAATCTCCCAGTATTCAAGTCTGAATAGCCATAGTTCATCTGTTAGTCATTCTTTCGGGTAAAAATGATGTTGCATGAAATAAGGAGCTGGTTCAACTAATATAAGAGTTTTTCCCTTAAGTCAACCATCATACTTCACTAGGCAACAGAAGTGCTTAATGTGTACCTCATATTTCATTGTATAAAGTATTTTAACAAACATATTCAGTAAAGTTTTAATAAAATTAATGATTTTTAGTGCTTTATCAGGGTATTATGAGTGAAACTCTGTGTGTATGTATGTGTGTGTAACTGTGTGCATGATGGAGAAAAATAAAATGACTATTATTTTAGTAACATTTGTTGCCACTGCCTTTATTCTGGCTAAAGTGACAGCATTTTTACCCATCATTGCTCTTAAACTATAAATAAATATGTTTACATAGTGAAAAAGGACAAATGATATCTTAGTATTATGAAAAGTGTTTGATGTAACAAATCTCTTGAAAATATCATGGGAGTCCCTTCAGTTCAGTTCAGTCACTCAGTCGTGTCTGACTCTTTGCGACCCCATGAATCGCAGCATTCCAGGCCTCCCTGTCCATCCAGAGTGAACTTCCAGAGTTCACTCAGACTCACGTCCATCGAGTCAGTGATGCCATCCAGCCATCTCATCCTCTGTCATCCCCTTCTCCTCCTGCCCCCAATCCCTCCCAGCATCAGAGTCTTCTCCAATGAGTCAACTCTTTGCATGAGGTGGCCAAAATACTGGAGTTTCAGCTTGAGCATCATTCCTTCCAAAGAAATCCCAGGGCTGATCTCCTTCAGAATGGACTGGTTGGATCTCCTTGCAGTCCAAGGGACTCTCAAGAGTCTTCTCCAACACCACAGTTCAAAAGCATCAATTCTTCGGCGCTCAGCTTTCTCCACAGTCTAACTCTCACATACATACATGACCACAGGAAAAACCATAGCCTTGACTAGACGGACCTTTGTTGGCAAAGTAATGTCTCTGCTTTTGAATATGCTATCTAGGCTGGTCATAACTTTCCTTCCAAGGAGTAAGCATCTTTTAATTTCATGGCTGCAGTCAACATCTTCAGTGATTTTGGAGCCCCCAAAACAAAGTCTGACACTGTTTCCACTGTTTCCCCATCTATTTCCCATGAAGTGATGGGACCAGATGCCGTGATCTTCGTTTTCTGAATGTTGAGTTTTAAGCCAACTTTTTCACTCTCCTCTTTCACCTTCATCAAGAGGCTTTTTAGTTCCTCTTCACTTTCTGCCATAAGGGTGGTGTCATCTGCATATCTGAGGTTATTGATATTTCTCCCAGCAATCTTGATTCCAGCTTGTGCTACTTCCAGCCCAGCATTTCTCATGATGTACTCCACATATAAGTTAAAGAAACAGGGTGACAATATACAGCCTTGACGTACTCCTTTTCCTATTTGGGACCAGTCTGACTGAGCGACTGATCTGATCTGATCTGATCTGTTGTTCTATTTCTAGTTCTAACTGTTACTTCCTGACCTGCATACAGATCTCTCAAGAGGCAGATCAGGTGGTCTGGTATTCCCATCTCTTTCAGAATTTTCCACAGTTTATTGTGATCCACACTTAGGGAACTTCAAACCACACATTGGAGAATCACTCTGTGAAGTTAAAGAGCATATACATTTAAAATATTTACAGATGATGACTGGCTGAACAATTTTCATTTCTATCCAAAATTTTGGTGTGAGTGGTTTTGACATTCTGATCATTATTATTATTAAAAGTATAAATTTTTGCCTATCTGAGAGATAAAAGTTCATCAATTCAGTTTGCTCAGTCATGTCCGTCTCTTTGCGACCCCATGAACTACAGGACGTCAGGCATCCTTCCTATCCATCACCAACTCCCGGAGTTTACCCAAACACATGTCCATTGAGTTGGTGATGCCATCCAACCATCTCATCTTCTGTTGTCCCCTTCTCCTCCTGCCCTCAATTTTTCCCAGAATCAGGGTCTTTTCAAATGAGTCAGCTTTTTGCATCAGATGGCCAAAGTATTGGAGTTTCAGCTTCAGCATCAGTCCTTCCAATGAGCACCCAGGACTGATCTCCTTTAGGATGAACTCGTTGGACCTCCTTGCAGTCCAAGGGACTTTCAAGAGTCTTCTCCAACACCACAGTTCAAAAGCATCAATTCTTCTGTGCTCAGCTTTCTTTATAGTCCAACTCTCACATCCATATATGACCACCGGAAAAACCATAGCCTTGACTAGACAGACAACAAATGGTAAAGTAATGTCTCTGCATTTTAATATGCTGTCATGGTTGGTCATAACTCTCCTTCCAAGAAGTAAGCGTCTTTTCATTTCATGGATGCAATCACCATTTGCAGTGATTTTAGAGCTCAGAAAAATAAAGTCTGACACTGCTTCCACTGTTTCCCCATCTAGACTGGATATTGTAATCTTAGGTTTCTGAATGTTGAGGTTTAAGCCAACTTTTTCACTCTCCTCTTTCACTTTCATCAAGAAGCTCTTTAGTTCCTCTTCACTTTCTGCCATAAGGGTAGTGTCATCTGCATATCTGAGGTTATTGATATTTCTCCTGGCAATCTCGATTCCAGCTTGTGCTTTCTCCAGCCCAGTGTTTCTCATGATATACTCTGCATAGAAGTTAAATAAGCAGGGTGACAATATACAGCCTTGATGTACTCCTTTTCCTATTTGGAACCAGTCTGTTTTTCCATGTCCAGTTCTAAATGTTGCTTCCTGACCTGCATACAGGTTTCTCAAGAGGCAGGTCAGGTGGTCTGGTATGCCCATCTCCTTCAGAATTTTCAACAGTTTATTGTGATTCACACAGTCAAAGGCTTTGGCATAGTCAATAAAGCAGAAATAGATGTTTTTCTGGAACTCTCTTGCTTTTTCAGTGATCCAGTGGATGTTGGCAATTTGATCTCTGGTTCCTCTGCCTTTTCTAAAACCAGCTTGAACATCAGGAAATTCACGGTTCACGTATTACTGAAGCCTGGCTTGGAGAATTTTGAGCATTACTTTACTAGTGTGTGAGATGAGTACAATTATGCGGTAGTATAGTTATCTTAATTTATTACCTTTTTACCATAACTGCAGGTAAGAATCTTACCATATTTTTCCTGGTCAGTGTATTACTGGTGCAGGAATAGAAGCACAGTTCCATGAGACAGAATAAAGACTTTACAAAGTGACCTCAACTCTTTTGGGAATGTAATTTATGACCAAGTCTGGATTTCCTTAGAAGATTATCAGTTGGGAAAGTGGTAGAAGCTTTAATAAATGATATTGGGATAACTGACTGACTCCTTGAAAGAGAAGTTGATTGATATTCATTTTGTATCAAAAATTCTGAATGAATAAAAGATCAGATGCTTTACATATTCAACTTATAAAGTAGAAGAAAAGACTGGGCAAAACTGATTTTTTATTTTATGTTTGAAACATCTGTGAAAATATAATACAGGAAAACCAGAAGAAGGGAAATAAATGATATACATGATTATGTAAAATTATTTAAATTTTTACATGGCAAAAGAGCACAAAATATATTATAAGAAAAATAACAAATGAGTATAAATATATTTAACACATGCTATTAATAACTAATTCTACTTTTAAATATATTAATTATAAATGTGTAAGAAGAAATAAACAAGCTCTTAGAAAAATAAGTAGAGGTATGAATATAGGATCTTGAAGTAAATCATAAAAACAACTTTATAGCTAATATATAGTCAAATATTCCATTTCTTTCATTTATAGATGAGGAAACTTCAGTCTAGAAAGACAATAAACATTAAATCTTTTTGCTCTCCACTAAATGCTTTATAAACTATGTTATTTATTCATTTGTTTCTAGTAAGTAACTAAGTTACCCTGATCTGATTTGTTTTAAACTGTGTATAAATTTAAATATATGTCATATATATATTCATATATATATATATCACTCTGTAACTACTCCATGAAAATGCAAATGACACAGTATGACCTTTAGTTATGTGCAACCGATAGACTTTTAAAAATAGATTAATATTATTCTTTTGAAATAGACACCATCTGTTCTTATTACACAGGACTAGATATCATGGTGAAGAACTCAGGCTCTCTTGTCCAACTGCTCCAACTGGAATTCTGGCTTTATAGCATACTGAGTAATCTGACCAATTTACTGAAACTCTGTGTGTCTCAGTTCCTGATTTATGTATCATCCTAGTTTCTAAGGTTATTATAGGATTAGCTCATACTTATAAAGAGCTTATGATAAGGCATGGCACACAGTAAATTATCATTTTCTTCATCCTTTTGTAGGTGGGGGCACTTTTGGTGACCACTAACAGTCTTTTCTTTTGTGTATTGTTGCACTGTGGATTATAAGCATGTCTTATCTTGCTCTGTTACCACCACAGAAATGATCTGCATATAGAATTGATTTCTATACAAAGTCTGTAACTCAGTTATTTTCATAATGTATTAAATAGCATGATAAATGAATACCAGGTGTATACTCACAGTAAGAGGTTGCTGAAAGGATTTAGGGTCATTTAGCATAATGGAAATTGAATGAATTTATTATTGTAACCTTTTGTATGAGGAAGAACTTGCAGAACATAGTTCCAAAATTCATGTGAGAGTGAAGAGAGAGTAAATTACACAAACAGGGAATACAAATCAGTTGATTTCAAATTCAGGTTATTTACATGCCCTCTGGTTTGTCCTGCTTGTATTTCTCATTGTAAGGCCACTATCAACTTGACCTTGATGTTCTTTGTTCTTTGAAAACTATTCTGGAAACACTACAAAAGCTGAAGGGATTTATCATAAGGTTAGATATGCAGTATTCTAATGTAGCCTGGAAACCAAATTGAACAGGAAATCATCTATGCATACTAAGGCCAATGCCTGCCCATTCTAAATGGATCACTGGTGGCTTATCACAATGTCTTAGACACTCAGTGCTGAACTTCGATAGAAAAAAAATTGCAGGAGGCTTTCATTTTTCAGATTTCCTTCCCTTTGTCCTTTACGGTCCTGAACTCAATCAAACTGTCAGAGGGCTACCTCCCATCACAAGGACGATGGAAATGGGAATTTGGGTCTATTTATTTCTGAAAAGAAAGAGCCACGGGTACAAAAACCTCACCATTCAGCATTTTAGCAACATGCAGCACACAGAAACAGTCAGAGTTGTCTTACATGAAATTCTTCTCTAAAGACACCAAACACCAAACAGAAAATCCTTCTCTCTCTTAGTTGCATTTTTTTCTGAATTTCTAAATGTTCTCATTCTAAATAATTTAAGGGACACAATTTGCTCAGTTATACTAGTGGATGACTATCTTTTCAATGCTGATGAAGGGTTTTTGACGCACTATTTATTACTTATTTAGTCCACATTTTAAAACACATTCAGTATTTTAAAATTATTTTTCTGAGTCTTTACATTATAATTTCTTGTTGTTTGGGGAGTTCTTTTTAAAATAGCGTTATTAAGATATAGTTCATATACTATAAAATGAACCAATTTAAAGTATGTATTTCACTGATTTTTAGTATATGCACAGAGTTGCACAATCATAAATACAAGTTAATTTTAGGACATTTACTTCATGCCAAAAAGAAATCCCTCACATTTTAGAGTGACTCCCATCTCATTCTCTCCTTCAACCCTCAGTTCTAGGCAAGAACGAATATGGTTTTTCCTGTGGTCATGTATGGATGTGGGAGTTGGACTGTGAAGAAGGCTGAGCACCAAAGAATTGATGCTTTTGAACTGTGGTGTTGGAGAAGACTCTTGAGAGTCCCTTGGACTGCAAGGAGATCCAACCAGTCCATCTGAAGGAGATCAGCCCTGGGATATCTTTGGAAGGAATGATGCTAAAGCTGAAACTCCAGTACTTTGGCCACCTCATGTGAAGAGTTGACTCATTAGAAAAGAGTCTGATGCTGGGAGGGATTGGGGGCAGGAGGAGAAGGGGACGACAGAGGATTAGATGGCTGGATGGCATCACCAACTCGACCGACGTGAGTTTGAGTCAACTCCAGGAGTTGGTGATGGATAGGGAGGCCTGGTGTGTTGCAGTTCATGGGGTTGCAAAGAGTTGGACACGACGGACCGACTGAACTGAACTGAATTTTCTCTCTAGATATAGATTTGCCAATTTAGGGCTTTTCATATAAATGTAATCATATAAATATGTGATCTTTGTGACTAGATTCTTTTAATTTGGATAATATTTTCAAGGCTCATCCATGTATAACATGCATTGGGAACCCATTCCTTTTTATTGCTTAATAGTATTCCATTGTATGACTATACCATATTATATTTATCCATTCCCAATTGACATTAAGTTGTATCCATCTTGGCTATTGTAAATAATGCTACCGGGAACATTCATGTACTAGCGTTTTGTAAGTATATGATTTTAGCTCTCTTGGGTATATGCTTAGAGTGAGTACAATTGCAAGGTCACTTTGTAACTCCTTAGATAACTCTTCAAGAAACTGTCAGAGTTTTCCAAAGCAGTTGGAACATTTTGCATTCCTATCAGGATTGTAGGAGGGTTCCATTTCTCCAAATTCTTCCAGCAATTCTAGTGAGTATGAAATAATCTATTATTGTGGGTTTAATTTGAATCTATAACTAATGATGTTGGGGATATTTTCATGTGGTTTTTTGTTCTTTTTTGCGAGAAATGTTTATCCAAATATATTTTCATTTTCAATTGGGTTGTCTTATATAATTAAGCTGTAAGAATTCTTTTTATACTCTTGATACAGGTTCCTTGTCAAATATATGATTTACAAATGTTTTCTCCCACTCTGAGTTTTTTTCTCACTTTTTTGATGGTAGAATTTTCTATCCGTCATTACTTATTTTCTTCATGGAGAAGGCAATGGCACCGCACTCCAGTACTCTTGCCTAGAAAATCCCATGGACAGAGGAGCTTGGTAGGCTGCAGTCCATGGGATCGCTAAGAGTGAGACACAACTGAGCGACTTCCCTTTCACTTTTCACTTTCATGCACTGGAGAAGGAAATGGCAACCTACTCCAGTGTTCTTGCCTGGAGAATCCCAGGAACGGAGGAGCCTGGTGGGCTGCCGTCTATGGGGTCACACAGAGTCGGACACAACTGAAGTGACTTAGCAACAGCAACAGCAATTTTCTTTATATCTGTATTTTCAAATAAAATTTATATTTATCTTGCTCTTTCCATTTTGAAGTCTGTTAGGACTCTTTTCTCCCTCTTCTTGGTAAAATATGTGTTTGTGAAGGGATAAGAGATATATTACATATTTTATTATTTTTATGCTTGACTTTTACATATTTTATGAGATTTTATTAAGTTCTATTATTTTTATATTTAATTAATATAACTTTTCTCAATGTTATTAACTTTGAAATGCCACTTGCTTCCATATTTAGCTTTACAAAAAAGAATTGAATTCCATGGAATTATACCCTTACTCATCTCTGTGATTATGAATTACAGATGTAATAAAAGCTACATCTATTAATTTTATAAAGTCTATTTATATGTTTCCTTAAACAAGATATGATTATTGAATTTTATTGGAGTAAATTTATTGCAGTCAGTTTACATTACATCCTTTATTTACATTATATCTTTTGCAAACAATTAGTGGGTGAATTGTGGCCTAAGAACACTTCTACAATTAATTATGCAGCAATAGAATCCTCAATATGTATTATCATTTAAAATTGTAATTTGCTAGATGATACAGATGAGATGTAGCAATGAGTAACATAATTGCCTTTTTAATGCTGTGGTAGGTATACCATGGTCATTAATTATCAACTTGACTAATTATTATTGGTAGCAATTAATCTTTGCTCTAATAATTATTGCTGATGAATATATGTTTCCCCCCTCACCTTTTGCAACGATATGAAGATGATACATGTGATTGCTAAAGCACAGACTGTCTAAAACAGAGTTAAAAGTTATGGTAAATATGTCTCTGAACTCAGATTTTCATTAAACTGTTAGCATAAAAAGAAATATAATATAGTGATTTTTTCCAAATATTAAGAGTGCCTCATTCTCTGCTGAGATATGTTTCTTTGTATTTTACATCCTACTGTGCACTAGTGGTAAAGAATCCACTTGCCGATTCAGGAGATGCAAGAGATGGGGTTCAGTCCCCGAGTCTGGATGATCCTCTGAAGTAGGAAATGGCAACTCACTTCAGTGTTCTTGCCTGGAGAATTTCATGGACAGAGGAGCCTGGAGGACAATAGTCCATGAGGTTGCAAAGAATCAGAAACGATTGAGCACACACTCTTGCTTGCTTTCTTGTGCTAGATTCTGGCTGGCTGCCTTAAATGAAAGAGCTGTTAAGGGCTTCCCTGGTGTCTCAAATAGTAAAAGATCTGCCTGCAAGGCGGGAGACCTAGGTTCAATCCTTGGTTTTGGAAGGTCCCCGGGAGAAGGGAATGGTACCCACCCCAGAATTCTTGCCGGGAGAATTCCACAGACAGAGGTGCCTGGTGAGCTGTAGTCCATGGGGTTACAAAGAGTCAAACACAACTGAATGACTAACACACACCTACACACACACACATACACACACCGACACCCACCCACACACACATACACACATCCGCACCTACACACCCACACCCACACACACAACCCCCCCCCTCCACACACACACCCACACCACATGTGCTTCTGTAGTGACTGTAATCTTTGCATTGGGGAAAATGTCACGAAATGATGACACTTAAAAACTCCTCATAGCAAATATTTACAAATCTCTGACCATGAACAACATTGCATTTATAAGAAGAAGGAGACACCTTATGTTTCCTGTATTCCCAGTATAAGGATAGTGCCTGGCATCCAGTAGATGCTCAGTAAAACAAACACTTAAGTAGTTAAGTGAACTAAGAGTCTGGAAATAAGGAGAAACTGGTGTAAGTCAGTGGATAATCAACTAACTTTCACTGAGGAAATTATTCTCTATGTCTTCACAGAAATAACTTATGCTTAGCATTCAAAGAAATGCAGAGAAATACATCAACATTCATTGAATCAGAAACAAAGGAAATTTGAAGCTGGTGATGCTTATTCTAAACAAGATTTATGTTTCTTGGAACAACAGAAATTTACAGTTACTATATGATTTATCAGAAATGGTTGTGTCATCAGAACAAACTCCAATGAACAATACTATTTTAAGAAATCTGAACCATTAAAGTCTAAGCTAAAATATTCTACTATAGCAATTATATGAGGTGTTTGCTCTAAAATGTTTCTAAAAACAGGTATTTGTGTGTGATGGTACTCATTTATTTTGGAGAGACAATTTAAACATATTTTATGCTTCAAAGTTGGTTTGGAGTAAAGCAACTTTAACATATAATATTGTGACTATGGGAAATAAGGACTTAACTTGAAGGGGCTTGTTTTATGATTGAATGACTATTGTCCTAGAAATAATTAAATAATATGGTGGTTGCTTTGAGAGAGTATGTGGATTGTGTGTGTGTGTGGTGAATGGTGAGTTCCTACAAGCAATTCAGGAGAAATATGTCAATACTTATTTGTCTGAAGAATGCTGAGTCTATAGTCCAGCCCCTTAGTTTTTCTTATGGTCGGTATTTTCCTAGAAAATGTCACTATTTAAACAATATGCAGGATAAAGAGATGGAAAGCAGCATAGTTAGGAGCAGGAGTTCTGAGTTCAGGAGATCCTGGTTTGGAGTCATACCTCACCACTTACTATGAGTCTTGTTGCAACTTTCTTATTCATTCTTAATCTACTTTCATTAGCTTTAAAACACTGGCTATGAAAATAAGATCATGTAATGGGATTATAATGGGATTTCATGTGGGTAAAGATCTTATGGTTATGATAATAGCACCTACCTCATAAAGTTATTGAGAGGATTAAATGTAGAAAAAGTACTTAGTGTGCACATTCTCCAGGGGATCTTCCTGAACCAGGGATTGAACCTGGTTCACCCGCATTGAAGGAAGATTCTTTATGGTCTGAGCCATCAGGAAACCCACTTAGTGTACATGCTATGCTAAGTCACTTCAGTCGTGTCCGGCTCTGTGTGACCCCATAGACGGCAGCCCACCAGGCTTCCCCGTCCCTGGGATTCTCTAGGCAAGAACACTGGAGTGGGTTGCCATTTCCTTCTCCAATGCATGAAAGTGAAAAGAGAAAGTGAAGTCGCTCAGTCGTGTCTGGCTCTTAGCAACCCCATGGACTGCAGCCTACCAGGCTCCTCTGTCCATGGGATTTTCCAGGCAAGAGTACTGGAGTGGGGTGCCATTGCCTTCTATCTAAATAAATATTATGCTATCTTATTATTATCACTAAGTAAACAAACTTTAGATACTTCAAAAACATTTAAAAATCTCACATACAGATGAATATAAATACTAATACAATTTTTAGACAAAGTATTTTCAAAACCAACTATACAATATTAATCAAATAATTTGTCTTAAATAACTCATCAGTAAGCCTACTGAAGAGCATTTCTTTCTTTTCTGAGATATTCTCTTTAGCCTAATTGATATTCTCTGTCATGTAGTACGAGCAGAAAAATGGCTCATAGCCAGTCACCATATTCTTCCAGGTCAATCTAGAGAGAATTCCATTGTGAATCTCACATGGCATCATTGGTATGAGTGGTTTATTTGGTCTGACTTTCTAAATAGATCCATACCAACAAATTATTCAAATTGTGATGTCCTTCAACACTTGGCCAAGAATAACTTCCCAGATTGGGGAAAAGTCTATAGTGGTGACAATATTAAAAAATGTTATATTCTAGTCCTGTCCCCTAAGACATATTCTTTTAGCTATACTGAATACAAGCTCATGACTTGGCAAGTGTTAAAGATTTATCTATTTATTAACATTTTACTCACAAGGATAAAACTCTTGAAATATTACAGCTCATTTTCAAGAATGTCCTTGGGATGGAAAGCAGATATATTCTTTGTCACATTATATTTTCAGACCATGTAGGTCACTGTCATAAAGCAGTCACTAGAAAAGTTAAATGAATCTGCATTATGCAATGGATATTTTCCCCCCATGTTTTGGATACATATATATTTATGTAATACCTGATTGTAAATTTTGATGGTGGGGCTAAGAACTTTATGATTTGATTACCGAGCTCTTAGGAAAGTAAACAATTTTTGGAATAGATAGACTTGAATTTTTTGTTGAAACTTGGCAAAATTTTCATGTCTAACATTTTGAAGAAATTTTCCTTTTTTATTATGGTTAATAATTAAGTGACAAGTAGAGTTTCTTGTTATTCCATCCATCCTTTCTATTTTGCACACATTTTGCATAGAATATAATTAGGATTGGGAGATGTCAATGTGTTGAATGGGGAGCATCTTCAGTTTTCCAACCTAATTGGCTTCAGAATATTTGCTAGCTGTACTCAGCTGCTTTTGTGTGGAATGTACCGGGCACTACTGTGTCTTATAGCATGGGGGTTAAGAGTGCAGAGATTGCAACTGACCAAATCTGGGTTTATGTCCAAGTCCCACTACTCAATAACCTTGTTTTTCAGTCTTCATGCCTCTGAAAGGGGTGTAATAATCGTGAAACTGTCTTGGGGTTGTTGTGAGGAAAAAATAAATAACGTTAAGCACAAGCCCTAATCAAATCAGCATTTATAAAATGAAATTACCATAATTATTTACTTTTGTGATTATTAATTTTATTTTATATATGTATATGTATCGGAGAAGGCAATGGCATCCCACTCCAGTACTCTTGCCTGGAAAATCCCATGGGCCGAGGATCCTGGTAGGCTCCAGTCCATGGGGTCACTAAGAGTCGGACCTGACTGAGCGACTTCACTTTCACTTTTCACTTTCATGCATTGGAGAAGGAAATGGCAACCCACTCCAATGTTCTTGCCTGGAGAATCCCAGGGACGGGGGAGCCTGGTGGGCTGCCATCTATGGGGTCGCACAGAGTCGGACACGACTGAAGTGACTTAGCACATATGTATATGTACATATATGTATACACACACACACACACACACATATATATAGATTTCTGTGTATAGCATATTGGTGCTATTTCTCTGGAAAATCCCAATATACCCCTCAAATTATATCATTCCTTCAATAAATTGCTAGTTTTCTAAGAACTTAATTTATCCACCTGTTTTCTTTTATTTTTCAGCCTGAGCCACTTCTTACCCAGAGGAGTAAATTATATAAGCATACTTCCGATGACTAACTTAATGCTTCCTTTGATTTGTTGTATTTCAGATTCATTGCAGCCTTAAGTGAAATTTTTCCCTAGTGTGTGGGGGATTCTTTCAGTTGGTCAGTTTATACTGAACACACCAGTTATTGCACTAGGTGCCAGTTACTGCACTAGGAGCTGTGATCAAACATGTGTGAGAAGGCTTCCCGGGTGGCTCAGTGGTAAAGAATCTGGCTACCAATGCAAGGGACACAGGTTTTATTCCTGATCTGGGAAGATCCCACATGCCATGGGGTAACTAAGCCTATGCGCCACAACTATTGAGCCTGTGCTCTAGAGCCCTGGAGCTGCAACAACCAACCCCATGTGCCATAACTACTGCAGCCTGAGCGCCTAGCACCTGTGTTCCACAACAAGAGAAGCCACCATGATGAGAAGCCCGTGCACCTCATCTAGACTGTAGCCCCTGTTCACCACTTGAGAAAAGCCTGAACAGCAATGAAGACCCACATAACCAAAATAAATAAATATATAAATAAAATTATTTTTTAAAATGTGTGAGGTTAGGAGACCCTGCCTTCGTAAGGTCTCCAGCTTAGTGGCAATGAAAGACCCACAAACAGGCACCTGCCTTGCCATATGTACTCTAATGGGAAGAGTACATGTGGCTATGGGAGCCCATGTTTGGTATTGGAGAAATAATGCTTAAATATTAATATTAAATAATGTTTAAGTATTGAATTGACGCTAACCAAGAAATATGTGAAGAGAGAATTATTCCACACAGAAGAATCTCTAATGAAGAGTAAGCATGATGTGTTCAAGAAACTGAAATGGAGTGTTTTTAATTTGGATAAAAAGGCAGATGCTGGGAAAGAGTGAAGGTAGGAAGAGAAGGGGACAAGACGACAGAGGGTGAGATGGTTGGGTGGCATCACTGACTCAATGGACGTGAGTTTGGGCAAACTCCAGGAGATGGTGAAGGACAGGGCCACCTGGTGTGCTGCAGTCCTTGGAGTCTCAGTCAGACACGACTGCGTGACTGAACAACAAAAAGAAGGCAGAATAGATTTTCAAAGGAAGCAAGAAACCCAGCTAGAAAAGTAAATTAAGGGAAGATCCATGAATAACATTTTATAAAATTTTGAATATTGTTTGTTTTATCCCAAGGGAGAAAGAAAGCCACTGAAGAGTATCAAGAAAGGTAAAGAATGATTATTACTTGTTCAGGAAGTGTAATTCGGAAGCAGAGGGAACCAAGGGAAGGAGGTCAAGACTAAAGACAAGAGAACTATGTAGACGATTAGTAATGCAGGTAGAAAGGCATGGACATGTAGACACAAGTAATGGCGGAAGGGAAGGGGAGAAGGAAATGGAGCTGCCAGGTACTTACTGATGAAAATTCCACAAAATTCTGGATGGTATCTGTAGTAACAATAACAATATTGTTCTTCTTCAAGGTTGTCAAAATTATGAGCAAAAACCATTCACAGTATTACTTTATTATCACTTTAATGACTGCAGAATGTACAGTGATATCCCCTATTTCATTCCTGATTTGGGAGATTTGTGTCTTCTTTTTACTTTTGTCTTTGTTGTTAAGGATTTTCTTGATTTCTTCGATTTAAAAAAAAGCTTTTTCCTCCGCAATGACTTTTTCTACTGTATTGTTTCTTTGATTTCTGCTATTGTCTTTTTTTGTTTTCTTATTTCTACTTGTTTTGGGTTTATTTTGCTCTTTATTTTTCTAGTTTCCTAAGGCAGAAACAAAGGTTTCTGATTTAGTATTTTTAAAAAATTTTCATGTATGTTTTGCTATAAATTTCTCTTTCAGTATTGCTTTAGCTATATATGATATAATAAGTTGTATAATAAGTTGTACTTTTGTTTTATTTTATTCTAGATATTTTTAATTTCCTTTGCAACTTCCTCTTTGATCCATGTATTATTTAGAAGTTTTGCATTGTTTAATTTTCAGGTGTCTGTTTTATGTTATTGAATTATAATTTTATTCTATTATGGTTATATTCTGCATGCTTGCATTTGTTTTAAATTTGCTGAGGTTTGTTTTATGGCTTAGGATATGGTCTGTCTTGGTGAGTGTTTGTTTCATGAGTGCATGAAAAAAGTGTATTTTACTATTATTAAATGTATTGTTCTATGTATGTGAATTAGATCCTGTTGGTTGATTACATGATTTGAATCTTTTTTTTCTTACTGATTTTCTGTCTGGTAATTTTATCTATTCTTGAGATAGAGAGCTGTGTAAGTCCCTGACTATAACTGTGGGTTAGTTTCTTCTTTCAGCAGTATCAGTTTTTGCTTCCTGTATTTTCAGACTCTTTTGTTTGATTCATTCTAGTAGATTGATATTTTGATATTTTTCATTATATTTTTATTTTTATAAATAAAGAGGCTAAAAAGCCTCTTGATGAAAGTGAAAGTGGAGAGTGAAAAGGTTGGCTTAAAGCTCAACATTCAGAAAACGAAGATCATGGCATCTGGTCCCATCACTGCGTGGGAAATAGATGGGGAAACAGTGGAAACAGTGTCAGACTTTGTTTTTCTGGGCTCCAAAATCACTGCAGATGGTGATTGCAGCCATGAAATTAAAGGACGCTTACTCCTTGGAAGGAAAGTTATGACCAACCTAGATAGCATATTCAAAAGCAGAGACATTACTTTACCAACAAAGGTTCGCCTAGTCAAGGCTATGGTCTTTCCTGTGGTCATGTATGGATGTGAGAGCTGGACTGTGAAGAAGGCTGAGCGCCGAAGAGTTGATGCTTTTGAACTGTGGTGTTGGAGAAGACTCTTGAGAGTCCCTTGGACTGCAAGAAGATCCAACCAGTCCATTCTGAAGGAGATCAATCCTGGAATTTCTTTAGAAGGAATGATGCTAAAGCTGAAACTCCAGTATTTTGGCCACCTCATGCGAAGAGTTGACTCATTGGAGAAGACTCTGATGCTGGGAGGGATTGAGGGCAGGAGGAGAAGGGGACGACAGAGGATGAGATGGCTGGATAGCATCACTGACTCGATGGATGCAAGTCTGAGTGACCTCCGGGAGCTGGTGATGGACAGGGAGGCCTGGCGTGCTGCGGTTCATGGGGTCGCAAAGAGTCGGACACGACTGAGCGACTGATCTGATCTGATATATATTAGTTCATATTTGTTCCCAGTAATTCTCTTTGCTCTTAAGTTTACTTTATCTGATATTAATACAGCCCCTATTGCCTTTTGTTGATTGGTGTTTACCCATATATTTTTTGTCTTTTTACTTATGTTAAATTTGAAGAGTTTTTACAAGCAGCATAAGATTGAATTGTGTTTATCCACTGTGATAATCTCTGTGTTTAGATTAGTGTCCTAATCTATTTACTTGTAAAATAATTATTGATATGTTGCTGTTTTAAAAATTGTTTTCTATGTATCCCGTTTGATTCTCATTCATTTTTCCTTATATTTCCTTTCCTACCTTCCTTGTTGATTACTTGAACATTTTAAAGGATTCAGTCTTGATTATCTGTAGTTTTTTAAAGTGTATCTCTTTGTACAGCTTTTATTGGAGTTGCTCTAAGCATTACTATATATACATATACACAGGCATGACTTATCATAATATACTGGTATAAACTTTTAACTACTTCTAGTGAAGAGTCGTGTGGTGTTCTTGCCTGGAGAATCCCAGGGCCGAGGGAGCCTGGTGGGCTGCCGTCTATGGGGTTGCACAGATTCAGACACAACTGAAGCCACTTAGCAGCAGCAGCAGCAGCAGTAGCAGCAACAATGAAGGGTAGAGAAGGAAATGGCAACGCACTCCAGTACTCTTGCCTGGAAAATTCCATGGATGGAGGCGTCTGGTAGGCTACAGTCCATGGGATTGCAAAGAGTAGGATACGACTGAGCAACTTAACTTGAGTGAAGCGTGGAAGTATTTTTTCCAATTAAATGTCTTTATTTCCCAGTTTTAAATATCAATGCCTTGAGTTTCAGATATTATAATTTGTAAAAATTAGAAAATATGATTTATAAAACTCGTGAGGAAAGGATTATCTATGTATGCATCTTTCTTCTCTTTGCATTGATCTTTCTTCCTTCTAGATGTTCCAAACTTCTTTATTTTGTTATCTTATTTTTCCTTGAAGAACTTTTGGCCAGTCTAAGGTGAGATTTGCTAGTTATAAATTCATTAGTTTTCTTTTGTTTGAGAATGTCTTTATTTCTCTTTTGTTCTTGCAGTATAATTTTGCCATATATAGAATTTGTGGTTTATAGCTTTTTCTTTCAGTACTAAAAAAATGTATTCCCTTTGGCCTCCAAAATTACAGATGAGAAATTTACCATCATCTGAGTTGATATTCCTGTATAGTTAATGTTGAATATCTTTCTTTGCTTTCAATATTTTTGTTTTTTTTTTTTTTTTTTTTAAGTTTAAGATACGCCTTGGCATGAATTTCTTTGGATTTGTTTTGTTGGAGTTTGCTCAACTTCTTGGATGTGTAGGTTTGCATCTTTTGCCAGATCTGGGAAGTTTTTAGTCATTACTTTTCAAGTACTCTTTTGGACTCCCTCTCTTTTCTCCTTCTAGAACTCTGATGATATGAATATTGCATCTTTTGTATTGTCCCACAGGCCCTGAATCTCTGCTCAAATATTTTAGTCTATTTTTTTTTTCTTCGTTGTTCAGATTGGGAAAATTCTATGATCTGTCCTCAATTTACTATCTCTAATCGCTCCTCTACTACTGTACCCAACCAGTGAGGGTTTTTTTTTTTTTTAACATTATGATGTTTTTATTTTTATTTTTTAAAATTATCTCTCATGTGCATGGTCTCTCTGTCTCTCTTTTCCTATATTTGATTTTTTATTTGGTTTAAAATAGTTTGGCATTGACTATTGAAGTATAATTAACCATGGCTGACTGAAAATTCTTATCAGATAATCTCAGCATCTTAATGATCTTAATATTTACATCAGATCATTCTTTCTCATTCAAGTTGTGATGGTCTTATTTCTTGGTGCAACACATGATTTCTTTATTGTATCCTAAGAAATTTACCTGTTATGTTAGGAAATTCTGAGTTTTATTTAATTTTTTAAATTAATGTATTTTAATTGGAGGATAATTGCTTTACAATTATGTGTTCATTTCTGCCATACGTCAACATGAATCAACCATAGGTATATATATGTCCCCTCTCTCCTTAACCTCCCTCCCATCTCCCACCCCACCCCACCGCTCCAGGTTGTCACAAGCACCTGATTTGAGCTCCCTGTGTCATACAGTAAATTCTATCTGGCTATCTAATTGACATATGGCAATATATATGATTCAGTGCTACTCTCTCAATTTGTCCCAACCTCTCCTCCCGTGACTGCCCGCAAGTCCATTCTAGTCTGCGTCTCCACTACTACCCTAAAAATAGGTTCATCAGTACCATCTTTCTAGATTCCATACATATGCATTCATATACAATATTTGTTTTCCTCTTTCACTCTGTATAATAGGCTCTAGGTTCATCGACCTCATTAGAACAGACTCAAATGCATTCCTTTTTGTGGCAGAGTAATATTCCATCATGTATATGTACCACAACTTCTTTATCTATTCCTTTCTTGATGGACATCTAGGTTGCTTCCATGTCCTAGCTATTATAAATCGTGCTGCAATGAACATTGGGGTACATGTGTGTTTTCCATTATGGTTTCCTCAAGGTATATGCCTAGCAGTGGAATTTTGGGGTCATCAGATCAGATCAGATCAGTTGCTCAGTTGTGTCCGACTCTGTGCGACCCCATGAACCGCAGCACGCCAGGCCTCCCTGTCCATCACAAGCTCCCGGAGGTCACTCAGACTCGCATCCATCGAGTCAGTGATGCCATCCAGCCATCTCATCCTCTGTCGTCCCCTTCTCCTCCTGCCCTCAATCCCTCCCAGCATCAGAGTCTTCTCCAATGAGTCAACTCTTCACATGAAGTGGCCAAAATACTGGAGTTTCAGCTTTAGCATCATTCCTTCCAAAGAAATTCTAGGATTGATCTCCTTCAGAATGGACTGGTTGGATCTTCTTGCAGTCCAAGGGACTCTCAAGAGTCTTCTCCAACACCACAGTTCAAAAGCATCAATTCTTCGGCGCTCAGCCTTCTTCACAGTCCAGCTCTCACATCCATACATGACCACAGGAAAGACCATAGCCTTGACTAGGCGAACCTTTGTTGGTAAAGTAATGTCTCTGCTTTTGAATATGCTATCTAGGTTGGTCATAACTTTCCTTCCAAGGAGCAAGCGTCTTTTAATTTCATGGCTGCAGTCACCATCTGCAGTGATTTTGGAGCCCAGAAAAACAAAGTCTGACACTGTTTCCACTGTTTCCCCATCTATTTCCCATGCAGTGATGGGAACAGATGCCATGATCTTCGTTTTCTGAATGTTGAGCTTTAAGCCAACCTTTTCACTCTCCACTTTCACTTTCATCAAGAGGCTTTTTAGCCCCTCTTCACTTTCTGCCATAAGAGTCGTGTCATCTGCATATCTGAGGTTATTGATATTTCTCCCGGCAATCTTGATTCCAACTTGTGTTTCTTCCAGTCCAGCATTTCTCATGATGTACTCTGCATATAAGTTAAATAAACATGGTGACAATATGCAGCCTTGACGTACTCCTTTTTCTATTTGGAACCAGTCTGTTGTTCCATGACCAGTTCTAACTGTTGCTTCCTGACCTGCATACAGATTTCTTAAGAGGCAGATCAGGTGGTCTGGTATTCCCATCTCTTTCAGAATTTTCCATAGTTTATTGTGATCCACACAGTCAAAGGCTTTGGCATAGTCAATAAAGCAGAAATAGATGTTTTTCTGGAACTCTCTTGCTTTTTCCATGATCCAGCGGATGTTGGCAATTTGATCTCTGGTTCCTCTGCCTTTTCTAAAACCAGCTTGAACATCAGGAAGTTCACGGTTCACATATTGCTGAAGCCTGGCTTGGAGAATTTTGAGCATTACTTTACTAGCGTGTGAGATGAGTGCAATTGTGCGGTAGTTTGAGCACTCCTTGGCATTGCCTTTCTTTGGGATTGGGATGAAAACTGACCTTTTCCAATCTTGTGGCCACTGCTGAGTTTTCCAAATTTGCTGGCATATTGAGTGTAGCACTTTCACAGCATCATCATTCAGGACTTGGAATAGCTCCACTGGAATTCCATCACCTTCACTAGCTTTGTTCGTAGTGATGCTTTCTAAGGCCCATTTGACTTCACATTCCAAGATGTCTGGCTCTAGGTCATTGATCATATCATCATGATTATCTGGGTCTTGAAGCTCTTTTTTGTACAGTTCTTCTGTGTATTCTTGCCACCTCTTCTTAATATCTTCTGCTTCTGTTAGGTCCACACCATCTCTGTCCTTTATTGTGCCCATCTTTGCATGAAATGTTCCTTTGGTATCTCTGATTTTCTTGAAGAGATCCCTAGTCTTTCCCATTCTGTTGTTTTCCTCTATTTCTTTGCATTGATCACTGAAGAAGGCTTTCTTATCTCTTCTTGCTATTCTTTGGAACTCTGCATTTAAATGTTTATATCTTTCCTTTTCTCCTTTGCTTTTCGCTTCTCTTCTTTTCACAGCTATTTGTAAGGCCTCCCCAGACAGCCATTTTGCTTTTTTGCATTTCTTTTCCATGGGGATGGTCTTGATCCCTGTCTCCTGTACAATGTCACGAACCTCATTCCATAGTTCATCAGGCACTCTATCTATCAGATCTAGGCCCTTAAATCTATTTCTCACTTCCACTGTATACTCATAAGGGATTTGATTTAGGTCATACCTGAATGGTCTAGTAGTTTTCTCTACCTTCTTCAATTTCAGTCTGAATTTGGCAATAAGGAGTTGATGGTCCGAGCCACAGTCAGCTCCTGGTCTTGTTTTTGCTGATTGTATAGAGCTTCTCCGTCTTTGGCTGCAAAGAATATAATCGATCTGATTTCGGTGTTGACCATCTGGTGATGTCCATGTATAGAGTCTTCTCTTGTGTTGTTGGAAGAGGGTATTTGCTATGACCAGTGCATTTTCTTGGCAAAACTCTATTAGTCTTTGGGGTCATATGGTAGCTTTATTCCTAGTTTTTAAGGAATCTTCGTACTGTTCTCCAGAGTAGCCATATCAGTTTGCATTCCCACCAACAGTGCAAGAGAATTTCCTTTTCTCCACACCCTCTCCAGCATTTATTGTTAGATTTTCTGATGGTGGCCATTCTGACTGTATAATGTAGTTTTGATTTGCATTTCTCTAATAATGAGTGATGTTGAGCATCTTTAAATGTGTTTATCAGCCATCTGTATATCTTCTTTGGAGAAATGTCTGTTTAGGTCTTCTGCCCACTTTTTGACTGGGTTGAGGAAACTCTGAGTTCTATTTAATTTTTATTTTTAAATAAGTAGTTGCCCCATTTAAGTTTTGGCCTGCCCTTTTGCGCTACACTTCTAATGGCAGTTTAAATTTCAGAGCCCTTGTGGGGTTAATTTGGTCTGCTTGGTTTATTGGTGCCACTGGGGTTCCCAGCTGTCCCTGCTGACACTGCTTGAGGGTGTAGAGTGGTATTCTCATCCCAGTTGTTGGGTGCCTCAATATAGACAAGGTTGGCAGGGGATCCCCTACTCATGCATCCTACTTCCCAGTTTTTCTGGGAAAAGAAAGGGATTTATAGGCCTACAGTATAACAGAGGCTTCACAGGTCTGGAAACTTGTTGTAACTGGGTGAATCTTGCTCAGCCTGCCCACTAGACCTAACGCCTCAGGACAGGGAGGGGTTTCCTGGGCAGCTGATTCCTTTGGTTGGGTCCTTTGTCTTATTCTTTTCTGATTGCTATAACAAAAAACCATAAACTTAGTGACTTAACAATCATTTATTTCTCACAGTTCTAGAAACTGAAAGTTCTACAGTCACTGCCAGCATGTCTAGTTTTTGGTGAGGGCCTTCTTTCTGGTTAATTGGTGGCAGTTTTCTCTATCACAGGATAGAGAGAGAGAGAGAGCACGTGCACCAGTGAGCTCTGGTCCTTTTATATCCTTGTCAAGACACCAATCTCATCATGGAGGCTCCACTTTCATGGCCTTTTTTAACCTAATTACCTCCCAAATGTTCTACCTCTAAGTATCACCACACAGGGATAAAGGATTCACCAAAGAATTTTGAAGGGTCACAAACATTCAGTTCATAGAAGTCCTTTCTGCCTCTTGCCCACCTGACCTCATTTCTCCTGTAGGGGAGAGGCAGTGGCAATCTGGTAAAAGAGACATTCTGGGAAAACTCCTTGCTATGGCTTGGTCCGTCTTGCTGATTCTACTGGTTTCTCTTGACCACTTAGTATTGCTGGGAATAAAAGCAGTATCTCAGGACTAAAGATGCTTCCCAAGCCAAGCTTCTTATTGTAACAGAGTCCCTCCTGCTGCTTCTGCCCACTGTCCCCAGTATGCTTAGAGGAAGATGAGAGTCTTAGCCGGGTGAAGGATAGTGCTTCCCCTGGATGCTTTCTGTTGGTAGGGTTATTTATTGATTCCCTTTCTGTGATGTCAGTCTTGTCTAGTATTCTCAGAGGACTCGTATTTGATCTCAGAAGAAAAATGGGCCTAACTGGACTGCCTTCCATTGCTAGGTTGGGGTTGGTAAATGCTGAGTGTAAAGGTCCTTCTGTTTGGTGGAAGTAGCATAAGACACCCTGCTGCTGTGTTTTTCCTCCAATCCTAGGGTCCAAAACCAGTTTGCATTTTCATTATCTTTCAGAATTCTCCTTTTGTTGTCAGGTAAACTATTTCTGGCTTTACAGCTATGCTTAGCAGTAAAGAGCTAGGAGAAGTAGATCTATGCATTCTTGTGGACAGAAGTCCCATTAGATTTACTTTTCATGATTTGATTTTAATGGCACCCCACCCCAGTACTTTTGCCTGGAAAATCCCATGGACGGAGGAGCCTGGTAGGCTCCAGTCCGTGGGGTCGCTAAGAGTCGGACACGACTGAGCGACTTCACTTTGACTTTTCACTTTCATGCATTGGAGAAGGAAATGGCAACCCACTCCAGTGTTCTTGCCTGGAGAATCCCAGGGACAGGGGAGCCTGGTGAGCTTCCGTCTATGGGGTCGCACAGAGTCGGACACGACTGAAGCGACTTAGTAGCAGTAGCAGTAGCAGCAGCAGCAGCTATGTAACAAGTACACTTAATGCCTAACATCCATCCGTTAAATATTTGAATTTTTCATTTATGTTTTCTCTAATACCAAATTTTAAAGCATGGTTGCAGTTCTATGACAATATATTAATCCTCTACTAGCAACTCTCTCAGAGAAGGCAATGGCACCCCACTCCAGTACTCTTGCCTGGAAGATCCCATGGACAGAGGAGCCTGGTAGGCTGCAGTCCATGGGGTCGCTAAGAGTCGGACATGACTGAGCAACTTTACTTTCACTTTTCGCTTTCATGCATTGGAGAAGGAAATGGCAACCCACTCCAGTGTTCTTGCCTGGAGAATCCCAGGGACAGGGGAGCCTGGTGGGCTGCCGTCTATGGGGTCGCACAGAGTCGGACACGACTGAAGTGACTTAGCAGTAGCAGTAGCAGCAACTCTCTAAGATCTATTTCAGGTTTGAAAATCCCCTGATGATGATCTGATCTTTGCTTCTGTAGCTCGAGTGAAGTTTTCTGATAGCTCAACAAAGCGGGGCTTTACACCGCTTATTATTCGCTGGGGCCTTCTATTGAATGAGATTGGTCAGTTTTGGATAAAATGAAGAGTTAGGAAAAGGTAAAGAGAATATAAATTAGATTATTACTTATATTTAAAAACATATTTTTATGGAGATATATATTTGCTAAGAATAATGACAGAAAACCTGAAGATGTTGAAAATATTGTGAATGTATCTTTTAGCAATTACATATGTGTGTGTGTGTGTGTGTGTGTTAGTTGCTTAGTCATGTCCAACTCTTTGCAACCCCATAGACCACAGCCCCACCAGGGCCCTCTGTCCATGCGATTCTCCAGGCTAGAACACTGGAGTGGGTTGCTGTTTCCTAATTACATATAGATTGGGAATAAAGTATAGATTTTATTTGGAGAGATATACCTCTGATAAGTAATATTCCAACAAAGTTCTAAGCTCTATGAGGGCAAAAAGAATTGTTAATCAAATGTTTAATGTTATTTATGAGAAACATAACAGTTCGGGGTTACCTGTCCAATGTAGCCAAGTTGTGTATTTATGAGCTGTTATTCAAACTTTAAATTAGAAACCATTGAACATGTGCATATTGAACATGTGTCCATTTTATAGTATTTGTTGCATAATTTTACTCAGTAAAATATTACGATTTTTATAAATGTAATAGCTCTAGTTTTATGACACTTCTGGGCATATATATGATTTATTTGTTGCTAGAACATTGATTAGGAAGGCAACATTTAGTTATAACTTTTCTATGAGAAGTCAGTTTCATTTATATGGCATGGTTTCCACTAGCAAATTGTGGAGAAAAGTGGGAACTACTACTGCTAATAAATTTGTCTTCACATAAACAGATTCACTGAATAACTAAAACGTGAATTGCTCAGATCAAACTTTAATCAAATTATATGATTCTGGATCAATCACCTAATATATTACCCACCAATTTTAAATTGCTATCATTAGCATTTTCCCTTTGATTTATCAGTAGTAGGTATTTGATCCAAAATCTCTTCATCTTTGATTCTGATATATTTAACTCTGTCAAGAAGATTTTCTCTCTCTTTCTCTCTTTTTACCTTTACCATATCTAGAGCTAAAAGGGTTTTAATCTGAACATTTATTCTAAAGAAAAAAAAATACACTTCTCCAAGGCTCAGGATTAGTCTATTGGCAGCTATGGAAGAGGTGGAGGAGCCATTCGCTCTTTCACTCTAGTGTGCAGAACAAACTGGTACTTTCCAAAATAATATCAAATAAGCCAACATAAAGAAGTGAGTGTCTATATTAATCTCCAGGGACAAGTTCTAATATCTCTTCAAAAGAACTAGCACACAAGGAAAATGCATTCTCAGCGTGTGTAGTTACACTATTTTTATATTTTACTCCTATGGTTTGCTTTTGCTAGATGTCACCTACTACTACTTTCTTCTTCTACCACTACTGCTAAAACTACTATTGCCGCTGGCACCACTGAGCAGGCACTCATATATACTCACTTGAATCATATAGGCATCTACACGTATAGGCCTGTACCACACACATTTTTAAACTATAAATTTTGACATTTAACTCTGACACCTTCATAGGTAGGAGTACAAAAGACCTGTTCTTTTTCTAGTTCTTTTATAAGTACTATATGCCCTTAGGCAACTAATTTCACTATTGTATGAGAGTTTCCACATTTGAAAAAATGTTGGACTCATCATAGGTTACCAGAGTAAGGCCCTTGGACCTGGTGTGGTAAATGAGGTTTTATTGAATCACATCTATTCTCATTCATTTATATGTGGTCTACAACTTAATTCACAGTTAATTTGAGTAGCTATGACAGAGCTCATATAGCCTGTATGCCTATGTGTTTACTCTCTGCACCTTTAAGAAAATGTTTGTCAATCCTGGACTTGATGACCTATTAAGTTTTTTCCAGGTATATGTATTTATCACTCATGAAGATTTTGATAGGAAAAAAATCTTAGTTTGTCTAACAAGGATGATGATAAAAATGTTTAATTACTTTGTTTTCTTCTAGAATTCTTCATGAATCAAAATGACAAAAGTTAGCTTGGTTCATTTAAATAGTAGAATTGTCTCAAGTGATAGTCTGTTGAATAAAGACAGAGTGCTAAACCCAGTAGTAGTCATATTTTTATTAATTTCTTCAGTTTTTCCAATGCTTCAATCTTTGTCATCTTAATTATAAGAGATGCAGTCTAATACAAAAATCAGTCTACATTTGTTATTGTTGTTGATCAGTTGCCAGGCCATGCCCAACTTTTTATGACCCCATGGACTACAGCATGCCAGACTTCCCTGTCTTTTACTGTCTTCCGGAGTTTGCTCAAACTCATATCCATTTGTTGGGGTTGGAGGTGGGAGTGAGGGAGTTTGTAATTTCCTCGGTTCTGTCTTACTCCAGCAAAAATTTGAAGTGATGGATGGACCACTGTTACGGCTCTGCATTACAGCTCTGTTTCATTTGGCAAGTGAAGTGAAAGTCGCTCAGTTGTGTCTGACTCTTTGTGAGCCCACGGACTATACAGTCCATGAAATTCTCCAGGCCAGATTACTGGAGTGGGTAGCCTTTGGCTTCTCCAGGGGATCTTCTGAATCCAGGGATTGAACCCAGGTCTCCCACATTGCAGGCGGATTATTTACCAGCTGAGCCACAATACGTCCTTGAGCGTGAGGGCAGGCCTACCCAAGAGACACAAAGAGAAGCCTCTGGCTCAATTTTGGCTCCTCTTTTTAATATGTTTTTTTTTTTTTTTTCCTTCTCCTCCTGAGCCTACCCTATGTAAATTGGGCTAGACAGGAGGGCTGTTTGTTTTACCTGAGGTTCTCACTCCAGTCCTTGGACCCTCCTTTGTTCTGTTTTCTTGGGCTTTTCCCTTCTTTGTCTTTTAGCCACCACCATTCTGGACTCCTTTTTCCTATTCTAACTACCTAACACATTGATCATGAGTTTGAGTAAACTCTGGAAGTTGGTGATGGACAGGAAGGCCTGGTGTGTGCTGCAGTCCATGGGGTCTCAAAGAGTCAGACACAAATGAGCGACTGAATTGAACTGAATATGTTGATGTCATCCAACCCTCTCATCCTCTGTCACTCCCTTCTCCTGCTCCCCTCAATCTTTCCCAGTATCAGGGTCTTTTCCAATGAGTCAGATCTTTGTATCAGGTGGCCATAAGTATTGGAGCTTCAGCTTCAGCGTCAGTCCTTCCAGTGAATTATCAGGGATGATTACCTTTAAGATGGACAGATTGATCTCCTTGCAGTCCAAGGGCGTCTCCTTGCAGCCCAAAAGTCTTCTCCAGCACAATTCAAAAACATCAATTCTTTGGCACTCAGCCTTCTTTATAGTCCAGCTCTCACATCCATACATGACTACCAGAAAAACCATAGCTTTGACTAGATGGACCTTTGTCAGCAAAGTGATATCTCTGCTTTTTAATATTGCTGTCTAGGTTTGTGATAGCTTTCCTTCCAAAGAACAAGGCTTTTAATTTCATGGCTGCAATCACCATCCACAGTGCTTCTGGAGCCTAAGAAAATAAAAATCTATCACTGTTTCCACTTTTCCCCCAACTATTTGCCGTGAAGTGATGGGACCAGATGCTGTGATTTTTTTGAATGTTGAGTTTTAAGCCAGCTTTTTCACTCTCCTCTTTCACCTTCACCAAGAGGCTCTTTAGTTCCTCTTTACTTTCTGACCTTAGCGTTGTATCTTCTGCATATCTGAGCTTGTTGATATTTCTCCCTGCAATCTTGATTTCAGCTTGTGATTCATCCAGCCTGGCACTTCACATGATGTACTCTACCTATAAGTTAAGTAAGCAGGGTGACAATATACAGCCTTGACATACTCCTTTCCCAATTTTGAAGCAGTCTGTTGTTCCATGTCCAGTTCTAATTTTTGCTTCTTGAATTGCATACAAGTTTCTCAGGAAACAGATAAGGTGGTCTGGTATTATTCCCATCTCTTTAAATATTTTCCACAGTTTATTGTGATCCACACTGTCAAAGGCTTTCACATAGTCAATGAAGCAGATGTTTTTTGTAATTCCCTTGCTTTTTCTATGATCCAGCAGATGTTGACAATTTAATCTCTGGTTCCTTTGTCTTTTCTAAATCCAGCTTGTACATTGAAAGTTCTTGGTTCATGTATTGTTGAAGCCTAGCTTGGAGGATTTTGAGCATTACCTTAATAGCACATAAAATGAGCCAACTGTATGGTACTTTGAACATTCTTTGCAAATGCCTTTAGCTGGGATTGGAATGAAAACTGGCTTTTTCCTGTCCTGTGGCCACTGCTGAGTTTTCCAAATTTGCTGGCATATTGAGTGCAGCACTTTCACAGCATCATCTTTTAGGATTTGAAATAGTTCAGCTGAAATTCCATCATCACTAGTTTTGTTTGTGTTGATGCTTCCTAAGGTCCACTTGACTTCACCCTCCAGGATAACTGGATATTTATTAGGAGACTTTTATTCATAAGATCCATTTGACTCATCTTAGGAAGTTTAAAATAGTCACACCCTTCACCTAAAAATCAAATAGGAAGAAAAACAAAATGAAACTAAAAATAACTAGAATTCATAAACTCACAGAAAACCAAGTATGGCTACATACAGAGATGCGTGTGCATGCATGCCCATGTGTATACATTCATTCTAAGAGGGTATTAGCGGTAAAGGCTTGAGTTTTATTATATGTCAGGGAGGATTGATATTTATATTGCATTATGTTTGAGTAATATGTTGTATGTGCTTCTCTGGTGGCTCAGACAGTAAAGAATCTGCCTGCAATGAAGGAGACCTGAATTCAATCCCTGGGTAGGGAAGATCCCCTGGAGAATAGAATGGCTCCTTACTCCAGTATTCTTGCCTGGAGAACTCCATGGACAGGGTAGCCTGGTGGGAGTCAGACACGACTGAACAGCTAACACGTTCACTTTCAATGTGTTTTATTTTCTGTGACTTTCAAAACAGTAAAATTACAATATGTCAATTAACTGGCCATTGGGAAGTGATGAGCTGTCAATTTTCCAATTAGTGAAAGACCTTAAAATTTGTGATCAGGAACTTAATCTTCACAAAGAAGCAAATTGGGAATTACTCTAGCATTCTGTGGAAGATAATGAAAGCACCAATTTATTGTAACACTTTTGAAAAATGAAAGTGCATTAAGGAACACAACATAAGTCACACAAGAGAAACATCAGAGTTGTGCAAACTAACAATTGGATCTCTTCTCTTAATTCTCATAATTATCAGCTGAGTTATAAGTATCATCTTAAGTTTATTTACATTTAGGTTATATAGGAAATTTTGATAGATTTTTTTTTGGCAAAAAATGGCCATAACTATTACCCTCTTGATATCTACATTCTGTACAATATGATCTTGAATATCCTTCCATTAGAATGTGGAGCCTGTTCCCCCACAGTCTGAATCTGGGCTGGCCTTATGATCTGAATTCAACAGAATTCACCATGTGCCCAGTTTGAACAAATCTCAAAAGGTTTTTCATTCTCTGAAGTGGGTCTCAGTGATTCTCACCTCAGCCCTTACCTCATTAAAAAAAAAAAAAAAGGTGGGTCTGACCTGTGTATTCAGCAGAGCACAGTGGAAGAGAATGTGTCCAATCTAGACTACATCAGGGTGTTCTAGCTCCTGACTTGGACAGTTGGGAGTACTGAAGTGGGTAAGCCAGCCATTGTAATAAGGACACTCAGGCAGGCTCATGGAGAGTTCACCATCGAAAGAAACCAACTTGTCATCATCAGCTTGACAACCATGAGGCTGAATTACCTTGAGAAAAGATTCTTAAGACCCAGTCAGCCTAAAAACTGCAGCTACAGGTCATGTCTGAATACAACCTCATGAGAAACTCCAAAACTGCTGCCCACTGCACTGCTCTTAAAATCCTGCCCCACAGAAACTTGATTATGTCTCTTTTCTTTTTTTTTTTAAATTTAATTTAATTTTTAGCTTTATAATATTGTATTGTTTTTGCCATATATCAAAATGAATCCACCACGGGTATACGTGTGTTCCCCATCCTGAACCCTCCTCCCTCTTCCCTCCCCCTACCATCCCTCTGGATCATCCCAGTGCACCAGCCCCAAGCATCCAGTATCGTGCATCGAACCTGGACTGGCGACTCGTTTCATGTATGATATTATACATGTTTCAATGCCATTCTCCCAAATCATCCCACCCTCTCCCTCTCCCACAGAGTCCAAAAGACTGTTCTATACATCAGTGTCTCTTCTGCTGTCTCGTATACAAGGTTATTGTTACCATCTTTCTAAGTTCCATATATATGCGTTAGTATACCGTATTGGCGGGGAAGGCAATGGCACCCCACCCCAGCACTCTTTCCTGGAAAATCCCATGGATGGAGGAGCCTGGAAGACTCCAGTCCATGAGGTCGCTAAGAGTTGGACACGACTGGGCAACTTCGCTTTGACTTTTCACTTTCATGCATTGGAGAAGGAAATGGCAACCCACTCCAGTATTCTTGCCTGGAGAATCCCAGGGACAAAGGAGCCTGGTGGGCTGCTGTCTATGGGGTTGCACAGAGTTGGACACGACTGAAGTGACTTAGCAGCAGCAGCATACTGTATTGGTGTTTTTCTTTCTGGCTTACTTCACTCTGTATAATAGGCTCCAGTTTCATCCACCTCATTAGAACTGACTCAAATGCATTCTTTTTAATGGCTGAGTAATACTCCATTGCGTATATGTACCACAGCTTTCTTATCCATTCATCTGCTGATAGACATCTAGGTTGCTTCCATGTCCTGGCTATTATAAACAGTGCTGCGATGAACATTGGGGTACACGTGTCTCTTTCAATTCTGGTTTCCTCGGTGTGTATGCCCAGCAGTGGGATTGCTGGATCATAAGGCAGTTCTATTCCCAGTTTTTTAAGGAATCTCCACACTGTTCTCCATAGTGGCTGTACTAGTTTGCATTCCCACCAACAGTCTCTTTTAAAACTATTAATTTCCATAAATTTGTACTGCAGATATCTTTAACTAATGCTCTGTAACTAAGTAGAGTACAGAGGACTTTAGCTGACTTAGGGACTATAGCCCATCTGCTATGGCAGAGGCAGAATGTGTGTATAAATCTCTTTATTTATAGCATTTATTGTTTCTGTACCATGAGTAAATTCCGACTCTGTGTGTTTCTACTTCTTGTCCCTCTTTTCCCTCCCTTCATTATTCAGTTTTATTAGATTATATTACTTTTATTTGTATTGCTTTATCATTTCTATACCTTAATTATAATTATTCTGTGTTATTCACACAGTTCAGTGCAGTTCAGTTCAGTTCATTCACTCAGTCGTGTCCGACTCTTTGCGACTACATGAATTGCAGCATGCCAGGCCTCCTTGTCCATCACAAACTCCCAGAGTTTACTCAAACTCATGTCCATTGAGTCGGTGATGCCATCCAGCCATCTCATCCTCTGTCATCCCCTTTCCTCCTGCCCCCAATCCCTCCCAGCATCAGAGTCTTTTCCAATGAGTCAACTCTTTGCATGAGGTGGCCAAAGTATTGGAGTTTCAGCTTTAGCTTCAGTCCTTCCAGAGAACACCCAGGACTGATCTTCTTTAGAATGGACTGGTTGGATCTCCTTGCAGTCCAAGAGACTCTCAAGAGTCTTCTCCAACACCACAGTTCAAAAACATCAATTCTTCAGGATTCAGCCTTCTTCACAGTCCAACTCTCACATCCATACATGACCACTGGAAAAACCATAGCCTTGACTAGACGGACCTTTGTTGGCAAAGTGATGTCTCTGCTTTTGAATATGCCATCTAGGTTGGTCATAAATTTCCTTCCAAGGAGTAAGCGTCTTTTAATTTCATGGCTGTAATCACCATCTGCAGTGATTTTGGAGCCTACCCAAAATAAAGTCTGACTCTGTTTCCCCATCTATTTCCCATGAAGTGATGGGACCAGATGCCATGATCTTTGCTTTCTGAATGTTGAGCTTTAAGCCAACTTTTTCACTCTCCACTTTCACTTTCATCAAGAGGCTTTTTAGTTCCTCTTCACTTTCTGCCATAAGGGTGGTGTCATCTGCATATCTGAGGTTATTGATATTTCTCCTGGCAGTCTTGATTCCAGTTTTTGCTTCTTCCAGCCCAGCGTTTCTCATGATATATTCTGCATATAAGTTAAATAAGCAGGGTGACAATATACAGCCTTGACATACTCCTTTTCCTATTTGGTTATTCACTCAGTCATATCCAATTCTTTGTGACGCCATGGACTCTAGCCTGCCAGGTTTCTCTGTCCTTGGATTTCTCCAGGCAAGAATACTGGAGTGGGTTATCATTCTCTTCTCCAGGGGATCTTTCTGACCCAAGGATCGAATGTGGGTCTCCTGCATTTGCAGGCACATTCTTTACAGTCCGAGCTACCAGGGAAGCCAACTTTAAGTAGTGAAGCTGTATCAAATCTTGTTTTAATCACATAAATGTCTGTTTTATTTATCCCATTCTAAATAATATCCGAACATCTGAAGAATATTTTTTTAAGTCATTTGTAGTAACTCCTTTTTAGGAAAAAAAAAAAAACAAAACAAACACTTCATTGAAATAGCTAGATCTTTTGTGCTTTTCTCCAAGATTTTTTTGATATTCTTAATTGCTCTTATTAGCATCCATAAAACCCATTTTATTATTTGATTTATCATATTTAAATGAGTATCTTTGTTTATAAAAAGAGGAGTTTGGCATATCTACAATCTTGCAAAAATTCTTGTTACTTTTGAATTCTCAAACTGCTAGTTACAGGATTATTACACTGTCAATGTTTTTAATTATAATATTAACCATACTAGTACTTGCATTTTTTTTAGTCCTAGAAATTTACAGTTTTGCTACTTTTACCATTAATCTCTTAGTTGACTGACACTTATTCCTTAATAGTTTATTTATGAAGACTCATAGGAACTGAGTTGTTAAATGCTCAACATTTTTTTATCTTGTCTTTATACTTGAATGGCTAGGGATAAAAATCATTGAGTCACATTTTCTTTAAGGATTTTAAAGGCATTGCTCCAACACGTGTTCTGGTATTCATTGCTACATTAGGGAAATCTGAAATTTCCTAATTTGTTTCATATCAAAAGAGAATTTATTATTTTTGATAGCTGTTGATGGGCTCTTATTTTCATCCTTTTAAAAGAAATCTAACATTTATAGGTTGTTGAGTGTTAACATGTAACAGCCATAGGTATAGATATAAATCCTACTCCCATTTATAAATGAAAAAGTCTGTTCCCAGCGCTACCCAGGAAGTGATTCTGTAATCTTATTTGGAAAGTAAGAAGCAACTGTGTGAAGAATAATCTCTCAATACATGGGTGAAATAACAGGAGGATAAATGGCAGATCAAATCAGTTCAGTTCAGTCGCTCAGTCGTGTCCAACTCTTTGTGACCCCATGAACCGCAGCATGCCAGGCCTCCCTGTCCATCACCAACTCCTGGAGTCCACCCAAACCCATGTCCGTTGAGTCGGAGATGCCATCCAACCATCTCATCCTTTGTTGTCCCCTTCTCCTCCTGCCCTCAATCTTTCCCAGCACCAGGGTCTTTTCAAATGAGTCAGCTCTTTGCATCAGGTGGCCAAAGTATTGGAGTTTCAGCTTCAACATCAGTCCCTCCAATGACCTGAAAAACAGAACTGAAAGACTCTTCTAGGATATGAACTAAATGGACAAAGTGATGAAAAACATGAAGAATACAGCAAAGAATTCCAAATTTTGTTAAAGATTTTCAAAAGTTTTCTAATCAGACAAAATATGGAGAATGGAAGTGGTAACATAAAGAATGATAGAAAAAAACTCTGAGCCAGTAGAACAAACAAAACAAAGTGTCTTCATATTGAGAGCCATGCAAGAACCCTGAAAGATAGACTTACAACAGCCTTATAAAATGTTATAACTCAAAGGAAAAGAAGGTCCTAAAAAAATCCAGAATAAAAGTGAAAAAAAAACCAAAAAATAATAGATTTATAAGCAGCAGATTCAAAACTTTACAGGGGCTGTCCCCAAAAGATTTTGAAAAAACTAGCTTCCTACATTTATCCTTATTTTTACTGTGCATATGTGCTAAAAAAACTTCAGTTGTGTCTAACCTTTGGAACCCCATGGACTGTAGCCCTCCAGGCTCCTCTGTTCACAGGAATTCTCAAGGCAAGAATACTGGAGTGGGTTGCCATGCCCTCTTCCAGGGGATCTTCCTGACCCAGGGATCAAACTGCATCTCATAAGACTCCTGCAACAGCAGGCAGATTCTTTACCAATTACACCACCTGGGAAGCCCATTTTTATTGTGAATAGTTATTAATTTAGAGCTAAAAAAATGAGTAAGCAAAACTTTTAAACTTATAAGGCTCAAATGCTCATTATTCCTTTCCTTATTGTGTTTTTTTCATAGAACTTATTACCTTCTTACATACTATAAAATGCTTATTATATACCTCTCTTCATGGGAATATAAGCTTCACAAAGGTAGATGTTTCTTTTTATTGAATTTCCTAATACTTAGAATAATGACCAAAACAAAGTAGGTGACCAATATTATTTGCAGAATAAATTTTTATAGTATCAAAATATTAGAAACTACCTAAATGCTCAATTGCACTCATCTCACATGCTAGCAAAGTAATGCTCAAAATTCTCCAAGCCAGGCTTCAACAGTATGTGAACCATGAACTTCCAGATATTTAAGCTGGATTTAGAAAAGACAGAGGACCCAGAGATGAAATTGCCAACATCCGCTGGATCATAGAAAAAGCAAGACAGTTGCAGAAAAACATCTACTTCTGCTTTATTGACTATGCCAAAGCCTTTGTGTGGATCGCAACAAACTGTGGAAAATCCTTAAAGAAATGGGAATACCAGACCACCTTCCCTGCCTCCTGAAAAATCTGTGTGCAGGTCAAGAAGAAACAGAAATGGCCATGGAAAAATGGACTGGCTCCAAATTGGGAGAGGAGTACGTCAAGGCTGTATATTGTCATCTTGCTTATTTAACTTCTATGCAGAGTATATCATGTGAAATGCTGGGTTGGATGAAGCACAAGCTGGAATCAAGATTGCCAGAATAAATATCAATAACCTCAGATATGCAAATGATACCACCCTTATGGTAGAAAGCGAAGAGGAACTAAAGAGCCTCCTGATGAAAGTGAAAGAAGAGAGTTAAAAAGCTGGCTTAAAATCAACATTCAGAAAACTAAGATCATGGCATCCGGTCCCATCACTTCATAGGAAATAGATGGGGAAACAATGAAAGACTTTATTTTCTTGGGTTCCAAAATCACTCCAGATGTTGCCTGCAGACATGAAATTAAAAGATGCTTGCTCCCTGGGAGAAAAGCTATGACAAACCTAGACAGCATATTAAAAAGCAGAGATATTACTTTCCCGACAAAGGTCCATCTAGTCAAAGCTATAGTTTTTCCAAGTAATCATGTATGGATGTGAGTTGGACCATTAAGAAAGTTGAACATCGAAGAATTGATGCTTTTGAACTGTGGTGTTGGAGGAGACTCTTGAGAGTCCCTTGGACTACAAGGAGATCAAACCAGTCCATCCTAAAGGAAATCAGTCCTGAATACTCATTGGAAAGACTGATGCCAAAGCTGAAACTCCAATACTTTGGTCACCTGATGCGAAGAACTGACTCATTGGAAAAGACCCTAATTCTGGGAAAGATTGAAGACAGGAGGAGAAGGGAATGGCAGAGGATGAGATGGTTGGATGGATCACCAACTTGATGGACATGAGTTTGAACAAGCTCTGGGAGTTGATGATGGATAGGAAAGCCTGGTGTACTGCAGTCCATGGGGTCACAAAGAGTCAGACATGATTGAGCGACTGAACTGAACTGACCTAAATGCTCACTAACATGAGAATGGTTAAATAACGTATAGTAAAATCAGATACTGTATTAGTTAAATAGAGTGACGTGGTCACTGTACTATTTAATCTAAAGTCAAAAAACTCATCTGTAAGCATGTAGAAACTGAAAGATGTTTGCTCATTGGAAGGAAAGCTATGACAAACTTAGACAGCATGTTACATAGTAGAGACGTCACTGCTGATAAAGGCCCATATAGTCATGCTATGGTTTTTCCAGTAGTTACGTACAGATGTGAGAGTTAGACCGTAAAGAAGGCTGAGAACCAAAGAAGTGACACTTTTAAACTGTGGTGCTGGAGAAGACTCTGGAGAGTCGCTTGGACAGCAAGGAGAGCAAACCAGTCAATCCTAAAGGAAATCAACCCTGACTACTCATTGGAAGGACTGATGCTGAAGCTGAAGCTCCCATACTCTTGCCACCTGAGGCAAAGTGACAACTCATTGGAAAAGCTCCTGATGATGGGAAAGATTGTAGGCAAAAGGAGAAGCAGGCAACAGAGGATGAGATGGTTAGATAGCATCACTGACTCAATGGACATGAATCTGAGCAAACACCAGGAGACAATGAAAGACAGGGGAAACAGGTGTACTGCAGTCCAGGTGTCACAAAGAGTCAGACATGACTGAGTGACTGAACAACACCAACAAAGCATGTCTAAGAAAATAGCTGATAGAGTATATTCTGAAATACCAACTTTAATTGTCAAGTGGGACCGAGAAGTGAGTGGCCACTGAATAGTCTAAAAGTGTTTCATAAAAATTAGTTTGTGCCAGGTAATATTCTAGAGTTCCCTGGTGGCCTAGTGGCTAGGATTCAATGCTTTCATCACATGGTCCGGGTTCCTCTCTAGGTCAGGGAAATTTTTTAAGCTTCTTTGGGTGGCACGATGATAAAGAATCTGCTTGCCATTCAGGAGACACAGGTTCAATCCCTGGGTTGGGAAGATCCCCTGAAGAAGGAAATGGCAACCCACTCCAGTATTCTTGCCTGGGAAATGCTATGGACAGAAGAATATGGTGGGTTATAGTCCATGGGGTCACAAAATAGTCAGACATGACTTAGTGACTAAACAACAACATATTCTAGGACTGAGGTATAACAGTGAACAATTTCTTACTATAAGGTTAATTACATGTTCATGGGTGAGGGATAATAACACAAACAAAACTAAGATAATTTCAGGAACTGAGAAGTGCTACAAAGAAGATAAAATAATCTGTATGCTTTAAAGATGTTGCTTGTCTTGTATTGATTGGTCAGGAGCAGAGACTCTGAAACGGAAATACATAAGTTCAAACCTGGATATGAGGAGCAGGCTGGCATAAACATCATGAAGATTTAGAAATTATGCAGTGGAAAAAGAAACAGGAAAAAAAAAAAAAAAAGACAATCACCAAATGCAAAAGATATGGGTTGGGAATGGACATGGTAATGATTGAAGGAGGAAGTGAAGACCAAAATATGCGGAGCAGGGCAAAGATGGGAAAATGACCCAGGTGGAAGGAGGAGGGAGATGACAAGGTAAAACGAGTAGGCTGGGGCCCTCCTCAGCCATGTGGCCTAATCGTTGGGGTGCAATAGCAGAGCACTAGTGGAATTTAAGAAAGAGTTGTGATCTAATTTATGCTTTACAAAGAAGTGGTAGCACAGAAAGAAAGTTTAGTGGAGAATCAAGAATGACGTCGATAGATCAGCTAATAAACCAGGTGTCACCAAACAGGGTGATGAGCAGCAGGATTTCCCCTCTTGTCAATATATATTCTTCTGTGTGTGTGTGTGTGCATTTTTTTTTTTCTTCCCTTCTCTTCCCGCCCCTCTTCCTTCCTGTAATGGGCATGTAAATTTTGCTATACTGGCATACACAAATATCTCAAAAATTCACATCACTCTAGATAAGGTCCCAGAGACAGAGAAGAAACACTGACTGGCAACAGTTCTAATTGTTGCAGAGAGTCCATTTGAAAATATTCAGAGACTTATTTCACTGATTTAGGTATATTTGGAGTTTCAAGTAGGAGATGGCTTCTTTACCTTATATCACTTGTAACCCATCATGTGTACTACACTGGAAAGGGCGACTGCATCTATTTTGTGTTCAATGGCTTGTAAAAAACAGCTGACCTAAGAGACATCCACGATATTTGGAGAAATACATGTTATGCTTTAAAGTGTTTTCAAATAACAGTTGTTCCAGCTCAGAGGAGAACTGGAAATGTCCTGAGATGTTTAGAATATCTCTCAACTATAGAAATTTTGCAATTTGTATTTGATAGGAAATAGCTGCTCTATAGGCACAGATTTTGGAGTAAATATTTGAAAATAAACTTTTAAATCTCTCTTGCTAACATCAACCAAGGAAGCAGTACATGTTATTAAACTAAAAATTCACACTGTGGATCTTATAATAATGTCTTATATTCCACAGGAGAGAATATTTGGCTGACCCATTCCCTGCAAATAATTAAAAGAAGGAGTATGATTTCACTTCTAATTGGATTTCTAAGGTAAGGACTTTATTAGCATTTGGTGTGCATGTCATTTCAGGACATATATTCTTGTCAGTTCATATTGATGTACTGAGAAGCTGAAGAGTGCTGGTACAGTATCACAGTGCTGCTATTTATGAGGCCACCAATCTATAGTTTGGTTTGCTTTTGTTTGACTCTGACTAAGGTGTATTTCTTCTCTAGAGGAGAAAAGATCACAATGCAGATTAAATTATTCAATATTAGAAGTAAAAATACTTAATAGCAGAGAAGTATTAGCATAAAGACAGTAAATGAAAATAAATCAATTTGAAAAACATCATTTGAAAAGTGCTGCTTGTCTACTCTTCTCAGATCAGAAGGTAAATAAATTGCTCTGTGGTCAACTGAGTCATCTAGAAGTGAATATGAAATACTTGTGATAATTTTAATCCCAGATCAATACTTTGTAATTACAAGCAAGTGCTTGACCATTCTACAGTTTGTGCCTTGATTACTAAGGTGGCTATGATAATATTTAATATTATCTAATTAATTTAATAATATTAATAATTTAATAATATTCTAAGTAGTAGAAAATATTTATTGTTAACTCAGTACAAAAAGTAGGGTAAATCATATGTCCTTATTTGCATGTCTGTTATAATGGCATTCTGTTCAGCATTTGTTCAGCATTCTGTTTAGCATTTGTCACTCTCAAAAGTATCCAAGTGTTGATGATAAATACCATGGTTGCTACAGTTCTTAAGCCTTCTATTGATTTTGTTCAGGTCCTACCCTGTCCCCAAGCAACCCAGAGGACTTGGGGAAAGGTGATTCCACCTCCATCTCTAGGACTGGGTCCTGATTTGTCTAGCCCAGTGATTGATTTATGTACTTATGCTAGGCTTTGTCTAATCAGCACATACATTCTCCTAGAGACACTTTAAACCCAATTGTGGGTATGGAATCTGAGTTATATGGTTCAAAATAAAAGGAAAGATTTATTTCTTTCACTATTCTGGAAGGGAGGAAGATTTCTTTCTCCTTTGAAAGTAAACACAGATGGATATTGTTTCAGTGGTTAATGGCAGTTTTCTTGCTACTATGAAGGCAGGTAGCTTAAGATAAAGATGACCCAGAGGCAAATTAAGAAAATCCCTTGAGCCCTGTTCATACCATATCTGACAACACTCGGCCTTTATATGTTTTACTCCTTTAGATAATAAATGGGTTTATTATTTATGCCAGCTGAGGTAGTATTTTAGGGGAATAAATTACAGCTAAAATAAATACACTTTCTTATGGGGTTTCTGTAAGGGTTATATATGATTGAAGTGCTTGGCACAGTGCTGAGAATAGTAAATAGCAACTTATTTATTTTTAATTTAACTGGGAGAATGCTGCCACAAGAGTATCTAAATACAAACACTCAGACATACAGAATTTTGTAGCTCAGATCTTTCACATTCATCTTAAAATTAAATATAGCTCACTACTTTTAGATACATAAGAAATTCTGCTTAATTTTAAATCAGGCAATAAAATTGAGACAGAAACTAGTAAGCACTAGAATTTTCTTTCTCAGCATCTAACTTCTAAGACATCACACAGTCTCTTACTGGAGTGGAAAGAGCATGAAGATAAACGTTAGTCTGGAGTAACTAATCATACTGGACATTTGTGTATGAATGTATTTGAGTAAGTGTGTGTGCATACATGGGAAAACTATGACAAACCTAGACAGCATATTAAAAAGCAGGGACATTACTTTGCCAACAAAGGTTCATATCATCAAAGCCATGGTTTTTCCTGTAGTCATGTACAGATGTGCGAGTTGTATCACAAAGAAGGCTTAATGCCAAAGAATGATGCTTTCAAATTGTGGTGCTGGAGAAGACTCTTGAGAGTCCCTTAGACAGCAAGAAGATCAAACCAGTCAATTTTTAAAGAAATCAGTCCTGAATATTCATTGGAAGGATGGTTGCTGAAGCTTAAGCTCCAGTATTTTGGCCACCTGATGCAAAGAACTGACTCATTGGAAAAGACCTTGATGCTGGGAAAGATTGAAGGCAGGAGGAGAAGGGGTTTGCAGAGGATTCGATGATTAGATAGCATCACTGACTCAATGGACATGAATTTGAACAAGCTCTGGGAGATACTGGAGGACAGAGGAGCCTGGCATGCTGTAGTCTAAGGGGTCACAAAGAGTCGGAAACAACTTAGATACTGAACAACAACAACAACCCCACATCCAGTAATAACCCTCAACATATTATGGGGACAGAAATTGTTTTTCTCCACTTTCAACCCAGGTGGCTTGGGGAAGGCTCCACCCCTCATCTCTAACATGGAGCATTTCTTCAATGCCAAAACGCTGGAATCAGGATGTAACTTTCACTTGGAATTAGGATGTAACTTTCACCCCTGTCAGGTATGAACATGTGACTCAAGCCATGTCACTAAGAACCAATCACATTGGAATCAAAGTCTCCCTAAAGTGATGATGAATTGACGAGCTGTGCACTCTCTCATGCTGCTTTTGAGTTTAAGAGCATGTATGGTTAGAGCTGCTACTACTGTGAGGAAGCTGGTGTTTCACAGCACTTATTTAGTTATCTCAATCAAGAGCTTCTGTAACTGTTTCTCCTTTCCCTACTTCACTACCAACACATTGTTCAGGGTTTCATAATTCCCCAAAGTAATTATTTCATGGAAAAAGTAAATTTTGAGATGAGATTCATATGTATTAGGCTCAGTGCTGAGATACAGTGAGTAAAGCCTTTGCCCTTGAGGAACCCTAGTAAAAAGTTTGCAAAGCATGTTGCAAGGCAATTAAAATAGCATGGCCCCTGAATATCTGCATTGCAGATTTTTCAAATATTAGGCACTTTTCAAGGGTCCCCTTTTACAATGCATTCAAGAGAGTTGCTGCATAAGTTTTTTTTGGCTGTAGAAAAAGTTATGAATTTAGTAATCAAATTGTGAAACTATTTTAAAAGCCAATATTAAACTCATAGCTTTTCCTCTACTTTTTCATACTGTACAACTAGTTCAGAAATAAAATAGGAGTTTCAGTATTTCCTAAGTCTACAGATGAAAACCAGGCTGTCCAATTCCATGTAGCTGAAGAATGTGTCCCTAGCAGGAAGAAAGAAGCTTGCATGCATTTTCTCAATGAAACTATCAAGACCAATATCTAAGAAGAAGCTGGCAGGCTTTGAGCTTATGAAGACTATCAATTTATCCAAAGATGGAATTACTAAAGTAACATACATTTAGAGATTCTGATAAAAAGGCATACACACACGTACACACATACACATATACACACAGACCAAAATAGCAAAACAAAAACAAAAAAATACCTGAAAACCTCTTTGTCTCTTATCTTATTTCCCATTCATTAGGGAAGGAAAATCAGAGTTATTAGCAGAAGGGAGTCGAATCAGTTCTGTGCTATTATAACAGGATGCCTAACAACTCTACAGGGAGAAGATAATAATATGTTAAGAGCTGGCCAAGAAGCTTTGCCAGCCAAGCTCACCCTTTAGAAATGTTAATTTTCACAGAAAGAACAGCAGAGTTATTTTATTTCTAAGAGGTCGGTGATGGGTGGTCTATTTTGATTTTAAGTATTAAGGTAGGATGCCATGTGTCCCTGAACTCTCAATGGAAATGAGCTCTTGATTGGCCTGTCACCACCTTGCCTACAGTAGGGAAAATTCTGAAAGATGAGAAAATGGCAGGAATTAATGCTGGAGATTTTGCCAGAGGGAAAGCAGAGAGAGAAAGAGAGGATCTGATTATATGCATTCACAGATAACAGGTGAACCTCTAAAAGTTCAGAGGTTCAATTCAGATATCCATCTCAACATTTAACTGCTCATCTGAAGCTTTGCCAAACACGAGGGAATACACTCTGTTTTAAAAACTATTGACAACCTTGCAAGATCGGTGGGGCTTAGCATAAGGCATTTTGCTTGTTCTTGAATTTCTCCTCACTCCATCTCATGAACAAAAAGTCATCAACAGTGTGTACTGAAGTTGGAATTTTCTTTTACTTCATATTTTGCTATTGCTGCTGCCCTTGGGGCTTCTAAAAGAGAATGGAATTTTATTACATAAAGAACATTATTCTTTCAAAGCTTCTCAGTACCAATCAGTGGAATCATCAAGAAAGGGTAATTAAAAATCAAAATATCAATATCCTAATTTTGTCCTTCAATCTTGCAGAAGTTTTTATTGGATTTTGAAAAAAATGTTTGGCAAATTAGTGAATAATTATCTCATCTCCATTTAATTAGTCCTTTGGTTCTTCTGCCTAATTATAGTTGAAGAATAAACTTTTTCTTATTGTTTGAGAGTACAAAGTAATTTAAACATCACAGGCTAAATGATTCTTACCACGGCCAGGCATTCAGCTAAGGATTTTATAGTCACTATCTCATTTAATTGTCAAAGATGTTGGCAGATTAAAAAGCAATAAACAAAGCAAAACAGAGTTCCCACACAAAATAAATTCCAACAGAAGCAGGTCTAACTCTGGCTACTACCAAAATAAATAATTATTTATATACATGTATGGATGTGAGAGCTGCACTGTGAAGAAGGCTGAGCGCCGAAGAATTGATGCTTTTGAACTGTGGTGTTGGAGAAGACTCTTGAGAGTCCCTTGGACTGCAAGGAGATCCAACCGGTCGATTCTGAAGGAGATCAACCCTGGGATTTCTTTGGAAGGAATGATGCTAAAGCTGAAACTCCAGTACTTTGGCCACCTCATGCGAAGAGTTGACTCATTGGAGAAGACTCTGATGCTGGGAGGGATTGGGGCAGGAGGAGAAGGGGACGACAGAGGATGAGATGGCTGGATGGCATCACTGACTCGATGAATATGAGTCTGAGTGACCTCCGAGAGCTGGTGATGGATAGGGAGGCCTGGTGTGCTGCAGTTCATGGGGTCGCAAAGAGTCGGACACGACTGAGCGACTGATCTGATCTGATCTGATATGCTTGCTATACAAATCGTGGCCTTCAGATCTGCAGCATCACTTGGAAACTTGTTAGAAACACAGAATCTCAAGATTCACCTGAAATATATTTCATGAGAGTCTGTATTTTAGCAATTTTCCAAGTGATGCCTTGCACATCAAACCTGAGAAGAAACAGTCTATACAATATTTTGCTTTTTTCTTAATAATGAAATTTTGTTGGCATGTCTCAGTTTTTAAGAGTACAAACCTATTTCTATTTAATTCAAAGGTAATATATGCTATTTGTTATGATTTGGAGAGCATATATGCCTGTTTAAAGATTAAAAAAAATTCATGAATTTACAAAGAAGAAAATAAAATACCTCATAATTTTACTTGAAAATGATCTTTATTAATACTTTAAAACAATCCAAGGAAAGGAATAACTCTGCTTTTACTCCTAAACTAAAACAAAACATAATTAAATTATTTACTATAACCAGCCCAGGAGAAATTAGGGCTCTCCTGGTAGCTCAGATGGTAAAGAATCTGCCTTCAGTGCAGGAGACCCAGGTTCAGTCCCTGGTTTGGGAAGATCCCCTGAAGAAAGGAATGTCTGCCCACTCCAGTATTCTTGCCTGGAGAATTCCATGGACAAAGGAGCCAGGGGGAATATGGTCCAAGGGGTAGCAAAGAGTTGGACATGACTGAGCAACTATCACTTTCACTTTTTTTTTTCCAGGAGAAATTATAACCCGGTTTATAAGAGTTAGGATATTATTTAATTTGCTAAAAAATGTAATGTCTTAACTTTGCCTAAATGAGATTTCAATAAAGATTTTGAAATCTTGAAGGGAGAGTGGATAATTCTTATTCTTTGAATTCTATTCTCAAATATTATATACTCATATGTTGCTCTTTCTTTCTCCATATACTATAATGAGATATGCTTATTATATTCCCCTAACATAAACTATCAGTTATAAATTGATATATTTCTAAAGTATAATTAGGGATAAGTTCTAAAATCCTTATACTATGCACACATATTTACTGACAAATTTCATTTCTAAAATTTTATGCTGAGTAAATAGTTATGGTTTGTAAAAATTGATGGCTGAGCACCAAAGAATTGATGCTTTTAACAGTGGTGTTGGAGAAGATTCTTGAGAGTCCCTTGGACTGCAAGGAGATCCAACCAGTCCATTCTGAAGGAGATCAGCCCTGGGATCTCTTTGGAAGGAATGATGCTAAAGCTGAAACTCCAGTACTTTGGCCACCTCATGCGAAGAGTTGACTCATTGGAAAAGACTCTGATGCTGGGAGGGATTGAGATCAAGAGGAGAAGGGGATGACAGAGGATGAGATGGCTGGATGGCATCACTGACTCAATGGACCTGAGTCTGAGTGAACTCCGGGAGTTGTTGATGGACAGGGAGGCCTGGCGTGCTGTGATTCCTGGGGTTGCAAAGAGTGGGACACAACTGAGTGACTGATCTGATCTGATCTGATCTATGATAACATTTACTAAGGCATCTTTTATAATAATGTATGATTAAAAAATGTAGATGAGATGTCTAAAAGTCAGGATCATCCCAGTGCACCAGCCCCAAGCATCCTGTATCCTGCATTGAACCTGGACTGGTGATTCGTTTCTTATATGGTATTATACATGTTTCAATGCCATTCTCCCAAATCATCCCCCGCCTCTCTCCCACAGAGTCCAATGGGGATGGTATGGGAAGGGAGGTGGGAGAGGGGTTCAGGATGGGGAGCACGTGTACACCTGTGGCAGATTCATATTGATGTATGGCAAAACTGATACAATATTGTAAAGTAATTAGCTTCCAATTAAAATAAATAAATTTAAATTAAAAAAATAAATAAAATAAAAAATAGGATTTCTTAAACAAATTCTAATAGATCCATGTAACAGAATAAGTAAAGTAATTAAAATTATAGTTTAAAAATATTATTTCATAAAAACATGGAGAAAAGAATCAAGAGGTTTTTTTTTTTTTTTACTTAAAATATACGGTCTTAGATATATCAATGCTCCAATGTTGGGTGCATATATATTTATAATTGTTATAACTTCTTTTTGGATTGTTCCTTTAAGTCGTTATGTGTAACCTTCATTGTCTCCTTTTCAAGATCTTTAAAGTCAATTTTATCTGATATAAGTATTGCTACTCCTGTTTTCTTATGGTCCATATTTGCATAGAAAGTCTTTTTCCAGGCCTTCATTTTCAGTCAGTATATATCCCGTATTTTAAGGTGGTTCTCTTGTAGACAACATATATAGGGGTCTAGTTTTTGTATCCATTTGACCCATTTTAGTCTTTTGGTTGTCTCTTGTAGACAAGGTATGTAGGGGTCTTGTTTTTGTATCGATTCGGCCATTAATTAATATGATAGAAGAAATATGCAGCAATACAATAATAGTGGGAGACTTTAATACCCCACTCATATAATCTGGCTGAAATAGACAAAGTAAAGAGCAAAACATATTTACTTATGAGCCTCAAAAAATTCAGTTCACTCAGGAAAGTTTAAAAAAAAAAAAGACTTATTTGTTCACTCTGTAAAGGTTTATTGACTATTTTATGGGTCTGGTACCACTTTGGGTAGTAGGGAGGAAGAGGTGACAAATGTGATCCTGTCCTAAATAATATATTGTGGTAAAGATAGACCTACCAATACAAAATACCAAGATGTGCCTAAAGATGAGGACACCCAAACTGGACTTTTTGTTTCCTGAACTTTTCATTTCGAGAACAAACCTCCTAATATAGGATGAATTCAACATGATTTTTTTAAGTGTTCTTTGTGATTAAAAACAGAAAGCCATTGGTTAAGAGATTACATATACTCCTCCCCACCATCACTCCCCTTCTTTCTTCCCATTTCCCTCCCACCCTCATTGATCCTTTCCCTTGTCCATTTTCCCCTGCAAAAAAAACCAAAAAAAACAAAACATGCTGTCCATACTTAGTTGGGATTTAAAATATTTTTTCACTCTTTGTTTAGCTTGTGATGGTGGCATTAATAAAAACATTTTACATACAAAAAAATATATATACGGTAACCTTTTGAACAGAATTCTACTTTGTAAACTTTGAAATTTGGCAGTTTTATAGACAATAAGTATTTCTAAACATCCATCTATATCCAGTTGAATAAAAGGTGATTTCATGGGGAATGAGATGTCCACCTAGGTACATATTAATATTTTATTAAGATAAAATAGTTATGTCAAATACAGTGTTTTAAAAATATTAGAGGGATGGCTACAGAGGAGTTCCATTTCTTGATGATACTGTCTATTCATATACAAGTCAGCCTTTCTGAGGTCATGTCTGGTTACAAGTCAGCAGCCATCAATGCTCCAAACCTGAGAAGACAGGAATGCTCATAACCAGAAACTCATAATCCATGATATTTCATGTTTTTTTCAGGAAAGCCTGTAATCTCTCCTCCACCTGATATGAATCATTTCACTTTGTACATGTGCACTAGTGAGTTCACTAACAGTATAAGATATACAGTAAACAAGTGATCGTTTTGTCTTCAATGCTGTCATAAATTATGGCTTTAACTACATTTGTCCATCATTTACTGCTTCCTTCATGGTCTCTAAGTTAAACCACAAAGGTGAGAAAATGGGGTAAATATGCGTGTATATTTTAAAGTAGGGTTCTAGACGTACCATGTCAGTATGGTAGTTGTTGTTCAGTCGCTCAGTCGTGTCCGACTCTTCACAGCCACATGGACTCCAGCACTCCAGCACTCCAGGCATCCCTGTCCCTCACCATCTCCTGGAGTTTGCTCAAACTCATGTTCATTGAGTCGGTGATGTCATCCAACCATCTTAACCTCTGTCATCCCCTTCTCCTCCTGCCTTCAGTATTTCTAAGCATCAGAGTCTTTTCTAATAAGTCAGCTCTTCACATCACATGGCCAAAGTATTGGAGCTTCAGCTTCAACATCAGTCCTTCCAATGAATATTCAGGACTGATTTCCTTTAGGATCGACTACTTTGATCTCCTTGCAGTCCAAGGAACTCTTAAGAGTCTTCTCTAACACCAAAGTTCAAAAGCATCCATCCTTCAACACTCAGCCTTCTTTATGGTCCAACTCTCACATCCATACATGACTACTGGAAAAACCATAGCTTTGACTATAAGGACCTTTGTTGGCAAAGTAATATCTGTGCTTTTTAATGTGCTGTCTATATTGGTCATAGTTTTTCTTCCAAGGAGCAAGCGTCTTGATTTTATGGCTGCAAACATCATCTGCAGTGATTTTGGAGCCCAAGAAAATAAAGTTTGTCATCATTTCCACTGTTTCCCCTTCTATTTGCCATGAAGTGGTGGGAGTGGATGCCATGATCTTAGTTTTCTGAATGCTGAATTTTAATCCAGTTTTTTCACTCTCCTCTTTCACTTTTATCAAGAGGCTCTTCAGTTCCTCCTCAATTTCTGCCATAAGGGTGGTGTCCTCTGAGTATCTGAGATTATTGATATTTCTCTCAGCAATCTTAATTCCAGCTTGTGCTTCATCCAGCCCAGCATTTTGCATGATGTACTCTGCATAGAAGTTAAATAAGCATGGTGACAGTGACAATATACAGCCTTGACATACTCCTTTCCCAGCTGGGAACCAGTCCATTGTTCCACATCTGGTTCTAAATGTTTCTTCTTGACCTGCATACAGATTTCTGAGGAGGCAGGTAAGGTGATCTGGCATTCCCATCTCTTTAAAAATTTTCTACAGGTTGTTGTGATTCACACAGTCAGAAGCTCTAATGAAGAGAAGTCAATGTAGAGAAGTAGGTGTTTTTCTTTTGCTTTATCTATGATCCAAGGGATGCTGGCAATTTTATCTCTAGTTCCCCTGCCTTTTCTAAATCCAAGTTGTACATCTGGAAGTTCTTGGTTCACATACTATTGAAGCCTAGCTTGGAGAGTTTTGAGCATTACTTTGCTAGCTTGTGAAATGAGTGCAATTGTGTTGTAGTTTGAGCATTCTTTGGCATTGCGTTTCTTTGGGATTGGAATGAAAACTGACCTATGGTCACTGCTGAGTTTTCCAAATTTGCTAGTATATTGTGTGCAACACTTGCAAAGCATCATCTTTTAGGATTTGAAATAGCTCAGCTGGAATTCTGTCACTTCCACTAGCTTTGTACGTAGTGATGCTTCCTAAGGCCCACTTGACCTTTCACTCCAGGATGTCTGGCTCTAGGTGAGTGATCACACCATCCTGGTTATCTGGGTTATTAAGATCGTTTTTGTATAGTTCTTCTGTGTATTCTTGCCACCGCTTCTTAATATCTTCTGCTTATGTTAGATTCACACTGTTTCTGTCCTTTATTGAGTTCATCTTTGCATGAAATGATTCCTTGGTACCTCTAATTTTCTTGAAGAGATCTCTAGTCTTTCCCATTCAATTGTTTTCCTCTATTTCTTTGCACTGTTCACTTAGGAAGACTTTCTTATCTCTCCTTTCTATTCTTTGGAACTCTGCATTCAGATGGGTATCTTTCCTTTTCTCCTTTGTCTTTCACTTCTCTTCTTTTCTCAGCTATTTGGAAGGCCGCCTCAGACAACCATTTTGCCTTTCTGCATTTCTTTTTCTTGAGGATAGTTTTGATCACCGCCTCTGATACAAGTTATGAACCTCCATCCATAGTTCTTCAGGCACTCTATCAGATCTAATCCCTTGAATCTATTTGTCACGTCCACCGTGTAATTGTAGGGGATTTTATTTAGGTCATACCTTCATGGCCTAGTGGTTTTCCTTACTTTCTTCAATTTAAGTCTGAATTTGGCAATAAGGAGTTCATGATTTGAGCCACAATCAGCTCCTGATCTTGTTTTTGCTGACTGTATAGAGCTTCTCCATCATCTATTGCTACCTCATCAAAGAAGATATGAGGGGGCTTTTTGGGAGGAGGGTTCTTTAATAGAATTTGTAAGAGTACATATTCTTCCAAGTCAGTTTTGTCAGCAAGAGACTCTAGAAGGAGGAAGACATGAAAATAGGAGACTAGTACTGCAAACCTAGATTCAATGCTTGCTGACCTGCAGAAAATGTTAGGTCTGTACTATGCTGTTAACAGAAAGATTTGTAAAAAAAACTTAATGAAAGAATTTGACACATGATAAGAGGGTGGATTGAGGCACTAAGAAAAGCATGAGCAAAGAGGGCAGAAAAGATAGAATTTTTTTGTATGCATTCACCATTTTATTGGACAGGGATGAATGAGGGCTGAGAGGAGGAGAGGGGCTAAAGAGGTGAACAGTTTTGAGTCACCTGAAAAACTGCATACAAGAGCCATGCCCTGGGTGAGGGGGGCTGGGCTTGAAAGTCAGCAGCAATGGTGTAGTCCGGGGAAGTAACCACACCACACCCCCTACAACAGGGAGCCAACTGTACAGTGAGGTACCCCCACCCCCTCCTCTGGGCTGTGAAGAACCTGCTAGAATACCTTTCATGACACAGGATGTTTTATACCCAAGAAATAGTCATCAGCTAAGTAAACAAGCCAGTAGCTTTGAACTTCTAATATCTCCTGTCCTTTATGTTCAGTTCAGTTCAGTCACTCAGTCATGTCCGACTCTTTGCAACCCAATGAATCGCAGCACACCAGGCCTCCCTGTCCATCACCAACTCCCGGAGTTCATTCAGACTCGTGTCCATCGAGTCAGTGATGCATATCCAGCCATCTCATCCTTTGTCGTCCCCTTCTCCTCCTGCCTCCAATCCCCCCAGCATCAGAGTCTTTTCCAATGAGTCAACTCTTCGCATGAGGTGGCCAAAGTACTGGAGTTTCAGCTTTAGCATCATTCCTTCCAAAGAAATCCCAGGGCTGATCTCCTTCAGAATGGACTGGTTGGATGTCCTTGCAGTCCAAGGGACTCTCAAGAGTCTTCTCCAACACCACAGTTCAAAAGCATCAATTCTTCGGTGCTCTGCCTTCTTCACAGTCCAACTCTTACATCCATACATGACCACAGGAAAAACCATAGCCTTGACTAGATGGACTTTTGTTGGCAAAGTAATGTCTCTGCTTTTGAATATGCTATCTAGGTTGGTCATAACTTTCCTTCCAAGGAATAAGCATCTTTTAATTTCATGGCTGCAGTCACCATCTGCAGTGATTTGGGAGCCCCAAAAAATAAACTCTGACACTGTTTCCCCATCTATTTCCCATGAAGTGATGGGACCAGATGCCATGATCTTTGTTTTCTGAATGTTGAGCTTTAAGCCAACTTTGTCAATCTCCACTTTCACTTTCATCAAGAAGCTTTTGAGTTCCTCTTCACTTTCTGCCATAAGGTGGCTGCGACCCACGCGCTAAGCACGGCTGAAGAGGGCCGAAGAGGAGCTACGCCACGTTGGAGGTCAGGGGAAGAAGCTGGGAGGACCCCATGCCCGAAGGGCAGCAGCCAAAAGGAGTTACCCGACGTCTGAGGTCAGGGACAGCAGGGGAGAGTACCAGACTGCAATGGCGCAGGAACGGCGGAGAGGAGCTACTCGGCATCTGAGGTCAGTGGCGGCGGCCGGAAGGAGCTACCCCATGCTCCACTCCTGAAGCCGGGGGCGGTGGCCGGGAGGAGTCACTCCACATCCAAGGAGTGCTGGCTGTGCGGGCGCAGCAGGGCCTAGAGAGGCTATCCCACTTGAAGGTCAGGAAGGGCAGTGGTGAGGAGATACCCCTCGTCCAAGGTAAGGAGCAGCGGCTGCGCTTTGCTGAAGCAGCCGTGAAGAGATACCCCACGCACAAGGTAAGAGAAACCTAAGTAAGATGGTAGGCATTGCAAGAGGGCATCAGAGGGCAGACACACTGAAACCATACTCACAGAAAACTAGTCAGTCTAATCACACTAGGACCACAGCCTTGTCCAACTCAAAGAAACTAAGCCATGCAACCCAAGATGGGCGGGTCATGGTGGAGAGATCTGACAGACTGTGGTCCACTGAAGAAGGGAATGGCAAACCACTTCAGTATTCTTGCGTTGAGAACAGTATGAAAAGGCAAAATGATAGGATACTGAAAGAGGAACTCCCCAGGTCAGTAGGGGCCCAATATGCTACTGGAGATCAGTGGATAAGTAACTCCAGAAAGAATGAAGGGATGGAGCCAAAGCAAAAAGAATACCCAGCTGTGGATGTGACTAGTGAGAGAAGCAAGGTCCAATGCTGTAAAGAGCAATATTCCATAGGAACCTGAAACGTCAGGTCCATGAATCAAGGCAAATTGAAAGTGGTCAAACAAGAGATGGCAAGAGTGAATGTCGACATTCTAGGAATCAGCGAACTGAAATGGACTGGAATGGGTGAATTTAACTCAGATGACCATTATATCTACTACTGAGGGCAGGAATTCCTCAGAAGAAATGGAGTAGCCATCATGGTCAACAAAAGAGTCCGAAATGCAGTACTTGGATGCAATCTCAAAAACGATAGAATGATCTCTATTTGTTTCCAAGGCAAACCATTCAATATCACAGTAATCCAAGTCTATGCCCCAACCAGTAATGCTGGAGAAGCTGAAGTTGAACGGGTCTATGAAGACCTACAAGACCTTTTAGAACTAACACCCAAAAAAGATATCCTTTTCATTATAGAGGACTGGAATGCAAAAGTAGGAAGTCAAGAATCACCTGCAGTAACAGGCAAATTTGGCCTTGGAATATGGAATGAAGCAGGGCAAAGACTAATAGAGTTTTGCCAAGAAAACGTACTGGTCATAACAAACACCCTCTTCCAATAACACAAGAGAAGACTCTATACATGGACATCGCCAGATGGTCAACACCAAAATCAGATTGATTATATTCTTTGCAGCCAAAGATGGAGAAGCTCTATACAATCAGCAAAAACAAGACCAGGAGCTGACTGTGGCTCAGACCATGAACTCCTTATTGCCAAATTCAGACTTAAATTGATGAAAGTAGGGAAAACCACTAGACCATTCAGGTATGACCTAAATCAAATCCCTTATGATTATACAGTGGAAATGAGAAATAGATTTAAGGGCCTAGATCTGATAGATAGAGTGCCTGATGAGCTATGGAATGAGGTTCATGACATTGTACAGGAGACAGGGATCAAGACCATCCCCATGGAAAAAAAAGGCAAAAAAGCAAAATGACTGTCTGGGGAGGCCTTACAAATAGCTGTGAAAAGAAGAGAAGTGAAAAGCAAAGGAGAAAAGGAAAGACATAAGCATCTGAATGCAGAGTTCCAAAGAACAGCAAGAAGAGATAAGAAAGCCTTCTTCAGCGATCAATGCAAAGAAATAGAGGAAAACAACAGAATGGAAAGACTAGAGATTTCTTCAAGAAAATTAGAGATACCAAGGGAACATTTCATGAAAGATGGGCTCGATAAAGGGCAGAAATTGTATGGACCTAACAGAAGCAGAAGATATTAAGAAGAGGTGGCAAGAATACACAGAAGAACTTGTACAGAACTTTTGTACAGAAGAACTGTACAAAAAAGATCTTCATGACCCCGATAATCACGATGGTGTGATCACTCATCTAGCGCCAGACATCCTGGAGTGTATAATCAAGTGGGCCTTAGAAAGCATCACTACGAACAAAGCTAGTGGAGGTGACGGAATTCCAGTTGAGCTCTTTCTAATCCTGAAAGATGATGCTGTGAAAGTGCTGCACTCAATATGCCAGCAAATTTGGAAAACTCAGCAGTGGCCACAGGACTGGAAAAAGTCAGTTTTCATTTCAATCCCAAAGAAAGGCAATGCCAAAGAACGCTCAAACTACTGCACAATTGCACTCATCTCACACACTAGTAAAGTAATGCTCAAAATTCTCCAAGCCAGGCTTCAGCAATACATGAAACATGAACTTCTTGATGTTTAAGCTGGTTTTAGAAAATGCAGAGAAACCGGAGATCAAATTGCCAACATCTGCTGGATCATGGGAAAAGCAAGAGAGTTCCAGAAAAACATCTATTTCTGCTTTATTGACTATGCCAAAGCCTTTGGCTGTGTAAATCACAATAAAGTGTGGAAAATTCTGAAAGAGATGGGAATACCAGACCACCGGACCTGCCTCTTGAGAAATCTGTATGCAGGTGAGGAAGCAACAGTTAGAACTGGACATGGAACAATAGACTGGTTCCAAATAGGAAAAGGAGTACGTCAAGGCTGTATATTGTCACCATGTTTATTTAACTTATATGCAGAGTACATCATGAGAAATGCTGGACTGGAAGAAACAAGTTGGAATCAAGATTGCCAGGAGAAATATCAATAACCTCAGATACGCAAATGACACCACCCTTATGACAGAAAGTGAAGAGGAACTCAAAAGCCTCTTGATGAAAGTGAAAGTGGAGAGTGACAAAGTTGGCTTAAAGCTCAACATTCAGAAAACGAAGATCATGGCATCTGGTCCCATCACTTCATGGGAAACAGATGGGGAAACAGTGGAAACAGTGTCAGAGTTTATTTTGGGGGGCTCCCAAATCACTGCAGATGGTGACTGCAGCCATGAAATTAAAAGACACTTACTCCTTGGAAGGAAATTTATGACCAACCTAGATAGCATATTCAAAAGCAGAGACATCACTTTGCCAACAAAAGTCCATCTAGTCAAGACTATGGTTTTTCCTGTGGTCATGTATGGATGTGAGATTTGGACTGTGAAGAAGGCAGAGCACCGAAGAATTGATGCTTTTGAACTGTGGTGTTGGAGAAGACTCTTGAGAGTCCCTTGGAGTGCAAGGAGATCCAACCAGTCCATTCTGAAGGAGATCAGCCCTGGGATTTCTTTGGAAGGAATGATGCTGAAGCTGAAACTCCAGTACTTTGGCCACCTCATGCGAAGAGTTGACCCCTTGGAAAAGACTCTGATGCTGCGGGGGATTGGAGGCAGGAGGAGAAGGGGACGACAAAGGATGAGATGGCTGGATATGCATCACTGACTCGATGGACACGAGTCTGAATGAACTCCGGGAGTGGGTGATGGACAGGGAGGCCTGGTGTGCTGCGATTCATTGGGTCGCAAAGAGTCGGACATGACTGAGTGACTGAACTGAACTGAACATAAAGGACAGGAGATATTAGAATTCAAAGCTACCAGCTTGTTTACTTAGCTGATGACTATTTCTTGGGTATAAAACATTCTGTGTCATGAAAGGTATTCTAGCAGGTTCTTCACAGCCCAGAGGAGGGGTGGGGGCACCTCACTCTACAGTTGGCTCCCTGTTGTATGGGGTGTGGTGTGGTTACTTTCCTTAGAAGGAAATCTCATGGATAGCGGAGCCTGGTAGGCTACAGTCTATGGAGTCACAAGAGTTGGACATGACTTAGTGACTAAACCACTGCCACCCTACGATGCATTGCATCTAGGTGTCCTTTAGCACATTGTTTAATCTCTTTTTCTCCCCTTCTAGAGAATTCCTAAAACAGTCAACTTTCTCCTATTCATCTTTGGAGCCCTGAGTACAGCAGCATGGCCCATAGTGGGTGGAAGGAGATTAGTTAAAGAATATTTGAGATTAGAAGAATAAGACTAAAATTAGTCTAGTCACAACCACATTAATTAGAAGTCTAAATTAAATGTGAATATAATTTTATATTTTCATTTTAATATAATTTATACATTATAGTGATGTAGGATTAGGATCTACTAACTTGTTTACAAGGATGTTTAAAATGCTTTTAAAAAAAGGGTAAGCATGGAGCCAATATTATAATACATGATATCATTGAATCTTTAAATAAGTGAGATTAAAGTTCTGTATAAAAAAGCATGAATTTCCCTCCTTGTCAAATAACAAGAGACTGGATTTCTAAAAGGGAATTGAATGCCTGGAACAGTTGAATTAATTTCTCCAGGATGTTCTCTTCACCTAAAACGGTGGTTAAGACTTCCTTTGATCCATTCCATAGGATATTTAAAATAAAGAACATTATACATATGAAAAGCTTTGAGCTTTTTTTAGAAAGGTCTTCTAATTTTCAATTCTATGCTCTTTCCACATCTGTGATGTTTGAGTTATCGTTTTAATTTGTGTTTCCTTAAGGGCACTGGCCCATGGGTGGTATTAATAGGAAATCTGTTTTCTGCATGATTTTTCCTTGGTTTTGGTGAAGTTGCTGAGCTGGGTGCCAGCCCCATACTGCTGGGCATCTGTCTCAGTGTAGGAGGAACTTTACTTCTCTTGTGGGGGGAGGGGAAGGGGTGCTTTGCCATCTGTCTTTCAATGAAGAATGACTTTCTCTGTTGAACCACTTCCCCAGATGCTGGCCTGCCCTCTGCCTCTCTTACTGCCATAGTGGTGGCCATTGCTGGTGTCTAAGCGTGGTGGCTACTCCCAGTGGTTCTCATAGACTAATTTCCCTAGACAAGAGCTGTTCACCTCCTTGAGGACCCGTTCACCATCCTGCTCCTCCAGGTTGACTGAAGCCTTAATCCTTGCCTTCCTGCTACTGCCAGGAGGAGTTGGGAACTGTATAAGAGAACTTTGCTCCTGTGGTCTCAGTCTGCGTGTTCCCACTTATTTAAGCAACTTGTTAACATTGCCTGAGTCCTGTCTAATCAATAACCAAAGGAATTTCAAAAGGCTCTCATCCTGCATGTCTTGTTCACATTGTTCTTGTTTATCTTTTTCTGTTGCTTCCCACCCCTTGATCCTCCAAACTCAGTGTGTTTATGCAATCCAGAGTTATCCCCAGTACTTCTGCTGAGGACTGGCTGTTCCTTCCCAGAAAGCAGTGGATCACTCAGACTGGGTGTTGGTCTATGCTTGAACTGAAACCAGCATATAACCCACAAAATTTCTGGCACTTCAATGGCTCTTGGAACTTGTTTCCGTATAGAACTGATGAGAAGTGGATGGCAGGCTATCAAGAGTTTGTCCTCAAGCCTCCATCTCTTCTCCATAAATAAATATTGGCATTAAAAAAAATGGAAAACGCCTGCTTACATCTCATTTCTTTTCAGTGTGTTTGGAGAGATTGCCTTTGATAGCATCCCATTGTCATGCTGCATCACTAACTACTTTAGAAACTGTCTACTTGCTCCATATGTCCCTTAATGATAACTCACCAGGAACTTCATGTTCCCATAAACATGATCCACTTCTTTCCTACAGTTTTTTTTTTTTTCTCTCTTACACTAGCTTGAACAAGTCCTACAAGACTCTGTTACATGTTCTTTATTTTACTCAATATAAGCAAGGCTACTTTCAATTTCTTGTTACTTTAAAGAACATGTCAGAAGGAAATTTTTTTATTTTAAATTATAATCATGAATAAAAAGCAAGCTTAAAGATTATCATTGGAGGAATCTCTGCTTTCTTAACAATAGGAGCTATGGTCACATATACAGAGACGGTACACATGGATGGAAGATATGTTTCCTTTTATGTAGAAAAACTATTTTCTAATTTCTCTTGACCTTCTCCCCTGGCAGTGCTTTTAGAAAAATTAATGAGATATGGTCTGGAAACCACGCTGTGCTCCTTAGAGAGGTACTGTGCAAATTTAAGAAAACAATATAAGGAGTCCTTATATTGAGTCAGGTAATTATTTGAAGGACTGCGAAACTTAACTTTAACTTATAGTGATTGAAGTATTTATTGAAATTTTGAAAGAACTGAAGTCCAATTCTAACTGAGAATCATCACTGTTGTCAGTAGCCTTGGCAAGCATCATCAAACAATGTTTCTTGTGCTGAGTTAAGTGTCTTATAAACCTAATCACAATCATTTTCCCACAGGAGAAAATGTAAAATAGCTTGCTTTAGGCACAACTGAAGTATTTCCATGGAGAGTTTTATTTTACTTTACAATTCACAGAGGTGTTTTACTACAGTGCACAGTCCACAGCCCACTTAACTAGCTTTTCAGTCTCATAAACCTAAGGTTATATTAGGTTAATTTTCCTCTTTGTGCACCTGATCTGCCAGTCTTTTCTTCCCCCTTAAAACTGACAGCAAGATGACTGATTACAGCCAGCTACAACACCCTTTTTGAAGGAATGACCTTTTCTGAAATCAAGTTAGAAATTCAGAGGACATGAAGAAATCATTGTAAATTAATAAAAGAAAATAGTTCAACACCCACTGACCAGTTGAGCAGATCATTATCATGTTCATTTGCCCCTAGAAATCATTCACAATGGATATTCTTTCAATTATGGAGAAAATTAACTGCCTCTAAGAACCAAATTAAGAAGTCCAGTGCAATGAGCTGGGAAGGTCTTTATGAATGGTAAGGCCACCTGATGAGCGACACTTTCACATTTAATTATAATGTTGTATAATTTATAACTCTCCCTCTCTTCTTTCAAATTATGTCACATTGGTAGGGCTTCCAGCTGAGGGAATTATATACTGGGAGAAAGGTCTGCTTAAGACAAGTCATCACATCTCTGCGATGTGGACAATGACACTACACCAAGTGGCACTGGCTTTAAGAAGAAAACACGTATTCTACAGCAACCCCAGGCCTGTGCCTCCGATTGCCTGCCCTACTTCAGGAGAGTCTCTGGGTTTAGCAAATAAGGTAGAGCAAAGTAAGTGGAGAATGTTTCTTATTTTCTCCTCTACTTAATACTCACACTGGATGACAAGGTATCTTTCTTCATGGCCAAACACATCATCACCTGGACAGTTTGAATCTTGGTGGAGTTGGGGAACCAGGGATGATTCAGAAGAAGAAATTAGAACTATTAGCTTTAAGAGGTATAACTTGCAGGGCTAGATATATCTGTGGGATGCTTTACAGTGTGCCTGATGGAACAAGTCTATATCTGTGATCTAGACTATTCTTATCATCATGAGGAATCTTAAGGAATCAAATGTGGAATATCTTCTACGAGAGTTTAAATAGTTCTGGCATGTATTTTGAGACATGAAATATGAAATAATAGTACACAGGGAAAGAGGTGTGTGCAGATACTTGTTAAAAGTGCCACAGCCTCTGCCTGCATTCCCTCATTCTACATTATAGTTTATACCACCCTCAACTCTACCAGACAGTTTCTCATTCTGGAAATAGAAAAGTGTGTCACAATTCAGAGAAGTTATATAGCACAGTGGAAAAAAAATTAAAAATTAAACATGCACTTCTGTTTTAAAATGCAGTAATTTTAATGGCCTATAATTCAATAATTGCATGTTAATGCAATTGAAAAATGTGTTTTAAGACAAAAAGAGCAGCATAATATTTAATGAATAGACACTGAACACATTAAAAGTCAGGAGAAATATAAAATATCTACTAGCAACACAATTATTTATCATAGAGGAAACACTAAAATGACAAGATACTGAAATTAGAAAAGAAGAAGAAATAATGTATAAATTACCAAGAGAAGGAAAATCTTATTTTTATACAGGTTATATAATTGCAATGATTTTTCTTTATAAAAGAATCATCCTTCAAGAGGTCCAATTCTCACACTATCCTGGGGGTTAAATTGCAACCACAGTAAAGGGTCAAGTAGTGGGAGAAGGCAATGGCACCCCACTCCAGTACTCTTGCCTGGAAAATCCCTTGGACGGAGGAGCTTGGTAGGCTGCAGTCCATGGGGTCACTAAGAGTTGGACATGACTGAGTGACTTCACTTTCACTTTTCACTTTCATGCATTGGAGGAGGAAATGGCAACCCACTCCAGTGTTCTTGCCTGGAGAATCCCAGGGACAGCGGGGCCTGGTGGGCTGCCGTCTATGGGGTCGCACAGAGTCGGACACGACTGAAACGACTTAGCAGCAGCAGCAGCAGCAGCAGTGTGAGTGACAGAGTATGACAAGACACAGTCTTCGGATGGGAGGAGTTCACTCTACCTCACACATTTAGTGAGGTCAATGGACAGAGAGTTCTTCTCTGGTGGTCAGCAAGAAAGCTTTCCAGATACGAGATCACCATGTCAGTGTATATCCAGCTCCCTGGTTCACCACTGAACTTAATTTTCGCTAATCTGTGTCAGGCGCCATGCACTCTCAGTCACCTTTCTTGCTATGCTCATCACTGAATCTTCTCTCTGCTGCCTGGAGCTTTTATACAATCTTTCCATTGTCTGGTGACCTATTGTTCTCTCCCCTGTGCTGTGCTCAGTGGCTCAGTCGTGTCCGACTCTTTGTGACCCCATGGACTATAGCTTCCCAGGCTCCTCTGTCCTTGGGGATTCTTCAGGCAAGAGTACTGGAATGGGTTTCTATGCCTTCCCCCAGGGGATCTTCCCAACCCAGGGACTGAATACAGGTCTCCCGCATTACAGGCCGATTCTTTACTGACTGAGCCACCAGGGAATCCCTTTCTCTCCCCACTCTTCCCTTATTTAGAATTTCTCATGATGTCATTCCCCTAGGGACTCTCTCCTTAATTCTCCAAGCTAGGTAAGGTGCTACAATTAAAAATCTTCATAGCAATTAAAAAGAATACATTTTAATCAGTTCTAATGAGGTGGATGAAACTGGAGCCTATTATACAGAGTGAAGTAAGCCAGAAAGAAAAACACCAATACAGTATACTGCTGCTGCTGCTGCTGCTAAGTCGCTTCAGTCGTGTCCAACTCTGTGCGACCCCATAGATGGCAGCCCACCAGGCTCCCCCGTCCCTGGGATTCTCCAGACAAGAACACTGGATTGGGTTGCCATTTCCTTCTCCAAATAAAGTATACTAACTCATATATATGGAATTTAGAAGGATGGTAACAATAACCCTGTATGCGAGACAGCAAAAGAGACACTGATGTATAGAACAGTCTTTTGGACTCTGTGGGAGAGGGAGAGGGTGGGATGATTTGGGAGAATGGCATTGAAATATGTACAATGTCGTATATGAAATGAGTTGCCAGTCCAGGTTCGATGCACGATACTGGATGCTTGGGGCTGGTGCACTGGGACGACCCAGAGGGATGGTATGGGGAGGAAGGTGGGAGGAAGGTTCAGGATGGGGAACACGTGTATACCTGTGGCAGATTCATTTTGATATATGGCAAATCCAATACAATATTGTAAAGTTAAATAAAATAAAAAAAATCTTCATAGCATTATGTAGTTCTCCTTCATAATAATAATTAGAATTTAATTCAGTTATAGTGTAATTAGCTGTCCAGCATCTGTCGCCCTTCTTCCCAACTCTCTCCATCTTACTATATTCAAGATAAATATTGGTCACCATTAAAAACCCAGACCTTAACCCTCATCTTTGTTATCAGAGGCATATTTGGTGAATGAATGTTTTCCATTACTGGGCACCCTTGTTTTTATAAAGCTATTCTTCTCCCAAAAGAAAACAAATGTCGGCTAAAAAAAGGACTAAAAAAAGATGTACAACTTGAGCACTGCCTCCCAGGCTTCAGTCCTCATTTTGCCCCAAATAAAATCTAGCTCACAACTCTCAAGTTGTACATCTTTTTTAGTCGACAGTTATGGCAACCATGAAGGGACCCAAAGTGGACTTCCTTCTTTTGACTGGACTCCAGGAGGAACTGGAGGTTTGGTACCAGCAGAGGCCCCTTGCACCCATCAATCTCATCAGGGAGTGCAGATGAATTTGGGTAAGTCTCTCCTGTTTCTTGAATCTCCCATATTGGTTGAGATTCTGAGTTTTATTTGGAGGTGGGGCAGGTTACCTACCCCCTCCTAGTAGGAAAGATACTGGGTGGGTGTGGGGGGCAGATGAAACATCTGGAGCATACCCACTTATGGTCTAGACACTGAGTGGGGCTCAGTTGAAAGATACTGAGGAATTCCCACCCAGTCCAAAGATACTGGGTGGGGGGCTGGCTGAAAGATGCCAAAAGAATTGCCCACCCAGGCAAAAGGTACTGGGTAGGGGGGCTCAATTGGGAAAAAAATTGAGGAATACCTGGGGCCCGACTAAAAGATGCCATGGTCACTCCATTGTAGGGGACTGAATGGTCTTGGCTGAGTTGTTAAGAGGCTGATCTGACACTTTTCCTCAATTTGATTGCCTTCACAGAATTTGTTAGGATAAAAGGGAGGAAAATACATGAGAGCTTTGCTCTGAAGAAAAGGGACAAGACTCCTCCTGGCTGGAAAAATTTATGGGAGTGGTGGGGACCTCGTCCTCATACCATGCAGTGGTCCCCTAGGGAAACCCACTCGTTAATTAAAATACTTGCTTGTCCGGGGGGTCGCACATAAGAACTGGCCATTCAGTGATCTGAGCAGCCATGGTGGTCTTAGATTGCCAGAGGCAGAATCCGACAGGTAAGATGAGCTTAAATGACTCTGGGGTGACTCCTGGAGGAGTTGAGCTCACAAGCAACATGTGGGCCCACTACACAAGTTCACTAGTGATTTTTATCCCTGAAAAATTCAGCTTAAAATGGGAGACAGAATATTTCAGCAGAAATAAAGGGGTGTCAGGAAGCCAGCCTCTGACTAATACTCTA